>CM073735.1:47749783-49213116 GCA_037113605.1 Calophaca sinica
ATTCTCTTTCATCTGCCCTGAAAAGCAAAAAATAACCGTCAGCAAATAATAAGTGTGTGAGGATAGGATCACCCCCACACACTTTGATTCCATGGATGTCTCCTCTCGCTTCCGCTCACTTAATAAGAGTAGTGAGCCCCTCTGCTTACAGAATAACGAGATAAGGGGATAGTGGGTCCCCTTGTCTAAGACCTCTCCCTGGAGTTATGTACCCTATACTCTCCCCATTAAGTTGCACGGAGTACTTCACTGTTTCAAGGCATAACAATATCCACCTCACCCACTTCTCATTAAAACCCATCCTCAACAGCATACCTTTCAAAAAATTCCATTCCACTCTATCATAAGCTTTGCTGATATCAATTTTCAAGGCAACCTCTCCCGTCTTCCCATTAACTTTGCAGTTCATGTGGTGAATGGTTTCAATGGCCACCATAACATTATCCAGAATAGATCGGTTTTCCACAAAAGCTGATTGTTCCTGTGAAATGCACTTATGGAGAAGAGGCTTCATCCTGTTGGCCAACACCTTTGAAATTATCTTATAAATAACATTACACAAGGATATGGGTCGCAAGTCTCTCATCGATGCAGGATTCTCAGTCTTTGGTATAAGCACAATATTTGTATCATTCAATTGCATAGGGAACACACCTTTTTCTAGCCATTCAACTCCTGCATGGAAGATCTCCACTCCCATAAGATGCCATAATCGCTTGAAAAAAGCCGGATTTAAACCATCCGGACCTGGAGACTTGTCAGAATGCATTTGAAAGAGGACCTTCTTGAATTCGGTGAAAGTGAAAGGCTGAAGAAGTAACTCGTTGTCCTCACTGGAAAGCCGAGGAGCAACATGGTCAAGAACCTGTTGCATGTCGCCATCCTGGTGCTGAAAGAGGTTCTCAAAGTAATCCTTTGCTACATCACCCATACAGCTTGATCACGAACCTCCCTCCCGTCCTCTGCCTTAAGCATCTCAATCTTATTCCTCTTCTTTCTTTGACTTGCCATGGCATGGAAAAATATTAAGTTTGTATCTCCATCACGAAGCCAAAATACTTTTGCACATTTTTTTCTAGAAAGCTTCTTCTTGCGCTAACAAAGTGCTCAGCTTTTCTCTGAGAGTGTTATAATTTGACTGCGCAGTCTCTGTTGGATCACTTCTGGCCTGCTCCAATTCATGTCGGCATGCATCAATGGCTAATTTGTATCTATTTTGAAGCCCCTTAACCCATATGTTCATAGCCTACGTGCAACATTGCATTTTATCAAGTAACCCGCCTTGGTTGTGCATCTCCTAGCCTTGTCTAACAATATCATCTAGTCCTTCTTCGTCAAGCCAAGCATTCTCAAACCTGAAGGGTCTATGGATACATCGATGCTCCTGTTGATACAACATCAAGAGAATAGGGTAGTGATCAGACCTATTAATAACCGTGTTGTGGAGTCTACAACTTGGGAAAATATCCAACCACTGTTGGGTAACTAGAGATCTATCCAACCTTTCTTTTTTCATCTTCAGAGTACCCCTACTCTTAACCCAAGTAAACTTGTAACCTTCTAAAGGTAAGTCCTGAATTGGATAGTAATCTCTGTAAATGCTTTTATAGCGTGTGTGTGTATAATGTTAATTAGTATAATGTAATAAATATAAGAAAATCTTAATATCTGAAACCCTAAAAAATGACACTAATTATGTTCCTTTTAAATTTTCAAATGTTTGGCGAAAGCGTGTCACATTTAAGAGAGATTATTAAAAAAATGCCAAAAAAATAAGTAATTAATAATGTTCCGGATACACAAAAAAGTCCTACATTGCTTGGAAATCAAGTCCAAGGGGAGTTTATAAACACCCGCATACCTTAACCCACCGATACGCCTTTTAAGGATAAAACCATGAGGGCTCACATCATATGTGGCCCAAAGTGGACAATACATCGGAACACGATATCAGGACTTGAGGTCTAAACAACTGTTCCGGACAGGGCCGGGCCCATTCCACCAAGAACCAACCTCCGCGGCCTAATGACATTGCCTGATCCCGACCAATCAGTTACTTCCGATCTACACCGTTCGATACATCAACGTCTCTAGTCTCGCGTTGCCTTGACGCTACCGAACTGGGACTGTCGATCAGGTCAACGGACCACAGCAAGTCATAAACGACGTGATGATCCGATCACCGTCCATTTACTCCAAACCCTAAAGTGAATCATATAAAAGGAGGGCCCAGAGCAAAATAAGGTACGCATTATTACATTATTCTTACCTCATCAAATAATATACTGACTTGAGCGTTGGAGTGTCTTTCCAGGTACCCATCTCCGCTCTCCGTCGTCACATCTACCAGCTTACGGCGGCTATAGCGACTCCGGCCAGATCCACGTTCCTTGCTCGGAATAAATAAAAAATTAAAATGTTTTGATGATCAAATTTAACGGTTATGCTCCCACAGGGAATGGATTAGCATGTTCTTATTTTATGTTAGTTTTTAAAAAAAATGAATGAAAATGTTAAAAATTGCATAATATAGCCATTAACACATAAAACTAAACATATATATTTTACAAATGGATATTATTGTTATCCTTGGGTAGCCTGCTAGCTAGATAACTCTCGTAGCTAAAAATCTTGCATGCCTAATAAAGCAATTTGATTTGGATTTGTCCACAAGGATTCAAACTTGGGTTCTCAAGGTTCTCCTCCTTTTGAAGGTATGTTACTTCCATTCGACTAACATCTAACTGGCAAAACTAATTTAGTTCTTCACATTATATTTTATGGGTATAGCCAGTTATCTTAAATCATTGTGCTATATTTTTTGTTATGGAATCATGCCATCGAGAACTGTAGTTGAGAAGAACAAATCTCCCAGCAAAAAAAAAAGGTAAGAAGAGAGAGAATTTTAAGAGAAAATGGGAAGGTGAAGATGAGAGAGAAAAAACCAAGAGAGAGATAGAGAAGATGTAG
Source organism: Calophaca sinica (assembly GCA_037113605.1). Classification (NCBI taxonomy): domain Eukaryota; kingdom Viridiplantae; phylum Streptophyta; class Magnoliopsida; order Fabales; family Fabaceae; genus Calophaca; species Calophaca sinica. Next base: position 47,752,754 of record CM073735.1, read on the forward strand.
AGGGAGCTATAGAGGGTCTACAGTAGAGGATCCTGATCCTTAAGAAAGGCTCCACGACCGAGACACACTACAGCAAGAAGAGGTGGGAGATGTCAAGTCTGTGTATCTAGGATCCTAGGTATAGAATATAATTGTTACGATAGATAGAAACTATACATAGAGAAGGTGGAAGAAGAGAAGAAGAAAATGGGAAAGGAGGCCGCTAGGGTTCTAATAACATAATAATGCAAAGTCTTATGCTAGCCTTACATATAATATTATCTAACATCCCCCCTCAAACTCACGATGCATTAACAGAAAGCATTGAGAGGTTGTCAGTCAAGGAATGGAAACACTTAATAGAATGAGATTTTTTAAACAATTCAGCAATCTGCATGGAGGAAGAAACAAAAGTAAAAGTAATGGTGCCATGTTGAAGGTGATGACGAGTGAAGTGATAATCAACCACAATATGCTTGGTGCGTTCATGAAAGACCAAATTGTGGGCAATTTGTATGGTACTCTTGTTATCACAGTACATAGGAGTTGGCCTAGTGAGGGTAACACCCATATCAGAAAGTAGCCAACGTAACTAAACTATTTCTGAAGTAGTGAATGGCATAACACGATACTCAACTTTTGTAGAAGAGCGAGAAACAATGTCTTGCTTCTTGCTTTTCCAAGAAATAAGAGAATCGCCTAGAAAGATACAAAAACCTTGTGGTAGACTTGCGATCAGTGGGGTCACCAGCCCAATCAGCATCAGAGTAAGCACACAACTCCAAAGAAGAAGAAGAAGAAGAAGGAAATAACAGACTCTGAAATTGAGTGCCCCGAAGATACCGAAGAATGCGAAGAACAGCTGCCCAATGCGCTGTAGTAGGAGAAACAACAAACTGATTGACGACATGCATTGCATAAGCAATATTAGGTCTAGTAATAGTAAGGTACACCAAGCTGCCAACTAAAGTACGGTACAAAGTGGGATGTGGTAGAGGAACATCATCAGATGGGACATATTTAGCATTAAGCTCAATAGCGGGTGTCTGTTGCTCGATTATCAGAGAGACGAGCTTATGCAAGAATGCTGGCAATATACTTAGATTAAGGCAGAAGATAACCTCTAGGAGAATAGACAACTTCAATCCCCAAGAAATAGCGAAGAGGACCTAAATCCTTCATCTCAAATTGCTTGACTAACTGGAATTTCAACTCTGTAATCCCATCAACATCATCCCCTGTAATAATCATATCATCAACATATAGGTAGAGAATAACACGGCCATGAGAAGTAGACTTCAGAAACATAGCAAAATCATGATCACTAGAACAGAAGCCAAGAGAGGTAATCACACTAGAGAACTTCTCAAACCAAGCTCGAGGAGCTTGTTTAAGACCATAAAGAGCCTTCTTTAACTTACACACCTTCCCCGGACTATGAGGAACACCCGATGGGGGAACCATGTAGACTTCCTCCTGAAGATCACCATTTAAGAATGCATTCTTAACATCCAACTGAGAAATATGCCACTGACAAACAGATGCAACTGCGATAAGAGTGCGAATGGTAGTTATCTTGGCAACAAGAGCAAAGGTTTCTTCATAATCCAGACCATATTGTTGTGAGAATCCGCTGGCAACAAGACGAGCTTTGTAACGCTTAGCTGACCCATCAGACTTGGTTTTGATCTTGTATACCCAACAAGACCCAATAACATGTTTTCCTAGCCAGGTCCCAAGTATTTGTCTTGTGCAAAGCCAAAAGTTCATTTGCTATAGCCTACTGCCAAAAGGGATCCAGAATAACCTCTTTGTAGGAAGAGGACTTAGACAAACTATGAATAGAGGTTAGAAAATAAGCAAAAGAAGTAGAATACGTGGAATAAACAAAGTCTGGTAACTTAGTGGACTTACAATCATGTGGAGGATTACGATGAGGAGGGGGAAGAGGAGGTGGAGGAGGAGGAGACGGTGGATCAACAACCGCAGGATGTTCTTGATAAGTCGTGGGGACGGAGGGACTGTTTTGAGCTGTAGAAGTACTAGTGTCAAACGTGCAATTCTCAACATCAGAGTCATCAACATCTATGGAAAAATGATTAATACGTGTGAGTTCAGACCGTGTGAGACCATGAGAGTTTGGAGGAATAGAGTAAAATAGTATGTGCTCAAGAAATACAACATGACGAGAAACATAAAGTTTTTAACTTGAAGGGTCATAACAACGATAACCCTTCTGGCCATCTCCATAACCAAGGAAAACACATATCGTTGAACGAGGGGACAATTTACTACGTTCTGCATGAGGAAGAAGGACAAAACAAGTGGAACCAAAAACTCTCAAAGATGTGTAATCAGGAACACAACCATACAAATTTTCAAAGGGAGACAAACCTAAGGTGATAGATGCTGGAATTCTATTAATGGCATGAACAGTAGTGAGAACAGCCTCACCCCAAAACTCTCTTGGAGCAGAAGCAGACAAAAGGAGAAAGCGAGCAGTTTCAACAATATGACGATGTTTCCTTTCAGCAACACCATTTTGTTCAGGAGTATCAGTATAAGAAGTTTAGTGTAAAGTCCCATCAGAAGCAAGTAACTCACTGAATTTATTAGAAGTGTATTCACCACCTAAATCACATTGAAAACACTTGATAACAACATTATGTTGAGTTTTGATCATAGCACGAAACATATTATAAATAGCAAAAAAGTCAGAAAGATATTTCATAAGATAAATCCAACAATAACTAGTGCAATCATCAATGAACGATACATAATATCTAGATCTACCTTTGGTAAGAACCAGTGATGAACCCCATACATCAGAGTGAACTAAATCAAAAGGTGCATTAGAAACCGAAACACTTTTGCTAAAAAGCAAAGCAGAAAATTTAGCAAGTTTACAACCATAACAGTCAGAAATATCATTTGGTTGCAACTTTCCTAAGGCTCCAATAGAGGTTAAGTATTTCAAACGAGAAAAAGAAACATGTCCAAGACGAGAGTGCCACAAATAAAAACTAGAAGAATATGAACTTAACCGAAAAGATGACAAGTTTATTGCAGAGGCTGCAACATTTGGTACCCTCAGCTCATCCAGAAAGTAAAGTCCCCCTGCCTACAACCTATCCCAGTCAGCCTCCCGGATTGCTGATCCTGTACAAAACAATGAGTAACAGAAAACAAAACTAAGTTACCAGAATCACATAACTAACCAACAGAGGCAAGGCTCAAAGTGAGATTAGAAATGTAGTATACATCTGAAAAAGATAAGTTAGGGGTGGACACAGACCTAGTGCCTGCTAATGGCATAGGAGTGCCATCAGCAGTCATGACTGACATAGATGAGACAGGATTTAAAGACACAAAAGAATTAGAATCATATGACATATGGTGTGCAGCTCCAGAATCAACTATCCATAAGGGTGAAGATATATCTGACGAACTAGAGGAAGGTAAACCTTTAAAGGTGTAGGAAGACATGGCAGACATGGTATGTGATTGAGTGGCAAGGAACTTTTGGAATTGCTCAACAAGATCAAATATTTGGGAGGAGGTCTCAGGAGGATATACATGTCCAACACCAAGAGCATATGGAGCAGGAGCAGGAGCAGGATCAGCAGCAGCAACATTTGGTGAAAGAGGCTTCCAATTCCTCTTATTGGACTGATTTGAAGGAGGACGCCATTAAGTAGACTGTTGGGATTGTTATTGTTTCAATAATTTTGGACATTGTGCTTTTCAGTGACCATTCTCCTTGCAATATCTATATTCATCAGAACCAGCCTTCCCATGAGACTTGCCTTTATTAAAAGGAGCAAGAAAGACAGATGGATTAGAAGTAGAGAGAAGTCCTTTGTCAGAATTAGATAGAGACTTGAGTCGAATTTTTTCAGCCAACAACTCATTAACCACCGAATCAACACTTGGAAGAGGATTACGGTGTATGATAGTCCCACGAAGTCCTTCAAGATCAGCCCGAAAAGCCATCAAAAATTGAACCAAATGTTGTTCTTCCGTACAGTCAGTGTACGACTTGAAATTTTGCAGTTCAGTAGATTCAGTAAGAGCCAATTAGACATAGTAGAATAAAATTCCTGAATGCTCATGTTATTTTGCTGAAGAGTCCGAATATCAATCTCCAACAGATACTGTTTTGCAAAATTGGATTGTACATACAGATGTTGCAAGTGGTCCCAAACACCCTTAGCAGTGTCAAATTTTGCAAGTTGCATGCCTATTGATTGTGAAACAAAATTATTTATCCAAGTAATAATTTTCGAATTGTTAGCTTCCCAATTTTCCAAGTCCTTTGCATATTTATCCAACTCCTTTTTATCAGTAGGCTTAAGAGTGGTGCCATCAACATAGCCCCACATTCTTTTGCCTTTCAAAAAATTTCTCATCACATAACTACAATATGAGTAGCTCTGTCCATTCAATTTCACACTAATGGATTGAAGAAAATCATCCCTTTCAGTTGCCATGTCTACAAATATCAAATACCCAAGAAACTACCACAACAAATATTGAGCAAAAGGAAGAAAACAAATACAGACTAGAATCGTAGTGCAAAAACTGTAGAATCACAGCCCAGAAGCAGAATCGTGGCCCAGAACAGAAGCAAATTGCGCAAAAAGAATAATCGCACAAAACAGTAGAATGATCAAGTCGCGAATCGGGTCGATCATGTTGGAACCTAAACGATTGAGAAGTTTAGACCCTCATTAATTTTGATGATAACAAAGTATTTGCAAGTGAACATTTTATCTTCTGATAAGTCTTGGAGTGTACAGATATTAAAATCACTCATGTTTTATAACTCACTCAAGCAAGAAGAAGAAATTCATAAGAGTTTGAATACATTCCATGTGTGTCTGCATCCGGTTCACTCCAACGTCTTGTCTAAAGCAAGCATCCGGTAGTGTTATCTTTTAACACGTGGATTACTCAATTGCTACGAGCATTCGTCCATTATTTTGAGCGAGCATCTGGTCTATTAATGAATCACGTGATGGTCACGTTGTGCTCTTCTACCTCAGCTGTTTTGGAACGGAATTCGAATTTGATTTTGTACGCTCATTTTGATGTACAAGGTATCAGAGGTGTCACCTTTAGTATCAGACAAAATTCGTACAAAGCAACTGTGAAAAGCAGATAGTACAAAAATGAAAATGTGTACTATTCTGATATTATCTGGAAAGGAAGAAAATGACAGTATTTCAAATTACCTCACTCAATGATATGGAGCTGAAATTTACTACAACGGTAATACCCCTCAGGGACTCCTATAAATACCCCAAAGTATTCATTGAAGAAGGTGGCCAAAAACTGCTAGAAACTATATTCTGAACAAGCTATTACTCAAGCGAGCAATCAAGTTTCGTGCTAAGTTTCTGGACACCAAGAACTGAACCTCATCGTCTGATATTCTTTCTTTTAGAAAGTTATTTGTTTTTGTGCTTAATCTTTTCATCCTCTCTGTGAGAGTTATTTGATTGTAGTCAAAAGAATATTACTTTGTAAAAGTTGTTCTGCCTAGTTAAGGTTTTGTTCCTCAAAGGCTCGAACGTACTGAGTCGTTTAGAGAAGTTAAGAGTATTGTCAAGTTTGTGACAGTAGAATACTCTTAAGGAAATTTGTAATCAGTTGATTATAGTGGAAATCCTTCAGGAACAAAGGGACTAGACGTAGCTACCAGTTTGGTGGTGAACTAGTATAAATCTCTGTGTCTCTTGCTTTACTGTTTTACATTTATTCTTATCTTGCAAAGAAAAACAAGTTTTTTTAAACTTCATTTCCAGCGTCTAGTCATACTCCAGTATCCGATAACTTACAAATTTAAAATCAAGAGTTCAAAAGTGTTTTTAACTTAAAGTTTGCGAAAAGTTTTCAACACAATTCAACCCCCCTTCTTGTGTTCACGTTCAGTTAGTACCAGAGCTCGACCTCTTGGTTGAGCACTTAACAGTGTTAAGAGAAAAGATCCTATACTGTGAACATGTCTGCAGAAGGTGGTCACATGAACCGTCCTCCTCTATTTACTGGAGAAAAATTTGACTACTGGAAAGATAAGATAAAAGCTTTCTGTGAGACACAACAACTTGAGTTGTGGGATATTGTTGAAAGTGGTTACATTCTTCTCACTAATGCTGCTGGTGTTGCAATAGCCAGAGAAAATTGGAATGATGAGCAGAAAAAGAGATATCAAATCAATCAAAAAGCTAGATTCATTCTTATATGTGCTATGTCAGAAAAGGAATATGACACATGTGGCAAATTTGATACTGTAAAAGAAATTTGGGATTCTCTTGTTTTGTCTTATGAGGGCTCTGCCCAAGTAAGAGAGACTAAAGCTAGCATGTTGGTTCGCCAATATGAGCTGTTCAAAATGGAAGATGGTGAAAACATTGAATCTATGTTTGGAAGGTTCCAAACACTTGTTCATGGGTTACAGGCCCTTGGAAAAAGTTATACCACACCTGACCATGTGAGAAAGATCCTGAGAAGTTTGACCAAGCAGTGGAGACCCAAAGTCACTGCTATTCAAGAAGCAAAAGATTTAAATGTCTTAAGACTTGAAGATCTCTTGAGTTCTTTGAAAGCTCATGAACTTGAACTGAATGAAGAAGAACCTGTGAAGAAAAGCAAGTCTATTGCTTTGAAAGTCAACAAACATAAAGCCAGTACTTCTAAAGCCCTTCAGGCTGAAGAAGAATCAGAAGATGAAGCTTCATAAGGAGACATTGATGGGTCGGATAATGAGCTCGCGTTCATATCCAGGAAGATCCAAAGAATGTGGAAGAAAAGAAACTTCAAGAAGAAATTCCACAAGAAAGATGTCGAGGACAAGAAGGAAAGCAAAGACAAAAGCCAAGTTGTTTGCTATGAATGTAAAAAGCCTGGACACTTTAAATCTGAATGTCCTAATCTTAAGAAGAAGCCCACAAGAAGTTCCTTCAAGAGAAAGAAGAAGAGTCTCATGGACACATGGGAAGATCTGGATGTATCCTCCTCTGAGGAAGATAATGAAGAAGAAGTCAATCTTGCCCTCATGGCAAATACTGACTTAGACTCTGAAGAAGTAGTCGAAGAGGTAATAATATATGATTCTTATTTTGAACTTCAACTTGCATTTGAAGATCTTCTTAAGGACTCTGCTACTCTCTCTACTGAGTACAAAGCTTTGAAAAAGAAATTTTCAAAATTATCACAAGAATTTCAAGTTTTGGAAAATGAATACTCAAAGCTCAGTGAAGAGAACCAGAAGCTGATAACTGAAAATTAGCATCTGGTGGATAGTCAGCATCTGGTGACATGTCAGCAACCAGAAGCTGAGATCTCTCAAACTGAAAGCTCAGAAGCTAAAGGAAATCCTAAGAGTAAATTAACTGATTATGAATATGTCTTTCAAAAGTTTCTTGCAGAGAGTGTAACTCGAAGCAAGCAAGCTTCAATGATCTGGGGTGTTAGTAAAACGATAACTCAAGATCGGGGGTGTCTGATAAATCCAATGATCACAGTGAATGCTTGCATTATACTTACTGCAACAAACCTGGTCATTTGAAAAGTGCATGTACTGCTTTTAAGACTAAGAAGAACAAGTATCCTTCAAGAACTAACAAGAAAGGACCCAAAAAGATATGGGTACCTAAAGATAAAATAGTCTATGTTGCAGACATGCTTACCAACAAAGTCAACACACCTATCTTGGTATTTAGACAGTGGATGCTCGCATCACATGACGGGGAAAAATCATATGTTCCAAGAGCTAAGGCCTAGAGAAGAAGGATTTGTTAGTTTCAGAGGAAACCAGAAAGGTAAAATAGTTGGAATTTGTCGCACTGGTAAAGGCTCTCTTCCCTCTATTGACAATGTACTTTATGTTGAAGGACTAGAGCATAATTTATTGAGCATAAGTCAATTATGTGACAATGGTTATGATGTCATTTTTACAGAAACTGGGTGTTCAGTAAAAACAAAAAGGATGGCTCTATTTTCTTTACAGCAAAAAGGAAACAAAATATTTATAAAATTGATATTTTTGAACTTGCAAAACAAGATGTCAAGTGTCCCATGCCTGTTGAAGATGAACAATGGATTTAGCATAAAAGACTGGGTCATGCCAGTTTGAGATTAATCTCAAAACTAAATAAGCACAGTCTTGTTAGAGGCTTACCAAATCTTAAATTCCAATCAGATGCTCTCTGTGAGGCATGTCAAAGAACAAAATAAGTTAAAACCTATTTTCATTCAAAAAATGCTGTTTCAACCTCTAGACCACTTGAGCTTTTGCATCTTGATCTTTTTGGTCCAACAAGGACAACCTCTTTAACTGGAAAGAAATATGGGTTAGTCATTGTGATGATTTTACTAGATGGACATGGGTTAGATTCCTTGCCCACACGGATGAGTCATTCAAAGTATTTACTATTTTCTGCAAATCAGTTCAAAATGAAAAAAAAAAATTGTATTTCTTCAATTAGAAATGATCATGGGAGAGAATTTGAAAATGAAAGCTTTCAAAAATTTTGTGAAGAAAATGGCATCTCCCACAATTTCTCCTCTCCTAGAACACCACAACAAAATGGTGTTGTAGAAAGGAAAAATAGGTCCCTTCAAAAAATGGCCAGGACCATGATCAATGAAATTGATATTGCAAAACATTTTTGGGTAGAAGCAGTAAAAACAGCTTGCTATATTCAAAATAGAATTCTTATTAGACCTATTTTGAAGAAGACTCCATATGAACTGTAGAAAGGTAGAAAACCAAACATATCTTATTTTTATCCATTTGGTTGTATATGTTATATTCTGAATACGAAGGATCAACTTGGTAAGTTTGATTCCAAAGCTGACAAATGTATCTTTTTGGGATACTCTGAAAAATCTAAAGCTTTTAGAATATACAATAAAGAAACTTTGATAGTGGAAGAATCCATTCATGTCAAGTTTGATGACAAGAAGCCTGACACTGCTATATCAGAGCTAGATGAATTATTTTCAGAATTAAATATTGGTGGTACAACAAACAGTGAACCTGCATCTTCAGCATCTGGTGGTGACAACAAGACACAGGATTCTACTTAAGCGGAAGCTGAAACCAGAAAATGTTGGAGATACAAAACTAATCATCCTAAGGATCAAATCATAGGAGAACCTGGAGATAGAGTAAGTACCAGATCCTCTTTCAAAGAGCATGCAGATATTGCACTTCTCTCTGAAATGGAACCTAAGACGATTGATCAAGCATTGGAAGATGAAGGTTGGATTTGGCTATGCAAGAAGAGTTGAATCAGTTCCAAAGAAATGAGGTTTGGAAATTAGTCACTCTACCAAAAGATAAGCAAGCTATTGGTACTAAATGGGTATTTAGAAACAAGCTTGATGAAGATGGTAAGGTAGTGAGAAACAAAGCAAGATTAGTTGCTCAAGGTTACTCACAAGAAGAAGATATTGATTTTACAGAAACTTTTGCACCTGTTGCAAGGTTAGAAGCTATTCGCATTTTACTTTCATTTACTGCACACCATGAGATAATTCTTTATAAAATGGATGTGAAAAGCGCTTTCTTAAATGGTTTTATAACTGAGGAAGTCTATGTGAAACAACCTCCCGGTTTTGAAGACATTGAATTTCCAGAACATGTTTTTAAGCTTGAAAAGGCTCTCTATGGTCTTAAGCAAGCTCCTCGAGCTTGGTATGATAGACTGAGTTCCTTTTTAATGGAAAACAGTTTTATCAGAGGTCAAGTAGACACTACTCTATTTAGAAAAACATCAAACAAGCATTTTATACTTGTTCAAATTTATGTTGATGATATTATATTTGGAGCTACTAATGAAAGCCTTTGCAAAGAATTTTCAAAGCTAATGCAGGCTGAATTTGAAATGAGCATGATGGGAGAATTGAAGTTTTTCTTTGGAATTCAAATTAAGCAATGTAAAGATGGTATTTATATACATCAAAGCAAATACATCAAGGAATTGCTAAAAAAATTCAAGATGGTGGATTGCAAGCCAATGAGCACACCTATGCATCCTACATGTACTCTTGGTAAAAATGAAACTGGTAAGAAGGTAGATCAGAATATGTACAGAGGTATGATTGGATCTGTACTTTATCTTACTACTTCAAGACCTGGTATTATGTTCAGCATCTGCCTGTGTGCTAGATTTCAATCTGATCCTAGAGAATCACACTTTAGTGCTGTTAAAAGAATATTTAGATATTTGCAAGGATCTACTAATCTTGGTTTGCTTTATAAGAAATCAAAAGATTACAAGTTAGTAGGTTTCTGTGATGCTGACTTTGCTGGAGACCGAATTGAAAGAAAGAGCACAAGTGGAGGCTGCCAATTCCTTGGAGCAAATCTTGTGTCTTGGTCAAGCAAAAGACAAAGCACAATTGCACTCTCAACAGCAGAAGGTGAATACATCTCAGCAGCAAATTGCAGCTCTCAACTTCTGTGGATGAAATATCAACTTGAAGACTACTTGATAAAAGAGAGTAACATTCCTATCTTTTGTGATTATACATTTGTAATTTATCTTATTAAGAATCCAATATTGCATTCTAGAGCAAAGCACATTGAGATTAAACATCACTTCATAAGAGACTATGTTCAGCAGGGTATTCTTGAAATAAAATTTGTAGACACTGATCATCAGTGGGCTGACATCTTTACAAAACCCCTTGCTGAAGATATATTCAATTTTATAAAAAGAAACTTAAATTTTTCATCTTATAGAAAAATGATTAATCTCAGCGTCTTATGATATGCATCATTCAGCATCTAGTATGACATAAGCATTCACACATGTACACATATGATATGTCATTCACATCACATAACTCAACATCCGGTGAATTCGTTTGCGTACGTCCGAGCGCACACGTGTCACGTGCTGTGGGACTTAAGTGTCTCATCACACCTAATCTGAGTCATGATTATGTAGGTTTTCAATAAAATCTTTTTTTTTTATTTTAACTTTATTTTGGCAACAACATTTAATGAAAAGGGAAATCTTTTTTTTATTTTCCTTTTGATTTATTTTTTATTAAGAGGAAATGTGAAGAGGTTTTTTTTTTTGAAAAAGTAACTGTACTATTTTATCAAAATTTCCCACTACTCCACCTCTTTAGCTCCACACTCACTCTGTTTTTGTCTGTAAAAACTGCTTTCTCTCTCTCTCTCTCTTTCTCTGTGTGATTTCTCTGAAACCCTAAACCTCCATCACCTACTCTCTAACTGCAACCATGACTGATGTTAAGGTCCGACAATACACTACTATCTTCGACACCATGACAGAAGAAAAAGTCTTGATTGAGAATTGAATCGACTTGAAAAGTTTCAAGCTTTATGGGTTTGATTTAGATGAAGGTTTAGCGAATCTGGGCTAGAAAAACTACTTCCTTTGGGAACCTGTTGATGTTATGGTTAATGCTATCAAGGAAGTCTGGAGAAACGTTCATATGCTTCCGGGTGGAATTGTTGAAGGTCATGTCAGAGGTTTCAAGTTGGTGTTCACCATAAACACCATCACTGATACCATTAAGTGTCCCTGTGAAGGCATTAGTTACTATACTGGTTGGGAAGACACTTTCAGAGGAATGGAAAACGTCAACGACATTCTGTTCGAGAACTATCGCCAGTTGAAGGAAAATGATGTAACTCCCTCTACCAAGGATCTGAAAAGTCATTATAGAGTTCTACACAAAATTATTGCTAAGAGCATTATTCTGAAGACTGGGTCAAGTGACATAGTGAACTATGAGCAGAAGTTCATTATGAGAAATTATATGGCTGGTCACAAAATCAACTTGCCTAGGTTGATTTTCAACAATATTGTCAATATGCTTGTTGGTTCAAGGAATGGTTCTACAGACAAGAAGAACATTATCAAGGTTATTCCTTATGGAGTTCTTCTTACTACAATGATGGTTAAGGATGGAATTGCAAGAAGGCTTAGTGCTTTGATAAACAAAGAAGAAAGAGATAAGTATCTTGGAATTTGTGCTATTGTTTGTCCTGAGGTTTTTGGAGTCAATGGCTTGGTGAGAATGAAATTGATCAATGCTGATATGATCAAGAAGGTGAAAAAGGAACAAGGAGAAGGAACAAAAACTAAAGTTAGTGAAGTAGCTGAAACTAAACCCACTGAAACTAAACCCACCAGAAGCTCAGTATCTGGTGTGAAGAGAACTGGTGAGTCTCTAGCAACGGAGACAAGAAGCAAGAAGCAGAAGGTGCCTCCTGCACCTAAAAGGAGAGATTATCTAGAAGATGATAAGGACCGAGTCCCCATCAGAAGCATACTGTAGAAAAAGAGAAAGGCAGAAGCTGAAAAGCCTGTTTCAGCATCTGGCCCTAAGAAGCAAGTTCCTCCACCTCCTCCTCCTGCTGCTGTCCCACAAGGAAAAAGAAAGAGATTGGTTAGGCACTCTGAGCTTAACCCAAAGGTACTAGATTTTACCATTGATCACTCCATTACTACTTTTGGTTCTAATGACACTATTCCTGCACCACTACTCTCTGTTTCATCACCACAAACACACTCCACACAATCATCACCCTACAAAACACTAGCCAAGAAAACCACAAAAACCAAATCTCAAACCACTGCCCTTATCACTCAATAACATCCATCAACCGAACCACAAACCTCCCAATTAACCACAAAATCCAGAACACTTACATTTCCTTCACCACAACCCTCATTAAACACATCCCTCACTACATACATTTCATCACTCCACTCTCACCCTTTCAACCTTCTCTTCAAAATCCCTTCAAACCAACCCAAAACATACAAAGTCAAGGTGACCCCCCTCTCCCACTTTTTCTCACTCTCAAACCTACTAACTATTATGGTGCCAAGAAATCTTTGTCATCTATAAACAAACCACGGTTTGTAAGAGAAGAAATGTATCATTTCATCTATGATCACCCTTCTCTGTGGCACTTGAAGACATTCACCTCTGGGGTTGCAAGACTGGAGATTGCCCCTCGTTCACGCCTCACTATCTCTGAAGATGGCGAGAAAGTGGAAAGGTCATTTGGTGGAAGGTTAAGACCTCTTTCAAACAGAGGAATTATTCCTTTCTCTGTTGATCTTCCTCATGTTCTGCCACAACACGAACCCCTCACCCTAGAGGAATGCGGAAGATGGATCACAGATGATGAAAAGTCATTCATGGCTCACTGCCTTGAAATGAAAAAGATGGAATTAGTGTATCTAAACAAAGATCCCTCCTCAGCATCTGTAAAGATTATGCCTGATAGGCAAAGGTGACTACCCTAGTCTATCCCTGGTAAAAGGAAGGAACCAGCTCCTGGTAAACTTCCAACATTTATTGGTCTCAAGGAGTATGAAAAAGCTCCTAGGAAATACGATGTCAAAGCATTCTCTGAGCTTCCAGTTAAGAAGCTATCTGAAGACCATGCTCGGCGTGTGTATCTGAACCTCCTCAAAAGAGATGATCGAGAATCTGGTTCTTTTCCGTCAGCCAGAACGCAAAAGGCAACCATACCTGTTGTTGGCTCTATCAGCAAGGTAACAGACACAAACCTCGCTTTTGTCAATTTTGATGACATGTTTATGTGTTCTGTTATTAGGCTTTTAAGTGTTATGAAACTGGAAGATCAATGGGCTGTTGTTTGCAAACATTTTGACATTGGATTTTGTTGGAGTTAAATGACTATGTCTTGGAAAGATAGAGCCATTCTACCTCATTTTAGGCCTCTTAATATTGAAGAATATTATAAGGAGAATCTGCATAGATTGTATCTGGCTAAAAATGAAGACATTAACTTCATTCTCGATAATATGGGAGCCTTGATAAGATGCAATTTTGGAGAAGCTGCATTTGCAAAATTTGAAGCATATGTAGAAGACTTGTTTAAGCATAGGGAAACTATCTTTATGAGTATGATTTACCCTGAAGAGATTGTGCATAGATGGGAATGGGTTATGGATCTTGAGAAACAGAAGCTGGGAAAAATTATCAAATAGAGCTTACCAGATGATGATTTCTTCCAGAAGGCTCAGGAAAGAAAGGAAAGGAAATTGAGTTTGTCACAGGCAGTGTTAGCGGAGCATCAGAAGCTGGAGTCGGAAAGAGTTGTTATTACCGAACCTATTCTAGAAGTTGAACCTTCTTCTGCTCCTCCTGCTGTAAATGATGACGTTGTCGTCCTGCTAAGAGCTGAATTTGAAGCCATCATGGCTACAAATCAGAAATTGCATCAGTTGGAAAGCACTGTGAATCTTCTCTTGGAACGTTTCAATCAACTCCTTCCTCCTCCTCCACCAAACCCTTAAAAATATTTCATTTTTTTTTATATTTTGTATTACTGTTAACTTGGTACAATTTTTTTTACTTGGTTCATATTTTGAATGATCTAACCTTACTTGATCTAATTTTTGGTATAATTCAATTTTTTCTTGTATTATTACTTACTGTTTTGACTATGATATTGTTTACACTCTTTTTGCCTGATGACAAAAGGGGGAGTAAAAGAAAGGTCTGATGAACACGTTGAAAGTCTGATGAACACGCTGAAGATGCTGAAGTATTAACATCTCATGCATAAATCATACGTAGCATATCTTTGAATTGCTCAAATACTCATTGATATTCATTGTCTGGTGCTTTGATACTCATTAATATCTATTGGCACATTTTTTATTATAATTTGTACAATGAATTTAAGCATCTGATCCTCAATAAATGCTTAAGTATATTCATTATTAGTACAATGACCTCAGCATCCGATCTCAACGCTTAATTGAATATATGCTCTAATACTTGTATGTATTTTGCGATCACACAAACACTCTGATTATTATAAATCACTCTGATACCTGATATATTTAATTATATCTGAGTTGTTGAACTCAGGGGGAGACCCTTGAAATTATTTTTTAAAATTAAATTGTTCATCAACCTTAGATATTTGTCATCATCAAAAAGGGGGAGATTGTTGGAACCTAAATGATTGAGAAGTTTAGACCCTCATTAATTTTGATGATAACAAAGTATTTGCAAGTGAACAATTTATCTTCTGATAAGTCTTGAAGTGTGCAGGTATTAAAATCACTCATATTTTATAACTCACTCAAGCAAGAAGAAGAAATTTACAAGAGTTTGAATACATTCCATATGTGTCTGTATCCGGTTCACTCCAGCGTCTTGTCTAAAGTAAGCATCCGGTAGTGTTATCTTTTGACACGTGGATTACTCAATTGCTGCGAGCGTTCGTCTATTGTTCTGAGCGAGCATATGGTCTATTAATTAATCACGTGATGGTCATGTTTGTGCTCTTCTACCTCAACTGTTTGGAACGGAATTCGAATTTGATTTTGTATGCTCGTTTTGATGTACGAGGTATCAAAGGTGACACCTTTAGTATAAGACAAAATTCGTACAAAGCAACTGTGAAAAGCAGATAGTACAAAAATGGAAATGTGTACTATTCTGATATTCTCTGGAAAGGAAGAAAATGACAGCATTTCAAATTACCTCACTCAATGATATGGAGCTGAAATTTACTGCAACGGTAATACCCCTCAGTGACTCCTATAAATACCCCAAAGTATTCATTGAAGAAGGTGGCCAAAAACTGCTAGAAACTATATTCTGAACAAGCTATTACTCAAGTGAGCAATCAAGTTTCGTGCTAAATTTTTGGACACCAAGAACTGAACCTCATCGTCTGATATTCTTTCTTTTAGAAAGTTGTTTGTTTTTGTGCTTAATCTTTTCATCCTCTCTATGAGAGTTATTTGATTGTAGTCAAAAGAATATTACTTTGTAAAAGTTGTTCTGCCTAGTTAAGGCTTTGTTCCTCAAAGGCTCGAACGTATTGAGTCGTTTTGAGAAGTTAAGAGTATTGTCAAGTTTGTGACAGTAGAATACTCTTAACAAAATTTGTAATCTATTGATTATAGTGGATATCCTTAGGGACTAGACGTAGCTACCAGTTTGGTGGTGAACTAGTATAAATATCTGTGTCTCTTGCTTTACTGCTTTACATGTATTCTTATCTTGCAAAGAAAAACAAGTTTTCTTAAACTTCATTTCCAGCGTTTGGTCATACTCCAGCATCCGATAACTTATAGATTAAAATCAAGAGTTCAAAAGTGTTTTTAACTTAAAGTTTGCGAAAAGTTTTCAACACAATTCAACCCCCCTCCTTGTGTTCACGTTCAAATCAAAAGAAGAGAAGGTAGAAGAAATAGCTCTTTGATACCATGTTAAGATAGATAGAAACCATACATAGAGAAGGTAAAAGAAGAGACGAAGAAGAAAAAGGGAAAGGAGGCCGCTAGGATTCCAATAACATAATAATGCAAAGTCTGAAGATTACAAGGAAATAAGAGAAATATATATATATATATATATATATATATATATGAGAATATAAAAAGACTAAGCTACCCTTATATATAATATTATCTAACAATAATGAGGGCAATTTCATATTTCAAAAGAAAGATATTTTAATCAATATATTGCGCCCTAGACTTTTAGCTCTTTCTCAAAATTTAGTGTGAAATTTGCTCAGAGACAAGCCAATTGAGTATTTCATTGTTTAGGATGGATAGCCCCTATGTTTATATCGCTTTATCGATTTCCACTAAAATGAAGTGATTTGGTTTCCGTAAATATATATATATATATATATAAATGTTTTAAATATATTTTTTCCTTCAAATTATCCAATATTGAAAGAAAACTAAATTAAATGACGAGAGATATAATTCCTTCTATTTCCATTTCCTCTCTTTAAAATATTAAATCAAACACAAAAGATTTGTAATTTTTTTTCTTCCGTCCCTTCTCTCAATATTATCTCAACGATGGCTAATAAATGTTCTTAGTTGTCCCTAGTACTTTCATGAGCCGTGACAGTTTTCTGGACTTTTAGATGTATATGATTCTCATAAATCTTCGCAGTCGAAAAGTTAAACTCATCTAGACAAGCTAAACGTGTGTTTGGTTGCACGTTTGTCTCCCTCAAACATGAGTCTCACCCGATCAGATGTGATTCAGCGATGTTTGCATTCGCGTTCACCTCTCCTCTCCCATCGTGCGTTAACTCTTGGACTCGTGTTTCACTTGAAGCTGTTGTCCCTAGCTTCAGCTTTGGGTCAGAATCGATTCTATTGTTGGCTGAAGGTAATTTATTGTAACACCCTGTTTTCGGAGCGCTACTGTGCAACCCAATCTAATGGTGAAAACATTTGATGCTTATATGCTTTCAGTAAAAAGTACTCTTTTGTATTTTGCAATGAAAAATATGAGTGAATTTTTTTTTCTTTTTCTTTGCTTTGAAACTCTTTTAAAAAATGAGGCGTAAAGAGTACTACAATTTTCTAAATGATGTCAAATCAGTCTTTTGCAAATATCAGAGTATATTACATTACAACGAATGCTTCACATACATAAAACATGACATAATCATTTCGTACTGAGGTGAGATTTTCTGAAAAGAGTAATTACGAAACAATAAGTAATTACGCAAACAACAAAAACAATATCCTAAGCTAAGCTGACCAACAACTATAAACCTTACTGAAAAATCATTCAGCAAGAGCAGAACACGAAGCACTCAGAGGAATCTTCCTCCACTGGCTCATTCTTCAATACTTCTGGGATAGACGAAACAGCAGCAGCAATGTGACACTCCATCTGGTAACATCCATAAGAATGTCCAATCCAACAACAGTGCAAGGGTAAATTCTTTGTCCACAAGTTTATCATAGGCTATGTCGCATGCAAACAATATATATATATATATATATATATATATATATAGAATACAACAAACATGCCTTTATATACATATACATACTTAATAGACCGCATGCATCATCATGGTATATCAAGCATTTGTACATGAACAGACAAAACAGATCAACAATCAAGTCATCACAATATCAAACAATTGCATGTGAGTAGACAATTCTATCAACAAATCAACGATCAAGTCATCACCTATTATAATGTGGTTAATTACGCATGTCAATGCATTATGAACGAGTTTATGTATACACCTGCAGCCTTAATAGGTCAGCAGTAGAAGAGAAATTTTCCCAACGTCCGAACAATATAGCCACGCATTAGGCAATGAAGTGACAACTTGTCTTTTGAAGTCTTTAAGACAATCAAACGCTCCGAGTGTTGATGCTCAATGGTCAGTGTGCATCCAAACAAATTCTTTAATATGGCTTGCTCACCATAAGGAGCGCCCGAGATATGTTTTAATTAATTAATACGGATCGACAATCAACTACGTTTCACTTTTGAAATGGTGGAGGGAACTCAAAGTTTAAGCACTACACCGAGCATCCCATACTACTCAAGTAATGCTCGGGTATTCTTCATTACGCAGTAAACTGAGATGATGAGAAATACCCCTTAGAGTTTAAACACAGGACACTAGGTCCAGGTGTTCAACTGCGGAACGCTAATCTCAATCTTAGATAAAAAAATATAGGCACGTAATGCGGAACACTAGGCTCAATTGTTAGCTTGAGATACTAGGCATGCCATACAAAACACTAGGTCTAATCCTTAATCAAGAACATGTGCACGCAAGTAGTACGTTAAGTCCCAGCATAGGACACATGGCCCATATGCTCAATAGGAACACTAGGTTCCCTATATTTTAATCTTTAAAAATCCCGATCTTTGAAATCTCTTTCTCAGTTCTTGTGTCAATTCTATGCACTACGGTATTTGAAAATACTTTTTAGTTCTATGTCATCAAAACCCTAGTTGTGCTAAATAACATGTTAGGATAATTATCAGGAAAGAGAGGCGGTTCGAACACTCTTAATAACCAAGTCTTTCCTAGCCAGAATTTTCTCAAACACATTATTTAACTTAATGGTTTTTGCAATTTACAATGTTTACTCAAGTGCTTTTTCCTACTATTGTTCTATTGAAAATTCTTTGCAAGCTTTGGCTAGTTGTACTAAAACCCTCACGCTTACTTTTAAGTCAAAATGCCCTTAACAACTTACTTAAGAAATCATAATTCGACTTGTAAAATCGCATCGGATTTACTGTAGTAAATCGTCAAACCAATAACAGTCGATCAACGCATTATTAATTAATCCATTATCATCAACAATATTTTGCAATTTCCAATCAATATCAAGTTCCAATTAAATCAAACATGATTTAAGGCAAACGATACAAATTACTAATGCCACGCTGGGCCAAGAACATGCTACAGCATTTCAGACAGCATATAACAATTCAGTATGCTACAACATGCTACAGCATTTCAAACAACATATAGTAATACTACAAGTACTACCACACAATTAATCAACAATCAAACCAAACAACACACAAGGCGAAAATTCCAAACTCATTATGTAAGAATTTCCCTTACCTTGGGCGCTTTAACAATCCAAGCAAGGTAATTCCAAACTACCATCAAGTGGCACCTTGTACGAACCTTAACAATACAAACTTAATTCAATTAGAACCCAAAAACTCAAATCCTAGAACCCTAGGACAGCCATGGTTTGGGTTCCTAAAAACCTAAAATTTTACTCACCTAAACCCATTTGGATCACACCTAGTCATACACCATGATACAAGTTCAAGTCATGCAAGTTTTGAAACTTTCACTAACTCTACATACTTAGAAAAAGCTTAAACCAAATTTTACCAATTGGAATAGTATTTTTACCACTTTGAATAGTGTTTTGCCAAATTTGAACCACATTTAAAACCCTAGAACATGCCATAAAACTATAGAAACAAGTTTGTTATAAGTTCAAGACAATCCTTGAAACATAAACCAAATCCTTTGCTAAAATCAAGCTTCTTTAAATTATTTTGCTAAACCAAATTACTAACCACTTTTTACAACATATTTAAGCATAAAAACAAGCTAAGAACATGTTCTAAATCACCATGGAGGCCACGGTTTTAATGCCCCAAAAACAACTTCATGTTTTCAAATCTTTTAACATCAAAATCTTACAAACTTTGCTTAATCAAAACTTCTTATCATAAGACAATTTCTTTGCCACTTTAATACAATTAAAACCAAGTTAAAACTTACCCAAATTATGTTCATAAGTCACTATTTTTGTAACCCCAAAACAGCCCCAAATTTATTTTATTTCAAACCATTTTTCAAAGCTCCAAACATACAAATCTTTATAGATTTAAAGTCCTAACCAAAAACCAACTTCTTACACACTTAACACACTTTAAAAACAAATTAAAACATCCCCAAAATCATGCCCAAGTGCCACGGTTCCGGACCCTAAAAACCAAACAATATAATTTCTCAAAACTTCGTAAAACATGCATATACAACTAGTTCCAAACATAACATCCAAAACTCTCAAAGAACTGACTCCAAATCAACAAAAATAAATCAAAACAAAGGCTCACAACAGCCCCTAAAGCTCGGCCAGAACAAGGGTTAAGGTTTTCCAAATTTAAAATATCAAAAACAAGCTTAATCACGGAAGAAAATCAAGGGTTAAAAGACTAATCATGCTATTCTAGCAAAAACAATTACTTTTACCCAAAAACAACTCCTAAATCCTTCAAAACTGTAACATCCCAATTTTTATGAAAATTATTTAATAGTTCCAGCTACTTAAAAATAAATCATGGAGATTGATCACCTCAATGATTTGTTAAAACTACGAAGAACTACCAAGATTTATTGTAAATAATTTACTTTTTAACAATTAATTCAGATTAAGAGACAGTGTAGACGTATACTGTTTTTAATATGAATTAATCCCAAAAAATGTGAAAGATTGTTGTTTGATTAAAGAAAATTATTTTATTGAAAGAGAAATAATTTTCAGGATTTAATAAATATTTTCAAGTCATAGTTTGATTTTTCATGATTTAGTTATTGTATTAATTGTCTGTTTTATGTCATATTTAATATGACTATTATTTTAAAGATTTTGTCTTGATAATTTTATTTGAATAATATCTATATGATAAGAGAAATTGAAATTAGTGATCCTCACTAATTTACAGTTTTTATTACGCTGCGAGAATTCTATCGAATTCTGCCGTAACTAAGCTATTGTGTGTGTTTCTAACTGAAACATGCCCAAACGTGATCCAAATTTTATAAAATTTGAGATCTTAGCATTTTGCAATATTTAGAATTTATTGTAATTTTTTTATAATTTTTGGACATTAGAAAATATTTAGTGTATTTTCTATGGCCAGAGACTGCCTAATTGCGACATTTCGGTTCGTATTTCGAGAAAACGAGATACGTGGGTACTTTTCTTATGCCGCGAGGAACATTTGTAATTTTTGGGTGTGGGGTTATAATTAGAATTATTTTTGGGAGTTTTTAGTGTTAAAACCTAATATACGCCAGAACGTCGGCACTGGTTGAGCGAAAAACGCGTCAGAGCTAAACCCCGAGATATTTTGAGCAAATGGCTGCCACACATGGACCAATGGGAGGCCAGCCATGTGCTTGTAGCCTACTATTTTGAAGGGAGCATTTTGATTGGTTTAGGAAGTAATTGGTAGTTAGTTTGTTAAGTTAGTTTAGTTAGTTTGTGACTAGTTGGTTAGTTTCCAACTAAATGAACATTTTCTTCCACCATTGCCCCTCAAAATTTCGTGGCTTCTCCTTCCATTTGGCTGCTCCATTTCAGTTCCTTTCATTGTTGGAAAGCTTGAAAAAAATTCTAGAAAGAGAAAGTGGTGGTTTTGGAAGTTTTGATGATCAAAGTTTCCATCTTTACTTCCTTCCTTCTCAATCTCTGTTCTATCATCTCTAATCTTCTTGGTAAGGATTCTAATCCCTTCTCCTTTCTCCATGGCTGCCATGGATGAGCTTTCATGGTTCTAGAGTTGTTTCTCATGATTTTAGTTTTGATTCTTGAAGGAAAGTGATGTTTAAGCTTCAATCTTCCATCCTTTCTTCTTAATCCTTGATCCATCACCTCCAAACTTCTTGGTAAGCTTCATACCCATTCTTTTCACTCTTGAGTTTCATGATATGGGTTTGGTTGGTTTTAGGAATTATTTTTGGGCAAAAGTGTTAGATTTTGCTAGATATGCATGATTAGTCTTAAAGCCCTTTGTTTTCCTCCATGATTAAGCATGATTAGAGTATTTGAAAATTTGGGAACCCTAACCTTGAGACATGGCCGAACCTAGGGGCTGTTTTAAGCTTTGGTTTTGTTTGGTTTTTAGTGTTTTAGAGTTGATTCTTGATGGGTTATACTTGCTAAGTTTGGAAACTAGTCATATATGCATGTTTACAAAGTTTTGAAAAAAAAATTTGGATTGTTGAGGGGCTGGAACCGTGGCCCATTGATATAGTTTTGATGATATTTTTATTTGTTCTTAAGTGTATCAAAGTGATTTGGAAGTTGGTTTTTGATTAGGACTTTAAATCTATAAAGATTTGTAAGTTTAAAGCTTTGAAAATTTGTTTGAAACAAAATGAATTTCGGGCTGTTTTGGGGCTTCCAAAACAGTGGCTTATGATTAAATTTTGGGTGAGTTCTAACTTGTTTTTAAGTGTATTAAAGTGGTAAATAAGTTTGGTTTTGATAAGAAGTTTTGATTGAATGAAGTTTGTAAGATTTTGATGTTAAAAGGTTTGAAAATTTGGAGTTGTATTGGAAGCTTTGAAACCGTGGCCTTCAAGAATGTTTTGTAACTTGTTCTTGACTTGTATTTATGCTTGAAAATAGTTGTAAAAGTGGTTGATGATTTGATTTAGGAAAACAATTCAAAGAAGTATGATTTTGGGAAAAGTTTGAGTTTATGTTTCAAGAATTGTTTTGAGCTTGAAATAGAATTGTTTCTAAAATTTTGTGACATGTTTTAGTGCTTTGAAAAATGGTTCAAAGTTGGCAAAACACTATTCATTTGGTAAAACACTATTCCAATTGGTAAATTTTGGTTTAGCCATTTTTCTAAGTGTGTAGCTTTTGTAAAAGCTTGAAAACTTGCATGGTTTGAATTTGTTTCATGGCATATGATTAGGTGTGATCCAAATAGGTTAAGTTGGAAAGATTTTAGACCCTTTTTAGGACTAAAACCGTGGCTGCCCTAGAGTCATAGGACTTGGGTTTTTTGTTCTAATTTTGTTAAGTTTGTGTTGTTAAGGTTCGTGCTTAGGGTACGCGCGAGGTGCGACTTGACGATGGTTTTGAATTTACCTTGCTTGGATCGTTAAAGCGCCCAACGTAAGGGAAATTCTTACATAATGAGTTTGGGCTTTTCGCCTTGTGTTTTGTTTGTTTGATTGTTGATAGATTGTGTGGTAGTACTTGTAGTATTACTATGTGCTGTTGAGATGTTGTAGCATGAACTGCTGTGTTTTGATTTGGCCATGTGTGGCAAGACTGAATTGTATTGTGTTGCTTAAATCATACTTGACTGATTTAATTGGACTTGAAATTGATGATATGTTCTTGGCCCTGTGTGGCATTATGAGTTGTATTATTTTCCTTGAATCACCTTGGATTTCATTGGAACTTGGCATTGAATTGGAACATGAAAAATATATTATTGTTGATAATGGATTAATTAACAATGCGTTGATCGGCTGCTATTGGTTGACGATTTACATCGGTAAATCTGATGCGATTCCACAAGCCGAATTCTGATTTCGTAAACAAATTGTTAATGGCATTTTGATCTAAAAGTAAGCGTGAGGGTTTTAGTACAACTAGCCAAAGCTTGCAAGGAAATTTCAATGGAGTAATAGTAGAGAAGAGAACTTGAAATAAATAGTACAATTTACGAAAGCGGTTGAGTTAAATGATGCGCCTGGGAATTCTTCCAGTGTGTTATTTAGCACAACTAGAGTTTCAACGACCTAGAACTAAAAAGTATTTTCAGATACATAGGAGTGATACAAGAACTGAGAAAGAGATTTCAAAGATCGGGATTTCAAAAGAATAAAACATAGGGAACCTAGTGTTCCTATTGAGCATATGGGCCACGTGTCCTGTGCTGGGACTTAATGTCCTGCTTGCGTGCACTTTTTCTTGATTAAGGATTGGACCTAGTGTTTCGTATGGCGTGTCTAGTATCTTAACCTAAAAGTTAAGCCTAGTGTTCCGTATTACGTGCCTAGAGTTCTGATCCAAGATTGGGACTAGTGTTCCGCAATTGAACACCCGGACCTTGTGTCCTGTGTTGAACTCTTAGTTAATTGAGATTTGGACACCCACTAAGTTGAGTGAGTGAGGGTTCGTCGATCCGCATTGATTAATTAAAGCATTACTCGGGCACTCACTACGGTGAGCACGCCACATTGTAGAATTTGTTTGGATATCACTTGGGTGTTTACTACGGTGAACATGCGATATTGTTGAATTTGTTGGATATCACTCGGGCGTTCACTACGGTGAACATGCCATATTGTTGAATTTGTTGGATATCATTCGGGCGTTCATTACGGTGAGCATGCCATATTGTTGAATTTGTTTGGATGCGTACTAACCATTGAGCATCGACACTCGGAGCGTTTGATTGGTCTTAAAGACTTCAAAAGACGAGTTGTCATGTCACTCGTAGCGTTTGATTGGTCGTACAGACTTCAAAAGGCGAGTTGACACTGCATTGCCTAAGTAGAGGCACGCCAAAGTAGTGGCAAGCCTAAGCAGAGGCTATTTTGTTCGGACGTTGGGAAAGTAGTCCCCGTCATACTGCTGACCTATTAAGGCTGCAGGTGTATACACAACTTGCCATACTGCATTGACATGCATAGCTAACCGCATTTATGATATGTGATGAATTGTTTGATGAATTGGATATTGTGATGACTTGATCACTTATCTGTTGATAGATTTGCCTGCTCACATGCAATAATTGGATATTGTGATGACTTGATCACTTATATGTTGATAGATTTGCCGGCTCACATGCAATAGTTTGATATTGTAGTGACTTGATTGTTGATCTGTTGGTTGTTTTGGTTGCTCACATGCAATAATTTGATATTGTAGTGACTTGATTGTTGATCTGCTGGTTGTTTTGATTGCTCACATGCAATGCTTGATATACCATGATGATGCGTGCGGTCTATTAAGTATGTATATGTATATAAAAGCATGTTGTTGTATTATATATGTATATATTGTTTGCATGCGACATAGCCTATGATAAACTCGTGGACAAAGGATTTACCCTTGCACTATTGTTGGATTGGATGTCCTTATGGATGTCACTTCCAGATGGAGTTCGGTAGCTGTTGCAGCTTCGTCTTTCAGGAGCATTGAAGATTGAGCCAGTGGAGGAAGATTCCTCTGAGTACCTCATGTTTGATCTTACTGAGCTGTTTCTCAGTAAGGGTTGTAGTTGTTGGCCAGCTTAGCTTAGGGTTTTGTATTTGTTGTTTTGTAATTACTCTTTCAGAAAACCTCGCCTTAGTGCGAAATGATTATGTTATGTGAAGTATTATTTTGTGATGCATTATATTCTGATAATTGCAAAAGTTTGAATTGGCATCATTTAGAAAACTGTAGTACTCTATGTCTCATTTTAAAAAGGGTTTCAAAGGAAAGAATATGAAAAGAAAAAAATTTACTCCTATTTTTCCATTGTGAAATACATAAGAGTACTCTCTAACTGAAAGCATACAAGCATTAAATGTTTTCAGCATTAGATTGGGTTGCACAGTAGCGCTCCGGAATCGGGGTGTTACAAAAACCCAAATCATGGAACTCAAGAGAGATAAGAGAATGATCATGGGGCTTACCAAGAAATTTAGAAGTGATAGAACAAGGATCAAGAACAAGGAAGGAAGATTGAGGGCAAAATCACTAAGTTCTTCACCTAAAACAACTTTCTCTCTCAAGGAATTTTTTTCTCAAGCTTTCTACAATGGAGGAAATGAATGGATCTGGTCTTGGGTAAAGGAGAAAGCCACGAAATTTTGGGGACAAAAATGGAACAAAATTGTTCATTTAGTTGGAAACTAACCAAATTAGTTCTAAACTAACTAAGTTAACTAACTACTATTTACTAAACTACTAATCACCATGCTACACTTGTCATGGAAGCTTCCAAGCTCAGGTTCAGCTCCCCTAATAGCTGGATTCATCACCCCTCAGCCCAAAATATCAAGATATTTCTTTTCGTCGCGTTCTCGCTCAATTGGGTGTGTCGCGTTACGCGTATATTAGGGTTTTTGGTCCAAAACCTCTAAAAATAAATCTAATAAATTATTCTATAATCAAAAATTATTAATCAACCAAAATTTTCCTAAAAATATTAGAAGTATTTTTATGAATGTCGTTTTCTCGGTTTACGAGCTAAAACGCTACCGTTAGGCAGTTCCTAGGTGTAGAAAATACCCTATATTTTTCTAATACCCAAAAATTCCAAAAATTTTTGAATAAATCCTAAATAATAGAAAATACTAAGATCTCAAATGTTGTAAAATTTGGATCACGTTTGGGCATGTTTCAGTTAGAAACTCACCCAATAGCCTATTCAATAGAATTCTTGCAGTGTAATAAAAATCGTAAATTAGTGAGGATCACTAATTCTAATTTCTCTTATCATCTAGATATTATTCAAATAATAAAATTATTGAGACAAAATCATTAAAATAAAATTCATATTAATTACAACACAAAACTTATAATTAATCAACAACTAAACGTCAAAAATTCAAATTGTGTCTTAAAAATATTTATTAAATCCTGAAAATTATTTCTCCTTCAATAAAATAATTTTCTTTAATCGAATAACAATTTTTCACATTTTTCAGGATTAATTCATATTAAAAACAGTATACGTCTACATTGTCTGTTAATCTGAATTAATTATCAAAATTACGAATTGTTTGCAACAAATCTTTGCAGTTCTTCGTACTTTTAACAAACTATTAAGGTGATCAATCTCTATGATTTATTTTCAAGTAATCGAAAATTATAAAATATTTTTCATAAAAATTGGGGTGTTACATTTATCATTTCTGCCCTTCATCATCTTCCTTCATCAGTTTCTGGTTTTGCAGCATCTCTAGGTTGAAGACGAGAGGGTTTGGGCTAATGGGCTCCAAAAAGGCCCATTTATATTTTCATAAAGTAAATATAGAAGCACTGTTCCTTTTTTTTACTGGGTAAAGGCGTAAAGCAATGTTCTTAGTGTTAAAAAAAAAGACAATATTCTAGAGTGGAGTTAGGTTGTGCTCTTTCGTGAACGTGTTGGGTTGTGGAGTGGAGTTTTTTTTTATTGTCATTATTCAATATTCAATAATAATTGATGTTGATCTTAAGGTAATGGAGGGTGTTAACTCTTAACATGGTCAAATATTCTATAGTCATGTTTAATATAATAAATATTAATAATAATCAAAATACTTGAATTGCCTATTATAAAGAAATACAATTTTTTAATGTTTGATATTGGATTACACTTTGTTGTTGCCTATGGGACAATTTGTTGTAGCCCAAACGTCTTGGTCTGCTTCATTTGTCACGGTTGCTGAAGGGGAAGCCTTTGCTCTACTGAGATCAATCCAGCTAGCCATAAATCATGGTTTTGTTAATATTCTATTTGAATCAGATTGTAAGGTTATTGTGGATGCAGTTTTGGGTTCTCATCTTTATGTAAATGAGTTGGGTATCTTGATTTCGCAAATTCAAGCCTTGCTTTTAGCTTATGCAAACTTTAAGTTAGCTTTTGTAAGGAGGCAAGTAAATAGGGTTACTTATGCTTTAGCAAAGTTATGTTTTCCTCAAAAAAAAAAAGATATTAGATTACACTTTAAATTATATTCTCTATTTGTAATTTTAATTTAGATATTTTATATTTAGTACTGTTATGCTAATCTAGTATTTATGTTGTCAATTTATCAAATTTGAAGTTTCTAATATAATTTTAAGTTAGAACCCATTTCGGTAATTATACACTCAAAAGCAATTTTGATCCAACCTATCCAAATAACAAGAATCGATAAAAATCACTTTTTTCGTGAACGTATCCAAACAGAAATCACGTTACATTTAACTCACTTTTAACCAAAATCAATTCTGCAAAATCAATTCTGTCAAAATCAATTTTCATCACCGCAGAACCAAACACACACTAAGTAAAAGACAACTACTACTTTGGAAGAGGGTATGTGCAAAGTATTGTTCTGTTTTTGACAAGTTCTTTTATTGCTTTTATGTACTATTGAATAGTACCATTTCACTTGTAGGTTTAAATATGTAAATCAAGTAGAAAAACTTAATAATTTCATGTGCGCTTGCAAATTCCTCATTTGACCTACCAAAATTTAGCTCAATCCGCTCAAAAATAAAGCCCAATCCATATTAGAAAATATTTTATATTCCTAAAGCATCCCTTAAGTTTTTTTTTTTTGACGGAATCCCATAAGATTTTTTATTTGACCAAAAAAATAGATATTATATGCTCCATTTATGTCTTGACATGACATTGAAAAAAATTACGTCTTGACATTTCAATCTTATTTAATTGTGTTGATAATGCTAAACTAGAAGAAAAACAGAATCTGTAAAATGCATTTTCTGTATTGCTGAAAGATTATGATTCACTATAAGATAATTAGAGAACTAAGCCTCTATATATATACATTGACTCAACTAAGCTATCAGCTAACTACCTGCCAGCTTGGCATAACAAACTCCAGCGGTCAACTAATTGCAACTAAATAATATTAGTTAATACCTTCCCTCAAGTTGGACTATGGATGTTACAAAGTCTTAACTTGGACAATATAGAAGAGAAAGGATTAGAATGCAGCGGTTTAGTAAATACATCAGCTAATTGAGAAGAAGAAGTCACAGGCAGCAGATGAATGAGTTTAGAATTGATCTTCTCACGGACAACATGACAATCCAATTCAATATGTTTACTACGTTCATGAAAAGCCGGATTATGCGCAAGGTATATAGCTGACTTGTTATCGCAATAGACCGAAGCTGATTGAGAGAAGTGAATGCCCAGATCTCAGAACAAGTAATTAAGCCACTGAATTTCACAAGTCAGAGAAGCCAGTGCTCGGTATTCTGCCTCAGTAGAGGATCCAGAAACAGTGTTCTGCTTCTTGGATTTCCAAGAAATGAGGGAAGAACTAAGAAGAACGCAATATCTGGTAACTGAGCGACGGGTATCAGGGCAACAAGCCCAATCAGAATCAGCGAAACCATGTAATTTGAGAGGACTGGTTGCTAAGAAAAATAAACCTTTAGCATGTGAGGCCTTGAGGTATCGTAGAATTCGCTGAGCAGCATGAAAATGAGGAAGCAGGGGCTTGGACACAAACTTACTGAGATGCTGAACAGAGAAAGAGATGTTAGGTCTTGTATTAGTAAGATATAACAAGCGTCCTATCAGTCTTCTATAAGAAGAAGGATCAGCCAACAACACCATTATCAACAGAAAGTTTGGTGGCTGGATCAAATGGAGTAAACGCGGGCTTGGCAGCAAGGGAGTCCGCATCTTCTAAGAGCTCAAGTGTATATTTCCTCTAATTTAACAAGATTCCAAACTTGGATCGAGCAATTTCCAAACCTAAAAAATACCTTAGCTGACCAAGGTCTTTGATATTAAATTTGCTATCCAAAAACTGCTTAACAAACTGAATTTCAGTAAGATGATTTCCTGCCAAGACTATGTCATTGACATACACAAGTAAGGTAGTGAAATAAGACCCAGAATTCTTCAAAAATAAGGAGTGGTCAACTTGGGAATGAGTATAACCGAGGGAAAGCAAAGCAGAGGATAATTTTGAATACCATTGTCTGCTTGCTTGTTTCAAACCATAGAGGGATTTATTCAATTTACAAACTTGAGAAGAACTAGAGAGAGCAAAACCAGGTGGAGGGGTCATATAAACCTCTTCATGTAAGTCACCACGAAGGAAAGCATTGTTCACATCTAGTTGTTCAAGATACCGACCTTTAATGGCTGCCAAAGAGAGCAAAACCCGGACTGAAGTAAGCTTGACATCGGGTGAAAAGGTGTCAAAGTAGTCAACCCCTTCTATTTGGGTGTATCCCTTGGCAACTAAATGTGCCTTGTACATTTCAACAGAGCTATTTGCATGGTACTTAATTTTATATACCCATTTGCATCCAATAGGGGTTTTTCCATGAGGTAGATCCACAATAGGCCAAGTTTTGTTTTGTTCAAGAGCATGTAACTCAGCACCCATAGTCTTTCTCCAACAATCAAATTTAGAGGCTTGATCAAATGTTTTAGGTTCAGAAACAGAGGTGATATTGCAGCAGAAATATTAATAAGAAGGAGAACACTTTTCATATGATAAAAATGAAGAAATTGGATAAGTAGGATTACCTGAGGACACATTGGAATAGCTGTGTGATGGAAGATTGCAGTGATAGTCTTTCAAGTAACTAGGTGTTTTCTTTACTCTATTTGACTGCCTTGTGGCAGCAGGTTGTGGATTCTGCCCTGCAGATAGTGAGGCAGCAGGCTATGGAGAATCAGGTACTGATAAGAATGGAGAGGTAGGTTGTGATGAAGCTAAAGGTGATGAAGACAGAGGTGGGGAAACTGAAACAGATGTAGCAGAAACAAGTGTAGTAGAAAAAGGAGTGACAGAAGCTGGGCTGACTGAAATAGGTGCAGCAGATTATGTGATTGGTGAATCATCACTGAGAGTTACTGCAGAATGAGAGAATAATACTGGCATTGGAATTAATGTGGCAGAACCAGAAGTAGAAGAGGTAGGTGTGGAAGAAGTAAAGGGAAATTGCTCTTCATAGAAGATAACATTTCTAGAAATAAAGAGATCATTGGAAGTAAGATCATCCAGAATGTATCCCTTAGTTCCTTCTCTATATCCTAGAAAATTTATTTTTCTAGCTCTAGGATTAAACTTAGTCCTATGAGCTTGAAATGTAGATGCATAACACAAACAACCAAACACTTTAAGATGAATCAAGGAAGGAGGTTCTTTGTGTAAAATTTCATAAGGAAGTTTTATTTCAAAATGGGAGTGGGAAGCCTGTTGATTAAATGGACAACATGTTGGACACAAAAATTCCACATGGCAAGAGGAACATAAGAATGAAAGAAAAGGGCACGAGCCATATTCAAGATATGTTGATGTTTTCTCTCCACCACCCCCATTTTGTTGGGGAGTTTCAACAAAAGATCTTTGGTGAATGATTCCTTTGGAAAGGAAAAAATTAGACATAGCAACAAACTCACTACCATTGTCAGACCTTAAGCACTTCAAGGTAGTGTGAAATTGATTTTCAATGAAAGCTATAAAGTTTTGAAGACAAGTTTTGGCCTGATCTTTGGTTTTAAGAAAGAAAACCCAAGTAAATCTAGTAAAATCATCTACTAAGGTTAAGAAATATTTGTGACCAAGAAATGATGGGGTTGCAAATGGACCCCAAATATCAGCATACAAGAGATCAAATGAAGCTGATGTCGTGCAAAGTGGCTAAACCAAGCCAATCGATAATATCTTTTTTTTGTTTTGTTTTTAGATAAATCTTATCGTTTGATTTTTTCCACTTTCATTATTATCGTTTCCTTTTTTTAGGATCGTATCAGTTTGTTAGCATTTGATTTGCATTAAGAATTATATTCTTAGGATTTGTTTTGCATTAGGTTTTATCCTTTTAATTCCTTTATATATTTGTTTCTCAAATATGTTGGAGGTCAGTTTTTGAATTATTAATGAAAATCGAGAAGCTTTTCTCAAACCCTCTGTGTCAATTCCACGGTATTCTTTGAATCAACGAGTGATGATACTTTCGTTGTTTTTCCATCATGTACGCTGCATCAGAAGCTGAAGTAGAATTGATACTATGAGGATAGGGAAGTTTTCTTTGTTTGGCATAATGGCATGCATCACAAGCAGCCAAATTGTTATTACAAGAAATGAAAGGAAATTGTTTGGAAATATATTACAATCCAAAATCAGAAACATGACCTAGTCTCATATGCCAAAGATTAAAAGAATTAGTTGTGATAGCATTACAACTCTGTGTAACAGAATTACAAGATTTGGCATTGGTTTTTGATGGTGTGCGACCTATCATATACAATCCTCCAAGCAAATCAGTTGTACTAATCGTCCTCTTGGAATAGCTCTTCATAATGGAACAAGAATTATTAGTGAAATTGAGATAACAGTCACTGGTTTGTGTTAATCTTGTCACAGAGATAAGATTTACATGAAAATTGGGAAGATATAAGACATTATGCAGTATTAATGAATCAGAAATATGCACAGTGCCTGATATCGAAGTAAAATTTTTTGAACCATTTGGTAGAGAGACAGGAATGGGAGGAATGTGTTTAAAATCAGTGAATGCATGAAAATTGAAACAAATGTGGTCTGTGGCACCTGTATCAATGATCCAGGAATGTAGAAGCTTACCATAGGAGGTGTTAGAATCAGTGTGGAAAGCCAAAGGGGAAGTTATTACTGAATTGGTCATATGCTGAGGTGTAGAGGAAGGTGCAGGGTGAGAATTTGATTGTTACAAAAGGCTCAAGATGCCTTGATACTGTTCCTAAGTAAACCCAAACTATGTCTGTGATGGCTGAGAGGAAGAATCACAATTTGTGTTGTTCTTATTGGTAGTGAAAGAATTATTTGCTTGAGCTTTGCCTTTGGATTTATAACCAGGAGGAAATCCATGCTTCAAATAGCAAGTGTCAACAGTATGGTTGTATCTCCCACAATGTGTGCAAACTCGTGTAGGAGCAGAATTTTGAGCCCTACCATTGAAATTCTATCCTCTGCCTCTACCATAAGAATTTTTATTATTGCCTGAACCAGAACCAGGAGTGGATCCAACATAATTCGCTTGTGCAGTAATAGGAGCAACAATCTCAGAATTAGAAGTATCAGTAATATTCTGAGTTGAACCAGAGCCTAGAATTTCCCTCTCTTGTTGAAGAATGAGTGAGAATGTTCGGTCAATGTCTGGCATAGGATCCATCAGCATGATTTGTGACTTAGTATGTGAATATCGTTCATTCAGGCCTTTAAGGAAGTGGATTACATAATCCTGTTGCCGAAAAAGTTTCATAGATTCATAGCCACCACATGAACAAGAAATTGAACATTTGCAAATTGGAAGAGATCTAAAATTTTCTAATTCATCCCAGAGCACCTTCAATTGTCTGAAATAATCATAAACATCTAGGGTTCCTTGTTTAAAACGATACAATTCCTCTTGAATATCTGAAATGCGAAAAATATCACCTTGAGAATATCGTTTTCTCAGAATTTGCCAAACACCAGCAGCCGTGTCAGTCCAGAGAATAGATTTGACGATCGATTCAGAGATGGAATGCTGAATCCATGAGAGAACCATAGTATTGCAGCGAGTCCATTGTGCGAACATTGGATCTGAAATCGAAGGCTACGTAAAAGTTCCGTCAGTGAACTTCTCTTTAATCTTCAAAATTAGGGCAATGAGCATAGAACGCGCCCATGGAAGATAATTCTTGTTGTCCAGAGGTGGAGAAACAAGAACAAGAGCCGGACTCTCATTTGGATGAAGATAAAACGAATTCGAAGAATTGGAAAGAAAATCAGCATAAGGTGAAGTCGCCATTGTCAAGAAATCAAGAAATGCGAAGAACAAATCAAGATGAAGAATCGATACTCAGAAACGAGATCGATCGAAGAAGACGAAGAAGGAAAAATGACGAACCACGAAACGCGATGGCTCAGAGAACGAAGCGAAAACGGTTAGCGATTGATACCATGTTGATAATGCTAAATCAGAGGAAAAACAGAATCTGTAAAATGCATTTTCTGCATTGCTGAAAGATTGTGATTCATTACAAGATAATTAGAGAACTAAGCCTCTATATATATATATATATATATATATACATTGACTCAACTAAGCTATCAGCTAACTACCTGCCAGCTTGGCATAACAAACTCCAGCTGTCAACTAATTGCAACTAAATAATGTTAGTTAATAAATTGCGACATATAACTTGCTTATTTGTTTTTTATTTTTAAATATAAAAATAAGAATAAAATATTCTATTTATTTAAAAATAAACATCACTTTAGATAATTTTTCTAACTTCATTTTGATATTTTTTTCATTAAATTAAATGGTAGACTGTTAATGAAATGAGCAGAAAATATAGTTCTAAAGAACTAATTAATTTTTCTTAAAATTAAAATTATTTGATTCAATTCAATTTTTATACGACAATTATTGCAAGGCGAAAAGATTAATTAATACATAGGTGAGTGATTGATTTCATCATAAATTAAGACAGATTTCAAATTAAAATTAAAATGAGCATCATACGCGAAAGTCAACGTTCCAAAATTTCTCAACGGATACACTTGCATTAGTAAACGAAACATTCAATCATAAACACTATGTTCGGAGAGGGAGGAAAAGTTTTTTGGAAAATATAAAAAGTGTGCATACGTAAGTGTGACACATCAATAATTTTATATTTTAATCAATAAATTTTCTTTTTTCCACTTTCTTTCCTCCTATTTTCTTGACTACCAAACATAATGAAAAAGAAAGCAGCTCAACCAAAAAACTCTTTTCAAATCGTGCATGGACAGCGTCTCTTCTATCCAAATATTTCTTACATTGAACAAAACACTCGTTACAATATACTCCCTATAACAAAATATAAGGAAAATAAGTGTATTTGGTCCAAATTGGACCAAATATATGTATTTTTTTCTTATATTTTGTTATGGAGTAGTATAAAATATTTTTGGGTAAGTACAATATATACCATATAAAAGTAAAGAGGCAAGGTTACCGTTTTTGCATCAAAAATAAAAAATAAAAAATCAAAGGTCTGTTTGGTTTGGGGGTTTTGGAGAGGAGGGATGAATTATTTTAAATTATATTTGTTTGGTTCAATTTTTTTAAGGAGAAGACAGGGGAGTAAAATCTCTCATAACCCAATTTTGGCTTCCCCCAAAATAGGGGGTTTTGGAGGGGAGGGGGAGGAGATTAAATAATTTAAAATAAAATTACTTAAATATCCTTATATATAATATAATATAAAGGCTATAAGGATATACAAGTAAATTAATCTCACCTCTCTATTAAAATTCATCCTCTTCCCTCATGAACCAAACATGCAAAGTCTTCCCTCCCCTCCCCTTCTCTCCATTCAACCAAACACAAAATCAAATTAAATCTATCCCTTCCCTTCTCCTCCTCTCGTTTGAACCAAACAGACCCTAAGAGGTGAGGTAGTGGAGCCGAAGAGAAGCTATTTTTTTCCGCATTTTCTTTCCATTTTAAGAAAAGGGTCATTGTAATCTTTCCATTTTAAGAAAAGGGTGTAACCAATAATTTATTTTTGGCTACAATATAGGCAACTATTTTTAGTCGTACAAAACTGAGCTCCTAAGGAAACATAAAGAACTGATCCAAACAAAAAAAGGAAACACAGAGACAAATATAGTTGTATCATAAAAATGGGCCCCTATAATGAACCGTGATCGTTTTGATTATTGAACATTTCTTTAAGAAGGAATGAATCACCATGTCATTGCTCCGGCGTGGTTTCAAAAATAAAAAATAAATATTTTTTTCGGTCCATATTATAAGAAATAAAATCCTAATTTATATAAATAAAAGAAATGCTTTGAAGTTGCTCCCTCTGGTCCAAATTATAAAAAACAACACTTTTTTGGTTCATTGAATAACTCATGTATTTAGTCTATATTATGTATTTGGTCTATAATATAAACCAAATACATGAGTTATTCAATGAACTAAAAAAGTGTTATTTCTTATAATTTAGACCGGAGGGAATAATTAATTCTAATTAATACTCCAAAAAATTTAACTTTTTTCCAAATATACTCTTTCATAAATAATGGTTGATAATTAATGACATTCAATTCACACAAATTTTACTAACTTGAATAAGTGTATAATTGATGTAGCGATCGAAAAATTCGGAGGGATTTATTCGAGTTTAATGGAACCGCCACCAATAATTTATTTCGAAGGAAAAATATTGGAAAAAACCTTTTTTTGAAGAAAATGGTCCTTGAGACCAGATTTGGGTTCGGGAGTCGAATTATGCGTAGGGAAGGTATTAGCACCCCACGACATCCTTTCGAAAAAAGGTTACCTCTAATTAATTGTGCAAAATTTATATTAACTTCTAAAAAATATTTATTTCCCTTTTATTTAAAAAAATAGACAAGAATTTACAATGATGAAATAATAAAAAAATGGCTTAATAAAAGTTGTTTATTTTTGCGCTTGACAGGAATGGGCTCCTGCTTCTACGTATCTCCGGGTGCAGTGGAGAAATCAAAGGCTACGTAGTTCTTGGGTAAAAAAAGGTTGTGTGTTGGTTGATTTTAATTGTATAATTTTTTATGAAAAAAAAAGGTAGGTTTTTGTGAGGACCAAACAGGAAGCAATCGAGAGTGGTCCTCACTACAACCCGTTTTTTATTAGAAAATTAAGGTGTTCGTAATGATCAAACAGGAAGCAATCTCGAGTGATTATCACTGATAAAAATACCTTGATTTTATTTTTATAAAGAAGATGGGTTTTCATGGAGACCAAACAAGAAGCAATCAAGAGTGGTCCTCATTAACACCCCATTTTTGTTTAGAAAATTAACGTTCATAATGATCAAACAGGAAGCAATCTCGAGTGATCATTACTAGTAATTAATCTTTGTAGTTTTATTATATTTTTTAAGAAAACATAGTCTCAAAGCTTGTATGATAAATTGAAATTTAATTGAGTAAAATTGTACTAGTTTAACTAGTAAAAAATGGGATGTCTATGTTTATTTAGCAAAGAAAATAAATGGGTAGAAGCCCAATACTTACAAACAAAGCCCAAATGAATAAAAAAAATAATGATAAGTAAAAGATGAAGAAAAGAAAAAAAAGAAAAAAAACAAACAGAAATAAAAAGGGGGGGAAGGGCCGTTCCACGTTAAATGGGCTGAAGCCCAAAATCAAAATAAAAAGAATTGGTAAACAGAAAAGGAGAGGAAAAAAAGAAAAAAAAAGGAAAAGGGGGTTAAAATCTGGGTTTCATTTAGAAACCCTAAATTGAAACGCTGCAAAAGAGGGCAGCCGCATGAGGCAAGAAAAAAGAAAAGAAAAGTGTGCAGGGGAGGAGGAAAGAGGGCGACCGACGCCGCGAGAAGGAGATGCAGCCGTCGCGCGTCGTTCCTGGCCGCGCGCGGCCGAGAGCGAGAGGTCTGGGGCGAGAGAGAGATGAGTTGACGCAGGAAGGGGGTGCGGCGGCCGCGAACAAAGAAGGGGAGATCACGAAGTGGAGCAGAAAGGAAGGCAATCGTGAAGTGGAGGGCCAAGGCCATGGACGCAGTGGCTCGCGGTGGTTCGCGGTGGTTCGCAAGAACGACTGAAGAGGGTCGCGAGCACGGCGGTGGTCGCGGCGACGGGTGGAGCGACGGCTTCACCTTCTTCTTCACCAAGTTCTCTCATTTTAATTTTTCTGGTTCAACATTTTACTCTTTAATTTCTATTTCTGATTCCACTGTCATTATTCTCATGCTAAATGAAAAATCCTAATTTTGTAGCATCAGGAATCAAATGTTCAACATATTATTGAGCTTGTTCAAACGAAAAGGGAACCAACCTATATTCCAAGCTTTTGTTGAGTGTTTAAAGCAAAACCTGCTTGCTCCACCTACGGTCCAACCGCGAGCCTCCCCTTTTCTTTTCTTTTTTTCTCCCCTTTTTTGACTGCTTTGCTTCTTTTTTTTCAACTGTGAATTCCTTTTTTCTGTGTTTGAATCAAGTGAATTATGACCTCAATGTGGAGTCTCTAATTCTTTGTTTTTGTGGTGAAAATCTCAGAATCTCCTCCTCCTTTTCTCTGTTGTTGTTGAGGTATTTATAGGAGCAATTGATGGTGCAGGTGGAATGCTTGGAGCAGGGGAAAATTGCTGGTTGGAGACAAGGCAGCACCTCTTGTGGTGCCTGGAAGATCAGTCTGAGAGGTGGTGGCTGCAAAGCAAAATTGTCTCGGGCAAAAATGGAAAGAAGCAGAAGCAACAGAAGAAAGAGCATTGGCTCTTACCCAAAGAAATGAGCAGCAGTCCTCCTTGCAGATGCCATGCGCATCCTGCTACTTCTTTCTTTTTCTTTTTTTGTTTTTTATGTTATTCAATTTTGTAATTTGTTTGTTATTCATTCTGACTTTGTAAATGGACTGTATTGTATTGTAATGGACTGTATTGTATTTTTGCAATTTTTATTCGACATGTAATGGACTGTTTGTTTTTATTTGGACTTATGCCATTTGGATTGTATATCAGCTATTGGGCCCAAGCTAGACCCAAAGGATTTAAAACTAAAACTTAGCAAAAATAAAAATGGCCCAAGTAACAATTTATCTTATCATTTCAATCCAAAAGTAAAATAATAGATAAAACAAGCAAAAATGAGTGGACAAAATCGGGGTATAACAGCTGCCCCTCTTTAGTTATATTTTATTAGAAAATGTGAACAACAAAGGTTTTCATATTTTCGTCATAAAATAGAAGTAAAGATAAAGACGCTAATTTTGTCCCGAACCAGGATAGGAAAAAGATGGGTGAGGAATGACAACGAGGGATTAACGCTCGGTGCGTTTAATCGAAAAGTAATAAAGAAGGATCACCGCCAGGTCGGGTACTGATGCGGTAATCAAAAGGTAATAATGACGGATTAACGCTTGGTGCGTTCATCGGAAAGCAATAAAGAAGGGTCACAGCCAGGTCGGGTGCTGATGCGGTGATCGAAAAGCAATAATGAGGGATTAACGTTTGGCGCGTTTATCGGAAAACTATAAAGAAGGATCTCCGTCAGGTCGGGTACTGATGCAGTGATCGGAAAGCAATAATGAGGGTTTGACACAAAGTAAGGTATTGACACGTCGATGGGAAGCAAATAAAGAATAATCAACATCAGGTCTGCAACTGATATGTTGGTCAAAAAGCAATAATGAGGGACTACCGCCAGGTCGGGTACTGACGCGGTACTCTTAAAGCAATAAAAGGGGGTGATACTTGGCGCGTCGCTTAGAAAGCAAATTAAAGGACCAATGCTCGGCGCATTGTTTTGGAAACAATAGTGAAGGATCAACACTTGGTGCGTGGACCAAGTGGAACAAAAACGGCTAAAAGGTGGTGATATGAGGATGATGCATGAATATATGGTATGTGATGCATGTATTCAATGCGACTATTATTTTTATTGCACTGATTCCTCATCCTGTATGATCTCTAGCGCTTAAAGATATGGGACGGACTGAGATGCATCGGGGTTTATTCATACTATGCTTTCGACTGGGAGGGAGCGCAAGTTATCGATGTAGTGCTTGTCATTTTTTACAGGTAATTCCTTTGCCCTTTTGAAACTTATTTGTTGAGATTTGGCGTTTCCTCGTGATTCTTAAGATGTATATAATAACCGTAATGCTTTTCAGTATCATCACATATTTCACAATTCAGTGCCTGTTATCATAAAACAACATTTTGAAATACGAGAACGGATGTGTTTGGTATTCAAAAAAGAGTCATGTGTACAAGGACTGAAGTTACACAGACTTGAAGATACATCAAGAGAAATGCAGGAAGAAGAAAAAACAAAAAAGACAATAACTAAGCAGATATTTTATAGTTTGTGTCTTTGTAGGAACAAATGCCAACTTCCCATATCCATAACTTTGAATACTCATTACTCTACTTCGGAAAATATATAGAACTGTCCCAGTTGGGTAAGAGCCCCTTGATGCATCAGCCATCTTCAATGTCCGATTTCAGACCCTAACTTTTGCTTGGATTGCTCTTTCAAGTTTTCAATCCAACGGGTCGCTCTAATTTTTGCCTAGGTCGCCCTTTCAGGTTTTCAACCTAGCGAGCTCACTTTCAGTGATGATCTTATTTGGCAGACCGTGGCGGCAGATTAGATCCCTTTTGATGAACTTGACAATCACATTTTGGTAAAGCAATTGCAATGAGGAGTTTATATGGATTTCCTCTTCCAAAAATCAAGTTTTGAGAAAATATAAGCAATTTGATTTTTATTAGAATGGATATTATTAGGGTTGTAACGTGGTCAGGGGTTGAAGGGTCACAAAAAAAGGATATTTCAGGCCCAAAAAGTGTTTGGGGTTTTTTTTTGAACAATGATTTTTAGCGCAAAGATGCACTTTGATGGTTGCTAGCACAATTGTCTTGTATAGTTTTGGCATTTTTATTTATTGATTTTTTGATTCTTACAAGCGTCTTTGATACGTTGCATTTGCTATTTGTTTGTTTGCTTTGCTTTTTTTTAACAGATGAAATTGAATAGGCTATTGTGCTAGCCTCTGATGGATGGGTTATCCTTGTTTAGGGTATTTGAAAAAAAAAATAACCTCGAAAGGGGTAGCAAGGGATATATATTTTTTATTTTTGGGCTTCATCTCAAAATCTTGTTACTCAAATTTCACAAAAATTAATTTTTGGCAAATTGTGCATTTGCTCTACCTTTTTCTTTCTATTGTCACTTTCAGTACTCAGATCAATTATTTCAAGTTCTTCCTCGTGGGGTTAAATTATTTTTGCCTCTCGTACCATCAATCTCATCAGTTCAGAAGGGGTTTCCCAATTGTCCTCATGGGATAGTCAAAATTATAGTATGAGTCACTGGCTTCATCATTTTCAAAGACAATGTTTTTTATCTGCATTAGTTAAGATTGACGAAATGAAAAACCAAAAAAAGATGAAAGGGAATGGAAGAGATGAAAAAAGAAAAGGGAAATGACTGAAAAATTCAAAAGTGCATTTTGTTAATAAAGATACTGGAATGAAACATATGCGCCCTTTTGACAATAAATGATCCTAAAGCCTTGGGCAGAACAATAGGTTTACATTACAAAATTACTTTGAATCAAAAATCACGGGAAACTCAACAATTTCCAAATTTCCAAGTTTTTCACTCGACGGACAAGGGTGGACAAGGTTGACGATGTTGTCTTCAACACTGTGGTCATCTTTGACAGTTGCTATCTGATTTGGGTTCAACATTCTTGCGCTCTGAAAGCTTTGTCTGATGTCGTAGATAGGGACATTCTTATCATTTGGTTCCCTGCCTTCCGATTTAGCTATTAGGGGTTGGTCCTCAAACTCCTCAATAATGGCATTGACTGCTGGACCTCCATGACCTGGAAGGGGATTATTACCCACATTAGGGCCACCCTCTTTAAAACTCAATAACTTAGCTATTAGGGCCATCCTCCATGACCTGATGAGGTGATGAAACAAGTCTGTATATATCATGGGAATAGGGTCAAATTGGACTATTTTTCTCTCTTGGTCGTTTGGCTGTTTCTAGTTTTAGTTATGCTGGGTGGATGGATTATGAGAGGCAGCGGCAATGTATGGAGGTGGAAAGTAGGGGTATGGAAAAGGATGTGGGAAATTGGTAAAGGATTGGGGTGGCTTTCCTTGGGTATGTCTTCCCAGGCTCGTTATCACAACAATAGTTTCCCATTCCTTCTTCTTCATGAAATTTGTAAGGGGGTTCTTGGCATCATTTATTCCAGCAGGATTATGGGCAATCTTTCCGTTTCTCATTCCTCCTTCAACACTTTCCCCTATGTAGGGATGGCAATGGGGCTCCACGGGCACGGGTAGTAGCCCCCCGCTACCCGCCCCGTTGGATAATTTGCCCCTGCATTCGCCCTGCACTGGCGGGTTTTTAATCTGATTTTTAGAATCCGCGGGTACCCACGGGTATTCATGGATACTTAATAAATTCTTAAAAAATACATTTATTTTAAAGAAAAATTATTTTATATCTAGATTCTTAGACAAAGTTTCAAATGAGAATTTACAAAATACCACCACATGTTCTTAGAAAAAGAGTGCATCCAAATTTAACAACATCCATACATAACAAGTATCCATAAAACAACATCATGGCAATTACAATAAAATATCTATAAAATATCCAATTAAACAACATCAAAACATAACAAGTAAAATGTTGCAGC
This sequence comes from Calophaca sinica, assembly GCA_037113605.1. Taxonomy (NCBI): domain Eukaryota; kingdom Viridiplantae; phylum Streptophyta; class Magnoliopsida; order Fabales; family Fabaceae; genus Calophaca; species Calophaca sinica. The sequence continues at coordinate 47,794,735 of CM073735.1, forward strand.
TCAATATCCATCAAGTATCCACCACTTCACGAACACAACGTTGATCACCCTGGTTCTGTTACTGGAACACAAGAACCCTCATGAAATTAGGTTAAATTGTATTTATATAAGTGAGGGTATTTTGTAATTTCATATATCACGGGTACCATGAGCGGTAGTATGAAACCCGCACCCACCCCATTTATGCACGGGTAGAAAAAAACCCGCCCCGTTATACCCGCGGGTACCCATTTAGCTATCCATTTCAAATCCGTGGCGGATTTTACCCACGGATACCCGCGGGTACGGGTTTTTTTGCCATCCCTACCCCTATGATGATCATATCTGAAAAGTTTGACGATACACTTCCGATCATTTTATCATAGAAGGGTGATTGGAGAGTATCCATAAACATAGCCACCATTTCTTTTTCAAATAGAGGCGGTTCCACTTGGGCTGCTAATCCTCTCCATCGTTGGGCATATTCCTTAAAAGTCTCATTGTCTCTTTTTGTCATATTTTGCAACTGCATTCTATCAGGAGCCATATCAATGTTATACTTATACTGCTTCAAAAAGGCATCCACCAAATCTTTCCAACAGCGAATATGAGATCGCTCAAGGTGTGTATACCAACTCGACGCTGCCCCTGTTAAGATATCCTAGAAAAAGTGAACCAGAAGTTTGTCATCATGTGCATAGGACGCCATCTTCCTACAATACATGGTCAAGTGGCTTTTCGGGCAAGTTGTCCCTTTATACTTGTCAAAGTCTGGCACCTTGAATTTCGGCGGTACAACCACATCTGGTACGAGACAAAGATCTGAAGCAATACTTGAACCGAGATAACTCACTCCTTCTACAGCTCTTAGTCTATCTTCGAGGATTTGCAACTTTGTATCAGACTATTGATTCCCAACTGGGATGCTCAGATTGGGTCCCCCCCATAGCTGGAGACCAGGCAATGCGATTAGTCTGGGATTTAATGGATTTCCTTGAACATAATAGGGGTAACCAAATGGTCGGGGATTCACTACGGGAGTCACTATAGGCGTACTGACTCCTTGAGTATTCCCGACATGGGGTGGTGCATAACCAGGTGGAAAGGTGTATGTCATGAAGATAGGAGTTGAGCTTTGAACTGGTATGGTTTCAGTACCTGAACCGGATCCTTGAGCTACATCTTGTACAACAAGTGCTTGGGAATCAGTTTCTGCAGAGTTATTGTTAGCACCTGGCGGTGTGTAACCGGGCGGGAGACCAAATAGCGGGAACTGTTGTGCCTGGGGGCCTTGAGGATTATGGTTCGCAGTATCATCATTGGCCATAGGTGGCGTATAACCAGGTGGGAGTCCGTAAAGTGGGAACTACGGTACTTGATTCTGAGGGTTGCTAGCTGGTGAATGTGTAGGACCATGTGGGTAAATTGCAAAAGGTACCATCATCCCTTGAGTATTGAGACCATATTGCAACTGCATAGGACCGAAGCCAGGTGGGTGGGAAGGTGTAGCTTGACTTTCATCATTCACTGCTGGAGATACCCCATCTGCAGTCTTGTCTTTGTTTAGAGACTGCAGAAGCTCTAAAACTTTGCTCATCTGTTCCTTCAGCTGGTTGACGTCATCTTTTATCTCCTGGTCATCCATGATCTTTGATTGAGAGCGAGTTCGATAAGGGTCTCGAGGAATCAATTTGTTCAATTATTTTCTGGTGATTTTGAAAAAAAATGATATGATATGTAAGAAAAGAAAAATGAATGAATGTGGATGCATGAATCTATTTATTTGTGCTAAGGAACCGTAGGCCTCATTGTTTTGACATGTATGAGCTTCTTTGAAACTGTTTCACTATTTGATCCCATATTATTTCACAAAATACTTGCAGCCAAGCTCTTGCGTTCCTACGATTCTCTGGTGACCTAAAATGAAATGAGAATGAATGACATTTTTTTAAAAAAATTCAACATGTTTTTTTTTGGAAGTATGAATGCATGAAGATATAATGTTGAGTGATGATGATGATTATTTGTGTAGCATGCATGAAGATATAATAGACATTTTTTATGCATGGACGTGATATAACAAAATTTTGGTGGAAGAACAAAAATGACATGATGCCCCTTGTGTCTTGAATGGGTTAAACCTAAAGCCGAAGATTTTCTAACCTAAGGGGTCTATAGTCTTGTATTGAGTGATAGATCTCACGGGTGGCTCTAATCACATTCTCACCAAAGGCCTCTAGAGCTAAAGTCTCCTCCTGAATATTAACCACAACGATAGATAATTATCCGGTGCAGAATACCCAGAAGGAGCACACTTTAGATGAAGTTCTCGCAATAGCCAGAAGGAAAGCAAATTCCAATTGACTATCACCGAACCTCCACTCAACTTAAGCTTTGCTCTAACCTGGGTATAGGGCCTTACTCATATGTGTGTGCAAACGTGTAGGTGCGGTGTGTGAGAGGGGCAACACCCTAACACTACCCAAGCTGCAAAACAAACAAAACATACAAATATAGTCGTCTATCCTAATGTTTAACATATACATAATATTCACAACAAAATAAATAAATAATAAATAAGTATTTACAAAAGAACAAATAAAAAAAGAAGGGGGGAAAAATTAAAGTTAACTATTTAGCACAATTAATCATGTTAGGCTTGACTCTCTAAATGTCTCCAGTGGAGTCGCCAGCTGTAGCGACCGAAAAATCCAGAGGGATTTATTCGAGTTTAATGGAGCCGCCACCAATAATTTATTTCGAAGGGAAAATATTGGAAAAAACCTTTTTTGAAGAAATTGGTCCTTGAGACCAAATTTGGGTTCGGGAGTCGAATTATGCGTAGGGAATGTATAAGCACCCCACAACATCCTTTCGAAAAAATGTTACCTCTAATTAATTGTGCAAAATTTATATTAACTTCTAAAAAATATTTATTTCCCTTTTATTTAAAAAAATAGACAAGAATTTACAATGATGAAATAATAAAAAAAAGGACTTAATAAAAGTAGTTTATTTTTGCGCTTGACAGGAATGGGCTCATGCTCCTACGTATCTCCGGGTGCAGTGGAGAAATCAAAGGCTACGTATTTCTTGGGTAAAAATAGGTTGTGTGTTGGTTGATTTTAATTGTATATTTTTTTATGAAAAAAAAGTAGGTTTTTGTGAAGACCAAACATGAAGCAATCGAGAGTGGTCCTCACAACAACCCGTTTTTTATTAGAAGATTAAGGTGTTCGCAATGATCAAACAGGAAGCAATCTCGAGTGATTATCACTGGTAAAAATACCTTGATTTTATTTTTATAAAGAAGATAGGTTTTCATGAAGACCAAACAAGAAGCAATCAAGAGTGGTCCTCATTAACATCTCATTTTTGTTTAGAAAATTAACGTTCATAATGATCAAACGGGAAGCATTATTGAGTGATCATTACTAGTAATTAATCTTTGTAGTTTTATTATATTTTTTAAGAAAACATAGTCTCAAAGTTTGTATGATAAATTGGAATTTAACTGAGTAAAATTATACTAGTTTAACTAGTAAAAAATGGGATATCTATGTTTATTTAGCAAAGAAAATAAATGGGCAAAAGCCCAATACTTACAAACAAAGCCCAAATGAATAAGAAAAATAATGATAAGTAAAAGAAGAAGAAAAGAAAAAAAAGAAAAAAAAACAAACAGAAATAAAAAGGGGGGGAAGGGCCGTTCCACGTTAAATGGGCTGAAGCCCAAAATCAAAATAAAAAGAATTGGTAAACAGAAAAGGAGAGAAAAAAAAAAAAAAAAAAAGAAAAAGGGAGTTAAAATCTGGGAAACGCTGCAAAAGAGGGCAGCCGCGTGAGGCAGGAAAAAAGAAAAGAAAAGTGCGCAGGGGAGGAGGAAAGAGGGCGACCGGCGCCGCGAGAAGGAGATGCGGCCGTCGCGTGCCGTTCCTGGCCGCGCGCGACCGTGAGCGAGAGGTCTGGGGCGAGAGAGAGATGAGTTGACGCAGGAAGGGGGTGCGGCGGCCGCGAACAAAGAAGGGGAGATCACGAAGTGGAGCAAAAAGAAAGGCGATCGCGAAGTGGAAGGCCAAGGCCATGGACGTTGTGGCTCACGGTGGTTCGCAGGAACGATTGAAGAGGGTCGCGCGCACGGCGGTGGTCGCGGCGACGGGTGGAGCGGCGGCTTCACCTTCTTCTTCACCAGGTTCTCTCATTTTAATTTTTCTGGTTCAACATTTTACTCTCTAATTTCTATTTCTGATTCCACTGTCATTATTCTCATGCTAAATGAAAAATCCTAATTTTGTAGCATCAGGAATCAAATGTTCAACATATTATTGAGCTTGTTCAAACGAAAATGGAACCAACCTATATTCCAAGCTCTTGTTGAGTGTTTAAAGCAAAACCTTCTTGCTCCACCTATGGTCCAGCCGCGAGCCTCCCCTTTTCTTTTCTTTTTCATCCCCTTTTTTTACTGCTTTGCTTCTTTTTGTTCAACTGTGAATTCCTTTTTTCTCTGTGTTTGAATCAAGTGAATTAGGACCCCAATGTGGAGTCTCTAATTCTTTGTTTTGGTGGTGAAAATCTCAGAATCTCCTCCTCCTTTTCTCTGTTGTTGTTGAGGTATTTATAGGAGCAATTGATGGTGCAGGTGGAATGCTTTGAGCAGGGGAAAATTGTTGGTTGGAGACAAGGCATCACCTCTTGTGGTGCCTGGAAGATCAATCTGAGAGGTGGTGGCTGCAAAGTAAAATTGTCTCGGGCAAAAATGGAAAGGAGCAGAAGCAACAGAAGAAAGAGCATTGGCTCTTACCTAAAGAAATGACGTACATGCACGTGGCCTACTTGGATGCTCCGAGACTTGACCAATGTCCACACTTGTGCATAAAGTTTTATGGCCCTTGTGTATATATATAAGCAGCTTCAGGAGGCCAATAGATATTGGACGAGATAGCTAGCGTTTTACATGACGTTGTAACAAGTACGTGTGGTGTGGTTTTAAAATACTTTTAGATTGATGATGTTTAAATTGAACTTTAAATTAACCGAGTTGGTATTTTTCACAGGCATGGAACTACAAGCACTTCCAAGATATCGCATTCAACATCAAAAAGCTCGATGTATCATACAACGAGGTACTACCCCGAGCCAATCATTGGAAATTGGTCAGGGGTGCGGGTTTTTATGTAATGACTAGGCGTATGCTCTCGCATTTATGTAATGTTTTGTTTTTATCTATCTAATTCAGGTGCAATGCAAATAATAATAATAATAATAATAATAATAATAATAATATATTATTATATATGATTTATTACACCTTTACATTAAGAATTCAATATTAAAGAAAAAGCAAAGATTATACATACATAAATATATAATATGTAATAATAAAATAGAATATATTTTTTTGAAAATGGATAATAAATTAAAAAAAGAGTTAAATAAAAAATTACATCCAAATCTAATTTCCAAACACCCTTTTCATGTATGACAATTTGATTCTGTATGTGTCCGACGATTAGATTTCGGAGTGTAACATACCAATTGTTAGAGTCTCAAGAGCACCTGGAGCAACAACAAATTAATGACAGCAGCACCAAGATATCATGACACCACATCTCCACCCAAAACCTTAAGGCACCTATCTCTATATTGGAAAACAAACCCCCCTTAGGACACATGTCACCTATTGGGGGTTTGTGTTTCCCTCTTTTTTTTTGTCCTCTCTTTTATATACTATTTTCGGATTTTTTATTTTTTATTTTAAATTATACTTTGTTTTTATTTTTTATTTTTGCAATTAACTTTTTTTACTTTTTTACTTTTAGATGTTTTTTATTTTCTGAATTTAATATTTTTTATCTTTTTCTTACTATTTTTCAATTTTTTATTTTTTATTTTCTATTTTTAAATTTTAAATTTGTTTTCTTACTTTTTAATTACTTATAGATTTTTTTTACTTTTCATATTTTTATTTTTAAATTTTTTTATTTTCCGATGTTTTTAAATTTAAATTTTTATAAAATTATTTTTACTTTTTAGTTTTCCTATTTTTCTTATATTTATATTTTTTATTTTCTCTTCATTTTTGCTTAATGTTTTATTTTCTTTGGTTTTCAAATTTTTTACTTTTTTAAGTTTGTTAATTTTTTTACTCTTCTATTAATATTTTTGATTGATTACTTTTCTTTTACATCTTGAGAAAACTTTAGATGTTGTCGAAATAGTTTTATTATTTTTGAGCACATATCGATTTTATAAATGTCTTTATTATTTATAAAGACATTATTTTTATTTTAGGTCTTGACAGGAAAACATTACATATTGTCGCTATAATTTCATCACGTACCAAATTTTATTCATTTTTTTAGTTGTTCAATTTTTTATTTTTATTTTTTGTTCTTATAAATGTCTTTATTATTTATAAATAATAAATAAATATTTTGTTTTTAAGTTCCAAGGGGACATGTTGTAGGTACAATTTTATTGTCTATGAGCAAGTATTAAAGTTTGTAAATGTCTTTATTATTTATAAATGATTATTTTACTTTTGAATCTCGACGGAAAACATTACATATTGTCGGTATAAATTATTGCTTTTCTTTTGCGCCACGATGGGAAAACATTATATATTATCGAAATAATTTTATTTTATTGAACACATATCAATTTTATAAATGCCTTTATTGTTTATAAATTATTATTTTGCCTTTAAGTCTCGATGGAAAAACATTCCATATTGTCGATATAATTTCATCACGTATCAAATTTTATTTATTTTTTTAGGTTGTTTAATTTTTAAATTTTTTTTTGTCGTTAAAAATGTCTTTATTATTTATTAAAGATAAATAATTATTTTGTTTTTAAGTTTCAACGGGAAACATTACATGTTGTCGTTATATTTTCATTGTCTTTGAGCACATATCAAAGTTTATAAATGTCTTTATCATTTATAAATAATTATTTTACTTTTGAATCTCGATGACAAAACCAAGAAATATTACATGTTGTCAGTATTAATGATTACTTTTTTTTTGTATCCCAACGTGAAAACATTAGATGTTGTCGGAATAGTTTTATTGTCTTTGAGAACATATCAATTTTATAAATGTCTTTATTATTTATAAATATTATTTTACTTTTAGATCTCGATCTGAAAACGGGAAAACATTAAATGTTTCTATTCTGACGGGAAAACAATAAGTGTAATTTTATTGTCTTTGAGCACATATCAATTTTATAAGTGTCTTTCTTATTTATAAATAATTATTTTGCTTTTGCGTTCCGACGGGAAAATATTACATGGTATCGGTATAATTTCATTGTCTTTTATTACATAACAATTTTATAAATCTCCTTATTATTTATAAATGACTATTTTACTCTTGAGTCCTAACGGGAAAACATTACGTGTTATTTATTCTCATCTTACAACATATTTAGATAACTAAAACGACTAATTATATTTGTCACAATGTAAAACTTTCATTTTATAAATAAGTGTATTTCAAAAATACGTAAAAACATAGTGACCCGTGCGTATGCACGAGTATCTTGCTAGTTGAAAATATAGATCATCCCTCTTATATATCATTTATTTAGCTTATTCCTAGTCAATGTAAGACTAACCACTCACATTTAAATTCTAACAATCTCCCCCCAAGGCTTAGTCTCCCACATCACCATACTTGCAATGTTATTACCAATCAATGGGAAATGTCGCCTAACCCCACCGCCAGGCCTGACCCAACTTTGATACCACTTGTTGGGGAGTCCAGGGAGCACAAAGAACAACAGTAGTGTGATGACCAAAACCACCAAAAGACCAAGACAACACATCACCTAAAACCTTAAGACATTGAATATATGAATCACCTCTCTTATATATCCTTTATTTAGCCCACTCCAAATCAATGTGACTAACCACTCACACTTGAACACAACAAAACCTCACATGTCGACATTTCAAATCATTTGCTTCTAATCAGTTTACTATGTGGAGGTAAGGATTTAGTTCCCCAAATAGTTCCTACTGCCAAACGATATATGCAATCACATGCCTCTTCAAATTTCGACAACCTCAAAGATAACTTCAATTTTTCAATTCAAAATGCCTGAAAGATAACGAGCTAAAGACAACCAAAGAAATGCTAATGCCTAAAGCATCTTATTGCTTTTGTCACCCGAAATCAATAAACCACTTTGGCACCTAATACTCAAAATTTCCTTCCCCTCCACAAACACCAATTTTTAATGATAAACACTTTCAACATCAGACATTCACCTTGAAATGTTGAACTAGACAAAGCTTCTCAATTAGTTCAGCTTTGAATGCAAGTAACGCTTATTGAACCAGTGAACTGCAAGCTCTTTCACTTGACTTGCTTGAGATCTAGCTCACTTTGTTTCTTTTGCTTCTAGGTCCGAGGGAGGGGGAGGGAAGTTATTTTACCTGCTGAATGTTTCTGTAGAGAGCCATGAAGTATCACCTATGAATAAATGCTAGAATAGATAATTTTCAACTTAGATGAACCAAAAAAACAAATGAACCAACCACGACTGACATAGCACATTCAGCTGTGCTTAAGCATGTTTCAAGGCATCAAGCCATTGGAGTAATTTAGCAATAATATCCGTTAAAAAACAAAGAAATAATATGAAAGATTTAGTTCTTAGTACGAAAAAAAGCAATATCATATCCATTAAAATCGAAAGATAAACACGTGTACACTCCAGCTACTTCTAAGTACCCTCAGACAACCACTACATCGTCCTACTGATAGATCAGACACAAAAGTACTCTTAACACTAGATAATTTGCTTATCAAATTGCCTGTCTCAGGCATCTTGTTCAACGCAAGATGCAATAAATCTACAGTTTATGTTTCTGTAGTTGAGATTGGTCTGGACACGTGTCTTTAAAAGTGAACAATGCTACTATTTTTTACCAGAGAAAATGAGCATCACAAATTTGTAATAGATGTGTAGAACCAACCAACAAATAAACGTGCTTTTTAATGGAAAAACTTCGGTTTTAAAAGCACAGCTGAGGAAGAACTTATATACCTTTTTTCATAAACAAAAGTTTAGTTGAGTTAGATCTCGAAGCTCAATAGGGTCAGAAAAAGCCTTCAGACTCAAAGAACGATTACAAAGATACTTACATATCACCCACCAACTAAGTCCTCACATTGACAACGAGATTCAAACCTACGTCCTAGTGGAATACAAGTCATATCCTTACCAACTAGAAGAACCTTGTAGGCGAACTTATATACCTTTCATATAACCACATACATCAATATTTCATTTTTAATTATTTTACTCCATATTTACGTAAGCTCATTTAGCAATAAATTCAAATGATCAACGTCAAAAAAGTAATTACTGGCCCCAGCTAGTCAAATATGATAAATAAAGCAACATAATGATGCATCTACAAGTTTCCACAAGAACTCAAGTTAGAGAACAAATGCTTATCAGGTAGTCATACGAAGAACTGAAACTACTTCAATAGGCTTACTCAATTGAGAGGAAAATCATGCCATATGGCTTTGCTAGGTTAATTGATGAAAAGAAAACACAACCCGATTAACACAAGAATGTTGTACCCAATATCTGATACATTAGGCACAGATAGAATGCTAAAATGGTAACATCACACAACGAGAAGTCACGAACAAAACCACAGAGCGCATTAACATACCTTAATCTAGCAATACAGTCGCCTCACTCTTAAAAGAGAAACCAGCTTTATTTCATTTTAACATATAAAGCCCCGTATGAACAATACGAAATCAACACAAGATAAACATTTTACTTAATTCGAAGTCATCGAGCAGCAATTAAAGCAACACAGATTCCATTCAATCCAACACCAAATTGAAATATATACATTACATATTTTTTTATATATACCAGAATAACACTAGAGAGGATAATTAGCCTTCGAAGCTCAAACCTTTGCAAACACCGGCAGCTAAGAACTCAATAATCTACCCGGTAATCACTGTAATCATCTCGCGCAGCAGCGACGTCGTTTTCAACCCTCTCTGCGATTCTGTCCTCTTCGTATTTCAGCCCTTCTTCGAGAGCAAGCCCGCCTAGCGCCCCTGCAACAGCGCCGACCGCGAGCCCAGTGCCCAGGCCCATCTTACCGCCCTTGGGCCTCGGATCATATGAGGAGGAATAATCGAGAGGGGCAGAGGGTCCACTGGGCCCGGCGGCATAACTGCCGGTACGATCAAAGAAAGGCCTGGGCGGCAGAGGCGGGTGAGGAGCACCGGAATAATAGCCAGGATAGTAACCGCCAGAGTAAGAATCGGGGTAGGAGGTGTAGGAAGAGTAGGGTGAAGGTGGTGGAGAAGGCGAAGGGGTGTATCCCCTGTAGTAGACAAAGGGAGGATTGGGATTAGGGTTAGGGTTGGGATTGAGGTTTGTGTTGGAGTAATCGAGGGTTGGTGGCGGCGGGGGAGGAGGACGACCGAGGAGGCCGAGTTTGAGGTGGATCTTGCCGTGGGGGCGACCGGAGGGGCGAACAAGGGGGAATTTGCGGATGCGGGAGGAATCGTGGAGGTCGTGGAGGTCTTTGAGGGGGAGGCGGAGGGTGGCGACGAGGGGTTTGGGGGTATCGGAGGGTTTGGAATGGAAGATCTCGAGGGTGAGGAAGGAGTCTTGGAGAGGGAGTGGAAGAGGGAGGGTGAAGCGCTCGTTCCAGACGGGGGAGGTGTTGCCGGAGTCGTCGGATTTAGTGGCTAGGCGGCGATCAGGGTCCACCCAGAAGACGACGTACGGCTTGAGGTCGCCGTTTTTCCAGTTGACGTTTTTGAGGTGCTTGGCGGAGACGATGGTGAGGTCCAGATCCACCGACTTCGACGGAGGGGGACGCGATGATGCCATTCTCTCTTCTTCGGCTCTCGGCTCACAACTAACACTACTAACAGCAATAGGACCCGCTGTTATGTTATTAACTTACTATTAATAATATACATTCAAGGAAATTTCTTTTTTGATTGAACAATAAAAAAAATTATAAAAGGGCAAAAAAAAGTTATAAGGAAAGGAAATCCTTCAAGGAACGTTTTCAACTTATCCATTTGCAGTACCACTAATAAATACTAAATTGGCAAATACTAAATAGTTTATCATTAAAAAAAAGAAAGAAAAATAGTCTTTAGGCTTTCTTTCGCGTTATTCAACCCACTTAAACTATTTTTATTATAAAATAAAAAGAAAACTTTGCCAAAGTTTATATTTCAAGTTGTGAGAAAAGATGGATTTATTTTTATTTAATACAAAATACACTAATCAAAATTTATAAAAAAGTATATTAATGATATATATTTTTTAGTTTAATTTTGATGTACTGTTAGTGTGAAAAATTGTATACTCCCAACCAATTACAAATTATCATATGTGTAATTTTTGAGATAGTTATTAGAGTTTAATTTATATATATTGTTAGTGTAAAAATATTTTACACTAAGATCCGATAATATGTTATCACCTCATTTAATGAATTTAAAAACAGATTACTTGTCATATTCATTAAATAATGTCATTCTCTTGTATTCATTAAATGTTGTTCATTTCCTTGCTAAGGTGGCCATGTCTTATGTTAGCCCTTATGTTTTTAGCATTTTCTTGTCTTGTATTGGCTTACTTATTATGAATGAAATGCAATAATTTTGCTTCCGTCAAAAAAAAATTTAAATAATGACATAACACATCACACGATGCATGTGTAAAATAATTTTATACTGACAATGCATATAAATTAAATTCTAGTTATTATTAAAGTCAAACTTGTAAATGATGTGTGACAATTTATAATAAGTTGAATGTGTAAAAAAAAATTACACCACAATAGCATATAAATTAAATTCTATATATTTTATGTATTCGATAAAAATATGTTTTTTACGGGAGAAAACAGCATCTGATTTTGATTTAAAATATCATTTTAGCCGCAGTGTGATTGACAATACTAGAGTTTACATATTTACTAGTGTATTTACCCGTGCTCGCATAAGTTATCTGTATAGGTTATAAAAATATCCAATGTGGAAGAATAAATTTAAAGTTTTTTTTTAAACAAAATTATTAGCAGATTTAAATTTTTCAAAAATATATTATAGATAATTCATTATGAAGTAGAGAATATATGTATTTATACATGTACTCCAATTTTAAAATATAACAAATAAAACAAACAATATTGGTTCTATTTTTTTATATTTAGAGATGGTTTTTCAACTATGCGTTTCAAAAAAAAATATAAAGCACATAACTGAATGATTTATCTAAATTACAGTAAGATAAATTCAAAATAAGTAGAATGAAAAAGAGATAATCAATTATCTATGTTGGATAACAAATTAATTCTAGAATAAATTCTGGTTTTTCTCACATATAATATCGAGGCTTTAAGAAGGAAAAAAATAAAAATACATATTGATTTAACATTTATTATAACTAAACATAAACAACCATGTAAATGATGGAATGCTGGAAATATTTATATTCCAATGGGATACTGAAAATTTTTAAATTTTAATAATATGTTAGTGATAAAATAGACCAATTATGAAAAATTTATTAAATTTAATATTATATATTATGATTTTTAAATTAAATTTTATGATTGTGAATAATAAAATTAATCATTTATGAAAAGTTATAAAATTAAAAGTAACCAAATTTGTAGGATAAAATAATGATAAATAGTGTTTGTCAAAAAATTGATTAACAGTATTAATAATTGAAAGCGAGACAATGTTAATAATCATAGTGCCACCGAACGTCAAAAACCTGGTGTGAAGGGCTTGCCGGGACAATGTCCCAACACGAGATAATCTCCAAGTAAGGGGAATTAATGTAGACAACCAATGCCCCTAGTGCGGTGCAGCAACTGAGTCCACGAGTCACATTTTCCTCTCATGCCCGAAAAGTGAGGCAGTGTGGCGAAGAATTAACCTCTGGCCTTTCATTGAGAACAAGCTGAGCGACACAGTCATGTTCAGGGACGTTTTCTTCCAAATTCTGCAGCCTCTTTCAGAGGAGGAGGAGATGTTCTCGGTCACTCTGTGGAGCATTTGGCAGAGCAGAAACCAATCAATTTAGGAGAGGAAGGATGGGCGGCCTGTGGATATCATATACCGTGGGAAGTCACTGCTAGATGAATGGACCAAAGCTCGAGGGTCGCACAACCAGCAACCTGACCGAGATGCTTGCCGTGAAGGTATCAAGTAGACAAGGCCCCCACCTGGCTTTACGAAGTGCAACATAGACACGTCATTCTCCCAGCATAACAGGATAGGTATTAGCCTCTGTCTGCAAGATGAGTTTGGTATCTTCATGGGAGCCAAGACCCTTTAGCTTCAACTGCTCATGGATGCTAAAATTGGAGAAGCCAACGGTTTACGAGCAGCGGTGGATTGGGTGAGGGAGCTGGGCTTAAAGGATGTGATTTTTGAAATGGATTCTAAGCTTGTGGTAGATGCATACAAATCCCACGCTAAGGATGCTACGGAGCTGGAGTGCATTTTGAATTACTGTAGAGAAGCTCTTTCCTCTTTTTGTAACAACTCTCATGTGGAGTTTACTAAGAGACAAGCTAATATGGTTGCTCATAATCTTGCTAAGGTGGCCATATACAACGCTAGTTCTCACACTTACCATGATGTACCGGCATGTGTTGGCCCTTTGATCTTTAATGAAATGCACTAGTTTCTTTCTGTAAAAAAATAGTATTAATAATTGATATAATTAATAAATAAAATAGATAATTTATTTAAGGAAATATATTAATAATTTACGCTGTCAAATTATTGTTTAATTTAACATGAGGTAATAATGATTGTTATAATTAAAACAATAACTAAAAAAATAAAAATTGAAACTGAAATTGATCTAGGCAAAAAAATTAATGATTCTTATGTCATCAGATGACTTAGATAATATTTTGATTGAATGGAAAAGATCCTGATATGAGAATTAATTGATTGATATGCTTTAATTTATTACATTTTAAATTTGAATTTGATTTAATTCAAATTTGATTGAATGATAAAAGTCCAGATATAAGTATTCATTGATTGATATGCCTTAATTAATAAAATATCATAAATTAAAAAAAAAGTATTTTGCATTTTAGCAGAAAAAGAATGAACGTAGAGCTGTCATGTGATATGAGTCTACGTGACAAAACTCTATTTTATATAATATAGTAGATTTTGAACCAAGTTTTGGTTGGGAATTCAAGCGACTATATCTATCAAAACTTGGCGTGGAAGAATGCCATTTTTTTTCTTAATTGATTTCAAAGAAAAAAGTTAGAGAAAATATAAATATATATAGTCCATTTGATATGCATAAAAGCCTATTTTAAAAAAAACAGAGAAAATAATTATTAAAATGCTTTCTTTAATTTCGCAGAACATATGAGAATATCTTGATAAAAATAAATAAAAAATATTTAATGGGGTGGTAGATAAAGTGAATATTCTAAAAAGAAATACTTCCAGTATTTTTTATTTAAATATTTAGCTAGTAAACGATCATTGTTATCCCTCAATTTGTAATGCACTGGCAAATTAGTCTTTAGAATTTAATAAATCATTGAAACTGGTTACCATTGTTCATGTTAGTCCAAAACTTCACCCTGATAACATTAACGTTTGAGCTAATTTGGTATATTAACCGTCACACAAACATCCATGTGTGCCCCTAACTGTATGTCCAGTCACGAGGGACCAAATTGACGTCACCATGACCAAATTAAAGATTGGGTTTTGCTAACAAGTAAACATATTTATATTTATATTTGATTCTTTAACCAGTTTTCTAAGAGTACTTGTTAGTATTTACCTTAATGATTAGTTATTGTTCCTTCCTTCACCTTTGTAAACTCTATGAAAGCCGCTTTAACTCAATGATAAACCACACATTCAATTATACTAGTACACTGTCACTCTATGAAAGCCCCCCTTTAACTCACTTATCCACACTTATGATGGACACATCATCACTTAACAGAAGACAGGCATTACTGTGAGGACCAAATGTGTTGACAAAAAATTACAAGAACTCAAAGTTGGTGAATATATTTTTAGGACTAAAAACAAAATTTGTTAATTTTTTAGTCCAATAATTTGTAACGTATAGGACTGAAAACAAAACTCTCCTTGGTGGAAGTAACACTATCAATATACCCTGTAAACACAAGTGACTTTAATTTGATGCAACGAACTAACTAGTAGCATGCATGACAAAGTTGAAAAGAGAAAAGAAACAGAAAAAAGAAAGGACTCATTACTCACAAGTCTAAAACCATCCACAAAAACGAGAAGAGTCAGTCCTTCTCCTGATTCTCTTGAGTATCATAGAAACTACGATGTGCCCTTCAGGCTTGTGGCCAATTCCTTCATTCCTCATCAGGGGAAACGACCCCCTTTTTCGTCGATCGAATTCATCTGGAATTGGGATCCTTGCCCTCCCAACCACGACCCTACCACACGAGGTTCCCGGATCAGTCTCGGAATTCAACCTCTGTACCTCCAAGTTCAGGAATGCACTGTCAACATCATCAACATTCTCCAATAAGATAGTGCTCTTATGGTTCCATTTAGGAGTCATGCCTGCAACCATATTCGTGTGAAGCTCTTCACCAGGTTTTACCCAGTACACCACGTTGTAATTCCTGCTAAGAACAAATGGGTAACGTCTTGGCGGGTCAATGCCTTCGGCTCTGAAAATCTTGACTTGCAGCCCAATTTGGTCATCGTCAATTGTTACCTTCTTCTTTTTGTCATTATCTACTTGTTCTGGTACTGCAACCACACGTTTTTTGGGGCTGCATCTGGTTCTTTTCTTCATTGGAACACCTTCACCAACAAAAAAAAAAAATATATTCGATTTGGATAAACTTTACATTCAAATTTCAAAGCTGCAGAAAGAAAAGAATTAATTGTTTTTTTATCAATGTTAATTGCATATCATGTTAATCTGGTGGAATTGAATTAAAAATGCTAATTAAGGTGGCACAAGAATTGTAAATAATGAGGGAGATATTACAAGAAATCAAAATGGAACTAAGAAAAAAACAGTAAAATTTGGATTCAAGATTTGGAAGAAACTTCAATGTGGCGCGATATATTGTATATATGTATGTACCTGAGAACATTTTGAAGTTGAGGTAATGGTGGAGTACAGAGGAAGATCCGCGCGCGCGTACAAGCTAGCCCACAGCTTCAATGGCCTAGTTTGCTAACTTGACTAGGTAGATTCTTCAATCTGAAAAGCTTGAATAGAATATCGTATTCTCAGAGATCAAAAGATTCGAATAGCTTCCAAGCCTATCAAGAAGGAAAAAAATAGACCTGAGCGGATTTCCTAAGGTCCAAACCCCGCACATAAATCTCTATAATGAATTGAATCGCTTTTGGTGTGATATATGCGCGCGAATTTATAAAAAAAATTACAAGATTATTCGGTAAGTTTTTTTATACTATGCTAGCGGCAACGTGCCCGTCTTTCCGTATTTCTATTACGCTACAGTATAAAATATTTTCTCGCATTTTATTGTTTAATGTTGATTTTAAGAAATTTGATTAAGCATTCCTTGTATTTTATTACACTAATTTTGAAAATGACATATTATTATTAATTAACAGTATTTAACGCCTATTGATATGTACACATATATGTTACTTTCTTTTAATCTTTTAATAAAAAGAATTTGGATTTGGATTTAATTTTTAGAAATTGATTTAAGATATTTGATTTCACTATGAATTTACGTGTGTATATGTTAACCGCTATCAGGGAGAAGAAGTGCATAAGTTAAAAACGGTTGATATACACAAAAGTAGTGAGAAGTTAATTTATGGATAATCGTAGATAAAAGAGAAATAAAGGGTAAAATTAGAAGGAAAAAAATCTACACCAAAAAGGGATATCCTCTTTATATATAGTTATAGATAATTATTACAGTTTTTAACTTTTTTTTTCCCTAAAGGAAGACTCCATATTAGGATGGAATCTAGCAGAAAACATAATATATTTTTTTACTGAAAATGAAAGAAGATAAACAAAATAAAGTATTGATGATTATTTGTATCTGTTTATATTATATTTATTTATCATTTGATGATAATTATGTTAATTGGGATATCTATATTAGGATATTCAATTTCGTTATTTGTCTACTATATTTATATCTTTCTCTATTTTTAGCATGTTTCGTTGAGAAAATTGAAAATTTTAGGGAATTTAAATTTCTAGGTAATTTAATTGCTTCAATTGAATTGTTTTTTTTTTCTTTTTTTAATTTTTTGTCTGGATAGAGTAAATAAAATTCTTCTTTTTTAATTTTTTTGTTTGGATAGAGTAATTAAATAGTAAAGATTATGTATAAACATAAAAAAAATATCATTTCTTTTATCCTAACGAAAAAATATCATAGCGATACGATGACAATCAACACCGGCCCAACGACCTGCAGGAGGATGACAACCGGTGGCCTGGTTGGAAGGTGACAAACGACATGTTAATAAAAAGGTGATACTCGACGAGAATAGTAGGATGACTCACAGGCCGGCGACACGACAACCGATGGGCCCGACAAGCCTTGACGACTGATGATCAAACAACTCACATGCCCAACAACAGGGCATCCAGCGGGTCGGTGACACGACAGGCTCGATGCACAACAACCCGACAACCAATAGGCTGGGGCCTAACAACTAATAATTGGTGGGGCCAACGAGTCGACAACCCACGAACCCAGAGGCCAGACGACCCACGAGTCGACGATATGATCATCAGCAGTTCAGCGACATGCAACCGGACAACTGACAGACCCGACACTTAGTGGGCCCAGTGACTTGACGATTGACATCCCAACGACCTGCAAGCCTATGGTCAGACGACCTACATACCGGCGACAAGATGACTCACGTGTTAGCAGCATGACGAATGAAGGACCTAACGACTAACAATCAGTCAACCCACGATCGGGAAACTTGAGTTAAGAGATATTCCATTAATCCATATCACCACAATCCAATTCAGTAAAGCTCTGTCAAAGAGGCATATAGCTGAGATAAAGATACTCAGCTTGTGTTCGGCCTGAATGTGACACATCTCCCTTAGCACTAGCGTAGTAGACGAAGGTGGCATGTTGTTGTGCTTGACTAGGACGAGACAACTCTGAATCAAAATTGATTTTATCTCTAAAAGTAATAAAAAGTAGGGTCAATCATGTTTTTAGTCCCTCAAAATAGGGAAATTGACACTTTCATCCCTCATTTTTAAAAAGTACTTTTTTTGTCCCTCGTTTTTGGAATGTGTTGGTTGTTGTCCCTATTTACAATTCTTGTTGTGATTATGTTAATGTGTCTTGCAGATGTACATATCATCAATTACCATACATACATCTTAACTAATGTGGCATCTGACATGCAATTCAACACATAATTATTTGGCCACATCAGCTGACACATAATCCAACCCAACTTTTCCTATCACTAACCCTAGGTGCTTCCCACTTCCGATCCCCATCTTCCCTCCCCGGCCTATCACCCTCCCACCCCATTCCATCCCCTCTTTCTCTTCACAAAAAATACAAAGTCTAAAATGTAGGTCTATCGTCCAAGAACAAAACGCAATGACAAAACTCGTGACTTAGGAAGCTCCGCCCCTCACCCTCCCCTTCCGCTCTTTCACCCATCTTATCTTTCTCTCCCATCTCTCTTTCTCTTACTTTCCTTTCCCTATTCCTTTTTCGTTTCCGGAAAGCTCCACACTGCTTGAGTCCAGGCCCCAACCCGACCTTTGGATTTGCTATGATTTGCTCTTGATTCTAGATTCAGTGATTTGATTCTGTGGCAAGTTGAAGATGGGTAAGGTGAAAGGTTTAGCGGAAGGGGGCAGAAGGGGTGTCAGAGCTAAGTTTTGGAGTTCAAAGATGGTGGTAAGCTGGTTGGCAGTGACACCAGATTTGCGGAGGGGTGAGGTGTTGGAAGTGGTGGTTGTTATGGGTTCGAACTTTGTATTTCAATCTTTTTGTGTTTGATTGGAGAAAGACAATGTCTTATAACATCATGTAAAACATGGATTGTGAGGGAGATGGTGAGGGGGATCTGGGCAAAGGAGGGGAAGGGGAGATGGTGGAGGCAGTTGCTAGGGAAGGGAGAAAGGGGGAGGAAGTTCTGGGCAAGGGGAAGGGAAATAACTAAGGAGGGGGAGGAGATTGCTGACTTAGGATTGGGTAGGCCACATCAGATGCCACATTAGTTAAGATGTATACATGGCAATGGATGATATGTACCTTCGTCGGACACATTAGCACAACTACCACCATATTTATATATAGGGACCATGATGAACACATTTCCAAAAAACAAAAAAGTATTTCTTAAAATTAGGAGACTAAAAGTGATGATTTCCTTTTTTTTAAGGACATAAAACATAATAATTAACTCTAAAAAGTAACTTGTACATTAATTTTTTTTAAAATAAATTATACCAAATTCTAAGTGACTTTACTTTCAAAGTTAAAAAAATCTGGATCAAAACACTTTTATAAATCAATTTTTATTCTTAATGTGTTGCTAAACGTTCATGTCATGAGAGTACAACCTAGTGATAAAATATATGTAAGTTGTGTGTAAATATTATAAGCACGAGTTCGAACTCACAACACTCCCATTCATTCTCTCCTCCGCTCTTACTTACCATGTGCACCAGACAAAAAAAAAGCTCAGGTACCGGTTTTCCCTTAATTAAATGAGGAATGCTATATAATACACAAAGAAAGTAATACACGTTATATCAACAAAAAAAAACATAATATACGAATTATGCGGTGGATTTCAATTATTAAAATAAATAAAAGGTCAAAATCTATCAAAACCAAGACATCATCCAACGGTTGAGAAAAATACGTCGTTTTTCCGTGCACAAAGATTTCGTACTATTCATCAGCGTTTTTTCCATAATAAATAAACACCCCAACTTCCCTTCCTTGTCCACACTCCACGTTGCACGGGATCAAGTGTCCGGCAGCTTAATCAAGGGCAGAATGGTCTGTACAGAGTATATCATTTCCTTTTCCCAAACGCAACAACCAAAATGAAACCTGGTCAGTGGTCACACAGTCATGGGTATCGTGGGGGCAATCGTGCCTTAATTACTGAGAAATCACCACTACTACAGCATGGACTAATGCATTGTTGTAGTAGGTGTATTCCCTGGTTCCTCATGCTTTCCTCAGAAAAATAATAAAAACCATAGATTTTCATTTCTACGAAAAAAATTAACCATGTCGGATGCTTTGATCAATGGGTTGGCTGGAGCTGGGGGAGGGATCATTGCTCAACTCATCACATACCCACTTCAAACGGTTTCAAAAACTGTTTCTTTTCCCCATTATTCTCTTGCAAAAATTTTCAAGTGAGTTTTCTATTAATTTTTCCGAGGCGATCTACAGGTAAACACACGTCAACAAACCGAGCGTGATCCGAAGAAAGGCGAGAGGAGTCTAGGAACACTGGAGCGAATGCGCCAGGTTGATTTCTGTCTTTTTGCAAATCATATGATTGTTCAGATGAATTGGATCGTGTTGTTTGTTTTTGTTACTGAAATGAAGAAAGTGGTTGGTTATTATGTTTGTATTGTAGGTTGCAAAAGAAGAGGGGTGGGAACGGTTGTACGGAGGCTTGATGCCATCGCTAGTGGGCACAGCTGCGTCTCAGGTCAGCGCATTTTTAACTCATATTTGGTGATCTTGCTATTTTATGCGCCAGACACCCCTTGTTCACTTCATTATTTAACATTTTATTGTTGAATAAATTGGAAATCTAAAATTTACCAATGCTTGTATTGGTTTTGTTTTGGTTTGGTTTGAGGGTGTCATTGTCAATGAGAATGCATCTCTCACCATGTTGTAATTTTACATGTCTATCTCTCTTTCCATAAATACTCAAAAATCAGAGATATAGACGTTAAATTTTAACACAACAAGGTCATGGTCATGTGAAATTACAACATGAGAGGATTCACTTCCATTATCAACAGTTTTCCAGATTGTTTATAATAGAAGTTTAACTTGATGAAAGGTGTTTGAAATGTTCATCTAATGGCAAGCCAGCCTGCAATAGATTAAAAGGATTAGTACTTATGTAATTGCTATTCTCCATACTTTCTCCCCATATTGTTGTCAAAGGCTCGAAGTTTAATTGTTTTAAGGTTTGATAGTATGGACAAGGTTACCTAGTGAACTATATTTTGATTTGACCCTTTAGTATTCACAAGTCACATTGGGCTCTAACTAATTTCAGTTAAGTTCAGAGGACCCGGGTTAAGTTCAGAGGACCCATTTAAGAGGGAAAACCTCTCCTGTCTAACGTTATCATTCACGGGACTTGAATGCAAAACCTTACTTAAGGAGGACCTAGCTCCTTGCCACTTAGATCAACATGTGTTGGTTACTTTGTGAACGATCTGATAATTATTGACATAATCAACTTCTTTGTTTGATGTGGATGGTCTTTAGTGTTGCTTGTTTTCTTTGAATTTGAAAATGAATGGAAGTTTTCCAACTAGCCTTGGTTCCTGCGTGATATACTTTGTTGCAACCTGTTCAATGTTTAGATTTAGGTTTCCATCTTTTAATATCTTCCAATTTTATGTACAGGGTGTTTACTATTATTTCTATCAAATATTCAGGAACAAAGCTGAAGCAGCTGCACTAAAACAGAAGAAGATAGGCCTTGGTGATGGATCAGTTGGGATGCTCTCCTCACTTCTTGTTGCCGCTTTATCTGGGTAGTTTAATTTGTCCATAAATAGCCCATCCGGTTCTAGTTTGTTTTTCCCCCCAAAAATTAGGTGCCTGGATAAAAATTTCTTTTACTGCTACAGCAGTTGTTTATTATTATCATACCTGTCGCAGTAAAAGTTCTATTTCTATATTTCTCAAATTTGGGTTCATAAAAGAGTTGCCTAAATTGACTTCCTTTAAGAATGAACTTTCAAGTGCAGATCATGTTGGTAGAACTCATTGATTATGTTATCTCTTAATACTCATGTAAATGGTATGACTCAAATTGCTTTGTAAATCTTCTTGTAGGTGTGTTAATGTGCTTTTGACAAATCCCATATGGATAGTTGTTACTCGTATGCAGGTATATAGCTAGATGATAATAATCTCTTCTCTCTCTCTCTCTCTCTCTCTCTCTCTCTCTTTCTGCTTTCCCCTTTCTTCTGCTCCCAGCTCAGTCTAACCTTACTTTGTCTTGTTTCTTGGTATACACTAATATAGAAGTGAGACAAATTAATACAAATTAACTGATGTGGAAAAACTTCCTTTTCTCCTGTTGAATTTAGAATCTGGGTATTTAGAAAAAGTAAATTACAAAGACTGTTACTGACAATTTTACTTCCTTTCCTATTAGCCACAGCATTATCAACAGTATTTCAACTTTGTAAGTAGATAGACTTGGAAGGGAAAGGATCATAGATTTGAATGTTTGTTTGGATTGAAAAAGTTTAGAGGTTTCATAGAATTGGGACCCATGTATTTTTATACACAACTGATTTTGTTGGTTTAAGTTGTTTCTGCATAGGATATATATGATAATGGTTTGTCACTAATTTTGTTTTGCTATTTGTATTTCTCGAAGTTATCAAAATTATGTTCTCTTATAATTTAGAGTAATAAATGATTAACAAGACCTGTCTATCTGACTCCAGTTAAGTCTTAGATTCTTATTTTTGCTATTTTGTGTCAAAAACTATTTTTATTGTGCAGACGCATAGAAAAGAATCAAACATAACTCCACCTGATCAGGGATTGTTAATTGTCACCAAGCAAACAATTCATTCTGCAGTTGAGCCTCTTCCGCCTCTTCCTTACAGAACTAGCCATGTGGTGAGTAAAGTCTATATTGGTGTCTTTAGCTATTTATTAGCCCTTCCCCCTTTTTCCACGGGGACTCCTGATGATTCTTACTTTTTGAACCCTCTAATTTCCTTTATATACGTGTGAATGTGTGTGTAGATAGGTAAATATTGATGTATATAATATTTGAATATATATGCAGATTCAAGAAATCTACGATGAAGCTGGAATTTGGGGTTTCTGGAAAGGTGTCTTACCAACGTTGATCATGGTATGTCAGAAGTAAATCTCTTTCATGCTGAGGGAGTATTACTGATTTGTCGTTCCTTATCTCAGGTAAGCAATCCTTCCATACAGTTCATGCTGTTTGAAACCATGTTGAAGAAGTTGAAAAAAAGTCGTGCTTGGGGTCAGAAGGATAGCAACAGAGTAACTGCTTCAGAGGTATTATGATAATGGGCTTTTAGTTGATCCAGTCCATGATTTAGATTTAGAAACCCAACTGAAAATAATTGTTATTTCTTATGTTTTGAATTTTATTATGTTCACGTAAGATTATGACACATGGATGACTAGCATCCATTTAGAATAGTTTATTAAGTGTACTGTTCCTTTTGAAGAATTAACAAATGAATGAAAGAATTTAATATTTTTAGCATAGTTTTATTATTCTCTTTTCTCTTTCCATAGCTTTAGACCTTTTAGAACCCTAATTCCTCCATAGTAGTACCAACAGCCTAACATTTTGGTGCTTTAATTGAGAGAACTCATCCTCTTCTATGGCTTTTCCCATCTTTGCTGCTCCATTTTATTCCACCGTCACCATCATTCCACCTCATTCACCCAACCCTTACACATCACATGTAAGTTCACCGAATCCATATGCTTATGGTAGTACTGGATACCCAGACTACTATAGCTATTATCAACAGCAACCGCATCATTCTTATTCTCATCCTCATCCTTATTCACAGTCTGTAAGAATGTATCAAAACACAGAAGTCGTTCAGAAATCTATGAATGACTTTTTTTAAGCTTCTCAGAAATCTGCAAATGACTTGAGAGCTATAGATGAGCTACTCCAAGCTTCTAGGCGTTCTAACAAAGCATCATTCCAAGAGATGTTTGAGTCACTTGTAGCTCTGTCTGAAACATCTCGTGAAGTGTTGCAAGAGCAGTTGCAAGAGGAGAGCTCGTTGAGAAAGATTTAGAGAAAAAAACCAGAAGAAACTGAGATGTTCTTGGTCAATGGAACACCATCGAAGATGGCTGTGCAGCTTGCACAGATGGGTACCGAGACCATCACCTCTCCAGAAAAATGGAAGAGCAAAAAAACCACTTCAGAAGACAAGAAATCTGTCAGTCATGCTCCAAGCCTACCACCGCCAAAGCCATCAGAGTTGGCCGCGATTCCACAGCTGAAGCCACCGGACGAAACTCCAACTCCGGCGCTACCACCGCCACCACCAGATAGAGTCTCAGTTCCACACCCCTCGCCACCAAAACCACCGGATGGTTGTTTACCCACAAGGCCTCCCCCACCGTCGCCGCCACCGCCGAAACCACCAGATCCATGTGTCCATAGGGTTCCAACTCCACCTTACCACACCAATCCTCCACCGTCGGATCCACAGAGGCTACTTGATGCCTCATCTGGGTTGTTACTTTTGAGACAATCTCAAGGCGTTTCCAGCTGTGCGTTTCCATATGTGGCCGTTGACTCGTGTGTTACCAGTTGTTTCAGCCACCACAACGGAAACGTGTTTTAGGCCATCTGATACACCTACATTTTCTCCGGACAAATCCCAACCGTTGGAAAGAAACACAATTTGTGTGTCTAAAATGCAACCAAAGACTGTTGGCCACGTGTCGTTTTCTAATTCACGGACTCCACCCAAAATAAAACACCATTTAATTTCCTCAGCTGTTTCTCACACATTTTCCACTACACTCACCATTACTTTTGCAACGGATTCCCACGTGTTGCCATCTTTTTCCGCCACGGGCTCCATTACTGCATCAATTGTTTTTCTCACTCATCATTTAATGCTCCAGCTGCCCAGGTTTGTCGTCCGGATCCTCTCCATTTCTTAAGGAAATGGAGATCTCCAGTTTGGTTCCTAGCTAACACACACGTGGCATGGAAGAGATTAAACGGTTAGGATTCATTCTTATAACATTTTATAATATCAATTTAATTTAAATTAAAAAAAAAACTAAAACAAGTATTGCGGGAGAAAACCCGAGGCCAAAACCCTCAGTCAACATACCATCCACTGTGCCGCCCGTCATCGTCGGCGCTATGCCGTCTCGTCATTTCGTCGTCGATACGGTTGTGCCACACTCTATCACTTTTCCAATTTCTCGTGCTGCTGTTATTTCTGCTGCCGAAACAAGAAATAGTGGCATAGTCTATCAGATTCAAGAATTCGTCATATTCCAAATGCAAAAGTTTCACGGTTAATTTTTTTAAGCTAAATTATGCTTTTGGTCTCTTATCTTTATTTTAGGTTTCAGTTTGGTCCCTTATCTTTTAAAAGTTTCGAATTAGTCCCTTATCTTTATTCTAGGTTTCAGTTTGGTCCCTTAAGTATTAAAAGTTCCAAATTGGTCCCTTATGTTACGAATATTATACCAATGTGGTCCCTTTTTTATGCAAAAAAATGGACCACATTGGTATAATATTCGTAACATAAGGGACCAATTCGAACAAAAAAAACAAACAAACAAGAGGTACCACATTTTAAACACAATGGACCATGTCGAAACTTTTAATACATAAGGGACCAAACCGAAACCTTAAATAAACATAAGGGACCAAAAACATAATTTAGCCATTTTTTTATTTGTCGCTGTGAACGCAAATCTTGGAGAATAGAAACACCTAGCTCCTTTGTTTCCAACGTTGTTCTCCTACTGTCCTTAACTCTTTCACTGGTCTTGTTCAACTAGAACCTTTGCAGAAATTATAGAAGATAAAATTTATTTAAAAAAAAGAAAAATTCTTTTCCAATTTAACTCCCAATAACTTAAATTAACAAACCGAACCTCATATGTAAGTAAAAATGGATCTTCACAGAGACAAAGTTAAAGGAACACATGGCCTTGTTTTCTTTTTTGAATCTTTCAAATCACTTCGTCTCGTTGTATACCCTGAGAAACGAACTTTTATATTAAGAACACGCATAAATTAGAGAATTGGAGAGAGAATCACAGAGGAGAAAATTCACGGAAGTGCGAGAAAGAAGCAGCAATTGAGTCGCAGTTGCAGAATCAGAGTGCTCAGAATCAATCGCAGTCACAATCGGAGTGGCGGAGGCCGGCTTCGTGCTAAGTCGTGCGGAGGGTCATCGGAGAGGCGGCACGGCGGCGATGGGGTGGTGGGGCGACCTTGGATTGAGTCTGGAGAGGAAAGGTTCGGTGTTCTCCGCTCTGGACATTGCTAAGGCACAATGGTGCTTTTTTTGAAAAAATTAAATTGATTTACAAAGAATGAATCTTAATTGTTTAATTTCTTTCACGCCACGTTTCTGTCAGCTATTAACCAAACTGGAGATCTCCATTTCTTTAAGAAATGGAGAGGATCCGAACGCCCCAGGTTGCTGCCCAATCCACAAAATCAGCAGGCTAATGGTCGCCAGCCATGCCCAATAAAAGAGAATCTGAAGCTTCCCATAAATTCACTGTCCCCACGTGTTTTTTTCCCTTGAGCCACCAATCACATTGCCAATTTCCAATTCTATTTTGCCAATTCCATCCAAAATGTTGTTCGGCCCATTAATTGTGCAATGCATTAAGTTAGCGTTTCTTCTCATTTCTCCTTCCATCAAGCAATTTGCGGGCCTCCCACAAGACTTGGGCCAGAAGCTTTCTGCGAATTTTTCATGCGACATGGGCCTGAACCTTGGTTCAATCTGAACTGGGCGGCAATGATAGTGGGCTTTTGTTTGATCCAGCCCATGATTTAGATTTAGAAACCCAACTGAAAATAATTGTTATTTCTTATGTTTTGAATTTTATTATGTTCCCGTAAGATTATGACACATGGATGGCTAGCATCCATTTAGAATAGTTTATTAAGTGTACTATTCCTTTTGAAGAATTAACAAATGAATGAAAGAATTTAATATTTTTAGCATAGTTTTATTATTCTCTCTTCTCTTTCCATAGCTTTAGACCTTTTAGAACCCTAATTCCTCCATAGTAGTACCAGCAACCTAACATATTATCTCATTTGACTTCTCTAGATAAAATTGTTTTTGAGATGTATCCTAATTCACACATATTTTCTCTCATGTTGATTTTAACTGTTTACTACATTGTCATACTAATATTCCCTTATGGCACCAGATATTTCTTCTTGGAGCTTTAGCTAAGCTTGGAGCTACTGTTGTAACTTATCCGGTCCTAGTTGTAAAGGTATATCATACTAGCTTTCTCAAGATGTTGGTTTTATTTGGCTAATTGGGAACCCTGATCTTATCAGAATAAACATAACAATGAGAACTATAAATATTTCTTAAACTGCAGAGCTGGAGATTAATAATAAAAACTACCACGAAACATGGTCATTTCTTGTTAGGTGATGTCTATCAAACAAAAACACAAATGCACTGCTTACATTACATGTGAAGGATAAAGAAGAAAAATCCTAAGCTTGACATGTTTGCTTATCAAAAAAAAAAAAAAATATTAATACTGTTTGACACAACAATAAGAAGCATCAATCAATTTGACAATTTGAAAGGGAACTTTGGGATCACTAAATGCTATGATTTGGCACTTGAGGTCAATATAGTATTTATACCGGTATGAATCTTGTTAAGATGGAGATTTGATTTTATATTTCTTTGTTGTGGCGTTACATGAAAGTTTAAATGCTGAATCATTTGTGTTTATGATATTTATATCTATTAGTGTTGAGCTTTGGATGGTTGGGTGTGTTTGAAATTGTAATCATCTTAATGTGTCCATGTCCTCGTGTGTGTCACATTGGTGTCCATTATTAGATGTCATGAATGGGGAGGACTGGGAAAAAGATCTGTATCGAAAATGCTTTTCTCAATTTCTCACTTATTTTGTTGTTCTTACAGGCAAGGCTTCAAGCAAGACAGGATAAAACTGGAGACAAGAGGCACCATTATAAAGGTAAGTTGTGATGATCTTTTGGCATATCTTGGAGCCATGATCCAACTGCATGGTAAATTTCATCTATCCTTTGATCTTGTTTGCCAAAAGAGATGTTATGAGCACTATACTGCTGAAGTTAACAAGTTATTAGTATTGCCCGTTGACCCTGGCGACAAATGCTTCTGTTTATTGTTTCCCTCTCTCCCCAGTCTCTCTCTCAGTCCCTCGCACACGCACCCGCGGCCATTCTGAAACAATTTGATTGAAAACGTAGTTTGGATTTTCAGAAATTTTACTCTCACTGGTCTTTGTTTCAGGTACATGGGATGCTATAATTAAGATGATTCGCTATGAAGGGTTTTATGGATTTTACAAAGGCATGGGCACGAAAATTGTACAAAGCGTGCTGGCTGCTGCTGTTTTGTTCATGATGAAAGAAGAACTAGTTAAGGGGGTTCATTTCTTGCTTGCCAAGGATACCGCCAACGCTGGAAAGCGAAAGCATCTATGATTGGAGACCACTAACTTGAATATTCTCTATATTTACATCTCATTAACCATCTTCGGTTGGCGAATTAATTCAAATGGTAGGAAGTAGAATGACACTTGAGAGTTTGTAAATTAAAACACAAGATATAAAGATATGACTGGCACTGTATCTTTGATTATTTTCGTCAGGCTAGTTTCCATGGAGGAAATTGATGCCAAAAATCACATGCTAGAATCACTGTTTAGTGGTTTGTTCCATGTTCAAAACAGGGTTCTAGGTACCAAGTTTGCGGCTGAAACAAATGTTCTATACTTTTTTTTTGTTTTTTGTTCTATCTATGAATGGGTATGACCAGCAAATTTTATTGAACCAAATGCTCAGATCTTGATCCATTTAATTTATCAGGTATATGATATGAACCAAATATTGACCATCCTTGACCATTGTCCTTTTTAATTAATGAAAACTTTAGGTCGAGGGGATGGTGTCATAGTCTGAAGAATGAGAAACCTCTAGGTTTATCAAGCACTTATGAAGGGAATTGTATTTATCTCACCCTAAAGAGACTAGAAACTTGAACGCGCAATATGTCAAAAACAAGGTTTGTCATGTTTTACTAGGTCAATCTCTTGAAGTTACTATCCTTGTCCATTATCGGCCACAAAAACTATCGGCAATATTAATAACTAAAGTGAGCTGTTATTTTAGGTACTAAGAAATACGTTTTTATAAGAAACAAATGAGTTATTTTTTTAGTCTAATTATAAAAAACAACACAAATTTTCAAATACATTAAATATCTAATTTTCATTTATACTCTTATTTATAGTGAGACTTATATTAATGAGACAATCTATTTCCTTGCAAGTTGGTTGGATCATAAAAGGGGCACTTTTGAGAAAAAAAATTAAATCTTTAAGGGTCTGTTTGGTTCAAACGAGGGGGGGGAGAGGAGATATTTTAATGGAAGGGAGGGAAGGGGATGAGAGAGATTTAATTTTATATTGTGTTTGGTGCAGAAAAAGGGAGAATAGTCTTTGCTTGTTTAGTTCACGAGGGGAGGGGAGAGATTTTAATGAGGGGATAGATTAATTTATTTGTATATCCTTATAATCATTTATGTTACATTTAATATAGGGTTATTTAAGTAATTTTATTTTAAATGATTTAAACTCCCTCCCTTCCCCTCCAAAAAACCTCAACATTAGAGGGGAGCAAAAATTGAGTTAGGAGGGATTTTTGCTTTCCTCTCCTTCCCACCCCTTCCCTCCTAATAATTGAACCAAATATAAAAAACTTAAAATAACTCCCCTCCTCCCCTCCCCTCCTCTCCATACCTCTCCAACCAAACACTACCTTAAGAGTACTAATTAGAAAAAAAACTATTTTCAATGTAGAGGAATGCTACGGACACTCTTTCTGACACTCTCTCTTAAACACTCTCTCAATGATTGGGCCACGTCACACTTTTTTTTCAAAATTAACCATTGGATTGAAAGTTACTATTATATAGATCATATCTGCAAATTTTAACATTAATCTATGATCATTTGCTATGTCATCAAGATGCGTCAAGATTAACGTCAACGGTGTAATTATAAATAACGTTAATCTTGACGCATCTTGATGACATAGCAAATGATCATAGATTAATGTTAAAATTTACAGATATAATCTATATGATAGTAACTTTTAATCCAATGGTTGATTTCGGAAAAAAAAAGTGTCACATGGCCCAATCATTGAGAGAGTGTTTAAGAGAGAATGTTAAAGAGAGTGTCTGTAGCATTCATCTTTCAATGTATTTCCTTGATTTATGTAAATTAGTGTTTTGTTTCATATAATAAATTCAGGTGGGAGTAACGGCTAAGAAAAACGTAAATCTCAAAACAAGTAAAGTGGAATTATTCAATAATTTAGTATCATAAAGATTGAGTCACGTGTAAAAAAGGAAAAAAAAAAAGGGACCATTTGGAACAATTTTTTTCAAGGACCAAAACAAGAAACGAGATATATTACAGAGATAAAAAATATTATGTAAGCCTTAATTTTACTCTTCCAGAATTAATTTTAAAAACTTGGAAAAAACATATACTTGAAAGAAAACAAAAACAACAACATCCCTTTGATATCGTATGTCCCTTTTTTTTTATACAAGATATCTTATCTTATGTTCCTTTGATATCTTATGCTTTTTATGAGCGTATGTATTTATTGAATAAATAAATATATATCCAATAATAATATAATAATTGTATTTTATGAAATTACATTTTATCTCATTTTGCCTATGATTAATTAAATATTCAAATTCTAAAGACAAATTTGGATTTTTTTTTTGATATTACAAGGGAAGCCACCAAACAACAAAACGAGAGGTACAAACACCTCTAGCATCCACAAGTAGATAAATTTGGAATTTGAATGTATGGGAACAAAACATCTATATGATCAAATACCTATTACCTCCATCCCATTTTGTTTTTCGTTTAAGGTTTTGGTACAAAAATTAAGAAATGCAATTAATATTTTAGATTTTATAAAAAATACTATGTAATTTCCTAATGTACTCTTATCTCTCATATTAACTAAGTTATTTATCTCTAATATATTCCCTCCGGTCCTAATTATAAAAAACAACATCAATATTCAAAAATATTAAATGAATAATTTTTATTTATACCCTTATTTATAGTTAGACATATTAATGAAATACATATATTTCATATGCAAGTGGGTTGGTTCATAAAAGAGGTAATTTTGGGGGGAAAACACAATTTTTAGAAGTATTAATTGAAAAAACAGATTTCAATACAATTATTTGATCTGTGTGAATTAAGGTTGTGTTTCTTATATTTAGGACAGGAGGGAGTATTTTTTATCTCTTATATTAATAGTCACGAATATAATAGGAAAAACATATTTAATGTTATTATAAAATGACAATAAAAAAGAGACAATTTATTCTACTAAAAAGTTAAACAAAATGGGAAAGAGGGAGAGTTCACAAGGTTTTTGCACCAAAAGCTTACGGTGCCCCTGCATTTGAGGCAGGCAGAAATATCGATCCTTAAAAATTCGTTTGGGAAATTTGTTACAACCCACCACTCAATGTCATGTGGAGGGCTCAAGCATTATCTCAGTTTTCTCTCAAATCTTGACCACTCCAAACCAAGTTTTTCCCTCTCAACAAAAGATGTTCCTGCACAAAATACAATATATTTACAGGTGTCTTTTAGGGTGGTCAAGCTGTTTAATTTGACCATCTAAGAGAAATCGACTTTCCACCTGTCATAGCCGATTCGTTCCAGTTTTCCGTATGTCCTGACTTCCTCCCGACAACATTGTTATATTTGTAAAAGGTGCCCATTGTGAACGTGAACACAAGAAGTGAGAGTTGAATTGTGTTAAAAAATTTTCGCAAACTTTAAGTTAAAACACGCTTGAAAACAAATTCTTTTAAAAATGGGATGCTGAAAAGGTACCGGAAGCTGAAATGAAAACAATAAAAGCTTGTTTTTCTTGCAAGACAGAAGTAAAGATAAAACAATAGAGAAAGAGACACAGAGATTTATACTAGTTCACCACCAACCTGGTAGCTACGTTTAGTCCCTTCGTTCTTTGAAGGATTTTCCACTATAATCACACTGGTTACAATTTTCTTAAGGTTGTGTTTGGATGGGGTTTTTTTTTTAAAGGGATGGGGAAGGGGATATATTATTATTCCAGTGGCACTAATGGCCACGTTACAACTGTCCCCGAGGGAATTTGAACCATGTCCCTTGGGGTTACAAGACCAAGTTCCTATCACTGAGCTAGCATCCCATGGACAATGGAAAGGGGTATTTCAAAATTCCCAAAGTATTTGAAATACAAGGTAATTGAATTGCATCAATTAAATTACTTTCATTTTCAAAATACTTTGTTTGGATAGAGTAATTCAAATACCTTATATATTCAAATTCTTTGTTTGGATAAAGCATTTTAATTGCCTTCATCTATAAAATTTCACTTTCAAATATTTATTTTAAATTTTACTACAAAATGTGGAAAATAAATTAACATTAGTCAATTGCATATAATCAAATATTAAAAATAATTTAATCAAACCACTTGAGCATGATAGCTTGGTGGTGTTTGACTTGTTCTATAACCTCCGTGGTTAGGGTTCAAATCTAGCCTCCAACAAAAATAATTTAATTTAATTTAATTTTAGTAATAATTAATTATATTATTTTTCATAAAATACAAATGGCGGTGGCCGGTGGTGGTTCGGCAATAGCGGCGGCAGTGGTAGCGGCGGTCACAGACGGTGGCGGCGGTCGGCGGCGGTTCTACGATTGTGGTCCGGTGACCGTGAGGTGGTGGTGGTGGTTGGTGGTGGGGGAATTTAAAAATTCCTAGGTTTTAGGTGGTATTTCAAATTTCCCAAATTTAGTTCAAATGAAATACCCCATAAAATCCATGGATTTTTGAAATTCCTAACATTTAATACCCGAACAAGATATTTTACTTTGAAGTATTTTAATCACCCTCCAAAAATACTTTACCCTTTAACATTACCCCATCCAAACACACACTAAGAGTATTCTACTATCATAAACTTAACAATACTCTTAACTTCTCAAAACGACTCAGTACGTTCGAGCATTTGAGGAAACACCTATCACAAGGCAATACAGGTTTTACAAAGATGTTTTGAAAACAATCAAATAACTCTTATCAAGATAGGATGGAAAACTTAAGCACAAAGAAAATAACTTTCTAAAAGAAAGAACATGACGCTGAAGTTTAGGTTCTGGTTCTCAGAGTTTTTGGCACAGAATTGTAGGTTGATCACTTGTAGTAAAATTCTGTAACCTTTTTCAATGAAGAGCTTGGAGTATTTATAGACTTCTTTGAGAATATTACCGTTGCAGAGACGATCAACTCCAAATCATTGAGTGAGGTAATTTGAAAAATATCCTTTTTGCCTTTTTCAGAGAATATCAGAATAATACACTTTATGACCGTTTGTACTATTTGTTTTTCCAATCATTTGTAGCCTGACACAATTTGAAAGCGTACGGACCCTTGTCTTTTTCCCAAAGGTGTCACCTTTAATTCTTCATACATCAAATTGAGCGCACAAATCGAATTTGAATTTATTTCAGGATATGCCGAGGCATTGAGTAGATAAGATAAACATGACTTACACGTGATTCATTAAAGAGGCTAGGTGCTCGCTCAAAAGCATAAGACGCTCGCTGCTATGCTTGAGTTCCACGTGTCTAAGTCTTAGATAACCGGAAGCTCGTTTGATTGAATATACCAGATGCTAAGGGCCAACCGGATGCAGACACAACATATATGTATTCATCTTCTTGTAAATTTCTTCTTCTTGCTTGAATGATGTTATAAAATATGAATGATTTTATTTCCGAGACACTTCAAGACTTATCAGAAGGTAAATTGTTCTCACACAGATACTTTGTTATCATCAAAATTATTGAGGGTCTAAACTTTTCAATCATTTAGGCTCCAACACATTGTACTGACAGGTTGACTACTATTAGGCTACTGCAGTTTTTGTAGTTTTTGGTGCTCCCTATAAAGGGACCATTTGCGGATTATTTACCTCACTGGTGTGTTTTGACACCAAAATTACCGATTTGGTGTACTGCAAAAAAAAATTCATGTCAGTCTCGACTTACTTTTTTTTTTAAAGGAGTTGTGAAGCACAATCACGACTTATATTTTTTTACTAAGCCGTGAATAACAATCACGACATATATATATATATTGTGTAAATTTTACCATTTTTAAACTATAATCAAGTGAGTGAATTTTGCAAAAGTAAATTAATAAATCAAACCTATTATATCGTAATAGGTTATGATTAAAATTTGGATTTAAAATTTTACCGAATTCCGGACAGCGTTCTGCACCCGACAGTATTAATTGGACTGTCTTTCAGACACAAAGTTTATCAAAAAATCATCAAAATTTATAATTTGCACCCGACAGTATCATTTTTTTTATTTTTTTTAAAAATTAGGATAAAGTCATGTAAGACCAAAAGATGCAAAATATAAATTTTGAGAATTTTTTTGATAAACTTTGGGTCTGAAAGACAGTTCAATTAGTACTGTCAGGTGTAGAATGCTGTCCGGAATTCGGTAAAATTTTAAATCCAAATTTTATTCATAACCTATTACGATATAATAGGTTTGATCTATTAATTTACTTTTGCGAAATTCACTCGCTTGATCATAGTTTTAAAAATGGTAAAATTCACACGATTTATATTAAAAAATAAAAACAGTGTGCCGTGAGTAACACTCACGACTTAGTAAAAAAATAAAAAAATATATGTCGTGATTGTTATTCACGACTTAGTAAAAAAAATTAAAAAATTTAAAAAACATAAGTCGTGATTGTGGTTCACGACTTCTTTAAAAAAAAGAAAAAGTAAGTCGACCAGATAGGAAATTTTTATTTACTGTACACCAAATCGGTAATTTTTGTGTTAGAATACACGAGTGAGGTAAATAAGCCGACCATTTGCATTGTCCCGTACGGAGTGGGGTGCGGTTTTTTTCTTTTTTGGGTCAGAGGAACAGTTTTTCTGTTTGAACGATACTGGGTACATGCAACACTTTGGGCCACCGCCAACCCAGTGTAAACACAGTTGCAAATAAGTTAGGCCACAACAGTAAAAAAAAAAAGACGGTAAACTAACACAACTTTATTCAAAATGCACAGGTTTAAGTAAATTAACGGAATAACGAGTTCATTAATACCGGCCCTAATAAAGTATTATAATAATAGACAAATTATACGATTCTTGCAATTCATTCAAAAAATAGAAGAAACAAAATTCATAAATCACTATTCTCACAGCTAATCAAATGGTTTAAAATAGACAAATTACATGATTCTTGAAATTGATTCAAGAAATTATAAAAGAAAAAAAATACATAAATCATTACTACCTCCGGTCCTAATTATAAGAGAATTTTTTGAGGATTTTTTTGTCCTAATTAT
Organism: Calophaca sinica; assembly: GCA_037113605.1. Taxonomy (NCBI): domain Eukaryota; kingdom Viridiplantae; phylum Streptophyta; class Magnoliopsida; order Fabales; family Fabaceae; genus Calophaca; species Calophaca sinica. The sequence continues at coordinate 47,830,254 of CM073735.1, forward strand.
AAGAAAAAGAGACTTATTTCTAGATGTATCAATTGCTTAAATATCTTTTATACCCCTATTTTAATAGACTTGTATAGTAGTATTTAATAGACGTGTATATTTTCTATACACATAATTAGGGGCATATTTAGAAAGAGAGTTCAATTTTTATAATATTAAGTATGTCTCATTGGCCTTTGTGTTTTTTGTAATCTACTATATTATATAAAATAAAGTTTTGCCACGTAGACTCATGCCACGTGACAGCTCCACATTCATTCTATTAATTTTAAACAAAATTCATAAATCAGTATTCTCACAGCTAATCAAATGGATTAAAATAGACAAATTACATTCAAGAAATTATAAAAGAAAAAAAATACATAAATCATTACTACCTCATGTCCTAATTATAAGAGAATTTTTGAAAGATTTTTTGTCCTAATTATAAAAAAAAGTGACTTATTTCTAGATGTATCAATTGCTTAAATATCTTTTATACCCATATTTTAATATACTTGTGTAGTAGTATTTAATAGACGTATATATTTCCTATGCACATAATTAGAGGTATATTTAGAAAGAGAGTTTAATTTTATAACATTAAGTATGTCTCCTTGGTCTTTGTGTTTTTTGTAATCTACTATATTATATAAAATGAAGTTTTGTCACGTAGACTCATGTCACGTGGCAGCTCCACATTCATTCTATTAATTTTAGTTTTTATTATTAATTCTTACTATAGATTTACCTTAAAGTTATATTACTATTTGTTATTATATAATAATTTTATCTTTTTTTTCCAAATGATTCGTAATTCTCGAATCTCACCTATGCATCGCACGAGTTATTACGCTAGTTTATAACTAGGACCGAAGGATATATTATCACAGCTACACAAATGGATTATAAAAATAGAAAGCAAACATTAACAAAAATAAAATCTGCCAGGAAACTACAACTGAAGCAATGTATAAATAAATTTCAAAAAACAAATAATGGGCATAAACTTTAATTAATTAATTAATTTATATCGGACAATAAATACAATAAATCGGACAAATTCGGCTATATTAATTTATTTTTGAAAGGAATATTATATTTAACATTGCCTCGCCAAAAACTTCACACATTAAGTTATTCATATTGATAACTGTGTTATAAACGGACAAATTCATGCAAATTTCGTAAATAAAAATTTAATAATTCAACATTCTATAAGGACTTGCTAGCAATTATGCTTTATATGCTATCAAGTGGGTTCAACAAATTGCCAGTCGAGAATATCATCCATCCATTTTAAATATAATATATCCACGACTGTTTAGTAGATTGGACTTGGATGGTCAAATTAGCCAACCTGACCACCCTAAAAGAAACCACATTTACATTGGGCAAAAGAATGAGGGAAAACATGCAACTATAGTTTGGACAAGTATCCTTCTAGTTAAAATTTTGCCCCTCAACACAATGTTCCTGCACAAAACATAGCATATTTATTTATATTAGACAAAAGAATAGTAGACCCCACCCCACTAAAAAACGAAAAACAAAATTTGGACAAGTGGGCCTTATAGATAAGAAACCTAAATAAAATATTAGAGTACAGGCTATGGTGTCTTGATCCGGAGGTAAAGTAATTATAATTTTTTTTTTACAGTAAAAGCTTCCTTCAATTAACAAAAAAACAGAACAATACAAAGAGATTGATAAAACAGTGTAGGGGCATTTCTCATTCAAAAAAAAAGCTAACTCTAGCAATTAAATCCCCAAATTAACAGCAATATTACACATAACAAATGTAGAAACCGAAAGAGCATCAACCAAAGCCTAAATCCTATCAACAGCAACGAAATAATGGTTGCTTAGTGTGTCCCAAATGGAGGACCACTTAATTATTCACTCTTTGTCGCTACGAAACCCTCCGCTTAGCTGTTATTGATGCATATCCTTTCGTCCTTCACGCCTACGGATCAGAACATATAGCGGTATGAATCTCATTAACTTCACTCCGCTCTTCATCAATCTCGTCGCCCAGTGTAAGTAATTTGTGATTTTCCAAACTATTAGACTGCCAAATCAAAAAGGGAACTGTATGCGTTTATATGCAAGATCTTGTACTGAGTTTGGCACCCTTAGATGTAACATACATTAAATTAGATGTAGATTACTCCATACAAAAGATCTTTTTAGGCGGAACATGACTGAAGGCTCCTTTAGGCAAAAAGATAACGGGACAAAAAGTTTCTTTAGATGGAAAGTTACTCAACTGAGTATAAACCGAGAAAATGTTGTTTTTATAATTATTTGAATATTTTCTTGTTTTTTCTACAAAATCATTAATAGTCCGTTTTTAATATAAATATTTTTAAAAAATCATTTTTATAGAAAACTAAAAATAATTTAACTTGTGGTATGGTAGATCACAAATATGAGTTTGATAATTTCAATTTAGAAAATATTCTCTTAGCAGATGTAATAGTAACACTAATAATTTATATATTATATTAAATCTACTAGTTGTGATACTGTTTCATCTATAGTGCGCTACAGTGATATGTTTACAAAAGAAAATTAAAAAGGCCATATATATTGCAACGATTTTACTTTCTGTGCGTTGCTTTCTTTTTTCTTTCAAAGCAACTTAAAATAGTATTTGAACAATTAAAATTAAAAAATTATAAGATAAATTTATTGATTTGTATGTTTTCTAATATCTATTTTTACTCTCTCTCTCACACACGTAGAGTAAACCCTCAATTTATTCTTTGAACTTACACACACTCTCTCCTACTTAGTCCCTAAAATATATAAAAATAATAAGTAGTCACAAATATTTGTGAAATCTGTCAAGTTAGTTCCTAAAGTTTTATAATATAGACACTAATGAGATAAATTTCACAAAACTTTAATGACTAATTTGACTGATTTCACAAACTTTAACTTTATATACTACTTATTATTTCCATATACTTTACAAACTAACTAGGAGAGATGATTTAAATTCAGGGACTAAATTGGGGGGTTTACTCCACACACATATATATTCATTAGTTTTTTAATATCTACATTGTACAACAAATCTTTTGACAAAATTTTTTTATAAAAACATTTTTATAACCGTATAAATTTCGAATAAGTTAGAATTGAATTCTCCATAGAGATTACTTACAAAAGTTGCTGGTATTATGATATATTTTATATAAAATATTAAATATTTACAGTACATGAAGCTGAAAACTTCAAAGTGTATTACAATATAAATCATGGTGATAAATGTCTATGCTGTATGAATACAACACAAAACTTTGAAGTATAAAAATTATAATATATCTAATTCAAAACGCAAAACAAAACTCATCGGGTTGAAACTATTTTAGGATGTTTATTTTATATGAATTAATAAAAAGACGATAAATATCATAAAAAAATAAAAAGACAATAAATAGTTAATCTATTGCATTTTTACACTAGGAATTATTTCTTTCTTTTAGTTGACATTTTAAATTTTATGCTATTGCAATTAAGTTTTAATTAACACAAAAAAACCTTTAACTATTTTTTTATACAATTGTGATACTGATATTTGTACTATAATCTAATAAAAATGACCTAAATCTGTGACCACTCTCAGTTTTTAATACTATTCAATATATTTATTTCCATTCTTTTGAAGTTGTTGTTTAAGTTTGACTTTTTGTTGTATTTTAGTATTAAATTTTATAAGATGAACGATTTTGTATAATTAATTATTATCATTAAAAATATTAAAATAAATATACATTTCTACAAATTAAGTTAGTTATATGATTATAATGCTACTTCCGTTCCATTTTGTTTGATGTTAAAGGTTTTGAAAAAGGAATTAAAAAATGTAATTAATATTTTAGATTTTACAAAATATATTATGTGGGTTCTTAATATACCATTTATCTCTTATATTAATTAATTATTTATCATTTACTCTAAAGTAACAACTACTACCACTCAGTATATTTAATGGTCAAGGGTATAATATAAAAATTATTTAACGCTTCATTGATATTGTAAAATGGCAATTAAAATGAGACAGAAATATTTTGTTAAACGTCAAACAAAATGAGACGGAGAGAGTATATATACTTTGTATGAATTAATTAAGAGAGAGAGAGACCTGCGGAGCATAGGTACTTTTCTAGTTAAGTATTATTCTACAAGTTAAGTTTACACTATGAAAACAATTAAATATCTTCGAATAACTCAATATCGTAAAGTTTGATTTTAATTTTGATTCAGCTTTTAAAACCTCTCTAATAAATTTTAATTTTTCAAATAGAATTTTATCATCAAGATCATAAAATATGAGTATGACATATTTTAAAATGTATTAATTTAAATAAATATTCTAAAAGTGTATTAATTTAAATAGATATTCTAATATGTACATATACTTGTCATATTATTTTCTATCAATCCATTATTAATTTTTTGGGAGTTCAAACAATTATGTTTTATTACTAAAAATTAATTATATAAAATTTTAATATTTATATATACTAAGTAAAATTTTATATATTATCTGGTGTCCCTAAAAATGGGGTCACGTGAGGTTCCCCACTCCATACATACTCACCACACCACTCAAAACAGAATATTTATTTAGATGAAAGACTCACATTACTTTTTTTTTTTTATATGACTCACATTACTTGTTGAGACTTTATAATAGCTTCTCAAAATATTTACGAGTTTCTTCTTCCCAACAACTTTATAAATGTTGTAAATACAAAAGAAAGTAGAGAGATAAGACAATAGAAATATAGACTCAAAGACCGGTTCTTTAGGAACCAGGATTTAAAGGCTTGTTTTTCAAGAACTAGCTATAATCTTTGTATTGATAATCTGATCAAGTGTGTACAAGAACAAACCTAATAGCCCTATTTATAGAGAATGGACTACTAGTTATGGATCAAATTAAGGGATATGTTAAAGATATAATGAGATAACAAATTGATATAGTCATCCATCAAATCAACATATTTATAACACTTCCCCTTGGATGACTATACACTATGAACATGCTTCGTTAAAACCTTGCTAAGAAAAACCCAGTGGGATAAAAACTTAGCGAAGGAAAAAGAGTACAATATTCATAGTGACATACTTCCCCTCGAAAATACATTATTTATGAATGTCCTTTAAATTGCTTATCGACAAGCTTACTGAAAATTGAAGTTCACATTGCTTTTGTGAATAAATCTGCTCAGTTGTCATTTGATCGAATCTTTTCATGATGCATTATCTTCTTGAAATGTTGTTGGCTTGACATTTTCTTTCATCAATTTGCATGCTCCTCTAATATACTGAGTCGTGGTTCTCAGTCATATGCATTCACAACTTGCTTAATGACGATTCAATATTTTTGAATGATTTGAGGAGATGGTTGTGATAGTTTGCTTCACAAAACGTTAAGATATACCTGTTTCTCCACATGTGTAAACATCACCTGATTGCGATTGAGCTTTATGAGGATCAGAAAGAACGAAGAACTTATTTGACTTCATTCCAATGTCTTCGGGTTGGTGCTGAACAAAATCTGGCTAACAAGTTCACTACAAAAACTATATACAATCTTGTGCTATTTGCAACATAAAAAAGTATTTCAATAACAACATGAGATGGTACTTCAGGACCAAAGTTCTTTTTTACAAATGCTCGAGCTGTAGGCCGAGACAACACCTTATCTTTCAAAACATTTTATTTGAAGATATTTATTTATACCATTTATAGTTTGGAACAAACTCAAGTAATTTCTTGAATATTAATAATCAAAATTCATATCAATCATATTGAACAATGTGAGCAATATGAAATGTTTAATATGATAAATAAGAGAATATAAACTATCAGTATATGTAAATCCAAATAGATGATTTCAATAGTTTTAATCCTTCCGAGATTTTCAATATAGAGACCACTCTCTAGTTAACCATAAGCTGTAATAACACATATTCGTGTAATGAGAGTTCAGACTTCAGGTCCATTAAAAACATCTTTTGAATCTCGAACTATAGGTTCTAAGTCCTCATATTTCCAAATTAAACTGATTACATCAGTCAAAACATTTCAGATGCTTTAGATCCTTCATAGTTATGCTTCATGCATATTTATAATTCTTTAGGATTATGCTTTAGCTATCTTCAATCCTTCAGGGATATGCTTCATGCATTTTGAATTTTCAGAAGTATGCTTCAGGCATCTTAAATCCTTCAAGTATATGCTTCATGCATTTTGAATTTTTCAGGGGTATGCTTCAGACATCTTAAATCCTTCAGGGATTTTCATATATCTGTCATTATCCAATGACCCATATAAGCAAACTGTCACTACACCCATTTGATGTATGTCAAGTCCTTCAAAGACTGCCAAACTAATACAAAATCTATAAGTAATTGCACGCATAACAAAGGTTGACAACTTCAGGTGTCTGGACTACTGGTCCAAATGCTTTATGTTTGGAAAATAAGTCTTGCTCGGCTTGCATTATTTTAATTCACTTTGGCCAATCAATTTAATGTCGATATTTCTATATGATTCGAGCTTCATGCTCATCGTGATTAATAATTTTATAATCAACTGCTATTGCATAAGCAAAAACATATCAACAACTTCACATCTTCCTCCCATATTTCCAGGGTTTAATGAGATCTCGTAATTTGCCGGTACCGAAACCACTTCTGGGGTTACTTAACTGGAAATATGGAGTTGTTGATTCATATTGCTTTTGACCTCTTCTAGAGTGTCAATGATCTTCTGGATCATCACTTTGAATTCCCCCTTTTAGGAATAATATCATTTGCACCAATAAGTCTACAACGCTTCTAGCGTACTTTAGATTCATGGGTTGCCATACTCGCTAGTTGTCATGCAGGGACAATTAATTATGCGATAATATTTGCAACTAACACAAGTGATTTAGAGACTTTTTGGATGTTTGTAAAGATATCTAGTAATTGGTTTGCAACATTTTGCAAATGACTTATTCTTTGAACTTCAAGTTCACATTGATTTGTGCGTATATCAAACATGGATAATGTTTGTGTCTTACAACAAACTTCTTGTGCTTTTATTCTTTTATCTTTTTCTTCCCCTGATGAGGAAAACCGATTCATCAAATATATAATAATAAAATATATGTCAAAATATCACAATATCTAAATATACATGAAACAATGCACAATTCAAAATTGCCGAGTCATATAACCATCCAATAAATTATGAATTGTATAATATATAATTGAAAATTTATTAATCAATGCATGTTATCATCATATGTATCCAATTATATAACATATAATTGACATTTAAAAATGTCAGAATAAATAAACTAATATTTTGCACTCACACCATGCTTTCAAACACAATATATTTTCAAATGTTTCAGCTCTTGTATATATTTAAATAATATATATTATTATAACTACTAGTTAAAAAATAATCAAATAATTTAATTAACAACAGTAAGTGACACTAAATTTTCAAGTGATAATTAAAATTAGCTTCAAAAGATTTGTTTTGCAATACCTTAAAATTTTTACTCGTATATGTCTCATATGATAGTGTAGCAAAATAGCGACGCCTTATGTTTCTCAATTAATTATTTTTACATAATAATTAAAATATTTCCTTTCAAAGGATTAGTACATAAGATAATATATATCACCCAAAAAATAATAATAACTTGCAAACCAATCATATATGAGCATTAAAAGAAAAGAGTAACTATCTTTAGCACGAGAATGACAAAAATAATCATCAGGTAAAAGGATTCTATGATCATTTAATAAGTATCCATGTGTATTTTCAATAATACATCGCATCATAGTTGAACTGGGATGACCAAGACAATCATGTCAAAGCATAAAAAGTTGTAAGATCTGACCACTTCTGGTGCATATAATTTAACTCTGTCATCCTTACTTTTATAAAATATAATCCAACGGGAAATCTTAAAATTTCTCTAATATGAACTTTTAAAACAATAGAGATATTTCAACTCTCTCTCATTTTTTGGTTTCAACATGATACTTATTGCGATGTATATCTTTGAAACTTAGTAGATTTCTTCGGGATCTACTGAAATATAACGCATCATCAATGGATAATTTTGTTCTATTTGAAGATATATCACATGCTCTTCTGGAGCCTTCGATCATATTTGCAATACTAGATACAATATCAACATTAATTTCAGCTAATATTAATTGCATAAAATATTTCTTAATACAAATAATTGTGTAGGTTTTGCCTCTGTCTACTAAATATTGGTACTTCAAGACCAAAAAGAGACTCTAGTTTGTGCATTGATCGTTTTTAACAGTTATGTGTGGATCCAATATTGGTCCTTCGAGACCAATTTCACAATTACTTGAAATTTTGTATCGGTACTTCAAGACCAATTTCACATTTACTTGGAATCTTATATTGGTACTTCGAGACCAATTTCACAATCACTTGAAATTTTGTATCGGTACTTCAAGACCAATTTCACATTTACTTGGAATCTTATATTGGTACTTCGAGACCAATTTCACAATCACTTAAAATTTTGTATTGGTACTTCAGGACCAATTTACGATCAATCTATATTTTAAATTACTTGAAATCATGTATTGGTACTTCGGGACCAATAAAAGACAAGAGTGTTTGGCTATTCATTTATTTTGGTACTTCAAGACCAATTGTGAGGCAAATCTTGCAAACATTGAAGAATAGCGTCTTTTTAATCTTAGCGTAAAAAGATATGTATACATAAATTCTTACCTTAAAAAGAAGCATACATAAAAATTGCTACACCATTGAAGACTTGATCGTGCTTGGTAGCAATTGATGTGAACACTACTTGGTAGATACTACACCTGAATGTATTCTTCAGCTTTCATTTGGTGTTGAGAAAAGTTATTTCATCGTTTCTTCTAAGGACGTAAGATTTCTTGCACTTATACCTGTGTCTTTATGAATTTCAAGTAAACAATTCAACATTTCATTTTATGAATTAACTAATAAAAAAAATTTCTCCATTTTTTTTAAATAAAAAATAGACATAACAAAATACATATTATTTGTAAGAACAAGATCAAATGCATAATTTTCATAATCAAAATTTGAAAACTAACATAAATTTAAAAATATGAATTTGAAATTTAAAATACATAATTACCATATTAAATGTCATATTTTTATAGCAACAAATTTTGAACAATTAATTAAAGTATTATATCAGAAAATTAATATCTTTATATAGCAACAAAATTTCCAAAATATAATTAAAGATCACATCTTTATATAAAACAAGGATAAGGATTCTAAAAATATATGAATCACAATAACAAGAATTACAATATATCACATACACAAAGATCCAAATTTATATGAAAACAAGTAAACAAATCAATGATAATATCTTTTGTAAAGAACACATGTTTTTGCAAATGGTTAGACTAGTTTTTCAAGAACTAGAATTTAACGACTATTTTTTAGGAACTATGATTCAAAGGTTAATTCTTCGGGAATTAACATGTAAAGATCTCATCTTTAATATGAAAATAGGCAACGAGATTCAAATGTTAGTTCTTCAGGAACTATCTTGGAAAGATACAATCAATAATTTTTTTTTCACTTTTCTTTTGTTTCAAACTGTATTAGGATCAAATCTAGTTCTTCTGGAACTTATGTAGCGCTAAAATAATCGTGTTGTTCTTCGGGAACTATACGCAGCACTAAAAAATTATGAGGTTCTTCAGGAACTATATGTAGTGATAAAAAAATTGTAAGGTTCTTCAGGAACTTCTCGTAGCACTAAAAAATGTTAAAGTTCTTCATGAACCAATCTCGTGCTATAAAGTTCTTCAGGAACTTTTGTATCCAATACAAAATTTCATTCATGGTCTAAAAGTCTAGTTTTTCAAAAACTCTTCCACAAATTTTCATATAATGATGACCTAGAAAACTTATAGTTTTGTGCAATCCTATAGGGATGCTTGAATATGAAATTCTTCTAGAATTCTATCAAGATTCTTATACAAAAAATGATAATCATATACTTAGACAATATGAGAATAAAATTTCCATGAAAAAACCTAAATAACATGAAAAACAAAAATATTAGAAAGACATGATCTTCCAAAGAGTGTGAGAAAGAAAACAAGTTCTTTCAATAAAACCTCTTTAAGCAATCACTCGTATGGTAGAGTCTGGTGCTGATAACGTATTGTAAATACAAAAGAAAGTAGAGAGATAAGACAATAGAAATATAGACTCAAAGACCGGTTCTTTAGGAACCAGGATTTAAAAGCTTGTTTTTCAGGAACTAGCTATAATCTTTGTATTGATAATCTGATCAAGTGTGTACAAGGACAAACCTAATAGCTCTATTTATAGAGAATGTGCTACTAGTTATGGATCAAATTAAGGGATATGGTAAAGATATAATGAGATAACAAATTGATATAGTCATTCATCAAATCAACATATTTATAACATACTCACCACACCACTCAAAACATACTCACCACACCACTCAAAACAGAATATTTATTTAGATGAAAGACTCACATTACTTTTTTTTTTTTATATGACTCACATTACTTGTTGAGACTTTATAATAGCTTCTCAAAATATTTACGAGTTTCTTCTTCCCAACAACTTTATAAAACCTTTTTCAACACCGGTAATTTTAAGCTTTTAAATCAACAATCAATGTCCCCTCAAAAAAAAAAAATCAACAATCAATGTATCGCATGAATTACAATAGGGGAAGTATACAAAAAAATGCTTATTTTTTATAATATTTTAAGATATTGTAAAGAAAATGATAAAAAAATTAATATTTTATTACCTTTACATTTTTTTTCACAATATCTTAAAAATACAAATACATCAATTGAAAATAAAAATAAATCATATGCACTATTTTAATACTTTTTTCCTTTAAGGATATGCTTGTGCATCTAACGGAGATTGGAGAGAAGGAGATGGAAATGAATGGAGTAAAACATTAGAATGAGTCGAGCCAAGTGGAGTACTTAAAGCTTGAGTTTAATTTGTGGAAAAAATGTAAAGCTTGAATTTGACTCATTTATTTAATCGAGCCTAACAAAATGTTTGAGCTTGACTTGCTAAAAAAGTAAAGCTTGAATTTGGCTTGTTAAGCTCATTTATAACTTAATTATTTTTGTATTTATGTCCAACAAGAGCGAAATCCAGATTGTTCCAGACTTCTAGCAAGCTTGGTTTCTCACACTTGTTTCAGAATAACGTCATACTTGTTTAAAAAATGAAATGAAGATAAATTACGAATTCTATGAGAGAGAGTGAAACATTGAGAAACAAATAGATTCATTAGGTGGGCGATTTAAGAATTGAGGGGAAAGATTTGATAAAGGAAAAGGTTTACCATATTCCCAATTAGCACATATATAATTAACATAATTCAAAATTTATTTGAGCCATGGTGTCGACAAGGATTCCAAAGCGTTGTATATTGTCTATTGGTGAAAGTTGAAACACGCCTCTTCGCACAGTGCCCGAGAAATGGTCTAAACTAAATGCAATAGCCAACTATAGCAACATAATAAAAATAATTTGAAAAATAAAATATAAATAAAAAACAGGTATACACTCAAACGAGTTATTCACGAGCCGTTAATGTTGAGTCTGTAAGGCTTGAGCTTAACTCATTTAAATAACCGAGCTCAATTTCAAGCTTGAGTTTGTTTATTTAATTAAATAAACGAGCTTTACCGAGTGAGCCAAGCTCGAATAGTTCACGAATAGCTTGACTCATTTACACCCATAACTAGTGTTAATCATTATCTAAAATAAGTTTTTTGCGAAACTCTCTATTTGTACCAACTGTTTTAAACCAAAAATCAATGAGGACCATAATATATCCTCAAGCCAGATTACAAAGCACTTTATATACTCGTCAACACAAAATTTCAATTTAAGACTAATTAACCAAGCAGGTCATATATATACTCATCAAAACAAAATTGCAACACTATACCAAATCAAAACTAATTAATCAAAATGTGCAATTGCTTGAAAGAAGAAGAAGATAGATTGCATATATGATTTTTAAAGAGAAGATATCTAACACGGTTCTTTAATTTTTTTTCGTAGACAATAATTGAACATATATTCTACGATTTCAAAGAAAAAGATATTTAATATGGTTCTTTAATTATTTTCTACCACAAGAATTGATCATTGATTCTACGATTTCAAAGAAGAAGATGTCTAACACAATGTATATTAATGAAGCTCCATTACCAGATTCGCACTTGGCGTCAAGTCACACATGCATATTCTGCATACTTGCTTTTTTGTTCTGGTTGACGGGACAACCTACAAATAAGATGAAGCAGATTAGATGATGGACATACACAATATACATTATATAGCATGCATGATTAGAAACTAAAAAATGGATAAAGTACATGAGTATGATCAATCAACTACCGTAGATTTCAGCCCAATGCTTTAACACAAAGTATTGCAAGAAGAGAATGAAGCAAGCATAAGGATACCAGTTGAAACTAATAGCAAAGATGCTAGGCATAGCGATGATGACACCCAGTATTAGTAATCTGTCTTGCACTAATCGAGGTACTGAAGGCCTAGTTGAGATCCCTGTTGAGTGCCAATGAGTAATTGCTTCAGAAGAAGGACGATGTGTGGTACACAACACATGTGACTGTAGAGGGATAACAAGTTCATTCAGAGTAAACCTTACTCTGAGGGTTTGTTATCCCTCTGTGGTCACACGTACCATGTACCATGCATCGTCATAGTAGGGTTTGAATACACTCGTGCTTGCCTCATCTTCGTGGGGGACACCCAATATGGATTCCTTATATTGTTGCAATTCTCCCACTACAAGAAAAAACGTAGACACCGATGGCCAATACCGACGGCCTCTGCCCGTCGCCAAAAACGCGCATTTTTCGACGGCTTTGGTCGTCGGTAATGCCAATCCGTCATACTCTGATTGATACCGACGGCCTGAGCCGTCAGTAACAATCAGAGTACGACGGATTGGCATTACCGACGATCAAAGCCGTCGGAAAACACGCGTTTTTGGCGACGGGCAGAGGTCGTCGGTAATAGACCGTCTGCGCGTTAGGTTTTAGGATTCCCGCTGATTTTTCACATACCGACGGCCTTGCCCGTCAGTATTTGAATATGGTCGTCGGTAATCCCGAGACAGTTGATCGACGGGTTTAGGCCGTCGGTAATGTTAATGAGACCGTTGGTAATGTCCGGATACAACCAGACGGCGACCGCTTCCCCTTTCCCGTTTTTACTTCTCTTATCTCCTCTCTATCTTCCGTCCTCCCTTTCCCAGCGCCGCCACCGTTCTGCTGTCCGCACCGCCTGTCTGTCGTCCGCACTGCTACCGCCACTGCCACCATGTTTTTCCCAAGCCTGACCCTGCAACCACTTCGTTAGTCTCGGTAAGCACTTACTTCTCCTCTACTTCGTTTGTCTTGCATCTCTATCTTTTTGCCTCATCAGTCATCGTTCCTGCCTCGTCGTTGTTCATCTGTATATATAGCAACCAATGTATTAGAAACTCACTTGATTCAACTAAATCAATTTAGTTTACAAATCTTCTTAACTAAATCTTCTATTATTAGACCGACCCCATTAAAACCTGTTTTGGTGATGTGTTGAGAGATTTGAATGTGTTGCAGCTGACTACAAGAACCAAATAGAAGTTGGTGAGGCACTTAAAGAGGCTTTTGACAGTGGCCTTGTGAAGAGGGAGGACCTTTTCATTACCACCAAGGTCAATTTCATAACAAATCCTGCTGATTATCTTCTTTGTTTATTTGTGACTTTGTTTGTACCGGTAATTGTAATGGTAGTAGCAGTTAGTCTGATAATTACTGTCTTGTGAGTTACCCTTGGCATTTGAATTTGCTTTCAGCTTTGGAATTCTGATCACGGACATGTTCTTGAGGCCTGCAAAGACAGTCTCAAGAAGCTTCAGTTAGATTATCTGGATTTGTATCTTGTTCCTGAAACCCTAAGCTTCCTCCAAGTCACAGTTGAAGCTTGTGCTGCTCTACACCACCATAAGGTAACATCAACTTCAATCTTCAGTTAAATTTCCCATTAGAAAAATCTAATTATTAGTTATTGAAAGTGTTCGGCTCTTTGTTTTTGTTTTTCATTGGGTTTCTACTTTGCATTTTGATTTGCATTGGGTTTCTGCTTTGCATTCTGATTTCTAGGTTTGTTCTCGCATTTCTACATCTCGAATTTCTGGGTTCGTGTTCGCTTTTTTGTTGACAGTTCTGCGTTTTTGCTTCTACGTGTGATTTTTAGTAAGGCTATCTTTGTCTCTTTCATATTTTTGATCGCAAATTTCATTTGATTTGAAGCTTCTGGACTATTGTGATAAATGTGGAAGAATCATCAGGTGTAAAATGACATAGAACTAAATTAACTGCTCGTAGGAGACATGGTTTACATAATAGAAGTGTATTTAAAGCAAATTAAATTATATTAGAATCTAGAACCTAAGGTGCAAAAATATGTGAATGAGTGATATGATATGATGTTGGTCTTAAATTTTAGTGATACTGATCTTGTGTTGATTTCGCTTTAGGACTTGTATAAGTTGTGTAAAAATTTTAGTTTTGAATGATTGTAATTTGAGGGTGTAGAGCAGTGAGATACAAAAAGTGATGTGAGGCTTCGGTAGTTATTTTTCTCATTCATTTTTGTTTGTGGGCATCTGAAATTGAAGCAAATGACAATATACCTTCCATCCTCTTCAACTCTCTATTACTCTCACCAAGGGAATTTGCATGTACTAATAAACTCTTATTTTTCTATGTTTTTTCCAGTATTTTTTGTCCGAAGCCGCCACACTGCTCCGAGATTGCCACTGGCATTGAAGGACGCGGACGTTCTACTTCTCCTTGACACTTTCTTGTTCTGCACATTAGGTATGCACTTTAACGAAATGTCGGTTGACTCATTGGGTGGAAAAGGGTTGTCTGTTGACCCCCATACCGATATTTTTTTTATTTGATTTCCTTCATAGTTCTCTCCACAGAGGGATTTTTGAAGTGATGTATGCTATAATATTATTTTGTTGTTAGTGATTTCGTGTTTTAAGTCGTATTATTAAATATTTTACTATCATGCTTTGATGCTTAAAATGTCGGTTCTTTTTTGGTGGAAAAAGGTTGACTGTTGACTCCCACACCGACATATTTCTTTGAACAGATACATAATTCGGTTTGAATCTTTCGCCTCTTTTGTGTCCCTGTTGTATATGCCTTTGATGGTCTTTGAAAGAAGTGTCTGCTTAACCCATCTCTTGTCACTCCTATAAAAAACCAAAATCAAAGTTAAGTAGACTTAAGTGAACTAATTAAAAAACAAAACCCTCTTTCTTCATCAAGTTGTATTCTAATTTAATATAATTTCTTATGATAAATATCTAATTAAGGAGAGAGATTTTATTGTTAATATTTAAATTAAATAACCTGAAAGTTTCTTAGGATGGGTATAACAAATCCCATCTTCTCCTTCAATAGTGAGAATGAACTCATCTATCAAAGAATGTGATTTCATGTTCTTTGACTCTACTTTGGCTTCAAGATGCTCTATCAGTTCTTGATCTGTTGGATCAAACTTCACTCCTGCTGGTAGACCTAGCCAATCCTGTCGATTTGTTCCATTCAAATTCAAATTAAAATTAAAACAGAAAGCAAAAGGGAGAGATGATAAGAATATAAAAGACAGAGAGAATATTTTTTTTAAGATGATAGAAAACTTTAGTAATAGCTAGGTTGGTAATGGAGAAAAGGGAAATCCATAGATACACCATTAAATTAATTACACTATTATATTGGTATGCTTTTCTGGTATGATTCTTCTTCTTCATATATAATTGTCAAAGAGGCTTATAGTTGAAGGCAATAATATTACTGAGAATGGTATTTTTTTCCCTACCGATTTTCCTTCGAACTTGTGTCCACAGCTAGGGCACTGTTTGGATCCACACAACTTATGCTCTTCCGACTTTGCATCTATGAGATCAGAGCTCCTCATCTTATTATTCATGATCGTCTGTTTCTATCTAACGTGCTTCTGAAGGATGCTATCTATCTCTTTTGATGAAGTGATCTTGAATTAAAATTAGAACAGAATAAAAAACAGATCTAATTCTATCATTGGCTGCAATTTGCTTTGCACATCTCTATGTACTTCTTTCCCTTGCCACTTCAGCATGACATCCAGTCACGATAATATACTCAAGTTCAAACAAGAAAATTGGAATGATTAGCATTTTACAAGAGTTTAGAATCTCCACCTTGTTATGAGATCTATCAGTTGCAATGACCTCTCCTTTATCCTTCATCAATATTGCAACTACAGTTGTTTTCCCTCCAGGTGCAGCACACATGTCTAGTATTCGCTCTCCCATTTGTGGATCTGCATATCACAAAATCAATCTATATAAAGAAGTTAAGGAAAATAATTTAAAGACTTGAGAGGATGACAAATCCTCCATAACATAAGAACAAACACAAATCGGTAAAAGAAAAATAAATAGTGCATAGTAAAACACTTATATTATCATTTAGTTTTATCAATCAAGTCTTTTGCTGAAAAGCTGAATTGAATGAGACCATAGCAAGACCTAGCTCACGAGGATAAATTATAAGTTATTGATTAAATGTCCATGACACAAAAGTTGAAGTCCCATTTTCAAGATAAAAATGAAACTTTTTATAAAGGCAACCAAATAAGAAGCAAAAAGCAAAACAAACCGAAAAATCAAGATACAAAATTTTTATATTTGTCAAATATAAATGTTTAAGCAAAGAAAATGTTGAAAACAAAGGAATAAGTAAACAGAGGTATCTATATTTACCTTTTCAAACCTAAAATTAAAAATATTTGTAAATGCATATTTTTAAGATGGTGTAAGGAACTAATAGGATTAATAGGAAATAAACATTTGATTAAGAGTACAGTACTATTTTAATGATACAAGTAAATGCAAAAGAAATAATACAAAAGAAAACTAGAAAAGTATATTGGCTCAAAAGATCTCTCTAATCCTTTTGCAACTCTGACATAGAACCTCTGCTCCTCCACTAAAAAGCTATGAGATGAGGCCCACATGAATGCCAGAAAAATATTATCCTTCGTGGGTTTTTCAAGTACCAACGGTATTTCTATAGAATGAGCGCAAACAATTGACCAAAAAATAAAAGAAAAGAATTAAAACAGAACCTATAAGCCACTTCTGCTTGTCTAATTCTATCCTTTAAGAGGATGTCAACTTCCAAACTGTTTCTTTTCAAATGACCAAGTCGATTTTCTAATTCTACCCTTGCCACTTCTGCTTGTCCAATTGTTATGTTAATTATTGATGAAGTGGATGTTTGATTATTGTTATTAGTATCGGAGAAAAGCCTTAGCTTCCCGTTTGAGATTCAATATGTTATTGAGTGCATGTACTCTTTTAGGGTACCACGTGCTCATTGTATATTGAACCTTGAATTGTCCAAGTCAGACAGTTTGGGAAAAAACTTTTTCTTCACTTGTATAATAGTTGTTGCTTAATTCTCATATCTTTATATTTGATGAAATTTTGGTTCGATTCTTTTCTTTTTGTTCTCTGGGTGCATACTTGATCGTGATATTCATAACTGCGATCATTTAGTTTACTGAGAGACCAATGGGAAATGCTGCCGAAATTTTGTCAAGTATAAGATATGAGAATTAAGGAATGACTATTATAGGAGTTCTGAAAAAGTTTTCCTCGAAGGGATAGGGTCATACCATTTAAAGAAAGAGAGCAGTTGTAAGAACGTCGTGCTGCTGAAATTGTCATTTTTTTAACATGCAGAAGATGGAATTTTTCCCTTCGAGTCGTAGTTGGATGTACGATAGGTTGTATCCAGGAAGAGGGGGTTTGAAACAATCTTTTTGCGATGGGGTTGATCACTTTGTCCAAGCCACAATGGCACATGAAGATTTCGAAATTAATGGAGGGATTAGATGTATGTGCCTTAATTGTGATTGCAGAAGGATCAAGAGCCCAGGTGACGTCATATATCACCTGCAGAGAGTTGGATTTAGGCCTAATTACTGGATTTGGACTAGACATGGTGAAGAGTTGCCTCGGGTTGATTTAGGGGTTGGCAGTAATTGCACAGGTGCTTCAAGCAGTTGCGTAGATACGGGATATGGTGAGCAAATTGAATTGATGCAAGATATGGTTTATGATGTCTTGGGGGTCAACGTGTCATTCGAGGAGCAACAGTATGATGACACAGATGAACTTCCAAATGAGACAACACAAAAATTTTACAATCTCTTGTTAGAAACAAATAAGCCGTTGTTTGAAGGGTCTGCAGACTCTAAGTTATCAATGTGTGTGAGGCTTTTAGCTCTTAAGTCCAACTGTGGTGCTACAGATGTGTGCTTGGATCTCGTAACGAAGATGTTGTTGGACTCGTCACCTATCAGAGATGGTTTGCCAAAAATTTATTACGAGGCTAAAAGCTTAGTGTCCAAGTTGGGGTTGGAATCTAAAAGGATTGATTGTTGTGTGAGAGGGTGTATGTTATATTACGACAACAAATTTGGTAAAAACGATGGCGCGCTGGTTGAATGCAAATTTTGTGGTGAGCCAAGGTATATTTCACACACTGATAATGGGAAGGGTAGACAAAAACTAGTTCCACGTAAGACAATGTTTTATTTGCCAATTATTCCAAGGATCCAGAGAATGTTTGCATCAACAAAGACTGCAGACAAAATGACGTGGCACTATGAGAATAGAAGCACTTCAGGTATGTTACGCCACCCATGTGATGGTGAAGCTTGGAAGCACTTCGATCGGGTGCATCCCGAATTTGCAACAGGTCCACGTAATGTACGACTTGGCTTATGCTCTGATGGGTTTACCCCGTATGTTCAATCAACGGCGAAACCTTATTCTTGCTGGCCAGTTATTGTTAACCCATACAATCTTCCTCCCGAAATGTGCATGTCTATGCCTTATATGTTCTTGACTTGTATTATACCGGGTCCAGATAATCCAACAGATGGTATTGACATCTACTTACAGCCTCTCATTGACGATCTCAAAAGGTTGTGGAATGACGTTTTGACTTATGATATTACACGAAAGAAGAACTTTACAATGAGGGCAGCTTTTATGTGGACCATTAATGACTTCCCTGCATATGACATGTTGTCTGGTTGGGGTACTCATGGTAAAATGGCATGTCCCCATTGCATGGAATCATACAAAGGCCTTTACCTTGAAATTCCCGGGAAAGAGTTCTTGGTTTGACTCACATCGCAGGTTTTTACCAGGTGATCATCCATTTAGACGGAATAAGAACACCTTCAAGAAGGGGGAAGTTGAATTAGATGGCTCGCCCCCAAGGTTGACATCCGAACAGATTTGGAGCAGAGTTATGGATCTGCCAAAAATCACAGATTTTGGTGAATTCGGTCGATTTGAAGGTTATGGACAATGGCATAATTGGACTAAAAGAAGTATTTTTTGGGATCTGCCATATTAGAAAGATAATTTATTGAGACACAACCTTGATGTTATGCACATTGAGAAGAACTTTTTTGACAATATTTTTCTCACAGTGATGAACGTTAGAGGAAGAACGAAAGACAACGATAAGTCCAGACTGGACTTACCACTTTACTGTAGGCGAAATGACTTGCATTTGACAACTCAGTTGGATGGGAAAACCCTGAAACCCAAAGCCTGTTACTCTTTAACTGTTGAGGAAGCAAGGTCAGTCTGTCGGCGGATAAAAGAAATTCGAATGCCAGACGGTTATTCTTCTAATTTGGCAAGATGTGCCGATGTGAACAAAGGAACCATGATTGGGATGAAAATCCATGATTGTCATGTATTCATGGAGTGTTTGCTTCCTAATGCATTTAGTTCTTTGCCGTCAAATATTTTAAATCAACTTACTGAACTCAGCCAATTTTTTAAAGATTTGTGTTCTGCGACATTGAGAGAGGATGATCTTATAAAGATGGAGCAGAATATACCAGTCATTCTTTGTAAGTTGGAGAGAATATTTTCCCCTAGTTTCTTTGACTCTATGGAGAATCTCCCAGTGCATCTTGCACATGAAGCTAGGCTTGGTGGACCGGCTCAATACAGATGGATGTATCCATTCGAAAGGTAATGTAATAAAATATTCTTTAAAATAAATATTCACTTGAAGGGTTAAATGTATCAATTTTTATCTCAACCTTGTTATTTTGTAGATTTATGGGTGACTCAAAACGGTCGGTGAAAAATAAGGCAAGGGTTGAACGATCTATTTGTGCAACTTACTTACACCGTGAGACAATCCATTTCTGTTCCCATTATTTTACGAACTTCATGCTGACACCAACAAATAATAGGAATGAAATAGAAATTGAAAGTGAAAGACTCCCGCTAGCCTTATCAGTATTTTTCCTTCCTGGTTGTCATGCTGGAAAGGAGCTGACTTACTGGTTCACGGGAGAAGAGTGGAAGTCAGCCCACGTTCACGTGTTGATCAACTGTGCCAAAGTATCACCATATCTTACGTATGTATCATTTTGACCCCTTTCAATTTCTTTTATCCACGACTACTCAAGATCATTTGTTTGATAATGACTTGATCACGACATTCTTGTTAACTAAGCCCACAAGCGACAAGACTCTTCTGCCTATATTCATGAATATTTCCCAACGTGGTTTATGAACCAGGTATGTATTTTTAGTCCTATGTCAACTATTTATTGTTTGAAAATACACAAGATTGTTTGAAAAAAGGAACCATAAATCACTTGTGTATGTGTATACGCAGGTGTACAGTGAGTCAGAATTGTCTAAAATCAAACACTTGGGAAATTTATCTCATGGTCCTAAATCACGTGTAAAAGAATGGCACATGTTTTTCGTAAACGGATACAAATTTCAAACCCAGTCAAAAACAGAGGGGGGAAAAAGTTAACAGCGGAGTTTATGTAAAAGGTGCCACAGATGGAGGTGAAGACGACTTCTACAGCGTAATTCAACATATATATGAAATGACATACAATACTTTAGATTATACTAAAAGAATAGTGCTATTTTATTGTAATTAGTTTGATCCGTCAAGTAGAGGCACAAGAGTGAATCGAAAATATAATATTGTTGACATATGCATCAACAGAAGATACCAAATATTTGATCCGTTTATCATGGCACAACACGTAAGACAAGTGTATTATGTCCCTTATCCATCAACTCGAAAGGACAAACAAGGTTGTGTGTTGCAAAAAAGACAAAAACAAGGGGTCGCATTGAAGCAGATGATACATAGGAAGAAGTGGCTTATCAAGTGGATGAGATGTCTCATGTCAACTTAGTAAATGAAGTGGAACCCATTTCTCGACTACGTGACGATCCAATCACATATGAAGATGTAGATGGAGATGAGGAATTAAATGGAGAAGTGGCAGAACCATAAAGTTTGAAGACGATGCCGAAGCATAGTGGGCAGAATGGGCAGAATGAAATTGTTTAACTTTTTACAATTAGAGAAATTAATGTCTAACAATATATTTTAATTTGTCAGTTATTTTCATATAACTTGTTTATTTTTATGGAATTCATTTTTAATATTGTTATGCTTAAATATAATATTTCATGACTGTTATTGTTGAATTGCTCTATAGACATATATGGCATCAGGAGGTCCAGGATTCGACCCCCCAGACTACCCACTGGGGGTAAACGAGGGGGAAGGGCATCGCCATCGACCCCCTCATCGTCGGCGGCCGAACATTATTAGGATTGACGATACTGGCTATGCGGCGTTGTCATCCACACATCGTCCGCATACATCTATGCCTACACAGGCTCCAGCGCGTTTGGCCCCTATACAGCCTCCAGTGCGTTCGGCACATACACAACATCTAGCACCTTCTGCACCGACATCCGATTTGCCTCCCATTTACATGGTCCCCACCCCGGGTTCCAACAGACACTTGGCGCTTCTTCCTCCCATTTTGTGCCTGAGACGGTGCCCGATACTCATCTGTCCGATCATGAGTATAGTACAGGCCATACACCTGATCAGACCGGGGTTGAGCAGGACGAGGATGAGCAGGAGGAGGTTGACTAGGAGGTCGTTGAGGATATTCAGATGTTGTATAATGGCCGAGTTGCTATTAGGCCGGTTGGTAAAGGGTAAGTATTTACATTTTTTTTTTGAGTTATTAATAATTTATGTGTCTGTGTATATATATATATATATTATTTTTTTTTAATTTGTTTGACATCTTGTTATTGTTCAGGTTCCTTCCCTCAAAGCCAGCTGCGACGGCTATCACAGCAGTAATTGAGGATAATTACCACACGTTTTGGCCCACCTGGGGGAAGTTGAAGGAAGAGGAGCAGAATCATATGTTCAAATATTTCAAAGTAAGTTGTAATTTTTATTTTGTTGCATATTATTTTTTTATTTCATAAAATTCAATTATGTTTAATAATGTATTATATTCATACAGGAGAGGGTTTCTTGGAAGGAAGAGGATGAGGAGCGGATCGAGAAGAACTTCCATATGAAGGCCTCCCATCGCCTCTCTGATATGCTTAGAGATGCCCGCCTCAATGGACAGCCCCACTGGATAGGGGATCAGCTCTGGTAGTAGCTGCAAACGCACTGGAACTCCCCTGAGTTCAAGGCGGTAAGCGAGAAGGTGAAGAAGAATAGAGCCTCTGAGAAGGGTGGGAGCTTGCACACTGGAGGTTCGGTCAGTCAGGCGCAGCACGCAGCTCGACTTGTACGTTTATTATTATTATTATTTAGTTAAGGTTTTTTATTAAATAATTACAGTCGAAGCGGTTGGATAGAGAGATACAGTTGCACGAGCTCCATTGTGCAACTCATACTAGGAGTGATTTCGTCGGTGAGCGGTCGAGGTGGACCCAGGTAATTATAAAATATAATGAATAGTTTTTTAATAATGTTTATATTGTTTTATTACAAAAAAATTGACTTATTTGTTTATGTTTGACAGGGGGAGTTTGAGGCGAGGATGTCTCAGACATCATCATGTTTCCCCTCTCAGAGCCCTGAGGATCCATCTGTACTGCTTAGGGTATGGGCAGATGTTGTTGGCGGCAAGAAGAAGGGTCGCCTATACGGTGCTGGCGACCTTGCTAGTAACTACAAGAAAGGGACCCGTCGCCCCCACATCGGAAAGTCGTCGAGCAGTGGTGCTACTACTAGTCGCTCTGCCGCGGATAAGCAGGACATAGCCGAGCTGAAGCGGGTCGTGGCCCAGTAGCAGGAGGATTCCCGTCGGACGAGTGTCATTTTGGCTCAGGTGCTGGCACGACAGGAGCAGATGTACCAGTTGCTAGCTAGCCAGCAACCTCCTCCACCGCCTCCGCCTCCTAGTACTGATGATCATGCCGATGATGCAGATGGTGTAGAGCATCTCGATCATGATCAGGACTACCAGGACTATTAGTTTTGTTTGTACTTATATTTTTTTTTATATTTTCTAATATCTTTTTAGTTAGTGATCTTTGTTCGTCGGATTTATTTATTTATTTATTACGTTTCTTTTTTTTAATTTATTTTTTAGTTTATGTTATCACATTTTTAAATGAGAATAAATTAATAATTAAAAGTAATCAATTAAATTAAATTAAATTAATAGTAATAGTTAATTAAATTAATAAATAAATATTAAATTATTTAAGGAAATTAATTAATTAAAGTTAAATATAAAAAGTAATCAATTAATTTAATTATTTAAAAAAATAAATTCGGGTTTACCGACAGGCTGAACCGTCGGAAAAAATTTGAGGCTTTACCGATAGGCATGGCCGTCGGAACTCTACCGAAGGGTCTAACCCGTCGGAATTGACCGACGGTTTCCGTCGGTTGAGCCCGTCGTACGGTAAAAAAAACCCGTCGGTAAGCATTTGCAACGCCCGTTTTACCGACGGGCTTGTGGCCGTCGGTAATCCGTCGAAAAAATCGCATTACCGACAGCTTTTTGGGGTTCGGCCGTCGGTAATCTCGAGTTTTCTTGTACTGTCCCTGACACTCAACTTAAACTGAAATCCCAAACTTGACATTCAGTATCTCAATTAAGTGATGGCAAACTATTGATACCTAGTAACTTTGTCATTATCAATATGCTCAACATCAATATTGCTATTAGTTTCAGCTAGTATCCAAATGACTTCTCCCTTGGGCTCAACGTGTTGGCCTTTCTCATTCCAACCAACATATTCTTGTCATACAATTGGTGCCGAAATCATTCCTTGATCTTTGTCGTGTTGCTCGCATGATCTTCTACTACTGATGAACTAATTTTCCAACTCAGATATGTCATGCTCACACAATTACTTTGTCGTGTAACTTGTCTCATCCTGACAATTGTTGAAGAGGGTGCTTTCAAGGCTAGTTGAAAGAAAGAAGAAACACCATTCATCAATTCTTAACGAATTCATCTAAGTTCTGACTACTGTTATCTCTAGCCTTTTGGGGTTTCCTTATAGTCTGCAAGAGAAACGTTAATAAAGAACATAGTCATATTACAGAACTCAAAATACAAATCTGCACACATAGAAACACAAATACATATACTACCACAGTTATCATTTCAACAACAAATCATCAAAATGAATTTTAAATAAAATCCCAACAACAACAACCACTGTGATGCAGTATCTATTGCAAACAAACCATCAAGCATATGTTTATCTATACATAGAGTATATATACAAAGGGAAAAATGGCAACACACAATTGCTTTACATATGCTTATCTATTCATACAGAGTGTCTATTATGAAATCTAAAATAAAATGACAAAAATTACGAGAGAGAGAGAGAGGGAGAGAGATAGCAAGGTGGAAGCCAAGGTGAAGAGGCCACGATGACGAAATCATGGTGACATAGCCGATGACAAAGCCACAATGACGAAGCTCCACAACAAACAAGGGGAGGTGGGAGCAGTGACGAATCTTGAGTGATATTTTTGGGGGAGCCAAATTGTTAAGTATATAATATTTCGAGTATATTTTTGAAATTGTTTGGTGGTGTAATGGTTTTGTGTCGTTGTTTTATGCCCCCGAAGAGGGTTCAATTCCTACTGGAGCACTTTTGGGCCTTTTGCAAAAGAAAATGCAAAAAGACTACTAGGAGATTTGATCATAGGTCTCGTTGTTTGTTTAAAAAGTGCTTTGCCACTATGACACTGTCTGCATTTGAGAAATAATTAACAAGCACATCTATATATACTATAAAGAAAAAAAAAACCTTGGGGGAGCCAAGGCTCCTCCCTATCATAAAGAAGATCTGCCACTAGGTGGGAGGAGGGTAGGGACTAGGGGTGAGGGAGGAAGAAAGATCTACTGGAACGAGGGGACGGGGAGAAATCTACTGGAACAAGGGGAGAGGAAGAGAGTTTATTTATTTTAGGTTTCGTTTAACCGAGGAATCGAATACTTTTATTGAACTTTATACTACGTATAATATTAGATAATATATTATCAAAGAATTGCGCTATTTATTCTCAACAATATGATAGCGCTTCCTTTAGAATTTCCTATCTTTAATCTCTACATACTTTTATGTAGCGCTTTATCAAAAAAAACGCTATAAATCTCAAAAAAGAGATAAGATTTCTTAGATAATGTGTTATCTTTAATAAAAGTTATCTTTAATAAAAGTTATATATAGAACATGTATAGAGATGATATGGACTTAAATCTCGTAATGCATTTTTTTTTATGTTTTTCCTTCCTGTAATTCCCGACTCGTTTCCTCGAGCACCCATCTCTTAAACCCTCCAAAAAAAAAAAGAGTAAAAATAAAACATCAATAATTTTTAAAACGAAATTTATAAAAAGGAGGAGGAATGTTTTTCGACGGAAGAGCATACGAGTGCAGATAAAAAGATAAACAATTACTATTATGCAATGTCCTCAAAATTTATATAGATGTGTAGAAAAATTGCTATGATCTAATTTTTTTGAAAAATAATGCATCATATTTTTATTATATATTATATATGCGCAATAGTTGTTTAGTTGCACTGGAAAATTCCAATTAGAACAATTTGGTACAAAAGTAAACTTTTTTTTTTTTTTTTTGAAGAGGAAGTAAAACTTTTTTTTTCCCATGAATCCAAATATCACGCTCAAGTTTGACCGATAACTTTTAGGCTCATTTTGTTTTTGGGTTAATCTAAAAGCCAATATCTGAATATATAGAGAAAAATTATGCTTTTGTTTTAGCTCAACTGATCTAGCTGAAAGGATTGTGCACTTGTATCTGCACCATTACCAACTGCAAATATGAACCAACAACTATACGACAGATAAAAATCAAAGTAATGAGGTCGAGCTTTTCTTATGAACTGTCAAAACACAAGTTGCAATTATTTAAATAATCAAGAGTTGGACTTACGATGGCATAATAATCCCAATAATGTAGCCCCCTAAGGATCTTCCTGATAAACCGTTGAGTTCTGTTCTGGTGGACCCTGGGATGCAGCTACAACTAAAGATTACGCTTCAATTAAAAATCTAGAAAAATATTTGTTTACATAAAGTAGACTTCAAATGTCAAAAGATGATTTAGATCTTCTTTTTTTCTTTGATAATGAAAGATGATTTAGATCCTGAAATGCCTCTCGGACAAGAAATATATTCTCCATCAACGATACGTATATTTCCAATTTAATTTTGATCAAGTGGGATCGACTGCTGATTATAGATCCTTTCGAGGCCAAATTCAGTGATCACAACGCCCAAATTAATGTTTAAATTCATATATAATATGTTTAATTATAGGTGCAGCGGGTGAGTTACAAAATTGCCGAGCACGGTTTCACTAAAGAAAAAAGATTCTTTATATTAATTTTGCTGGTGGATATAACTGTATGTTTCATATTCATATTCTAAATAAACATAAAGCTGGTTAGAATACAATCATCCTCTTGAAATTTTAACTCCGTCATTTTACTCCTTAAAATTTGACAGGACTAGTTTGTCCTACAGAATTTATTGACCAATTTTAAAGTCCTCGAGTTTAGAGACTTTAAGATTGGTCAATAAGTAAATTTGAAGTCCCTCTAAGTTTAACACCGTATCAACAATTATGTTGCCTAAGTAAATTTCGTGAGTAATATGCAAATCCTTATATCTTAGGAGTTAAAATGCATATGAGATGTATACAACAACAAAAAAATGCATATGAGATAAAATTGATGAAAAAAAAGTTATACGTTAGCTTAAAGAGTTTTTCAATATCTATTTTGGAAATACTAGTTTCAGTTACATAGTAATTTTCTCAGTCAAAACAAAAGTTACATAGTAATTGGTTTTTATTCTTGGATATGGCCACGGAAGGAGCTAGAATTAAATTATTGCACGGGCCAATTATAAAAAAAATGTAGTAAAAAAAGTATAAAAATAAAGACTTCTTTGAATTTTTTCCCTCTACACACATAAAGAGCATTTATCTCAACCACTTCATACTTGTCCTTTTCTTTCTCTCTTTTAACTTCATTTTATTACGAGCACTTCAAAAGAAATTGATAAATTATGCAAAAGAAAGGGACCAGAAAACACATACATCGGGAGTAATTCAATCAATTTTTACTTTGAAAACAATGCAATCAAGTGGGTTATCATCCTTGAAATCAAATATAAATACGGGTATGCCCCAAGACCTAACTCACCTAAATTTACTCCAATAAAAAAATATAAAAACGGGTATGGGTAATGAATTATCTGTATAATTTAGGTAGAGCAATTGAAAAACAGCACGGGCCAAGGCCCCTGCAATAGTATGAGTACATCCGCCCCTGGATATGATAGAGAGGGCATAATCCCAGTTAAGTATTTCTACAAATGAAACACAACCAGAAACTGATAAAAAAATGCTATAATATAAAGATAGATTCAAAACAACAATATTAACATAAATACTACAACATCAAACTTTTTTTCTTATGAAACTTGTACGGAGACTAAAGTAAAATGTGTGTTGTAAGCACGCACCGCTATGATTAAGTATCTTTAGTCAATCGATATTGGTTATTTCTTTTCTAAGTTCATATTAGATATCAATTTAATTAGCATGTATTATTAAAGTACATAGAGATGCTTAGATGAGATGATCAGAGTCTCTTCCAGTTTGATCCGAGGTCTCGAGTTCGAGTTTTGATAATGCAGCATCATTAAATACCCCGAGGGAGAGTTTTGGCTGCCCAATGTGGTCCCACAGTAGCTCGAAATGGTTGCACACTTTGCCACCATTTACAACCTAAAAAGTAACGATTTTTCTAATGCGTGCAATGTTGCACATGATTAGTCTCATTAATTCCCACTTTTTTTTCCTTATTACTTACCCACTTTCCTATTTGGTTGGAAGAGACAGCTGATTACGTGGAGGACAATCCATAAAATAAATATGAAAGTGGGTAAATACTCTATCCCGATTCTCCAGCAGGCTTGATAATGGATTGAGCCTACTAATATGTGATCCACAAGTATGTTCCTCCGGTCTAGCCTAGTTGAACAACGTCGGTGATGGGTACCAGCAAAGGCACTCAACACTTAAGTCAATAAGTGTTTTAGTCTTAGGCTAGAGAATAGGAATAACAATATACCTTTGCATGAAGATGCAAGTCTATTCAAAATAGTATTGACTTGAGTGGGCCCTAGTATGTATGTTTCGTGTTCGTGGTCAAACTTCGAAACTATATCACATTCATGTTCTGGGGTGGGTATTCTCAATTTTCGGGATAGCCCATCTCTCTCAGATAATGTTTGTGGTTTCCCAGACACTTCCTCTTTGTCAGTCATACTCATGAGACGGTAAGATCTTCTTCTACTGAGGTTACGTGTTGACTTTCTCTTTCTTGTACTTAAGGGTCTTTTCTAATGGTGACCTATTTTGCTTTGAGATAGGCTTAATCAGTAGTCCATACTGTGGTGTGACCTCTTAGTTGCCTATCTAAATATTATTCTCTGTCGGGCCATGATTCGCGACCAAATCAATTTCCCCTCAACTCGGTGCCAGCCAAGGTAACTTTAGTTGGCTAAAAGTCTGGTGATGAGATGTTATTTGTTGCCTTGTGATCTTTTCCTTGGCAATCTTATCGTCACCCAACTTTTTATGAGCGAGCTAATCAATATTGCTTTCTAGGCAACAATAATGCAAACCTTGGCAAGCGCAATCTTGATGCCATTGTTATGCACATTAATGATCTGCTTTATGGTTAGTTGTGCCTGAGCGGTAGTAGATAAGGGATAACTCCTCTATAAATTGGCTTCTTGAGCTATTCATCTTCATCATGTCCTTCGTATTCTGAATTTATGCAACTTTCTATCGTTGTCGAGTGCTCCAATAAACTTGGTGACTCTATCCAGCGAGTTTTTCTATTACTTAGTGGTGAGGTCAAGTCGTGGATTTTATCTTTTGACGTCTTTCGCAGTGAGTTTATCATTCTTCGAACATATCTGTGAACTCAGCCATTTTGTCCTTCCCTCAGTGTTGGCTATTGTGATCTTTCCACTTCTTGTACATTTGCAAGTTGGGCCATAACCTTGTAGGGATTGGAAGTATTGGTTGGGGGTGTTTTGTCATTTTTCGTCGAAGAATGCGACTCTGGATCACAAGACTTTTGATATTCAACAAGTACTTAGGCACCATACCCTAATCTTCTTTGGTGTAGGTTATCGCGATTTTCAAAATATAACGCCTAGGGCACAATGCTTTTATAGTCAGAGGTTTTCCCCTTGTCGTGGCCTTTAACCAAAGGGATTTATCTGATATCTCGACAAATTGGTTATTTTAGGACTGTCATGATGTACTTCTTTATTTGCTTTCTATACTTTTCATTTTATGAATGGGTGAGAATGACCTCGTGTTACGAGTTTCTTGACTTGTTGTAATTCTAGACTTCATCGATTGTAATTCTTTTCGTAATTAACCTTTATTTTGCGCTCACTCCTATTTTACCATACCAACTGTCGTTTGGTGGTTGCGCTTTGGCTCGTCATTTAAAGGTTTCCTTATTTGCCCATTTTTACAAAGTCACTTTTCCCCCCTTTTTTGCTACAACTTGGCTTTTTTGCTAACAAGCCAAACTTGGCATTTCTCTTTTGAGGTGTTGTGATTAATGCGCGATAGTACAGTCGAAAATTTCCTTAGGGGCATTGGGGTAGGAGTGTAAACGAGTCGAGTCGAACCAATCACTTAAAGCTTGAGCTTGTCTCGTCAAAAAATGGGTTGCTCAAGCTTGACTTATTTTTTAAACGAGTCTAACTAAAACTTTGAGCTTGACTAGATAAAAAAAAGAGTAAAGCTTGAATTTGATTTGTTTAGCTCATTTATAACATAATTATTTTTGCATTTTTGAAAACTTTTCTTAAGTTATATTTGAAGTTTATCAGTTTAGTATTTAATGAAGATTTTAATATTATATGATAATCTGTGAATAAAAATTTGTGTTTCATATGTGGTATATGAAATTCAAAAATTTTAGATTATTACATATAACTGTACATTTTAATTGTCATTAAAAAACTATAGAAGTGTGTGTGTATACGAGCTATTCACGAGCCATTAACTAGTCAAGCTCAAATAGTTCACAAATAGCTTAACTCATTTATACCCCTACGTTGGGGATTATTCCTTTGTGCCCCTTAGGTATCCTTTTAGCGAGATGGCCTTTACCGGCTCCTTTCTTTTCTTCTTTTCCGAAGACTATCGTCCATGTGCGAGCCATGAGGTTCGCAACAAGGTGCCCTGGTACCGAGGAAGTTGATCTTTGGCATGCTAACAAGCCAAATCAGGCTTTCAAAAAAGCCAGACCATATTAGGTTTTCAGAAAAGGCCAAACCAACAGACATAGAAAAAATTATTAAACAGGTCACAGTCTAGACTCAAATTGATATCGGTCACTGAGTCAAGCTTCTGAGTTAAGCTACTGAGTCACTGCTGAGTCAAGTTGTTTGGATGTTTAAGCTTTGTTTTCCAGTTGTCCTTAAATTTCTTATTTTCATTCTCAGTATCTTACCTGTCTGTTGTTAAGATTCCCTTACGTTTAACACATGTACTGTGATGCATCCACTTGACGAGTGATGTGTAGATAGAGGTAATAGTAACATATTTCCTTTCCCTTTATATGTGAACAAGCTGCAATAGAGTAATGGAGAAGAAAATTAAACCCACAGTTTGTGTCAAATTCCCTTTCACTCTCAATTCTTATGAGCCGCTTCTGCTCGAAAGAACCAACTGGTTCAACATCGTATCATTTTGGTGGTTTCATTTCGATTCTCATGCCTCCACTTTCATTCTTGAACTCACTCTTGAGTCAATCTACTGAGTCACCGTCGAGTCAAGTTGTTTTGATGTTTAAGCTTTATTTTCCGGTTGTCTTTAAATTTGTTATTTTTGTTCTCGACATCTTTCCTTTTTGTTGTTAAGATTTCCTTACGTTTATCATGTGTAGTATGATGCATCCACTTTGCAAGCGACGCATAGATATAGGTAATAATAACAAATTTCCTTTCCTTCTATACGTGAACAAGCGGCAATAGAGTAATAGAGAAGAAAATTGAACCTCAAGTTTGTGCCAGATTCCTTTTCTCTCAATTCTTATGAGCCGATTCTGCTCGAAAAAAGCAACTGGTTCAACATCGTATCACAAACCTTGAATTTTTAGACCGAGAGCTATTTAAGCAAAACCATATTTGGTTGGACCTAGTTTTAGTGTAGTAAAAACAAACCACAAATTGTAACCAAAAAAAAAAACCACAAATCGGATGAACCTAGACAAACTTATATGATTTGTATGAAAATTTAAATTTTATTAATTTTATTTGTTTCATCGTACACAAAAATTAATCAGTAGGTTCATATTAAAAAAAATTAATCAGTTGGGAATAGTGTACCACTACCAAACTGCCACCTCCGATGAATCACAAATACTGTATAACGGAAAGGATGACGTGTCACATCACGCCACGTAAATAATAAAGCTCGAAACAAGTTTTGTCGTTTCCGCCATTGTCTTTCATTTCACAGTCCCTACGAATTTCTCTCCCCATCCAACACACCACACACACACACAGAGTCTATCATCATCTTCTTACCCCTTCCTTTTTGCTACTTAACCATAAACTCTGTACCTTTTTTCGGGTTTATCGATTCGAGGCTTTTAATAGTAAGTAGTAACCCTTTCAGGGTCCGATCCAATACCTTTCACCATCGCCGCCGTCCGATTCCTCAACTCATAATCTCAGCCGTACTTTCAATCGTAACCGTGCCTCGCACCATGTTATGTAGCCTTTGCACCACACAGTTACACAGTTAACTGAACTCGTTTTTCGTTGCAAAACTCTCAACTTTCTAAATCGATCTGAATATCATCAACAAGGTGAGAACTTTTTTGGATTTTCCGGTGGATCCATGACGGAAGATCGGAACACGAGGAGGAGGAACCGCGTGGTGGACGTGGTGTTGGACTGCGTTATACCTTACATCCACGACCCCAAAGACCGAGACGCGGTTTCTCAGGTGTGCCGGCGATGGTACGAGCTTGACTCGTTGACCAGGAAACACGTGACGATTGCGCTGTGCTACACGACGACGCCGGGACGACTCCGCCGGCGGTTCCCGCACCTGGAGTCGCTGAAGCTGAAGGGGAAGCCTAGGGCGGCGATGTTCAACTTGATTCCCGAAGATTGGGGAGGTCACGTGACGCCTTGGGTTAGAGAGATTTCTCAGTACTTTGATTGCCTCAAGAGTCTCCACTTTCGCCGTATGATCGTTAAAGATTCCGATCTTCAGCTTCTTGCTCGTTCCCGTGGTCACGTGCTTCAAGGTCTTAAGCTTGACAAGTGTTCTGGGTTTTCCACTGATGGCCTTCGCTATATTGGTCGCTTTTGCAGGTAACTTGGGTGATTAATGATTGTGTGTGTGTGTGTGTATATATATATATATAACTGATAACGCATATTCCACCTGCTATTGATGAGGGGAATTAAGAGTTTCGGTTTCTTCTATTAGGATATGCTTTTCCTTTTCTGTTATTGGGTTCGGTTTTGTGACCTATGCTTCATGTTGGACTTGGAGTGCGTATTGTCAACCCGTGTTATTTTTTAATGGTGCAAATTTTGTCTGGTAGTTCTTTAGTAACTAGTTTCTAGGTTTTCAGTGCTTGATTAGCAACGCCAGGTGTTCTTATTTGTTTTGCTGATCCTCTGTGCTTTTAGTGTTATGTTGCAGTTACAATCCCCTTTCTTCCACGTTTTCTGTTACGGTTGAGGAATTCTGGTATTGTTTATGGGTGCATCTTGTGACAGATGCAGTTATTCTAATTTCATTTTAGTTCCGTTGTCTGTCAGGCAATTGTTTTGTAATTTCTCTGATAATTTTCCAAAATATTTAATGATTAACCTTACACTGAGTTGGCTTGTTTCATGCTTCTGATTCTGAAGTTTGTGGTCTTCAAATTGATAAAATATTTTAGTGATTCGTATATCTTAGTGACTAAAACTGTGTTGATTAATTTCTTTTGACTTGTAGGATGAAGTATTTAAACAGTTTGAAGGCACTATAAGGTTGTGAGGAACATAATCACAGAAGTAATTGTGTTTTTCTTTCTGCTATAAATATAATCATTCCCATACTTTATGCTTCATTAAAGGGAGAAATAAACCTATAACTTTATCCTTTCATCTTTTCTCCGTGTTTTCTGAATAAAATTTCGCATAATAATTGACAGCTTTATTTGCAGGTAAAAGATTTTATTGGTATTGGAATTTTGAAGTTCATTGATCTAAGCCATTGTTTCTTGAAAGTTGGAACTTATGCATGCAGTTATCAATTATTGGGGTTCTGACTGTAAATTTTGCTTTTTGGCAGGAATTTAAGAGTCTTGCTTTTGGAGGAAAGCACAATTGTTGAGAACGATGGTGAATGGCTACATGAGCTTGCTTTGAATAATACAGTTCTTGAGACTCTGAATTTTTACTTGACAGATATTGTTGATGTCAGAATTCAGGACCTTGAGCTTTTAGCAAAAAATTGCCCCAATTTGATGTCTGTGAGAATAACTGATTGTGAAATCTCGGATCTTGTGAACTTCTTCCGCTATGCAACTGCTCTGGAAGAATTTTGTGGAGGCACCTACAATGAAGAACCAGAAATATACTCTGCTATGTCATTACCAAGAAAGTTATGTCGATTGGGTCTAACATATATTGGAAAGAATGAGTTACCAATGGTGTTCATGTTTGCAGCTGCACTGAAAAAATTAGATCTCCTCTATGCCATGCTGGATACAGAGGATCATTGTATGTTAATCCAAAAGTGCCCAAATTTGGAAGTCCTTGAGGTGAGTTCCAGAAAACCTTTGCTCATTATATTATCCAAATTTACCTATCTACCTCTATTGTATATATGCATTTAATTGTGCATAATATAAAGTCATGTGACTTTTTTAGATGTTCATATGGTCAAGATTTACTCTTCTCACTTTCATATAAAAATAATCCTCTCACTTGATACATTAGTGTATAGTCTTACTTTTAACTGATAACTTTTAACAGACAAGGAATGTGATTGGAGATAGAGGATTAGAAGTTCTTGGTCAATGTTGTAGGAGGCTAAAAAGACTAAGGATTGAACGCGGTGATGATGATCCAGGAATGGAGGATGTCGAAGGTACTGTTTCCCATAGAGGACTAATTGCTTTATCCCAGGGATGTACAGAGCTTGAATACTTGGCTGTTTATGTGTCCGATATTACAAATGCATCTCTGGAACATATTGGCACTCACTTGAAAAACCTTTGTGATTTTCGCCTTGTCTTGCTTGATCAAGAAGAGAAAATAGCAGATTTGCCACTTGACAATGGGGTCCGGGCTTTGCTGAGGGGGTGTGAAAAGCTTAAAAGATTTGCATTATATCTGCGGCGTGGGGGCTTAACGGATGTTGGTCTTAGTTACATTGGACAATACAGCCAAAATGTGAGGTGGATGCTGTTGGGGTATGTGGGGGAGTCTGATGCAGGGCTTTTGGAATTCTCAAAGGGGTGTCCTAGTCTTCAGAAACTTGAAATGAGAGGGTGTTCATTTTTCAGTGAGCATGCACTTGCTGTTGCTGCAACACAATTGACTTCTCTTAGGTACTTTTGGGTTCAAGGGTATGGTGCATCTCCATCAGGAAGTGATCTTTTGGCAATGGCTCGCCCCTTTTGGAACATTGAGTTGATTCCTTCTAGAAATGTGGCCATTAATCACAATATGGATGAGCCTATGGTTGTTGTTGAGCATCCAGCTCATATTCTTGCATACTACTCTCTTGCGGGCCAAAGATCAGATTTTCCAGATACTGTTGTACCTTTGGACCCTGCAACATATGTTGATGCCTAGTGACTAGTGTTTTGTATATACCAATTTTTTGTTTTTCTTTTTACCTTTCAAAACTTGTTTGCAACTGTATTTGTAGTTTAGGGTTTTTAATTTTTCTCTGCAACTCCCTAGACAATAATAGTATTGTAATAAGCCTGGTTTTTCATTTTGTAATCCAGAAATGCGTCTTCCAGTTCATGCAATTTGTTCACTTTCAACTGAATGTTCTCTCAATTTTTTTGAATAAAAGGAAAGAACTGGTTTTCCTTTTCATTCAGATTTTCCCGATTTTAAGTTTGAACCGGTGCTACATTGTTAGATTCACTATCTGAGACATTGATTGGATGCAGCATTTTTAGCTCGGTACTTGAAAACACTTCAATAATTGCTGTCAAAACTAGTTTGATTACCGACAAAAGGATATCTCTATCACAGCTGAAAACACATTAATAATTGCTTAGTGTCATCTCATCACCGTTGTCATAATTGATATACTTGTCATTTTGTCAAGGTAGTTTTGTCATTAAACATTGTTTTATTTTATTCTGATCTGCAGTGGCACGTCCCGTGTAGGAATGAAAAATGAAATTCTTGAATATGAGAAATTTACTCATTAACAAAGCTTTCCCATGTAATCACAGGGTTTTTTTTTATAATAATTTTTTTTTGCTATCTCTAATTTTTCATTACTTTTTTTAACTCTAATAAGATTATATCATACTCTCCAATTAAAACTGTATTATCTTCAAAAATATTGTGACATCATCTCATAATTATGTCAGTAAGTTTACGACCAATATAAAAAGATAAGGACACTAAAACCTAACTTTAACCCAATCATTTTTATTGTTTAAAAAATTAAAATAAATGGAATAAAAATTAAAAAGAAAAGAAAATTTTGAAGTTTCACATTGGAAAAAGAAGAAAAAGAAAAAAGAAAAAAGAAAACTTATATTTTTCTTTTATTTTTAAAGACTCACATTGAAAAACACATTTTTCCAACCTCTATTTATCCTATCTAAGCGGAAACTTGGACTTACTACAACAATTTTTTATGTAAGTATGTCTCTATATTTTGCTTCTTTTTGTTTTAATTGTATTTTCGGTCCTTTAGGTATCGTGATTCTGTAATTTGAGTCTCCTAGACTCCAATTGTGCCAATCGGGTCCTTCGCCCTTTTCTCTATTTACGATCAGGTCTCCCGCCGGTCTTCTATCCATTTGCTAATAAAAAGTGTTTGTGTGGTCATTTTCGCTGATGTGGCACGTGGGGGAGAGAAACTGACATGGATGTGACATGGCTAGAGAGGCTCAAATCACAATCTCGATACTTGAGGGATCCAAAATACAAATACATCAAATTAAAAAATGCACTCTCATGGTTTAGACCTATGTCCCATAAGTTCTAAATACTCACATGTACCACTAGGCCAATCATTTTAATTGTTATTATAGGTGTGTATAGTTAAATATTAGTAAAATAATGGATTTAACTCCTCTAAAGTGAGCAATTCATTTTAGAGGATAAAATAAGTAATCTCATTCATTGATGAAATATCAATTGTTGATATTTCACTACATCCATGATTTATTATGCATATGCACTTTACATCAATCGTTGATTTTCTCACCAACGATTTAAATTACTTATTTTAGATTTTCTCCTAAAATAGTTATATATTTATTGACGTATGTAAATAATTTTAGATTTTCTCCTATATTTATTTTATTATTTTAATATTGTATATATTATTTATTAATATATTTGTACACTAGTGCAGAAGGAAGATTTTATACCGGTTAAAAATAACTTTTTACACCGGTTTTTGTACCGGTATAGATGTTCCCAGTGTTGTATGTTGGAGTTTTTACACCGGTTATATTTCTGGTGTAAAATGGCAAGTTTGGGTTTTATCTTATTTTCAGAAGGACATTTTACACCAATTATTCTAATAATCGGTGTAAAAGACTTGCCTTTTACACCGGTTGTTGACAAAAACTGGTGTTAAAAGTATATCTTTTACACCGTTTTCATGGAAAACCGGCGTAAAAGGTTTTATTTTTATTTTTTGTTTTTTTCTCTCTTTTTTTTGTCCATTCCTACCCAGTGACTATCTAAATTGACAATAAACAGGCAATAAATTGCCAACAATTGGCACCAAATGTGCCCAAAATTCAAACCATTTAAACATATATCAAATTTAATCTTTAAATATATCAAATATACACATAAACAAAGTTAAGCTATATATACGGAGTACAAAGAATGATCAAGTGCTATATATATAAACAATATATAAACAACGTACAAATTAAGAATGATCAAGTGCTATATACAAAGTCATTTTGATGATTTTTTAGGTCTTTTTGATGACTTTGTTCCTTGGGATTCTTGCAATTGCATCTACCTTTCTTTCTCCTCAATCATTTGCAAAAGGAATTCTGCCCAAGTTGGTCTAACATCCTCAATTTCATCTTGACCATATTCAGTTGGGTTATTAAATATCTGCAAGTTCAAACATATATATAATAAATTAAACCGGCCTAAAAGTATTAATATGTTTTTCATATTACAAATATAATAGCAAGAGGTTAAAAATGTTATTATTTTTTCCCATCTGTCAACAATATCCGCCGAGACAACCGTTAACATACTTTTCATCACATAGTACCCACAGGCCTAGCTGTTCTTTTGTCGAGGCCCCTACAAATGAATACCGCAGTAACATATAATGAGTAAAAATTATACACATTAATTAGTACTACAAATGAATTAAGTAAATGAAGTTTAGGAAAACAAACTATTTACCTTAGGCTACACCCATTTAGGTTTCTTATTATATATCCTGATAAAAGAACATATTCATCAAAATTAAGTTGCAAATCAGGAGACAAAAAATCAATGTATATATGATAAATATAAGTTTACCTTTCAATCATGCCCTTAATTACATCATTTGGTTGATAGTGCAGCGAACACAACCAAATAACAACATTATTCTTAGGCTTAAGGATAAACAACTGCCAGTAATCGCTGCAAATAATGAACAACAATAATGGTTTATCTGAAGCAGAAACAGACAAAAGCAAACTAGGCTACCAATTTGACAACAACTAGTAACATATGTACTTACCTATGCAAATACGCTCCTAAGTAACACATTTTTGGCTCACTCTATATCTTATTTTCCACGTAAGATTGAACTACTTCTGCATGAAGGCAATGTTTGGAGGAAATAATCTTAACTGGGTCAAAGAATCCAAACATATCGCTGTTGCCCTTTACGATATAGAGGCGATACAGATACCTAAGATTTTTAATCAAATGTTAATTACAATTAGCAAATAGACTCTGAAATAGTTAATAAATTTTGAAATAGTTAATTACAATTGATACAAAGTGAATAAGATATTTACGTGCACCATAATGACAACACCTCGGCGTAAAGCCACTTAGTACCATCCATAATCTCATCCACGTCACGTCTTTCAGTGGCGAAACATGGAGGGACACTAAAACAATGATCCAAGCCTACTTCGAACCTATCAACTTTGAGATTCTTTAGCTTTTCAACAAAATTTTCTCTAGGCGGCTGGTCCTCAATGTCAGGTGCACAATTACTACCCTTAGTGCTGACATGCATGATAGCTCTAGGAGAACAATCAGGTGGAGCATTATAATTGTTCACACCCATGGATTGCAGCATCTGTATCAAATTAAGTAAACATTACTAACAATATTGATAAACTTAGTATTTTTTTACACATTTCATTAATTGTGTCAAGTTACACATACCTGCAAAACCTTTTGTTGGATCCCGTCCTTCATACTTACGCTTATCTCCTCCCGGATCTCCTTTGAGAGCTTATCCCGGAGCTCCTGTTGCTTCTTCTCATTGAACTCCTGTTGCATCTTCTCCTGGAACTCCTGGTTCATCTCTCTTCGGACCCGATGCTAGATCTCGTGCCGGATGACCTGAAGTACCTCATCAGAGATCATTCCTGAGGTGGGGCATGCAGGTCCTCCATAGTAGTACTTTAGGCCCGCACCCCAACCAGCAGTGAAGACACGAACAGGGTGCTCTTTTGTTCCAATGGCAGTTGTCAGGATATCCTGATGTCCATGTGGAACAAAAATCCTTGTGTGCTCTGTTCGACCAACTCTTCCTACAACATATATATAAATTTGTCAATTAATACATGATGTGAGAGAATGCATAATTTGTAAAACAACTACATTGATGAATCGAAAGATTTACTTACAATCCTAGCAGCCACTGAGGTTGTGGCCTCAGATGTATAATCTCCCGATGGCTTTTGTCGGGCCATCAGCCATAGCTTATGACGTCCTAGTTCGGGAGGAGGCTCATTTAAAACTGAGCATGCTTCATCTCCCAAATCTTCGGTCATTTTTTTAACCTCTCTTCCGCGATTTTCTCCTTAAGCTTTACATAACCCCCATGAGACATTCTGTGGGAATATAGATTCTTTGCTGTATTTTGCTTGCCCTTTTGCCTTTTCACCTGTTACAAATAACACATAACAAATTAAAAATCAGTAAAAAATTTAAATTACCTAGGCCGCCAAGTAAAAAACAACTACTAACCTGAAACTCTTCATCACACCGGCTCTGGACAACCAACTACCATGATTCTGCGGAGATAAAACTATATTTACCTAATGGCGTTGTGTTGCCATCTTTATCTCCCCCACCAAATACATTAGTCTTGGAGAGCATTGTCTTAAATTGCTTCCAACGCTCCCTGATGGCTCAAATTCGCAAGTGCACGGAGTTGTCGTCAAGTAATAAAATATCGATCCCATAGAGACTGCTTTTACGCTAATTAAACTAATTCGAGAAATAGAATTTGTTATTGTAATATAAATAAAATAAATTAAGAACAATGTAATGGATGATTTTAATAATAAGGAAAAGTTTCTAGGACTGGGGGAACCACAATGATGCTCTAAAATCCTAATTGACTACTCTCTTATTAACAAATGAATTCAATTGAAGGCAAGCTATCCTAATTTAGTAAAAGTTTCCTCCCAGGATACAGAAACCATGCTTAAGCGATATAATTCCTACTCTCGTGGTAATTGAAATCGAATTAAACCCATTAAGAAATATGATAACTTGTTTTATCCTCGAAGGAATAAAAATTACTCTCGTGATTTTAATCCTAAGTTCCGTTCTTATGGTTTCGATAACAAAGGTTCACCTCTCGGTTCATCCCTAGAAATCTAACACATATGAATAAGTGGCCACCGAATTCATAAGAAATAATAATTACAATAAGAAGAAATCGAATTGCATTCAAAGTAATAGAGAGAGTATCAAATAATCATCCAAAAGACATCAAAAGGCATAGCCCCAAATCCTAAAACAAGGGAAACTATTCTAACATGATGGATAGAATAGAATCCATATAAATAAACATTCAAACCAGGAAATTAAGAGAGAAGAGACGAAGAGATTGATCCCAATCCTCCACTGTGCCTCCAAGAATCAAAGTTCGAACCCTAGACAAGTCTCTAAAGTGTCTATTTATAGTCTAGGGGTGAAAAGGAGTAAAAAACAAGTTCAAAACATGTAAAAACATAAAATTCTGCGTCCAGGGTGCTGTCGTAGCACGGCCGTGGCATGAGGCACGGCTAGGCCATGCTTCATTCTATTTCTCGCGTTGTTCAGGTGCTGTCGCAACACGGCCGTGCTTCCTGACACGGCTAGGCCATGCTTCATGTTGTTTTGTATTTTTCACATCTTTAACGTCTGAATTAGCTCAAGGTGTCTTCATAAAAGTTGAAGCTATGGATCTTAGCTTTTCAATGGC
This sequence comes from Calophaca sinica, assembly GCA_037113605.1. Classification (NCBI taxonomy): domain Eukaryota; kingdom Viridiplantae; phylum Streptophyta; class Magnoliopsida; order Fabales; family Fabaceae; genus Calophaca; species Calophaca sinica. The sequence goes on from CM073735.1 coordinate 47,871,547, forward strand.
ACCGGTTTCATCTCATTTGGACACATAAAACTCCAGATATGATTAAAACATTGAACAGGTGTCAGGTTGAGACAACATTACATTATCAACTTGTAGCACAAATTACCCCAACTTATTCCAAGTGATTTTTCTCTTTTTTCCTAGGACAAATAAGCCAAATTGAACCAAGTGCATTATTCAAATCAAGCCAAATGCATAAATGCATAAATTAAAATGACTAAAATGACTAAAATACAATGCAAAACTAACACTAAACTATATGCTATTTTGAACGCATCAAATTACCCCAAGCTTAGAATTTTGCTTGTCCTCAAGCAATTGCTGTGGCCAAAGATGAAATTGAAAATACGAGATGCAACCGATAAGGAACCCGAGATAGAAGCAAGATCAAATAACAGGCTAAAGGATTATCAAACACAATAGAGACAATCAAAATCTAGCCCAATTAGAAGTTTAAGCTCTCTGAAATCATGTTTGTCACTGATAAGGGCACTCTCCTTATCACTCTCCAAGTGTTTTAAAGGTTAAGATAATTCGCTCATATCCATCAATGAAAGTGCTCTACCATAGGCTTGACTATTAACCAAATCTCAGCAAATAATTAACGAAAACACACAAGAATCAAAATGTCTTTCAAAAGGTTGTAACGTGGCCATGAGATTTTACTTGTAAGGTGGGATAAAAACAAGGAAGAGAAATTCAAGGGCTTTCAAAATGATCAATTAAAGCAACTCTTTTAAAGCAGAATAAGTGGAGCAATCCATTTTTCCCTTGTTGCTTTCAAAACCTTTTTATTTTGCTCCTCTTCTATTTTTTTCTGTTCTATTTATTTATTTTTATTCTCCCCCATTTGAAATTTTGCAATAATTATTGGGGAGGAACTAAACAACAGAAGCGATCCCAAGATCCAGCATCAATATTCAAACAAGATCAAGCATCCAATTGCTCCCTTAAACATACTCTAAAGGGTACCATAGACATTTGACAAAAGCATGGGTACCAAGAAAATTTATTTCAATAAAGGCTCAAAAGGGGCAACTAGAGGAAGCTTTCATTCAAAAATCAGAGGCTTGAAACAAATTGCCTAAAATGCCTTAATCATTTTCAAGTGTGTAGACAAAAATTTTCAAGTTTTGAAAAGGTTTCAAGTCAAGTTCTAGAGAGCACAATCAAGATGAACACACTCATAACAAGGAGAAGGGGCATAAAAACATGATGAAGAACAAGCCCCAATATAAGCTCAAGTCTCACATTTAGAAGTTAAAATCAGTGAAAAACATCAAATCAGAGTGCCACATGCTAATTCTCAACTTTTCAAAAGATCATCTCTATGTACATTAAGAACACTGCCTTTAAGCCTATGACAAGAAAAAATAATTGGGTTCCAAATCATAGCAATCTCTACATTCCACAATGATTATATGGCACACATTAACAGAAATTGGGGGATAAAATGATGCATGCAAAAATTAAAACTAACACAAAATGCAAAAATTAAAATTAGGTGTAAGACTAAAAGCAAGAATGAAAGTGAAACCCTTTACCCCAAGCTTAAAAGCTTACATTGTCCCCAATGTAAAGAATTAAGTTGAAGCAAAGATGAGAAGAAAAGAACTCACTAAAAAACTTAGGTTGTCTCCCAAGAAGCGCTTGTTTAAAGTCACTAGCTTGACCCTTGTAAGTGCTCAGCCCGGTTCCAATTTGGGAGTGGCACTCCCCTTCACCTTTCAGATCTTAAGGATTCTTGGCCCCTTCACCTTCCCTTTTGTATCAGAAATGTTTCCTTTAGCATAAGGAGGCCAATGGAGTCTCGATGGAAGTAGCTTCCTACGAGCACGCTTCTCAGCTTTGCACTTGGCTTTTTTTGCTCTTTATCTGTCTCCTCCATGGAATTCCCGATTACCTTCTCTAAGGGCTCGGAATGTTGGTCTTGATTAAGCAATTCTCCAACCGACTCCCCAATCATACCAATTCTAGGGTCACTTTTCAGTGTCATCGGGGTGCCCCATAGCCTCAAACACATTGAAAGTCACCTTCTCATCTTGGAACCTCAAAATTAATTTACCTTGTTGGACATCAATCAAGGATCTTCCTGTAACTAGGAAAGGTCTTCCAAGAAGAAGAGGGACCTCTTTGTCTTCCTCCATGTCAAGGATTACAAAATCTGTTGGAAAAAAGAATTTGCCAACCCTTACTAACACATCTTCCATAATTCCATAAGGGTATTTGATTGATCGGTCCGCTAACTGAAGTGACATTCTAGTGGGCTTGACTTCACCTCCTCCCAACCTTTTCAACATGGATAGAGGCATCAAATTGATACTAGCTCCCAAGTCACACAAAGCTTTGCCAATGTGTAAATTCCCAATGGTGCAAGGAATTGTGAAGCTTCCAGGATCCTTCATCTTTGGAGGAAGCTTTCTTTGAATGATGGCACCGCACTCTTCTGTCAAAGCTACTGTCTCATCTTCTTTAAATCTTCTTTTCTTGGTCAGCAATTCCTTCATGAACTTGGCATATTTGGGCATTTGCTCAAGAGCTTCTACGAAAGGAATGTTGATTTGTAGGTGCTTGAAGATATCCATGAATTTAGCAAACTGTTCATCTTTCTAGCTCTTCTTGCTCAGATGAGGATAAGGAAGCTTCATATATGGAGGAGTCACTTTGGACTTCTCTTGTACCTGCAGCTTGTCAGTCACAACTATGTCTTCCTCACCTTCTCTTTTTTCTTCTTTTTCAATATTTTCTCTACTCTCATTTTCAACTCCGTCTTTTTCTCTTTCTACTTCTTTTTCTACTTCCACTCTCTCTTTTTCAACTCCATCCACCTCACTTTTTCTTCCCCTCAACTTCAGACATCATCTTGCCAATTCTCAAAGTAATAGCACTACAATTTTCACTCTTAGGATTATCTATTGTGCTAGCAGAAAACTTACCTTTGGATTGCTCTGCGAGTTGCTTTGAGAGTTGCCCAATTTGATTCTCCAGATTTTTGATAGAAGCTTCGTGGTTCTTGAAATGAGACTCGTGAGTCTAAAAGTTGGAGTGGATGTTCTGAAAATTGAAGTGAGTCATCTTCATGAATTGAGTGAGAGCTTCCTCTAATGCATTTGGCTTCTCTTGCTTTTGAGGTTGTGGAGGGTTGTTTGATGATGGGTTATCTTGCTATTTCCAAGAGGAGTTGTGATGATTCTTCCACCCAGGATTATAGGTGTTAGAATAAGGATTCCCTTCTTGCTTTTGAAAATTACCCATGTAGTTGGCTTGCTCATTCAAAATTCCCTTAGCATCACAACCTCCATTTTCATCAGGCCCTTAAAAAAATCACATCTCAAGTTCCTGTTCAACTGATTCACCTGAGCGGGAATAGAGGCTCCTATTTTCAGCGCTTTAAGCTCCTTTGTGATAGCTTCCAATTGTTGAGAGACCAATTTATTTTAAGCCAAGAGTGCATCTTGTGTTTCTAGTTCAAGGACTCCTCTTCTACCCTGTGTGCCTCTATCATTCAGACACAACTGCTCATTTGAAGCCATTTGCTCCACTAAAGTTCTTGCTTCTTTAGCTGTTTTGCTGTTAATTGTACCTCCAGCTGAGGCATCCAACATCATTCTTGTATTTGGCCTCAACCTATTGCAAAACATCTGTATCTGATTAAACTCATCATACCCATGGCCAGGACATCTTTTCAGAAGAAGCTTGAATCTCTCCCATGCCCCATACAGATTTTCGCTCTGGTTCTGCTGGAACCATGAATTTCACCTCTACTTTTGATGAACTTGGAGGGTGGAAAAAATTTGCTCATAAATTTATCCTCCAAATCATCCCAAGTAGCGATGCTTCCTTGAGGCAAAGTGTGCAACCAATCTCTTGCTCTATCTCGCAGGGTGAAAAGAAAAAGCCTTAGTTTCTTGGCCCTCTCTGTCACTCCATCCAGCTTCAAGGTGCCATAGATTTCATAGAAATTTACTAAGTACTGATTTGGGTCTTCAACTTCATCCCCAGCGAATTGGTTTTGCTTGAGAGTGTTCAACAGAGATGTTCTAATCTCAAAAACATTTGCCTCCACCTTTTGGTAGGCAATGACTGTCTCCTGATGGTTGTTCCTTCTCCCAAAATCACCCAAGGTGCGTGGTGGTGGTGGTGCGTCCCCCATTACTATTTGAGTTGTAACGAGAGAGGCAGAAGCAGAGGTTTAATTTTGTTGTTGTTTTGTTTCCTTTGCCTTATTCCTATTAGCCTTTGTGGTCTTTTCTATTTCAGGGTCAAACAACAACTCACCTATTTGTTTACCTCGCATGCACAACACTAAAGGAAAAGGTAAGTAGCACAGCAACAATTATAGAATATTTTTTTATATTAACATGAATTAATTTAAAAAGCAATAAGACGCAGTCCCCGGCAACGGCGCCAAAAACTTGGTAGCTCAAATCCGCAAGTGCACGGAGTTGTCATCAAGTAATAAAATATCGATCCCATAGAGACTTCTTTTAAGCTAATTAAACTAATTCGAGAAATAAAATTTGTTATTTTAATAGAAATAAAATAAATTAAGAACAATGTAATGGATGATTTTAATAATAAGGAAAAGCTTCTAGGACTGGGGGTACCACAATGATGCTCTAAAATCCTAATTGACTACTCTCTTATTAACAAATGATTCAATTGAAGGCAAGCAATCCTAATTTAGTAAAAGTTCCCTCCCAGGATACAGAAACCGTGCTTAAGCGATACAATTCCTACTCTCGTGGTAATTGAAATCGAATTAAACCCATTAAGAAATATGATAGCTTGTTTTATCCTCGAAGGACTAAAAATTACTCTCGTGATTTTAATCCTAAGTTCCGTTCTTATGGTTCCGATAACAAAGGTTCACCACTCGGTTCATCCCTAGAAATCTAACACATATGAATAAGTGGCCACCGAATTCATAAGAAATAATAATAACAATAAGAATGAAATCGAGTTGCATTCAAAGTAATAGAGAGAGTATCAAATAATCATCCAAAAGACATCAAAAGGCATAGCCCCAAATCCTAGAACAAGGGAAACTACTCTAACATGATGGATAGAATAGAATCCATATAAATAAACATTCAAACCAGGAAATTGAGAGAGAAGAGACGAAGAGATTGATCCCAATCCTCCACCGTGCCTCCAAGAATCAAAGTTCGAACCCTAGACAAGTCTCTAAAGTGTCTATTTATAGTCTAGGGTGAAAAGGAGTAAAAAACAAGTCCAAAACATGTAAAAACATAAAATTCTGTATCCAGGATGCTGTCGTAGCACGGCTGTGGCGTGAGGCACGGCTAAGCCGTGCTTCATTCTGTTTCTCGCACTGTTCAGGTGCTGTCGCAATACGGTCGTGCTTCCTGACACGGCTAGGCCGTACTTCATATTGTTTTGTATTTTTCACCTCTTTAATGTCCGAATTAGCTCAAGGTGTATTCATGAAAGTTGAAGCTATGGATCTTAGCTTTCCAATGGCACCGGTTTCATCTCATTTGGACACCTAAAACTACAGATATGATTAAAATATTGGACAAGTGTCAGGCTGAGACAACATTACATTATCAACTTGTAGCACAAATTACCCCAACTTATTCCAAGTGATTTTTCTCCTTTTTCCTAGGACAAATACCTTCCTTTAAGCACAATTGAACCAAAACCAAGTGCATTATTCAAATCAAGCCAAATGCATAAATAACATGGATTAAAATGACTAAAATGACTAAGATGCAATGCAAAACTAACACTAAACTATATGCTATTTCAACGCATCACTCCCCTGCATATACAAGCCATTTCTTCTTAAGCCGCTCATCATCAGGAATAGTGAATTGTTGCTACAACAATTACACAACAAAATGGTGGCGTTAGTAAATGAAGCTAAACATAGTTTTTATGTTAATATATAAGCAACAACAATAATTGTGTCAATGTTAAACACCTGGACATCTTGCCAAATCATGTCCTTGAGATCCTTGTGTATGTCTTTCGAATTACGTTCATTGATATTAACCTTGCTACGGGCTAGACAACCTACATAACTCTTGAACTTCGCAGCATACTGACCACTGGGTTGAAAGGTAACATGATCAAACTCAACATGGAACCTCTCACCGGGGGACGTTTGGCAGTAAAACCAGTCAAAGTCGTGGCACGTCTAGTCCTAGACCTTGTAAGAAAGGAGGCTCAAGAATCATCCATGATGCCTGTATAGAAAAAAAAATGTCAGTCAAAATTGTGCCACTAGCATTAATCATTAAGCATTCAAACCAGGTGCACACATAGTATAAGCATCTTATACAATGCCAAAGTACTACCAAAAATAATTTCAATATGAAACAAGAGCAGCAGAATTGGTGACAATTGTAACACATAAAGCCCCTAATTGTAATTACCCTATTTACAGTATGTCTAACAATTGTCACACATAAATCCAGGGCAAAATTCACAGAAATAATCTCACTACCACAGCAACCCACAACATTTGCACACACTATTTCAAAAACTAACAGACTTCAAAGAATACGCCACTCTAGGAACCAACATTGGATAATCAAAACCAAAGTCAACAGCATTAACATCACTTCACAACAAACCAAACAAACCAATCCACATTTCACAACAAACCAAACAAACCAATCCAAGCTCTAATAATCAAGTAATGCCATAAACCATTCACATGTAGCAAGATTCATAAGCAGTTACTATAGAATGTTAATGCAGAGTAGTGGTGACAGCAACAAAGGGCAACTAGATATAAATATCTTGTGTCACACACTCTTATTCAACTTCAAGGTCTCAAATGTCATGCCTCATATGTGTTTATTATATACAATGATGAATCAAACACCCAACAGAAGAATATTCATCGAAAGAAGAAGCGGGAAAACTTACATGTCGATGAACTCACCTGAGAAACTTATTACACGCACAAGAGGCAAAGTTGAAGTAGAGAAGACGAGCACTGACGATCACGAAAGGAAAATCGAAACAGAGAAGAAGATGAGCACTGATGAACAGCTGCGTCGAATGCGAGCTCTGGCAAACAGTGCTAGGGGAGAAGACGAAACAGAGGCGAACGGGGCGGACGAGAAGGATTAGAACGACGGCGAGAGAGAGAGAGAGAGAGGGCTTCGAATGGCGGCCAGAGAGAATGACGTGAGAGAGAATGAGAAGCTTGGAGACAGTGGAGCGCATGCAGCAGCGACAGAGAAACAGTAGGGTAATCTGTATGAGAAGAAGAAGAGCCTGCGTAAATGAGAATGAGACCCACGAAGTAATAAAATCGAAAGAAAGATATTTAACATCGGTTCTTGAAACACCCGGAGTAATAATATATTTTTAACACCGGTTATATACATACCCGATGTATAATATGTTCAGTTTTTAAATCATCAAAGATTTTACACCGGTCGGGTATATAACCGGTGTAAAAACCCTAATTATTTTTCGTTTTGTGTACTAGTGGTAATTTTATATATTAAAAATATGTAAAAATATACATTTAAAATTAAATATATACTAAAAAGTATAATAAATTAGCTTATATATAATAATTAACTATGTATCAAAATTATATATACAAAATTATATACACTTAACAATGATGGTGGTTGCCCTAGTGGTACATGTGTGTATAAAATTCATTGGGTATAGGTTCCAACCATGAGGGTAGACTTTTTTTAATTAGATATAATTATATTTTTAATTTATCAAGTATTGCGATTGTGCGATTTGGATCTCAAGCCATGTTACATTCACATTGAAATCTCTACCTTTGTGTCACGTCAGTCAACATAAGTGTCATGTAAGCATTTTCTGTTAGCAAAGGGACAAAAGATTGACGGAGGGATATGATTGTAAATGGTAGAAAAATTGATGGACCCAATTGGCGCAATTAGAACCTGGTGATTCAATTTGCTCAAGTGTGATACCTAGTGGTAGACCTACATGCATTTGAGGGTGTGCAAACACACCCCCTGAATTTGATAAAATTATGTTTACTCCCAAAATATTCACCAGAACCAGCCGAAGCTAGTCCCAGTCGAATAGATCAAATAGCCGATTGCTCATCAGCCGATGTTCCTACCAGTCGATATGGCGTGTCAGCTGATAAGTTCGAAAGCAGGAAACTGGAAGCTATACATGGGCCTTGGACTGATTGGGCTTCAAGGAAGATATTCAGGCCCATGGGGATAGCATGGAGTCACGCATGGGATCAGATTCTTGCTCCACGAGTCGAGTGACGTGGGAGTAATTTTGAATTAATTAAATATCCAAGGAAAAACTGATTAAGATTGTTCCCCATGGTTTTAGGAACTGAGCGAGGGAATCTGAGGAGATCTTTGCACATAAAGGACCGTTGGTTGAAGGGACGTGGCCACAATGCACTAATGCGCCTAGTTTTTAGGATCGTGGTTAGTGGAGCATGGCACGACTCAGCCGAATAACTGCCAACTAGGAATGTATCAGTGTTAGCCAACTGAACGTGGTAGATAGGGATAGTTCTTAGTTGCTACTATAAATACCTAGTTGTACATACATTTTAGGGGATCGATCAATCAAATAACTTATATTTTTTTTCGCTCAAAGCTTTTATTCGCAGTTTATGTTTACCTTTGCGTCCCAGTTTTTATCTTAGTTCACCGACTTAAACCTTTCTGGAGTGAGTTAAGGGACCCATAGCAAAGGAACAGAGTTCCTTCCTTGGCGTAATTGCTTGAAGAAAAGGGAATCACCGTTGTGAAAGTTAGCCGATCTACGGTTAATTGACTTTGCAGACAACAAAATTGGCACGCCCGGTGGGACTAAAGGTGAACGAATCAACACGTTCGAATCCCCAGGTCAGGATTACCAGTGGCGTATGCACTTGCGTTCGGGCAAGAGTTTGAGCAATATGACGGCAAAGAGCAATCCCAGAAAACCGGTTGAAGGAAGCCCATCCCGTGGAAGCAATGTTCCACCAGCAGAGCAAGTACAAGCAGAGATGGAGGCTGAAACTCAACCCAACGAGCTCAATGAGACCCCGGTGGTGATGACCACTTCGTTTATACGCCAACAACTCGATTTGGGAATCAATGATATCATGTACCAAGTGTCGCAACAGTTGGCTGATATTGTGAAACCCATGGTGCACAACGGCCAAAGAGCCAGGAGAGACAGAGGCCGGGAGGGCTCGCGCAAGTGAAAGCTCTATCAATTCGCTATCCCAACGCAGTGGGGTACCTTACCCAGCAGACTCGTCATCCAAAGTGCACCAAAGCGGGACCAATTCGAGGTTCATGGACATGACTCGGCAGTGCCGCCAAATTTACCTACATTCAGCCTGACCTACTCAGGTTCAAATTAATATAGACAGTACCTTCTAATCCAATTAATTCCCGGATGGTACTTTTGCCACGTTGAACACCGGAGGGCAACCGGTGGCGAATGACGTGAACAACCACGCTAACCTTCATTTTGGACAGTGCGGATGGCTGGGAGGCCACCGGATGCGATGGGACCAATTGGTATCTTTGCAAGCTATGCCATATGCTCACCTTATGGTTCTCATTGCGGCGACTAACCCACGATATCTTTGGGGCAAACTCTTAATGCGAGATTGGGTGGTATAAGACCACCTGGGGGATATGCAGGTCAGCAACCATGGAACCAGGTTCCACCCGTATCGGCTAGTCTTCCATTCTACCCATCCTATCCTGAAGTATCTGCAGGCACTCAAATGGGGTCAACTCCTCCAAGGGCACCTGGTTTGATGGCAGAGCAGTCATGGGGACAGATCCCACCTCTACCATTTAACACGAGTGTGCCTGGAACTCAATATAGGGCACCCGGCGAAGGAAACATGGAGCAGCCATGGGGGGTTTACCCACCTCCACTGTTTAATCAACCAGGCTACCCCAATCCTCCAGAACAAGCATCCCAGGCGCATCCCCCAACTTGGAGACAGCAACCACAGACGGCTGCTCCTACTTTGGGAGAAGTGAGGCCAGGGGGTTCACAGCTGCTAGACCCGGCCGTCATTGCAGACACCATCAAAAAATACTTTGGTGTGCAGCTGAAGCCTCTGGATCGTCCAATCTACAGGAAACCTTACCCTGAGTGGGTGGATAGATTGGTACCTCTGCCTAGGGGATACAGGACTCCAGACTTTGCTACTTTCTCCTGGGAAGATGGCAAATCGACTATGGAGCATATAGGCAGGTTTACTGCCCAATGTGGTGAAGGGAACCAGAATGAGTACCACAAATTGCAGCTGTTCCCCTTGTCACTTACCGGAACAGCTTTTACATGGTATTCCTCTTTGCCACCTAATTCTATACAAACATGGTCAGATATGGAGAGGTGCTTTCATGACAGATTCTCGCCCCAACCTCAAGTCATCAAGTGATCTCATGAACCTGAGGCAACAGTAGATGAATCATTTGCTGATTTTGTGGAAAGGTTCAGGAAAATGGTGGGAAATGTTGATGCAGTTCCTCGAGGCGAATATGCAGCCATGGCCATTAGCAAAGATGCATCCCCAACTCAAGGAAAAGCTAGTCGCCAAGCTTGCAGCGACATGAACCGATTAGTCTCAAGGGCTACTCGCATTGAACAATTTATCCAGGAGAAAGAAAAGAGGCGAGCCAGTAGGGGGAGAGGCCCTCAATTGGTATCCATTGTAGAAGCCGAGGACTCTGATGATGATTCAGCCGATTCCACAGCAGACATCATGGCAGCTGAAATAGTGAAGGGTAAAGGTTATACTTGCCCTGCCCTAAGAGCTGCCAAAGGAAAAGAGCCAAGTTCAGGAGATGGCAAGACAGAATACTCATTCGATATCTCCAAGGCAGACCAGATCTTTGACTACTTGCTTAAGGATAAGCAAATTCGGCTGCTGGATGGGCACAAAATCCCACCTGCTGAGGAGTTGAAGGACAAGAAATACTGCAAGTGGCACAATTCTTATAATCACGCAACTCAAAATTGCATGGTTTTTAGGAAGGCCATTCAGAAGGGGATAAAGGAGGGGAGGTTCAAGCTTGCAGACAAAGGAATCGCAGAAATGACGGTGGATACTGATCCTTTCCCTGCGCTTGGGATAGGTATGGTCTCATTCTCAGGATTTGATGACGAAGGGCCCAGCCACAAGCACAGGATATCTGTGCAACAAGTCTGGAGGCCAAAAAAGGGACCAGCCGATTCAACCCATATCGATCGACTGGGACCTCAAGATGCCAGGGTTTCTGTCTTTGACAAATTGGGAAACCCCCAACCAGAAGCAAGACCTAGGAAGGGGGGCAAGCCACCCAAACCAGGTAGGCTCACCCAGGAATTGGTGAAACACTACATTACACACTGCCAGACCCCAACAGGGAATCCTGACAAAGAGAAAGGCAAGGCACCTATCGAAAAAACTGGGGGGCAAGATCGGCCAACCATTAGAGAAAGTGGTAGGCTATCTTTACCCAGGATTGATGAGGAGCCTATTCCCAGGGATAAGAGAAGGATAGCTGAGTTCACTGTAGAAGGAGGAATGTCCTCCTTAAAGATAACAGTGAGGAATGATGAGAAGTTAAAAACACAGAGAATGCTGAAACCCCCGGCTAATGTCACTGAAGGACACTGGTTCTTGAATAAGTATGCCAAGGACAAAAAGGCGATACCAGCCGTGCTGACAAGAACCCAAAAGAGAAGGATGCAGAGAATGAGGTCTGTCCAGAAGATGAAACAAACTCTGCAGATGATAGCCGATGTAAAGAATAGCGAGAAGAGGGAGATCCCCTTAGAAACTGTTAGTGAAGCATTGGATAAGGCTTTCCCGAAGTCGGAAGCTAAGGAGGCTGAGGAAAAAGAAGTGCCCAAAAATGTAGAGCCAACTACTGAACAGGAACCTGTCCCTGAAGCAGAGGGTCTGATCGCCGCAGTCGATGTAGATGAAGAGGCAATCACTGTAGAAGGTTCAGTGATCCCAGAGATGCACTGGGAACAAGATGACATCATGGAAGACTCCTTGTTGGATCTCCTGTTCAATGAAGAGACTGATGGCCTGCTGGCTGAGATAGAGGCTATCAGCTTAATCCCAGAAGAATTCTGGGCAAACAGCCCACAACCAGGAGGTTTGGAGGGGGACGTGTTTGCTGAAGAAGCAGAATGGGCTACGTTAGCCGATACACCGGCTGATGAGGTCACCAAGGTAGTCTTTGAGAAACCTACAGAAGAGATGATGAAACATTTAAAGCCCCTTTACATCAGGGCCTATATTAATGGGAAGATTTTTGGAAGGGTCTTCGTGGATGGAGGGGCTGTGCTAAATGTCATGCCTGTGACAACCATGAGAAAACTGGGAAAAAGTCTTGAGGACCTAGTTCCCACCAACATGAAAATGTCCAACTTCCTGGGGGAACCTTCCAGGGCACTTGGAGTCTTGATAGCTGAAGTCACAGTAGGCCCCAAGACCATCAAAGCGACTTTCTTCGTGGTTGATGGCAAACCTTCCTATAAGCGTGATTACGGGAAGGGACTGGATTCATACAAGTCGATGTGTCCCTCTACTCTTCATCGAAGCTCATGTTTTGGGTTGGAGACAACGTGGAAACAGTCGAAGCAGATAAGAACCCCTTTTCGGCCGAGGTAAAAATGTTGGAAGCCCTGTTCTATTCCCCACACCTAGGGCCTATTGCCATCCCAGAGGATTATGAGGAAGGGGTATGGAAAGCATGCAACCTTACTAATGAGGGGTTCAAGTTAAGATCTCAGGCCGAACCACGGCCCAATGAGCAGATAACTCATGAGTAGGGCATCCCAGGTACTCGAAGACCTTTTGGGTCGGCTAGAAATCTTTAAGGCCGAGTCCAAAGCGATGGATGCCATGATGGAAGATTATGACACTGTAGAGGAAGAGGAGGTACTACTCTCCAGGGAGGAAGGTGCGGCAGCCAAGCCTGATGAGGTGTGTGCAGCCGAGCCTATGGAATTGGATTCCCCTCTTCACAAGACTGCTCCTACGTTTGAGGCAGAAGATCCTTTAATTGAGATCAATTTGGGCACGACAGAACAACCCAGAATCGTGAAGGTGAGTGGATTGCTTGAGGAAGACAAACGGGGTAAGATAGTCGAATTAATCCAGCGGTACAAAGATTGATTTGCCTGGAATTACTTCGAAATGCCTGGTCTGGCGAGAAGGTTGGTAGAACACAGGTTACCTATCAAAGCAGGATACAAACCGTTCAAGCAGGCGCCTCGCAGGTTCAATCCCCAACTGATGCCTCAAATTAAAGCTGAAATTGAAAGGCTACTGAAGGCAGGCTTTATAAGAACGGCCAGGTAAGTTGAATGGCTATCTAACATAGTCCCTGTTGTCAAGAAGAATGGCCAGATAAGAGTATGTATAGACTACAGGAACTTGAACTTGGCCACTCCCAAGGATGAGTATGCTATGCCTGTGGCTGACATGTTAGTCGATGCGGCAGCTACGCATGGCATTCTCACCTTTATGGATGGGTACTCAGGGTATAACCAGATCTTTCTAGCAAAAGAAGACACTCACAAGACAGCCTTCAGGTGCCCAGGAGCATTGGGGATTTACGAATGGGTGGTCATGCCTTTTGGGCTCAAGAATGCAGGAGCCACTTATCAAAGGGCCATGAACTCCATCTTCCATGACTTGATCGGCAAAACCATGGAAGTATACATAGATGACGTGGTTGTCAAGTCCGAGGATTTTGAAAGCCATCTAGTCGATCTAGAGCAGGCCCTGAAAAGGATGCGTGCCCATGGGCTAAAAATGAATCCGGCCAAATGTGCTTTTGGAGTGGCAGCTGGCAATTTCCTAGGATTTTTGGTCCACCATCAAGGAATAGAAGTAGACAAGAACAAGGTGAAAGCTATCTTGGAAGCCAGACCTCCTAGGAATAAGAAGGAGCTGCAAAGTTTGATTGGTAAGATCAATTTCCTAAGAAGGTTCATAGCCAATTCGGCTGGAAAAATGAAGGCTTTTTCCCCCTTGTTGAAATTAAAGGATACGGAGGATATGGTATGGGGGAAGGAGTAACAACAGGCCTTTGACCAAATTAAGCAAGCGTTGGCCAAACCTCTCGTGCTAACGCCTCCAGTGTCAGGAAGGCCACTCAAATTGTATATAGCTGCTGAAGAAGAGTCAATCGGTACTTCTTTGGCCGAGGATGCCGATGATGGAGTTGAAAGAGTCAGATACTATCTCAGCTGCACCTTGAATGATGCAGAAACCAGATACACCCCTATTGAGAAATTATGTTTATCATTGTTCTATGCTTGTACAAAACTCGAATATTATTTGTTGCCTAAGGAAATATTAGTTTATACAAAATTGATATTATTAGGTATTTACTTAATAGGCCTGTCTTACAGGGTCGACTGATGAAGTGGGCCATTAAGTTAAATGGTTTCGCGCTAAAATACGTTCCATTAAGAGCAATGAAAGGCCAGGCGGTAGCCGATTTTCTGGCTCAACACCCTTGTGTTGAAGTCAAAGACCCATTAGCCGAACACGTTGCATGTATTAATTTGAAACCTTGAGTCTTTGATGTTTGATGGGTCACGAACCCAAAGGGGTAGGTCTTTGGCATCACCATCACTGATCCAACTGGGAAAAGTTGGAAATTCATGTGTCAGCTGGATCTTGGGTATTCTAATAATCAGGCAGAATACGAAGCTTTGATTTTAGGGCTTAAGATCTTGGCAGCCATGAAAACAAATTATGTTCAAGTCATGGGAGATTCACAGTTGGTAATAAAACAGCTAACTGGGGAGTATAGATGCAATAACCCTAACTTGAAAGAATGCTATGAAACGGCTAGCAAGCTACTTCGCTTGTTTGCTGATGCAGTAGTACATCACATTCCTAGAGAAGAGAATGAAGAGGTTAATGATTTGGCTCAACCGGCATCAGGGTATAAAGACATGATAGTCAAAGTAAAACATGAAGAGTACCCAATCTGGGAGTGTGCACCAATAGGAGCGATCGACTCTTGGAAACAAGAGTTAATCGACTATCTTAAAGATCCTTCAAGCAGTACTGACTTCAAACTCAAGCAGAAAGCACTCAAATATGTATTGGTAGACAATGAAGTTTATAGGAGAGCCATCAATGGAGTGCTACTCAAGTGTATTGATAAAGAGGAATCCATGAAGGTCATGGGGGAAGTACATGAAGGAATCTGTGGATCTCACAGGGCTGGACCCACGATGAAATGGCTAATATACCGACATGGATATTATTGGCCTACCATCACAGCTGATTGTTATCAATATGCCAAAGGATGTGAGGCGTGTCAGCTGCATGGTCCAATTCAAAGGGTTCCAGCCGAAAACCTCCACCCAGTGATAAAACCTTGGCCATTCAGGGGATGGGCAATGGATTTAATAGGCAAAATCTATCCACCTTCGTCCAAGAGGCATGCGTTTATCATAGTTGCGACTGACTACTTCCCTAAGTGGGTAGAAGCTCAGCCGATGGTGAATGTGACTCAGGAGGAGGTGATTAGGTTTATACAATGCCGGATCATATATAGATTTGGAATACGAAACCATCACCACGCATCAAGGCACTATGTTCACTTTGGGGAGAAAGTGGTGGCCTTCGCACAACAATTTGGGATTAAGTTAATTCACTCATCCCCTTATTATGCTCAAGCCAATGGGCAAGTCGAGGCCACCAACAAAGTTCTTATTGATATAATCAAAAAGAACATTGAGGATAAGCCAAGGAAATGGCATGAAACACCGAATGAGGCATTATGGGCGTGAGGAACTCCAAGTGTAGTGCGATGGATTTACTCGTGTCGGCTAACATATGGCCAAGATGCGGTGTTACCCTTAGAAATAAACGTGACTTCACTAAGAGTAGCAAAGCAAAACCTGCCGAGCCTGGATGAATATCAACCAGGCCATGTTAATGGAATTAGATTCGGTTGACGAAGATCGACTAATGGCCTTAGATCAGATTGAGCATAGCAAGCAAAAGATGGCTAGGGCTTACAACAAGCGTGTGAAGCCAAAAAGGTTTGTTGAAGGAGACCTGGTTTGGAAAACCATACTACCTGTTGGGATCAAGGATCCTAAGTTTGGGAAATGGTCACCAAATTGGGAAGGGCCATTCATTGTTAGCAAAGCTTATCATGGTGGTGCTTATCGACTAGTCAACATGCAAGGCGAAGAACTAAATAGAAGCATCAATGGAAAATACCTCAAGAGATATTACCCCACTATGTGGGAAGGCATATTGGAGAATTAAAAGCAGGTGCATTAGCATAAAAGCAAAATTGTTTGTGGTGACCACAGGCTGGCCACCTAGCCAAAATTACAAAAGCTTAAATGTGAAACTAGGAAACTGCCGCCTCGGGAGCCTCACTTGATTTTTCCTCAACCTGGGCAGGACCTGGATCGGCTGACGATGCAGGAGCATCAGTCATAGCCGAAGCTTCAGCTATATTTGGGATAGGTTCTGCTGCTGGCACTTCAGCTAATGCCTCCACTGGGGAAACAACAGCATCTTCGTGGATCGCCTTGGCGATGGTTGAAGGATCGGCCGCTACGATAGCTTCTGTTCCTAACCTCCTCTAGCTGATGCTTGAAGGAGTGCCAAGCTTGATTGGCCTCGGCTAACCCAGCGCGGCTAGTCTCAAGATCTTTGTCTAAGCCTGTCTTCTGAGCGCTCAGCACCGCTAAATCACGATCCAAAGAGGAAGATTGCTTGAACAAATCATAACGCTGTTGAGAGTTGACACGGAGCTTTTCAGTTAAAGCAGCCGATTGAGGAGTCAACTCTGCTATCTCCTTTTTTATCCTCTCTAAATCAGCCAACAGAACAGCTAGCCGTTCATCTTTGTTCTGGCGCTGGCTTATGGCTTCTTGACGCTCCTGATCCAACAATAGGAAAGAGGTTTGGAATTGAGCCTTTTGTTCCTGGAGGTCCTTCAGTCTTTTGAGATCATGAGAAGTCACGTCATGAACCTCCTTGAATAGCCCGTATTGGAGAGACAGGTCGTTCAGTTGAAGAGCCAAGGTATGGTACACCTCCTGGCTAGCCGCAGGGATGTCAGCCGAAGTAGACAGCTTGAACAAAGAAGTCCTCAGATGGGCAACCTGCTCCCTGCTGGTTGGTATTTCCCCCATCAGTGTTGTGATCAACGGTCGTACGCGGGTCAAAATAATTAAACAGTAAATATAGTAACAAGGCAAGAGACCTTGGTCGTCTCACGAAGACCTCTAACACCAAAATTACCAAATTCAGGAAATAAGAAAATTGACAATAACGAAAAAGGGGGGTTTTGTGAAAACAGTTTCTGTTGAGAGAATTATCAGATTATAGAGACAATTGATTCACCGGTTTCTGGGTGCACGTCTTGGATTTATCACAGGTTCTAAATAACAACAATTCAATTAATTCCGAATTCACGATTGACATAAACTAACTAAACAAGCGTTAATCGGTTTATACGAATTCACACCGTTAGAGCAAGCGCAAAGCGGCGGGTTCAATCGGTCACGAGGCGGACAAGCGCCGTTAAAACGCAACCAATATCATAACAGAATTCTAATCAACCATCTATCAATTTCTACTCGAATCAATTAATCTTAGCGATCAAGCAATTGAAATATTAATGATTCTGAAAGCAGATGCATACAATCAAGCGTTCATACACAATCGAATCGCGTTTTGCAATGAAGACAGAGCGATTAACTAAGCGTAAAACGAATGGATAGATTGCAAACATTTAAACCAAATTCGAAATTGATAGAGATGGAATTGAAGAAATTAAAACGAAATTGTATTAAACATTAAGCACCGAACCTCAAAATCAGAACGACAACCTTTCACCGATGAATCAACTTAGGAACTTAGGCTTCCATGGAGGCTAGGTACGCAAGTGAATAATAAAGCGTCGGATAATGAAAGAAAACGGCTGATCCTCTATCTAATAGTCTCAGCTTAACGAAAACCTAATTCCCTAAACGGGTTATAAGATAAAGCCCGATAACAAACTAAAAATAGGCCCAAAACTCGTAGTGCAGCTCGTCAGCTTCAGTAAAGTGGAATTTAGGCCTTCAAAACGGCAGAACTAGGCTTCGGTCCCAACATAAGAATTGTAGCTCTGCTTCTTAGCTTTCCAACGCCACAAAGAACACTGAAATCGAACAAGTATAGCCCAAGTTATGGCCTGCAGAAGCAACATGGGTCAGGATATAACAAAATCCGAAAATTAGCAAATAATTCCACTAAAGCCCAATCATGACCCAAAGATATAAAACCATGCTAAAAAGTAATTGTTGGGCAAAATAAACATTTAAGAACACTAAGTGCAATGCTATAAAAGATGCATTAAAATGCATTGATCATGCTGCATCAACCCTCTCCAAATGATTGGAAATAGGAGAGGAGACCGCTGAGAAGGGGTCAGCAGAGGTGAAATACTTCGTCAGCTCTTCTTCTGAAATAGGAACTGCGGGAGCTGTAGGAGGCGAAGGCATCTGGGGAGCTTCATAGCCAGTCTCTTCAGCTTGTGATTGGGGGTCCTATGGAAAACCATGGTTAACCGATTAAGTAAAAAAGTAATATATGTTGAAAGGATAAGAAATCGGTTGTACCGGTGGAGGAAATTGAGAGCTAGTGCCCTCGGCAAATTCTTGAACAAAGGAGGTAGGAATCTCCACACGCGGCTTCTGAAAGTAAGGTGGTTAGATTCAGGCTAACGAAGGATATTAAGGAAAAGGGATATAAGGACAAGTTATGTACCTTTACCTTCGGCTGTTTGCCTTTGCTAGCCGAATGTGTTTTCTCTTTGAGCTTGGCCTGAACCTCGGCAGGTTCTTCTATTACGATGCCAGGGGCCCTCGTTCTTTTCTTGGCGGGAGGAGTAACGGGGTCGTCTTCAACGACAATGAATTGTGGAGTAGTGGTTGTGGCTGCCATAAGACAAGAAAAGTAAGAAATTACTTTGAGTATAAAAGCAAGAACTGCAAAGAGCCGAATATAGGGGCACTTACTTGGCTGAAGTACTGAGGTCTTCATCCTGGTAGAAGACCGTTTCTGAACTTGGGTTTGGACCCGGGGCTTGGTCTTAACAGGAGTGCTTTTGGGTTGGCTCGACGGCCTCATCGCCTCGGCTACATCAGTGAGGATTAACCGGGTTGCATATCTATCCAGCCGATCAGGGAACAGCCTGTCTTTCACTGATGGCCACCAATTGGCAAAAGCAGAAGTCTCACCCGATACGGGAGTGAAGGGGAGGAAGTGGAAGGCCTGGATCTTTTTGAAGTTGGTAGAAACCACCTCCATCACATCGATGGCGCTAAAGCGGCGATCGACCAGGCTCCCTACCATAGAGTCGTATGGCAAAGGAATGTGCTGTAACAACCCAAACTGCCTTGCCACGCAGTTTGGAAAGTAGAACTCCGCCGACGACTTGTTGTTTCGTGAGGTGGGCTTAAGACCACAAAGCAAGTCACGAGAGGTCAATACTGAGCTCCAGTTAAGCTCCAATTGGTTCTGTTGATCGACTGGGAGAGGGTCATTAGTGGAGAAGATCCAAAAAGGCCCAATACCTTTCTCCAGGACAGGGCACCAATCAGCAGCAATCCGGGTCAGACCAAAGAGCTTGGTGGCCACAGTAAAAGCATAAGAAGGCTCACAAGGAGTGAGCACCAAATGGGTACCCAATACACCTGCATCCCGGGGAAGAACGCTAGGGTTGAAGCGCGAGTCGATAAACTCTGGAAAATAGAGTATTATCCAGAGTTGTAAAACCAGTGGGCCCTGAGCGTTCTCGATATCTTCACCCTTTGCGGCCGATCCATAATGGTGAACAGCAATGATAGAGGTATGAGAGGAAAAGGGTTCCCAAGAAAATTTTCCATCGAGTTCACAAGAGCTACATAAAGTCAGTAACGCTTGAACCACGACAATGGAACCGAACGAGAAAGTACTTGTTGAACCAAGATGTATGAATGCGTTGTGTTCTCGCATCGCATACGCACCCTCCGGACTTGGCATTATTGGCAATGAAATTGGAGTATCCGCGGTGTGTTTGGAAAAGTGGAACCCTAGTTCAGGAACCTGGAAGGAATAATGGGAAAGGGCGTCATCGCTGTGATCGGGAGCCCCAAAATAGCCGCCACGTCCCGTAAGAGTGGGAAACCATACCAGGGAAAAGTGAAGGTGTTTGTGGCAATGCTCCGATGGCAAGAAGCCATAAAGCGCTTCTAGGTTAAGGGGGATGTCCTTGGTTGACAGCATGATTATGTCATAGAGACCCCATTGTTTCCACTTATCGGACTTCACAGCCTTTAGCCGATCCACCCAATCGAGGTAGGGCTGAGACGAACGAGGCCATGAACGAAGATCAGTAGGTTTGGACCTGGTGGTAAACCAGTCGCAGGAAATGGGCAATGCATACAGAGAGGGGGCCATATACCCCGTCAAGAAGACCGCCCCTTCACCCATATCGGAAGTGGAAGGAGCCAATGAAAGAGAGCCCTGAATCTCGAATAAGGGAGATTGGAGACCAGAGTCGGAAGCCTCAGGAGGGCTAAGCGAGCAGTCAAGGTTCATGGAAGAGGAAGAAGATTGTTCGCCATCATACGCGTGAGATTGGTTTTGAGAATCAGAAGCAGAAGACATGGTGGGCTTGGTTTCTAGGTGAAAGATGAAGAGGTTGGAGATGGTGAAAGCTACAGGAGTTAGGGCTGAAAGTAAGCGTAAGAGGTAATTCGACTGATGAGTATTTAAAGGAAAAGTAAATCACTGATAGTGGGATTTAAAGGCGAATAAATCGGATGGATGAGGATTAGCCGTTACGCGATTCAAAAAATTGTTGTTAATGGATGACCTCGCATTTATGATTTAAAAAGGTGATTTAACTTAAATCATTACGCCGCCCCAGCCTAAACCTAGGATGTTACGGCTGAGACAACGTAGGGGGGCAATTGTTTACACCCAAAATATTCACCAAAACCAGCCGAAGCTAGTCCCAGTCGAATAGATCAAATAGCTGATTGCTCATCAGCCGATGTTCCTACCAGTCGATATGGCGTGTCAGCTGATAAGTTCGAAAGCAGGAAACTGGAAGCTATACATGGGCCTTGGACTGATTGGGCTTCAAGGAAGATATTCAGGCCCATAGGGATAGCATGGAGTCACGCATGGGATCAGATTCTTGCTCCACGAGTCGAGTGACGTGGGAATAATTTTGAATTAATTAAATATCCAAGGAAAAACTGATTAAGATTGTTCCCCATGGTTTTAGGAGCTAAGCGAGGGAATCTGAGGAGATCTTTGCACATAGAGGACCGTTGGTTGAAGGGACGTGGCCACAATGCACTAATGCGCCTAGTTTTTAGGATCGTGGTTAGTGGAGCATGGCACGACTTCGGTAGAATAAGCGCCAACTAGGAATGTATCAGTGTTAGCCAACTGAACGTGGTAGATAGGGATAGTTCTTAGTTGCTACTATAAATACCCAGTTGTACATACATTTTAGGGGATCGATCAATCAAATAACTTATATTTTTTTTTCACTCAAAGCTTTTATTCGCAGTTTATGTTTACCTTTGCGTCCCAGTTTTTATCTTAGTTCACCGACTTAAACCTTTCTGGAGTGAGTTAAGGGACCCATAGCTAAGGAACAGAGTTCCTTCCTTGGCGTAATCGCTTGAAGAAAAGGGAATCACCGTTGTGAAAGTTAGCTGATCTACGGCTAATTGACTTTGCAGACAACAAATTACAAGTTATATTTTGAGTGTTTGCATTTTATCATTTGTGTTTTTATATATTTGAACTCATTGGCCCTAATTTTTATATAATTTTGTCTTCTATCCCCACTAACTCAGGGTCCTAGACCCGTCATTTGATACCTGAGAGATCATAAGTTCAATTAAGCCATTTTATTAAGTTTAGATTATTCATGTGCTATTTATTTTTTATTTATAATTTATAAAATTATTTTTGAATAAAAAATTGAAAAATATTTCTGCTTCTTCTTCTTGTGATAATAGCAAATCAAACTTCAACTAATAGCATATGCACATCTATCATCTGTCTCCTTTTGGCCAATATACTACTCCCTCCGGTCCCATATATAAGAGACAAATGCATTTTCTAGGTTTATTGTATAACTGATGTATCTGATCTATTATAGACCAGATACATCAGTTATTCAATGAAACTAAAAAATGCATTTGTCTCTTATATATGAGACCGGAGGGAGTAGTACTAAATGATCACGTGTGATAAGGATCCTCTGATTTGTGGGCCAAACCAAAGCGTAGCGAAGCAATTTTTTTTTTTTTTTTTTGTATGGCGATAGCTAAGCAATCCAAAGTGTAAACGTTAGTCGAAAAAAGGTTCTTTGTAAAGGTTTGTCCTAAATCTTTTGAGAGATCAAAAGAGGGATAAAGATGCAAAGTTGTACTGTTTATCTTTTCTCTAGATATGATCAAATTTAGAATAAGAGTGGCCTGAAGCTGAGCTTCTCTAGATATACACAGCTGTATTTGTAATTTTAAAGTTGAAGGTTGCGTCATTTACAAAAGGAAAATTAGCTACACTACAATAATCATATTCGTCACATTTGGTTGGAACTTTAGATGCACGAATCGTCATGCGTGGCTTATAAAATGTATGGGTAGTGAAAGGCGTGACCACTAGCACTAACAAGCTCTTCTTAGTATAGCTGAAGCATCAAAATAAACAGTAATAGAATCCACATTGCAACTCCACAAAAGCGTGTAGTGATAACAACTATCATCGCTACTGTTCTTTGACGTATTTTGAGATGGTGAAATCCATGTGAGTCCCCCTCCAGCTCCCCTGGGCCAAGTTCCCCTTCCTTTCTTTCCTTTTTTTTTTGATAGATGAAAATTTAGAATGAGGGATGACGCCTCAATTTAATGTAAAAAAAATCATTCAGACTCGATAAATATTTACGAAAGAAATTGTATTTACTTCACCTCAAAAAGACTAGTAGAGACTTGAACTCATAGCACATCGAATATAAGCTATGTCATTCTCTACTAGGTCAACCCCTTGGGGTAATCAAGCTATTTCTGTGCAGGAAAATCTTTCCACACTTCGTAAAGACAAAAAAACAACAACAACCACCTTATTCTGAAGGCTATAAGGAAAATTTTATATTGGGATGCAATTCTATTATTCTAATCTAAACTTTGAAAGAGAAATGAGTTTCACAAAGGCTTATTTCTTATAGGATTTTATTTAGTTTGAGAAAACATTTTTTTTATTTTCACTTTTCATCATAAAAACATTAACTTGCAACACACTTCATCTAAAGGGACATGTCCGGCTAGTATCCGAGTTTCGAACAATTTGGGACTAGACTTTACTTACCTCTCAGTCGAACTCCGAATTAGTCAGATATCTTTTCTCCTGTACACCGAAGCGGGGTTAAAGATATAAAAAAAATGGTTTTATTTTTTATTATAGAAATGTCATTATATTTTCAATTTTTTAAAAAAATAACAAAACAAAAAAATAACAATAACCGAATCCGTTCTCATTAAGTAGCGTAACATCATAGAGTTGGCTGCTCTATTCTTAATTATTTCTCATTAACAATACTTTTTGTAGCATGAAGGAAATCTGCAAAGTGCATGCGGGGAGAATATATATGTTACCGACCTGCCTTCTCAAGTGAAATAAAGAATCAAAAAAAATCATGATGCCTCAAGAGACTAGTAAAACAAGGAACAACGCTGACGCCACAGTATTGCCACCACAAAAAGGTGGATTGGCAGAAGCAGAAATATCAAAGAAAAGGCAGAACCGGGATTGGCTGAAAATAGAAATTAATAGAAAAGATGACTGTGATAGTGTAAGCCACACCGGCATTCGTACGGGAATCTGCCTATATCTGTGTGTGTGTGTGTGTGTGTGTGTGTGTGTTCTGATTGACCCAATGAGCATGAGGTTCTAAATAAGTGGAATGCAAACTCAGATTCTACTACCAAAGTAGTGCTGATCAAACCTAGTCAACTTGGTCATATTGCTCTCACATGGCAAATGATTAGTGAATAGTGATGGCGGAAAGTGTTTCAAAGACAAAAAGCTTGCTACATCAGGCGCTATATACCCAAAATCTCAATGGAAATGCTCAAGTGAGTCGGCCACATCACCAAGTAAAATGGCTACTTATGGTGTCAAATTGCTACTTATAATTAATATTATGTTTTCAGAAGCACAAGGAATTTCTATTTTGGAAGAGCGAAAATCAAAATATACTTGAACTGTGCAACGTATGGATTTAGCTCCTCTAAAATAAGTAGAGAGTAAAGTAATAATTTAAACCGTTGATAAGAAAAACAAGGGTGATTTGTTATACATGTACAGTTAATATCAACTCTTAATTTTCTTATTAGTAGTTGATATTAATTACTTTACTCTCTAAAGTGAGAGACCCACTTTCGAGGAGCAAGATGTGCAAGGTATATGTACGATTTGGATCAATAAGGAGTGTGTGATGATAAGATTTTGCAATTACTACTCTAACTACCTAAATCCTGCCTATGTATGCTTTGGTATGCATAGCCGGTCCCAAGCCCGGATAAAGGGGGAGGGATGTGTTAGGCAGTCGATAGCCAACGTAAAACTGAGTCGAATCTTTATGATATAGATCAACGATGGAATAGTGTTAATGCTAGGTCGTTGCCCAGAAGCAACGCGCTGTATCGCTCGAGTAAAGTGTCCAGTGAGCAAGAGTCGCTGCATCGTCGCCTGGATGCAGTGAAAAATAAGCAAGGGTTCCCACATTTTTGTGAACGGTTGTGGGTAAAGAAGCTAGTTCACGAGAGGAGGATTCTTTTTGGAACTTGGAATGTTGGCGCTCTAACAGGTAAATCTATGGAAATAGTAGACACTATGATCAGAAGGAGGATCAATTTCATGTGCCTCCAAGAGACTAACTGGGTGGGAGAAAAGGCAAAGAAATTAGACACCCCGGGTTTCAAGCTTTGGTATACTAGGAAAGCCAAATCTAGAAACGGTGTGGGCATAATTGTTGATAAGATCTGGAAGAAGGACATTGTGGATGTTAAAAAGATAGGAGATCGGATCCTAGCTCTAAAGTTTGTTGTGAACATGATACCTTTAATGTGATCAGTGCGTATGCACCTCAGGTTGGGTTGGAAGTACACATCAAGGTAAAATTTTGGGAGGATTTAGAAGGCTTGATTCAGTATATACCACTAGGAAAGAAGATTTTTCTTGGGGGGGTCTAAATGGACACGTTGGGAGTACTTCTGAAGGCTATGAGAGTGTACATGGAGGTTTTGGCATAGGGGAGGTAAATGCTGAGGGTAAATCTATCCTTGATTTTTCGGCCGCATTTGATCTCACTATAACCAATACGTGTTTTAAGAAATGAGAGGAGCATCTCATCACGTACAAAAGTGGGGCAACACACTCTCAGATTGATTTCTTCCTCATTAGAAAAGCGGATAGAAAGATTTGAATGGACTGTAAAGTTATACCCGGTGAGAGCTTGACTACCCAACATAGAGTCTTGGTTATGGATGTACGAGTTAAGGGGAGAGTGAAGAGAAGATACCACGATAAGGTTTCAAGGATCATATGGTGGCGAATGAAGGGTGAAAAACATATGATCTTTAAATACAAGGTTCAGGAAGGAGGTTTTTGGGAGGCAAACAGTAGCGTTAATGTCATGTGGAACAAAATGGCTGAGGGGCTCAGGAAGATAGCAAGAGAGACCTTTGGGGAATCAAGAGGTTTTGGACATGGGGATAAAGAATCCTGGTGGTGGAACGATAGTGTGCAAGAGAAAGTTAAGGTCAAAAGGGAATGCGTTAAAGCCTAGTCGTTGTGCAAAAATGCGGAAAACTGGGAAAATGCAAGGAATCTAAGAAAGAGACCAAGAAGGCAGTAAGTGAAGCGAGAACAAAAGCTTATGAAGGATTTTATCAATCCTTAGGCAGCAAAGCTGGAGAAAAATCTATTTACAGGCTCGCCAAAGGTAGGGAAAGAAAGACTAGAGATTTAGACCAGGTGAAATATATTATGGACGAGGAGGGTAAAGTATTGGTTATGGAGCGGGATATCAAAGATAGATTGAAGAAGTATTTTCACAGTTTATTCAACGAAGGCCACAAAACGTCTTCATACTCTAATGTGCTAAATGCTAGAGAGGAGGACCAAAACTATACCTTTTATCAGAGAATTCAAGAGCGTGAAGTTAAATAGGCTTTGAGAAGGATGGACAATGGCAAGGCAGTCGGACCAGACAACATTCCTATTGAGGTTTGGAAGAGCCTGGGAGATACAGGCATTCATTGGCTCACCAAGTTGTTTAATGAGATTTTGTGGTCAAAGAAAATGTCAGATGAATGGAGGAAAAGCACTTTAATTCCGATATATAAGAACAAGGGAGACATACAAAATTGTGCTAATTATAGAGGGATTAAACTCATGAGTCATACTATGAGGCTTTGGGAAAGAGTGATTGAGAAGAGACTGAGAAAGGAAACTTATGTCACAGAGAATCAATTTGATTTTATGCCTGGGAGATCGACTATGGAAGCAAGCTACTTATTGCGTCGTCTCATGGAGCGATACCGGGAGGATTAAAAAGACTTACACATGGTTTTTATTGACTTAGAGAAGGCGTATGATAGAGTGCCTAGAGAGATCTTGTAGAAAGCTCTAGAAAAGAAACGGGTTCGCGTGGCCTATATCTGAGCCATCAAGGATATGTATGATAATGTCATTACTAATGTGAGGACTCAGAGCGGATCCACAAAATATTTTCCGATCACTATAGGGCTGCATCAAGGGTCGCCTTTAAGCCCCTATCTGTCTACTTTGGTCTTAGATGTGTTCACGGAACACATACAAGAGCCAGCACCGCGGTGCATGCTGTTTGCAGATGATATTGTCCTAGTCGGGGAGTCGAGAGAGGAGATAAATGAAAAGATTGAGACTTGGAGACAAGCTTTAGAGACACACTTATTCCGCTTGAGTAGGAGTAACACAGAGTATATGGAATGCAAGTTTAGTAGAAGGCAAAACACCTCTAGCATAGAGGTGAAAGTTAGGGACCATATCATATCACAAGTCACTAAGTTTAAATACATGGGGTCCATCATACAAAACGACGGAGAAATAGAGGGAGATGTAAACCATAGAATTCAAGCGGGATGGTTGAAATGGAGGAAGGCATCAGGTGTTTTATGTGACAACAAGGTCCCACTCAAGTTAAAAGGAAAATTTTATCGAACAGCGGTAAGACCTGCGATGTTGTATGAGATTGAATGTTAGGCGGTGAAAAGTCAACATGAGAATAAGCTCAAGGTGGCAGAGATGAGGATGTTGCGATGAATGAGTGGCAAGACTAGACGGGACAAGATCCGGAATAATAGTGTCAGAAAAGGAGTTGGGGTGGCACCTATTGTGGAAAAGATGGTTGAATCTCGGTTGAGGTG
Organism: Calophaca sinica; assembly: GCA_037113605.1. NCBI lineage: Eukaryota > Viridiplantae > Streptophyta > Magnoliopsida > Fabales > Fabaceae > Calophaca > Calophaca sinica. Next base: position 47,899,021 of record CM073735.1, read on the forward strand.
GTTTGGGCATGTTTGGAGGAGGCCGGTGGATTCAGTGGTAAGGAGAGTTGATCAGACAGAGAACAACCTAGTTGCTAGAGGAAGAGGAAGACCACAGAAAACTATAGGTGAAACTATTAAGAAGGACTTTGAGGTCAATGGTTTCACTATAGATATGATTCATGATAGACCACTATAACGTCGTTTGATCCATGTAGCCGACCCCACCTAGTGGGAAAAGGCTTTGTTGTTGTTGTTGTTGTTGTACTCTAACTACCTAATAAATCCATTGTTTTCACTTGAGGTTTATTTCTTGTATCTTGATTCTTGAGGATTTGGACCTTGAGGTCAGAACTGAAAATTGCCATCAGACTAGAATATAAACATGAAATTTTTTTAAAAAGAAGTTCACTCCAAATTTACAGTTGAAGGAATGAAACATTATTGATGTTCATAAACCAAGTAGCTAGCATCAGGTAATCTACAAGTACTAAGCAGAGTAATGTTGCTAATAACATGATCAGAGCCGGCATTGCAGTCCTTCTGGCATTTCAGAAAAGACACCATCAGATGAAGACGACACGAACATATCATCACCTTTTGGGTCGAAAGTCATGTGTGGCGGCGCATCGTTGTGGTGATAATTAATTCCGTTCCGGCTGTGCATTTGGCATGCTAGTCAGCTCCTGTTATTGCTGTGAAGTCAGGCAGCATGTGAGACTCACTAAATAAAAGAGACTCGTTTACTTGATCTGATGTGGTAGTTTTTTCCATAAGATTAACGACGGTGATGTCATGGATACTAGCTCTCCTTTTATTATCTTTCCCCTCATTAAGCTTTTGCCTTATGTAGTACTTTTGAGCATGGCTTGCCACTTGTGTTGGACTCTTTGTCACTACAAAATTGCGAGAGATGCTTCTCCAGTCCCCTTTACCATGCTTTAGGAGTCCCATCAGAAAGCGTCTGTAATTCAATACCCACAAATCCATGTTGTCAACCACAGGAACCAAAACAAAGATAGAAATATAGATCCAAACTGCATAAATAGTACCTAATTAAACAAACTTGAACTATGTTTAACATGTCAGCAGGCAATTTTGGAATTTCATAATTGCATTTTCTAACAAAATTCACCGGCCAAATTGAAGTCAGCATAGTATAGTAGTCAGGTAACAAACCACTAGAACTGGGATTCAGATTCCCTGCTCAGTGCTCACTGCATCTCGGCCGTTGGATGAAAATCGGACGGTTAATATTCTGATTTCTCCAAACGTGGGTTTATAATACAAACACAAAATATAAACCATTCGATCTTCATCTAACGGCCGATATCCGTTGACTGCGGTGATTGTAGGAAATTTTAACCACACCAAATCTATTTCCCTAGAATTGAAGTACTAGTTGTTTGGCCAAGTTGAGTTGCATGTGTGATATAAACATGATTCATTATCAGAATCTCAATAAAGAAAATCTTCGGATCTTTATTTTCAACAACTAAAGAAGAGTGTAAAACATCAGAAAGAGACAAAAGACAAATGAAGGTTATGAAGCTCACTTGTTCTTTAAACCTAATTAAACAAACTAAAAATTATGTTTGTCAGCAGTTTTGGAAATGCATAATCACATTCGGTTTAAATTTAATTTGCTAATAAAATTCACCATCCAAATTAAAGTCAAGCTACTTGCTTGATTGACAAAGCATCATATATAGCATAGTAGTCAGACAATAAACCACTGTAATTTAAGTACTAGTTGTATTTTGCATGTGTGATATGAACATGATTCACTCACTATCACAATCTCAAGAACAAAAATATTTTCCTGATCTTTATTTCCAACAACTAGAGAAGAATGTAAAGCATTAAAAAAAGAGGGACAAAAGACAAATGAAGATTATGAAACTCACTTGTGTTCTTCTTCTGTCCAAGGGACACCTTTCTTCCTCTCTTGATCAGAACTCCTGACAGATGCAGGTGCAGGCCTCTTTCTGCATACATTACTACTATGGTTATCATTATTATCAACCACTTCCAAAGAGAAAGAAGAGGAAGAATATCCTGGAACTGGAACCCTTCCTGCTTCTATATCAATCACATCTTCTACAAGTTCCTTGTAGTGTTTGATCACATCAAAGATAGTTTTCCCAGGGAGAATAGCTGCCACCTTCACCCATCTGTCTGGGGTATCATTATCATATATGGCAAGAGCACTCTCAAACCTCTTGTTCTCTTCTTTAGTCCATTCTGTGTTGTAACTATCTTCATCAACCCAATTTGAATTATTTGACATATAACAATACGGATACGGAGCTTTGAATTCCATACCTCAAAACCTTACAAGATTCCTCTACACTAAAGAACTTATATAGCTTTGAATTCAAGGGGGGGAAGAGAATTAAAAATCTTTCAAGTGTGATCAAGAATCTACTTTCCCTGTGAGCACAAACTATAAAAGTTCCTATTTTTCAAGGGTAATCTTGGAAAAAAATAATGACCGACCAGGATTTTGATGCTTGAGCAAAAAGATAATTTTGAAGCTCTAAGACCAAGAGCAGAGAGATAATTATAAAAACCCCAAGAGAAAGGTGATGCAAGAGGATGCAGAAAGTGAAGAGTGAAGACCCCAAATGAGAAAAGAGAGGATCTTTTATCTTAACAGTTGCGAAGAAAAAGCGAGAAGCTGTTTCCTTTGTTGATTTCTTCCGGGTGAAGCAACTAGGAAGGCAAATGCAGATAACAGAGTGAAAACTGAAACGGAGAGAAAATAGGAATTGGGGTTTCGAATTAGAAAAGAGGATTAGATTTGGATATGTTAGTTGGTGCTTGTTTTCAAAAAGAGAGAAAGAAGATGAGTTGATGTGAGAGAGAAAACTGGTTTGGGTTGAATTTGATCGTTTGAAACACTTGATTGCTACCAGCTAGAACTAGGGACAAAATTCAGTTGTGTTTTATAATCAACTAACACGTGTATTATACGATTATTAAACATAAATATAGATGAAATGTAAAATGTAAATTATAAAAAACTTGAAATGTTAATGAGTTGTTAATTTCATTGATAACAAATATTTTACTAGTAATCACATAAAAGCATTTGAAATTTTTTATTTTAAAAAAAATTAAAAAATTAGCTTGATTGATAAAAGAAATTAGTAATAATTTATAAATATATTCTTATGTTTAATGTTTATTAAAAAGTTGGATCTTACTTAAAAATGAACAAAAATTAATTTTTTTTTCAAAATACCTAATTATAAAGAAAAAGTGTTGATTTGATTAAATAAAAGATAAAAATATACTGCTTTGCAAAATAAATAAAACATGTGGCTATATAGAAAAGCAAAGACTGTTTTATTTTCAAAAAGAAAGAAGTTGAATCTATCTATTATTTATTATATATTATAAAAGAAAGTTTTTAATTTTCAACTAATCTATTACAACTTTTAAATTTTAAATCTTAGATATTATTTATTTAATCTATTAATTATATTAGTATTTTTCGTATGTCACGTGTCACCACTTAAATTATTCAAAATATTTTGATTTAAAAGAATTTTTAAATTTAAATAAATTTTAAATCATTAAAAGTTTAAACCCAAAAAATCGTTAATAACTCTTCTACTCAAAATTTGATATTTGTTTTTTTAAGTTATTTCAAAATTTGATTTTAAAATATAAAATTGTTAACAGCTCTTTTATCCAAAAATTGATAGATATATTTTTTGAAGTTATTTCGTAATCTATGTTTTGTTATAAGTTGTTATGTCACCACCACAATTATTTTTATTATTATATTAAAACAAAATATATTTGAGTTAATTATTATTTTAAACAAATTTTATTTAACATAATTTAATATTTTTAAAATAAATTAAAACGATTCAAAATTAAATTTATGATAGATATAATTGAAATTTAAGATTTTGCTACAAGCGGTTATGTCACGTGTCAACCCCAAAATTATTTGAATTATTATGTTAAAAAAATTATTTAAACCAATTATTCTTCTAAAACAAATTATATTTAAATTTAATATTTTAAAAATAAATTAAAAGGATTTAAAAATAAATTCATGATAGACTAAATTGAAATTGAAATTCAATGTTTTGTTACAATCGATATACTTTCTGTCTCTATTCAAATTTTAAATTTTAAATTAATTAGTTTAGAATCGAGTTTTTTCTCTCTCTTCTTCTATGTGATTTTGTATTACAATTATTCTCTCAAATTCAATTATTATATTATTATATTTTATACATTTCAGTGTCTCTCTATTTCTATGGCAAATTGAGTAACTCGTGGAGAGAAACTGATACAAAATGTTTTCCAACTCATTTTTTTTTTAGTTTTTTCGAAAGCATTTTATTTGGATCAAAAGATTCTTAAAGAAAAAAATAGATGGGACATGTACTTTCATTTTACTGTGGAGAGTTTCACAAAATTGATGACTATCGTAGACGCAATAAGACAAAATGGAGGAAATGTATGACAAGAGAGAAACTATTGATTAATATTTTAATAAAAATTAAGTATTAGAATGTATTTGTTTGAAAATTTTATTTATTTCAATATGTTGTTTATAGAATTTTTAGAAATTATTTTCAATTTTAGTTCTTATTATTATTTTATATTAAAGTTTGACTTTATCAATGAATAGAATAAATTTTAAGTAACAGATAATATTTATATTCCAGTAAAAAAAAGATAATATTTATATTGGTAATATTTATATCTTATGGTTCATACACATATCTTTTTCCATTTCTTCTTTTAGAAATATTTTTGATTATTTCGTGCACAAAACGTAGGTTGACAACTCCGAATCTCACCCGTGTATTTACACGGGTCAAATACGCTAGTTTATTATATAAGGGAGGATTAAGTGACCGTAACATTAGGCTCTCATTGTTAAGGTCAGGAAGATAATTTATATCTTATTGGACTAACTTATAAACTTGTTTGACCAAAAGAGAAATGTTTGGTAAACAAACTTATCTCATTAGGTTGTAATTTTTCTTAAGATGCTACTTCAAGTTTGAACTTATAGTTTTTTATATTTTTTTTCTCATTTTTATTTTCATTATATATTTTTTTGTTCTATCTTTATCATTTTTTAAATTTAAAATAAAGATAATATGCACCTACATATCATTTAATATTTATTAGATACTTAAACAACTAATGTTACCATACACTTTTATTTTCAATCGGCTAGCTTTTCAGCTATAAACCAGGTTATAAAATATTTTTACTAAACATAGCCATAAAAAGATGTAGCCGAAACTAATTTTTTTCGAAGTTGTAGAGGTATTGTCATTTCTTGACTTTTTTATTTGGTACAAGTCCTTTCTAGGCATGTCAACGGGCCGAGTCGGGGGCGGGTTTTGCCTCCCCGTCCCATTTCCAAGCGGAGTTCGGGTTTCTTCATCCCAAAATCGATAAGTCGGGTTTCACATGAGTCCCCAATTCACTCTAAATATTTAGAAAAATTGAAAAATTATATTTATGATAATTAATAAAATAAAATCATAATTATTATAAAATGATAAAATAAAATAAAAAATCAAAATAAAATGTTCTATTGAAAAGAGATTAAATTAAAAATAAATAAAATATATGAAACAAAATGAATGAGTATTAATGCATAAAACAAAAAAAAATTAACAATTTATATTTAGCCATGGGTTCGAGTTGGAGGCGGGTTGGGTATCGACATCCCCAACCCCGTCACCCCGGTCAGCGGGTTTTAAAATCAAAATCGGGTCGTATCAGTGGGTGCTGCCGGTTTGGGTTACATTAATGTCTAATCCTTTCTTAACTTTTATTTAGTGAAGAACTATGAAATACAGCTGTGTTATTTTGTTTGTGGGCTTTTTCTAAAATTCCGATCCTTAATTTTCTAACTCAAACTTCTAATTCCTATTCTATTTTTTAAAAAAAAACGTCATGTTAATGGGGGATTTATCTCATGTATATATCCTGAACTATTGGTCGAGTTTGAAAATTTAAACGATTTGATCATAAACAAATGTTTGTCAGATGCATGCATTAAAAATGCGAAGTCCCATCCTCGACTGTGCTGATGATCTCTTGCGTGTAACTATGCTTCACATCAACGTTTTAACAACCAGCGCTTGTAGCTCAGTGGATAGAGCGTCTGTTTCCTAAGCAGAAGGTCGTAGGTTCGACCCCTACCTGGCGCGTGTTTTTTTGTAACGTCAAATCCAATGTAAAACTCTCCCTCGCATGGCTACTCCCCCACTTTCACTCACAGGGTTACTCCCAAAAAGAAGGTTTGAGCTCTTTTCCTCGTTGCCTTTTATTTGGATTGAGCCTTACATTTTGATCACCACCTTTTATTAGGCTTAAGAGCATTTCGCCCTTAATATATGCTTAAATATGACAGCAGTACAAAAGACAATACTAACATGAAAACACTATAATAACGGGACAACACTAGAGTAATACATTAAAATGATGCTATTCTTTCTTTTATTTTTTCAAAGATCAGCAGGTTTTGAATTCAAGAAATAGTAGGAAAAGTGAAATAAATAGCACCATTTTTAGACAATGATCTTGTACAGAATTTAAAACAATGAGCTGTTGTAACCGAAAGGTAGAAATCATGGCAACAAAATTAGATTCTATCAAGTAGAATTGTTGTCCCAATCACTACACATTATCCCCCAAAAACATGTATAATTTTTATAAAAGGATTTTTTTTAATATTTTGTTGCTTTTTTATCCTTATAAAATTTGATATTCCAGAACATCTCATCCGATCCTACTGCAAATTATTCAGTTATTTCCTACTACGTCTTTATTTAATATTATCTCTAAATAATTCTTTCTCTTATTGATTAAATTGATAAAAAAAATTAGCTAACTAGAGTGTTATTAAAATCGGCCCGACCAGTCGGATCAGTTCAAAAGGAAATCGGGTCCATGGTTGGTCCAGTCAAGTTGTTGGATCGGATGTGCAATCAAATTAGTGCTTACGTTGTTAAACCGGCCAAAAAACGGATTCAACTGTGTAACTTGGCTCGGACTTTGGGCAGACTCTCAGATACAATGTTGCAAAACTGCTAGAGGAAGAGAAAGGTCGCAAGAAATGAGAGAAGAAAAAGAAACGAAGAAGAAGAAGCGGTGCTCCAAATGAAATGCAGTGAAGAAAAAAATGCTCACGGCAATTGCAACAAGACAAAATGAAGCAGCAGCAACCATTTCCAATTTGCAACAAAGAAGACACAAGCAAAGAGAAATGAGATTTAGGATTACATGCAGTCAGCTCTGAACATGGTTTTTTTCACATTTTTTGGATAAAAGGGTTGAAAATGTGTCAAAATCAGATCCAATCAATGGTGACAGATTGGGTGACTGCACCCAGTCCAGGTCAAGAGAAATGATGGTGCGGCTGCGATTTGTCTTTTCAGACAACAGGTGAAAAATATTTAACGTTAGGGTTACTTTCTAATGGGCTTGGCCCAAAATCAATTAAAATAAAAAAAAATGGCAAAAGTACATAGAACATGATTTGAAACCCCACCACCAGTGATTCTATATTAAAATGAAAACAACCACGGAACCAAGCAACATATTATGAAATAACCATGACAAATATCAAAGATATACTTATAAAACATAATTTTTAATAGATACTGATTCATACAATTCAACTAGTGACTTACTAATTCGACCACTAACCCAATAACCTGACCGAGTCAATGACCGGTCCAAGTTTAATAACATTGGCTAACAAATTAATAATTTATGTACTTTAAATTGTTTAAAATTAAAACGATATATAAATAGGATGAAAAAAATATAACATTTCAAAAGATTAATGGCAAGTATACCAGTCACTCGAGATATCTGATGTTTCGATGGATGCTTCAAACGACATGTACAGAAAAATGCTTATACTATCATCTATGGGTAGTTCTCTGGCTCCAGGGACATCTTGCTTAATGGAATTAATATGCCAGCTGCGTGCCATATATTAAAACATTGATTTGAAAAACTAAAACGAGCTTTTTCTTCAATTAGAAGAGCTAATTTGATTATATGTAGAGAGAGTAAATAAATTCATAACAATTGATAGATGAAATAATCTTCTACAAAACTTTAAACCAGTAATCAGAGTTTCCAAAAACTCATCAACCTTCGGTAAAATCTAAACTACTTTCCTTTAGCCTTCCCTTTCATGACATTCCCCTTTTTAAAAGACTTCTTCTGAGCTTTCAATTTGCTGTCAGTCGCTGAAGCTTTCCCGTTCTGACTCTTTCGTTTTTTCTCTTTCTTCACATTGTGCACGGTGACAGCCTACAATACAGAGAGTACAATTTTGAGTAAACAGCTAGCAAAACTTGGTAAAAATTGAAATCCATGTCACTAGTCACTAGATGACGTGAATGCACCTTGTTAACATTGAGTATATCATGGGAATTCTTGGAGATGATTTTGTTCAATATTTTTTCTGTTTGCTCCCTCTCCTGTGATCCAATCCCTGTTCCTTCTGCCACCGGCAAGAACTAGATAAAAACAGAACAAAGGAAGCTCTTAGAATTTGGGGTTTTCCCAATAGAAGCTAATAAGCCAATTTAGTGAAAGATAACTGCTTATATATGTAATAATTTACATAGATAAGATAAACTGAATTATGTAAAAACACAGTGCATACCTTTCGGTATTTTCCTTTATGTTGTGCAGGCTTTTCACCTGGCAATTTCTTGTCAAATTTCCCACCACTCGCTGTGGCAGTTGCTGCAATTCCTGCTACATTGCCCAATTCATCCTTGGTAACTTTCTTCGGTGCTGCCTGAGTTCCAGTTATAGGCAAAGCAGTAGCAGCCAACTGAACATGGCTGCATAGGAAATTATTTAGATCTCATTTCCGTTGTGTTGTGTTTGTTACAGGTGAAAAACAATACAAAGAAATTAGAGCGAGTCACAACTGAATACATGACACTGATAACAGTTGGTAGTCAGTTAGACAGTTAGCATCATTACTTCTTTGTAACTGCTTGTCTGCTTCTGCTACTGATTGGCCAGCTAGTGTCTCGCATACTGAGCACTATATAAGGCACACTCATATAAGATTTTATTCATGAAAGGTTTATGGTTCCTCTCTATTTTTCTTCTGTGTCTATCTTTTCTTACAAATCATTAGATGGTATCAGAGCTCCTCTGCTAAATACTCTCAATCACCATGCCCAGGAATAACATTGCAGTTCCAGCACTTCACAGAACCCTGCGAGTCCTTATGATGTACATCTTGGAGAAAATCCAGCTGCAGTTTTGGTAGCACCACCATTGAATGGTAACAATACCATTCCTGGACTAGATTTTTTATTCAAGAAACATGGGACATGGTAAATGGTTTTTAAAAAGCCAAAATTGGGAAAAGGTAGAGATGGATAAAGAAAAAACACTTAACGACACTCTACTAGTGTTAATCTCTAAGAAATTCATTACAAAATTTTAAATTGTAAGAGCTTAATTAAAAATTTCAAAAATTATGAAAACTTGATTAAAAACTTCACAAAACTATATGAATCTACAGATTAATTTTTTTTTTTTTGAAAAAACAACAGATAGAGTTAGAAGCACTGACATAAAAATATAATTAAGTCGAACTGAAACAGCAGCAAAACAAAACGACCAACAAATTAAGCTATATTGACCAAAATTATGGATTGAAAAATGATAATATATTATAACCCTACACAACATCTCTCAAATGCTCTATCCCACAATAAAATACAAAATAAGTTAACACATGGTAATGACTAATGCCTATAACATTACTCTGTTTTTAAGTTATTGCAAGTTGCAAGTCGTCCAAGGAAAACTTGCACATGCATTATGCAAGCACACAATCCAAACCCCCAAGCATGTAATAGGAGTGGGTTAGTCAGGGAGGGACTAAGGTCTGACTCCACCCGGATCTTGATATCTAAGAAGGAACCAATGATCGATGAAATAAATTATACACACAAGTATAGCCTATAATGTACATTATGATGGATTAAAAAAAATAGAATGTCCCCGTGCTACAAAAGCTGCAAGGCTAATTGGAAATAGTTAAGAGAGAAACCTTGGTAATGCCCCAAATTTTGCAGCATTTTTCAAGTTCTGTAGTCGATTTTTCTCCTGTTTTTCAATTCTTCCCTTCTTATTTTCTTTTCTTTTGGCAAAAGGATCCTCTTCTGGATCTGCAAAATGTTACAATACCATTATTGATATACCATCGTTATAGCTTTGATTAGTGTACAACTACAAATAAAACTATACACCCATAAAAATGTGAAGTACAAGTATGCATCCTGCATGACTCATGAAAACATAGAAATGTTAAAATAAGAGTGAAAAATAATAACAATAGTACAAGAGGTTCACGTGACATTCATGAATGGTATGAAATAAAACATGTAAACTACAATCTAACTTGATCTAGATTATCACGCACAAGAATCTTCATATCCAAAAAGCAGAATTAAGTATAAAAATGACAATTTACCCAAAAAAGAAGGAATAAAAGTAACATCTTGCAACTTTTGAAGTCTTGACTGATGGGTACTTCATAGAATAGATGCATGGTATACTACTCTTAAAAGCTCAGAAGGTCATTGACATGTTATAAGTAAGCCATTCTGAGTGATCCAATACTTTTGAATGTTCCCATTTTATAGGTTGGATCCTCAAATGGACCAAAGATGCTCTAACTCAAATTTTCTTTTAATATGTACAGTTTGAGTACGCACATGTTATACAGGTTTGCTATGAAGTATCCAAAGTTAAAATTTAATCCTATTCCCAGTTGGTGCTCAACAGTGACGCCTCAAGGCTCAAAGAAAGGTCTCCACATCTCATTTGTGGACACTACGAGAAAAATACTAGCAGCCCTAATGATGGAAGGCATGTTCAATTATTTACCATCAGTTGGTTTTGCCTCGATAATAGGTACAGCATCTTCATCATTTGCATGATCATAGCCATGTCTGCGTTTCCAGGTTCCAGATTGCTCATCATATACAATCTTGTCTTTCTTCCGATTTTGTATGCCTGCAAAATAACACAGAATAAGGTTCTTCAGCAAGTAAAAAGATTAGAAAACCCCTCTAAGCCCAAATCAGACAACATAAACAGCATCGAGAAAAGCAGCAAGCAGGATTAAGGTTATGACTTATGTGCAGCATGACTAACCTTTCTTCTTGGCAAAAACTTCCCATTTAGTAGGAGGCTTTGGCTTTGGCAGCTGAAAGCATTACAAAAATTGATGAGCAAACGATATGGCTGATTAATATTTATTGAATTGAAGATAGAGGGAGAGGTTAATACATGTTTTTCTCTGGGCAATTTAGTGAGTGGAGGGGGCAAGTTGACGAGGGGTCCATCTACATCTTCAGCTGAGGGCAAAGTAAAGAGGGCATCTGCGATAGCTTGAACCAACTCAGTGCCTTTCTGTAAACAATCGTTCACCAGCTCCTCCCTACTAGATTAGGTTTAATTAACATTAGCAACAGCATGCGTCATAGTCGATTGTCAAAAATGAAAATCAAAATAAGAAGAGGGAACGAACCTGGAAAGGGGAGGTTGTTGAGAAGGGAAAGTGTGATGAGAGTCGAAGGCCATCAGGTTACCGAGGTCCACCTCAAACACCTTCTGCTTCTCCCCCTCCATCTCAATCTCCATCTGTTTCAACTTCAACAAATCTAATCTTAATATAGTCAAAATCAAAAACAATGTAACTTGTGTGTAATGTAAGCCGCAAAACCCTATCCCCTATCCTAAACCCTAAATCCCAGCGGAGTGCAATGTTATTAAACTTGGTTATCGACACAGTCAAGGCACTCGGTCAATGGATCACTAGTTGAACTGCATAACCTGGTCTCTATTAAAAAATTCCAAAAAATTCATAACATGTACATTTCATACTTTAAAATAAAAGTTCATACCGCACCTTAAAAAATCCCAAAAACATTCGCAACACAAATTAACATAATTTCACAATAATTCAATAAGACAAAATCAGCAAATAGAATTATAGAGCAAACAGAATTAAACCGTCTTTATATTCTCAGGCCACAATGTCAAGCCTTAAGACTTTAAATAAGAAGCATAACCCACTTTAAATCAGAAGCTTAAAACCAAATAGCAATAGACGTATTTGCTTAAAACTAAAAACAGAGATTGTGTATCTGCTTTATTTGACAGAATAGAAAAGCGATAAAAGAAAAGGGGGGAAATGGTGATGAAATGAACTAGCTTGAACCTGATTATATAGCTCCGACAGCGGCCGCGTAACCGCTGTCCAGTGAGCTGCGAGGACGCTTCGAGCGCACTGGTGCGGCTGAGTGGGTGCGACAGTTGAGTACGCCGGGCGGCTGAGTAGGAGCGACGAATTGGTGAGGTGGACAGGGTCTAGACGAGTGAGTTCGGCGGACGGGGAGTGGGCAAGGGAGTGCAGGAGAGCGGCGGACGTCTCTGATCTGATATGTGTGAGATATGGCAGCAGAGGCCTTGTGTGCAATGTAAGGCGCAAAACCCTAACCTAAACCCTCCTGGCGGGTCGGAGTGTGTTTTGCAGATATGCTGATTTTCTTTTTGGGGTATAAAAAATAGGATTTTTTATTTTTACATCCTAGTTTTATTAATTATTTCTCCAATTATCCCCCTCCCACGTTGCCCTACTTTTTATTTTAACTGTACTATTTTTTTTTTACCGGTGCGATGCATGGGATAAATAGAATTTGTCATATTATTTCTACGTTTTTTTTTGTTTAAAGAATATATTTTGTAGCTTTTGTAACATAACGAATCACCTTAACAAAAAATCGATCTGAGATTAAAAATATAAAAAAAATCAAATTTAGTTTATAGCATGAAAACAAGAGAAAATAATGTTATAATTGATAGATAATTGATATGATCACATTGTTAGATAAAAAAACATCGCACTTGTATCATAAAAGATATCACCCAATTGATATGGTCATTCAATTAAAAGATGTTACCCAAAAGATTCATTTATAGGTATCAGGATTTATTAATTCTTACTTTTTTTTGATAACATTAATTATTATCATTATTTAGTAGACAATTGGGCGACCATATTTATTTATTTGACCATATCAATTTGACCTATTTAATTAAAAAAACAAATTGAATTCGGTGAGCCAATGTCCCTTCTAAATTAAAATTCGGCAAAAAATAATAAATTTAATGACTGAATATATGAGAAAGATATTATGCTCCTAAAATAATAATTATTTGGTAGTTTCTCCTAAAATACATTGATCTAATTCAGGAAAAAATTGAACAATAAATTGGAAAAATTAGTTACTATTATTTTTATAAAAATCTTAATTGATTTGTCAATTGAATAGCTTTCCTCAAATCTTCGCCTATTATATTAATTGTTTGACTAATTATGGAAATGAATTGATACTTGTAAGGTATTTATTATTAATAAAAAAAATAAATCAATTATATAACTGACTTTAAGCTATAGCTATTTAACCCATGCATTACACTTAACAAATTTAGTATTTTAGTAGTATAACAATAAAATAACATTTAATTATCAAAAAATCAAAAATCAACAAATAAAAAAAAGGACGTTTGTGGTGTTTAAATAGGAAAGGAAATCAATTTGTGGTATTGAACATAATGCAAACGTGTTTCGTATAGGGAACTATCGGATCCTTTCAAAATTCAAATGATATCGCGAGAAAAATTGAGAAAAAAATTATATGGCTAGAAAATATATGTTGGTATTTATTTATAGAATGTGCCATAGAAATAAATTAATGTAATTTGAAAATAAATTGATCAATAATTAATTTATTGACTAAATATATGAGAAAGATAATATGCTTACAAAATCATTATATTATTTTAGTTTCTACTAATTGTAAGAATGAATAAAATCTGAATTGAATAAACGATATTCTATAATTACTATGATCATATCAATTTATTTGAATAATTTTCAAATTCGAAATAGTGTTTACGTTGCAATTATTATTCGGAATAGTGTTTTGGTAGACGTATGATTTGTTATTACAACATAAATAAATTTCTTAAATATGAATTGTTATATTTTATAAAAGGAAATATGCGAACGTGGTAAAAACACAAGAAATGGGAGTTTGAATAGGGTTTTAGTAATCTTTTCGCAAAACTTGTGTATTTTTTAAAACATTTTCAAAACAACTCTTTAACAAAATAGTAATAAAAACAAGTAAAGAGAAGAGAAGAGAATGACACAGTGATTTATGCTAGTTCACTATCACCCGATAGCTACGTCTAGTCCCTTCACACACTTGAAGGATTTCTCCATTATAATCAACCTGATTACACTTGAGAGTATACTACTGTCAAACTGGCTATACTCACAATTTCTTAGAACGACTTAGTACAGTTAAGCCTCTAAGAAATGCAGCCACTACTGGGCTAGATACAAGGCTCAAAAGTAGTTCGAAACAATATCAAATAACTCTCAGCAGAGAGGATTTACAATAAAAACTTAAGCACAAAGAGTAACTTTCAAACTGAAAGAATAAAATAATTAAGTGCTTGTTCAATGTGATCACAGAGACTTGGAATAATTTCTTGGTTGCTCACTGTCTCAGATATTGGAGTATTTTTGTTGTTGCTTCGTTTTTAAGCGTTCTCGTTGACTTACTTCAGTGGGAGAAGTAATGTATATATAGCTAGGGTTGTGAATAGTATCATTGTGATCTAACAGCTCTATGCACCAAATGACAAAACTTCAGATCTACCTTTTGTGGCTTTTAGCAAGTCACGTCGCTTTCCATTCTGTGCTTGTACACTGACATAGTAGACAAGATTTTTGAATATGAGACACTTCTTGAGCAAGTTTTCTGATGATTATATCTATTGACATTCCCTTTGGCCTTTGATTCCTCGTACATTAAAATACTCATCAATGAGGTCTCTTTAATACTTAAAGTAGACTTTAATGAACACTCAGTCTGATTTGCAATCAAAGCATCTGTTAAACAGACAATGTCTGTTACTGAGATACTCTATTAACCAGAGTGAGCTTAAAACAGAGGCAAGTTCTTCAGTACATAATTTGTTAGCCTTTCATATAAGAGATTCATAGAGAAACGGACGAAGGCTTCCACTGTGTAGTCTATTCATAGTCTGTTTGAGTGTTGACCAACAAATAGAGCGTTGACCAATAATAAATCATGGTCTCACCAGAGCATAGTCTCCCAGAGCGTTGACTACCAACAGAGTGTTGACCAAATCAGAGTGAGGCTATAAGACGATGACGTCAGCAACTCTTACCAGACGATCAGTGTCAGACTCAGACTCATGAAACTGAGAGTGAAATGTACACTTAAGCTTAATCTTCTGAGATCATTCCTTTTGATGAATAGTGACTTCTGTACACTAACAAACACATCAAAGGATAAATTGTTCTATTAACTATTTGTTATCATCAAAACAATTAAGGGTCATTGTTTCTGAATCCACTTGATTCCAACAATCTCCCCTTTTTTGGTGATGACAAATGCATAGATTGATGAACAATTTTCCATTTGAAAAATATTTACTTAAAGGAATTTCAGAGGCTCCCCCTGAATTAAGCACATATAAATATTTTATAAGTGTAAAGTCACATCAGATAAATGTAACACTTCAGATCATTTCAAGTATCAGAGCTTTCATATACAAAGTAATGTATCAGAGCATATATGTATTAATACAACATTAGAGCATATATTCCAATATAATGTATCAGGGTAAATAATACATATTATAATGCAGTGTATCAGAGCAGAAGTAACTATAATGCAATGCATGATGACACTTGGTTGATATATTAGGTTCATCAATTACTCTATATCTCTATATTTTCTTCTTCCCCCTTTTGTCATCAGACAAAAAGGTTAAGAATAAGTAAAGAAAATCATAGTCAAAACAGGGTTTGAGAAAGATAAAGTCAAGACAGAATAAGTACCAAAAAAATATTGATTTCATTGATTAAGCAAAAATAGCATAGTAAAAAAATTGTTTTCAACTAAAAAAACAAGTACAAGGCTAAAAACAGAAAATTGTGAAAAACCTAAGGGTTATCTAAGGTTTCTTCCGCTGATCCTCAATGAACTGTAGCATAGAAGTAACATCCTCATGTCTCTTGTTCGATACTTCAATGAACTCCTTGAAGTTTCTATTGTCCTCAACAAGTTGGTCCAAAACCTCTTTTGGAACCACAACAGAATGATTAGTGGATGCAGAAGCAGAACTAGAAGCAGAGGGCTGAGACACCATTGCAGTTGAAGCAGGAGGAGGAGTTACAGGTTCTGGTGCAGGTGGAGGAACAAGAGCAGAAGGAGGTGCAGGAGCAGGTTCTGGTTCCCACACAGCAGGAGTTTCTCTCCATTGGGGTAACTTCCAAGTTGGACCAATTTGGAGTCTTCTGTTTCTCTCAAGTTGATCATTTCTACGCTTCTCAAACCAGAAATTAACAAAGTGTCAATTTTCATAGAAATCCTCTTGAGCCTGTGCAGTACTAACACCATCCATTTTGTCCTCTTCAATATATCTCCAAGCATCAAACGCATACTGTCTCCGAGCCTTAAACACTTCAAACCCAGCAAAGAGGCAAAGATTAGGCTGAGGTACAACTACTGCTTAATGATGGTTTAGTGGAGGTTCACAACCAATTTGAATAATAGGTTCAGGGTGGTGGGATTGTTGGTTCAATAATGGTGACATCATCATCAAGTTCAGGTTCTTGAATTACCTTAGAGGCAATTTTAGCAGTAATGACTAAGTCATCATCTACAATTGGGTCTGCAGTAGGTTCAGACTCATGGTGGATTAGTGAATGTGGTGGTCAAATGATTTGTGGTGGAGCAGGTAGAAGGATAGCAAGTTGCAGAGAGGAATCTAAAACAGGTGGTAAGGTAGTGAGGGGTTGAGCTTCACAGATCATATCAGAGCCAGGTTTATCAGATTGGGGTTCCTGGTTGATAGTCTCAGTGACTGTTTCGGGTTGTGAAGGGTGGTTTAAATCAGGTAGGGCTTGGGGTGGTGATTTAGGTGGAGTGATGGGTTTAGGTTGTGGTGATGGTGTGATGGTTGTTTGTGGTTGTGATGGTGAAGAAATTGGTGTGGGTTATGGTGAAGGTGTTTGTGTTGTTTGTGGTTGTGATGGTGGTATAGGATCAGTTATGAGAGCAACAAAGATGGGCTCAATGTAAGGAATTGAGACTTTGGGAATAGGTACCTGTCTTTGTCTCTGTCTTAAGGAGACATAATCTTCTTCATCATCATTAGATGAGTCAGAAGGTAATGGGGGTAGAGGTTTTTGGGTAGGTTTAGAAGGGGTTGGTTTAGAAGGTTTGGGAGGAGGAATAGGTTTAGAAGGTAATGGTTGAGAGGATTGAGCAGGTTGGGTTACAGAAAAACCAGTTATAGCAAATCCAGTACCATACACAGAATCATAAAGATTAACAACCTCATCAAGTACCTTGGGTTTCTTTGCAAGGATATCATCCAACTTGATTATTCTCTTCCTCTTTGTAGCAGTTGCCGTAGCAGCAGTGGTGCCAGAGGCAACAACAGTAGGAGCAGTGGAGGGAGCAGCAGAGGGTGCATCAACAGATGGAGCAAAGGTCTCTCTTTACAGAAGCCCTCTTGCTTTGCGGTCCTCATAGAATTTGAGGCATTCCTCTTGAGATTTAGCAATCATCTCAGCAAGTTCAACCTTCTTCTCTTCATGTTCCTCTATCAGCAAAGAGGGCATGAATGCAAGCCTTTCTGGATGAACAAGGTGAGTAGGCTCAGAGGCAATGTGAATGCCAGTGCTCCTTGTTATTTTTCTGGTAGGTACAACAGGGGCAACTTCAGTGACCTTCCTTTTCCCTTTCCTGACAGGTTTGACAGCAGCTTCCTCTTCTTCCTTCTGGATTTCAGCAATGATCTCAGAAGATAGGACTCTCATCTTCTTCAAGTTATCACTGTTGAAGATTGGTGCACTACATGTTTGAAGTGCAACACCAGATTCTTCAGTGTTCAATCCTTGAAGATGCCTAATCAGACCTTGATTATCCAGAATCGCAGAGATCACCCTTCCATAGGGTATATTCAATTTCTTCCCTTTCCTGGAGAAAGAAATGTTTCTGCGCAATTGATCAAAAATAAGGCTTGGCAGATTGATCTTGGATTTGAGTTCATAATACCACATAACAAACTTGTGGTCTGAACTCACAGTGTCAACAGATCCAGATTTGGGTAGAATGCAATTCTCGATGATTTTGAAGAGCACCCGAAACTTGTTCTTCATGTCCACAACCTTTGAACTTCCAAGGTTCTCATAGATAGTAGAGTTGATGGTGTCCATTCCACCATACTCGTCTTCCCAGTTATTTGTGAGTTTTCTTCTAGAGTTAGGGCACTTGGTAACGTCAGAGATCAAGTCCTGTGTAATCATTATGTGTCTTTTTTGCACATAGCTATAGATGGTGTTGTCCTTGGTTCTGGCAAATCTCCAGAACTCCTTCACTAGCTCGTGGTAGATGGGATAGTTATCCATGTAGAAGAAATATGTGATGCCCATATCAGCAAAATCAGTTCTGAAGGCGTACCCATTATCAGCTAGATCTTTGAAGTTCACATCTGATTCGTACATCACTTTCAGTTGATGTTGCTCTGCGTTCGAGGTTCGAGTTCAGGACCATACACAATTGGTAGTAGTGTAGCAGCCATTGCAGAGAGAGTAGTAGAAGCAAAGAGCATGTAGCGAGAATGGGGTTTAGGGTTTCAAGTGTGAGGCTTCTCAGGGAGAGATAGAATGGGTAGTGGATGGGTGAGTGGGTTAAAAACATGTTGAAGAAGGCAAACCGCCTTATTCAGTTTTCAAAAAATAAATAAAATAAATAAATTATCGTTTCAGAAATGAAACTTGTCTAGCTCTGCCATAAAGATGCGCAGTAAAACTGTCCTTGGGCGGTAAAAATGATTATGACTCAGCAAGAGCAATACTCATCTACTAACGCATCAACCAGTCTCAAAGAGACACGTGTACACCAAGATTCCCAGAGGGAACTTGCAATGAATGCAATAGACTCACATGAATATGAGCAGTTAATCAACAACAGATGATGCAAATAATGAATTTAATAAATAATAAATTAATAAATATAATATAAATAGAGGCAACCTAAAAACAAAGGCATATATGTACAACAGACAAACACATAAAATAGAGGCATATTTGAAAAAATAGACGCAATAACAAAAACAGATGCACGTGTTAAAAACAGACGCACATATAAAAACAGAGGCACATATGCAATCAGAGTCAGGCATTTCGGAGGCACACAAAACAGAGGCAAATATATTCAAATTAAACACTTATTCCTTTATAAGATGAAAATTCAAGTTCTTTCTTATAGAGTTGAATCTATCTTCAGCAAGGGGTTTTGTAAAGATATCTACCCATTGAGGGTCAGTATCAATAAATTTAATTTCAAGTATCCCTTTTCTGAACATAATCTCTAATGAAGTAATGTTTAATTTCAATATGTTTAGCTCGTGAATGCAAATAGGATTTTTAGTCAAACATATTGCAGAGGTATTATCACAGTATATAGGAATGTTACGCTTTTTTATCTGATAATCCTCATGCTAATACTTCATCCATAGAAGTTGTGAGCTACAGCTTGCTGCAGATATGTACTCAGCTTCTACTGTGGATAGTGCAATTGTACTTTGCTTTTTGCTGGACCATGAGATGAGGTTAGCTCCAAGAAATTAGCAGCCACCACTTGTGCTCTTTCTTTCAATTCTATCTCCAGCAAAGTTAGCATCACAGAAACCTACTAATTTGTAATTATCTGAATTCTTATAGAGCAAACCAAGATTAGTAGTTCCTTTGAGATACCTAAAGATTCTCTTAACGGCAGTTAAGTGAAATTCTCTAGGATCATATTGGAATCTTGCACATAAGCACACACTAAACATAATATATGGCCTTGAGGCAGTAAGATAAAGGAGTGAACCGATCATACCTCTATATACCTTTTGGGTACCTTTTTAATAGTCTGATGGATATATGTTCCATCTTGACGTTGCTTGATTTGAATACCAAGGACGAATTTTAATTCTCCCATTATACTCATTTCAAACTCATTCTGCATAAGCTTCCTCTTGTGAATACCCTTGAGCAACAAGTCTAGCTTTGTTTCTTACCACTTTGTCATCTTCATCAAGTTTGTTTCTGAAAACCCACTTGGTTCCAATGGCTTGCTTATCCTCTGGTGGAGGCACAAGCTTCCAAACATCATTTCTCTGAAATTGATTGAGCTCTTCTTGCATAGCAAGGATCCATCCATCATCTGTTAGTGCTTCATCAATTGTCTTGGGTTCTATTTCTGACATCAATGCAAAGTCAGAGTGTTCCCTAAGAGATGATCGTATTCTAACTCTATCACTTAGTTCACCAATGATCTGGTTCTTTAGGTGATGAGTTTTGAACTTCCAGTCTGTTGTCGTCTCTTCTTGAGTCTTGTCACTAGATGCAGAATCAGAGTCAACACCTGTGACACCATCATCTGTTTCTTTGCTTATCTTCATATCTGCAAAGATCTCATCTAACTCTGACGTTTCATTATCAGGCTTCTTATCATCAAATCTCACATGCATTCACTCATCAACAAGTAATATTTCTTTGTTGTATACTCTGTAAGCTTTAGAGCATTCAGAATATCCCAAAAAGATAGCTTTGTGTGATTTTGAATCAAATTTTCCAAGACTGTCCTTTGTATTGAGAACAAAGTAGTCACACTCAAATTGGTGAAAATAAAAAAATTTGGGTTTTCTTCCTTTCCCCAATTCATATGGAGTCTTATTCAAGATAGGTCTAATATAGATTTTATTTTGAATATAACATGCAATGTTTACTGTTTTTGCCCAAAAGTGCTTTACAACATTAGTTTCATGAATCATGGTTCTGCCATCTCTTGAAGAGATCTATTTTTCCTTTCTACAACACCATTTTGTTGTGGTGTTCTAGGAGATGAAAAATTGTGAGAGATGCCATTCTCTTCACAAAAGTTTTGAAGTAATTCATTTTCAATTTCTCCACCAAGATCACTTCTAATTGTTGTAATACAAAAACTTTTTACATTTTGCACTTATTTGCAGAAAACAGAAAACACTGTAAATGAATCATCCTTGTGTGCAAGAAATTTTACTCATGTCCATCTAGTATAATCATCAACAATTACAAGAACATATTTCTTTCCAGACAAAGATGCAGTTCTGGTTAGACCAAATAAATCTAAATGCAAAAGCTCAAGTGGTCTTGAGGTGGAAACAATATTTTTGGATTCAAAAAAAGATTTTGCTTGTTTCCCTTTTTGGCAAGCTTCACAAAGAGCAACAGATTGATACCTAAGATTTGGTAAACCTTTAACAAGTTATTTCTTGTTAAGCTTTGAGATTAACCTCAAGTTGACATGACCCAATCTTTTGTGCCAAGTCCACTGTTCTTCATCAACAGACAAAAAACATTTGACATTTTGATTTGTCAACTCAGAAAGTTTTATTTTATAAATATTGTTATTTGTCTTTGCTTTAAATAAAATGGAGCCATCTTTCTTGTTCTTGACTATAATGCATTATCACTAAAGCCAACATCATAACCACTATCGCATAATTGACTTACACTTAGTAGGTTATATTTTAGGCCGTCAACAAGTAAAACATTATCAATAGAAAGTAAAAATTTCTCACCAATTCTTGCACTTCCAATGATTTTACCTTTCTGGTTTCCTCCGAAACCTACTGTTCCACTCTCTTTAAGTTGGAGTTCTTGGAGCATACGCCTTTCTCCCGTCATGTGACGTGAGCACCCACTGTCCAAGTATCAGGACTGGTGTTTCAACCCTGTTGCTAAGCAAATCTGCAACATATACAATCTTGTCCTTAGGTACCCAAATCTTTTTTGGTCCTCTTTTGTTAGTTCTAGAAGGAAACTTGTCCTTCTTATTTTTCAATTCATAACAAGTACTTCTAATGTGTCCTTTCTTATTGCAGAAAGTACAAAGCAGACAGTCACTATGATTGTTGGTATTTTTGGGTTTCAAATTTGTGTTTTGAAATGTGGGTTCCTCTGGTTTGTAACCAAGACCCTATTTACCATTTTGGCTTACTCCCCAGATCATAGATGCTTGTTTGCTTCGTGTAACACACTTAGCAAGAAATCTTTGAAATCCCTCTTCATATTTTGAAGAGTTACATTCAATCTTTCCTTCATTCTTAGAGCTGTCATTCACCAAACAGTGATTTTCAGCTTTGAGCTTCTCATTCTCCTCATTGAGTATTAAAATTTCTTTTGAAAGTTTTGAGAATTTCTTTTTCAAGGCTCTATACTCAATATTCAGCTTAGAAGACTCATCTAAGAGCTCATCAAAAACTATTTGAATATCAGAAAATAAGTTAGAATCTACCTCTTCATCTTCTTCTTCACTGTTTGACCCTATGGTAGCCATTAGAGCCATGTTGGCTTGTTCCTCATCATCATCAGACGATGACGAATCAAAATCATCCCATGTTGCCATGAAACCCTTCTTATTCTTGCCTTTGAAACCACCTTTCCTTGGTTTCTTTTTCTCAAGTTGTGCACATTCAGAGTTGAAATGTCCTGGCTTTTTGCACTCGTAGCAAGTAACTTGGCTTTTGTCCTTGTAGTCCTTCTTATCCCTTGAGTCTTTCTTGTGGAACTGCTTCCTGAACCTTCCTTTGTTTTTCCACATGCATTGAATTTTCCTTGAAATTAAGGAAATTTCCTCATCTGTGTCTCCACCACTCTCATCAGACGATACTTCGTTTGTTTCTAGTTCAGCTTGAAGAGCTTATTTCAAAGCTATAGATTTTGATTTCTTGGGAGGTTCTTCTTCATTTAGCTAAAACTCATGAGCTCTCAAGGAACTTAGAAGATCTTCAAGTCGCAAGGCATTCAGGTCCGTGGCTTCTTGAACAGTCGTGACCTTAGGTCTCCACTTCTTTGGCATGCTTCTTAAGATTTTCTTCACGTGATCAGCAGTGGTGTAACTTTTCTTAAGAACTTTCAGACCATGAACTAATGTTTAAAATCTTCCAAACATAGTTTCAATGTCTTCTCCTTCTTTCATCTTGAAGAGTTCATATTGTCTAACCAAGACGTTAGCCTTAGTTTCTTGCACCTGGGAATTACCCTCATAGGCCAAGGCCAATAAGTCCCAAACTTCTTTGGCAGTTTCATTCTTCCCACATTTCTCGTACTCTTTCTCAGAAATGGCACAGATAAGAAAATATCTTGCCTTCTGATTTAGTTAATAGACTTTCTTATGATCATCTTCCCACTTTTCTCTAGGAATGAGTTTATTCTTGGAATCAACTGGTTTAGTATATTGTTTTGAACCATATCCCATAGTTCGAGTTGTTGAAACTCGAAGAAGGTTTTCACTTTATCTTTCCAATAGTCGTAGTTTGTTCCAGTGAACAAAGGAGGACGGTTAACGTGACCACCGGCTTCGTTGCTTTCCATGTATAAAGAATAAGATCTTTTCCTCTTACACTGTTAAGTGCTCAACCAAGAGGCAGAGCTTTGGTACCAATTGAACGTGGCAAAAACACAAGAAATGGAGGGTTTGAATTGGGTTTTAGTGTTGGCTTTATTGGTCAGCATCACCCTTAGGATTCGACGGGCTTAACATCCCAACCCATGGCGCCTATAATGGGCACAACCCCTTAAGTTTGATGCGGTTCTGAGTATCCTTAAGGAAATAAAGTTGTTCCCTTGTTAACAGCTATAGTTTTTGGTCGAGTAGTAAGCGCTTGATCAAACAAGTGGTATCAGAGCAAGGTCATGGGTTCGAATCCCCCGGGTGATAATGGGGGGAGAGATTGCTAGCTTTATTGGTCAGCGTCACCCTTAGAATTCGATGGGCTTAACATCCCAATCCATGGCTCCTATAATGGGCGCAACCCCTTAAGCTTGATGCGGTTTTGAGTATCCTTAAGGAAATAAAGTTGCACCTTTGCTAACAGCTATAACTTTTGGCCGAGTAGTAAGCGCTTGATCCAACATTTAGAAATCTTTTTGCTAAACTTGTGTATTTTTGAAAACCTTTTCAAAACAACTCTTTAACAAAATAGTAATGAAAACAAGTAAAGAGAAGAGAAGAAAATGACACAGTGATTTATACTAGTTCAATATCACATGATAGCTACGTCTAGTCCCTTCACGCACTTGAAGGATTTCTCCATTATAATCAACCTGATTACACTTGAGAGTATACTACTGCCAAACTGCTATACTCACAACTTCTTATAACGACTTAGTACAGTCAAGCCTCTAAGGAATACAGCCACTACTGGGCTAGATACAAGGATCAAAAGTAGTTCGAAACAACATCAAATAACTCTCAGCAGAGAGGATTTACAATAAAAACTTAAGCACAAAGAGTAATTTTCAAACTGAAATAATAAAACGATTAAGTGCTTGTTCAATGTAATCTCAGAGACTTGGAATAATTTCTTGGTTGCTCATTGTCTCAAATATTGGAGTAATTTTGTTGTTGCTTCATTTTTAAGCGTTCTCGTTGACCTACTTAAGTAGGAGAAGTAGGGTATATATAGCTAGGGTTGTGAATAGTGCCATTGTGACCTAACAGCTCTGCCGTTGTGACCTAACAACTCTGTGCACCAAAGGATAAAACTTCAGATCCACTTTTTGTGGCTTTTAGCAAGTCACGTCGCATTTCATTATGCGCTTGTACACTGATATAGTGGACAATATCAGGATCTTGTTCCTTGTGAGCTTTTTGAATATGAGACACTTCTTGAGAAAGTTTTCTGATGATTATATCCGTTGACATTCTCTTTGGCCTTTGATCCTCGTACATTAAAATACTCATCAATGAGGTCTCTTTAATACTTAAAGTAGCCTTTAATGAACACTCAGTCTGATTTCCAATCAGAGCATCTGTTAAACAGACAATGTTTGTTATTGAGATACTCTGTTCACTAGAGTGAGCTTAAAACATAGGCAAGTTCTTCAGTACATAATTTGTTGGTCTTTCATATAAGAGATTCATAGAGAAATGGACGAAGGCTTCCACTGTGTAGTCTATTCATAGTCTGTTTGAGCGTTAACCAGCAAACAGAGCGTTCACCAATAACAGAGCATGGTCTCACTAGTGCATGGTCTTCCAGAGCGATGACCACCAACCGAGCGTTGACCAAATCAGAATGAGGCTATAAGACGATGACACCAGCAACTCTTACCAGACGATCAGTGCCAGACTCAGACTCATGAAACTGAGAGTCAAATGCACACTTAAGCTTAGTCTTCTGAGATGATTCCTTTTGATGAATAGTGACTTCTGTACACTAACAAACACATCAAAGGATAAATTGTTCTATTAACTATTTGTTATCATCAAAACAATTAAGGGTCATTGTTTCTGAATCCACTTGATTCCAATAATATGTCCATAAAAAAGGATTCAATTTGACTTATCTAAATCATATTCTTAAGTATTGCTAATTAGGAAAATAATGACAGAGAGAAAATATTATCGTTTAAAATTTGAAATCAATATTATTTGAAGAAAAAAATTGGTCAATTCATAATTGATATGATCACTCAATAGGTTTTTTATTCTTTTAGTACGTACCTATTTTGTAAAAATACATCTCACTTGTCATTGATTTGTGAATTAAGGGGATTCTAATTGATTTAATAATGAATTGAAATTATTTCTTTCACTGGACTGTGAATGTGTCCTTCTATAAAATTATTTAAAATCATTGATCCTGCTAACATTTTTTGTACCGAATAAAAGAAGGAAGAATGCATACAACAACTTCACTTAAAAAATGAAAATCAAGAATCATCAAGCCAAAATCAATCATAAGCAATGAAATCTTTCCTTAATCAACTCAGTCATATTTAGTTCATGAATCAGATTCCTATATTTTGTTTAAGTAAAATCGCATGAAAAACACAAATAGTCTTTCAGTCTCTTTGCAAATTTGATCAATAAAAAGGAAAGAGGCTAGATTGGATAAAGTCAATCATAGAGTGAACTTTTACAAAATGTTATGAAATTATCCTTATCCTAAAAATCCTCAAAATGAGACCACATATACAGACTCTATTAGAAATTACCTGAAAACTAACCACCTGAATGACAACAGTAATCATACTTTGATCATACATAGTTACCCCAAATCTAATAAGACTGCCCTCTTTTAAATTCTTATCCATAGCAAATTTTTCCCACCCACAGGTTAAATAGCACTCGTGCTTAGCCCAATTTTCCCATCTCATTTGACATGGCTATCTCCTCCCTGATTTGTCCTCTAAAGTGCACCTTTTCGGGAATGCCACTGAGCAAAATGTAACTTCCAATAGCTGTAAAATTTGATAAGTAAATTCCAAACACAACACTTATTAACCGTTAAAACATAAATCAGATTCCTATAAGAAGAGCTTACCACAACATCAACTGATGCATTATTACTTGCCATTTTGTTTATAAAAAAAAATTATCCGGAAGGGTTAAAGAGGTATATAAATTAACAGTAAGATAAGAAACATTAGAACAAAGAGGGTTTAGAAGATGACCTGTGTTTCCGTTTACGGTTTCACAACATAAAACCAATAGCAAGAAGAATCAAGTTCGCCGGATTCGCCGCACAAAACGCTGATGAAAGAGGCACAAAAAATAATAACAAACATGAGAACAAATCAAATGCAATATGCAAAATCGAAATAAAAAAAGGAGAAGTAGGAGATAAGTAGGAGATACGCAGGAGTAGCTGGCCTGTGTTGCCGTTTAAGATTTCACAGCTATCGATGAGGAGAGAAGAAGGAAGTATATCTCCGGATTCGCTGCACAAAACGATTACAAACAACGATCGCCGGAAGAAAAACGCAGGAAGAAGGATGTCGTCGCAGGAGAAAAAGGAACGATCGCCGGAAAAAACACAGGAAGAAGGATGGTGTCACAAGAGAAGAAAGGTGGCGCCGCAGGAGACCAAAGCATTTTAGGTTAAATGAGTTTTTGATTTCTCTTCCGTTGGCATCACAAAACTATGTCCTTCATTTTAAAATATTTTTTTCTAATTCTTTCTAATTATTAAATGACAAAATCTCTTTAATTTTAAATTAAATCTTTTTAATTTCAAAATAAAATTTAAGGTTATTAAATGCTAAAATGCTGTTATAAGAGATTATTTTAGTGATTTGACCAAATTGCCCTCTAATTAATGCTTCTTAACACTATTACTTTTAATATTATAAAGATGAGCGATTTCTCACTTGCATCTAACTTTTTTTTTAAGTCATACTAATTGAAAAATCGGTTTTAGGGTGACCGAATTCTCATGTGGACTTTTTTTTTGTTTTTCAATTATTTTATTGTTTAAAAAATGATTAATTAAATATTGGTGATTAGTTATGTTAATGTGGGTCTTAATTAATTACAATAGTTAACAAAAAAATTAAATTAAAAAACTAAATATATTAATAAGTTAAATTACACACAAGTAATTAAATACATGGATTAATCAAATACTAATCACCTAGGTGGTATAAGTGGTGTCCAATCCCACATGGCAGAGGCCTCCTGTTACGTGCGGGGAGTTAACGGTCGACGAGGTGGCTCAGGTTGTTCTTCAGTAATAACAGGTTGCTTGTCATGCTGGACGACGACATTTACTGGCTGCATATGCTCATTTGCCCCAACATATGGTCCTGCAGAACTAGAAGCACCGTGGCCAGTGAACAGTCCGAATCCCTCCGTCGGTGCACCCTCCTCCACAACTTTTTCTAACGCACTGGCTCGTGAACAGTTGGATTCCCTAACTCGGTGCACCCTCCTCCACAACTTTTTCCAGCGCACTGGCCCGTGAACAGTCTGATTCCCTCCAACAATGCACCCTCCTCCACAACTTTTTTCTGACGCACTGGCCCGTGTACAATCCGATTCCCTAACTCGGTGCACCCTCCTCCACAACTTTTTCTGACGCACTGGCCCGTGAACAGTCTGATTCCCTCCAACAATGCACCCTCCCCCATAACTTTTTCTGATGCACTGTCCCGTGAACAGTCGATTCCCTCCAACAATGCATCCACCCCCATCACTAAGGAACCCTCTATAAGTAGAATACGATTTTCCAAACAAATTTGCACAACCAAGTCTTTCTCTTTCTGTTTCTCTTTCACTCTTCCAAGTTTTTCCAAGTCTTTCTCTTTCTCTTTCTCTTTCACTCTTCCAAACACATTCACAAAGCATTCGATGGCACCCACACAAGTTGTATGTATGCTCTACCACGATGGACAAATTGTAAACGTCGATGGCATCGGGGCAACGTTTGATTACCAAGAAAAAAAGGCAATCAAAGTCAATAAAAAGTGCAGCCTTGATCATTTGAAACAGAGAATCCAAACTAAACTTAACGTTCCTACATCGAAGAGGGTGGCCGGTCCTGTATCCATTGGGTCAAGTGCTTGGCGTCACATATGTCTCGTAATGGACATATCTTGGCCCGATATGTGGATTATGTGATGCATTAAAGTGGATCAGATGTGTGGATAATACAGGTGGCCCAATAACAAATTTAGAGTAGACTCTAATGCCATCTTAGATTCTGAATCTATGTTTTGCACAGAGCTATTGGGTCTGGTGCGTGGATAATGCAAGTGGCCCAACAACAGATATAGAATAGACTTGATATCATCTTAGATTTTTGGCCTTACTCAATTAAAGTGAGAATTGCTCAGGGCTATTGGGCCTGGTGCATGAATAATGCAGGTGGTCCAATAATAGATCTAAGATAAACTCTAATATTATATTATATTATATTTTGGACCTAACTCAACCTAAGTGAGGATTGCTCAGGGTTATTGGGCATGGTGTGTGGACAATGTGGGTGGCCCGTGCTCTGATTAAATAAGAATCCCATAAATGCCTATCCAATAGTGATTTATGATATTATAATAGAATAGTTAATGATCCCATAAGACAAGTTGATGTTATTTTGTAATAGTGATCTAGTGATTACAATCCCATAAAACAAGTTGATGTTATTTAGTAAGTTGCAAGGGCCTTCATGGCTAGTTGCTTAGATGCCGGTCATAGCAACATAAATTCAAAACTTAGTTCTAGTCATAAACAGGGAATCTATGACTATATTGTACAGAATTATCTGAAGAAAGCATATATCTCTTTTGCACAAAGCATATATATATAAAAATTGCCAGTGAATTGCTGGTTAACAACTTAAGCAGCTGCACCAACAGGTACGCCACCCTTGAGCCTAGATGAACCGTACAGTGTTTCTTCAAACCGGATGATCTCATTCTTGGATCCATAAGCAACTTGAGTTCTATCATCAACGTTATCGATGACCTTGTCTAGTACAGATTGATGGCCATCACTGCTGTAACCTCCAGCTTTTTCAATCAACAACCCTAAAGGAGCTACCTCAAACAGCAGTCTCAACTTGGCTTTGGCTGATGGTGATGCCACGTTTGTAAAGATCCCCTTTTCTTTTACAATAATCTGATAATAAAAAGACAATTTTGAAAGCATATTATGCCAGATTTTCATTGAGTTTCAAAAAACATGTCAGTGAAGTGATTTCGAAAAAAGACCGTGTTAGGATCCAACCGCTCTCCAACGACTGCACCGTATGCAGCATTGCAGAGGATCTGAGTTCATTATTAACGGTGCAGCCGTTGGATCCTTGTGTTGTGTTGGATCTGACGGCTCTGTAGCAGCTGCGTCGTGTGCAGCGCCGCAGAGAATTTGGGTTCATTATCATAATGTCATAAATGTCTGTGTTGAGAAAAGAACCTGGTTGACATCTGGCACCATTCCTCCAGTGTATCTCAATGTGTATTTTTCTCTGACATAGTAATCGACCAACTATTGGATGACAAAAGCAGATGTAAGTATTCATTGATACAGTACATGTTATAGTTATAATACTAGCAATGAATTTTCTTTTATAAGACTGCAATTAGACCTTGGCATAATTGGGGTTGTCAGATGTGGCTCTTAAATTTCCCGGGGAGAATAGTTTTCCTTCACCAATTTCTGTAGTCTCTTTGACATGTTGCCATTTTCCTGAAATATGTATTGAATAATTTTTCATATGATCAAGCTTGGATAATACTTGTCTATAGTAAGCTTGTCTCAAAAGTGTAAAAATGCATCTATTCTTAATTCAATTCATAGCGTGTGTGTGATCTTAACTCGCTAAAATTGAAGGATGGATACATGTAGGGTTCGCTCAACATATTTTTAAGTCTAAAGCAAATTTTGAGGTAAACTTTTTTAAAATAAGGTCTATGTAGATAGTGAGACATTTTTACTGGCTAATTAATTTTTAATTGAGAGAGAATATAAAAAAATCAGGAGCCTTATAAAAATAAATGTGATTTTTGCTCAAGCAGGGATCAAACGCTATTTTCCAGAGAAACAAGCACATTGGTACCAACTTACCATTGTGTTGTGCAAGCTAATAATGAAAGTTTTATAAATACTAATAGTAAATACATTTTTTGCTGGTAGTTCTACATAAAGGACTTAGGCCGCCTTGTGCTTGAGTTGGCTCTGAATACATCCTTATTTGCTCAATTTAAAGACAAACTCAACTTAGTGGAGCTTTTTTTCCAATGAAGTTTTACACTATTGCAAAATGATGAAGGAACATAAACAATTTTTGGTCTAGAGAGTCATTGAGAAGTTTAAATTTAAATGACCATATGTTAAAGGGTGTATACTACTACCTTACTAGATTCTCATAGATATTTACCTTCATCAAGGAGAAGAAATTCATGGGTGCCAGGGAAGTCCTTAAGAGCAAGCACATATGTGGTTCTAGGACCCAAAACTCCCATAGCTGCAGCAACTTGATCTCTTCCGGTGACCCCAGTTAACTTATCTCCAGGCCACACGCCAAAAATGGTGCCTACTGTGAAATTTGTATCTACTATGCTGGAGCCATCAAGGGGGTCAAATGCAACACTAAATCCACCTGTTAGTTGCATATTCACACACACAAAAATTGCATAACCTCAAAAATGATTTCTTTGTATCAGAGACAAGACTCGTATTTTAATTTACAGTTTAGTACAATTATGACACACCTTCAACTGGACCTCCCATGTCCTGAAGCTCAGGAATTTCTTCTGAGCAAGCATACTTGCAAAAGTGAGAGTAATTTAAGGCCTGTGCATAGAAAATTGGAGACTTTAGCTTCATTGCACATTGAAAATAAGATGTCATTTTTTACCACTATTAAGAAAAAGAATTCAGGCATCCGAATAGTCCCCTCAAAACCGGCTTGTGAGGGGGTGGTCTACCCAACTATATAAGCAACGGCCAGGCTCGTTAACCACCCGATGTGGGACTCGCAACACGCCCCCTCGAGCCTGGGCTCGTCACCACAAGCGAGGGCTAGCGGCACTATCCACACCACCGGGCAGAACGTGGCTCTGATACCATGTTAGAATTCAGGCATCCGAATAGTCCCCTCAAAACCGGCTTGTGAGGGGGTGGTCTACCCAACTATATAAGCAACGGCCAGGCTCGTTAACCACCCGATGTGGGACTCGCAACAAAAAGGATGGAGAGAGATCTATCTATTATCTATTTAAGAAATTTAACAACATTAAAGACACGTGTCAAAAACTTATTCATCATTTTTCCTGCCAAAAACTATTTTTCCACAAGAAAATTAACTACACTATAGGTTCTGTTTTTCTTTGTCACCCACATTGAGCATAGGTTCTCTCAGCTAGTTATTTACTCCCTCCGTTCCATAACTTTAGTAGTTTTAGCAAAAAAAATTTGTTTCAAAACAATGGGTGTTTTATAAACCCAAGATATAATTTACATTTTTTTTCCAAGTATACCCTTCATATATTTATTGTGTTTACATTGAAAATTGACACAACCCCACAAATATTTAGTTGATTATTTTGAAACCTACAGCAATTAATAAGGCTATTTTGGTAAAAATATACTTCAATTAAATGATTCATTGGTCTGTGTGTGAAAACCTTAAACCACTAAAGTTATGGAATGGAGGGAGTATGTTGTAACATCATGATTTATTGTTCAATTAGGTAGAAACTTATTGACAATAGTGATGTGCAACCTCAAAAAGAAGCTTGTTAGCGAGCATATCCACGGCAAGCTGCTCATCCCCAAAAGAATTAACACATTGTGTTCCACCACATGCAGCTGTCTTCACTTTGAAGGAAATTGTTCTCAATGCTTCTCCCATGCACACCAACAACCTAATCAACCCCTTATCCGGTGTTGCCTTCGTGAGGAATTCTTCCTACAATACACAAACACCAACATCAGTTTATTCAATTCAGCTGTATACATAAACAAAAATTTATGAGTTCAACACAGAAAGTAACTCACTAGACTGTCCCCAATTTCGCATTTGGTTATGAAAGAAGAAGTGCCCTTTGTCCTTGAAACCTTCATTGTTGATTTGGATGACACTCTAAGAGATTCTCCAAATAAAGAGCTGGATTTCAGACTCTGTCATTACAAATATGTTCAAAGAAAGTTACATAAAGAAAGAACCAATATAAGTGCCAAATAGAATAGAAGTACTTTCCAAGTTTAAGTGGAAATCCTATTGAATAATTATTTCATTCATTCAAATAAGAACTTTATGATGATTGTTGTGCATACATACCCTGAAGGCAGAAGAGGGAGAGATGGAGGGCGGGGAGTGCTTGGAAGAGACACTAGGAAGGAAAGCCCCGCGGGAGTAGCATGCTATGCCGGTTTCCATGGCTGCAAAACAAAACTATGCTCAAAGGTTTTCAGGATGTTGTTGTTATTGCATTGACAAAAGAGAGTGAAAAGGGATAGCAATTATAGATATGTGGCTAATTATGCATGTAGTGCCACGTGGCAGGTGCTGAGTAGATAGGCTGTGATGAAACTGCATTTGGGTATGAAATATTTAGCAACGCAAGTATTTTATGTGGTTGTGCTATGGTCCTATTTAGGAAGAGATATGGTGGGGGGGATACTCTACTAGCCCCTCTGTTTGTTGGTTTGTGCTTAACAGTGTTCTGCTTACGTGTTAGCAACATAAATGGGAGTGTGTTATCAAAAGCACTTTCTTAAACCTTGGACACTGCTTTCAATTGGCTGAGAACGGGTAATTAAAGAGAGGAGCATACATTTTAATTACACGAAATAGATGTTACTGCTAATTACTGTATTTATTTAGCGAATTATACCTTGCATTTTAAAATAGAAAATAAAAAGGATGACAATTTTGATTCAGTTTTGCCAAACTTCTAGCCTCAAGTGGGATGAAACTTGTAGCTAGTTAGCCAATTTATTTATTAAGCATGACTGAAGATGAGGGTCTTGGTTTTTCAAGAGCTTTAAGTTGGTACTTCTCCTTTGGTATTTATGATAGTTACGGATTGTTGAGGAATTCGTGATTCGTTGCCCTGGACTTTAATTTTAGTTGTTTGTCCCTTTTTTCTAAAGCTTATTCCACTTTTCCCACAAAAGAAACTAAAAAGGATTAAATTATTGGGGCTGGGTTAAAGAATTAAAGGAAATGGGGTGAACAACAACTATGGTCTATGAAATCTAGTCCAAATAGGAACTGTGATTTTCTTTAAAAAAAAAACTGAGTGATCCAGGCCCAACCATTGTGGGTTCAAGCCCTTAACACCATGCCTTATTACATGTGATAACACATGGCCTTGTAGCATGTAATGCAAATGGCAAGATGCATGTGATTCACATAACAAGTGGCACTTGACTTTGTTGTATGACAAACGCTTGACTTATTGCATGTACTTCCCTTAGTTTCCTCCTATTATAAATGGAGGTTCATATGTATGCATTTGAATCTAAGTTTTATGAATTAAATTGAGAGTTGCTTGTTAGCAATTGTGAGGGTGGATTCCTTCAAAACAGAGTGGATTCTCTGTTCTATCTTGGTTCTGTACCATTTTGGTAATCAGAGCAAGGTAAGGTGCGAGTTTGAGTGAGAAAAGTGAGAAAAATCTTGAGTTTTAGGAGGTTGTCCTTGAGGAGTCGGATTCCCTTCGAAACCCATATTTTCGGTCCTTTTTCACAAAAACTAACACCGCCATCGTGTTCAGAAGGTCCAAAACCTTCAGGATACAAAATTTCACGGCGAACGGACACCTCACGCGCTGTCACGCGCTTTTGCCGGTGACCCATGCGCCACACTCTGTCTTCACGCGTTTCCACGCGCCTGCTCAAGGAAGAAGACGAGACACGTCAGCGTGCCACGTCACACCATGTCATCACACGTTGTCCATTCGAGCCGCCAAGTGTCACTGCACCAATTCAAAGATGTACTCACCAACGCACACTTCACCTGCCACCTCACAGCCACATCACCAACCAGTCAATTAAAAACTACCACGTGTCACCAGGGCCACGTCATCCCATATTTTCAAAAATTACAGATAAGCCCTCATCTTTCCATATTTACATTTTTGCCCTGTACTTTTGAAATTGCAAATTGACCCCTAAACTTTTAAAGTTTGCAATATGGGCCCTAAACTTTATAAATTACAGCTTGGCCTCTAAACTTTCAAAAAGTGTAATTTAGCCCCTGAACTTTTGGAAATTGCAGTTTGACCCTAAAGTTTCAAAATTTGCGGTTTTACCCCTGTACTTCTAAAATTACAATTTGGACCTTAAACATTTTGAAATTGCAATTTGACCCCTAAGTTTTTCAAAATGCCTCCAAGACGTCTTCTTCAGCTTGAAATGGAAACTGAAGAGTTAAGAAGACAACTACTAGAGCTACAGGAAACTGTTAGGGAGCAACAAGCCCTATTGGATGAACGCTCCAAGAATTCAAGCCGTTATTCATCTGGTAGTGATTCCTCATCTACTAGAAGACTTCATCCTCTTCGTCGGTCATATAAAAGTGATGATATCAAAGTTGAAATCCCTGACTTTGAAGGGAAGCTTCAACCAGATGATTTTGTCGATTGGCTTCAAGCCGTTGAATGCGTCTTTGAATACAAGGAAGTTCCAGAAGAGAAGAAGGTAACGGTCATTGCTGTCAAGTTAAAGAAGTACGCTTCCACTTGGTGGGAGAACCTTAAGAAAAAGAATGAACGTGAAGGAAAGAGCAAGATCAAGGCCTGGGAGAAAATGCGTCGTGAGCTAACAAGTAAGTTCTTTCCCCCATCTTATTATTAGGATAGCTTTATTCAACTGCAGAATTTTTAACAAAAGGATTTATCTGTGGAAGAATACACTTAAGAACTTGAGAAATTGATGATGAATGCGATATTCAAGAAAGGGAAGAACAAACCATTGCTCGATACCTCAGAGGGCTAAATACAGACATTGCACATCGTGTAGAACTTCAACAATATTGTTCTTTGGATGATGTAATTCATTTATCTGTTTGTGTGGAGAAGCAATTATCCAAAAGGTCTTCGCACCAATCATTCTCTTCAACAAATAAATTTTCAGCCACTACATCAAAACCTTCCCAACCCATCTCTTCCAGTAGAATCTCCATACAAATCCACCAAAGAAGCAGTCAAATGCTACAAATGTCATGGTTTTGGACACATAGCATCGATTGTCCAACAAAAAGAACTGTGACTGTCATCAAAGAGGAAGATAACCAAGAAGAAAAAGAAGAAACTGAAGAAGATGTCCCTCCAGTGTACGATGAAGAGATTGTGCATCCAAATCATGGTGAATTGTTAATTGTGAGACAAAGTCCCTACAGAGCACTAGAAGAACTATGGTTAAGACACAATATTTTCCACACCCGTTGCACCACTACTGGTAAGACTTGTGAAGTTATTATAGATAGTGGGAGTTGTGAAAATGTAGTATCCAACTACATGGTGGAAAAATTGAAGCTACCAACTCATGATCATCCTCATCCCTACAAATTAAAATGGTTAAATGAAGATGATGAAGTGATGGTTATCAAGTGCTGCCTTGTGACATTCTCAATTGGTCCCAAGTACCAAGATATGGTACTGTGTGATGTTATTCTTGTGGATGCTTGTCACATTCTCTTAGGAAGGCCTTGGCAATTTGATCGTCAAGTCATATACGATGGTTATGCTAACACCTATTCTTTCGAGAAGGATGGAGTAAAAGTCAAACTAGCACCATCGCCACCCAGTAAAATTACAAAGATACCTAAGCCACCATTGCCTTCAGTGACTAAGAAAAATTCCAAGGGAGTAGCAAAGAAAATTTGGCAAGGACCACCGCCATGGAAGAAAGAGCTAAACTCGAGGACGAGTTCTCTCTAACCCGGGGAGAATGATCCAGGCCCAACCATTGTGGGTTCAAGCCCTTAACACCATGCCTTATTGCATGTGATAACACATGGCCTTGTTGCATGTAATGCAAATGGCAAGATGCATGTGATTCACATAATAAGTGGCACTTGACTTTGTTGCACGACAAACACTTGACTTATTGCATGTACTCCCCTTAGTTTCCTCGTATTATAAATGGGGGTTCTTATATATGTATTTGAATCTAAGTTTTATAAATTAAATTGAGAGTTGCTTGTTAGCAATTGTGAGGGTGGATTCCTTCAAAACAGAGTGGATTCTCTGTTCTATCTTGGTTCTGTACCACTGAGCCATTATTTCATATACAAAACCTGAATAAATTATTATATATTTGTTAAGTTGTTCAGGATTAGTTGGATAAAAAATGGTATTAAAGCATGTAAAAAGTTATATGAGTACATATAAAACAAGTCTAGACCAAAGTCGTCGAGATTTGAAGCAAAACTAGTAATTTGGAGGAAGTATTTACTTGTTTGGTCAAGGACATCTAAAATAACAAATCTAATAAGGAGAAAACTTACATACAGTACTCTAGATACTGCTCATCTTGTTTTGCACTGAAAATATAAGAAAACGGTATAAAACTGTCTTCAACTGTCTCTGAATCGACAGATCACTTAAACAGTTTTAGTATCTATAGGGACAATACCCAACTGTACCTAAGTTTTTTCCTAATAATAATATTGTTTTTCGACCATTCGAATAAAAGCAAATTTACTTCAGTGTCACAAATATTGATCGGTGAGTATGAGCAATAGGGATCTCAACGAGCATGGCGAGGCGGGAGTATTCATCTGTCCCTATGTCCACCCCGCATATTCCCCGTCCTTGTTTTCCACCATGAGGGGATTTTTCCCCCTGTCCCTGCGGATTCCCCAAAGATCCCTGCGTGGACCCGTGATTCATAAAAAATTAGCACAGAAGCCTGAAAGTCAAGCACCATATGAATTTTGAATCAAACCTTCAAAACAAGTTCTGTCAGGATTTCCAAAACAACTACCATCAACATTCATAATGGTGCAATTCTCAAGTGAAGATGCCATGTGATCCATGTGTCTGTCCCTATGCGCTTCACTTCTTTGCTCAAGAAAGCAGAACTCAAAAATAGTTGCCATGTTATTCACTTCAAACATAATCCATTGTAAAATGAACTCTTCACTGCCTATACAATGAGAATTACGAGCTCTCCATCTCAAGCCTGTTTGGTTGAGATTGTTCTCAACGCAAACGGCAAAAGCGCACTTCCCGATGCCCAAAAACGGGAGAATCTCACAGCGCCTTCCTTGCTCCTTTTTCCAATCGGCGATTTCTACCGAGATTTGGGGCTGTGGAATCTCAAACAAACAATCAACCAAAGTCCCACAAGGAACAAATTTCCATGCCCTTCAGCAACCAAGAGGATCCTGATTTAGCGGTGTAGACATCATTAATGTTCTCCTTCCAGACATAGACATCTGCTACCCTCGATACAAATGGATTTTCAGCCTATTAGCCATAGCTTTTGAATCATAAAAGGTGTATTGAATAATGTTTAAGAAATATATATTGCTAGTATTCTTCTAAATCGGTTTATCAAAATTCACTTATTAAGAAATAAAAAATAGTTACTAAAAATATAATATTAAATACGTTAATTAACTTTTGTTTATCAAAAAAAAATTAAAATCTTAAAAGTCGGTTTATTATTTCTCAAATTTAAGAGACAGGTCGCAACTCACAACAATGTCCATGACTGTGTGACACGCTGAACCAAAAAAATGACATATGGCAAAATTAACGATTTTCAACTGTTCACACTTCACTCGTTAAATGGAAGACGCACACAAGAGCACGACAAATGAAAGGCACGTACAAAAACAGAGGAAGCTTCCTTGGGAGAGTGACTCACTCATACACTACAACGACAACAGACAATGGCAAAATATATATCCTGCGAGATTCTTGCTTGGCATTAGAGTGAAGTATCCATCCTCGTATTTTCTCCCAGATTTTTTGTTTTGGGGCTGACAAATGTCTTTCTCAGGTACGCTTCTCACTCGCTCGCTTCCCAAATTCCCGACTCAGCAACCATGTATCCACAAGATGGTTGCTTTTTCTTTCTATTGAATTAAATCTCTAACTGGGTTTGATTTTTGTTGTGTTTCAGTGACACCCCTTTTTATTTCATCTTGTTCTGAAATTTGAACCAATTTGAATTTTTGCTTTTGCGAGCCAATGTGGTTGGCTGCTTCAGCTGAAAGTTTGGTCGACCCAGTTTGTAAATAAAGGTTTTAGAAGTTCTTTTAATTTTATTTTTTTTAAACAACAAATTACTTGTAGTTTTGTTTTATACAATTTCTTTAAAGTTTTGTTCTTTTTTTGCCCCCTCAATGAAAATCGTCTAGCCCTGCTCCTAGTGTTGATATTTAGAAACTGACATTTTGAGTGATGATGACCAAATCTCTGTTGAATTACAGGTTATCCCTTAGACACCTGGAAGCAAACTGGAGGTGTTACTTGAACGGGATTATAAGTTAATTTATAGCTTGAAGATATGTCTGCTTATGCCCATCAAATGGAGCAGCAGTACTCAGCAGTTAGTCTGTCAGATGATTCTGGTATGTAATGCCATTTTTGTCTCTTTTTGGCTTTAAATAAATAACAAACATTATTTATGAATTTATGATCTATTGTTGAGCCCACATGTAAGTAGATTTTTTTTTTTTTGACAAAAGAAAAGGTTAAGCAATTTTATTAATACTCAGAACCGCAATACATTTGGTAACTTGATCATAAATTTGAAAGCTAGCAATATATGCACCCACCTCTACCAAAGAGTAAGCAACTACATGGGCTCGCCTTCTATAAAACTCTACCAAAGAGTTGGTAATAGAAAAAGATAAAAGACTCCTACTATTCAAAATAAAAGCCCTATAGCTAGGTTTCTCCTGATTATTTTTTATACTATCAACGATATTCTTGGAATTCACCTTGAAGATCACCGCCGTTGAAATAAATTTAATCGCCCAATGAATAGCATACATGAGGCTTAGGACTTTTCCTTGACAAACTTGGAGTCCGGGAGAGTAGATGTAGGATTTGACTATGAAGAAATATTCTCCCTCATCACATAAAACGATGTCCATGATGAAGAACAGGACACAAAGACTTCGAGCTTCATCCGGTGGTTTTCGTGGAGGGCAGATTGGCACCAGATCTAGTGGCGGGGGAGCAACAGTGGGTACCATCATAGATTTCCTGTTGTCTGTCGGTGGTGGCTTAGGTGGAGGACGTTTTCCATGACCGCAGAGATGCAGACAGCGGGTTGGTGAATTCTGGCTAAAATCCAAGACCGCTGCGGGAGCCTTGACTCGGACAAGAAAATCGTGATAGCTGTTGGCAGAAGGAAGGAAATTCATGGTGGGTGTTGGTAGTGACAAGAAAGAGACAAGCAATGAAGAGGTGGAGAGAAGGGAAGGGAGAAAACCCCAAAGGATGGGGGAAAAAGCCTCCACAGGAGAGTAAAAGAGCCCAGACGGCGCTGGTAAGTATAAACCCTAACAGAGCAAAAAGCTCGCAGGGAGAAGGCATTAGGGTTGAAAATGGCGCTCCATTGAAGACGGCAATTTTTTTTTTTTTTGATATGTATATATTTGCCTCTTTGGTTTTTCCACATGTAAGTAGATTAATGCTTGGGATTCCTAAATTATCCCATGTGCCAATTAATGGATTAATCAATTGTTAGATATGGGCAGTTTTAATAATAACAGTAGGCAGTTAGGCATTTTTATTAATAACAGTAGGTAGTTTTAGTGGGCAGTTTTATTAATAACTGTCATATGTAACTGCTATGTGCAGTTAGAATAGAAGTTAGTTAATTAGGAGAATAAGGCATGTTGCCTATAAATAGAAGGGGTGATTGAGAGAGAGTACATTGGGATTTGACTGGAAAGGGGCCATTTTGGCATTGGGGAGGTGCAGACCCTCGAAGTTCTGCAATATTATTCTGTAATTATGTCTTGTAATTCAGTCTCTGTGCAATAATACAGAACTGATTCTGACTTGTTTCTATATATAATATAACCAGTTTCTATCAACTGGTATCAAAGCACAAGATCTTGGGAGTGTTTCATGGTCACGAAGGATGGAAGCAAGGATCGAGGCTTTGGAGCGTAGATTCGAACACCAAAGGCGGTTACTAGAAGAAGATAGAGAAGAAAATCGGAGACAATTCACAGAAATTCTGGAAATTCTGAATCGAAACTCACAAGGTAGTGGGAACCGCAACCAGAATAGTGATGACAGCCATACTGAAAATGTAGAATCAGGTTTTACAAGAGACAAATCGCGGAAACTCGAAATCCCTATATTTTCGGGTGAAGAGGTGTATCGGTGGGTTAGACGAGTTGAAAAGTACTTCGATTTGAAGGGAGTAACCGACCAAGAGAAGATTCAAACTGCCAAGACAGCCATGGAAGGAGAGGCTGTGTGGTGGTCCAAATGGTGGGAGATATCCGCCCTAAATCACACATGGGAGGATTTCCGATCCACCATAATACGTAGGTTCCAACCGTTGCAGCAGAGCCAAGAAGAACGACAACCGGTAGAGCCAAGAAATGAAAATATGGAAGAATCAAGTAGAGAGACCGAAACCAAGATGGTCTCGAGGGTGATACAAGAGTTCAAGAAGGGAGAAGAGGAGATAGAAACAAAGAAGGAAGATAGTGATGCATTCAGGAGCCATGAATTCTGGAATTTAGACCAAATTGGCATGAGGAGAGAAAAGGAAGAACACCAGAAAATTAGAGTCACCTTTCCAAGGAACCAACCTCAATCTTGGTCACTTGATGAGAACATAGGAGAGGCACAATGGTTTACATCATCAAAAGCTTGGTCATCATGCTTCAAACAGTGGGACCCAGGAAAATTTATTGTTCACCTTGAGGACAAGGTAAAAGTTTAGGAGGGGAGTATTGTTAGATATGGGCAGTTTTATTAATAACGATGGCGATTAAGCGGTTTATTAATAACAATGGCGATTTATGTAATATTAGTGGACAGTTTTATTAATAACTGTCATATGTAACTGCTATGTGCAGTTAGAATAGAAGCTAGTTAATTAGGAGAATAAGACATGTTGCCTATAAATAGAAGGGGTGATTGAGAGAGAGAGTATGTTGGGATTTGACTGGAAATGGGCCATTTTGGCATTGGGGAGGTGCAGACCCTCGAAGTTCTGCAATATTATTCTGTAATTTTGTCCTGTAATTCAGTCTCTGTGCAATAATACAGACCTGATTCTGACTTTTTTCCATACATAATATAACCAGTTTCTATCATCAACTTGTAAAAAGTAGTGTCTCGATGATAACACCCCGATGGAATAAACTTAGGTGTTGTTCAATAGGTATTGTTTGTGCTGTTCATCAATTATAACATACCGTGTGGATTAATTTTTTTAATTTTAAATTAAAAATGATCTTATTTTTACTATTGGATAGTTAATCAGTGTGTTAGAATTGTGATTGGAGAACGGTAAAAATTGCACACAATGAACTGCACCTAAGTTTTGTCCTTATTTAATTTGGTTCAAGTTGGACTAATTTACCCTGATGCTGTGAAGCATAATTTTTCTAGCTGTATTCATCTGATGCTTGTGCTGGTAGGTAATAATACAGAGCTTGTTCTTGGCTATCTTATCTTTTTAGCACCTTGAATTGTAACTTTTTTCCTTTCCTGTTCACAGAGACAGCAAGCCATTATGAGCTAGAATCAGGATTCTACATGACATCTTTTACCGCAACAATCTTTATTGCTTCACTTGTCACTCTCGGAGTTTTATTGATTACTTTGCTGATTTCCTTGGCGATTATGCTGCAATCCTGTCAAAGTAAAAATACCGGAGTTATTGAACTTCGGAATATAAATGATTATTACAGTTATTGCAGGGTGTATTCTCTGCATGCTGAGCTCAATAGCTTAGAAGGATATGATCTTCCAAACATATGTAGAGATCTGGCTATACATTATATCAAAGGAGGTCAATATGCAAGAGACTTGGATTTAAGTGTGACTATGATTGAGGATTACTTCAAGAGTGTGAGACCTTCAGATGATGGTTTGGATGTCGTGTTGATGGACATAGATGACATTGTTCCTCCAAATCCTTGTTCTTCCAATTTGTTTCACAGGTAATCCCTTGCAACTAATGCTCCTTAATACATGATGGTGTAGAATATAGAAAAATGCTCACATCAGAGGTAACTAGTATTGTGGTGTCAAATGTTTTTTTTACTAGTGATCTGTTGCACCAACTTGCATTACTCAAAGCTCCATTGGTTGTTAATTTAGCATCATTTACTGATCTTCAATATTTGTTTTTGATAACAACTTAACAAGGAGTTTCTTTTGGTGTAGGTTTCATTATGACAACATTAGCAACTGTATCAAAGAGGCAAAGAATGTAAAGCTCATGTTTGTTTTAAGATTATACATGAACCTTCAAGCTGGTGGATGGTCTATAATTTTGTTATCAAGAGAGACTGGAATATACCAAAATGTCACCATTAATCATCTTGTTTCTGCAGGGTTTAGAGATTGGTCTTCCTTGATGATGAGGTATAGTGATTAAGTTCCATTTATATTTCCAATATAATGCTTAAGGAAAGATCTCAACTGTTATTGCTTTATACTTCTAAAAAATCCAGCCTTCTCTCAAGGTCTTAGGGTTCTCAATCTGTTTCAATGCTTAAAATTGCTCTTTTTTTTTAAGAGGTTTACAAGCACATTTTAGAGGCGTTATTATATTTTACATTTTTATACCCAGCTATCTCACACTCACTTTCTTAAGTTAGCTTTAGCTTTTCCAAAAGCGTAATATTTTAGAGTTCATTTTTTTCACAAACATAGATTTAGCTTTTACCAAAAGCATGATATGATAACTGAATCTTACCATCTTATACTGTCAATGATCTGCATTTTTTCAGAGCAGAAGATTCACATTCTACCAAAGGGAATGAGTACTTTGCTAGTCAAAGAAATGTGATACAGAAAAAGGGCTTCCATATAAAAAGTATTATAAGCAGCCATTTGGAGGCG
The DNA here is from genome assembly GCA_037113605.1 of Calophaca sinica. Taxonomy (NCBI): domain Eukaryota; kingdom Viridiplantae; phylum Streptophyta; class Magnoliopsida; order Fabales; family Fabaceae; genus Calophaca; species Calophaca sinica. The sequence continues at coordinate 47,942,498 of CM073735.1, forward strand.
TTGCCCGTTCCAAACACAGGAATGCGAATTTTTTTGCTTCCAGACCTTGTATGTGACAAGTTTAAGCAGCAGATAGAGAGCATAGATACTGGACATTAGTTTCATGATTCCTCCTTCATCCATCAGGAACACATAATTGCTTTTAATTATTTAGGTTCTTATTCTCTGATACTATATTTGTTTTTGTTACCAGTTTAACATCAATTCAATACTACATAATTCAGTATGTACCCGAGGCATAAGCATAATTCTCCAACCTAGAGGCGTCTTTAGACATTACTATGTAGTCATCCATCCTTCCACTTGATGTATGAGATACCATGTTATCAAATATCTTCTTGTTTAATAAGTCATGAGAAATAATCAGATTGTGAATAAACACTCTATCTGACTGATTTAAAACAAATGGAAAAGTAGTCGCAATAAAATAAAATAAATATTAAGAGGTTTGCAAAGCAAGGGAAGGCAAGAGAAACTCCAATATATACATTTCTAAGTTTCTAAATTATATGAAGCACTATATAATATAATTATAAACAAAAGAGAAGAATATGGTGATGAAACTATGACAAAAACCTAGAGTGAAGATTGACCAACAGACTGAAGTCGCTGCAACCATGAGATCCTCAGATTAGGCTTTTTCAATTGGAGAAAAATTTCCCTATGTTCCTGCCTAAGGAATACATCTAAAGCAAACAAATAGAGGTCACCTCCCTGCTCTATATCTTCCATTCCATCAAGGCATTCAATGCATTCACCGATACTATAACTACGTTTGCCTTCGGCGGATGAAATTGGCATGGCCTTCTTTTGAATACTCACACCGCTTCTCGATGCGACAGCATCACAAAGACATTCAGTTTTCTCATCTAAGCTGGTTACATCAGGTACTTTTGCATGCAATGGGGTAGTATTAACGCTATCATCACTTTTCCTTTGTTGCACAGCAGGTTCAGTCTCCCCTGTAACAGCAGTACCATTAAAGATGGTTTCCAATATGTCGGTGAATTGTAGTTCCTTGTAGAAAAACTGGGCAGCATCTGGGTTTGCCTGTACCAAATGAGTAACAGGGGAAATCAGGAACCTCCTTAAGATTTGAAAACTTGCAATGAACACAAATTAATTGCATTCAGTAATCTAACATACCTGTAAATAGTTGGTCCAATCTTCTTCACTAGCCCCAAATTTATGGTTAGATGGATCCCATTTCATGTAACTTGTGCAAACAAGCTTACACCAAATTTTCCATTGTTCCTTCGTAGAATCCCAATGATTCTTAAATTGTATTCTATCATAATTCAAACCAGATTTCAAATAAAATGATTCCATAATATTCTTCCAACCTTCCTTGGTAAAATGCGTCCCAGGCTTATTTCCCGTTAATGTCTCCTGCAGACACAGATCAATAAAGATCTTGTGCAATGAAGGGGTCCATGTGGCTTTGACCCTAGGTTGTGTTGAACAGGACATGCTTTGCTCACTTGCAATCGCACTGATTGGTGTAGCATTAACCAAAATGGCACTCTTAAAATCAAAATCTTCATCAACATTCTTATGTTTCTTCCCTCGCTCTCCATATAAAGGAGATGTAGCTGAAGCATCATTCTGTGTCTTAATCCTAGTTGAAGTTCTTATTTCCCTGGTTTGTATACTTTCACCAAAGATGATATCCAATTTGTCAGAAAATTGGATTTCCTTATACCGAAATTGTGCAGCTTCTGGGATCGCCTGTGACAAAACGATTTAATTGTCATCAGTCTCAAACCATGAAGAGAATCTCTCTATATTGAATGAATATTACTAATTATCCACATACCTTTATATAATCGTGCCAGGCTTCCTCAGAAGCACCAAACTTATTGGTTTCTGGGTCCCATTTCATGCTATCATCGCCAATCAACTTAACCCAGATTTTCCACAGTTTTCTGGTTGAATCATAGTGATTCTTAATTTGTCTTTTGTCATATCTCACACCACTCTTTGCATAAAAGGATCCCATAATATTCCTCCAGCCCTCCTTGGTAAAATGTGTCCCAGACTTATTCCCCTTCAAAGTTTCTTCAAGACATAATTCAACAAATATTTTGTGGTATGCAGGTGTCCAAGTGGCTTTTGGAGTTTGCGTAGAATTAACCATAATGGAAGTATCTGATTCATAATCGCCACCAACCCTCTTACGCTTCTTCCCGCACTTTTTTCCATGCAAAGGAGGTGTAGCTGAAGCATCATCATCCTGCCACTTAAGACTTATTGAATTTTTCATTTCCTCAGTCGGCATTCCTCCATCGAAGATGATATCTAATTCATCCTTAAACTGGATTTCCTTAGACTGATATTGTGCAGCTTCTGGGTTTTCCTGCACACAAAAAAGGCATCATAAATATTATTCTGGAACCATGAAAATCTCCTACCATCTTGGGTAAAATTAATAATAACAATAAAAACCTTTATAAAATTGCACCAGTCTTCCTCAGAAGCACCAAACTTATTGGTTTCTGGATCCCATTTCATGCTACTATCACCAATCAACTTCACCCAGACTTTCCATAGTTTCCTGGTCGAATCATAGTGATTCTTAAATTGTTTCTTGTCATATCTCACACCAGTCTTTGCATAAAAGGATCCAACAATGTTCCTCCAACCCTCCTTGGTAATTCGCGTCCCAGGCTCATTCATCTTCAACACTTCCCGGAGGCATAATTCAACAAACATTTTATGGAATGGAGGTGTCCAAGTGGCTTTTACAGTTGAAGTAGACATCCTTTACTTTGTACAATGAAAATGTCCTGCCACGTTTTTCCATGCAAACCAATTTACAAACTTCAATTTGATTCCATACAATAGCTTTCAAATTTTCCCAAACCCACCCCAAAAGAAAACAATTTGAGGACAAATCAAACCCATAGCAACCAAAATAAAAACCATGCTTATCGAGATTACTACTGCATGCAGCTATAGCTATGAACACATGAAAAAGAACTCACTGACACTAAAAACTAAAATAACTCCCGATCAGACACAATCCATTTTTTTTTTATAAATTATAATATAAATTCGATAAAAAAAAAAGATAATTCCAACCTCAAACGGAGGCACAGGGCCAAAGGCATGCACGTGCATGTTCCGATGATAAAAGGAATTAAAGTTTGGGAAATTAAATTTTCAGTGATAATGGGGATAAAATTGAAAGGGAAGATTAATCAAAGACGTTGAATTAGTGCTAAGTTTGCTTAATCACCCCGTATAACATAACAGTCCAACAATATTCGGCGGAAATAAGAGAAGAAAATGGGAGAAAAAAGGGGAAAAGGATTAAAAACGAGCGAGAGCGAATACCTAAGCTTCAGGGACAATGCTGCATTTGAAACAACAGTAAATTTCTGCGTCCTAACTCCTCAGCGCTACAGAAACTCAATATGTTTTTTTTCCTATCTTTTCTTTTCTTTTTTTATATTCCACTGATTACTGATTAGTTTCTGAAACCCTCGTAAATATTGTTTCGTTCTCTATTTTGTTGTGATCGAAAACGAGACCCATAAATAGATGCATATTTTGACAAGGGCCTAAAGTCCTGGCCTATGATGAGGGCCCATGTTTTTGGACCTTTTTTCTATGATAAAAAATAAAGGCTAGTTTTAAAAATAAAAATAAAAAATCTATTTCCCATACTCGTTTTGTTTGTACAAAAAAATGGCATAGAATTTTTTTATTTTTTATTTTTTCAGTTTATAAATCTTATACAAAAAATAGTTAAAATAATCGTTTGTATATAAAACGGTCAAAATAAATAAATAAATTATTACTTTCTGTATGAATATCTAAAAGTAGAAAATAAAATTTATTTTAATGAAAATAGGAACATCAAATATTTTTCAAGCCAAATAGGTTTTGAGGGCTTTTTTGGTTCCGTATTTCCTTGAGTTTTTGTTCACATACAGTGGCGGAACTAGCTTAATTTCTATAAAGGGTCCAAACAATAAGAGTATAGTATTTTTTTTATATGCGAAATGAACTTCATTAAAATAATAGAGCACCAAAAGCACTAGGAGTCTATATACAAATAGTAATTAAAAAATAATTAAACTCCCTATTTTAATAAAACCAGTAGTCCAACTTAATTAACTAATAGAAAGTCTAAACAGAATATCAACACTAGCTTTAGACCTTGCATCTTTTCAAATCGAAGGGTCATGTCGTGTTATATAATATATTTTTTAAGGGTTAAAATGACTTATTATATACCTAGTCTAAAATTTTTTAGTTTTTTTGGGTAGCCATGACTGCCTCACTGTTGTGAGAGGAACCGCCGCCGCACCCGTATCATGTTTTAGAAAGTAAAAATGTGATTAATGTCATAACTTATTCAAGAAAATGTATTATTTTCATTAGATAGGAATCCATTCTAAAAGAATTATTCGAATGAGAAATAATTTATAATCGATAAAATGAATTTTGAAGAGTTTAAAATCTAAACAATGTTGCACAAAGCAATGTCTATTTGAAATGAGTGCATTTTTCCCCTCAGCACTCTTTTATGGGTTAATTACACGAGTCTTGCTATATGTCGCGAAACAATCCCATCGTGAATACCACAAACTGTTTTTTCCCTAAAAAACTATTAAAAATAAAAAGAAAATAGAAAATATGTTGGTGCGTGATTGTCGGCTTGACACTCTCCACTATTTAACCCAACCTTGCAAGGGACATCTAATATGTACCACCTATTAAGGTGGTGCACGTGCATCACTTATTTTTTACGGTTGGATCAATGATTTCCACCATATCTAATATAAACTCATACACACCAAATCCAATTTACCTCCTACATCACCAGTAGCTTCCAACATCCCTTAGCTTCCAACATCCCTCTTTGCTTCTCCCTCATCTTTGTCCATATATTTTTTCTGGTCTCTCCCCCTCTCTTTCTCTATAGCGAACTGCGAAATACCATGGGCTATTTTCCTTTTCGGTTGCTAGTTTTTGTTTCAGGTAGGGAGAGTAGAAAAACTGAATAAAATAAAATAGAATAAATAATAGATTGGCAGGGCATTAGATACAAAGGGTCTCACTATTGAATAAAAAAAAATGGGTCTCACTTGCCCTTAATGCAAAATTGGAAGAAGGGGGCAATTTCCCTCATGTGCGGCACTAACAGAAATTGGAGAGGGGATTGGTAGAGTAGAGAGACAAGAGCAAGAAAGGGAAAAGGGGTGAGAGAAAGGGCGAGATGACGGCTGATGTGGTGGTCCTAGATGACCGTATGACTTGACCTGCGGCGAAGAGAGGAAGGTAGCTATGTGATTGGCGCTGTTGTATGACCAACAATGTGATGCGCCGCTGCGATAAGCTGAGAAAAAGGGAATGGAGGGACAGATCTTGTGTATTGAGTCCACATCAAAGCATATAAGACTGCAAAATCAAGTGGTTACTTGCAGTTAACATAATAACTGAGGCACCATGCCACGTCACTCGTGAAATATCACGAGCCACTCCTTCGTGATAATTAGCATTTCTCTAATTACACATAGTTAAAGTCCATTATTAATGGGTATATTTATTAAAAGTTTAATGGATATGTACTAAAAAAATTTACACATATATGATTGGATGACCTTGTTACACTGCATATCCATCAAACTTATTTAAATGTTTGTCACTAATCTTGTGGTTAACAGTAACCATTACGTGTTCAACAGTTTAATATTTATATTTATTTAGTTAATTATGACCACTAACCACTAGTTGACTATTGGCTGAATGATTGTTACTAATTTTTAAAAAGTTGATAATCACTGAAATTTCATTAAATGAAATATTGACAGTTAAATTAAAAAAAAAAAAAAATTCTTTTTTTGTATAAACCGAGTATCCCAGGCACAAATGCAGAGACTAATCCCTCAAGAGGATTCGAATCACATAAGCGGTAAAGCTCTCCCTCAAGATATTTAACGTTGCATTTCACACCCTAATAATCTAGTACATAAATGCATAATGATTTCAAGGAACTCAATTAAAAAATCACAAATCGCTTGGCAGACGCCCTCAATTATAACATCCCATAAACCCAAGGTGTCAGGATACCCAAATCCTCCAATATTTCTCAATCTTCTGAAATTATTTAAGAATATAAAATACTTATAAAATAGCATCCGGTAGAAAATGTGATGAAAGACTACATCATCAAATCAACAAATGATCAAATCTTCCAAATCATGCTCACATTAGTCATTGATTACTGAATGTGCATTGGATAAATAAACCACACAGGATTTGCAGGCCACGCATATACAAGTAAATATCAGAAAAAGGATCAAGTCACGATGGAACAATTATGAAGGGATAAAAAAAACACACATACAAACACTTGCTTGACAGACCAAAACATCTTGTTATTAAAAAGAAAAAACAAAGGCAATAGAAGGCACCAATGGCAATATTCAAGATTCTGGAACGGAGGTTGCTGCACGTTTGATTGATGCAGACTTGATAAGATGATTATAGCTCCCTTTCTCCTTAAAAAGCTGAGAGAAATGGTGCTTGCAATACAAAATGCCTTCAAGGGCTGCATAATTCGATGGAGTTATAGGACAACCACCGTGTGAACACTTGAAACATGATTTGTGATAGGCCTGGCTTTCCACTGTTACCTGCGCTCAAAATAAGAGATATATTTATATTTATAGATAGCAACAAGAAAACTAAGACACTCTAATTCAGGTTAACTCTGCAGAACTGCGGATTTATAGTAACTAGATTCACTAATTCATGCAATTATTGACAAATAAATTTACCTGAAGATTGAAACTGGTAGATTCTCCAGTTTGGTTATATACTATACTCTCTCATTTCAGGTGACCTAGCTTCTTACCGGAGAGCAGATAAGTGATAACTAGTTTACAGCTTTTGATTAGGATAAATGGTCAATGAACCTTAGCTAACTTGAATCAGACAAGTGTTTTTCTTAGAGAGCTAGCCCCGGTTTGAACCTTAGCTAACATATTCCTCAGGTATATGTTACCTACCAGCAAGGATTTCATTTTGGAGAATTCTTTGTTTATGATTTTGTGGGTTGAGGAAGAAGTTTCAAAATCATTCATGAGCAAATACAGTTTCTATTTCTTGTATTGTAAGGATCATGAACTGAATCAGGATATAGGTTTTATCATCTTTGGATCAGTAATAAAATATGAACACAAACTTTTCTTCTCTAAAAAACTATATCTCCCACTAAGCTAAGGAAGCCATATCAAAGTCGACTAGTGGTCTAAATATTGAAAATGAAGTTCAAACTCTGATGATTTTGATAGCATAGCACATGACAGTTTAGGAGGCAAAAAAACATTGCTTAATTTTGCAAAACCATGAGTACCACCAAAGGCAAAAGGTCAAGCTAATCCATGTGTTTTCATGCTGGCAATTTAGCCCAAAACTCATCGACATTTCCAGAGAAGGAAGCGAAGTGGTACTTTATACCGACCTTCATTATGTCCCCCACCTATACCCTCACGACTTTCAGAAAGACATATCGATGTTAAATGTTTTGGTTAACCACATACCATACAGCCAGAGGAGGAGGAGGATACTCTACTAATCTACGGTATCTAGAACAGATACTTGTGCTTATGGTTTGAACTCCCATATATCAAAATATGTAACAAAAATATTTGTGACTCTATAATGAATATCATCAACAAATTTATTTCTGTGATTTTTGAATTCCTACCTTCTCCAATGGATAAGCAGTTTTGCCACATGTGGCACACTTTTCTTGTGTCCCAGAAAACATGCTCGCAGCTTTGCTAGGGGACCTTGTCTGGAATAAACAGAAGATGCCAGTAGTTATTCAATAATACTGAATGCCATGGGACCTATTTTGAATTTCTGATTTATTGAAGTCACAATGTGAGCCATCAAATTTCCATCTAATGACTTAAATCTCCTAAATGCAATGATTGCAGTGAATCCAGGTCCATTTTCAAAAAGCCATATCACAATGAAGTCTGAAAAATGCAAAATCAAACATAATTACCAGCTCAGGAGTTGTCTTGTCAGCTAGCTTTGCAGCTGTTCAAAATGAAATTATGGCCAATTAAAGAGGAATCAGATTCAAAAAAAAGAGGAATCAGATTCAAAACTCATAAAATTAGCTTTTTATCCTTGAAGAAGAAGAAGACATACGTGACTGGAAGTTCTTGCTGAAGTTTCCACTTTCCTTGAAGAGCTGCTCATAGTGAGGCTTACAGTAAAGAACACCTTCCATTGAGGAATAGTTGCTCAGCTGAAACATAACATCATCATCATCATCATCATCCGAGTAAAAGTTTAAACTCAGACACACAAATGCTAACTAAAAAGGTGTTCAACATTTTTAATAGGAACCGATCTATGCCATTGAAGTAATATTCTACACTCTTAAAATTCTTACTTTCAGTTTCTACATACACCCCTTTTCTTTTTCTGATGAATACATTATTGATTCGCCAACTTAGATCAATGGGAATAAGGCAGCTTCAAACAAAAGCAAGGATCTAAGGAAATTTTAGCAAATAAAGATGAAGAATCAAAGTTTGAGAGCACAAAAAAAAGATTAATATGCTATCAAATCAACAATGCAGCAAAGAAAACAAGCAAAATATTTAAATAAAAAAAATAAAAAAGACACCTTTAATGTTCCTTTGCAGTGAGAGCATCTGAAGCAAGCTTTATGGTAAGAAGTGCCATCAGCAGAAAGCTGATCAACGGGATAAACCGTTTTCTCACAAGCCTTACACTTTTGCTGGGTACCAATAAAAGACATCGCTGTGGCTTTTAGATCTGAATTGACCACCAATTCCAAAATGCACAAGGTGGTGGTGGTGGATCGATCGGCTTCACAGACTACGTTTCTTCTCAGATTTGTCTATGAGCTGCTAGATGAACCAAAAGCATGAAGAAAAAGAAAACCAGTAGTTAAAATGGGTCAAAAAATTTGAAAGAAAAAAAAAATCAGAAAGCAAAAGAGAAACTTTATCACTAGGAATGTAGGGGGAAATGAAATGAAATGCTATAAAGTTGGCAGAGTGAAATGGGTATTAGAGTATGGGAACGTACCTTGTCAATAGAAAGTGATAAGTGGGGGATCGGTGAAGATAAAGAGAGGCGCAGAGAGAGATTTTGAGGGGTAAAGAGATATATAACCAAAGCAACTTGACACACGGCTCAAGTCTCCGGTTTAAGACTGAGGAGGATGAATGTCGTTGGATATAAATATTGATGACAAATCATATCATGATCACCATAATGTAAATACTAATACGTTAGTATTATTATACAGGGAAAGTGAAGAGATTTTCATTTGGGAACCAGGATGCAAATATCTTAGCTGGACTGGATCCATTAGGACATGTTTGGTTATGAAAAAGAATAGTAGAAGAAAAAAAAAAAGAGAAATAAAGTAAATTTCGTTTTGTTTGATATGAGAGAAAAATAAGAGAAATATAAGAGAAAAATGTATGTTTAGTTTTTGAAACAACAAAACTATTCATGAACTAAAAAATCAATATATAATTTTATATTATTTGAATTTAATTTCTTATCAAAATTAATTTACTTTTTATTTTAATTAATATATTGTTTAATTTATTATTTAGTTAATTAATTTAATTCAAATAATTAAATTATTTGAATTGGTTTAAGCTAATTTCATTAATTAAATAATTACATTAGTTTAATAATTTTAATTTTATTAAATTATTAAATCAGATAAATAATTATAAAACTCATAAACAGAGAGAAAAACAAAGTAACACAAACGTTGAAGTCTTTCCTAAAAAAATGAACATTGATGTCCGTTGATGTAACACCATTTTCTAAGGATGCTACCTTCTTTCTCACACTTAGTTATAAAACATGATTTAGACACTTTTAGTGGTTAAAAATGAGTTCCAAAGAATGTGAGTAAAATTTTTTCCTTTTTTTTTCAAAACTCTTGTACCGAATTCAAATTACGAGAAACACTTTAAGTATATAACTATATGAATAATTGAATTCATACATTCATAGATGTGGAAAACAAGTAGGGCACTAAGTCTTACAAACATTTGATAATAATTGCCATATTAGCTTACACCTATAAACAAAAGAAAGGATACATACACGTGATCAACCCATAACTGAAAAATTCAAGTTACAGACCCTGTATAATTCATATCAATAAGGGAATCGAGCCATATACAATCATTCTACCTTCAAAAGTTCTTACGTGGATCAAAACCTATACAAAATATCTAATCCTTTGGGATGTCCAAGCCACAACTACTAACTCTAGAACTCAGTTGGTCATGCTCTAAGACATTTGCCAGATGATTCTTCAGCAAAGATCCCTCTCCAACCACACTTATCTACCTATGTCTCATATCCTGAAGCCTTGTCGATGTCTCCTCAAACGATCATCAATGGTAGTGATAAGTCTCTCATGAGAAGTCGCCACAGGTCGCAGTAGCAACCTCGACCAGTCTCTCAACAATAAGTCGTTAAGCCTCTTGTCGCATCCACATGTACAGTAGGTGCAACTGAATAGTCAATTGACGACTCACCATAGAAGATGAGGCCCGTCTCTGGACCCATTGTTTGCCTCACTATTCCCATGTAGGTGGTATTCAGAGTCATCACCGAATCCACACCCAAATGGCCTCGGTCGCCTTCGTATACGAACGTCAACCGCATGTGTTCAAAATGAGCAAGTGGACATTCCAACGATATCTGTTGTCGCATCCCACATTAGAAGATACAAGCAACAGGTAAAGGATGAGTAACCCGCACGTGAGTTCTATCGCGACGACCATATAGGCCCCGAACACAGGAAATATCTCCACACGCGGAATAATATATATCCATACACATAGACATCATATGTGTTTTCACATGCAGTAAAGCTCAATCATTAATCAACTCTCCTCATTATCAAACATATAATCACTATATTATGCAAATAGGTCATGCGTGACACATCAAATGCTCTAGAGGGTTCTGCTTACAACCGTTTAGCTGGATAGGTCGTAATAATGCTATAACATAGTCAACTCATTAGACAGGCCTCCCATTTTAGGATCATGTTCCAACTATTCGAGCCTGCCCGCCACGCCCATCTTGAAATCCCATCGAGTGTATCTATGTCGGGTGTATGTCCTCCCCTAGACGCGGTGGCTAACCCATCCACTAGGGATTCCAAAACTCAGATACCTTCTCAAGGTCCAATGGGACCCTACCGATACTATTCTCGTCCTTCAGGCACAACTAACCTTAGCGATTGTGTATTCAAACCATAAATGGGCTCACATCATAATCTTGTAATGCATATTTGTGCATGATCATCAACAATATTATCAATATTAACATTACTCATTATCAACATCATAGTTAATGTTATTTTACTTACCATTAATCTCATAGTCGAACTCTAGTTCCACAGCTAGATTGGAACACTAGGTTCCTAATTCATCGATCATCATTCACCATGCTCTCCTTTATCATACTACTCTTCATTATTATCGAACTCTAGTTGTACAACTAAACTGGGACACTAGATTCTTTTGCGTCGTTTTCATCTTTAACTTTACGTTTATAACTTGGAAACTTCTTCCTTTTTCATTTTTAAGCTTCGACATTCTTCACTTTCGAAAATCATTCTTCAAAACCTCGTGTAGGAAATTCATTTTTGCAACTCTTTTGTAAATGTTTTCACAAGAAAATCCCCTTTCGAACATGTGTCCTTTGAAAACCCGTTTCATATCATTTTAGATAAAAATGTTTCTCTTCAACATTTATGAAAAGACTTTTAAAGAAAAAGGGGTTTAAAAATAAATTTTCTCAAATGAACTTTGTTCTAAAAATTTTCATTGGGACTAAAAAAAAACTCATTCTAAAAGCAAATATTTTCTTTTTGAAAATCCTTTTTAAACCCAAAATCCATTCAATCTTAGATTCATATTAGGTTTTCTTCAATTCTTTCACACTTCTCTCAATTTCTTCATCATCATCATCATCATCATCATACTCATTTCGGTCACATCATATATAATATCAGGCATCAATTTAATATCAATAAACACATTCGACATTCTGTTCGTGATATTGTGGTGGGAATGCTACAACTACTAAATACAAACAACACAAAATGACAAATTCAAATATGAAGATGTTGTAAAATAAAGAACAAAGAAGAAGATGAACGATAATAGCGCAAGACTCCAATGCGTATATGAAACTCTAAGCTTTAGATTCGATTCGCCCCCACCAATCCCTTTAAATTGAATGCAATAGGGTAACCAGCGAATCCCCTTCAGGATACAATGGAGTTCCTTGAATTGACTTGCACTTCCAATTCAAGCTTATCACCAATAGTAGATTACAGAATAATAGTTTCCTTGATTCTCTCTGCACACAAGGGAAGAAAGGAAGTGATTTGGTGTAGAAACTAGACAAATTTCTTATGTCAAATCTGATGCAGAGAGTCTCTATATATAAAGAAACTCATGCCACTTGGTGAGGGAAAACAACCTTTCATGAAAAGGAATACGACCTTTCATGCATGTATCTTTTCATGTAAAGACATACACGCTCATGATAGAACACACCTATTAGGAAGGATTTTAAACTCATAAAGAGACATCATTCCTCTTGGGTGCTTTTGGACTTCCATATTTTGAAAATCTCTCACAATCCCCCACCATTTTCAAAATAAACCCAAATCTCATTATTCCGGAAATCACATGTTTTCAGATAAAGGTATCTTACGATTTGAACCTTTACTTAGTAAGTCATTGTTTCACTCATCTCGAATAGATTGGTAGACAAGCTTTGAACCAATTATTCATTTGAACAAGCGTAAATTAACTTACACATGAAATCTCACTACCATTGAACGAATTGTAAATTGACACATTTGATAAGGCATTGTGTCAAGTATCCTTTTCATGAGAGCTTTAAGAGTCAAGCCCTTAATCTCTAAGAAGCGGCCCCACTTCACTCTCATATAGGTAGACTCTATCAAAAGTGCTCCCATAATAAGCACTTTAACACATACGTGCTATAGGTCTATTAAGAGCAAAAACTCAACCTTCCAACTTTATACTTATGGTCCAAGTACTTATAAACCTTGGGATGTATCTATTGTCAAGTACTTGCAATTACTCTAATAATATACTTTCACCATTGAACTCAAGACTTAATGCTACTTAAGTGTGAGTTGGGTTTCCACCATTGGTAATTATATAGATATAGGCTTGAATCTCATCCCCAATGATGTTTTAAAACATCATATCCCTTGTCAATCCTTTCGTCAAAGGATAGCAAGTTTTCTTTCCTTTTCTTATAAGATTCATAACGTTACTTCTTCATATAACTATGCTTTAATATAATGTCTCATGACATTTCATTATTCAATAGTTAATATACTCTTGATAGTATTGAACAACAATCACAAATTATGGACAACTTGTCCCATTAACTTTTCATTATTCACTTGGATATATGTCTTTGATTGTGTTGACAATCACAATGTATGTATACTTGTAACATTGGTTATGACCAAACTGATATATCATACAACAAGTTTCTAAATAACTTTACTCTATTGTTACTAAAGCATTCAATACTCATTTCAATATGACATTCTAATTTTATTTAAGATAGCATTCATTGAATGCATTAAATATACATAGCAACACCTTGTGCAAACATCTTTGAAAAACACAAAAGGTCTTATATCATCATATAAGGTGGGTCAATTAAGTAAATCATGTACATACATAATAACAAATTAACTCTTAACACTTTAGAATTTATTTCAACTCTATTAAAAGAAGCATTGTCATCTTAATTAGCATACAAATTATACATGAATCGTAAATTATATTTGTTAGGTATCAAACATGAACTCATCATAGCATTAAAATGTATCAAGAGAGTGAACCATCATAACATAGCATTCATGAAGAGTGACTATCATAAATAGGTCCATCACAATGCCAAAATATTTTTCATGCCAAAATAAATAAATAAAAATCACAATTTGTAATTTTTAAATGATTTAAAAGGTATTAATCAAAATAAAATTATTAAAAAAATAATTTCATACATTCATAAAATATGAAGCCTAGTTATCCAATAACTAGATGTCAAGACAAACACAATGCAAAAAACGGCACAAAAAAAGAGTTTTGAAGACTCCACACTCTCCTGCACTATCCAAAACTGAGAGTAGGTGTTGTCCTTGCACTGGAGGGGTCATCCCCTACCTCCATCCGGGTCTGTTTGAACCATTTTTCTACAACGCAGGTCGCGCGACCCGCTTCTTTAGGACTCATTTTATCCCTCATTTAAGCTCTGTTTCACTTGATTCTTGAACTGATTTTATAGTATTAAAAAAAGGATTACATTGGTACAATTAATAGGCCGAAAATCATCAAAAAATCAAATGAAAAATGTGCCCAAAATTAGAAAACAAAACTGAATTTAACAAATAGGATTGGTTGCAACCCTTGATCAAAAAACATGATGTTTGACCAAAACACACACCCTTTCAATCTAAAAACATTGAGTTCACATGTGTCCACATTACAGAATCATTTTTAACAATTTTTATGAAGATATGAACGTGAAAAATTGATCAAAAAGAGTTATAAATAAATAAAACAGATCCGATGTACAACATTGGGTTTGAACGTGACCCATCATAACCCATTGCGATTTTCCTCCATTTTTGCACGGTTTCAAGAGACTTTTGATCCTTAATTCATCCTTTTAGAATTTGAGAATCCAACGAGTAAGCAGAAACAAGTTAAAATAAATTGAAAATGGTGCACAAGTTGCTAAAACAATTCTGAACTATAAATTGAAAATGGTCCGACACGACCCGTGGTAAATAACATGACTTCTCACTAAATTGGCATCATTTCTAATTTACTACCAGAAAACCATTGGGCTCTCTTATTTCCATTTTTCAGAATCGATTAGAATAATTTCATGGAAAACACAACATGAAAAAATAGATCAATATGGTACCCAAAACAAAATATTCACATGCTTATCTAAATTCACATACTTGAATGGATTCCAAATCATGCATCTAATGTTGTATCATCACATGTTAAATCTAACATAAACAAGATTACCTTTGTGATAACATACATGAATTTAGAACTTTAAGAATATCATATCCATAGAAAGTAGTTGTGTGTACCTTTCACCATGGTCATAAATAACAATTTTTGAGGAAGCACATGATGTTCATCTATCTCAAGTTGTAATAAGAAATGCATCTTCTTCCACTATCATAGAAAGTTGTCATCATTGATCCTCTCAAGTCTCAATCTTCACATAATCAGAAATAATCTTCTTCAAATTTGCAGCTATTATTAATCACAAATGGAAAAAATTGAACCTAAAGATTGTTGGTGATATTGTGGTGAGAATGCTGCAACTACTAAAAACAAACAACACAAAATGACAAATTCAAATATGAAGATGTTGTAAAATAAAAAACAAAAAAGAAGATGAACGATAATAGCGCAAGACTCCAAGGCGTATATGAAACACTAAGCTTTAGGTTCGATTCGCCCCCACCAATCCCTTTAGATTGAATGCAATAGGGTAACCAGCGAATCCCCTTCAGGATACAATGAAGTTCCTTGAATTGACTTGCACTTTCAATTCAAGCTTATCGCCAATAGTAGATTACAGAATAATAGTTTCCTTCATTCTCTCTGCGCACAAGGAAAGAAAGGAAGTGATTTAGTATAGAAACTAGACAAATTTCTCATATCAAATCTGATGCAGAGAGTCTCTATATATAGAGAAACGCATGCCACTTGGTGAGGGAAAACAACATTTCATGTAAAAGAATGCGACCTTTCATGCATATATCTTTTCATGTAGAGACACATATACTCATGATAGAACACACCTATTAGGAAGGATTTTAAACTCATGAAGAGACACCATTCCTCTTGAATGCTCTTGGACTTCCATATTTTGAAAATCTCTTACACATTCCACATATCAAGCTCAATGCAATCATCAACACACATCACCATATTCACATATTCTCATGTACACACACACACACGTATATATATACATTCCAAAATGTTTCAAGTTAGTTGCAAAAATGTCGCTGTCTTTTTTCAAAAATCGGTTGTGATTGTTACGTAGATTTCTATTGTAGAAAGTGTTTTTTGCACTAGTGGAGACATTAAAATGGATACATAGGTAGGCTTTGGAGAGAGTTCCAAAGGTTCAACCTTATTTCTCTTCTTCACTTTTCATCTGCACTGTTGCCTCTATTTTTTATTTTTTATGATTTTGCATTGTTGCCTCTCCTGCAACTATATTTGTTCGTATTCAGATAGAAAATGATGGCAAAGAGTGCTTGGAGGAGATAATGTGGAACCATATCGCCCCCATTTCGAAGCACATGACGGTGTAGGTTGGATCATTTTGCCTAGGCCCAAGAGAGAAGTTGGAGAGAAAGAAAGAGCTTATCTGGAAAAAGGGATGGTCTCATTGGAAACAAGACTATTGAGGTTGATCTTGGTTCAAGCTTTCCATGGTTGTTTGGTTCAAAAGCAACAAACCAACTACTGGAAGCCACCAATGATTATTTTACTGTATGAGATGCAACTTTGTTTAGAATTGTTAAATTTCTAGTCAAGTATCAATCGTTTAAATGTTAGTTTGTTCCCTTTCAGTATGCGTGAGTTAGAAAGAGCTTACTAACATTTATTGAGGAAAAACACTAGTCTTTGTAGCTGAGCTAGAAATCGGTGTAATTATTCTAGTAGAATTACCGAGGCTTATTAAGTAAGTAATATTTTCATTACATCCATTTTGTTCAAAATTTCAACTTGATAGTTATCATGGTGGCAAATTGTGAACTATTTAATTCAATGAAAATTATAATCAGAATGCAGTAGATTACGCTAAACAAAAGGCGAACTAATCATGAAGAAGTCCCAACAATATTGGCAACCTCAGGCATTTTGAAAACATTAGACAGATGGTTGAGGAACAAGATTGTGGAATTTGAGGGGGAACACAGAATATTATTGCTTCTATTTGTGTTGTGTTACATGCATTTGGGAGTGTAGAAGAAAAAATATCAACAACCATATAGCACTGAAATTTGCCTATTGCCCTTTTAACAATGATTTCTCATTCCTCCCTCCCCCCCCCACCCCCCGAGATTTGAGTTTCGTGTGGCCTAAGAGAAACAAAAACATTTAGTGATTTTATGTTAACAATAAAGAAAGACGATGTCGTATTAAACAAAGACACGCTAAAAACGACACCCCAAAATAGACAATGTCTAATGTTCAAGGTATATATGTGTGTAATACAATATCTGTTAACATCAATACTCAAATGCAATTCTATAGACTGTCATTTTCTAAGGAACCTTGGGTGTTCAGCAGGAAGGTCTTGCGGTGATTACTTGATATAATTGCTATAGCTATAGGACAAAAGTATTTCTAAACCCATTCCCGAGAGCCAAATATATCCTTATTTCAATCCATATATAGACTAAAAAAGAAGAGAATTACTAACTTGAATCTTGAAATATTTTGAAGTTGCTTGATGGAAATTATCTTAGCCACGTGTCCCCCTACTTGACTTTAACTGGTCAAAGAAATCACCAACCATCTATCTACACAATTTATATAGTCAATACTAAAATTGATAGAAATTCTCATAGCCACATGTCCCCTTGCTTCTTCACACTTTACTAATTCCACCAGCTCCTGTCAATAACATAAGCTTGGTATTGTATACCAACATCTTCATCGAATCACATGAATAGATTTAGCAATAATAGAATTTCTACTCTTTTTTACTTTACTGAATCACATGAAATTTTACCTATTATGAAAAGAGGAAAAAGAGAAATAAATAGAATTTTATACTCAAATTGGAATTTACAATAAAACAAACAGATAGAATAACAGATAGAATCTAAAGTCAGAATGATACTATAAGTTAGCGGTTCAAAGCATGCTATTATAAGTACCTACTGATTCCAGCTCCTGTCTATACTGCTGGTCTTTATGTATTATTTATTTATGTTCAGGCTAAAATATGGTGACCATTTCGTAATGGAGTATGTTTAGGTTGTGATCATCATTATTAGTCGATAGAATTACTGTTGTTTTGGAATTTGTTACATATTATATAGAAACCGGAAGATGAATATGAATGAAAGTTTTCATGTTTTTGAACTTCTCTCGTGCCTACACATCAACTGGTGTTTCTGGTTACTAGATGCACAATCAACTAGAATAAACGGTTTTCTAGCATCTCTTGTCAATATTAGCAAATTCATATATGTAGATTATACAGGATCTAAAAGAGCAAAATAAGGGACAACAGTGAGAAACTACAATTACAATTCTTAATTACATCTACCAACCAGAAACTGCAGTTAGACCATACTCCGAAATCCCAATGTATGCACTTTTGGAATCGGTATGCCAAACCGAGGAATATAGATTGTTAACACTGTCGTATTCATTTTCACGTGTGCTTGTTAAAGACT
The DNA here is from genome assembly GCA_037113605.1 of Calophaca sinica. NCBI lineage: Eukaryota > Viridiplantae > Streptophyta > Magnoliopsida > Fabales > Fabaceae > Calophaca > Calophaca sinica. Next base: position 47,961,066 of record CM073735.1, read on the forward strand.
AGAGATCAATCTGCCTCTCCTGTCTTTCAAAAAAAATAAAAAGAAAATCTGGCTGAAGGGAGAAACTCTTTTCTTAGGTCATTTGTGTTTTCAAATACAAAAACAGATTCCCTGGAAAAAAAAAAATTGCTCACCCTCACATTTTCTACACAGTTACCCTGTCAAACAAAAAAGGAACCCGACCAACAACTCATCAGGACAAAGTCCCATACATCAAGACCAAACACAGTATTTCTTAACACTAAAAAAGGAACATAAATTTCAATAGCCCTCAAAGATCAGGTTAAGTTCTAGAACAACAAAACCAACTTTAAAGAATTATCACATCACAAAATCTTTGCAATTCCAATAAGAAGATATGTGACTTCAAAGATCACATTAACTTCTAAAACAGCAAAACCAACTTCAAAGCTCAGATCATATCTTCACTAATAATTATATTCATCTTTCATACCAGAAACAAATAGAAATTCCTATTACACATGATTAAAGCTTCAGTTAAGCAAGTGATTGCATATCTAACAAAATAATGAATTAAATATATGTAGACTGGAAAGTTTATATAATTAAATATATGTAGACTGGAGTCACTATATTATTATCAAGAATAATGTGTTGATAAAGACATTGTTACAGGAGAATACAGTCACACCATATAACAATAGTATATGTCAATATACTCAGTTCAATATCAATCCACAATCCACAATATTATACATTCACAAATCAGTTGAAGCTACAAAATCAGACAGTAAAACAATTGGCCCAGTAGAGTGTTGCTTGATACTGCATGCTTTACCAAGGTCTTTGCAGAGATAAATGAGCAATGAATGAATATCAGGCTTGGATTTATATAAATATGAAAAAGGGTATTTTGGTGATAAAAGAATTTATTCGATGGAAGTTAACATAAGCTTGACGGAAAATAAAAAATGGACAAGACTGTATTACGTTTCATTTACCAAGGGATAGAAGTGTGTTTAAAAACAAGGGAGGGAGGGGAGTGTAATATCTGAATCTTACAGGGGAGGGGGTGTTATTTATTCTTAAAATAAAATAAAAATATGAAACTAAACAATTATCTAAGAAAATTAAAATCATAATAATCATGGTGTTATTTGAGTGCAACCACATTTATAGAGTTCAAAAAGAATCCAATACAACAAAACTAGTAAAGCTGTGCTGTGCTATCAATGCCTTACTATAAACACAAAATTTTTGTCACTCTGTTATCGCAGAACCATTGTCCACATCAACCTCACCCATTCCCGTATCTTCTTCCTCTTCACTGTCTTCATCGCCACTGATCTCCTCATTATCTTGGCGTAGCTTAGCCATATGCTCAGCAAGCAGTTTATCATCACGTTCGCTCACCTGAATCACAATGCAAAGTCAAACGTCTCCCCCCAAAAAAACAAGGCTATATGTTTTTACTCTCCATATACAGACATCAAAAGATAAAAGAAGATCCAAAAGTAGATGGACAAAATTTGAACACGGGTATATATAGAAGATAAAAGATATAGAGAGGATGTCGACACTCACTGCTCTGGGTGCCTCCTTCACCACAAGTTTACCCTTGTGTCGTTCTATTGATTCAGTGCAAGAAGTAATGGCATTGTTGAGAACCAATATTCCTTGCTCCTGTCAAAATCGTAACAAATACACAATTTACCTTTAATAGAAAGGTTACTTATTGGACTTCTAATGCAAATCTACGACCACCACCTGTATAGTGGATATCAGATACCCCATGTATGGTGTCTAACAGTTGTAATACAATATCCATACACATGACACGAATAAAGGATGAATTGCTTAAAACAGGAGAAGTAATTTTCTCAAGAAATCACAACTTTTACATTCATTAAGACAGGCTATGTAGGTAAACAGAGGTTAGTTCCAGACCAAAACCCAGACATATGCTACTCAGTACCCACAAGACAGAGAGAGAGAGAGAGAGAGAGAGAGAGAGGGGTAAAGGAAGAAATTTGGTATGAAAAAACAGCAGAAATTTTCAAAGAACTTGCAGACACAATTGTAAAAAAAATGTTTGAAACAGATATTCCATTGAGATATTGATTTCCTCAGCTTTAAACACCAACACACACAAAAAATTAAAAATTAAAAATTAAAAATTTACAACACATTGACTTTGTATCAAGGAAGCATGTTCAGGATGGAGTTCTTTTAAGCGGCCACCAGACAAATGGCTTAGATGACAATCATAATAGGTAAAAAAGGCTTCTAACCTAGTTCCAAAATCAAAATGTCCCGACAATCCAATAACACAAACATTAGTAGCAAATCCATACATCTGAAAATCATATAATCTTGATGCCAAAGCTTCAACGGCAAACTGTGCAGTCTATTCAGGTCAAAAAAGCCAATTATTAATTCGAAGTTTATGTGAATATGGCACCAACCTTGTCAAGGGTCTGAGTGGTAAGTACATAAAGTGGGGGAGCAACAAGTTTAATTTTCACAGGGCAGTCATCATTTCCAGCTGCTTCAGCTTTCCGCATTGCCTCCTGCATAACCAAATGATTACAAAACCTTAGAATACTTTGGAAGGTATGCCATAGCCAATAATTCAATAGCACAACACATAACAAAGTAGAAGCTGAAAACAAAAGGGGTTGCTTTTTTATCCAAAAAATATAAAAGGGAAACAGCAAAAACTAAGACCTTAATGTGAAGAACTCCATCAAATTGAAAGCATTTCATTTCAATATCCGCCCTAATTTTCAAGGGTTGGGGGGTCATTCGTCTTCTAATATTCTTTACTAGAGAATCCTTCACTTCCTCAGATACAGCCGGTACCACCTTGGTCACCTGTGTGAGACAATAAAAACATCCTTAATCATCAACTATATTCAAGTGGCCACTGCTTCCCTGATAACAAATATTTACCTCTTGCCCATCAGGACCAACTTCCTTGACCTCACGCGTGAGAGTGCTCAAAACCGAATCAGGATCAGTCACAACTATTTTGAAAGCCTGCATGTAATGACGTTTATGCATTAACTACAAAACTCAAGTAATCATCAAACAGTAAAAAAAAGCACTTACCTCAAAAGCATGACCATATTTGCGATATAAAGGCCATCCAATATGAACATACAGCTCCTGCACAAAGCCAACTCAATTTAGGGCAATGAACAGAACTAAAAAAGAAGCAAAAAAAAAAAGGAAAATTAGGGGTTTTGTTAGGGTCACCTCTAAATCAATGTTCAATGTTTCTGCGACGTGGCGCATGATGGAGTGGACCAATTTGCTCTTGTTGTACCTCTCTTCGCAGGCCTGAATGTCTTCTTCGGAGACCCTACGCTTGCTGAGATCGATGTAACCCTTTTCCTTGTCGACACGGAGGACCATCACGGGCTCGATGCGCCCCACCTTGATGAGGCTGCTAACGCTACGAATCCGACGGCGTGAGAGCTCCGAGAACAAGATCATGCCCTCGATGTTGTTGTATTCAAGCAGCGACACGTACGCACCCATGTCGGCTATGTTCTTCACCTGTATCATCACCGCCATGTCCACCTCCGGGTACCTTGCCTCGTACATTCGACATTCCAAGTTCGGAGCCATTGCTTTTCGCTCTTTCTTTCTTCTCTCACTCACAGCAAAATGCCCCCCTTTTTAGTTTTTATGCTGATATATCTTGATTCTCTCTGTTTGGTGATGAGGTGAGTGAGGTTTTTCTGGGAGTCGCAAAGGGAAATGGGCACAAAGTGATGCTATTTTATTTTTTATTTTTTTTTTTTGACAAATGTTAACGAGTACTTTAATAACACTCTTTAAAGAATCAAATATAAAAATATTATGTTGGAAGTTATGCATTCAAGTCTTTAAGGGTCTGTTTGGTTTAAATAAGGGGAGGGGAGGAGAGGGATTTTAATGGAGGGGAGGGGAGAGAAGGGGAAGGGAGGGGAGGGATTTACTTTGATTTTGTGTTTGGTTGAGAGGAGGGGGGAGGGGAGGGAAGCATTTGCTTGTTTGGTTCAGGAGGGAAGGGGAGAGATTTTAATGGAGGGAATGGATTAATTTACTGGTATATCCTTATAGTGTTTTATATTATATTATATATAAGGATATTTCAGTAATTTTATTTTAAATAATTTAATCTCCTCTCCTCTCCCCTCCAAAACCCCCCACTTTGGGAGGGGAGCTAAAATTGGCTTAGGAGGGATTTTGCTCCCCTCCCCTTCCATTAAAAAAATTGAATCAAACAAACATGATTTAAAATATCCCTTCTCCTCCCCTCCAAAACCCCCCAATCAAACACACCCTAAGGGTTTGTTTGGGAAGGGGTTTTAGGGGAGAGGGGAGGGAAGGGCTTATTTTTCTTTTCAAAATTAAGGAAGTTATAACATGTTTCTAAAAATGAATCAAATGTGATTGAAACGTTATATGATCATCTATCAAATTGTTCTTTCAATTTTTTTAAAATCTCAAATATATATCAACATATGGACTTAGTCTTCCAAGACGCTTCCCTCCCCTCCCCCCCTAAAATCTCTTTCCAAACAGACGCTAAAAGTTTAAAAGTTGTTGTTTCCAATACAAATTTATATTTTTTGATTTCTTAACAAATGTTCTTAGGGCACTTATTAGCAAAAACCTTTTTTTTGTTCAATGCGCAAACTGATGGTAGGTCATACATGTTTTTGTTATCTAAGTCTCCCATTGAATTTTTGACACCTCCTCTCCCCTCTAAAAAGACAATTTTACCCCCATTTTTTTTCTATCGTGCATCCCTATTTTCTTCTGCGTTTTCGTATTTCTCGCCACCTTGTTGATGAGGGTTCACGTTAATTTGTTGAAGAGAGGTATTAATACTCACATAGTTACCATTAACACACTCATCAACTTGTTGAAGAATAATTTCGTCAATTTGTTGACGAAAATCCTCGTCAATAAATTGATGAGCGTGTTATGAATACAATAGGGGCTCCATTAACACGCTCATAAACTTTGACGAGAATTTTCGTCAACAAATTGACGTGAAGTTCAAATCAAAAAAAAAAAGCGAGGACGATAGGGTTAGAAAAATTAAGTAGGGGTAGTTAGGTCTTTTCAAGGGAGAGGAGAGGTGGCAAAATTAAAAAGGTGAGGTATATTTAACAAAGCCCGATCATATATATTCAATGTCTTTTTTTTTTGGGTCAAATACTCAATGTCGTTGGGTTCTTAATTAGGCTGTTGCTTCCAACACCCCACCATGTTGCTGCAAGCACTCCCAATCCTCAAAAAAATTTGAAAATCCCAAAATACCCCCACTCCCCAATTTTTTCCCTCCCATTTCTTCTTCTTCTTCCTCCCACCCCTCCTCTACCACGCCACCACCGTCCTCCACCACCCCGCCACCGTCATCCACCACCAACCACCGAAGCACCACCCCTCCACCGCCACCACCTCCCCAAAATACCTTCACTCACCTAAAACTCATATTTCTCTTCTTCCTTCTCCCTCTCATCCCTCCTCTACCACCGGAAAACTCACCGGAGCCACCACCCCCCAACACCGGAACACCTCCCAAGGGCCACCACGACCAACCAAGCGCCCACCGGAGATAGTTCTGTTCGTTTTCGCGTTTCTGCTATTTTTTCAAACAAGTAATAAAATTATATTCCGGTAATTCAATTACCGGAAACATATTTTTTCAAAATTATGATATGTTCCGGCAATTGAATTGCCGGAAGATGTTGACAAAGGTAAGGTATATTTAACAAAGCCCGATCATATATATTCAATGTCTATCTTTTGGGTCAAATATTCAATGTCGCTGGGTTCTTAATTATCCGAATTTGGGCCCAAAAGATGACCGAGCTGGCCCGATTGGAAAACGCTGTCGTTAGAGACCCCAAAAAAACGACCAAGCAAAACGGTGCGTTGCCATGTTGGGTTATCCTTCCTCGCAGAGAGTTCGCGTATTCAGCATGAGCGTGATCTTTCTCTGATTGTGTCTCATCCCATTCCCTCCGCTCCACGTCGACGCCACCCAATGTTCCGTTTTCAGGTGATTGACTGTAAATTTGTAACTTGAGTGAGATTTTTGGTATTAAGGAAACTGGCCAACCTATTTTAGTTATTAGACTCTTCAGTAGCAAGAGAATGATCGGGGTCGGAAAGATCAAGCAGTACAATACGCAAGCCCCTTACCAAGGGCAAGCAAGAGGTATCTATCTAAATCCCTCTTCTTAACCAATAAACTGGAACCAACTAACTGTATTCGCTGATTTATTTGCTTCCCGAATTGTGTTACTTTTTCATTTTCTTCTCCCACTAGTTGAGAGAACTAGTGCCTATGGGTGGCAAAGAAAAATAGTAGTAGTTACGTTTTGGAAGGTGGTAAAGAAAAATAGAACTAACATAGCTAAGTTTTTGGAGTGTAGTTAAGTTTTTGTGGAAATATTGTTTTTTACTGGAAAATGGATGAATGATTTTTTGCCATGTTTTTTCCTTATATATATATATATATAAACATATCCTTTCAAGCGCTCTATCAATAATGCAGATCTCACTTTTCCATGCTATTGTCGATACGAAAGTGCAGCAAATTAAATCTCCCGCAATCATGTTCAACTTCAATCGGGAACACTTTCCCACTTGGCTTGTTGTTGCATCTATTTTGAGCATGTGGTTTTTGTGTTTCTGAGGTCAATTTGATGTGTTGGTGTAGGTTAGTTTGAGTGCATTTGCGTTCTTGTTCTCGGAGCTTGTTCAGTACAACCAAATGCAGGTCGACAATATTGGCGAGCTCGAACGAAGGGGATCCTATCTCGTTTATTGCTTGTATTCTTCGTATCTGAAGATGAAGATAATTAATTACCAATTTAGTTTTGTTTTAGTTTTCCCGTAGGTTCCTTGGTGGTGTGCTTCATCTTCTCTTAAGTAGGCAATGGATTATTTGTTTCCCTGGATCCAGGACAATAAACAATTAAAATAAGATTTTTATTATATGAGAATGAGAATACTGCTTCCTGTGCTTTATTTATAACTCATGAAGCTCAGAGAGATGAAAATTCTAGATTGTATGAACTAAAGGTTGAATTGGATTGAAAATACCATTTGTCCAATGCTTTATTATTGTCATATCAAATCAATACAAATTAATTTGATATGTAGCATGGTAAATCCACCAGACAGGAGGAAGCTGGATATGCTGTTGGGGCTCGAGTTCTTGAGCTGCTTTGCCACAGAGATAAGGTATGGTCTGTGTCGCTGACGCCGTTTCGTGGCGCTTATGTAATGGGGACTAAAAACGAACTTTTAGAATTTTTGGGGACTAAAAACGAATTTTTAAAATTTTTTAGGGACTAAAATCATAACAGCGTTAGCGACAGGGACCAACGGAAAAATATTTTCAAATTTAGGGACTAAAAACCTTCAAATTTTTTTTGGGGACTAAAAACAAACTTTACAAATTTTTAAGAGACAAATTTCATATTTAAGCCTTTAAAATAACTATGAAAACTAAACAATTATCTAAGAAAATTAAAATCACAATAATCACGATGTTATTTGAGTGCAACCGCATTTAAAGAGTTTAAAAAGAATCCAATAAAACAAAAATAGTAATGTCGTGCTCAGTGCTATCTATGCCTTACTATTACAAGATTTTTGTCACTCTGTTATCGCAGAACCATTGTCCACATCAACCTCACCCATTCTCGTATCTTCTTCCTCTTCACTGTCTTCATCGCCACTGATCTCCCCATTATCTTGGCGTAGCTTAGCCATATGCTCAGCAAGCAGTTTATCACGCTCACTCACCTGAATCAAAATGTAATGTCAAGCCTCTCCCCCCAAAAAAACAAGGCTATATATTTTTGCTCTTCTTGAAATAGTAACAGAACATGTTGGATAAAGGAGATGAAAAACACGATAAAAGAAGGAATAAAGATGAAATCACTGTTTCATTGATTCTGAATCGAATGATTGCTCAGTACAATGGCTGCCTATATATAGCAAAGCCTCATGACTCACATGTACCTCACTAATTCTTATTCTATACAATAAAAGACCTACCTCGGCATAACAAACTAGCTGAGTCACTATTTACCGCTCATTTCCCCCATGTGACTCTCACTCGCACCTTTTCCATTCTCTCCATTTGCATCTCCTAGTGCCAGCACATTGATTCCTTTGATCCCGCGGTTGTCATTTTGTTCTGCATATTCCCTTGTTGTACGGTTCTGATTTGTTGTGAAATGGTTGCAATTATTAAGTGCATTCTCCAATTTAACACCCCCCACAAGCTGGACCATGGTAGATGTCTAGCATGCCAAGCTTGGGAATAAAAGGGATGAACAAATTTGGAGGCAAAAGTGAAAAAAATCTACCAATTGTGACTTTGAAGGAATTGGCAACAATCTAAGAATTCCCTTTTGCACCTTTTCTCTCACAAGGTGACGATCAATTTCCAAATGTTTGGTTCTTTCATGGAACACATGATTGGCAGCAATGTGTATTGCACTTTGGTTATCACAATATAAAACTGGTGGTCTATCACAAGTGATCTTCAAATCTGCCAGAAGACATAACAACCATTGGAGTTCACATGAGGCAATAGAGACTCTATATTCAGCCTCAGATAAAGACTTTGACACAATGTGTTGTTTCTTTGTTCTCCATGAAATTAGAGATGTTCCCAAGAAGAAACAGTAGCCTATAACCGATCTCCTTGTGTCTATGCAACCTACCCAATCCGCATCAGAAAATCCAAGTAATTGAAGGGATGAATTCCTTGGAAAAAAAAAAGTCCCCTACCCGGACTGCCTTTGAGATATCTAATAGTCCTGCGAGCTAAATTGTAGTGTGTTATTGTTGGTGCATTGAGAAATTAGCTCAATTGTTGTGTGGCATAGGTAATATCGGGTCTTGTTGTAGTTAGATAGAGAAACCTTCCTATGAGTCTCCTATATCCAGCATTGTCCTCAAAAGCCTTACCCGACTCTTGGTGTAATTTCGCAATTGAATCCAAAGCAGTTTTGGTGGGTTTGGAACCAAGCAAATCAGTTTCTTGCAACAAATCTAAGCAATATTTCCTTTGGCAAACCATAATACCCCGCTATGAGTGAGCAACTTCTAAACCAAAAAAGTATTTAAACACTCCTAAATCCTTGATTTTAAAGGCTGAATCAAGAATTCTTTTTATCCTGTTGAATTCTTCCAAGGAATTTCCAGCAAGTATCACATCATCAACATATACTAGGAGAACTATAAACTGGTTATTTAAGCAAGAGTAAACAATGAATAATCAGGACTGGATTGAGTATACCCTTTCTCAAGTAAAAGTGAAGTCAACTTCTCATACCACTTTCTTGAAGTTTGCTTGAGGCCATACAATGACTTGAGCAACTTACACACTTGATTAGACCTTTTGCTTGTCACTCCTTGTGGTGAAACCATGTATACATCCTCTTTCGAATCTCCCATGAAGAAAAGCATTATTCACATCAAGTTAATGCAAATGCCAATGATGAATGGAAGCTAATGCAAGCAACATTCTCACTGTTGTCAATTTTGCCCCTGGTGAAAAGTATCAAACCCTCCGCATCGCACAGGCACAGGCATGGTAATTTGTCTGATTTAGCACAGAGTAACCGTCACAGATGAAGGTCCATCTCCTGGGTGAACATAGTAAGGATTGGTAGTATCTTCAGGGATTCGATTCTTATTATTCTGGTTATTTTGATTTCTGGCCATATCAGGTAGCAACAGAGCTCTTATGCAATCTCCGATACGATCTTGAAATAGTAACAGAACATGTTGGATATAATAAAGGAGATGAAAAACATGATAAAAGAAGGAATAAAGATGAAATCACTGTTTCATTGATTCTGAATCGATTGATTGCTCAGTACAACGGCTGCCTATATATAGCGAAGCCTGATGACTCACATGTACCTCACTACTTCTTATTCTATACAATAAAAGACCCTACCTCGGCATAACAAACTAGCTGAGTCACTATTTACCGCTCATTTCCCCCATGTGACTCTCACTCGCACCTTTTCCATTTTCTCCATTTGCATCTCCTAGTGCCAGCACATTGATTCCTTTGATCCTGCGGTTGTCATTCTGTTCTGCATATTCCCTTGCTATACGGTTCTGATTTGCTGTGAAATGGTTGCAATTGTTAAGTGCATTCTCCAATTTTAAAAACTCACCATATGAAGACATCAAAAGATAGAAGAAGATCCGAAAGCGGATGGACAAAATTTGAACACAGGTGTATATAGAAGAAGAAGAAAGATATAGAGAGGATGTCAACACTCACTGCTCTGGGTGCCTCCTTCACCACAAGTTCACCCTTGTGTCGTTCTATTGATTCAGTGCATGAAGCAATGGCATTGTTGAGAACCAATATTCCTTGCTCCTGTCAAAATTGTAACAAGATACAGAATTTACCTTTAATAGAAAGGTTACTTATTGGACTCCTAATGCATATCTACAGCCACCACCTGTATAGTGGATATCAGATACCACATGTTATGGAATCTAACAGTTGTAATATTCATAAGGTCAGTTTACTGACTTATCCAGAGTTCATGCTTTAATATGGTGAGTAACTGTAATTACAATCTCAGCAAAGTATCAATACAACTTTCACAACTGACATGACATGAATAAAGGATGAATTGCTTAAAACAGGAAAAGTAATTTTCACAAGAAATCGCAACTTTTAGATACATTAAAACAGGGTATGTAGGTAACAGGAATTAGTTCCAGACCAAAACCCATACATATCCCATTCAATAACCACGAGAAAAAAGCAAAAATTTTCAAGGAACTTCCAGACACGATTATAAAAAAATGTTTGAAATAGATATTCCACTGAGTTATTCATTTCCTCAGCTTTAAACACTAACACACAAAAAAGCAAAACAAATTTACAACACACTGACTTTGTACGAAACGGGAGTCAAGGAAGCATGTCCAGGACTGAGTTCTTTTAGGCGTCCACCAGACAAATGGCTTAGATGACAATCATAATAGGTAAAAAAAAAAAAGCTTCTATCCTAGTTCCAAAAACAACGCAAACATTAGTAGGAAATCCATACATCTGAAAATCATATAATCTTGATGCCAAAGCTTTAACGGCAAAATGTGCAGTCTATTCAGGTCAAAGCAGGGACGGACTCACGTTGTCCCTTCCCATGGCCAGGCCCCTGGTATTTTATTTTTAAATTCTAACTATACTACTATTCTAAGTTTCTAACTCACTGGTTGTTAAAAGCAAAGATAACCAAATATACGGTACACGGTGCTAAAAAACACGCTACTAATTAAATCAAAGCAAAACACGAGACTTGGATTAATATATTATCAATATATTTTTATATATTATTCATATACTTTGCAAAATAGATATGGAGCTTGCACTCTCTTTTGTGTCATTTCATGTATATTTAGTGTTCATATTTTTCCCTTCATTCTTCTATTATCTTTTCTATAATTTCAATTGTGCAATTTATTTTGTAAAAAAATTATCTAGTTTATTTGATATTTTATAAGCATGTGTGTTTCAAACATGCGTAAAACCAAAATGCCCCGTGCATTTGCTAGTTGCAAAGTAAATCTAGAAAAATGGAAATTGTAACAGAGCTCTTAGCTCACAGAAAAAGCTATTCTAATAGTGTGAATGAAACAATATTTGGAATTTTAGTTAAAACTATGAAATTTTAAATAAAATTTCAGACAAAGCTTGGATAGATTTTATCTATTAGTTAAATAAATATATTATTTATTATATGCTTTTTATTATTAAATAAATATTTTTGGCCCCCCATTCAATACAATCCTAGATCCGTCCCTGCGGTCAAAGGCCAATTATCAAGTCGAAGTTTATGTGAATATGGCACCAACCTTGTCAAGGGTCTGAGTGGTAAGTACATAAAGTGGGGGAGCAACAAGTTTAATTTTCACAGGGCAGTCATCATTTCCAGCTGCTTCAGCTTTCCGCATTGCCTCCTGCACAACCAAATGATTACAAAACCTTAGAATACTTTGGAATATAAGCCATAGCCAATAATTCAACTGCACACCACAGAACAAAGTAGACGCTGAAAACAAAAGGGGTTCCTTATTTATCCAAAAAAGAAAAAGGGAAAACAGCAACAACAAAGACCTTAATGTGAAGAACTCCATCAAATTGAAAGCATTTCATTTCAATATCAGCCCTAATTTTCAAGGGTTGGGGGGTCATTCGTCTTCTAATATTCTTTACTAGAGAATCCTTCACTTCATCAGATACAGCCGGCACCACCTTGGTCACCTGTGGGAGACAATAAAAACATCCTTAATCATCAACTATATTCAAGTGGCCACTACTTCCCTGATAAGAAGTATTTACCTTTCGCCCATCAGGACCAACTTGCTTGACCTTACGATTACGAGTGAGAGTGCTCAAAACCGAATCAGGATCAGTCACAACTATTTTGAATGCCTGCATGTAATGAATGACATTTATGCAGTAACTACAAAAATCACGGAACCTTCAAAGAGTGAAAAAAAGAAAAGAAAAAAACTTACCTCAAAAGCATGACCATATTTGCGATATAAAGGCCATCCAATATGAACATACAGCTCCTGCACAAAGTTAATTAACTCGATTCAGGGCAATGAACATAACTAAAATAAAAGCAACAAAAAAATTGGGAAAATTAGGGGTTTTGTTAGGGTTACGTGTAAATCAATGTTCGAGGTTGCAGCAACGTGGCGCATGATGGAGTGAACCAATTTGCTCTTGTTGTACCTCTCTTCGCAGGCCTGAATGTCTTCTTCGGAGACCCTACGCATGCTGAGATCGATGTTTACCTTTTTCTTATGGACACGGAGGACCATCATGGGCTCGATGCGACCCACCTTGATGAGGCTGCTAACGCGGGAGGGCTCCGAGAACAAGATCTTGCCCATGATGTTGTTGTATTCAAGCAGCGACACGTACGCGTACGCACCCGTGTTGGCTATGGTCTTCACCTGTATCATCACCGCCATGCCTACTTCCGGGTACCTTGACTCGTACATTCGACATTTCAGGTTCGGAGCCATTGCTTTTCACTCTTTCTTTCTTCTCTCACTCACAGCAAAATCTCCCCTTTTTAGTTTTTATCTTGGTTCTCTCTCTGTTTGTTGATGACGGCATGAGGTCAGGTTAGTGTGATTAATATGACAATGTTATTATCAAACTGCATGGAAACAGAACGGAGACAGGGTTGTGGGGTATTCAATTCGTACACAGTACAGTGTGGAAAGTACTATTTGGAAAGGTGAGCTCCTTCATCAAAATTTGCACTGACTACATATCTACAACACTTAACAGCTAAGAAAACAAAAGGGGCGGTGCCTAAATTTTTTTTTTTCCGGTTGCAGAAGTTTTGTGGAATATCTCCACCTTTTAACCAATGATATTTTTTCCTTAATGAAGAAGAATGCAACATGTAGGCCTTGATTGTTTGACGTGAGAAAGCCGAGAGAGAGATTCTCACGAGAGAGATTGAAGAGTGAACAGAAACTTCCGCTACTTGGAACTGATGTGAAAGACTGACGCAAGCAAAAAAACGCGGGGTCTACATAATTTTGTTTCTCCCCAAGACAAGATTAAGAAGAAAACAGGGAGAGAGTGGATGAAGCCTGTTATTTTTCCATTATACCCTTTTTAATATACTGAAGTAATATTTTAGTATTTTAGTATAAGTATAATTTTGTCTTTTAAAAAATAATCAACAATTTTTTCTTCTCTTTCTCTTATTTCAATCAATACTTCAAATCTATCCTATTTATGACATTTTTCTCTCTTCTCATACTCTCTCTTCACAATTTCTCTCGTCAACCAATCACACTCGTAGATAAACTCAAATTTAACATGGTGGTGGTAATCTTCCCAGGTTCTTCTACCATTTTCTCAAATGCTTGATTTAATTATATCTAACATTGTCTCCCTTAAATCAAGCTTGCATTATTCCAAACATTTTCTTTAACTTGTAAAATAATTCATTTTCAAAGACTTTGTAAAATATCTGCAATTGCTCTTCAGTGGAACAATAATTAATCACCACTTCTTTCTTAGCCACCAACTACGTATCTTGTGAAATTGAATATCAATATGTTTTGATCACCCATGAAAAACTGGATTCTTGCACAATGCAATGCAGATTGTTGTCACAAAATATTTCGGTGGGAGTATTCTGCTCTTGATTCACCACTTCTAAAATTCTTCTCAACCATACTGCCTGTGTGGCACAACTGGTTGCTGCCATATATTCTGCTTCAGCTATAGAGAGCGCGACAACTGGTTGTTTCTTCGATGACCATGATATTGCCCCAGTACCTAGATGAAAATGCATACCCTGACGTGCTTTATCTTGTCTCTAAATCTCCTGCCCAATCACTATCCATGTACCCAACAAGCTTCACATTATTATTATTCGAATAAAAAATTCCACTTGTCAGATACATTTTGATATAACGAAGAATTCTTTTAGCTCCTTGTAGATGACATACACGTGGTTCTTCCATGAATTTGATAAGTAAGCCAACTCCAAAGACATATCCGGTCTAGTCGCAGTCAAATATCTTAGACTTCCAATCAAACTTTTATAATGAGTTGAATCTACCCTTTTGCCTTCATTTCCTCTTGTCAGCTTCACGTTATCTTCAACTGGTTTTGAAATCGGTTTTGAATATTCCATCTTGAATTTCTTTAAAATATCATTTGCATATTTCTTTTGAGAAATAAAAATTCCTTCATTCTGCTGAACGGCCTCAATGCCAAGAAAATAGGACATTGGGCTCAAATTTGTCATTTCAAAACATCTTATTACAGCTTCCCTGAATTCTGCAATCATATTTTGATTATTTCCAGTGAAGAGTAGATCATCAACATAAAAGCAGACAATAAGAATATCTCCAGGCTCAACAAATTTAATTAATATATAAAGTATGCTCATAAGGACATCTCTGAAATCCATGCTGCAAAAAATAGGAATCAATCTTTTTAATACCACGCTCTTGGTGTCTGCTTCAAACCATATAAAGCTTTCTTCAGTTTGTATACTTTATTTTCTTTTCCACTGACTACATTTCCTGCAGGTTGTTCAACATACAATTCTTCTTCCAAAGTACCATTTAGAAAAGCAGATTTAACGTCCATTAGAAATATCTTCCAATTATTTCGAGCCGAGAGAGAAATAATCATTCGAATTGTATCTAACCTTGCAACTGGAGCAAATACCTCGAAATAATCAATACCTGACTTTTGCTTGTAGCCTTTAGCCACCAATCTCGCTTTATAGCGATCAACCTCTCCATTGGGATTGTACTTAGTCTTGTACACTCACTTTACTCCTATAGGATTTTTATCTTCTGGTAAATCTATCAGCTCCCACGTTTTATTCTTCTCAATAGCATGCATCTCATCATCCATAGCTTTCCTCCAATTTTCATCACTCGAGGCTTCTTATTAACACTCCAATTTGTCTATTTTTATGGGACATTTTTAATACTAAATCATGTTGTTTCGCACCATTTAAAGTATAAAAGTACTCACTAATGTCCCATTTTGCAGAAAAATCACAAAGACAATGCTTGGAGCAAAAGATGCGAATTTGGACAAAAAACTGGCAAGTTTTTGAGATTTTTGGCATTTCTGGAAAAGCGGTACAGCCTGACATATGGTCAGTACGGCCGTACCTATTCAAGCACAGCAGTAGGGGCGTACCTCGTAGTCAGCACGGCTTAGCGTTGAAGAAAAAGTCTAGTACAGCCGTACCAAAGGCAGTACGGTCGTACACAATTGTTGTCAGGTGGTACTGAGTGCACAAATACGGGCCAGCGTCGAAACTCAAGTGCGGTACGATCGTGTATAATCGCAGTACGACCGTACCCAGTCCTAGATCTCCCAGATCATTTGAAGCCAGTTAACCTAATTCGCTACCTAGCCTATAAATAGACCCTCTAAGCCCTCTTTGAAGAGACTTTTGACCTGTTGAAGACTTTTGAATCCTTATTGCCGTTGGTGACCTTAGAGCCTCTTACCCAGACCTTTTTGTGCCACCGGAGCTAGTGAGGAACGCGAAGAACATGCTTAAGGACCGTCGTCATACCGAAAGGGTGTCCCGGTTTAGACTTAATACTCTCTATTATGGGTTTTATAGTTTTTCGTATGAATTTATGTTACTTTCACTTATCATGAGTAACTAAATCCATCACTAGGGGTGATGGGGGATCCTTTATTATGTTTTTTATATTTATCTAGTTAATTCTATGGGTTTTCTATTATCATGTTGATTGTGTTATTCTTAGTATGTTTAATCCTATGAGGATTGATCGCCCTTTAACAAGTTAATCTAATTGAAGGCAATCGTACCACGACTAGTTAACAAAATTCTATGAATAATTGAACTCGTGTATTATGTCGGATCAAGAATAATTGCTTGTTTCTAATCAGTTATTAAATTAACAATTTCACTGTTGCTTAATGTTTTTCCTTCTATTTATCTTGCATGATCATTGGGGATGTTAGTTTGGGAGAAGACTGTTAATATTGCATGATCATTGGGTATTAATAGCATTAGAGTGGGAGATTAGCTTTCAACCAGGAAATATAGCTCATAGTTATTAACTAGTAAATTCAGGAACTAATTATTGGTGAACCCGGTTCCCTTAGACTTTTCATAATTGTCTTATCTCGTTCTTGAGCATTGTTTAATCTTTATTTTGTTTGCGTTAATCATTACAATCGTTTAATCATAACCATTATTAGTCTAAATAACATAGGATCTTTACTAAGTTAGTACTCGGGCATTCCCTGTGGGTTCGACGTTCGGAGTTTTAAACATACTCCACTATTATTACGAGTTACGATCAGATGCACTTGCCTAAGCCGCAATAAGTTTTTGGCACCGTTGCTGTGGAATGTTTTAACGATATTAAGCTAACGAGATTCTAGTTATTTTAAACATTTAATTTACTTGTTTTTCTATTTATTTTATTTTGTTTGAATTTCACTTATTATAATTATTAGTTTAATTTAATTTAATTTATTTATAATAGTCATTCTAATTTGATTACCGCCGGTGTATGCCGACACGTTCTCAATGTCCTGAATTGCCGTTTGATCCAGAAATTGAAAGAACGCTCCGTTTGTTGAGAAGACAGCACAAAGCAATGGAAAACGAGCTCACGTTGAACGAGTACTCCACTCCAACTACGAATGTGGCAAACAGTGTCAATAATCCGGCGATTGAGACCACTAACTTAGAATTTAAGCCAGCACTAATATCAATGGTATCATCAGTGCAATTCTCAGGCTTATCTTCTGAAAACCCAAATGTTCATCTCAATAGGTTTCAGAAGATTGCAAATACTGTCAAGTGTCATGGTGTGACACCGGAGGCTATCAAATTGAGACTATTCTCATTCTCACTGCAAGGGAAAGCTCAACTCTGGTTGGACTCTTTAGCTCCAAACTCTATTACCACTTGGGATGATTTAAAGATCAGTTATTAAATTAACAATTTCACTGTTGCTTAATGTTTTTCCTTCTATTTATCTTGCATGATCATTGGGGATGTTAGTTTGGGAGAAAACCGTTAATATTGCATGATCATTAGGTATTAATAGCATTAGAGTGGGAGATTAGCTTTCAACCAGGAAATATAGCTCATAGTTATTAACTAGTAAATTCAGGAACTAATTATTGGTGAACCCGGTTCCCTTAGACTTTCCATAATTGTCTTATCTCGTTCTTGCGCATTGTTTAATCTTTATTTTGTTTGCGTTAATCATTACAATCATTTAATCATAACCATTGTTAGTCTAAATAACATAGGATCTTTACTAAGTTAGTACTCGGGCATTCCCTGTGGGTTCGACGTTCGGAGTTTTAAACATACTCCACTATTATTACGAGTTACGATCAGGTGCACTTGCCTAAGCCGCAATAAGTTTTTGGCACCGTTGTCGTGGAATGTTTTAACGACATTAAGCTAACGAGATTCTAGTTATTTTAGACATTTAATTTACTTGTTTTTCTATTTATTTTATTTTGTTTGAATTTCACTTATTATATTTATTAGTTTAATTTAATTTAATTAATTTATTTATTTATAATAGTCATTCTAATTTGATTACCGCTGGTGTATGCCGACACGTTCTCAATGTCCTGAATTGCAGTTTGATCCAGAAATTGAAAGAACGCTCCGTTTGTTGAGAAGACAGCACAAAGCAATGGAAAACGAGCTCACGTTGAACGAGTACTCCACTCCAACTACGGATGTGGCAAACAGTGTCAACAATCCGGCGATTGAGACCACTAACTTCGAATTGAAGCCAACACTAATATCAATGGTATCATCGGTGCAATTCTCAGGCTTACCTTCTGAAAACATAAATGTTCATCTCAATAGGTTTCAGAAGATTGCAAATACTGTCAAGTGTCATGGTGTGACACCAGAGGCTATCAAATTGAGACTATTCTCATTCTCACTGCAAGGGAAAACTCAACTCTGGTTGGACTCTTTAGCTCCAAACTCTATTACCACCTAGGAGATCGCCCAGATTTTAAGTTAGTTAACCTAACTCGCTGCCTAGCCTATAAATAGGCCCTCTACGCCCTCTCTGTAGAGACTTTTGACCTGTTGAAGACTTTTGAATCCTTCTTGCTGTTGGTTGAGACACCCCATGTCCCATTTAGAATATTACCATTTAATTACGCATATAGAATCGAATAATATATCAGAGTACAACGGAAGAAAACACACACACACACACAGATATATATATATATATATATATATATATATATATATATATATATATATCATTATATAAAAAGTTTTGTACAACCAGGGTTCCCACCTAGGAACCCCCAAAAGAATAATATACAAACATACAAAAACCCTGGTGGGTATACAAAATAATCACCATCAGTCAAAATTACATCAAACATCTAACGAGAAACCTCCTACATCTGGCCCGTCCTATGAAACCTAACATGCAGTCGTGGCGATAAATGGGAGTCCTCAGTAAAAGGGCGTCCCTGGAGCCTAGATTGGTAAACCCTCAAGGCTATACAAAGGGAGCTATAGGAGATGAAGGGATAATCGTCTCTGACCTACGATGCACTTCTCAATCTCCTACGCTATCCCTAGCCATACTATAGGAACCAGAAGAAGAAGCATCAGAGTATCGGTGTCTGGCCCTAGGCTCCCGCCACATGCGGTTAAAGGGTAACTGCTACACTATCCTAAAGTCACCTATGAAGGAGGCTCTTGGTGACCCTAACAGACGAAAGAAGACACTAACTAAACAAGTGTAGATCACAACATGGCATCTATAATCGATCTCCCAACAATCCTCATCCATATCGTGGTAATAAACCTCGAAGTCACCCCATACTGGGATGCTCGGCTCCTCCAGTATCGACGGGTGGAAGTAGTGAGACATCTTCAAGCTCTCCGGGATCTAATCATCTAAAGTATAGCAAAAAATGGGAATAAAACAGAGCATGAGAGATGAGAACACACTATACACCACAACAATGGGAAAGCAGAAGAATAGAATATGTAAAGAAATAGGCACATGCATCCTCGAACAACGGTTGGGATCAACACCTAGCTACCCCAGTTTATGCAACCTAAGTCTATATGCCTATATGGCCACATAACAAATATCAGCAGCAGCGGCCCCACCTTAGCCTTTGTAGTTAACAGCTTAGCTAGTCAGTTGTCTATCCCCATAACCCGCTCATCGTACCCCTAAGAGTGCATCCCTGCTCCCCAATTTCAGCTGATAGGAACAGGTGTCGGGGCGACACTCGGGATCAGCACTATGGATAGTAATACAATAGTACCCCATCAGGATGACCAGGCTACCCGACGTCCCGACATAATGGCGGCCAAACCATTGGTCGCCTGTAGACTTTTGTCGGACCCAGACTATCCCCAAGGACCAGCGTGTCCTGTACTGACTGCATCGTACCCGCACTCTGGTACCTGACCTCGTATACAGCTTATGTGCACGACGGTGGATTACAGCACAACTATGCATATGATTATTTATTACTCAGCACCTATCGGCTCATCATTATTTATCATCTAAGCCAACATTTAGAATTTATTTATTATCCTTCCAACATCATAATTGCAACACATAAATCAACAATAGTTAAACAGTTAAATAGTCAACATCATTCATCAGCTATCAGCATACGAGTTAAACCTAGCGTTGCTCAGGCGGCCTGCTACTGATATATTATCAATCAGCACACACAATCATAAAACAATCACAAGTCGTATATCCTAAGGTTTTCACATATCAATAAGTTATTCCTATGGTTGATGGACTAGCAACTACTATCCTTAGCAGTCGTAGTCTCAACACCCCTCCTAGGGTGTTCGGGCATCAACCCTTAGTAGGGTTTGGGCCACGTACTTAGGCATGGCAACAGAATCCGAACCCGCGGGTACCCACCCGACCCCGACCCGATTTTGACGGGGAAAACCCGCTTTGACCGGGGGTGGGACGGGGTTGGGATGTCGATACCCAACCCGCCCCCGACCCGAACCCGCCCCATTAAATATAAATTGTTAATTTTTATTTTATTTTATGCATTTATACTCATTCATTTTGTTTCATATATTTTATTTATTTTTAATTTAATCTCTTTTCAATAGAACATTTTATTTTAATGTTTTTTTATTTTATTTTATCATTGTATAATAATTATGATTTTATTTTATTAATTATCATAACTATAATTTTTCAATTTTTCTACATATTTAGAGCTGAGTTGGGGACCCGCGGGGAAACCCGACCCTATCGGGACGGGAATGAGGAAGGCAAAACCCGAACCCGTTGGAAATGGGGACGGGGACGGGGGAGGCAAAACCTGCCCCCGACCCGCCCCGTTGCCATGCCTAACCGTACTCCCTTATTCTACACCTATCATATTCCTACTATCCCTAGTGTATAGGGTTCAGATCTCCCCATACCTGGCTAGAAGACTGTCGTCGCTCGTACCCCCACCTAGCCTTCAGAGCTACTCCCCACGTCCTCCAGTCGAAGCTTGGTAGAAAGGTGATTTGAGGGGTGGGGAAGGGTGCTATATATAGGCGTAATAGGTCCATCGCGTCACGATCGGCTCCTCTCACAGGGACCGTTGCGTCGCGATACAACCCTTTTCCTTTACACGTGTCAGTGGACCAATGGTGGCGTTGGCAGATGGTCTCTCGCGTCGCGATGCCCTTCTATATGGGGTCCCTCACGTCGCAATGGTAGCTTCCCAGAAATATCTAGATTTTTAGTTTCTAGGGTTTTCTAGGACTTTCCACTTTCCTAAGGGCATTTTTGTCCTTTTAAATCATTTTTAGTCTATTTTTATCATATTAGGACTTTCCTGAAAATTCCTTTACTTATTTTATTTCCTTAGGATGTCACATTACCACCCCCTTAAAATAATTTTCGCTCTCGAAAATTGCCGTTACGTACTGTTAAAACTGAATCCACATGAACCACACAAAAGATAAAATGTAAAAGCCAGGAAGAGAAAAGAAGAACAAGGAACACAAGAGAATTACGTGATTCACCCCAGTGTAGGGCTACATTCATGGGCAGAGAAGGAACTAAAATTCACTATGAACCTTGAAGTTACAGATTGGTTGCAAGGCAACTCTTTTTCTCTCTCACACAGAATGTGTTACAAATTAGCTATATGCACTCACTGTTGAGTTCGAATCCTTTTTTATATGTGGTTTTAATGACAACAAACTTTATGAACTAAATATTAAGTCTTCTGAATGATGATCTACTGATGTTTGCACTTGAGTATGTTGAAAGAAAAGTATCCTATAAGTGGACAAGCTAGAAGCCACTCAGATCATCAAGTAAATGTTATTTACTCAATAACGGAAGATTCAGAGTAGCATCAGAGGTTTACGATAGTAGTATCACAAGCTTCATGAAGACATTTGAAGATTACTACAGAACCATAAGATTAACTGTGAAGATGAGAAAGTTTGATCAGTACCATCAGAAGTTTGCTCATCACATCAACAGAAGATTCATGGAAGAAGAAACTGCATGAGGAGGTTCACAACAAGAAGAAAGGGTTCACAGGATCAAGAGAGAAGACTCACATAAGGTTCATAGAACCTGTAGCTAAAGGTGGATTGTAGCCAAGAAGAGTCAAGTCAGAAAAGAAGACAAAAGACTAAGTCATATGACACATGACATAACTCTCATTGAGTTGGTGTTGAGATGCTTTAAGGATCTATCATAAGCAAGTCAAAAAGAAGATGTAGACATTGCATAAGAATCCTCATAATCAACTTTGTGTATCATCGTTACCAAAGCTACTAAAGCATGAGAAGGCTTGATCCATGATCCTCAAGCATGAAGCAAGAATATTCACACACTACCCAAGTATGCATCCTTGAGAAAGTCTCATGTTGAGAATGTTGCAAATGAGAGGATGGAATAGATAAAATTATCATAATACACATTATGTATCAGCAAGTATGAACCTACTCAAGGTGAGTAGGTTTGGACCACTATCCTCTCGTATCAAGGAATACTGTCCTCTAAAAGTTACTAACATGAGAAAGTTTTGCTGAGAAGAGAAGGTTCTGCTGAGATGAGAAGGTTTTGCTTAGAGGATAAGGTTCTACTGAGATGAGAAGGTTCTGAGAAGGTTCCGAGTAGGTTCACTGATGTGATAGCTTGCTGAACAACACGAAGGTACAATAGAAAAGTGTCAAATCAAGTGAGAAAAGTGTCAAACACTGTAGCGACTGATCTATCATCATTTGACCTTTATTTAAACACAAAAGACAGCTGAAACAACTGGAAAGAGTGGGTTTTTACTGCACCTAAATAGATTCTGCATCATCCCCATCATCCTCCCTTCTCATGACTATCCTCTTGCGAGAGGAGGTTACTGCAGAAGCATTTTCAACCTTGTTCTTCAAAGTTCATCCACTCTAGAAGTGTCCAGCAGCTGAAAAGCATTAAGAATCAAAGAGGAAGAGAGATGAACATAAGCCTTATCAACATCAACCATGGCTCTCCTTTATTCTCCTCTTTCACACTCTTGTTCATCTGTGCTTAACATCTTGGGATATCTAAGATAGTGTGCTTAGCTTGTTTTATTGTTTTGTATCCACTTATGTAAGTGTATTCAAGCTGTAACAGATCCCAAACCCCTTTAATCACTATCTTTGTACCTTGTTCTTCCTAGCAAGCTACCTAGGGTAGGTGAGTGTTGATGAGAAAGTACTGGGTAGGTATTTTCTATCAAGCTACTAGGATGGATAAGTGTTGGTGAGGAAACAGTTGGTAGAAATATGTTGATGTAGAGCCTGAAGAGGCTTGAAGAAAGAATACTTGATGTAGAGCTTGAAGAGGCTTGAAGAAAGAATACTTGTACTATTTGAGAAATAGTGGAGAAATCTCACAGAAGGTAAGGAGTGGATGTAGCCCATGGTTGTTGGGTGAACCACTATACTTTTCTCCTTAATCTTTGCATACTTTACATTTGCTCATATTGCACCATCTTCTAAACCTCACACTGACTTGTGCTTAAAACAGAACCTACTCACGTTTACATGCATCCTACTCAACTAGAGTAAGTTCACTGCGTGGAACCTACTCAACTAGAGCAGGTTCACTGCGTGGAACCTACTCAAGTAGAGAGTATTTTGTAAAACCATTTTAAGCCAACATGAAGATATTCACTAGAGGATGTTCACTCTGTAAACACTACATAAGACTCATTCTACATGGAACCTGCTCATCTAAGAGGACATTCATTAAAAGTGTTGTATCAAACATATTCATCTAAGAGGATGTTCATTAAAACTATTTTATGCTAACTGTGTCATCTCCAAATATCAACTTGAGAGGATGTCCTCAAAGTTTCAGGTTGGAAATTTTCAAAGGGTCACAATTCAACCCCTTCTTTTGACTCTCTGTGCCACTTCACTCACTTCATCGAATACAAAACAGAAATTCAAGCCCCACTTTTATAAGTGTCACTTGAACAAATGAAAGAGATAATTTTGTAATTTCAACTAACTGCATAATAGAATAATAACTAACTAAACGACCAAGGTTCAAAACAGGATGGAAGGATTTAGGCCATAGATAAGCAGACTTAGTCCCTCCCTTCTAGTGCCATTTCACCACTGTTATTTCTAACTATCAACATTGAGCAGATCTAAGCAATGCATGAATTTGCTTCTAGGAACCGGTTTAGTAAACATGTCAGTAGGATTCTTTTTTGTATCAACTTTCTGGACCTTGATCCTCTGTTCAGTTCTGATGAAGTAGTATCTTACATCGATATGCTTAGTTCTCTCATGATGAACTTGATCTTTGGCTAAGCATATGGCACTTAGGCTATCACAGAAGATAATAGCTTTATCTTGAGGAAAACCAAGATCACTGATGAGACCTTTCAGCCAGATTCCCTCTTTTGCAGCTTCAGTTAAGGCCATGTACTCAGCCTCAGTAGTGGACAGAGCCACTGTGGGCTGAAGGGTAGATTTCCAGCTCACAAGACACTTGCCAATGGTAAAGGCATATCCTGTGATTGATCTTCTAGAATTAAGATCAGCTACATAATCCAAATCTGAATAACCTACTAGATTCCAAGTTGTATCATTTCCATAAATGAGACCAACATCAATAGTCCCTTTTAGGTATCTGAAAATTCTCTTCACAGCTAGCCAATGTTCCTTTGCTGGTTTTCCCATGTGTCTGCTGACAACACTGATTGCTTGTGCTAGGTCTGGCCTGGTACAAACCATGGCATACATGAGGCTACCTACAACACTAGCATAAGGGATTTTAGCCACATATTCCTCTTCAGAATTTGATTGCTTCACATAAGCATCAGAAACCCGAATGTTGGTAGTCAATGGAGTACTGACTGGCTTAGTAGAAACCATTCTAAACTTATTCAAAATTTTCTGAACATGACTCCTTTGACACAGAAACAGCTTCTTCTGACCTCTATCTCTGTAGATTTCCATTCCAAGAATCCTTTCAGCGAGCCCCAAATCCTTCATATCAAACTCAGAACTGAGAAGCTTCTTGAGTTTGTTGATTTCAGCATTATTTTGAGATGCAACAAGCATATCATCTACATAGAGCAGAAGATTAATGTAGGAACCCCTCTCCACCTTGTTATGATAAACACAGGAATCATAGGGGCTCCTTTAATACCCATGGTTGATCATGAATTGGTTAAATCTCTTATACCATTGTCTTGGAGATTGCGTCAAGCCATAAAGAGATTTCTTGAGTTTGCATACTAGATCCTCTCCCTCTTGATCCTTAAATCTCTCTGGATGTTTCATGTATATGTCTTCATCCAATTCTCCATGTAGGAAGGCAGTCTTGACATCAAGTTGTTCCAATTCCTGTCCAGGGAAGCAAGTCTTGACATCAGAAACCTGAATGGACATGTGCCTTACCACTGGAGAAAAAATTTCATTGTAATCGATTCCTTCTTTCTGACTGAACCCCTTTGCAACTAGCCTTGCTTTAAACTTGATGGATTCATTGCTTGACAGGCCTGGTTTCTTTTTGAATACCCATTTACACCTAATAATTCTTCTTCCTTTGGTATTTTTCACTAGCTATTAAGTTTCATTTTTGTGTAGGGACTCCATCTCTTCATGCATTGCAGTTATCTAGTGACTTGATTCAGCACTGGTGACAGTTTCTCTATAAGTGGTAGGCTCTATAGAGTCAACTTCTTCAGCAACTTGCAGGGCATAAGATAGCATATCTTTAAAACCAAATTTGTCAGGAGGTCTTATGTTTCTCTGTGACTTCCTAGTAGCAACTTGAGTGTGGCTTGATGAGATAGGTTCTATAGCTCTTTCTATAGTGTCTTGATCACTTGTAGTTGAGCTTTCAGATTCCACCTGCTTGGAAGCTTCTATAGCATCTTTCAAACCTTTTGTCTCAGTCTTCAAATTCAATATAGATGCTTCATCAAAACTGACATCTTTGCTCAGAATAACTTTCCTTCCAGCTGGTGACCAGATTCTAAACCCTTTTACACCATCACCATTTCCAACAAAAATTCCCTTTCTAGCTCTAGGTTCAAGTTTCCCTTCATTTACATGATAGTTTTCAGTACATCCAAAAATTTTCAGCATTGAATAATCAGCAGGTTTTTGAGTCTATACCTCAATTGGTGTCTTGAAGTCAATGGCTAAGGATGGAGTTCTGTTTACAAGGAAACAGGTTGTACTTACAACTTCTGCCCAGAAGAATTTCTTCAGACCAGAATGTGACAGCAAACACCTAGCCTTTTCAAGCAAGGTCCTATTCATTCTCTCAGCTATTTCATTCTGTTGAGGAGTGTTTCTCACAGTATATTGTCTAGCAATCCCTGCTTCTTTACAGAATTCCTTGAACTCGTCTGAGCAAAATTCCAATCCATTATCTGTTCTAAGTCTCTTGACCCTTTTTCCTGTTTGATTCTCAATCAGAATCTTCCAATGCTTGAAATGATTGAATGCTTCATATTTCTGTTTCATCATGAAAATCCAAGTCATCCTAGAGTAGTCATCAATGATGGAGAGAAAGTACCTTGCTCCACCTAGAGATGAAACCTTTGAGGGTCCCCAATAATTAGCATGGATATAATCCAAAGAGGACTTGGTGATGTGTTGTGCTTTTGGAAACTTTAATCTGTGTTGCTTCCCAAAAACACAATGCTCACAAAATTTCAAGGACTCAAGCGTCTTTGTTCCAATGAGTCCTTGCTTGCTAAGGGTTTGAAATCCCTTTTCACCAATATGGCCTAGGCGCATATGCCATATAAAGATGTTATTAGAAGGCCTATCTTCTGTTTTAGAGGCCACTGCTGCTGTGCCTATCACTATGGAGCCTTGAAGAAAATACAAGTTCTTGTGTTTTGTCCCTTGCATCACAACCAGTTTATCACTCTTCTTAATCTTCATAATTCCATCTTCCACTGAATCTTTCTTTTTCTTCTTAAGACAGTCTTTCTTCCAAAGGCCTTATTCCTTACAATAATTGCATATGTCTTTCGGATTGACTGATGCTTTCTGCTTCTTCTTCTTTCCCTTGTCCTTTGGCTTGAATTAAGGCTTTTGAGAATTGGTGACAATTAAACTAGATGTAGAAGTTTCTTCAGGATTTACTGATGCCTTGATTCTAAGCTCTCTTAAGTACAGGCTGGATTTGACTTCTTCCAAGGTGATGCTTTCTTTCCCAACACTTATAGAACTAACAAAGTTCTCATAAGATGGTGGTAAAGAGGCCAACAAAACCATGGCTATGTCCTCATCATTCATCTTGACATCTACGTCACATAATTCCAGCAAGATAGAATTTAGTTCATCAAGGTGTTCTTTTAGTTTAGTACCTTCTTTCATCCTGATGCCGAATAGACGTTTCTTTAGCAGTAACTTGTTGCACAAGGATTTTGTCATATAGAGCTTTTCCAATTTCAACCACAAACCTGCATCTGTTTCCTCTTCTGAAACTTCGTACAACACTTCATCAGATAAGGAAAGGGGAATCAAAGAATGAGCTTTCTCCTCTTGAAGCACAGTAGCATCTTTAGCAGCTTTACCCGTTTGACCCGATAGAGGGGCCCAAGCACCTTGTTTTTTCAGCAGGGTGCGCATCTTGATGCGCCAAAGATTGAAACTATTCTTTCCATTGAATTTGTCAATCTTGATTGTGTTCGCCATCTTCTTGATCAGAAACTCAGAGAAGCTGAAACCAGGAGAACAGAAACTGAGGGACCGAGTGGGTGGAGAGGCATTCCACCACCAGAGAATGATCAAAGATCTTCAGAAATCATAGAAAATCGTGGAAGATTCCACGAATAGATGCCAAAGCCGAGGATCTCCAATGAAGCTCTAGATACCAGTTTGTTAAAACTGAATCCACATGAACCACACAAAAGATAAAATGCAAAAGCCAGGAAGAGAAAAGAATAAGGAACACAAGAGAATTACGTGGTTCACCCCAGTGTAGGGCTACATCCACGGGAAAAGAAGGAATTGAAATTCACTATGAACCTTGAAGTTACAGATTGGTTGCAAGGCAACTCTTTTTCTCTCTTACACAGAATGTGTTACAGATTAGCTATATGCACTCACTTCATCGAATACAAAACAGAAACTTAAGCCCCAATTATATAAGTGTCACTTGAACAAATGAAAGAGATAATTATGTTATTTCAACTAACTGCATAACATAGTAATAACAAACTAAACAGTCAAGATTCAAAATAGAATGGAAGGATTTAGGCCATTGTTACACGTACCTACAAAGAGATGTGGATATTGTTTTCTGATGTTGGCTTCTCGTTCCTAGTTAGTGTCTCCAGTTCTTTCATCCCATATAACCCGTACCAGAGGAATCTGTTTGCCTCGAAGTTCTTTTATTCTTCGATTGACAATCTTGGAATGCAATGCTTCGTATTCTAGATTATCTTTGAGTTGTACTGACTTGGGCTCGATAATATGAGACTATTCGGGATGATATTTTGGAGTTGGGAGACTTGAAATACGTCATGAAAATTTGATAGGTTTGGGGGTAAGGCAATGTGATAGGCAACATGTCCAACTTTTCGAAGAATTTAAAAAGGTCTTATGAATCGAGGAGTTAACTTTTTGGATTTGATGGCTCTGCCAATGCTAGTTCTAGGGGAGACTCTCAGAAACACATGATCTCCTGCTTCAATTTCTAAAGGTCAGTTTCTTTTGTCACGATAACTTTTCTGTCGATCTTGGGCTGCTTTCATCTTTTCCTTGGTGATTTTGATTTGTTCTGAGGTCTTTTGGATTAATTCGGGTCCTAAGATTAAGTTCTCTCTGGTTTCGAACTAGCAAAGGGGTGTTCGACACTTCCGTCCATATAAGGCTTCATAAGGAGCCACTCCAATACTAGAATGATAACTATTGTTATAGGTAAATTCTACTAAGGGTAATAGTTCATCCCAACTGCCCATTTTCTCAAGGGTACACGCTCTCAAAAGATCTTCAAGGGATTGGATAGTTCCCTCAGACTGACCATTGGTTTGAGGGTGGTAAGCTGAGCTCACACTTAGCTTAGTACCCATGGCTTGGTATACCTTCCTCCATAATCTTGATGCAAACCTAGGGTCTTTATCGAATATGATGGTAGTAGGAACCCCATGTAGTCTTACTATTTCCTTAATATAGAGTTGGGTTAATTTCTCTAAGGAATAGCTTTCGTTAATAGGTAGGAAGTGGGCACTCTTGGTAAGTCTATCTATGATAACCCAAATAGTATCATGTCTCTTATGGGTTCTAGGTAATCCTACTACAAAATCCATGGCTATACTATCCCAGTTACATTCGGGTATTGCTAAGGATTGGAGAGTTCCTGCAGGCTTTCGGTGTTCATTCTTAGCCTGTTGACAGACTAAACCTGATAAGACAAAGTTCGCTATTTCCTTCTTTATTCTAGGCACCAAAATAGTTTCTTTAGATATTGGTACATTTTGGTAGCTCCTAGATGAATACTTAATCTACTCTTGTGTCCTTCATCTAATATCGTCCTCCTTATTTCTAAATCCTTAGGGACACATATTCTCTCTTTAAATCTTACCGCTCCATCTATTCCTATATTGAATTCTGAATTTTTCCCTTCTTCAACTAGTGTTCTTATTTTCCTAAGGTACTCATTTGTCTCCTGTTTCCTCTTGATAAGTTCAAAGATATAATTGGTAATGGTAACTTTTCCTAGATATAATCTTTCCTCTTGCACTTCTACCCCTAAACTTAGATCCCTAAATTGTTTTATCAAATCAAGCTCTTTAATAATCATGGCAGACACATGTAAAGATTTCCTACTAAGTGCATTTGCTACTACATTGGCTTTCCCTGGGTGATAGTGTAGGTCAAACTCATAATCTTTTATAAATTTCATCCACCTCATTTGTCGCATGTTTAATTCCTTCTGGTCAAACAAATATTTTAGGCTTTTATGGTCACTATAGAACTTAGCTCCATACAAATAATGTCTCCATATCTTTAGGGCAAACACTATAGCTGCTAATTCTAGATCATGGCATGGGTGGGGTAATTTCTTTCATGAACTCTTAATAGTCTATAGGCATAGGCTAATACTCTTCCTTCTTGTATTAGTACACATCCTAACCCTTGATGGGAGGCATCACAATAAACCCCAAACTCATTTAAGGGATCAGGTAAGACTGAGACTGGAGAAGTAGTTAATCTATTCTTTAACTCCTGAAAACTTTTCTCACACTCATCTGACCACTCAAAAAAAGATCCTTTCCTAGTTAACTGGGTTAGAAGTAGGGCAATTTTAGAAAATCCTTCTATAAACCTTTGATAATATCCTGCTAAACCTAAGAACCTTCTTACTTCACTAAATGTGGTAGATTTATCCCATTGTAGCACAACCTCTACTTTTGATGGGTCTACTGCTATCCCTTCCCTATTTATAATGTGTCCTAGAAACTGAACTTCTTCTAACCAGAACTCACACTTGGATAACTTAGCATAAAGTTGTCTATCCTTAAGGATCTGTAATATTATCTGTAAATGTTTCATGTGTTCTTCTCGAGTCTGTGAATAAATCAATATGTCGTTGATAAAGACGAGTATGAATTTATCTAGGTGTGGGCGAAATATTCTATTCATGTAATCCATAAATATAGCCGGTGCATTAGTTACTTCAAACGACATGACTAGGTATTCATAATGTCCATATCGTGTCCTAAAAGCAGTCTTAGGAATATCCTCTTTCTTAACTCTAATTTGATGGTATCCTGATCCTAGGTCTATTTTGCAAAAGATAGAGGCCCCCTTCAATTGATCCATCAAATCATCTATCCTAGGTAATAGGTATCTATTCTTAATGGTGACCTTATTTAATTGCCTATAATCTACACACAACCTAGATGCCCCATCCTTATTCTTCACGAGCAAAACTGGTGCACCCCATGGTGAAACACTAGGACAGATAAATCCTTTTCTTAACATTTTGTCTAACTGTTTCTTTAATTCTGCTAATTCTAAGGGTGACATCCTATAAGGTGCTATTGAGATAAGTCCTGTGTAACATCCCGCCTAATTTAATTATTTAGCTCAATTAATTTAGGTTTTATTATGTTCAAAATTGATGGTTGAGTAATTAAATTGGGTGTTATAAAAAAATAAAAGGGGTGTGATTAGAAAGGGTATTATGAAAATTTAAGCAAAATGAAGGGCTTATTGGTATTTTAACTAAACTAAATGAGGGACAATATGGTCCACCTCTATTCTTTTCTCTCTTTTCTTTCATTTTCCCTCATTCTCTCTCTCTCTCAGCTCATTCCTCTCTCTTCCTCTCGATTTGTTTTCCGAAAAGAAGAAAGAAAGAAGGAAAAAGAAGAAAGAAAGAATAAGGAATCACCTAAGCTTGAGCCCCTCATTTCTCTCCTTTCTTCTCTCTTCCTCGACAACCCTCTCTTTCTCCCTCCCTCTTGTTTTCATGTTCTGTTTTTGAAGAAAAGAAGGGAAGGAGTTAGGGTTCCCTGAATATTGAGAGAAATTAGAAGGATTTTGTTAGATTCTTCAAATCCTAGCTTAAAGAAGAAGGATGGCAACTGAGTTCCCTAAATTTGGGTGGAGATTGAAGTTTCCCTAGGTGGGTAGAAGAAGGAGCACGAATTGAAAAAGAAGGAGAAGCTCCAAGCTTCACCACACTTAGCTCAAGTGTGCTCAAAAGAAAATAGAAAAGATTTTTTTCTATTTTCTTTTGAGCGCAGGTTTTTCTGGCCTAAGTGTATCTTATTTTTATCACGAATGATTTTTCTTGGTTAACAATAGTTGTAGTTTTACCAATAGCCGGGGGTTCTTTAATCTTCTTAAGGCTCTTTCTTGGTTTAATTACAAGGATCGATCTTTATATATAAATAAAATATGATGAAAAGAAAAGAAAAACTAAGGAATCCTAGTTTCGAGTGATCTAATACCTTTTTCTTTTCGTTCTAGATATTAGAAGAATGGAACACATTACTAAATCTACTAAGTTAAATTCAAAGTGAAGAAGTAAAGGGCATTCTAAGGTCACTCTCTTCTTTTGTTCTAAAAGAAATCAAAAATGAAAATAGAACAAATTAGATACAATAAAAAAGGGGTCAACATAGATATTTTTCCTATTTTATTCCATGTGAATTCAAGGTTGCATGAAGTTAAACAACAAAGTTTTTATTCTTTATTTTTTGTTTATATATTCAATAATATATTTATTTTCTATTTCTAATATTCTATTTCTAATAGAAGGAGAAGCTCCAAGCTTCATCACACTTAGCTCAAGTTTTTGGAGTTGAAGTGAGTTCTTCTTCCCTTAGGTGTTAGGCACCCATAAGTCCCACATTAGGTTTTCTTTCCTTTCTATTTTTGCATGATTGGTTGGTTTCCAATTTGGGGGGTTTTGTAAATCATAAGAATGGGGATTTGGTATTCTTAGTGTTGATGATTTTGAGATGAATTTAGTGATGTTTGATCATGTGATTGTTTGATGTTCATGTGTCAAATGCATGGTTCCTTGTTAATCCTTGATTTAAAGCTTTAGTTTCCTTGGAATCATTTTGGGATGATGAGAATTTGAGGTTGGAAAGTTGTTGAACCAGAAAAATCTGGTTTCTGCAGAATTCTGCAGGTAAGCGCCCCAAGCGCGCCCAAGCACGTGCCAAGCGCGTCTAGACAGAGGCAAAAGCGCCCCAAGCGTGCCCAAGCGCGCATCACACATGCCAGTTTGTGTGGTTTTGTGTAATTTTTCACTTTCAAGTGCTTTTAGGGCTAAGAATACTTGACTCTTGGTGTTCTAAACCCTATAGAATTAATGTATGCTTATGTATGATCATTGTTGATTATGAATTAGCGTTTTTGCTAGCACATTCATGTTATCATGATAATACATTGAAAATGTAAAAGTTTTTAAATAGGTTGTCCATAGGACTAAAGGGACATCATAAAAATCCCTTAGAGAAATTATTTCAATTTAAGTTTTAATGAAATTCTTAAAAGATACGGCTAGGCCGTGATTCATTATGTTTGTTGCCAATTTCTCCCCTATTCTTGGTGGGTTTGGTTTAAGATCTTGGTTCTTGATTTATAGGAGTTCAATCCTAGTTATGATGCAATGTCAAATGAATTAAATTGCCTTAAGTTTGGAGCATTTGAATGGCTGTATGTTTAGTGCATTTGATTGCATGAGATTTGTTTATCTATGGGATGTTTGTCGGTCCGGATTGCTATAAGGTTCGGCGACGGGGACCCTCTTGGTTGTTGCCCATCAATTAATATGGGACTCAATTTCAATTGTGCCAAGTGAGTACATTTACGGATTCATTGCAAATTATGCCTGTATTGTGATTAATGCTTTATGTTTAACTATGGGTTGGTAATAGTTGCCTGTAAGCATACTTAGCCCAAAGGAAGCTGAGTTATAGGCAACTAGACTCAGCCCAAAGGAAGTTGAGGTGTTAAAAAAAGAGTCGTCGGAGTAGAGCGGGCGCCACTGTGATTACACGATATGCCCCGACTGTGATCAATGGAATCTAGTTTAATGAATTTGTTTTAGAATTGTTATAGCTTGCTTGAAATGTTTTGGAATTCTATCGCAAGTATTATATTCATGCTTATTATGGATTCCGTATGGGACCATTATGAATTAGGATTGCACTGTAAATAATATTATATGTTTAATTTATGATATTATGTTATCGGGAATAGTGTTGGTGAGGGGTCCGTGGATGACTCACTGAGATTTTATCTCACCCTGTTCATTTTATTTTTAGTGACATGTACTTGTTGAAGATAGGTAGCGTTATTGGGACGCTTCACTTTTGGTCAGTGACAGAAGATGTCAAACAATGGTATAGCCGGATCACGAGTCAAGTCTTTATTTATTTGGTCTCATGTATTTAGGTTAAGTCCTACTTATGTTAGGGAATACTGTATAAATTGTAATTACTTTCGTTTTATTTTGTAAAGTGTTGTGTTTATTAAAAATATGTTCCTTTTTTTAAAACACTGAACTATGTATACTAATTTCAGTTGCACTAAAATGTAATGTCAATAAGGTCCTTATGTATTCAAAGATTTTTATTTAGCCCAGGGTATGGTATTTCAAAGGATTTACTTCCTATTGTTCATTCTGTAAAACGAAATTTTTTTCCACGTTTAACTTTAATTCTGGTTAGTTTAATAAGTAATGCTCTAACTAGAGTTGAGGCGTTACATCCTATTCCTGGAATAAGATCAATGGCAAATTCTATTTCCCTTTCAGGTGGTAGTCCTGGAATATCGTTAGGGAAAACTTCAGGAAACTCATTTACTATGTGTATGTTTTCTAAGTTTGGAGAATCTTTCCCTTCTGCTGAGCACAACATCATGCATACTTGAGAATTTCCTTTTTCTGTTCTAGTCTCAGCATTGGCATACCCCTCCGAAAAGGTCAATGTTTTCCGAGCACAGTCTAAGATTACATGATTGGTTGAGAGCCAATCCATTCATAAGATTATGTCTAACTATTGTAAAGGTAGACAGACTAGATCGACTAGAAAGTCACGGTTTTCAATCTTAATGGGACATTGATGACACACAGTGGTAGTACGAAAAGAATCGTTTGTAGGGGTCGAAACAATTAAAGTTCGTGGTAAGGATGACACAAGAAGTTTTAGAAGTTCTACACAATCATTTGAAATAAAGGAATGGGTAGACCCCGAGTCAAAAATTACCGACAGAAGATGTCCAGAAACGAGGCACATACCTTGAAACATATCGGGCGATTGAGATGATTCCGCCCCTCGCACAGTGAATACCCTACCGGTACCTGTGGGCTTATCAGATTGTCCTCTTGATCGTCTAACTCCTCCTGTCTGATTATTCCCAGCTTTATATCCCCTACCTGTCATCGGTCTCTCGTGATTTTGACCGGGTCCCCTCTCATTCTCCGTTCCCGCAGGTGTTAGGAAAGGGTTCATCCTGTAATCCTTAATAACATGCCCTTGTTTTCCACATCTAAAACAGACTCTTTGGTCAATCTGTGGGCAGTCCCTTACTAAATGATTTCCTCCACACCGAAAACATGGTAAAATCCCTTCGGAGCGTCGAGGAGCATATCCTTTAAATGCTGATTGGTTCTTCCCAAGTCGTGCATATGGATTTCCTGGATCTCCCTGTCCCTTTTGTGAAGGTCCATTATTCCTAAATGGTCCCCCACTCTTAGGTTCTCGCCTTGGTTCTACATTCTCCAGTTCCATGCACCGTTCAACCATATTCGAAAAATTTGTTAATCTTAAGGACAAGATTGATGCAAAGCTCAACCCTGAGTCCATTGATAAATCGACGGCACACCCATTCCTCACTGGGATTGAGTCGATAGTAATCAGAGTACTTGACAAGAGCTTCGAACCTTGTAACATATTCTCCTACCGTCATACCTCCTTGGGTTAATGAACTAAATTTATGTTCCTTCTGTTGTCGTAATGTACTTGGAAAGTATTTCTGGAGAAAGCACTTCCGAAACACCTCCCAAGTAACAACTCTACCTTCTGCCTCTAGTACACTCCTCTTTCCCCGCCACCAGCTTTCTACTTCCCCTACTAGCAGAAATGCATCATAGTCTTCCTTCCGCTCTTCCCTGCACCACATTGCTGCAAAGATCTTTTCCATCTCTTGAATCCACTTCTCTGCACCTTTCGGATCATATTCTCCTTTAAACTGTGGAAGATTCCCTTTAAGAAAAGTCACCAGACCCTGATCGGTTTGATTTTCCTATTGTGGTCATGATGCGATTCGAATTAATTCCGCATTCTGTTGGGTCTGTTGCAACACAGCTGTAGCCAGGTCCGGGAGAATCCTGGCCTCCGGGTTTCCTTGATCCTGCCTTGTATTCCAAGTTCCTGATGCCGCTGGTCCAGCGTCATTCGATTCAACAGTTCCTCCATTCATGTTCCTAGTTCGTACCATGGTTCTGCATGAAAGTCTGAAATTCATCCATAAGATAAATCTTATGAATAGCTAGTAGCAATTATCTATACCTACTCACTCAGACAAGATAATTGCTAATCGACCACTCATTCCCCCTTTATAGTTGGTGTTCAGTGGGAACTCCAACTAAGATATGGGCCAGATTTTATCTCCCCCAATGACTCACAGTTCGGTTAGGACCGAACTGCTCTGATACCACCGAAATGAGACACCCCATGTCCCATTTAGAATATTACCATTTAATTACGCATATAGAATCAAATAATATATCAGAGAACAACAGAAGAAAACATATACACACACACACAGATATATATATATATATATATATCATTATATAAAAAGTTTTGTACAACCAGGGTTCCCTCCTAGGAACCTCCAAAAGAATAATACACAAACATACAAATACCCGGGTGGGTATACAAAATAATCACCATCAGTCAAAAGTACATCAAACACCTAACGAGAAACCTCCAACATCTGGCTCGTCCTATGAAACCTAACGCCCGGTTGTGGCGGTAAACGGGAGTCCCCAGTAGAAGGGCATCCCTGGAGCCTAGATTGGTAAATCCTCAAAGGCTCTACCAAGGGTGCTACAGGAGATGAAAGGATAGTTGTCTCTGACCTATGACGCACTTCACAATCTCCTTCGCTATCCCTCCATATTATAGGAACCAGAAGAAGAAGCAGCAGAGTATCGTTGTCTGGCCCTAGGCTCTCGCCACATGCAGTTAAAGGGAAATCGCATCGCTATCCTAAAGTCACTTATGAAGGAGGCTCTCGGTGACCCGAATAGACAAAAGAATACACTAACTAAACCAGTGTAGATCACGACATGGTATCTATAATCGATCTCCCATTAATCCCCATCCATGTCGTGGTAAAAAACCTCGAAGTCACCCCATACTGGGATGCTCGGCTCCTCCAGCATCGATGGGTGGAAGTAGTGAGACATCTATAAGCTCTCGGGGATCTTCGGAATCTAATCATGTAAAGTATAGCAAAGAAAGGGAACAAAACAGAGCATGGGAGATGAGAACACACTATACATCACAACAATGGGAAAGCAGAAGAATAGAATATGTGAAGAAATAGGCACACGCATCCTCGAACAACGGTTGGGATCAACACCTAGTTACCCTAGTTTATGCAACCTAAGTCTATATGGCTACGTGACCACACAACAAATATCAGCAGCAGCGGCCCCACCTTAGCCTTTGTAGTTAACAACTCAGCTAGTCAGTTGTCCATCCCCATATGCCGCTCATTGTACCCCTAAGAGTGCATCCCCACTCCCCAATTTCAGCTGATAGGAACAGGTGTCGGGGCGGCACTCGGGATCGACACTATAGACAGTGATACAACAATACCCTATCAGGATGACCAGGCTACCCGACATCCCGACACGATGGCGGCCAAACCATTGGTCACCTATAGACTTTTGTCGGACCCAGATTATCCCCAAGGACCAGCGTGTCCTGTACTGACTGCATCGTACCCGCACTCTGGTACCTGACCTCGTGCACAACTTATGTGCACGGCGGTGGATTACAACATAACTATGCATATGATTATTTATTACTTAGCACCTATCGGCTCATCATTATTTATCATCTCAGTCAGCATTTAGAATTTATTTATTATCCTCCCTACATCATAATTGCAACATATAAATCAACAATAGTTAAACAGTCAACATCATTCATCAGCTATCAACATATGAGTTAAACCTAGCATCGCTCAGGCGACCTCCTACTGACATATTATCAATCAGCAAACACAATTATAAAATAATCATAAGTCGTCTATCCTAGGGTTTTCACATATCAATAAGTTATTCCTATGGTTGATGGACTAGCGACTACTATCCTTAGCAGTCGTAGTCTCAACAACCCTCCTAAGGTGTTGGGGCATTAGCCCAAGTAGGGCTTGCCACCCTACTCCCTTATTCTATACCTATCCTATTCCTACTATCCCTAGTGTATAGGGTTCAAATCTCCTCATACCTGACTAGAAGACTTTCGTCGCCCATACCCCTGCCTAGCCTTTAGAGCTACTCCCCGCGTCCTTCGGTTGAAGCTTGGGAGAAAGGTGATTTAAGGGGATGGGAAAGGCGCTATTTATAGGCGAAAATAGTTCCATCGCGTTGCGACTGGCTCCTCTCACAAGGACCGTCGCGTCGTGATACAACCCCTTTCCTTTACACGTGTCAGTG
The DNA here is from genome assembly GCA_037113605.1 of Calophaca sinica. Classification (NCBI taxonomy): domain Eukaryota; kingdom Viridiplantae; phylum Streptophyta; class Magnoliopsida; order Fabales; family Fabaceae; genus Calophaca; species Calophaca sinica. The sequence continues at coordinate 47,999,328 of CM073735.1, forward strand.
GACCAATGGTGGCGCTGGTAGATGGTCTCTCGCATCGTGATGCCCTTCTCTCTGGGGTCCCTCGCGTCGCGATGGTAGCTTCCCAAAAAATACCTAGATTTTTGGTTTCTAGGGTTTTCTAGAACTTTCCACTTTCCTAAGGGCATTTTTGTCCTTTTAAATCCTTTTTAGTCTATTTTTAGGGTCCCGTTATTTGGACACAAAACGGGACACGAACACAGATAACCGTCGCACGCACGTGTCCGTCATCAGACGGCACGTGTCCGCACAAAGACGGACCCACTTTTTGAAAAAAATTTCAATTTTTTTTATCTGGTTAACGAAGTTCACTTATCTGGTTAATGGTTCTCATTATCTGGTGAATGCCAGCCCTGAAACTTAACACATTCCATTTATTTATCTGGTTAACGAAGTTCACTTATTTGGTTAATGGTTCACATTATCTGGTGAATGCCAAACTCACATTCCATTTATTTTTCTGGTTAACGAAGTTCACTTATCTGGTTAATGTTAATGGTTCACATTATCTAGTAAATGCCAAACTCACGTTCCATTTATTTTTCTGGTTAACGAAGTTCACTTATCTGGTTAATAGTTCACATTATTTGGTGAATGCCAAATATTTTTTTAACCAGTTAAAAAATATCTAAAAAAAATTTAAAAAAATTTGAAAAAAAAAACTATGTCCGTACTGTACGGACCGTATGTTCGTACAGTACGAAAATACTATGTCCCGTATTTGTGTTCAATCTTGTGTTTAAAAATCATTTCTCCTATTTTTATCATATTAGGACTTTCCTGAATATTCCTTTACTTATTTTATTTCCTTAGGGTGTCACATTGGTGACCTTAGAGCCTCTTACCCAGACCTTTTTGTGCCACTGGAGCTCGTGAGGAACGCGAAGAACGTGCTTAAGGACCGTCGTCATATCGAAAGGGTGTCCCGATTTAGACTTAATACTCTCTATTATGGGTTTTTATAGTTTTTCGTATGAATCTATGTTACTTTCACTTATCATGAGTAGTTAAATCCATTACTAGGGGTGATGTCCTTTATTATGTTTTTGATATTTATCTAGTTAATTATATGAGTTTCCTATTATCCTGTTGATTGTGTTATTCTTGGTATGTTTAATCTTATGAGGATTGATCACCCTTTAACAAGTTAATCTAATTGGAGGCAATCATACCACGATTAGTTAACGAAACTCTATGAATAATTGAACTCGCGTATTATGCCGGATCAAGAATAATTGCTTGTTTCTAATCAGTTATTAAATTAACAATTTCACTGTTGCTTAATGCTTTTCCTTCTATTTATCTTGCATGATCATTGGGGATATTAGTTTAGGAGAAGACTGTTAATATTGCATGATCATTGGGTATTAATAGCATTAGAGTGGGAGACTAGCTTTCAACCAAGAGATTAGCTTTCAACCAGAAAATATAGCTCATAGTTATTAACTAGTAAATTCAGGAACTAAATATTGGTGAACCCGGTTCCCCTAGACTTTTCATAATTGTCTTATCTCGTTCTTGCACATTATTTAATCTTTATTTTGTTTGTGTTAATCATTACAATCGTTTAATAACAACCTTCGTTAGTCTAAATAACATAGGATCTTTACTAAGCTAGTATTCGCGCATTCCTTATGGGTTCGACATTCGGAGTCTTAAATATACTCTCCTATTATTACGAGTTACGATCAGGTGCACTTACCTGAGCCGCAATACTTCTTCGAAAGTCACTGGTTCACAATCTGCAAATAAAACATAGTTGATAATTTCTTCATCAAATGGGTCATTATCATTACCAACAACATAATCCTCCAGTTTAGCTGGTAACCTACAGTGCCTCTGTGGCCTGCTAGATGTCTCTGGCTTATCATGTGTTGGATCTCCATGTCCATTCTCCTCTTTATAGTTTTCTGGAATCACCACTGGCTCCGTTTGGGAATTTGAGGACCAATCCCATGTTCCACCTTTATCAAACATCACTTCTCGACTGATAGTCACTTTCTTTGATAAATCTTCATCTTCTTTTTCTGGACTATTCAGATATCTCTCTTCAAACGCTTTCTCTAACTTCTCATCACCATTACCCAAATCTTCAATTTCCTTTTTCACTGACTCTCCTTTCCACTCGTGTAAATCTTCTGAAAATGTGTGACTTGCCAAAAATAAACATTGTGGGTTATCATAATTCTCACCAATTTTTGATACTGGTTTTCTGCCATATTTGACTAGTATCTAAATCTGCAATCTGCAACTTCATGCCCAAATTTTCCACAGTGATAACAATTATAATTTGTTCTTTCTTGATAATTATTACCTCTCCATCTTTCTGGGTTGGTAAACCCAAAGTTGTTTTCACCTCTTCCTTGGTTGGGAGATCTGAAATTGTTGTCTCTCTCTTGGTTGAAATTGTCACGTCCTCTTCCTCTAGAATATCCTCGACCTCTACCTCTATAGTTTCATCTTCCTCCATTGTTGAAATTATCACGATCTCTTTCTTCTACCCTTTGACTAGATTCAGCAGCGTTGTTGAGATTCGCCCGACTGTTTAAGGCTTCTTCATTCACTTTTTCCGTCTTCTCCAATATTCTACTCACGTGGCTTTCAATGCTTCCCTGCAACTGTGCTACTGACATGGTGTCTATGTCGTGGGACTCAATTATTGTAGTCACCACATGGTCAAACTTTATCGGCATGATGCGTAGAATTTTTTCCACCCACCTTGCTATCGGGGATGTCTTCTCTATACACCCTCATCTTGTTGACAATATCTGTAACACGTGCTTCAAATTATCCCACGTTTCTTTGGCAATTTTGGCATTTGCTATTTTGCCAAAAATTGAGTAATCTGTAGCTAGTTGAATTTGTGAGAGTGTCAACTGGTCCTTCCTTCGAGCAGTGTCATCAGCTCCTTGTTGTAATCTCAGTTCAACAAAGCTCCAAATATTGTGAGGTTTTAAATGGGTAGACATCAACGTCTCCCAATAATTGTAAGCTTCCCATCTGATTTGGGACCGGACCAGACAATATTGTAATTGGTTGCCATATTTCTCTTTCAAAATATACTAACAGAAAAAATTTAATATAGTGAGAAATCTCATGTTTTTCACATAGCCAAAATATTTTGACACTCACTCATTAGTACGCTGTTCCTGCTCTGATACCAATTTAATATCAGAGAGGCATAATATAATTCACAACACACACTGCAGCGAGAAAGAAAAATGGGAGAGGAACTATTTTGTTTCACCCTATTTCAATTCTCCAAGATGGATGAAATTACATGGTATAATCATAGCCCTTTATAGGCAAAACTCTTGCACTATAATCTACAACACTTAACAGCTAAGAAAACAAAAGGGGCGGTGCCTAAAATTTTTTTCCCGATTGTAGAAGTTTAGTGGAATGCCTCCACCTTTTAACCAATGATATTTTTTCCTTAATGAAGAAGAATGCAACATGTAGATAAACTCAAATTTAACATGGCGGTGGTAATCTTTCCAGGTTCTTCTACCATTTTCTCAATGCTTTATATTTAACTCTAACAACCCCCGTATAGAATGCCTTTTTAGAATGGCAAAAAGGTTTTATGAAATTTTATGTCCTTCAGAATAGAAACTAGTATAGTACCCGTGCCTAGTCTCATTCGTCTCTGTGCATTTTGGAAACCGACCCGTGTACATGGTAATATATTGATATATGTTATAGTCTAAATTCATGTAGTTCATGAGTTAATATGCTCTCAATGAAACATAGTGCATACTAGTTAAAATGCTGATAGCATATAAGAAGCATAAAAGTATATGAGAAGCATGAAAGATGACAACATATAAGAAGCAGAGGAAGCACCAGAACAATTTGGCACCAAATAAAACATAAGAAAAGGACCAATTTGGTGCCAATTTAGTCTCTTATGGTTTTTTTTTTGTTTCAATTTGGTCCCAACGTGCCAACTCAGCATTTTGACGGTGTTACTAATGATAGGACCATTTTGGTATAACTTTTGTAACGTAAGGGACCAATTCGGAACAAATAAAACATTATGGACCAAAATGAAACCTAAAATAAACATAAGGGACTAAAACAATATTTTAGCCTAAAATTTATAAATAGTAATAGATATATAATTATAATCTTGAACACAAGATTATCTTATTGTGAAACATGCAGGATAGCATAAAATGATTAGATACACTAGTTTATGCAAAGCTGTTTTGGTTGTTCATTCTAAGTAAGGTTATGATTGTTGGCTTTAGCAAGCTTGTGTGGGTACTGGATATTCACAGTATTTAACTTGTTTGATCGTTGAGGTTTACCTTGATGTGGCCCTTGGGATGGGAAGAACTGTTTATTAGTGTCAAGTCAAAAACCATGTAGATGTTGAACAAATATATACCGTGGTATTTTACGCTCAATAGGTCACATGCTTATATTCCCATGGATGTCTATCATACTGACCATCTTTAGTTGCTTACACAAAGAATTATTAATATATTGATACAATGTTGGTTCTTGATCAACCTGTGTTATTTTGTCATTGAGTGTTATATATCATGATGTTTCATGTGCCTTTTGAAAGTTCTTATGTCGTATAGCCAACTTCACAGATCTGGTGTTGGAGACCTTAAACACAAATGCAGAATCAGAAGGCATTTACTATGATAACTTTTAATACCTCGTCCTTTATCTTGCAGTTATAATCAACACTGAGAATAAGTTCTTGGCCAATTTATATTCTGTTCTGATTGCACTGTATACGCATTTTCATAGGAACATGTGAAGCTAGCATATATCTTAAATTTTCAGCGGCTCCCTTAGTTTCAATATATATTTTTTTTGGTCATTTTATTAGGTAGCTGACTCACTGGAGGAAGGAACTGAACATGAAGATGAATACATGATCAGTGAAAAGGAACTCTTAGTAAACAAGTAACTTATGACTCATCTTTTAATTTGATTGTTACTGGATTTTTATTGGTGAGCTGATGGATATCTGGTTTATAGATTCATTTCTATCCCAAAGGACATGGGAACGTTTAACTGCGGAGCATTTGTTGCTGGAATAGTTTGGGTGAGTGCTTTGCTTCGCTCAGTTTCCATCAACTATTTAACTGATTCTCAGTGAAAGGTCCAATCAGTTATTTTATTTTTGTTTTTTTCCATTCGTCAGGGTGTTTTGGATGGTGCCGGGTTTCCTGCCGTTGTAACAGCTCATTTTGTTCCCATGGAAGGTCAACATCGACCTCGGACAACAATTTTGATAAAATTTGCTGAAGAGGTAAATCTGTCATTGATTTTGCTTTTGTCCAGTGCATACACTCTTAACTGATAGTTTCTTTTTTGGGATATCTTCCAGGTGTTACATAGAGAAGCGAGTGTTTATACGGAGATTTTTCAATTAAGATACTTGTAATGCTGTACACCAATATAGAAAGATGTGGAACTTTCACTCTGCGTGTGAGAAGTATTTTTAGGATGACGATCTGTCCTTTTGATATGTCCTTCAAACTCGTTTCTCATTCTTGTGTATGTTATGCCTTGAAGTTGGGAATTGTTCTTACTGTCCTCAATTATGATGTACAGAAATCTCGTGTTGTTTATATTGATTTCAATTTTTCTCCCTCATCCAGTACATTGACTGGGGTCTGGGGATGACACAGATGAAGTAAAACTCGATTTGCCGATCGAGCAGAAAGGATTAAATAAGTTTTTATTCCTTATTAAATTACGAATTTATAAGATTAGGTTCTATAAAAAAAATTCCATTTTTACTATCTATTTTTTTTACAAAAATTGCATTTTTTTAGTTTCTTTGTAAGGACTGAAAGCATGCAGTTTTATAAAATATGGAGACTAAAAAAGTAAACAGCAAACTAAAATTGAAATTTTGTAATTTAATAGAGACTAAAATATGAAACACTTTACTTTCTTAGATTGATTTATTACTTTAGTTAATCATTTGTAAGGCGATGCACAATACAAAACGGAATTCTAACAATTTTGTGTTATTAATACCACTTAAGGTTTTGTCGTTGCTTACCAACACCACCACACAAAGCCTCTGCACTATGCGTCTGCCTCACGATCGTGAGACAGTGCAACTTCTTCTTACCAGCCACCTCCAAGCCATTGCACCACAACACCTGAAAGCAACTAATATTGATAGCCAACGACCAACAGAGGAAGGGAGTTGGGTTTTCGCGTCACAATCAATGCGCTTTCTCTCTGTGTATGGCGCATTGTTTGACAACTTTGCCATTTTTCATTGCAATCCCAAGTAGTGCAAAAGCAGATTAATGTCATTTATCTCTTCAGCTTCCCTCTGTCGTTTCTTTGTCTAAGCTGTTCTCCGCCTTGACAATTGTCTCTGTCATTCTCCTCCTCAAACCATCGATTATCATCTTTGAAACATCTTGCCTCGAGGTTCCACCAAATCTGTCTAGGCAATTTTTTGGATTTTAGGGTATAGATAGAGAAACAGTTTACGGGTCATGTGCCTGTCGTTTGATTCACCAATTAAAAGTAAAAAACCCTAAATTATTTAAAATAAACTAATTAAACATGAATTATCAATGCTAAGTCAGGATAATTTCAAGTCATCAAATGTCACTAGTACTCACTAATAATATGCAGTGACAATGCAAGTTAGAATAGAAGCACATTAGCAACATATGCATTTTTGTCACAAAGACTTGGACCAAAGTATTATTGAGATGATAAATTAATAAAAACAATTATTACTTCCGTCCCTTAATATAGGACTCTTTTATAAAAAAAAATTTGTCCCATAATATAAGACAATTTTCAAAAACCAAAATGTATTAATTATTTTTTTTACAAAATTACTTCTTATACCAAGATACATTAATTATCTCTCTCTTAATAGTCTTAAAAAATGAAAAAGGTAACTTAAAAAAATAGGACATATTTTATATAAATTTAATATTAATAACTAATAAAACTCTATTTTTTAAAGCGCATGAAATGTTCGGGGGATTACTCGGTGCATGGAGGAAAAAAGGGCATATTTCCGTGAACCAAAAAATAATATTTAAGCCTACTTTTTAAATCGTCGCGCCAAGTCGTGAAACCCAGCTACGGTGTCGGAGAGTTCCCGTGCCGGCTGTGTTGGGAGCGGAACCCTAATCAGTAGCCAATGTCGGAATCATCAACGTCCACTCTCCGAGACATTCTACTTCGGTTAGATACCTCTCTCTCTCTCTCGCTCGTCAGTTTTCGTTCCTCACAGTGGAATTTCTGTTTGATTCTATCTAATTCAGGTTATCGAACTCAATCGCGGAGTCTCTGGCCACCATTCCCTATACTCCGCACGAAAGCTCCAACATCTCCGTCAAAGCCTTTCTCGAACCCCTTCTCACGTGCAGAAATTCCACCATCCATGCTTCCATCAAAGACTTCGCTCTAGCATGCGCTCTGCTATCCTCTTCCACTCAAACCAATTCGGAACTTCTCTCATGGATCCCCGATCACCTTTCCTCCCTTTCAACCGCTTCCTTTTTCGAGTTCTCGCAATCATACCTCGCCGCCTTCGAGGACAGGAACTCCCAGAGGATTGCCGAATTGGGTTTGAATCATAACCTGGTTCCTCCGCAGAAGAGGTTGCTGCTGGAACTGATGCCCGAGGTATTGCCCTTTCTCAAGGAGAGGATTAAGGAGAGCTCCATTGATAAGTCGGATGAGAGTGATGAGTTCTCTGCCGCATCAGCGAGAGTCCCAGTTGGGTTTGCGGTTCTCGCTGCTTATCAGTTTAGATGGTTTGTTACTCAGGTACTAGTGTCTGGTGGGGATTTTATAATTTGATTGTCATTTAAAAGATATATAAAATAAATTAAACTTTGGTTCTGTATTGTGTCCATTTTGAGATATTGAGGATGCTGGGGTTTGAATTGGTTTTCTCATAGGTTGATTATCCTCATTTGGGCAAGTTGTGTGGATGGGTGATTCCTTGTGCACTGACTACTGTTGATCATTGGTCGCCAGGGGTGAAGGTATGTGGTTTAATTGCAACTGAAACGTGAAGCTGGGCAGGGGCATGCTTATGAAAAACAATCTAGTGTTTGATTTGGGAATGCGCTTTAACTTATAAATCACAACTCTGTGGAAGGGACTGGTTTGAAAATTGTTCAGTCTGTGGTGATTATTTTTTCTTGTACAATTTCAGGGACAAGGCATGGTTGTCTTTACACATCTTGGGAAAAATGTGGATGCTCCTGAGCTTGGTGGGTATGAAGATGTGATTCTTGATGCCTGCTGCCAGAATATTGCTTCTGATGATGAGATATGGAACCATGTGGTTGAGGCATCAGTACTTCTCGTGTCTCGTACTCAGAAAAGTAATCCACGTAGTCCATGGTTTGTTGATCCATTTCCATCCTGTGTTCTCTTAAATATTATGGCTTCATAGGTTCTTTTTTTATATCTTCACCAGTTAAACATCATATGAAATTTTGTATTGGAAATTTGGAATGATTAGCTAACTGAATAAGCAGGACAATGGGTATCATTTAACCTTAAATTCCTACATCTCTAATCTTTATGCTGTCAGAAAATGACTTTGGTTTTTTACTATTGTCCAGATTGAAACTTGAAACATTGTCTTCAGAAATACAGTATTTTGTAGGAACCATTGATTATAAATTTATAGTTGATCTGATTCTTTTGACTTGATTATTAGGGAGATAGTAACAAATTACATAGATTTGTTTTTCTTTTTTACTTTTCAAGAAAGCTGATAAAGTTTGGCTTGTAATGTGTCAAGGGAGCACAAAGTTTGTAAAATTATTTTTACTGATAGGCCCACCGATATGGTGACGGGTCCAAAGAAGCCCATTGTGTGGAGGGTTTATGAAAGGAAAAATAGAAAGGAGAAAAAGGAGGGTGTCCAGGTGGCAGAGAGAGAATGAGGCTAATACGGGAAATCGGGGAATGTGAGGTGTGAGTGGTGTGAAGGGAATTCAGTTATAAGGAATGATGAGGGAAGAGAGAGGGTGTGAAGAATATTGTTAGTAAAGGGCAGTGGTTATTCACCATCCGTAGGAGCATAGCTCTGGGCAGAGGAATTTGTTAATTTCTCTGAGTTTTCCATTCCATTTCAGTAAATAATACAATACACTTTCCTTCCAATTCCTTGTTAATTCTCTTTATCTGTTATTGAATTATCTGGTTTCCATCAAACTGGTTCGACCTGCCGGATAATTTGGACACAGGACGAACCCTCAGGTTTCTTTATCGGAATCAGTTTCCTAAGGAGAACGAATGCCCCCTAAGAAGATGGAGGCAAAGGTAGCAGCAATAGAGAGTGAAATGGCGAGTTTCAAGAGTATTCTCATGGAGCTTAAGAACATGGCGATGGACAACCAAGAGAAGCTGAGCTCTATTTTGACCAAGAAGCCAGACGATGATGTTAGTCTGGAGAAATCCGTTGAGAAGGAAGGAGAACGGAGCTCAAATCACGGCGACTCGTCGGGGTTGAGCAAGCTTCAGGGCGACTCTTTGGAGGAGTTCCGCCAATCGGTGAAGAAAGTCGAATTGCCCATGTTCGGCGGAGATGATCCCGCCGGGTGGATTGCGAAGGCCGAAGTTTACTTCCAGGTGCGCGGAACTAGACCTTGAGTGAAGGTGAGTCTGGCCCAATTGTGCATGGAAGGACCCAGGATCCATTTCTTCCGATCATTGTTCGAGGAAGGAGAGGAGTTGACCTGGGAGAGGCTCAAGGTGGAGTTATTGGAGCGGTACGGGGGAATCGGCGACGGGAATGTGTTTGAGCAGCTCGCAGCGCTGCAGCAAGAAAGCGACGTGGACGATTACATTCAGAAGTTTGAGCGCCTCACCGCTCAGATAGATCGTTTACCCGATGATCAGTATTTCGGGTATTTCGTCCATGGACTCAAGAATGGCATTCGAGGGAAGGTACGAAGTCTACGTGCTCTGGGTCCCCTCCCCCGTGCGCGATTGTTGAACGTCTCTAGGGCGGTGGAGAGGGAGTTACAGGAGAAGAAGACTCCCTGGGCTAGTGGACGCATTTTTGGAAGAATGAGTCCTGGATCCGGGTCACAGCAACGATCCAGCCCATCCCACGCGGTCGGGTCGTCACACTCGGGTCGATCTGGAAATAACGAGTGGGTCTATGTGCGGGACAAAAAAAAGGGCCACGATAGAAATGTTAATGGCCCAATATCTAAATCAGAGCCCAAGTCTGATAAGAGGGGAGGAGCCGCACGTGATAGGGGGTGCGTCACTTGACGTATCAGGAAATGACAAAGAGGAAGCAGAAAGGGCTTTGCTTCAAATGTGGTGGCCCTTTTCATTGTCGTCATCTCTGCCCAGATCGCGAGCTTCGCATCATGGTGGCTGACGATGAAGAAGAAGAGGATGGAGAGGCCCACGAGTTGGAGGTCGATGAGGAGGAAGGAAGCGACTCAGATGTGGAGTGTAGCGTGATGAACTTGTTGAGTTTGGCCAAAGAAAAAGAGCACGTGGCTCACAAAACCTTGAAGCTAAAGGGGAAAGTCAAGGGGATCCCCATTTTTTTGCTGGTAGATAGTGGTGCGACTCATAACTTCATGTCTAGGAAGCTTGCAGAGTCTATGGGCTGGCCGATTGAAGAAACCAAGCCCTTGCGCATCAAACTGGGCGATGAGCATAAGGTGGCGGCCCAAGGGCGCCGTCTGTGGGAATCGAACCCACGACCACATGGTTGGTGTGGAATTGGAGCTAGGAGGATATAAGGTGAGTCTTGATGCGATACTATTTGGTCTAGAGGGAATTGATGTTGTACTGGGAATTTCTTGGTTGTCTTCTTTGGGAGGTATGTGGGTGGACTGGGCTAGGCAGCTAATGTTGATTCAGGTGAGTCAAAAATGGGTGCAATTGAGAGGAATTGACTGTGACAAGCATTCCCAAGCCGCGTTACAAGCCTTTTTAGGGAGGTCCCTCAGGGAGGTTGAAGGTGTCCTGTTCTCCACTGCTCTGCAGGTTGCCAAAGTGAAGGAAGGTAGGGGGGATGTGAAGTGTGGCCCTAAGGCTAGGGAGCAGGCCTTGCAAGCGCTGTTGGATAAGTTTGAAGGAGTGTTTAGGGAACCCACCAGTTTGCCTCCCAAAAGAAAAGAAGAGCATGCCATTGTCTTACTAGAGGGACAGGGCCTTGTGAACGTGAGGCCCTATCGCTACCCGCACCACCATAAAAATGAGATTGAGAGACAGGTGAAAGAGCTGCTGGACTTGGGGATGATTCGGCCAAGCCAGAGTGCTTTCTCCAGCCCAGTAATCCTGGTGAAGAAGAAGGATTCCTCCTGGAGGATGTGTGTGGATTATCGTGCTCTAAATAAGGTGACCGTTCCAAACAAATTTCCTATACCTGTGATCGATGAGCTCTTAGATGAACTGCATGGAGCAAAGTACTTCTCTAAACTTGATCTCAAATCTGGTTTCAATCAAGTTCGTGTGCGCATTGGGAACATCCATAAAACTGCGTTTAGGACACACGAGGGAAACTATGAATACTTAGTAATGCCTTTTGGGTTGATGAATGCGCTATCCACTTTCCAAGCTCTCATGAATTCTGTTTTTAAAGACATGATGCGTAAGTTTGTGCTTGTGTTCTTCGACGACATCTTGGTATATAGTCCGGATTATGCCACTCATTTAATTCATTTGGCTCAAGTGTTAGACAGGTTTCAAAGGGAGCAGCTGGTGGCCAATAAGAAGAAATGTTCTTTTGCCCAAAAGTCCATTGAATACTTGGGTCATCTAATTACCAAAGAGGGCGTGGCTATGGATCCTAGTAAGGTGCAAAGTGTCTTGCAGTGGCCCACTCCTACTAATGTCAAAGGAGTGCGAGGTTTTCTTGGGCTCATCGGGTATTATCGAAAATTTATTCGAGACTATGGGAGGATAGCTAAGCCATTGACCGCCCTAACCAAGAAGGATGGTTTCAATTGGTCGCCTAAAGCACAGGAGGCTTTTGAAGTGCTCAAGAAGAAGATAACCACTGGCCCGGTTTTGGCTTTACCGGATTTTTCAAAGGAGTTTATCATTGAAAGCGACGAGTCAGGAAATGGGTTGGGGGCCATATTGATTCAGGGGTGCAAACCCGTGGCCTACTTTAGCAAGGTATTGGGAGAGCGGAACTTGGCGAAGTCTGCTTATGAGAAGGAACTTATGGCTGTTGCTTTGGCTATCCAACATTGGAGGCCATACCTTTTAGGCCGCATGTTCACTGTCCGGACTGATCAGAAAAGCTTGCGGCAGCTGCTGCAGCAGCGAATCACGACTGTGGATCAACAAAATTGGGCTGCCAAGTTGTTAGGGTACCAATTTGACATTGTTTACAAGCCCGGGCAAGATAACAAAGGTGTCGACGCCCTGTCTAGAATGTTTGGGGATGCAGAAATTAACTCTATGGTCCACAGCCCTTTCTGGTATAGTGGGGCGGATTTAATAGCTGAAGTGCACAATGATATGAAGCTAAAAGAAATTATAGAGGCTTTGAAACAGCAGCAGCAGCCCACCAAGCCAGGTTTTTCTTACCTTAATGGCGTTTTGTACTATGAGAATAGGTTGGTTGTGTCTGCTAATTCTACTTGGATTCCTACCTTGCTCAAGGAATTCCATAGCACACCCCAAGGAGGGCATTCTGGTTTTTACAAGACTTACAGGAGGATAGCTGCCAATCTCTACTAGTTTGGTATGAAGGGGGTTGTGCAGAAATTTGTGCAGGAGTGCGACTTATGTCAACGGCAAAAGTAAATGGCTACGTCTCCTGGCGGCTTACTGCAGCCATTGAGCATACCTGACTAGGTTTGGGAGGAGATATCGATGGATTTTATTACTGGTCTTCCCAAATCCAAGGGGTTTGACGCTGTTCTGGTTGTCGTGGATCGCTTGTCTAAGTACAGTCACTTCATCCCCCTGAAACATCCCTATTCCGCTCGCACTGTGGCTGAAGTATTCATTAAAGAGGTGGTGAAGCTTCATGGAATTCCAGCCTCTATTCTTAGTGATAGAGACCCTATTTTTGTGAGTAATTTTTGGGAAGAGTTATTCAAGTTGCAAGGCACTCAATTGAAGATGAGCATCGCTTACCACCCGCAGACCGATGGGCAAACGGAGGTAATTAATCGCTGTTTAGAGACTTACTTGCGCTGTTTCATAGCCGACCAGCCCAGAACTTGGAGTTTGTGGCTGCCTTGGGCAGAATTTTGGTATAACATCACCTTCCATGCTTCAACCGGCACTACTTCCTTTGAAGTTGTCTATGGCAGGCCCCCACCAGTGGTGACACGATTCATGCCCTGTGAAACTAAGGTTGAAGCAGTGTTCAGAGAGCTCAAAGATAGGGATGATGCACTCAAGCAGCTGAATTACCATTTATCTCGTGCTCAGGGGTCTATGAAGGCCCAAGCTGACAAGAAGCGGTCTGATAGACAGTTTGAGGTTGGAGACTGGGTTTTCCTCAAACTGAGACCCCACGGCCAGCAGTCTATGGGGGCTAAGATTTGTCCTACGTTGTCTCCTCGCTATTATGGTCCTTTTCAAGTCTTGGAAAGGATTGGAGTAGTCGCCTACAAGCTCCAGCTACCTCCTACTGCCCGTATTCATCCAGTTTTCCATGTTTCCCTCCTCAAGAAGGCAGTAGGTAATTATACAGTGGATGAAACCTTGCCCACAGACTTGGAGAGTGACTTCACTTCCCCTCAGGAACCCCTTGCCATCTTGGCTACTCGTGTTGTCAACAAGCAGGGAACTACCATCCCTCAACTGCTTGTGCAGTGGAAGGGAAGCCCGTAGAGGAGGCAACTTGGGAGGAGGAGTTCAGTATCCACAACCACTTCCCAAACTTCAGACTTAAGGACAAGTCTGCTTTTCAAGGAGGGGAGTATGATAGGCCCACTGATATGGTGACGGGTCCAAAGAAGCCCATTGTGTGGAGGGTTTATGAAAGGAAAAATAGAAAGGAGAAAAAGGAGGGTGTCCAGGTGGCAGAGAGAGAGAATGAGGCTGATACGGGGAATCAGGGAATGTGAGGTGTGAGTGGTGTGAAGGGAATTCAGTTATAAGGAATGATGAGAGAAGAGAGAGGGTGTGAAGAATATTGTTAGTAAAGGGCAGTGGTTATTCACCATTTGTAGGAGCATAGCTCTGGGTAGAGGAATTTGTTAATTTCTCTGAGTTTTCCATTCCATTTCAGTAAATAATACAATACACTTCCCTTCCAATTCCTTGTTAATTCTCTTTATCTGTTATTGAATTATCTGGTTTCCATCATTTACCAACTGTTATTATGTTTAATTATGGTCAAGAGAGCTGAATTAGGCTGATAATTTTTAATTTTACTAGATGGGGAATAGTCAAATAACTAGAGGAAGAGGAGATCAAAGAAAGCCATAGATGTTTGTCTTATAGTTTTCATGGTCTATCTGTAGATAAGGTTCACGATAGAACTTTTTGGCGTCATTTGATCTATTTAGCAGACCTCACCTAGTGTGAAAAGCTTTGGTCGTCGTTGTTGTTGTATTATGTTTAATCAAGTGACCTTTGATCTCATTGAGTGGAGAGTCAATAGATATACTGATATGGGCAGATTTGGAATATTGCGTTGCAAGTTAAGAATATTATTAACCACTTGAGAGGGTTTCATTTAGTTTAGACAAAGTTGGAAAACACTCCCGATAAGCCTGATAGGTTTGGTAGTTGAGGGAGTTAAGAATTGAAGGCTCAGTTGGCTAGGGAGTTTGACATGAAGGACTCTGGACCAACAAACAAGATTTTAAGGATTCAAATTCGCCGAGATAGAAAAGATTGGAAGATTTGGCTTTTGTTAGTTAGTAGTTGGAGGCTGGGATAATTAGAGAAATAAGGCATGTTGCCTGTAAATAATAAGAAGAGGGGTGAGAAAGAGAGATATTTTGTCATTTGAGAAAACTGCGGGCCCTTAGGGACAGGGTAGAGAGGTTGCAGAGCAGGTCCTCCCAAGTTTTGCAGAGTTGTAATCAAGGAGATTTTCCCCTTCTTCCTTGTAATAAAACACTGGGTCATATAACAAAGCCATACCCATGTAAGACACAGTGTTCATCAGTATCTCTGGTTTTGTAACCGGGCTATCCTTGTGTTTTAACTTTTAGCTCTGAGCATATTGCATATATTCTTTTCAATTGGTCAATGATGAGGCTTCAATGTTACTAACTTTTGCCATATCTTTGTCTTGAATTTAATCTATAATTGTCTTGAGTAGGTTTGAAAGGATGCTGAATGAGATGTTAAGTCACTTGGAGCGCCAGCCCAGAAACAAAGAGCGCCGCATTGCATGGCTTAAATCTGTCGATACACTATTTAAAGGAGTTGGTCTTGTGCTTTTAGCTCACTTCAGGCGCATTTTCCCATTATTTTTTCAGTGGATGCATGCTGATGATGATGATACTGTTATTTTGGTGAGTATCTTTACATATATGGGAAAGCTTTAAAAAATTCACTAGATTATGAGTCTGAAGTTTGGAGAACACCTTTCAAAGTTAGCCTTATGATTTTGATCAATTTTTTATTTTTTTTTATTTTTTTTTATTTTTTAGTACTGAACCAAATTAATTGGCTGTAACTTGCAATGTTGAATTTGATCTATATTCAAAATAGTTGCGATTGTTTTAACATGGCAGGCACTGGCTTTCTTTTCTCTATATGGCTTTGACAATGATGAATATATATTCAATTTTGTTCTTTTAATATTTGGCGACAAAAAATTAAATTCTGTTAAACTCTTTGATATACTGTTATTCTGCAGGTTCTGAAGTGTACTAATATAGTTCTGAGACTCTCGTGGATTAGGAACTCACCCTATGTTGCAAGGTGAGTTAAAAAAATTACGGCATTAATTTTTTGTTTCAGATAAATGTGGCATTTAAGTGGTTGGGTAGCAGGATATCACTTCTTGATTAACTTTGGTAGCACTTGAAGATCTCCTTTACTTCTGTCAATGACCATGTTTGTGTATTTATTTTTTCCAAAGAAAAAAGGATCACAAGGTTGCTCTAAGTAATTGTCTGGTGTAAATATTGTATTGACTTAAATCTGAAGATGATTTTTTTTTTCATGCTATGATATAAAGTCTGAAACTTTTCTTTCCTTTTAAGATGTTTACAAAAATAGAGGGTAAAAAAGATTAGAAGAATGAGCACGAGAATATGGGGACATGACTTGCTGAAATTGGTCTTTGATATTTATTCCATTTAGGAATTTGTACTCGTTTTTCAATGTTGATAATTTTGGTACCCATCTCTAGAGAAGTCATGCCTTAGAAATTCCTTGATTAGTTACCTATTCACGTCCTTAAATACTGTAGCCGACTGTTGACATCCGACAGGACTAAATTCTAGTTGAACACTTTTTGCCTCCCTTTTCTTCAAAAACCATCTTTTAGAGAATTTTGAAGTAAAGCTGTCATCTTCAAATCCAAACTACATATGGCAGCTGCCACTAAGACAGCATCCGATTCATGCTTCAGTGAAGAACCAACCACAATAAAGCAAGCACTAGCATCCCCTACCTGGAAAGAAGATATGCAGCAAGAATATGCAGCCCTTCTCAAAAGTCAAAACCAACACCTGGTCACTTGTTCAATTGCCTCCAAATAGAGCAGTCATTGGCTGCAAATGAGTTGGTAGACTGAAAAGAAATCCGGATGACAGCATAAACAAGCACAAAGCTAGACTTGTTGCTAAGGGCTGCCACCAACAAGAAGGTTTTGATTTTTTTGAAACCTTTAGTCCTGTGGTCAAACCTACAACTATTAGAGTGGTTCTTACACTGGCATTTACTAATCACTGGCCAATTAGACAAAAAGGACATCAATAACGCAATTCGAAATGGAGATCTTCAAGTGGAGGTTTATATGAGTCAGCCTCCAGGTATTATTCAGGGTGATAAATCCTTGGTATGTAAGCTCAACAAAGCCCTCTATGGGCTCAAACAAGCCCCCAGGGCATGGTTCCAAAAGCTGCAATTTACTCTCACAGGGCTTTATTTTTCTGCTGTAAAATGCGATACTTCACTCCTCCTCAAAGTCACAAATGAAACTACAGTTATTGTTCTGGTCTATTCAATAACTCTAATAATGCAGTCTCGCAGACCTCGTTACTTTCCTTAATTCACAATTTCCTTTCAAAGACCTTGGCAATCTAAACTACTTCTTGGGTATTCAAGTTACTCATACTGCAGCAGGCAACATTTGTCTTTCTCAGACAAAGTACATAAAAGATCTCGTCAAAGCCAAGATGTCTGATGCAAAACCTATGAAAACACATATGGTTACTGGACTTACGCTTTCTGTTATTGGTGATACTGATGCCACTGACCCGAGCTTGTACAGGTCTATTGTAGGAGGACTCCAGTATGGGACTATAACCAGACCTGACTTGGCCTATGATGTAAATAAGGTGTGCCAATTCATGCATGCTCCTAAAGAATCTCATTGGCAAGCAGTCAAGAGGATCCTTTGATATCTCAGTGGTACTATCACTCATGGATTCACACTATCTCCTCCTCCACTGAATTTCATTGCATTCTGTGATGCAGATTGGGGTTCAGACCCTGATGATAGAAAGTCTACAACAGGGTATTGTGTCTATCTTGGTTCGAATCTCATATCATGGTCCTCTAAGAAGCAGCGTGTGGTTTCTCGGTCTAGCACAGAAGCCGAATATAGAAGTTTAGCAGTAGTAACAGCAGAACTTCTGTGGCTTAAATCCCTTCTTTCTGAAATGAATATCTCAATTCCTCAAGCTCCAAAGTGTACTATGACAATCTAATTGCAGTTCTGCTAGCTGCAAATCCTGTACTATACTCTAGGACCAAGCACCTTGAGTTGGACTTGTACTTTGTTCAAGAAAAAATTCAAACCAAAGATATTGCAGTGTTTCATATACCCTCTTCTGAGCAAACAACTGACATATTCACTAAACCAGTGACTCATTCCATCGTTTATAATTGTAAGCGCAAACTCAAGGTAATTGCACACCCTTGAGTTTGCAGGGGGTGTAAAGGGAAAGGTTTAGTTAAGTGTTTGGTTAAGAGCTAGTTAGCTTAGTGTTAGCTTAGTTAGTCTTAACTAGAGGCAGTTATAATTCAGTTGTAATTACACTTGTATATAACAACATTCACACTGAATAACAACTCAGAATGGAAGATTGATTCATTTTCTCTTATGAGATTTTCCGAGTAATCTTGATCTTTCAACAACAATAAGTTGTGGTTTCCAAACCACTTATGAGGCTGAATTCTGCTATGTGGAAATCAATATTTCATTACATCTTATCCTGTTTTTGCCTTGTTGATCTAATTCATTTGGAATACATGATGTGACTTTAGATTGGTAGATGAACTTGCTCATGTGTCTAAGGAGGCAGCATTGAGAACAGCTCGGGAAGAGATTAGAGCAAATATATATCAGATACTGATCCTACTTCAAGAGTAAGACTTCATTTTTTGGAATAATTTCAACAAATAATATTTTCATTCCCTCATTCAATATTTTCTTGTGTACATAGAAGCAAAGGCCTGCATTTTAAGGCAGCTTGGGACAAGCATCGATCCGATCCAGACTTGATCACTCTTAGTCTGTCATTAAGTGGAAGAAACAATGGCACCCGTGCTACCCTGCCTTCAGAGAATAGTCAGCAGGGCTCGGCAACCGTTCAAACATGATAAGTTGACATTCGTTATTAATTATTTCAGTGCTTGACATGGTTGCCACAATTTGAGTTCATAGGAACATGTAATTAACAAGTAGAAACTCTGGAGCATGAATTATGAAGTAAAAGCTTTATTTTGTTTTATATTCTTTGAGCTCGTTTGTTGTTATTTTTTAGTTCAATATAGAGACTACGTCAGACATCGCACTATAGAAATTCAACTATGGGCAAAAATATGAATTTTATCATTAATAACAAATGTAAGTAGAGTTAACGAATGAGTAGATATCCAATTTTACAAGTCTTTCCTCAAAGAATATATGACAAAAAGACATTACTCAATTATCCTGACAAAGGTAAGTAGAGAAACATCAGTCACTTATTGCAACTTTTGTACTCTGGGGGTATTTTTGCATCATATCAAAGAGGAACCCGTTCAATGAGGCTTTCCGTGTGGGGACAAAAAAAATTGTATATTAGAGTCAAAGCTCCGAAGTCTGGTCACTACCATGCTAAACAAATTCGCTCATGGAAGTGTGAGGTTGTCTGTGCAGTAACTAAAACAAAATATTGTAAGTTCTGTGCTGACTTCCCAAGAATGATCTATGAGTATCACTTGCTTCGCTTTTTGGCTTCACTGTAAAGTATTACTCCAAAGACTGTGAGCGCGTAACCCATCATTCCAGTGACTGAAACCGGGTTTCTAAATATTAGGATTGAAACTACTACAGCTACGGCCCCTTTAGCATTCCCTAGTACCTGTAGGAGTCCACTCTTAGATTAGTTAAAACATAAAATAAAGTCATAAATTTAAATCACTTTTAGCATGATGACCAAAATTAAAAAATCACTTAAAGCAAAGATCAAACATCAGACTACAAAAAAATGCACATCCGGTCATATGCACCAATTCATTCAAGGGAAACCTGATCAAGGATTTATATGGCTGATGGTATTAAATAAGATCATAACTAAATGGGAGATCAGCAAATAAGATCATAACTCAGTTATAACAATCAGCCTACCAAGGGGTAAATAATTCAACCACACAAATTCTGATCATGGTTAATAAGTCGTCTTGAAAAATTGATTACAAAAACCACTATCAACTGATAGCATCTAACTTGAATAATCAAACCTTACAGACAGAAATTTCACGAAGCAATTCCAACACATTAGTTTTGGATGCTTGTGAACTATCCATGGCATTTTTTGAAAATACTAGCCTACCACTAGCTTTAGAGATCCAGTGGAAAGTTTAGTGGCATTACCTGAATTAATTTTGCAACAAATCTCTGATAATCACAGAGAATAGAACAGGAAAAACTACGTAGTTATGAATATTGAGAAACTAGATTACACATTACTAGGTATTGTAAAAATTCAAATGACACAAGGTAATTTGTTTTCAAAGAATAAGAGATTTGTCAGGGAACAAGAGATTCCACAACCACAGACAAATGACTGCACCGATGCACATTGCAAACTAGCTGACAAAAAATAAAAGGTGACCAAGACCATGCTGATACTGTGATACATATATTGTGATTTGGATATACTCATTTGACAACCACCAAAATCTAATGTCCCAACTACCAGCAGATTACACAACTTGTTGAGAGTGAAAATTAAATTTAGATAAACAAAAAGGGACAACAGCCAATTGGAATAATTGGGACTTACCTGAAGGGTCAGAGCACTGGTATGTTTCGTGACCAAAAAATTGGTCAGGTTGACAAAATATGCAAGAGCCGAGTTGAATAGCAGATACCAAATGATCTTTACATCATCTCTGGCGAGAGCCAACGTGATGCCAACCACATTTTCTTCCATTATAAGTGTGGCGGGAAGAAGGAAAACCACAGCCATTGGAGCCATGTAAAGGAGAAGGTTCATTGAATTCAGCTTCTCTCTGATACACAAGAAGGATGTCAGTCCCATTTGAATATACAACTTGAAAACCGCAAAAAGTACAGAGATAAGTTCCTGAGTCCTTACCCTTCAGAAGATAGCAAAATTCCTTGGAGCACTGATTTCAGGGCTCTTGCAGCTGTAGCCGCAACACATACTATGAATCCAAATAAATGGAAACTCGGTTCACCCTATGATCAAATAGAGGAAGAAGAAACACATATCAGAATCCAGACGAACCAATACCATTACTTAAAACTGGATATTAGAAACTCAGTTCAATGACATTGTAAACAGGTATTACTCAGATGTTTGATAACACATTTCAAACTTGATTAAGAATTAATATTATGGCGTGGTAAAACGATGAAATATGATTCAACTTGACATGTTTAGACTGTCGTCTATTTATAATAAACTCTTAAAAAATTGGGAGGCATGAATTGTCTCTCACCAAAAGACAAAGTTGAGTCAGCAATATAAATCCATTTAACAAATTCCTCATTGGAAAAAAAAATGCTCATCAAACTGGTGACACCAAATAAGGGTCTGTTTGTTTGAGATTCCACAGCCCAAAATCCCGGTGGAAATCGCCGATTGGAAAAAGGAGCAAGGAAGGCGCTGCGAGATTCTCCCGTTTTCGTGCATCGGGAAGCGCGCTTTTGCCATTTGCGTTGAGAACAATCTCAACCAAACAGGCTCTAAGTCTACTGAAAAACAAAGAATGGTCCAAAAGAAAAACCAAACTAGGTTTGTATTTTTCCAATTGAACAGCACATAATCTCATGCGGGAATCTGAAATCACATCCCAAACAAACCTAAACTAGATAAATTTTGATGATTAAAGCATTAGAAAGTTAACATCCCAAAAAAAAAAATTTTTTTTTTCCCAATTCCCATATCTTGCCATTCCCAATTTCCCATCAACAAAGCAGAAGAGCATTAACAAGAGCATAATACAAACGGCATAATCAACAATTGAAAAAAAAAAAAAATTTGAATCAAAATTGTACACAAGTGAAAATGAAAATAAGGAACAAGGGTGTCATGTTATGTTACATACCCCACTGGCAATGACGACCCCAGTAACAACAGGAACAAGGGTAAGATAAGTGAGCCAAGCCTCCCTCTTGAAGGTAATAAGGTAAGCAAAAATGGCAGTGAAGAAAGGGGTGGTGGCACCAATGGCCTGATTGAAAGACACAGGGAGGTAGCGAAGCGAGACGTTCCCAAACACAACGGAGACGCAGAAGACAAGGCTGAGAGCAGAGATCTTGAAGAATTGAACCCTGGATCGGATTGTCTGCATAGGAACCACCTTCATCCACGCTATGGCAATGTAGCTGAGCAAAGAACACGCTGTCATGTGACACATGGTAAGAAAAATTGGGTACTTGAAGCCATAGTTGCTGAGCAAGTACTTGTTCAATAACAGAACCCCAATGTTGGAAGAGTACCACGCTGCCACAAGCCCTATCGTGAAGAAACGGCTCGAACTCTTCATTTTCCCACCACCTGTTTGATCTTCTTCTTCTTCTTCGGAACCCTGTAATGTAATTTAATTTTAGAAAAAGATAATTGGGTCAACGTGATCTAATACTAATATCCACACGGATCTGGGCATTGGGGTGGGTGGGTACGCACAAAGTTATTGACTTTGAGAAAAAGGGATTCCGTTCGCTTTAACGGCTCAAGCCATGGATCTGTGGTGAATCCATGGCTTGGGTTCGGAGAAATTAAGGACGGGAGTGGTGGGTGGGTCTGTGTCGAATTAAGGAAAAAGGTCTCTTTTTTTTCCTTTTTTTTTTTGAGGAGGATGACAGAACCAGAAATGCGTGTGTTATGTGTCTGCAGGGAAGAGAGAGGGAAAAAAAAAAAAAATTAAGGAGAGAGCATTTAAAGCTGTACAGCTGAGCCTGTGGGTGTATTGTAGTATTTTTCTATTGGGTAAGCACGTATGGAAGGAGCATCTTCGTTTCCCTTCCCTGCACTCTTCTATTTTTTTTTTTTCCTTTCTACTCCCTTCCTGGCAGTTAGTATTATCCAAGTGGAAACAAGTTTCGTTTGTAATTATGATTATAGATTAGAGGGTGATTTGGGCTATTTTCCGAGTACAAAACTTAAGTAAGGTTCTTTAGGTGTTGTTGGTATGGTACCTCTCGCAAAATAGATAAATTAGTGGCAATTATTAGAGGTTATAGATATTAAGTATAGATAAAGAAAGCAAAGTTTTATATAGTTTGTACGAGGAACCACACCAATAGTATCTAAAGAAATCTCACATAAGTTTTGTCCCTTTCTCAACTGTGTTCACCCGTTTCGTTTGTAATTATGATATGACTTACGCTACAAGAAAAGAGGACAATTGCAGTTA
Organism: Calophaca sinica; assembly: GCA_037113605.1. NCBI lineage: Eukaryota > Viridiplantae > Streptophyta > Magnoliopsida > Fabales > Fabaceae > Calophaca > Calophaca sinica. The sequence continues at coordinate 48,022,329 of CM073735.1, forward strand.
AGTTAAATTTGGGAATAAGTTTGACATATTAGTTATAATAGTAATATAACTGCTTTTCTACAATTTACTTCTGATTTTTTTTTTGGGGGGGGGGGGATATCATGTGTTTAAATAATAGGCACTTGTCGCATAGACAACAGCTGACGGAAAATTATATAAGGTTCTTCATGCTGTTTGTTTATATAGTATAAATGATGATAAATGAAGAGTACAATAATTGGGCAAGTGTCACGAATTGAAATTAAAAGATTGAAGAATCAAAGACAAATATATTCTGTTAAAAATATGATTTAGTGAGAAACAAATCAAGGAAGAGAATCGTATTCGGAGACTTGTATGAGAGAGTGTACATTAATCCATGATCCACCCACGATTTTGGTGTTTTGGACAACTATTAGGCCGGTGAAGCGTGCTTTATGAGTGGCACTCAATGGAAAATGAAAGAATATTTTCAGGCATGTATTTTTGTTCTCTCAGCTTTTTCAGTTTTGTAATTTTCGTCCCCTATTTTATTTTTTATGATTTTAGTCTCTAACTTTTTCAATTTGACGATTTTGGTCCCTATATTTTTTTAATTACACTTTTGGTCTCAAAAATCGGGAATTGTGCACTTTTGGTCCTCCACTTTCCCAAAATCTAAGATTTTTTAGGACCAAAAGTATAAAAAAATTCATGATTTTGAGGGACCAAAAGTGCAATTAAAAAGTATAGCGACCAAAATCGCCAAATTGAAAAATTGGGGGACCAAAATAGCCAAAAATAAAATAGAGGGACCAAAATTGTCAAATTAAAAAAGTTGAGAGAACAAATTGCAATTAAACCATAATTTTATTAGTAATAGTCCAACTTAGGCACAAAAATTGGACTCCCCTATATTATTATTATTATTGCTAAACGGAACGCCCTTACAAAGTTAGGTGCTTAGGTTAGGCACAGCACATGAAGAGGTGCCAGGCCATCCAAACGCTGCCATGCTTGTTTTCGACGTTCTTTTGGAACACGATATTAAATTATGTTAAGAAAAGGAAAGTTACGATGAACAAAGTTCCCAACCTTTTCCACTGGCCAACCATGAGTGAGAGAGATGGCTCCACCTTCAGCAACCTTCACCAAGGAACTTGTATCACCATATAAATTTGATGAAGCAGTGAAAGCAAACCATGGAAGCCTTTGGATCCTCCAATTCAGATGGGGTGATAGTGAGCTCGCTTTGTACCTTGCAGCACATAGTTCCCTTAGTTGCTTCCCCTTACCTGAAATTAACCAACCAAATTGATCAATTCTTCATCTCTGATCACTTGATTTTTAATTTGCTTGGATCCTAGGAAAATAACGTGAGAAACAAAGGAAAATAGAAATGGTGGAGAAAAGAAAAAGAGTGGTTTGTGAATTTTGACAACATAGTAGTACATGCCAGTTATAGCTATGACAGTTCCTGGAGAAATAAGCGCAATTTGAGCCATTGAAGATGCAAATTCACAAGTGGCGGTTGGACACACGAGAGAGAAAGGGGGTTGGGGAAATCAGGAACTTAAGAGGGGTGAAAAGAGAGGAAAGGACAACGAAATGAATCTGAGCACTGAATGAGTACCGATTCAAGGGTGACAGTGATGTTTTTCTCCTTCAAAAAAACATATGACTGAGTTAGCATATATAAGTCCAGAAAAAATTTGTCAAAAAGGTTGAAGATTAATGAAGAGATACTGTTTTTAGACGTATAAAGAATAATTATATGAGAGAGTCGAGTAATTTTACATACAACATTGTAAATATAACTGCATTGGCAGTGACACGTTAATAATATTTTGATAATACAAAAATAAGATTAGTATAGGATATATTGGAGGCTAAATTACAAAATTGGTTCTCTAAGTTTATTTTAGGTTTCAATTTGGTCCTCTACGTTTTATTTGTTTCGTTTTGGTTCTCTATGTTTTATTTTAGTTTTCAATTTGGTCCTTTCCGTCACTAAAAGTCAATTGTCCGTAGCTAGAAGTCCATTTTCTAAAATGTTATTTGGCTTTTAGCTATGGACAATTGACTTTTAGTGACGGAAAAGACCAACCTGTTGTAACTTTTAAAACATAAGGGACCAAAACGAAACAAATAAAACATAAAGGACCAAATTGAAACCTAAAATAAACATAAAAGACCAATTTTATAATTTAGCCTATATTGGACTATAATAATTATGTGGGGTTTTAATCAAAAAATAATAATTATTATGTGGTGCCAATTGTTTACGAGTACAAATTTTGAGTCTGAAATTTCACCAAATACACCTGGTAGGACATTATTGGCTGAATATTGGAATGTGGAATTATTTAGCGAATAGCGATGCTAGAGGGAACTTGATGACCCTCGAGTGGGTCATCTTCGCATATGGATATTCGAATCTAGGACGAGTGCTCTCCTCTGTCCACGTCGGATTACCGTGCCATGACTTCCGTTTTCGGATCCAAATTTCCTGCTGTAAAAACTGTTGCAGCTCCACGCACTAATGCATTCTATACCATCCGACCAAGATCAAACAACTCACGTTCAACTGCATATTTGAAACCCCATTTGATTATAATTGAATGTGAACCGACCGACCTTGATCAGACGGTCTGAATGCATTACCGTTGAAACTGCGGCATTTTCTACGATAGAGAATCCGAGTCCTCCATCTACCCTTTATTTTCCTTTCTGAGAAGCCAGAATTTTTGCCAAAATGTCGAGATGGGTAATGTTAAATACATTAACCAGTGTCAAGGTAAGAGGTAATGGTGCAAAGTTTGTCTTGGCCTAAGTATATTTTAGTCCTTTAATTTAGTGCTTGTATGATTTTAGTTTTTCTAGTTTTTTTCTCAACTTTATTCCTCTCGTTTTGAAAATTAAACAAATGTAATCTATTCATTAATAGCCATTATAAAGAAAAAAGCTTTGACATGTTCAATTAATACATAATGTGGTTAAGCAGCTGCCAAAAGATATTTTTATTGATTATGTGAAGTTATCACTTAATTTGAATGATCTCCTAACAATTTTTTTTGGAAGGAAAATTCATAGATGAAACATTAAAGGAAATGAGACTTAAACAATATTAAAATTAGGAGTGGCAGTAACTCAATCTTCATAATTGGAGTCTCATGAAGAAAGTTCAAAATGCAAAAGCAAGTCACTTGTAAATTTTGTTAGCACTATTAACATGCATCGCTTCTTATAGTGTAAATGCATTATTAAGATGATAAACTTAGAAGGTTTTTATGATTTTCATATCCCATATGGAATGTATATGTCTTAATTGTAGCATACATTAAATGGAATAATGTAAATGAGCATCAATTGAAATTGTTTGTATGAGGTTGTGGTGAAACTCTTGAACACTCATGTATTATTGCGCACGCCTGGCCTATTAGTGCAAAACAATATCAACATTAAGAATTATAACGGGTGTAGTGTGATTGATATGCCTCTAATGTATAGCAAATATTTTTAGGTTTATAAAGCTAGCTTACTTCACTAACTCACTTCAATGTTGTGTTTTATTTGTCTAGGTCTATTTCAAGTCAAAAAAAAAAATTACTGGTTGGAGAAAACATTTTGTGCTTTCATTTTCTATTTTTACTTTTAATTGCAAACTACCTCATGTTTTCACTCTAATTCCTATTTTCACTGATTTGTACAGAAAATAGTCAAAAACCATTTTTGTTTTCACTATTTTCTGTACAAATCTTTGAAAATAAAGTGAAAACATGGGACATATTTATAATTAAGCGAAAACAAGAAATGAAAACAGAAAATATTTTTTAAAACCTAAAAAACCCTTAGATGATAATTATTTTTTTTTCAAAGTTCTCTCAAATATTTCTTTAAAACCTTTTTAAATACACGAGGGAGCGTTGTATGTTTTGAAATTATTTCAAAAGTTTTTAAAGGAATCAAATCTCATTTTACTTGAGTAAAAACTCTTCAGCCTATAAGTCAAGGAGTGTTATAGTATTGTTAATAATTTGGGATCAGGGGCGAAGGCAACATTTGAGTGGTGGGGAACTTGGTAAAGGTTTTTTATTTTTTATTATCACGACCGACAAAATTCTAGTCACAAAAGTCTTTACGCAAGTGTTATTTTGTAGTTTTTTAACAAAAAGTCCTTTACTTTTATTATAATTGACAAAATCTTTAGACACAGGTCTTTTTGACACAAAATCAGCAGTGGAAATGTACATTTGTGTGTGAAAAAAAGGGTTTTTGAAAAAAACCTGCAGGGGGCAGTGATACCTGGAAGCCAAAACCTGGCTCCGCCTTTGCTTGGGATAAAACTTGTATGCATAAATAAGGTTGGACGAAGTAGGGCTAACCAAAATATATTGACCCGACCGAACCTATATGTTATGGATCAGCTAGCACTGAAGGACGTGTGTTAGACTCCATACAATTATCATCACCAACATTGTCCCTTTCAGCAAATATCTTGGTTCTCAGGATGGATCAAGTGCGACCTGTTGATGTACCCACACCTTCAGAGCGTGTCCTGCAATAGTACAACTATGTCTAGGGCATCCCACGACCCACTCGTGAGTTCATTGGAGTGTTTACGTCGTTGGAGGAGATGGATGTCACATACCTGCAAACCAGGCGGATGAGGCTAGTAGAGGACATCACGCCACACATCAAGATGACTACGCTGAGAGATATCCACACTAGTTCATGCAAATTTTACATTCATATATGATTCCAAGTACAGCTGAGTGAGACACTCGTAAAGTAGTCGTTGCATGGGCTATTGGACTATCGAAGGGTAGTTTTAGTGACGCTCTTTCTCATCAGATAAGTTAATATAAACTCATACGATATCACATATTAATTCATTGTGTTTTTCATGTTTACTTAATATGTTAAGTTGTTATTTGTATGCAATGATGCAGAGGATTTTGGATATTCTCCAGAATATGATTGACAGACGGGAGGTTGAGGAAGGGATTGCAGCCTGGCAGTGTGTATGCCAAACATTGATTGAGTCTCATAACATAGTCACGTATCAAAGGAGAAAGAGGATTTGGTCTGCACAATGTTCGCTATTTGTTTATTTTGTTTTGACTTTTATTTTGTAATTATTTTTTGTATGGATACAATATTTTTATTATAATGTATTTATCTTTATTTTAGCTTTATTCTTTAATCAATTTTCAAGCATTATTCGGAAAAAAAAAATACATTCCTGAAATTAACTTTTCGATTGTTTATAACATCTGAAAGGTAACTTCCAGAATTTATGAAATATGGTTTCTGAAAGTTAACTTTCGAACGATTTCTAACTTTCAGATTTTAAACTTTAATAAACATAATGTACACATCCTGGAAGATAACTTCTAGAAGGTAAATTAAATACGAAAAGTTAATATAGGTTTTGCAATTAAACTTCTGAATAAAAAAAAAAGGTTTAACTAACGGGAGTGTATTAGAAAAAAAAATGAAAAGTTAATATAGGTTTCGCAATTAAACTTCTGAACAAAAAAAAATAACGTTTAACTAACGGGGGCTGTATTAGGAAAAAAAACGAAAAGTTAATATAGGTTTCGCAATTAAACTTCTGAACAAAAAAAAAAATAACGTTTAACTAACGGCGGTGTATTAGAAAAAAAAGGCGTGCAAATAACAACCCCATTTGTAAAGGATTCTTATTCTTATACTCTTCAGCGTGGGTAGGCGGGTCTGTGTTAAAGAAAGAGGAAAGGATATTACTATCGACACCTGCAGTTTTGCTAATACACCCCATTTTCAGAAATTTATTTCCAGAAAGGTGGTAGTGCGTTGGCAAAAATCAACGTTGCAATAGTTGCACTCAAACGGTGCATTGTCGGATTGGGTTCTCCTTCCTCCCATCCCACAGAGTTCGCGCATTCAGCATGAGCGGGATCTTTCTCTGATTGTGTGTCCTCCCTCCGCTCCACGTCGACGCCACCCACCGTTCCGTTATCAGGTTACCTCAATTCTTCTTTTCTATTCAGCCACCCCCTTTGTTTCCCCCCAAACAAATATATTTCGTTTGTACTAGCATTTATTGACAGATCTGGGATTGCGCATCATTCTCAATCGTCGTTTCCGCGTGAATGCTGAATGTTGTTATGTTTCAGCAATGTGTTAAGTTATTCACTTATTTGTAGATTCTACGCTTGAAATTGAAATAAGCATTTTTTTCTTCCAAATACTGTAAAATAGTAATATGATTTTATGGTAGCTGGTGCATCCATATTTATTGAACTTCTTAATTAAAAAATAATAACCATTTTATAGTATGAGTGAGATTTTTGGTTCAAACCATTTGGCAAATCATCAGTTCCCTGGAAAAGGAAGCATTCTCTTTGCTCTATACTGTCAATTTGTTAAATGAAACTGGATCTGGATTAATTATGTCATAGGATTGGGTTTCTTTGCGGTGCAGGCAAATGGGTTTGTGGACTTTACTTGAGGGGTTCCTGCTTCTTGCAAATGCTCTAGCAATATTGAATGAGGACCGCTTTCTTGCTCCTAGAGGATGGGGCCTCTCCGATTTCTCAGGTGGAAGAACAAAGTCTTTCAAGGGCCAGCTTATAGGGCTCATTTATGCAACTCAGTACCTGAGAGTTCCTCTCATTCTCCTCAATTCAATCTACATCTTTGTTAAGTTGGTGTCTGGATAGTGCCTAACCAGGTGACGTGTCAATTAAGGAGTTTTGTTGTGCCACCGTGTTTGTACCTCTAGCTAGTATTTTTTTTTTTTAAAACTGGTGTCTGGATTATTGCTGCAAAATAGTGTTCTTTACAAGAGTAAACATATATAGGTGACATTGTGACTCTAAGCTCAGTGTTGTCTTCGATTTTTGAGTATTTATGAGATTAATTATCTTTTTCACATTTTCCTTACCGTAAATCCTCATTTTATATGTGATTGCTTCTTGCTTGCTGATCCCACTAGAGTAACCCCCATAAGCGATATGGTAAATTTCTTTATTAGTGCCAAACTCTGTGTTTGATGTTACTAGTCACTAATATTGACCAATACTGTAAGGTCTATTCAACAAAATACATCAAAAATACAATCTTCTGCAAGGAATTCCTATGCTCTTCTTTTAGATCAATGAAAGCATTTGAAACGAGCAACATCTAGCGTTAAAACTGCTGAAAGAATATAACGAGTTTTATCACAAATCTGCAAAAACATGGTATGTTTTGGAGTCTACAGTGATAAGCCGTAGTGCTGCAACTGTTGCTGCAACAGACATGATGCTAAAGAAAATAATGTTGAGCCAGTGCCAGAACTTCTGTGAGCATGTTAGCTTGTTTTTCTTTGCCATCAGGTACATATGGTTTGCAAGTATAAATGTAAGGGGAAATGTGCTGATTGCCCCTGTGAGGCTCATGAAATCTCCAAGGAATGGCAGGAGAGCCGACACGAACGTGTTAAAGGCCAGGTAGCCACCTCTTACCGTGATTCTAAATGATAAGTTCTTAACATTCATTGCGCTTCCTTTGATTCCATATTTAGTATCCAAGTACTCATACATTGGACTTGCAAATATCTGATAGAAGTAGGACAAAGGTTATTAGGCCAGAGACACAAATCGAGTAAAACATTTAAGAGTAGCAAAAGTTCTAGTTTAGAAGTAATAGTATGTACATGCAATGCAATGACTGATTGAAGAAAGGCTGTAATATTGGCCACAGCCTTCACCCAGACTGGACCATTCACACTATTCAACAAATAGGTTTGTGTGGAAGATCCATAAGCCCAGTAACCTGCAAAGGTAACCATGTACATTGGTAGAACTCCAACAGTAAACTGAAAGTACAGGGCTTTCATCATGTTCTTCACAACTGGTTGCCTAATCGTTGCCTGTAAGTTACACGATCAAATAAAATTCAATTTTATACAATGCTCACAGAAACGAAAATGAATTTGAAACTTAAGATATGCAAATTTATAAGCTTATATCTAACCTGTATCTCAGGAAGCATGCCCGTGTTATATGCGAACACGAGGTTAGCAGATGCTCCAATTGTTGTAAATATTTTACTTACACCATCTCCAGGAATACCGTAATCTCGAGGTGGTGATTGTAGTCCTGGTCATGTACTGCTGGTTAGTACACAATCACACTAGAGTCTAGAAATGTATCAACTCAAATCAAACTACATGTTCAACTTCACAAAGTTGGCATAGTAAAAACCACTGTTCTTTGGGAAAAAGGAATAACAAGAAGTGACGATTAGAGTATGATTCTAATCTCTTGCCAGATTCTAATCTCCTGGCACTCCAAATAAGTGAAACTAAATATAAATTAGCAGAAAAGGATACAAGTCCCTCAAATATTTTTGAAGAATCATATATACAAAATTTAAAGAATTAATAAACTGATTAGGGGTAGCAGGATGACAAAACTGTAAGAGCTGAACAATATGATTAGTTAGAGAGGTATGTATGGAGGAACAGAAATTCAGCACTAAATCACTTGCTCATAACTTTCTTCAAACCATTATGCAGGTCAATTTTAGTATAAATTTCCATTTCAGATGACGTATTTGATAACTTTCCCCTATAGAAAAGTGGATTGGTGAGAACAAAAGATTTAAAGAACTGGTGGTACTTATTAACAAGTGATTGTATGATCAATGTGTACATACAGACATAGCAGACATGAGATTATTACCATCTTTAATCGATAGCACAAATGCTATAACAATATATGCTAGGCTGAAGACAGTTGAAAATCCCAACCAAGTTCCAAGAGCTGAAAGATGAGGAATACAAATAGCAAACATTGCACACACAAGTCCAGCTATAGCAATACAATACGGAAGCTTCATTGCACCATCATCCCTAAACAGAACATAAGTAGCCTGCACCACAGTTAACAGAGAAAAAGAAATAAATACTCGGCTATAGCACAAAGCTAAAACAGAAAAATGAAATCACCACGACATAATTTTTAGATGATTTCAGAAGTCCTAACACTTGAGAAAGAAGTGAAGTCTTTGAGGAGAATAATACAATTTTGATTGAATGGTTGGAAAAGATATGCTTGGTTCCCAAGTTTCTCTTACTTTCAAGGCTGAACCGGCCAAAATGATGTAACCAGTATTAATCATGAAAAGATTGACATACTGCAGAGCCCATGTGAGAGAATATGCCTTTTTACCTAGCAATTAGAATTAAATGAAAATGAACATAAGCAGCAGCAACATAACATGACAGATAGTGTAAGCTAGTTTTTTTTTTTTTTCCACTTATTTTTGTTGGCCATACCGTATATATATCCAGCAAGATCTCTATATCTAATGTGCCTTGTTCCTCCAAATTCATGGAGCTTAGCAATAAGAGCATTTGCATAGAGTGATATTCCGGTAGCAAGAACTAGACCAACTACACCGCCTATCCAACCCAGTGGAACCATGACGGTCCCGGAATATCCAAGCACGTAAGCGCTGTTGATTCCGGTGGTGAGGACAAATGCCACTTGAAACCATGAATCTGCAATAACAAAACAAACACAAAATACAATTTAAAAAAAAAACCAGAGGAACATAAATTAAAGTGGTGAATAAATCCGTTTCTTTTCAAGAGGGAATAGTCAAAACAATAAACTCACGTCAGTTGCAGACAATTCCAACAGAAAATCATTGATAATTTCCATTTCACAAAACTCCAATTTTAATATATACAACACGCGCCAGCTATCCAGTTACAAATCGTATATCTCTTTCATTTTCATTTTAAAATTTCCAATATTTGTAATAAGAAAATATAAAACGAATGTAACATTAAAGCACAAGTTAATTATAATAATCAAACGAGGAAAAAAAAAAAAGAAGATGAATTGAACTTATTTGTGAAACGGTTGAGTCAAAATTCAGACAGATTCGTGACATTGACTCTAATGTGGACAAACAGGTAAATACAAAAGGGTAATAATATTTAAAATGGAGTTTTGCCTGTGCCTAAAAAAAAAGAAAAAAAAAAGAAAGAAAGAAAAGAAAGAAACAGAGACTGCATAATCTGCAGACTGCATGTGCGTGAATTAAAAATTATGTTCGTTTCCAATGTCGTTCAATGTTTCATCAGGGACGTCGTTTAAAGCTCTCTTGTGAGTTGTAACCCTTGGACTTCAGGGTAGAAGAAAAGTGAGAATAAAATGAAAAGGGGGTTAGTTACGTTACGAACCGCTGCTAATCTGATGTGCAGTATCTGGGACTTCGACACCATCGAAGTGGACCTTGTTTGGATCACCTCGTTCACCGCCACCCTTTCCCATTATTGTAACTGGAGGTGGTGGCTAATATTGTTGTTGTTGTTGTTGTTGTTGTTGCACGTGCACAGCAGCGTTACCGTCACGCTAAGCTGTTCCTCCTCCTATATACTCTCGCCTTATTACAGCCAGCGTGAAGAGAGGGCTCAATCCCTTTCTTCTATATATAACCTCTGTTGGCAATTCGGCCCAACCAATGGTAAACGAGCCTATCACAATTCCTGTTTTAGCATATTTTTATAATAAATATCTAATTGCAAAATTCTAATATTTTCCACTTCAGTCATTTTTCTTTTTCTTTTTTAATTTTTATAATACTCTTTTTTTTCCCCTTGTGGCGGTGCCGTAGCGCTCGCAGACACAGAGACAACACGTTGCCAAAGTCTCCAATCAGTCTGTGCCAAACGATTCGGCCTCCACCATTTACACACTTCAACTCTCCCGGTCCCGCCATTGGACTCTTCCTTCCGCTTCCGTCCATCTTCGATTCATCGACATCGCTTCAGATTTTGGTCTTTAATTACTGCAATTTTGTCAATAAACTTTTGATTTTTGAACAATCTTGGTAATTACTACTTCCGTTGCTTTACGTAAGACTTTTTTTTGACCTATAAACAATAATTAAAAAAACTAGTTTTTGATTAAATTTGTTAACAATATGTATTTTTTTTCAGAAATTATCCTTCAATTATTAAGAGAGATAAATGATTGGTCTTTTTTTTTGGTGGGTTATAAAGTTTAGAAATAGTTGGCTTTTAATTCTCCCTATTTAATTAGGATTATTTTTATAAAAAATAATTAATACATCTTATAATTTATAAAGTTTTATAAAAATAAACAAGAAAATTTTATAAAAGGGTCTTACATACGGGACAGAAGGAGTAGTATTTTAAAGATATTGAGTTATTTAATATGCTTTTAATATAACAATTTTTTATTAAATATGTTTTATTTTGTTACCTTGACTAGTATTTTAAATACATTCGTTAATAATTTTATTTTTTAATAAAAAATATTTTTAAAATGAATTTATTTTTAATTTGTACAAATAAAATACATTTTAGTTAATTTTTATTTTGTTAAAATAATGGTGTATTTAAAATTAAATTAAAATTTAATGAAACTGGATTTGCGTACTTTATAAATAATTTTACTTTATAACGGTTTTGTATTTTGAAAATTACAGTTTCATTTTATTTTGTTATCAAACTATTTTTTTCAACTAAAAATTAGTATTTTGTTTTTATAAAAAATTAAATTAAATTAGAAATAATTTTAAATTAATTAAATCTAAAATTTAAACTGACAATAAATCCATTTTTAATATTAAATTAACAATAAAAATCAATTTTGATGTTATATATCAAGAAACTAATTACTGATAAAAAAAATATCAAGAAACTAATTTAATGATTAACAAACTTGAAAAGGTTACATGATTTTGGAACTATCTCCATGAAGTTTGAGTTTCATATATTACATATTTTATACATGTGCTCAATTATATTTTGATTATTTTATTTGGGGAGGGATCAAGTTACTCCAAGAGTAATTATTGCCTGTGTTACTTCGGTTAATATCTCTCTATATATATTAAATTTCATCAATCGAACTGTCAAATTAAAAGTTCTTATTGAGTAGATCAACTCCATAAAACTTTATAAAATTTTAAAAATATTTGATACTTCATCAGATTACTTCAATCCAACGTATAATATACGTTTTAATTAAAATGTTGACCATATGATTACATAGCTACGGATGTCTAATTTATCTAAAATTTGGTATGCATGATCATTAACATAATAAGATGATATTTAACGGTTCGATTGATGAAATTTGATGTCTACATAGAGATATTAACCGGAATAACTTGATCCCTCCCCATTTTTTGTTACTATAATATTACTTTTTTAAAACCTGTTTACATTCTTCTTTTTCATAGAATAGAAATAAAACAACTGAAACTAACTAACTATATGCGGTAAAGAAACCCCATAGCATCCTCTTTTAGAATAAGCATGAGCTGAAGGGGCATATTTTGCAAAATAGTCAAGAGAACTCTTTCATATTGCCAAGGTTAGCAAGGAGATCAACAATTCTGTTTGCGTCGCGGTAGATATTGTGGACAGAGCAAAACCAATCCTAAAGATCTCGTAGATTCAAAGCTTCTCCAATAGAGGTTTGATGAACAAACAATGGGAACGATGCATGCAAATAAGGTTGATGATTACTTAGGATTCTAGCTTCGCTATTATTGGCGATAAGGATAAGCTTCGAGCTAACCTAAGCCCAAGAGATAAGCCCTAAAGCTCGATAAGGACCGAAGTTAAGGCTCCCAGATTGCAATAGAAACCCTTCACAAAGTGGCCTTCATGATATGGAATTAAGTCTTCGTAAGCAAAGAGACTCGTCCCATGTTTATGCGAACCATCTATATTAAACTTGTAAGTTTGTTGGGAGGAACCTAAGCTACATGTACTTCTGATTTACTTGTTTCAATATAGATAGGTGATGGTTGAAGGAGTTGTTGATGTACCAACTCCACATGACTTATGAGGATGGGGATGAATTGATCAGGCCTAGAAGACTGCCCTGAGAATACAAACTGGTTTCTATCATACCAAAGCATACCAATCGTAATGCCAAAAGAAGTTGGCCAATGCCACTGTCTACCAATGACAAAGGAACTCATATTATATCGCAACCATTGGTGAAGGCTAAGGCTTTATCTCACAGCTAGTCACTGAAACAAATTGATATTAACAATGTCTTTCTCAATAGTCATCTAAAATAGGAAGCTTGCATGAGCCAATCTCCTGGTTTTGAGGTAGCAAACAAATATCTAGTTTGTAAATTAACTAAAGCCTATATGGCTTAAAACAAGCCCATTGGGCTTGGTTTGAAAGACTCAAAACCACATTACTACAGGTTGGGTTTTCTGACAACAAATATTCTCACTCTAACACTATTGTCTACCTTTTGGTTTATGTTGATGACATAATTCTCACATGAAATATCTCAAAGTCATTCAACAAGACATCAAAAAACTTAACAACATATTTGCACTAAAAAACTTGGAGACTTGGAATTCTTATTGGGTGTTGAACTAAAGAATCTGCCTGATGGTTCTATATTACTCTCTTAATAAAAGTACATCAAGGATCTCCCTGATAAAGCCAAGGTGACTGAAGCCAAGAGCATAGCTTCTCCCATGCAAGGTGGCTACATACTCAACAAATAAGGTGCATATTACTTGTCTGAGCCCTCTCATTACATAATACAGATCCATAGTTGGAGCACTTCAGTATGTTACAATTACAAGCCTTGAGATTAGTTATTTAGTCAATAACCTGTGTCAGTTCATGTCTCAACCCCTGAAAGACTCTTAAACGAATCCTTCGCTATCTAAAAGGCACCTGATAGCACCGTTATTGCATTATTTTATGGGGATATTTGAGTGTGATTTGGATTAATTATTGATTGTTACCATATAAAATTCACTCTCTTTTATTCTAATTTGTGCAAAAATGGAAAAATAAGCAATATAGTTGAAAATTGCAATTTTGGGCTTGAAATTGGGCCTGAAATAGGCCCAGCACGCTGAAGCACACCCTTACAACACGACCTTGTTCTGTAGCACGACCTTGGAACGGTATGATGTTCCTACGCACCTGCATCAATGTAGGTTGGAAGCTGTCAGGCCAAAACACCAGACATATGGTGTTTGGGTCATTCATCTCACAGCTGGCTGTTAACCTCTGTTATCAGCCCGATCAGACCACCACTATCATACAGATGGATGGTATAGCACATCCCACTCTTTATTCCATAGGTTTCCTCAGACGTGATGCTCATGGACACTATATCTTGGGCGATGCTGTGGATGAGCCCCAACCTGATGAGGGTATTGCAGATGCCATGGAGGCTGAGGACCAGGCTGAGGATCAAGATATGGAGCATCCACCCTCACCACCAGTACCAAGACCAGATCAGCCGATACCACTGCCACCTCCACCACACCAGCAGCTGCATTATGATGCTCACTTCCAAAGGCTGGAGCAGCGCCTCGATGGATTGTAGCTGCAAAATGATGCATTGCGGCAACACTATGATGAGCGCTTTGACCAGATACAACAGACCCAAATGGACTTATTATAGTAGATGCAGCTCCACTGCCAGCAGCCACCCCCTCAGTGATGGTCAGCTTATTTTGATGTTTTGTACAAAAAGCACCTTTGCTTTTGTATAGACTATGCCATGACATCTCAGGGGAGTTTTCACTATTTTTATTATTTACTTTGGTTTTATTAGATTCATCTTTGGATTTTTCATTTATTTATGTTTTCTTTTCCTAGCTTTCTAGAACTTAGCTAGAAATAAGTTGGGGGGGGGGGAGAACATGGATTTCACAAATTCTCGAATAATTGAAAATTTGAAGCTAATTAATTTTTGGGTTTTAGACAGCTTTAATCACTTATCAAGAGAATATTTTCTGAAGCTGAAGAATTAGAATAAGCCATTGATTGATGATTTTTCCAAGAAAATGCTTCTAAATGCGAGGATTTGAGCCTAATTTGGGGTTTCACTATAATGTTGGATTTTAAAACCCCTATCTTTCATTTGAGTTGCTGTAACACCCTGGGCCGCCACCCATTTTTGGGTCGTACCACAGTATGCCCGACCCACTATCTCTACGACGCATACCGGGCCCACTGACCCCTCTGCAATGCATACTACAGTGTTCGGTTCACTCACAGGACTTCACGATCCCCCTTTGGATTTAATCCAAATTAACTGTGTTTTTGCCTTCCCTAGGAATCGAGTCAGTACTAGGGATCAAAAACCATTGTATTTAACCCCTAGGTACATGGCTCGATTCCTAGGGAAGGCAAAAACACCGTTAATTTGGATTAAATCCAAAGGGGTGAAGTCCTCGTGAGGAACCGCATAATCGTAGTATGCATTGCGAAGATCTTGATACGCCGCAGAGATAAGTGGGTCACACCGTATGGCCAAAAAATGGGTGGCGGCCCAGGGTGTTACAGTTGCTTTCCATTGGCAATGTGTTCTAAAACTTGACATGTGACCATTCAAAGCGAAACTAATTTGTAGCATTTTTGGAAAATGATTGGGGCACATAGGATTATTGTTTCTAGCCTCCGACACTTTGTATTGAAATTTTTTACCACTTAGTTGCCCATTTTGAGCCTTAAAAATAAAATTCATTTGGTACCCTCTGATTTTATTGAAAATTTTAAAAATTGGTTACCATTGAATCATAAGAGCAACTTAGCATTGGTGAAAAATTTATTGAGAGGTAAAAAAAAAATCCTTTTAATACTTGTGATGAGGAAATGTGATATAAAAAAAAACACGCACGAGAAGAAAAAGGTGGTGTTCTGCACAGTGATGGATCCAAAAAATTTGGGTTGTCGGGGCAACATTGACACACATATTTCTCATATTAATATTAAGGTATAAATATAACATGTTATAATGACATGAATGAGCATTTGTATAAAAGAAATATATATTTTAATTGTCATACACATACTATTGAGTTGCCTCGTTCAATGGTAAGACATCTTTTTGAAAATATCAGATCATGGTTCGATCCTCAAGGAAATACTCTTTAGCAAAGATTTGCATTTTATAAATGAATGCAATGGGTGTGGACGGAAAGATTGTGAGAAGAACTGAAAGCCTTAAACCTAGAGTCGGAAGTCGGTAGATAGAGAGATAAGGGAGTAAACTGAGTTTGTACTTTCTATGTTGGGGAAAAAATGTAAACTTTTCAACTCATTTTCTATTTTTTCCTCTCTTTAGTGGGGTCAACACTTATTTTTAAATGGGGGAAAAATAAAATTGTTCAATAATTAGTAAAAGAAAAAATAAGTGATTAATTGCACATGAATCCGTTCATGGTTCTGCACCTAAAAAGTTAAGTTGTGATACAAGGATATTTGCTCAAAAATGAATATTAATTATAGCCCTTGTGATATCCTTTCCTTGAATCTTCATACATTGAATTTCTACCCTTAGCCTCATTACAACCTTGTGAAAGACCCCTGGATTTCAAATTTTTTCTGTAAATTGTTAGTCGAGTTTTAGTTTATTGTCAAGCTTATGGTAATGCATTGTCTTTGAGAAAATTGTGTGAATTCCCCTTACCCATTGATACACTTGAGAGATTGAAAGGAGGTGACACATTCTTAGTTGGTTTGATTTCAAGTTGTTATTTTTTTATAACTATCCAATCAAATGAATTATATTCTCTCAAATGGATAAAAAGCTGTCTTTCAAAACATTTGTTTTGCCCCATTAATTGGTTAGCTATTATTGATAAAAAAAATTGAGAATCATGAACCAAATACTTTTGCTTGAGGGCAAGCAAAGTTCAAGTGTGGGAGAATTTGATAGCACCATTATTGCATTATTTTATGGGGATATTTGAGTGTGATTTGGAATAATTATTGATTATTTTCATATAAAATTCACTTTCTTTTATTCTAATTTGTGCAGAAATGAAAAAATAAACAATATGGTTGAAAATTTCAATTTTGGGCTTGAAACTGGGCCTAAAATAGGCCCAGCATGCTGAAGCACACTCTTGCAGCATGGCCTTGTTCTGCAGCACGACCTTGGAACGGATTAGCCATGGAAGCACGCTCGTGCTTGACCATGCACGGCCGTGCTTCCACCGACAGAAGTCAGTGGCCAACTTGGTACGCAATAAAATGATGAAGCACAACCATGCTTGACCATGCACGGTCGTGCTTAACCCTAGAGTTCAACCTATAAAGGAGCACTTAGCAGAACATTTGAAGCACCCCGAAGTTGAATCTTCCTCCACCCTCTATTCTCCCTCAGTATAACTCTAGTCTTCTTTTGTTTTTAGGTTGCTTGTTTTAATTTTTATTGTGTCATTTATAATTATGTTTGAGTAGTTTTCTTTCGTTTCTAGGAGTAAGGGCTCTGCCCGTTAAGATGTTGGAATAAATATTTGATACACGCTCTTGTTGTGCTTTTAATAATTGTTAATTCAGTTTTAATTGTTATTATTCTCGTAGGTATTCTGGCCAATTACTTACTTGTTGTAAATTTCTAATTAAACTGAAAGGTAAAATTAGAAATTGGATCTATTAAAATTGAACTTAAGATTTAATTCACGAAAATAGTTTTATTTCCTTCGAGGGTAAAACAAATTGTCAAAAATCTTAATGAGTTATTTTAAATCCTATTACCACGAAAGTAGGGATAGGTTTATCTTAGCACACTAGTGTCACCTTGAAAGAGGCCGTTAGTATTTTTGGACAATTTGCCTTTAATAAAATTAAATCCAACAAGAGCGCGTCAATTAGGAATTCCAAATAATTAACGTGGTAACTCTGATCCTAAAAATTCTTTTATTATAAATCAAAAACAAAAATTTATTTCTTTGCAATTATTATCTTTTAATTATTTTATTTATACTCCAATTATTTCAACAACAAATTCTTCAAGATAAAAATTCCTTCACTCACTGTTTTATTAAATTAATTAATAAAGTTAAATTAATTAAGCATTTGCAGTCCTCGTGGGATTGATAATTTTACTACTTGAAGACAAAACCGTACACTTGCGGATTTTGCCCAAACAACACCATCACACCCAACCTGCATCTAAATCCACCCTCCACACAACACACACACTCTCTCTCCATCCAGTGCTTTTGTGATACAGACTGGGCCTCAGATCCAGATGATAGGAGGTCCACACTGGGTGCTTGTGTCTTTCTTGGCCCAAATTTGGTCTCTCGGTGGTTCAAAAAAAGAGTGGTTGCTAGATCCTCTACTAAAGCATAGTACAAAAGCCTTGCAGTTCCTACAACAAAGATTTTGTGGCTTCGACTCTGCTTTATGAACTGATAGTCCCATTTACAATGCCGTCAATTTTCTATGACAATTTGAGCACAGTTTCCATGACCCACAATCTTGTTTTGCACGCAAGAACTAAGCATAATAGTCCTTCTGTATTACTGGGCTAAGGTGGGTTCGAATCCCACGTGAATCACTTTTTGGTGTTACTTTTGCGCAAAGAAATAAAATGGACAAGCAAAAATCTTAAAAAGTTACATTATGATTCAATCCTAAGACCTACGAGTTGCAAAAACCGCCTTGCCATTAAGACACTGTAAGGAACTAATTGGTATTGGCAAGCCAAATATATATCCCATTACCAAAACGAAAATATATCTATGTATCGACGAAGAAAACAAAAATCTTGGGGAAGCCATGGCTCCCACCTGTCACAAAGAAGATCGAACCCTGTCTCCAAGTGACCTATTGTACATCACATTTTGGGACACCTTTAATTGGCTAACATCCTCATCAAGGCACATGCTCCAACTCAGTTTGCAGAATTAAAATCCAAGCTCAGTGTGTGTGATCAAGCAAGCTTCATCCCACTATCCCACCATCAAGCAAGCCTCATCAAGGCACTGAATGCTTAACTGACTTCTGTTAAAAGTAATTACTCCCTTCGTCCTATAACATATGTCATATTTACCAAAAATAATTGTCCCAAAATATATGTCACCTTCAATTTTTAATGCAAAATTAAATGTTTATTTGTCAATTATACCCTCAAGTACTCCACTTTGTATTTATGACAATAGTTAAATAGTTAATACACCAATAGTTAATGGGGTTAATTTGGTAATTATTACTCTTTTTCTTTCATTTATTACTTTTTCTTAAACTGTGTGATTTGGTCAATTATGACTTATATTATGGGACAGAAGGATAAGATTCAATTAGAGTTAGTTTTGCTGAATTGTCAACTGTTAGTGCATCAACAACATTATATATATATAGATCTTCGTATCTCAGAATTCATTCACTTAATACAATAATTACAATTTATGGATTTAGTTTTTCCTTTTCTCTTTTTTTTTTTTTTTGGCTATAAAGTACTTGATCTCTCTCTCTCTCTCTCTGAATTCTTCTCCCTGAAGAATCGTATTAATTTTCCCCCAGGCCCAAGATCTTTTCGATGTTACTTACGGTGGTGTTTAACGGCCATTATTAAATGCACCCCCCACCTTTTGAGTACACCCCCCAAAGATGTGAATTTCTCAAAATACCCCTACACAAAATATCAAAAACTCAACTTTCATTCTTTTCATTCACAATTTCTGGAAATTCCAAATTTCTAAACTGAAATCGCTGAAATCTTACTGAAAATTTAGAATTTTCGGTACGTATTTATTTTGCTTTTTAAACTTAGTTTCGAAAATTCCAATTTCCAGTAGGCAAATTGTATTCCGGAAATTGTGAATTTCCGGGGGTTTTCATTTTTACGTTTTTTTACCGAAAATTCTCAAATTCCAGTACACATTTATTTTAACATATACCGATAATTCACAATTTCCGATATATGTTAAAATAAATGTGTACGAAAATTCACAATTTCCGGTACACATTTTTTTATTTATTTAAATTTATTACTAATTATTTGAGTTTTTTTTTATGGTTTCAGATATGCCTAGGTCAAGAGGAGGAGCTTCCACTGCTGACAGTGCACCACCTCGTAGACAACGACAACCTGTGACTATCTCTAAGCGTAAGAGGCATATTGCTCACAGATAGCCTCACAACGAATAGCCACTGCACGAGGAAACCAATGAGCATCACGTTGCTCCAGAGGATGTAGCTGGAGACCAGGATCCCCATATTGCAGACGAGGCTCCAGGGGATGTAGCTGGAGACCGGGATTCCTTTCTTGGAGGACCTTACGATAGGTCGTTGCTTACAGACTTTTAGTATCACATTGCGTATCAGATATGGTAGGGGCAGATATATATCTGGTTATTATTTGATCAAATGTTTATTTTTTTATATGATAAATGATGTTTATTTGTGTGCAGGAGCGTGATGCGCTTAAGGTGGCCTCCCATAGCCTGAAGTTGTAAAAATGGTTGTAGGGAAGAGTACCAGCGCCTCGTCAGGTAGAGGACCATGTCGTGGCGACCGGCTTAAACTCCTTGATATACTGCAGCTTCAGGATGGTTGACAAGGCCTTAGTGTCCGCCTTTGCAGAGAGGTGGCACCGGGAGACGAGCAGCTTCCATCTGCCCTTTGGAGAGAAGACCGTCACGCTTGATGATGTGTCTTGCCTCCTAGGCCTTAAAGTCAGCGGCTCTTTCTATGTAGCCCCAGTGATGGATGTGGACATTGCCATATCTTATTTACAGGCATTGTTGGGGTGTACATATGACGAGGCACGCACGGAGACTAGGAAAAATGAGGGGTGCTCACATGAGTATTGACTTTTTGATGGGACACATGACAGACACAGGGACGAAGGACAGTGGGACTATGCAGCCAGGGCCTTCATAATGTTGTTGCTGGCCTGTACCATTTTGGCAGACAAAAGCCATATATACATTGACGTTAAGTACCTGGACCTGGTACGTGACTTATAGGCGGTTGGTAGTGTGTCATGGGCTAGTGCTGCACTATCCGTCTTGTACGGATATCTGGACGACGCTAGCCTGCATGACACTAAGCAGATTGGCGGATATATGACACTTCTTCAGGTACGTAGCCTATTTTTGTAAACAATTATTTATTTAAAATATTGGTATGGCGTGTTGATTCGTTATTGTTGTCACAGGCATGGATATATGAGTATTTCCCTACCATCTACGATAGGAAGGATGTTGGCATCACCCAGGGCATGGCACGAGCCATGAGGTGGTCGCCTGTTAAGGTTGACGGCCAGGTGGAGCGCTTTAGGAGAGCACTGGATGCGTTGACACTTGATGATGTTGTTTGGACACCGTGGGTTGGCTAAAGGACGCATTGTCATCCCGCATGCCTATTTTCGGGGTACATCCGGTGTACTTCGCTTATTGTGCCATACCTTCCTGAGAGAGTAGTCAGACAGTTCGGCTATATCCAGGACATTCCCCGGCCACCACCACGACGTCCCACAGCTGAGGAGATTACGGATGTGTGGATATCTTTTCCTTTGCACTCTATCATTTCGAATGTCCCACTAGGCGTGACCTCTTATCCAGCGGAGTGCACTGAGAGGTACATGGAGTGGTATCGCAGGATGTCGCATCCCCTTCTGATCAATCCGGCTGCTCCTGAGCTGCCCCTGAGGCTGCTCCTGATTGTGTAAGTGTTTAGATATACATTATGTATTTTTTGTATTTGTTTATTTCCTCTGATGTCTCTCCGATGTCTTGTTGTAATTTGCAGTCGAGTTGTCATGATATGACTGAGAGGCTGAACTCAGTCACCGGCATTCTCCAGACGATGTCCGAGGATGAGATGATGGACCCCACTCTGCTTGCCGAGTATATTTGCCCAGGCACTACAGATAGCGCAGGGTGGGACGGAGGCATCCACATCCGGGACGAAGCGTCAACATAGGAGACGCTAGGACGATCATATTTGTTATATATTTGTTATGTTAACTTGTTATATTTGCACATCTTTCATTATTATATTTTCATTTTGTTATATTTGCGCTTGTTTTGCCACAGCACGGTTACCTTCTAAGAGAAGTGTGCTGGTACTACTTAAAAGGCCACTCGCCCGTTCTTTTTTTATCCGCGTAATCACCGCTCCCAAATCGCAAGAATCGCTCAACACTTTTCTCTCACATGTTCGTTGTTATATTTATTTTAAAAAACCCTACATAAAAAATATATATATTTTATAAAAAAATATTTGTATACCGAAAATTCATAATTTCCGGTGTAAAATAAAAAAAACATCGTACCGAAAATTCCTAATTTCTGAAATGTAAAAAAAATTTGGTAGTATCAGAAATTGTAATTTTCGATATACAAATTGTGTTCCGAAAATTTTAATTTCTGGTATAAAAAGTTTTAAAAACAATTTACTGGAAATTACAATTCAGTAAATTGCAATTTCCAGTATGAATAATATTTAAACACAATTTTACAGGAAATTCAAATTTCCGATACACAATTTGTATATCAAAAATTGTAATTTTCGGTAAATTGTTTTTAAAACTTTTTATACCGAAAATTAAAATTTTCGGTACACAATTTGTATAAGGGGGTATTTTAAAGAATTCACATCTTTAGAGGGTGTACTCAAGAGGTGGAGCGTGCATTTAATAATAGCCCGTTTAACATGGCGAAGTAGAAAAATTTCGGCAACATTTTTTTTTGGTGGTCAAAAATTTCGCCATCATGGTCAGATGGTCTCTTTACCCTTGATTTAATAAATATAATATTAAAGGGTTATGATGCAAGAAGGGGTACCTAAATGCCACCTTTTCCTTAATGTAAAAATTATTTACAATAAGGGTCTATTAAAAATTGTATTTACAAAGTTAAATTTACATAAACTGTAATACCTATCGTGCAACGTGAAGTATAAACATAAAATGCAAAGTATTCGTCCGAGTTAAAGAAACATGCTGTGAATATAATAAATGTTAGTTTTTTTTTTTACCTAATAATAAATGTTAGTTATACATACATTTTTTTTTGTCAAAGTTATATATACATTTTATTACAACAGTGGATAAGCTGTAAATTAAATTCAGTTGAATATTTAATATAACTATAAACATTTTGTATATAAATTTGAGTGAAAATGTATTAAATTTGTCAATATGATATCTGAAAGCAAGTGAGATGTTACTACCTTCGTTCTAAAATAAGTGTCGTTTTAGAAAATAAAAAGTATTCCAAAATAAGTGTCATTTTATTTTTTTCAATATAACATTAATTAATTTTTTCTAATTTTACCCTAAATTAATATTTTGTACATCACTCACAAGCTTTTATAGTACTTCACTATGTATTTATGACAATGGTTTATAATCTAATGATTAATAAAAATAATTTTATAAAATTATTACACATATCCATTTATTATTTATTGTTTTTCTAAATCTATATAAAAAATGACACTTATTTTAAAACGGAAGGAATAGTACAGACAACGGACATAACTACAAATACTTGCGTAAGAAATACCAATATTAATGATTATGCTCAACCAACAAACTTGTGTGTGTTGCTCTCCAACCAAAGCCCGTCTTTGAACGTAATATCGGTAACCCCATTTGTCTTGATAAAATATGTACTCTATACACATCTCTTAAGAAAGTCATTAATTTTACTAATTTTCATGGTAAAATAATATTTCTTGACTAAAATACCCTGATTGATCATCCACATTAATTGGAGTGGTTATAGTGGAGTACTGTAGTAGGTAGGAGAACTAATTAATATTGATTAGTTGAAATATAAATGAATAAGGGTATTATGGAAAAAATAATTAATATTTCTTGATAATGTAAACTGACAAATAATTTGAAACAATAAAATATTCTAAACATGACAAATAATATGAGACGGAAAGAGTAGTACAAAAGATTAATATTGATATATGTATTATCATGATTAAAAGGCACTTTAAAGAGGGTAATTTTTACACAGATGCAGACTAGATGAGCAACTTAAGTTGTTGCATACACAAACCCAGAAGACATTTCTGATAGTGCCCTCTCCAAAATTAGGGGTCCAATATGCATTGACCGGCTGGGGGTTTTGTTTTTGTTCTAAGTAAATTATCAATCAATTTATTAATTATATTGATAATTTCCCAAATTAAATATTACTATTAGTCAGCGTGTATGAATATGATTAATTAGATGGGGACTTTTTTTTAAGACTTCATCCCAACTCTGAAATATGTCCCTTGGGATTATGAGAGGAAGGTGGAAAGCTTTCAATTTACGGTATATCAAATGCTGTGGTCAAAATGCAATACTATTAATTAAAATGACACAAAATGTGTTATTCTAATTACTTTTGGGCCAGAAGTTTATTTATATGATAAACCATTTGGCCATCGTGGGGA
The DNA here is from genome assembly GCA_037113605.1 of Calophaca sinica. NCBI lineage: Eukaryota > Viridiplantae > Streptophyta > Magnoliopsida > Fabales > Fabaceae > Calophaca > Calophaca sinica. The sequence continues at coordinate 48,046,498 of CM073735.1, forward strand.
AATTTTTCTATTTATCCCTTCTAAACGTCACCGTTACTTACAAGTTATTGTAGTCATATCAAGTAACTAATTTTATGATGTGGACATTCTATTTTATATTACATTTTTATTTTCACAACTACGGTAAATTTATGCCTCCTTACCTATAAACTCTGATATGTTAAAATTAAAACTCATTTGATTCCAATATGTACTTTTTTGACTACATTTGTGGTAAGCCTTCGATAAGCTTAGAATAAAACAACCAAAAATATTATGCTTATTATTGTTATCGGCTTGAAAAAGTTGAGGAATTTGAGGAGCACAAACTATATTCGTACGATGGAAAATGATTTGCAAAACAAGTGTTCGGGGAAAAACAATTCCAGGTACTGCTTTTAAAGACGCTAATGAGCATCACCATTCTTGGTCTCTCTTTACTTTTCATTCCCCCTTTTTAGTTGTTATCGTTTTGCTTAAGTTTTTTTTTTATTTTCCCCATGTTGTAATGAATAATAAATGATTATGAAAGCTCCAGATGTAAGTGTTCTCTTAACTGGTTGTGTTGTTATGGTTCGAGTACTCGTTGTACTCCATCAATAATATTCATATTTTGCTCTTAAAAAAAGGTTATGAAAGCTATATTGGTGATATTGTGGTGGGAATGCTGCAACTACTAAGAACAAACAATAAAAATTGATAAGTTCGAATAAAGATAAGATGTTGTAAATTAAAGAACAAAAAGAAGATGATTGCGCAAGACTCCAAGGCATGTGTAAACACTAGGCTTTAGGTTCGATTCGCCCCCACCAATTCCTTTAGATTGGATGCAAATGGTTGATAAGGGAATCCCCTTCAGGATACAATGGAGTTCCCTTGACATGGTTTGCATTCCCACACCAAGCATATCGTCAATGGTGTTTTACAGAATAATAGTTTCCTAACTTCAATTTGCGCATAAGAGAAGGGAGGAAATGATTTGGAATAGATGAAAGGGTGATGATATTCTTTTTTTATTTGTGCATGTAGGATTGTTCTATTTATAGAGCAACTCATAACACTTGATAAGAAGAAGCAATTCTTCACAAAGTGTTGCATTCTTTCATGAATTGATTCAAATAAAAGATGTATTCATTCATGAATAAACACATTCAATCATGAAGGAATACACTTATTAATTTGAATCTCAACTCCATGAAAAGACACAACCTTTAGAACCAAAACTGAATTCCATTATTTTGAAAATTTCCCACAATCCCCCACTATTTTCAAAATAAACTCAAATCCCATTATTCCGAAAATCACATGTTTTCAGATAAAGGTATCTTGCGATTTGAACCTTTACTTAGTAAGTCATTGTTTCACTTATCCCGAATAGATTGATAGACAAGCTTTGAACCAATTATTCATTAGAACAAGTGTAAATTAACTTACACATGAGATCTCGGTACCATTGAACGAATTGTAAAGTGACACATTTGATAAGGCCTTGCGTCAAGTATCCTTTTCATGAGAGCTTTAAGAGCCAAGCCCTTAATCTCCAAGAAGCGGCCCCACTTCACTCTCATATAGGTAGACTCTATCAAAAGTGCTCCCATAATAAGCACTTTAGCACATACGTGCCATAGGTCCATTAAGAGCAAAAGCTCAACCTTCCAACTTTATACTTATGGTCCAAGTACTTATAAACCTTGGGATGTATCTATAGTCAAGTACTTGTAATTACTCTAATAGTGTACTTTCACCATTGAACTCAAGACTTAATGCTACTTAAGTGTGAGTTGGGTTTCTACCATTGGTAATTATATAGATATGGGCTTGAATCTCATCCCATATGATGTTTTAAAAACACCATATCCCTTGTCAAACCTTTCGTCAAAGGGTCGCAAGATTTTTCCTTTCATTTTCTTATAAGATTCAAACATTAATACTTTTTCACATAGCTATGCTTTAATCCAATGTCTCATGATATTTTATCATTCAATAGTTAATATACTCTTGATAGTATCGAACAACTGTCACAAATTATAGACAACTTGTCCCATTAACTTTTCATTATCCACTTGGATATATGTCTTTGATAGCCTTAACTATCACCATGTATGTATACTTGTACCATTGGTTTTGACCAAATTAATATATCATACAACAAGTTTCTAGATAGCTTTACTTCATTGCTACTAAGGCATTCAACACACATTTCAATATGAAATTCTAATTTTATTTTAGCTATCTTAATTTATTTAAGATATCATACATTGAATGCATTTAAAGAAACCTAGCAACAACTAGTACAATCTTGTTTAAAGATCATAAACTACCTTTGATTACTTTAGGTGGGTCAATCATGTAAATCATAAACAACAAATTTATTCTAACACTTTAGAATTTATCTCAACTTTATTAGAAACATTTGTCATCTGACTTAACATACAAATAATACATGTATCATAAATTCTACTTATTAAGTATTAAATATGAACTCATCATAGCATTTAAATGTATCAAGAGAGTGAACCATCATAACATAGTATCCATGGAGAGTGACTATCATAAATAGGTTCAGAACAATGCCAAAATATTTTCCACGTCAAAATAAATAAATCAAAATCACTATTTGCAAATTTTAATGATTTAAAAGGTATTAAACAAAATAAAATTATTAAAAATAATTTTATATATTCATCAAACATGAAACCTAGTTATCCAATAACTAGAGATCAAGACTAACACAATGCAAAAAACGACACAAAAAACGGAGTTTTCTAGACTTTCACTCTCCTGAGCCGAGAGTGGGCATTATTTAAGCGCACTGTTCATCACCCTCAAACTCCTGTAGGGTGTTTTCGACCCGGTTTACTGTAAAACGGATCCATCTCGACTCAATACATTTCCGGCATGATTTCTAGCATATTTTGACACAGTTTTGATCGATTATAAATCCCAGTCTATATATTTATGACTTGGGATCCCAATGGAGCGATTCTTGGGCCCAAAACAATGTTGGTGTTGGGACTTTTAGTCCCACATCGGGTAAAATAGTAAAGAGGAGTGAACCTCTTTGTTATAAAAGGAGGCTTGGGCCTTGGTTTTATGTACACCATTCAAAAGCTTGTCTAGCAACTTTTGTCTCTAGATAAATTCCTCTCTTTGTTTTAGAATTTAATAGAATTCTTAGTATGCTCTGTGGTTGCAGTTTGGGCTGAACCTCCACATCAGAAAAAGAATTTATTAGGAATATTTCTTGTAAAAGGAGAGGTGTGAGAAGTAAGTTTTGCTAGTGGGGAAGCTTTGTGGGTGTGCAGGGGGGGAGAGAGAAAATTGTGTAGTTGTAATATTTTTCTACATAGTGGATTTTTCTCTGGTGCTGGTGGTTTTTCTCCTGGTTTGGGAGTTTTCCACGTTAAATTCTTGTGTTGTTATTATTTCTCTATTTTGTTTTTCCAATTTTCATAAGTGCAGTTTCTGGGGAAGAGAATTTGAAGAGTCAAATTCACAACAAGTGGTATCAAGAGCACAGGTTCTGCTAAAGAGGATGTCGGGAAGCAGAGTTTCAAATGCAGTCAGATTTGATGTAGAGAAATTTGACGGAAAGATCAACTTTGGCTTGTGGCAAATACAAGTCAAGGATGTGTTGATTCAGTCTGGTTTACACAAGTCTTTGAAGGACAGGGTTACTGTAGCGACCGAAAAATCCGGAGGGATTTATTCGAGTTTAATGGAGCCGCCACCAATAATTTATTTTTGAAGGAAAAATATTGGAAAAAACCTTTTTTGAAGAAAAGTGGTCTTTAAGACCGGATTTGTTTGGGTTCGGGAGTCGATTATGCGTAGGGAAGGTATTAGCACCCTACAACATCCTTTCGAAAAAGGTTACCTCTAATTAATTGTGCAAAATTTATATTAACTTCTAAAAAAATATTTATTTCCCTCTTATTAAAAAAAAAGAATAGACAAAAATTTACAATGATGAAATAATAAAAAAGGGGTTTAATAAAAGTTGTTTATTTTTGCGCTTGACAGGAGTGGGCTCCTGCTCCTACGTATCTCAAGTGCGATGGAGAAATCAAAGGCTACGTAGTTCTTGGGTAGAAAATGATTGTGTGTTGATTGATTTTAATAAATTTTTTATTTTTTATGGTTTGCGTAGTGACCAAACCAAAAGTGGATTTGACGTAATCACTACTAATATTTTAAGATTTTTTTTATTTAAGATTTGTGTAATGACCAAACCAAAAGAGGATTTGGAGTAGTCATTGATTTTGGGGTTTTCTAGATCGAAAAAAGTTTGCGTAGTGACTAAACCGAAAGTGGATTTAGTGTTGTCACTACTAATTATTATTAGATTTTTTTTATCAAGATTTGATGATGACCAAACCAAAGAAGATTTGGAGTAGTCATCGATTTTTAAGTTTTGGAGATTTTAAAAAATATTCAGTAGTGGCTAAACCAAAAGTAGATTTAGTGTTACCACTACTAATATTTATTATTTAAAATTAGTCAAGACAACAAAAATAACAAGTAATAACTACATCAAAAACAAGATAAGCGAGATGGGGAAGAAAAAAAAAAAGTGGGGCCAAGCCCAACGTTTCATCAATAGTTTAAAAAAACATAACAACTAAAAATCTGGAAGTTTATAACAATTAACTTGAGGGATGCAAAAATAAAATAAAGAAAAGCAAAGGGAGTGCGACGGATACCTCATTCTTGGTACCAATTATTTTTTTAGAGAGGGCATAAATAAAAAGGAACAGGGTGTGAAAAGAAAAAATAAAAATAAAAATAAAAAGGAGCAGAACATGAAATAAGGGGGGAATTAAACCTAAACACACACACACACACCAACACAAAACAAAAGGAAAGAAAAGATGCAGCGCCGCTGCTGACAGAAGAAAAAGAAGAGGCGAGAGTGAAGGAGGGGAAAGAGAGAAAGAGAGAGAGAGAGAGAGGGGGCGAGAAGGAGAAGAAGAGGAGGGAGCCCGGAGGGTGGGATCTGGGGGAGGATCGTCCTCCTTGGAGGTGGAGTCTTGTGGCCATGCGCCAGCCTTGTGTGTGCATGAGCTGGAGAGGCGTGCGAGATGTGAAGAAAACAAAGGGGGAGGGGAGATCGTGGGGAGAGAAAGGAGGAACAAGGGGAAGGTGAAGGAGGAAGAAGAGAAACCTTTTTTTCTTCTGCTTCTTCTTTCTTCTGTTTGCTTCTTCTGCGTTTTTTTTTAGTTCTTCTCTTTTTTCTCTCAATTTTCTCTCAAATTATTGTGTATAATTGGTACCAAGAATGAGATATCCAATTCTGAAATTAAGTGCAATTTTTCTTCCGTCCCCCTGGTACCTCTTCTTGCTCTACTATTTATAAAAAAAAAAGGTTCAGTTTGTCAACTTGAGACTGCAACTTGTATGTTAAGTGTGTGGTAAAATGATCTTTGAGGAGATGGTAACATGTGCAAAGTCTGAGATGATATCAATGGTTTGAAAAAAAATTGCAATCAGCCGTGACTTTAACAACGGTGCTCCTCCTTTTTTGATTAAATTGCAATGTTTGTCAAACTTAGTTGGCAGATGAAGAAAAAGCAAGAGGCATATGGGGACATATAATGTAAGACATAGTTTGTAGAGTGGTGAGGAGATATGCAGAGGACTTTGGTGAAGATATGCAGATGACTTTGTGAAGGGTGAAGTGTGGAAATCGACTTTGATTTTTAGTTTTGAATTTTAGGTTTTTGTTAATAACGCTTGTAATGAACTGCAATTGGGCTAAAAATGGCCCACTCGGCACATCTGATCTCCCGGCTCGTCATACGACCTCTCCACATTTCGGCGGCGACCTCATTTCGATGCGGGACCTCACCACGGCTCGGGCGACCTCATTTCGGTCGCGACCTCCCCACCTCGGCGTCACGACCTCTCCACGGCTCGGCCGCGACTTCTCTGACTCGTCACCGACCTCGGCTCGACGCGACTTCCCCACGGCTCGGCGTCACGACCTCTCCACGGCTCGGCATACGACCTCGGCCTGGCTCGGCACCCGAGCCTCGGCTTCGATGCCGACCTCTCCACACGGCTCGGTGCAGACCTCGGCTCGACGCGACTTCCCCACGGACTCGGCGTCACGACCTCTCCACGGCTCGGCATACGACCTCGGCTCGGCCGCGCGACCTCGGCTCGGTACTCGACCTCCCCCACGGCTCGGCGTCACGACCTCTCCACGGCTCGGCATACCGACCTCATTTCGATCGCGACCTCCCCATTTCGGCGCGCGGACAAACAAAAAAAAAAAAGTGAAAATATAAGCGGACAAAATTGGGGTATAACAGCTGCCCCTCTTTAGTTATATTTTATTAGAAAATGCAAACAACAATGGTTGTTATATTTTTGTCATAAAATAGAGCTAAAGATAAATACACTAATTTTGTCTTGAACTTGACGTGAGGAATGACAATGAGGGATCAACGCTTGATGCGTTTAATCGGAAAGTGATAAGGAAGGAATACGGCCAGGTCGGGTACTGACGAGGTAATCTAAAAGCAATAAAGAGGGATTAACGCTTGGCGCGTTTATCAGAAAACTATAAAGAAGGATCTCCGCCAGGTCGGGTACTGACGCGGTGATCGGAAAGCAATAATGAGGGATTAACACTTGGCGCGTTTTTCAAAAAACTATAAAGAAGGATCTCCGCCAGGTCAGTCTTGTAGCGGTGATCGGAAAGCAATAATGAGGATTAACGCCGCGCGTTTATCAAAAACTATAAAGAAGGATCTCCGCCAGGTCGGGTCGACGCGGTGATCGGAAAGCAATAATGAGGATTAACGCCAGCGTTTATCAAAAAACTATAAAGAAGGATCTCCGCCAGGTCGGGTACTGACGCGGTGATCGGAAAGCAATAATGAGGGATTAACGCTTGGCGCGTTTTATCAAAAAAAACTATAAAGAAGGATCTCCGCCAGGTCGGGTACTGACACGGTGATCGGAAGGTTCGACGCCAAGTAGGGTATTGACGCGTCGATGGAAAGCAATAAAGAAGGATCAACATCAGGTCCGGAACTGATATGTTGGTCAAAAAGCAATAATGAGGGACTACCGCCAGGTCGGGTACTGACGCGGTAATCTTAAAGCAATAAAAAGGGGTGATGCTCGGCGCATTTATCAGAAAACTATAAAGAAGGGTCACCGCCAGGTCGGGTACTGACGCGGTGATCGAAAAGCAATAAAGAGTGAGCGATACTTGGCGTGTCGCTTAGAAAGCAAAATAAAGGACCAATGCTAGGCGCATTGTTTGTAAACGAGAATGAATGATCAAATTTTGGTGCACGGACCAGGTGTAACAAAACGGTTAAAAGGTGGTGATATGAAGATGATGCACGGATATATGGTATGTGATGCATGTATGCAATGCGATTATTATTTTTACTGATTCCTCGTCCCGTATGATCTCTAGTGCTTAAAGATATGGGACGGACTGAGATTCATCGGATTTAGTCATGCTATGCCTTCGATTTGGGAGGAAGCGCGAGTTATCGATCTTTGCGCTAGTTACTTTTTTAAAGGTAATCCCTTTGCCCTTTTTGAAACTTATTTGTTGAGATTTGGCGTGTCCTCGTGATTCTTAAGATGTATATAATAAATGTAATGCTTTCCCATATCATCACATGCTTCACAATTCAGTGTCTATTATCATAAAACAACATTTTGAAATACGAGAACGGAGGTGTTTGGTATTCAAAAAAAAGAGTCATGTGTACAAGGACTGAAGTTACACAGACTTGAAGATACATCAAGAAAAATGCAGGAAGAAGAAAAACAAAGAAAGACAATAACTAAACAGATATTTTATAGCTTGTGTCTTTGTAGGAACAAATGCCAGCTTCCCATATCCATAACTTTGATTACTCATTACTCTACTTCTGAAAATATATAGAACTGCCCTAGTGGATAAGAGCCCCTTGATGCGTCAGCCTTCTTCAATGTCCGATTTCAGACCCTAACTTTTGCTTGGATTGCTCTTTCAAGTTTTCAATCCAACGGGTCGCTCTAATTTTTGCCTAGGTCGCCCTTTCAGGTTTTCAACCTAGCGAGCTCACTTTTGCTTGGTTTTTATATGCTTTTTTTTTAGGCATAATATTTTTTGACTGCATCAGAGTTTACTGGAAGTGGGGGATTTTCGCCGCCCATCCTTGTGAGGATTAGGGCCCCTCCGGAAAAGACTTTCTTTACAGTATATGGGCCTTCATAATTCGGGGTCCATTTTCCACGAGCATCCTTTTGTATGGGCAAAAACTTCTTTAGTACTAAATCTCCTTCTTGAAATTCCCGGGGGCGAACTTTCTTTTCAAAGGCCCTTTTCATCTTTTGCTGATATAGCTATCCATGACATAAGGCCATCACTCTTTTCTCTTCGATGAGGTTTAGCCGATCGGTAGAGCCTGGACCCATTCTCGCTTCTTTTAGTTTCATTTCCATCAATACCCTTAGCAAGGGGATTTTGACTTCAATGAGAAGTCTTTGCTTCCATTCCATATACCGGTGAGAATGGGGTTGCCCTGTTGAGGTGCGAATCAAGTTTGATAACCGTGCAAAGTAACAGGAACATTTCATGCCAATCTCTAATTTTTACCACCATCTTTTGGACAATCTTTTTCGTTTGCGACCTCAATTGCTCCATCCATCTTTGGGCGTGATCGATTCCACATTTTTGGTAAAGCAATCGCAACAAGGAGTTTATTTGGATTTCCTCTTCCAAAAATCAAGTTTTGAGAAAATATGAGCAATTTGATTTTGATCGGAATGGACTTTATTAGGGTTGTAACGTGGCCAGGGTTGAAGGGTCACAAAAGAAAGGATATTTCAGCTCAAAAAGTGTTTGAGGTATTTTCTTTTCAACAAGGATTTTTAGTGCAAAGATGCATTTTGATGGTTGCTAGCACAATTGTCTTTTCTTGCTTTGGCATTTTTATTGATTTTTTTTATTCTTGCAAGCGTGTTTTGTTTTGCCTTTTTTTTTTAACAGACGAAATTGAATAGATTATTGTGCTTGTGTCCATTGGATGAGTGATCCTTGTTCAGGGTATTTAAAAGAAAAATTTGTTTTTTAGGCTCAAAAGGGGTAGCAAGGGATGTATATTTTTTTTTTTTTTGGGATAGAGAAAAATGGCCAAACTTCATCTCAAAATCTTATTGCTCAAATTTTCACAAAAAATAATTTTTGGCAAATCGCGAATTTGCTTTACCTTTTTCTTTCTATTTTTATTAACTACTTTTGTCACTTTCGATGAGTCAGTTTGATTATTTCAGATTCTTCCTCGTGGGGTTGTATCACTTTTACCTCTTGTTCCATCAATCTCACTCGGTTCGTAAGGGTTTCTCAATTGTCCTCATGGGGTAGTCAAAGTTATAGTATGAGTCAACTGATATCGCTATTTTCAAAGACAATATTTTTGAATCTGCATTAGTTAAAATCGACGAAAAGAAAAAATGAAAAAGAAGAAAGGGAATGGAAAAGATGAAAAAAAGAAAAGGGAAATGATTAGAAAATTCAAAAGCATTTTATTGATAAAGATACTGAAATGAAACATGTGCGCCCTTTTGACAATAAATCATCCTAAAGCCTTAGGCAGAGCAATAGGATTTGTATTTCAAAATTATTATGAACCAAACATCACGGGAAACTCAACAATTTCCAAATTTCCAAGTTTTTCACTCGACGGGCAAGGGTGGACAAGGTTGACGATGTTGTCTTCAGCACTGCGATCATCTTTGACAGTTGCTATCTGCTTTGGGTTCAACATTCTTGCACTCCAAAGGCTTTGCCCGATGTCACAGATGGGAATACTCTCATCTTTTGGCTCCCGCCTTCCAATCTAGTTATCGTGGGCTGGTCCCCAAACTCCTCGATAATGGAATTGATCTTTGGACCTCCGTGACTGGAAGGGGATTATTACCCACATTAGGCCCATCCTCCTTGAAACTCAACCATTTGGCATTGATCGGATCTTGAACCACGCGTGCTTCAAAGCCTGGCAATTTTCGGTTGTGTGACCATCGCCTCGCATGAAATTCACACTTGGCATTTGGGTTATATCCTCTTGAGAAGGGAGGTTGAAGTGGTTTCATTGAGCGTGGAGAGATCAAGAGTTCTTGATTAGGTCTTTGGAACAAATCCGTGATAGGTCATGGGAATAGGATCAAATTGGACTGCTTTCTTTTCTTGGTCATTTGGTTGTTTCTGGTTTTGGTTCGGTTGGGTGGGAGCAACTGGCTGTGCTTGTGTTTGAATGGGAGAAGGTGGTCGAAAGGGCATCATTGGTTGGTTTGGCCAGGGGGTAGGATTATGAGAGCGCGGCGATATATGGAGGTGGGTAGTAGGGGTATGGGAAATGATGTGAGAAATTGGTAAAGAATTGGGGGGGTTTTCCTTGGGCTTGTCCCCCCAGGCTCGCTATCACAAAGATTAGTTTCCCCTTCCTTCTTCTTCAAGAAGTTTGTAGGGGGTCTCTTAATATTACTGGTTTCAGCAAAACTTTGGTCAATCTTTCCATTTCTCATTCCTCCTTCAACTCTTTCCCCTACGATGACCATATCTGAAAAGTTTGATGATACACTTCCGATCATTTTGTCGTAGAAGGGTGATTGAAGAGTATCCATGAACATGGCCACCATTTCTTTTTCAATCAGAGGCGGTTCCACTTGGGCTGCCAGTCCTCTCCATCGTTGGGCATATTCCTTGAAGGTCTCATTGTCTCTTTTTGCCACGTTTTGCAACCGCATTCTATCAGGAGCCATATCAATGTTATACTTATACCGCTTCAAGAAGGCATCCGCCAAATCTTTCCAACAGCGAATGTGAGATCGCTCACGGTGTGTATACCAACTCGACGCTACCCCTGTTAAACTATCCTGGAAGAAATGAATCAGAAGTTTGTCATCATGTGCATAGGACGCCATCTTCCTACAGTACATGGTCAAGTGACTTTTCGGGCAAGTTGTCCCTTTATACTTGTCAAAGTCTGGCACCTTGAACTTTGGCGGTACAACCACATCCGATGCAGAGACAAAGATCAAGCGATACTTGAATCGAGATAACTTACTCCTTCTACAGCTCTTAGCCTATCTTCGAGGATTTGCAACCGTATCGGACCATTGATTCCCAATGACGCCAGATTAGGTCCCCTATAGCCGGAGACCAGGCAATGCGGTTAGTTTGGAGATTCAATGGATTTCCTTGAATATAATAGGGGTAACCAAATGGTCGGGATTTACCACGGGGTACTACGCGCATCGACTCCTTGAGTATTCCGAGATGGTACGGTGCATAACCAGGTAGATAGGTGTATGTCATGAAGCCAGGAGTTGAGCTTTGAACTGGTATGGTTTCATCTGAGCCGGATCCTCGAGCCACATCTTGCACAACAAGTGCTTGGGAATCGATTCAGAGTTATTGTTAGCACCTGGCGGTGTGTAACCGGGCGGGAGACCAAATAGTGGGGACTGTTGGGCCTGTGGGCCTTGGGGGGTATGGGTTGGAGTGTCGTCGTTGGCCATAGGTGGCGTGTAACCAAAGTGAGTCCGTAAAGTGGGAACTGTGGTACTTGATTACGAGGGTTGCTAACTGGTGAGGATGTAGGACCCTGCGGGTAAATTGCAAAAGGTACCATCATCCCTTGAGTATTGAGACCATATTGCAACTGCATAGGACCAAAGCCAGGTGGGTGGGAAGGTGTAGCTTGACTTTCATCATTCACTGCTGGAGAAGCCCCATCTGCAACCTTGTCTTTGTTTAGGGATTGCAGAAGCTCCAAAACTTTGCTCATCTGTTCCTTCAGCTAGTTGACGTCCTCTTTCACCTCTTGGTCATCCATGATCTTTGATTGAGAGCGAGTTTGATAAGGGTGTCGAGGAATCAGTTTGTTTGATTATTTTCTTTTGATTTTTAAAAAAAATGATATGAGTATGTAAGAAAAGAAAAATGAATGAATGTGGATGCATGAATCTATTTATTTGTGCCTGGGAACCGTAGGCCTCATTGTTTTGACATGTATGAGTTTCTTTGAAACTGTTTCCCAATTTGATCCCATATTATTTTGTTGTAGATACTTACAAGCTAGCTCTTCCTTACGATTCCCTAGTAAACCTATTCAAAATAAAATGAAATGATGATGAATGCCATATGTTCGAACTTTTATCATGTTTGATTGAAAAAAATGCATGAACATGACGAGTGATGCAACTACTAGTGAGAGGGACATATTTTGAAATGTTTGTAAATGATGGAATGCCTATACTACTTTGAAAAGAAGCATTTAAAAAAAGATCAACCAAAAGTAAGATTGCCCCTTTGTGTCCTAAACAAAGTCACTCTAAATTAGAGGATTTCTATTTCTGATGATCTATAGGTCATTCGACTTGTGAACACTTTCATAGGCGGTACTAACATTTCCTCACCAAAGGTCTCTAGAGCCAAGTACCATTTCGGGATGCAACCACCAATAGGAAGAGGATCCTACGTGTGGGCATCCACGAAGCGGTCGCACTCTAGACGAGGTTCTCGTGATACCCAAATCGAAAGTAGATCCGAAGTGACTATCACTAACAACCTCTCTCTCCCTAAGCTGCACTCGGGCCCGGGTATAGGGTCCCACTCATAAGTGTGTGTAAAAAGTGTGTAAGTGAGGTGTGTGATGGAGGCAACCTAAAATTACCCAAGCTGCAAAACAAATGAAATATATAAAATATGGTCTTCTAACCTAAGGTTCAATATATGCATAATATTCACAACAAATATTCACAAAAGAACAATAAATAAAATAAATAAATAAATAAATAAATAACTAAATAAACAAATAAATAAATAAATAAATAAATAAATAAAAACAAGGGAAACTAAACATAGGAGTTAACTATTTAGCACAATCAATTATTTAGGCTTGACTCTCTAAAAAAAAAAATGTCCCCAGTGGAGTCGCCAGCTGTAGCGACCGAAAAATCCGGAGGGATTTTATTCGATGTCAATGGAGCCGCCACCAATAATTTATTTTTGAAGGAAAAATATTGGAAAAAACCTTTTTTGAAGAAAAGTGGTCTTTAAGACCGGATTTGTTTGGGTTCGGGAGTCGATTATGCGTAGGGAAGGTATTAGCACCCTACAACATCCTTTCGAAAAAGGTTACCTCTAATTAATTGTGCAAAATTTATATTAACTTCTAAAAAATATTTATTTCCCTCTTATTAAAAAAGAATAGACAAAAATTTACAATGATGAAATAATAAAAAAGGGGTTTAATAAAAGTTGTTTATTTTTGCGCTTGACAGGAGTGGGCTCCTGCTCCTACGTATCTCCGGGTGCAGTGGAGAAATCAAAGGCTACGTAGTTCTTGGGTAGAAAATGATTGTGTGTTGATTGATTTTAATAAATTTTTTATTTTTTATGGTTTGCGTAGTGACCAAACCAAAAGTGGATTTGACGTAATCACTACTAATATTTTAAGATTTTTTTTATTTAAGATTTGTGTAATGACCAAACCAAAAGAGGATTTGGAGTAGTCATTGATTTTGGGGTTTTCTAGATCGAAAAAAGTTTGCGTAGTGACTAAACCGAAAGTGGATTTAGTGTTGTCACTACTAATTATTATTAGATTTTTTTTATCAAGATTTGATGATGACCAAACCAAAAGAAGATTTGGAGTAGTCATCGATTTTTAAGTTTTGGAGATTTTAAAAAAATATTCGCGTAGTGGCTAAACCAAAAGTAGATTTAGTGTTACCACTACTAATATTTATTATTTAAAATTAGTCAAGACAACAAAAATAACAAGTAATAACTACATCAAAAACAAGATAAGCAGATGGGGGAAGAAAAAAAAAAAGTGGGCCAAGCCCAACGTTTCATCAATAGTTTAAAAAAAACATAACAACTAAAAATCTGGAAGTTTATAACAATTAACAGGGATGCAAAAATAAAATAAAGAAAAGCAAAAGGAGTCACGACGGATACCTCATTCTTGGTACCAATTATTTTTTTTTAGAGAGGGCATAAATAAAAAGGAACAGGGTGTGAAAAGAAAAAATAAAAATAAAAATAAAAAGGAGCAGAACATGAAATAAGGGGGAATTAAACCTAAACACACACACACACCAACACAAAACAAAAGGAAAGAAAAGATCTGTGCCATTCTTGTGAGAAGAAAAAGAAGAGGCGAGAGTGAAGGAGGGGAAAGAGAGAAAGAGAGAGAGAGAGAGAGGGGTCGAGAAGGAGAAGAAGAGGAGGGAGCCCTGAGGTTGGGGTCTGAGGGAGGATCGTCCTCCTTGGAGGTGGTGCTGCCATGCCAGCCTTGACGCACATGTGCATGAAATGGAGGGGGCGTGCGAGATGTGAAGAAAACAAAGGGGAGGGAGATCGTGGGGAGAGAAAGGAGGAACAAGGGGAAGGTGAAGGAGGAAGAAGAGAAACCTTTTTTTCTTCTGCTTCTTCTTTCTTCTGTTTGCTTCTTCTGCGTTTTTTTTTAGTTCTTCTCTTTTTTCTCTCAATTTTCTCTCAAATTATTGTGTATAATTGGTACCAAGAATGAGATATCCAATTCTGAAATTAAGTGCAATTTTTCTTCCGTCCCCCTGGTACCTCTTCTTGCTCTACTATTTATAAAAAAAAAGGTTCAGTTTGTCAACTTGAGACTGCAACTTGTATGTTAAGTGTGTGCTAAAATGATGCTGAGGAGATGGTAACATGTACAAAGTCTGAGATGATATCAATGGTTTGAAAAAAAATTGCAATCAGCCGTGACTTTAACAACGGTGCTCCTCCTTTTTTTGATTAAATTGCAATGTTTGTCAAACTTAGTTGGCAGATGAAGAAAAAGCAAGAGGCATATGGGGGACATATAGCTGTAAGACATAGTTTGTAGAGTGGCTGAGGAGATATGCAGAGAACTTTGGTGAAGATATGCAGATGACTTTGTGAAGGGTGAAGTGTGGAAATCTGACTTTGATTTTTAGTTTTGAATTTTAGGTTTTTTTTTGTTAATAACGCTTGTAATGAACTGCAATTGGGCTAAAATGGCCCATTTCGGCATCTGATCTCCCACCACGTCATCGACCTCTCCACACGGCTCGGCGACCTCGGCTCGACGCGACCTCACCACGCGGCTCGGCGGCGACCTCACTCGGTCTGCGACCTCCCACATTTCGGCGACGACCTCTCCACCGGCTCGACGCGACTTCTCTGACTCGTCACGGACCTCGGCTCGATGCAGCTGACTTCCCCACGGCTCGGCGTCGACCTCTCCACGGCTCGGCATCGACCTCGGCCACGGCTCGGCACGACCAACTCGGCTTCGATGCAGCGACCTCTCCACGTCGGTGCACCCGACCTCATTTCGATCGCCGACTTCCCCACGGCTCGTCGACCTCTCCAGCTCGGCATACGACCTCGGCTCGACGCGCGACCTCATTTCGGTACTGACCTCCCCACGGCTTCGTCGACCTCTCCACAGCTCGGCATACGACCTCAGCTCGGTACGCGACCTCCCCCAGCTCGGCGCGCGGACAAAACACAACAAAAAAAAAGTGAAAATATAAGCGGACAAAATTGGGGTATAACAGTTACTCCTGAAAGTAGCGGTGATGCTGGTAAAACTACAGACAAAGCTGATGATGATTGGGAGGATCTGGATTTGAGAGCAGTGCAATTAAATGCGTGCCTGACCAAAAATGTTCTTGCAAACGTGAAGGGAGCATCCACGGCAAAGGGACTCTGGGAAAAACTCGAGGAGTTGTATCAGACAAAGGGCGTCTCAAATCGGTTGTATCTGAAAGAGAAGTTTCATACGTTGCAAATGGATGAAGGTACTACTATTTCAGATCATTTAAGTATTCTCAATGGCATTGTTTCTGAGCTTGAATCTATTGGAGTTAAAATTGATGATGAGGATCAGGCCTTAAGGCTGATCGTGTCTCTTCCACGGTCCTATGAGCACAAGAAGCCGCTATTCATTCATGGGCATGGTAAGGAGAAAATAATTTTCTCGGAGGTTACTAGTAAGCTTCTTTCTGAAGAGAGGAGACTTGGTGGGAGTAACAATCCACATGAAAGTTCTGCATGGTAGCTCATGACTGGAAGAAGAAGAACTCCATAAAGAATGTCTGTTGGGGATGTGGGCAGTCTGGCCATATCAAGAAGAATTGTAAAGGTAGAGCAGGTTCGGCAAAAAGCTCTGTGTCAGCAAGTGGAGATGCTGATAATGAGGCTAATATTATCTCCGATCTTGATGTCTTTTGAAAGAAGGACATGTATATCCTTATGGCATGGGTCCCAAAGTTGCCATGATAAAGGATATTAAATGTTAGCGGGAACACATTTTGCACACGGGCATTGGTTGACATTGATGCAGGGTGTGTGGTGAAATTTATGTCGATGGCTGATTAACTTCCATGAGAGTCAAATATGGGAGTTGCACCATAGTTTTTTCAGCAATGTAATATTTCGACATGTGCCGAGTTTAAATGCTTGGGATGGCTAGTTCTGAGTGATTATGCTTTTATGGTGGAGCATGATCAAGCGTTGCAGATGATAGCGAAAAGCTATGAGAATCTTCATCAAGGTGGAGCGTTGTGGGACCACAAAGTCACAAGCTGGAGATTGATGGTGTTGGAACTTTGAGTCCCACATCGGAAAAAGAAGTAAAGAGGAGTGGACCTCTTTGTTATAAAAGGAGGCTTGGGCCTTGGTTTTATGTACACCATTCAAAAGCTTGTCTAGCAACTTTTGTCTCTAGATAAATTCCTCTCTTTGTTTTAGAATTTAATAGAATTCTTAGTATGCTCTGTGGTTGCAGTTTGGGCTGAACCTCCACATCAGAAAAAGAATTTATTAGGAATATTTCTTGTAAAAGGAGAGGTGTGAGAAGTAAGTTTTGCTAGTGGGGAAGCTTTGTGGGTGTGCAGGGGTGCAGAGAGAAAATTGTGTAGTTGTAATATTTTTCTACATAGTGGATTTTTCTCTGGCCGTGGTTTTTCTCCTGGTTTGGGAGTTTTCCACGTTAAATTCTTGTGTTGTTATTATTTCTCTATTATGTTTTTCCAATTTTCATAAGTGCAGTTTCTGGGGAAGAGAATTTGAAGAGTCAAATTCACAACAAACAATTCAAAATAAAGATCAAAATATGCAGCAAAATGTGAAAATGAAAATATATGCCAAAACGGTTCATCGCGACCCGTCATAAACCATTGTGTTTTCTCACTAGACGTTGCACCGTTTCAATCAAAACAAACACAGGGCTAGAATTATTTTGTGACTTCAAATCATTTGGGACAAGTTTCATGACCATAAAACATGCAAAAACATATGAAAATCATCTTCAAAAATGAAACACGGGTCTAACTTTCAGAACCAAGTTCAAATAAAATTTATCATGATACGTTGTATTTTCTTTTCACACACTTTGCAACGTTTCCAATCCTTTACTACTAAGTTTGAATCCTTTCACTACTTGAGAGCACTTCCATAAATTTTATGAACCAACTTACAAGAAATATGATCAAACAATGTCCAGGAATGCAAAAACGAGTCTTTTATATAATCATGCATTAAGATAAATTTAAATACAAAACTACATAATTTCATGCATCAAATATCAAAACCTTAATATACATGTATTGCGTTCAAACATGCATATATGCATACTTTATATTCAAACATCAAAATGGGTCATAAACCATACAAATAAGGCTCTAACACCACATGTTAAATCCAACACAAACAAGGTAACCATTGTGATAACACCCATAAATTTATAACTTCGAGAATATCATATCCATGCAAAGTAAGTGTGTACCTTTCACCATGGTCATAAATAACAATTTTGTTGAAACACATGAGTGTTCATCACTTCCAAATTGTTATAAGAAACACATCTTCTTCCACCATCTTAGAAAGTCGACATCATGGATCCTCTCAATCTTCACAAAATAAAAAATAATCTTCTTCAAAGTTGCAGCCATTATTAATCACAAACGCAAATTCGAACCTAAAGATTATTGGTGATATTGTGGTGGGAATGCTGCAACTACTAAGAACAAACAATAAAAATTGATAAGTTCGAATAAAGATAAGATGTTGTAAATTAAAGAACAAAAAGAAGATGATTGCGCAAGACTCCAAGGCATGTGTAAACACTAGGCTTTAGGTTCGATTCGCCCCCACCAATCCCTTTAGATTGGATGCAAATGGTTGATAAGCGAATCCCCTTCAGGATACAATGGAGTTCCCTTGACATGGTTTGCATTCCCACACCAAGCGTATCGTCAATGGTGTTTTACAGAATAATAGTTTCCTAACTTCAATTTGCGCATAAGAGAAGGGAGGAAATGATTTGGAATAGATGAAAGGGTGATGATATTCTTTTTTTATTTGTGCATGTAGGATTGTTCTATTTATAGAGCAACTCATAACACTTGATAAGAAGAAGCAATTCTTCACAAAGTGTTGCATTCTTTCATGAATTGATTCAAATAAAAGATGTATTCATTCATGAATAAACACATTCAATCATGAAGGAATACACTTATTAATTTGAATCTCAACTCCATGAAAAGACACAACCTTTAGAACCAAAACTGAATTCCATTATTTTGGAAATTTCTCACAAGCTATTTTTGGATAATTTTTTTCTTCACAAGTGCTTATAGTTATAGAAAAGATAAAGTTAATTAAAATATATAATCTTACAATAATCATGAATATTCTAATTGATCATCTCATATTTTTAAAAACTCTCCCATTTAATATGTTTTATTAAACACCTATAAACTTAAAAAAAAAACATATGAGTAAGATTCTAAACACTTCCCGTCAGGAAAAGAAATCTAAACACTTATTTCAGTTGAAAAATTCTTATAAATTAGGAGTTAATTTAAAATTAGCCTAATATATAACTTGTATGAATATATAACTTGTATGATAATTTATGTTGTTCTTATATACTTGTATATAAAGTGATTAATTGATAACCCCTAAGGAATTGATCTAATAAAGCATGACAGAGTCTAACTGGTTGTAAGTTTGAGCTCAAACTAGTCTCTTTAAGGAGAAGTAAATGTAAATTCATTTATAAGTGCTCTTAGAATTTAAAGATATTGGGTGCCTTGAACTCTCACCCTAATTTCATAACAAAAAAAGTCATCAAATGATTGATTGATATGTTATGATATAATCGCTGTGGTGGTGAGCGTTGCCGCAAGTGAATCCAGGATGAAGGGTTGGCCCTCACTTTATATTGGATATTATTGAAGTATATTTTAGAGATATAATTCTATTGGTTTTTGGTGACAAATAATGTTCCACACTTGACATCCTTTTTCTTTTGGATTTTCTTTGTAGGAAAATGACATTATATTCACTAAAAAACAAATAAAATAAAGTGAAAAATGATTCTGACAAGATTTTAAAGGAGTGGACAAAGTATTTTAGAGAGCGATCGATTTCTAATTCAAAAGGCGTTGGTTACCCTTTTGACCATATTGATATACATTGCTTTATTTTTCAGCATATTGACTCCCTTTTATTTTAATAATTAAACTTGCATAATATAAAATTGTATAAAAATTTAATTAATGTTGGGATTGATTAGATGGACATAATTTTCACTATGAACGTTAGATTTTTTTTTTCCGATAAATAAAGATTTTATTCATAAGTATTAGCTACAGCATCAAAGCAGACATACTCTATCCACCTTTTATGAAGGGTTGTAGAGTGCTAAACAGCTAGATAAGAAAACACTTTATAAAATTTTCACTATGAACGTTAGATACAGATAACCTAATATATTATTGGGGAAAGATACGTTTTTATAAAGGTCAATAGGGATGGTGGTTAACCTTTTGTTAACAATCATGGAGCAGTCTCCCAAGTGGTGCATCTTCACCTTTTTTTTTTCCTCTTCATTGAATGACTCCTTTTAGATGCTTTTTAAGCGTAGTGACAATCCAAAGAATAGTTTATGTTTCTCTTTGCTACGGAAAACTTTGGTGGAAGAATGCAATTATGTATGTGCTGGGGAACAAACCAGTCGTGTGGAAAACTGACTTCTTTAGCTAGTGCTGGTTTTAATTTCAAAAGAAAAGGAGGACCCTCTTTGCATTAAGAAGGGTGTCAAAATGTTCTGTACTGTTGTATGAAATACCAATTAGTCGCAAATCGGCTGAATTCCAAAACGGTGATTCCCTTTTCTTCAAGCGATTACGCCAAGGAAGGAACTATGTTCCTTAGCTATGGGTCCCTTAACTCACTCCAGAAAGGTTTAAGTTGATGAACTAAGATAAAAACTGGGACATAAAGGTAAACATAAATGCGACTGAATAAAAGCTTGAACGAAAAATAAGTTGTTTGATTGATTGATTGATGTCTTTAAAATTATTTACAACTTGGGTATTTATAGTAACAACTAAGAACTACCCCTATTTGCCACGTTCAGCTGGCTAACATTGATAAACTCCTAGTTGATGATTATTGGTGAGTAGTGCCATATTCCACTAACCACGATCCTAAAATCTAGGCGCCACTTCACATCATGGCCACGTCTCAACCAACGCCTGCTTTAGCCGTGAATCTTATCCTTCTTCTCTCGCTCAACTCCTAAAAACTTGGAGATAATTACAGAATTTGATTAATTTTGAATTTAAATTAATTCAAAATCAATCTCCATAACTTTCAACTCATGGAGCAATTCAAGAATCGACTCGATGAATGACTTCACGCTAGCCCAATAGGCCCAATATCTTCATATTAATCCAATAAGCCTAAGGCCCTTGCCTAGCTCTTGGTTTCTCGCTTTTGGTTTTATTAGTCGCAAATTCAGTGTGCAATTCTACCGGTGGCCTTGATCGGCTATTTGATCCATTCGGCTGTGGCTGGCTTTGGCTAAATCTAAGGAATATTTTTAGGTGTAAACACATGCCCCCTACGCTGTCTGTAGTCGGTAACTTTAAATTTAGGCTGAAGCGGCGTAATGATTCAAGTCAAATCACTTCTTTTCATCATAAATGCAAGGTAATCCATTTGCAACAAACTTTTAAACAGTGCAACGGTTCGCCTCATCCATCCGATTTAAGCGCCTTCAAATCCCACTATCAGTGATTCTCCCATCTCTTTAAATACTCACCTAGCCGAATTACCTCTCACGTTTACTACCAGCCCTAAATCCTATAGCTTTCACCATCTTCTGACTTTCGTCTTTCACCTACAAACCAGGCCCACCATGTCTTCTGCTTCTGATTCTCAAAACCAATCCTACGCACACGATAGCGAACAGTCTTCTTCCTCCTCTGTGAACCTTGACCGCTCCCTTAGTCCCCCTGAGGCTCTTGATTCTGGCCTTCAATCTCCCCTGTTCGAGATCCAAGACTCTCTTTCTTTGGCTCCTTCCACTTCAGATATGAGTGAAGGAGCGGTCTTTCTGAAGGAGTACATGGCCCCCTTTCTATACGCATTACCAATCTCCTGTGATTGGTTCACCACGAAGTCCAAACGCATCGACCTTCGTTCATGGCCTCGTTCATCTCAACCCTATCTTGATTGGGTGGGTCGGCTGAAGGCTGCCAAATCTGATAAATGGAAACAGTGGGGTCTCTACGACATGATTATGTTGTCGACTCAAGACATTCCCCTTAACCTGGAGTTGCTTTATGGCTTCTTCGGCTATTGGAGTATTGCTACCAACACCTTTACCTTCCCATGGGGCATGGTTTCCCCTACTCTCCTGGATGTGGCGGCTATTCTGGGGCTTCCGATCACAGGCGATGATGTCCTCTCTCACTATTCCTTCAAAATTCCAGAACTGGGATTCTACTTCTCAAAGAACACTTCTGGGTATTCCAATTTCCTTGCCAATAATGCCAAGTCCAGAGGATCTATGCCAGATGCTGAACACAATGCATTTCTTCTGTACTGGTTTGGCAAGTACTTTCTCTGCTCCAGTTCTATTGCCGTGGTTCAAGAGTTACAACTTTATGTAGCCCTTGTCAACTCTGATGGCAACTTTTCCTGGGGAACCTTTTTCCTTTCATACCTCTACCGCTGCCTGTTTGCCATTATGGATCGGCTGCAAAGAGGCGAAGACATTAAGAACGTTCAGGGACCACTCTGGTTCTTGCAGCTCTGGATAGTGCTCTACTTTCCAGAGTTCATCGACTCACGTTTCAACCCTAGCATTCTTCCTCGAGGTGCAAGCGTTTTGGGTACCCACTTGGTACTCACTCCCTGTGAGCCCTCTTATGCTTTCACCGTAGCCACCAAACTCTTTGGTCTGACCCGAATAGCCACTGACTGGCGTCCTGTCTTGGAGAAAGGTATTGGGCCTTTCTGGATTTTCTCTACAAATGATCCTCTCCCAGTCGAACAACAGAACAAATTAGAGCTTAACTGGAGCTCAGTCTTGACTTCTCGTGACTTGCTCTGTGGCCTCAAACCCACCTCACGAAATAACAAGTCTTCGGCTGAATTCTACCTCCCCAACTGCGTAGCGAGGCAGTTTGGGTTGTTACAACATATACCTCTGCTGTACAACTTTATGGTAGGGAGCCTGGGTTGGCTGCCATTTGGTGCCAATGATGTAATGGAGGTGGTCTCTACCAACTTCAAAAGGACTCAGGCTTTCCGTTTCATCCCTTTCACTCCAGTATCTGGTGAAACTTTTGCTTTCGCCAATTGGTGGCCATCAGTGAAGGACAGACTGTTCCCCAATCGGCTGGACAGATATGCGACCCGATTGGTACTCACTGATGTAGCCGAAGCAATGAGGCCATCGTCCCAACCAAAACACACTCCCGTTAAAACCAAGCCTCAGGTACAGGCTCAAATCCAAAAATGGACTTCCACCCGGATGAGAACCCCGGTATCCCAACCAAGTAAGTACCTTTACATTCGGCTCTTTGTGGTTTTTGCTTTTAATTCAACGTAGTCTCTTACTTTTCTTGTCTTATGGCAGCCACCACCACTACTCCGCAATTTATTGTCATTGAGGACGACCCTGTTAGTCCTCCCTCCAAGAAAAGAACAAGGGCCCCTGGCATTGTAATAGAAGAACCTACCCAGGTTCAGGCCAAGCCCAAAGAAAAAGCACATTCGGCTAGTAAAGGAAAATGTAGAAGGTGAAGGTAAATAGATTATCCTTATCCCCCTTTTCTTAATATTCTTTGTTAGCCTGTACATAACCACCTTGTTTTCAGAAACCACGTGTGGAAATTCCCCTTCCGTACGTCCAAGAATTTGCTGAAGGCGCCAGCTCTCAATTTCCCCCAATGGTACAAATTGATTTCTTATTCCTTTCAGCATATATTGTTTGCTTACTCAATCGGCTAACCATCCTCTGTCCCAGGATCCCTACTCACAACCTGAAGAGGTCATCCATGAGGCTCCCCGGGTGCCTTCGCCTCCCATAGCTCCTGCGGTGGCTATCTCAGAGGAGGAATTGACAAAGTATTTTACCTCGGCTGACCCCTATTCAATGGCTTCCTCTCCCATCTCCAACCACTTGGAGAGAGTCAATGCCGCATTGATAGGAGAAATACCAACCAACAGGGAACAGATTGCTACTTTAAGAACTTCTTTGTTCAAACTAGCCAATTCGGCTGATATCCCTACAGCTAGCCAAGAGGTGTACAACACTTTGGCCCTCCAACTGAGCAGTTTATCTCAGCAGTACGGGCGCTCCCGGGAAGTTTATGACACGACGTCTCGTGACCTCCAACGATTGAGGGACCTCCAGGCACAAAAAACTCATTTCCAAAACTCCTTCATGACCTTGGAGAAGGATCGCCAGGAAACTCTAACCCAACTTAAGGACACAGATGAAAGGTTATCCGTTTTGTCAGCTGAATTAGAGAGGGTTAAGAAGGAGATAGCGGAGTTGACCCCTCAATCGACTGCCTTAACTGAGAAACTCCATTCTAACTCTCAGCAACGTTATGATCTCTTCAAGCAATCTTCCTCTCTAGACCGTGACTTGGCAGTATTAGGTGCTCAGAGGACGTGTTTAGAAAAAGATCTTGAATTTAGCAGTGCTGGGTTAGCTGAGGCCACTCAAGCCTGGACCTCCTTTAAGCATCAGCTGGATGAGGTTAGGAGGCAGGAAGCTGTTGTGGCAGCCGACCCTCCAGCCACCCAACAAGGCGATTCTGAAGGTGCTATTGTCCCACCAATGGAAGCATTAGCTGACGCACCAGCATCTGAGCCCACCCTAGATGTAGCTGCAGCTTTGGCTACGACTGATGCTCCTGAATCGTCAGCCGATCCAGGTCCTGCCCTAATTGGAGAAAGATCAAGTGATGATCCTGAGGCTGCAGCTTCCTAGCTTTTATATCTTGTGCTAAATTCTGGTAATTTTGGTCAGGTGGCCAGCCTGTGGTCACCAAAAACAATTGCACTTTTATGTTAATGCAACTATTTTTAATTCTCCAATATGCCTTCCCACATAGTGGAATAGTATCTCTTAATATGTTTTCCATTGATGCTTCTATTTAGTTCTTCGCCTTGCATGTTAACTAGCCGATAAGTGCCACCATGATAAGCTTTGCTACCAACAAATGGTCCTTCCCAATTTTGTGACCATTTCCCAAATTTGAGATCTTTGATCCCAATAGGTAGTATGGTTTTCCAAACGAGATCTCCTTCAACAAACCTTTTTGGCTTCACATGTTTGTTATAAGCCCTAGCCATTTTTTGCTTGCTATGCTCAATTTGGTCTAAAGCCATGAGTCGATCTTCGTTAACCGAATCTAACTCCATTAACATGGCCTGTTGATATTCATCCAGACTCAGCAGGTTTTGCTTTGCTACTCTTAATGAAGTCACATTTATCTCTAAGGGTAACACTGCATCTTGACCATATGTCACCGACACGGTAAAACCAACAGACTGCACTTGGAATTCCTCACGCCCATAATGCCTCATTCAGTTGTTTCATGCCACTTCTTTGGCTTATCCTCAATGTTCTTCCTGATTATATCAATAAGAACTTTGTTGGTTGCCTCTGCTTGTCCATTGGCTTGAGCATAATAAGGGGATGAGTGAATTAACTTAATCCCAAATTGTTGCGCGAAGGCCACCACTTTCTCCCCAGTGAACATAGTACCTTGATCTGTGGTGATGGTTTCAGGTATCCCAAATCTATAGATAATTTGGCATTGTATGAACCTAATCACCTCATCCTGAGTCACATTCACCATTGCCTCTTGGACGAAGGTGGATAGATTTTGCCTATTAAATCCATGGCCCATCCCCTGAATGGCCAAGGCTTTATCACTGGGTGGAGGTTTTCGGCTGGAACCCTTTGAATTGGACCATGCGGTGACACGCCACATCCTCTTGGCATACCGGATAACAATCACCGTCATGGTAGGCCAATAATATCCATGTCTCAGATATTAGCCATTTCATTGTGGGTCCAGCCTGTGAGATCCAGATTCCTTCATGTCCTTCTCCCATGACCTTCATGGACTCTTCTTTGTCAATACACTTAAGTAATTCCCCGTTGATGGTTCTCCTCAGAGACTTCATTGTCTACCAATACATATTTAAGTGCCTTCGCTAAGCTTGAAATCGATCGCTTGAAGGATTTTTAAGATAGTCGATTAACTCTTGTTTCCAGGAGTCGATCGTCCTACAGTGCACACTCCCAGGTCGGGTATTCTTCCGCTTTACTTCGACTATCATGTCTTTGTACCCTGAGGCTTGTTGAGCCAAATCATTAGCCTCTTCATTCTCTTCCCTAGGAATGTGATGTACTACGGCATCAGCAAACAAACGCAATAACCTGCTAGCCGTTTCGTAGCACTCTTTCAAGTTAGGGTTATTACATCTATATTCCCCAGTTAGCTGTTTTATCACTAACTGTGAATCTCCCATGACTTGAACATAATTTGCTTTCATGGTCGCCAGATCTTAAGCCCCAAAATCGTGGCTTTGTATTACGCCGATTATTTGAATTCCCAAGATCCAAATTGACACATGAATTTCCAACTTTTCCTCACCGTCTGTAATGGTGATGCCAAGCGCTTACCCCTCTTTGCGTTCTTGACCCATCAAACGCCAAGACCTAAGGTTTCAAGTTAATACACGCAACGTGTTCGGCTAACGGTCATTGACTTCAACACAAGGGTGTTGAGCCAAGAAATCGACTCTTGCGACCTTTCATTGCTCTCAATGGAACGTATTTCAACGCAAAAGCATTTAACTTAATGGCCCACTTCATTAATCGACCCAGAAGACAGCCTATTAAGTAAATACCTAATAATATCAATTTTACACAAAACCAATACTTCTTTAGGCAACAAATAATATTCAAGTTTTGTACAAGCATAAAACAACGATAAACATAATTTCTCAATAGGTATATATCTGGTTTTGACATCATTCAAGATGCTTGGTGAGATAATATCTGACTCTTTCAGTCCCATCATCGGATCCTGCGCGAGCAGCAGCCGATTGACTCTTCTTCTGTGACTATATACAATTTGAGTGGCCTTCCCGACCTTTGGAGGTGTTAGCAGGAGAGGTCCGCCAACCCTTGCTTAATTTGATCAAAGGCCTGTTGTTGTTCTCTCCCCCATACCATATCCTCCGTATCCTTTAATTTCAGCAAAGGGGAAAAAGCCTTCATCTTCCCAAATTAATTAGCTATGAACCTCCTTAGGAAGTTGATCTTGCCAATCAAACTTTCCGGTTCCTTCTTGTTCCTAGGAGGTCTGGCCTCCAGGATAGCTTTCACCTTGTTCTTGTCTACTTCTACTCCTTGATGGTGGACCAAAAATCCTAGGAAATTGCCAGCCGCCACTCCAAAAGCACATTTGGCAGGATTCATTTTTAGCCCATGGGCTCGCATCCTCTTTAGGGCCTGCTCTAGAACTACTAGGTGGCTTTCCAAACCCTCGGACTTGACAACCACGTCATCTATGTACACTTCCATGGTCTTGCCGATCAAGTCATGAAAATGGAATTCATGGCCCTTTGATAAGTGGCTCTGCGTTCTTGAGCCGAAAGGCATGACCACCCATTCATAGATCCCCAATGCTCCTGGGCACCTGAAGGTTGTCTTGTGAGTATCTTCTTTCGCTAGAAAGATCTGGTTTTACCCTGAGTATCCATCCATAAAGGGGATAATACCATGTGTGGTCAGCCGCATCGACTAACATGTCAGCCATAGGCATAGCGTATTCATCCTTTGGAGTGGCCAAGTTCAAGTTTCTGTAGTCAATACATACTCTTATCTGGCCATTCTTCTTGATGACAGGGACTATATTAGATAGCCATTCAACATACCTGGCTGTTCTTATAAAGCCTGCCTTCAGTAATCTTTCAATTTCAGCTTTAATTTGAGGCATCAGCTGGGGATTGAACCTGCGGGGCGCCTGCTTGAAAGGTTTGTATCCTGCTTTGATAGGCAACCTGTGTTCCACCAGTTTCCTCGCCAGACCAGGCATTTCGAAGTAATTCCAGGCAAAGCAATCTTTGTACCGCTCGATTAACTCGACTATCTTACCCCGTTTGTTTTCATCAAGCAGCCCACTCACCTTCACGATTCTGGGTTGTTCTGGAGTACCCAAATCGATCTCAATTAAAGGATCCTCTGCCTCAAAAGCAGGAGCCGTCTTGTGAAGAAGGGAGTCCAATTCCATAGGCTCAGCTGCACATGCCTTATCAGGCTCAGCTGCGGCACCTTCCTCCTTGGAGAATAGGACCTCCTCTTCCTTTTCAGTATCATAGTCTTCCATCATGGCATCCATCACTTTGGACTCGGCCTTAAAGATTTCTAGCCGACCCAAAAGGTCTTCGAGTACCTGTGGTGCCCTATTCATTAGTCACCTGCGCATTAGGCCGTGGCTCGGCCTGAGATCTTAGCTTGAATCCCTCATTAGTAAGGTTGCATTCTCTCCAGGCGCCTTCTTCATAATCCTCTGGGATGGCAATAGGACCTAGGTGTAGGGAATAGAATAAGGCTTCTAGCATCTTTACTTCAGTCGAAAAAGGATTCTTGTCTGCTTCGACTGTCTCAACTTTGTCTCCAACCCAAAACATAAGCTTCTGATGAAGTGTGGAAGGAACACACTGACTTGTATGAATCCAATCCCTTCCCAGGATTATGCTATAGGAAGGTTTGCCATCAACCACAAAGAAAGCTGCTTTGATGGTTTTGGGGCCTACCGTAACTTCAGCTATCAAGACTCCAAGTGCTCTGGAAGGTTCCCCCAGGAAATTAGACATTTTCATATTGGTAGGGACTAGGTCCTCAAGACTTTTTCCAAGTTTCCTCATGGTCGCCATAGGCATGACATTTAGCACAGCCCCTCCGTCCATGAAAACTCTTCCAAAGATCTTCCCGTTGATACAGGCCTTGATATAAAGGGGCTTCAGATGTTTCACCATTTCTTCTGTAGGTTTCTCAAACACTACCTTGGTAACCTCATCAGCCGGTGTATCGGCTAACGTGGCCCATTCTGTCTCCTCAGCAAACACGTCTCCTTCCAAACCTCCTGGTTGTGAGTTGTTTGCCCAAAACTCTTCCGGGAATAAGCTAATAGCCTCTATCTCAGCCAGTAGGCCATCAGCTTCTTCATTGAACAGGAGATCCAACAAAGAATCTTCCATGATATCGTCCTGCTCCCAATACTTCTCTGGGATTACTGAACCTTCTATAGTGATTGCCTCTTCGCCTACGTCGACTGAGGCGATAAGACCCTCTGCTTCAGGAACAGGTTCCTGTTCAGTAATCGGCTCTATACTTTCGGGCACTTCCTCTTTCCCAGCTTTCTCAGCCTCCAGCTTTGGGAAGGCCTTATCCAGTGCTTCATTCACAGTTTCTAAGGGAATCTCGCTCTTTTCACTGTTCTTTACATCGGCTATCATCTGCAGAGTTTGTTTCATCTTCTGGACGAGCCTCATTCTCTGCATCCTTCTCTTTTGGGTTCTTGATAGCACGGCTGGTATTGCCTTTTTATCTTTGGCATACTTATTCAAGAACCAGTGCCCTTCTTTGACGTTAGCCGGAGGTTTTAACATTATCTGAGTCCTCAACTTCTCATCATCCCTTACTGTTATTTTCAAGGAAGACATGCCTCCTTCTACAGTGAACTCGACTACCCTTCTTTTATCTTTGGGGACAGGTTCCTCATCCACATTGGGCAAAGATAGCCTACCACTTTCTCTGAGGGTTAGCAGATCTTGCCCCCCAGTTTTAACAATGGGTGCCTTACTCTTCTCCTTGTCAGGTTTCCCTGTTAGGGCATGGCCATGTGTAATGTACTGTTTTACTAATTCCTGGGTGAGCCTACCTGGTTTAGGTGGCTTGCCCCCCTGCCTATGTCCTACCTCTGGTTGGGGTTTTCCCAATCTGTCAAAGACAAAAATCCTGGCAGCCTGAGGTTTCAGTCGATCAATAAGGGTTGAGTCGGCTGATCCCTTTTTTGGCCTTCAGACTTGTTGTACAGATATCCTGTGCTTGTGGCTGGGTCCTTCGTCATCGACTCCTGAGAATGAGACCATGCTTATCCCAAGGGCAGGGAATGGATCAGTATCCACTATCATTTCAACGATTCCTTTGTCCGCAAGCTTGAACCTCCCCTCTTTTATCCCCTTCTGAATGGCCTTCCTGAAAACCATGCAATTTAGAGTCGCATGATTATAAGAGTTGTGCCACTTGCAGTATTTCTTATCTTTTAACTCCTCAGCAGGTGGGATCTTGTGCCCATCCAGCAATTAATCTGCCTATCCTTAAGCAAGTAGTCAAAGATCTGGTCTGCCTTGGAGATATCAAAGGAGTATTCGGTCTTGCCGTCTCCTGAACTTGGTTCCTTTCCTTTGGCAGCTCTTAGGGCAGGGCAGGTATAACCTTTACCCTTCACTATTTCAGCTGCCATGATGTCCGCCGTGGAATCGGCTGAATCATCATCGGAGTCTTCAGTTTCTACAATGGACACCAACTGAGGACCTCTTCCTCTACTGGCTCGCTTCTTTTCCTTCTCCTGGATAAACTGCTCAATGCGTATAGCCCTTGAGACCAATTGGTTTAGGTCGATTGCAAGCTTGGCCTACTAGTTTTCCTTGAGTTGAGGATGCATGCTGCTAATGGCCATGGCTGTATATTCTGTCTTAGGGAATTGCACTGAACATTTCCCAGCCATTTTCCTGAACCTTTCCACAAAATCAGCAGCCGATTCATCTACCTGTTGTCTCAGGTTCATGAGGTCAGCCGCCGTGACTTCGGGTTGGGGCCAGTAGAATCTGTCATGAAAGCACATCTCCATATCTGACCATGTTTGTATGGAATTAGGTGGTAAAGAGGAATACCACGTAAATGCAGTCCCGGTAAGTGACAAGGGGAACAGCTGCAACTTGTGAAATTCATTTTGGTTCCCTTCACCACATTGGGCAGTGAACCTGCCTACATGCTCCATAGTTGATTTGCCATCCTCCCCGGAGAAAGTAGCAAAATCTGGAGTCTTATACCCTCTGGGCAGAGGTACCAATCTATCTACCCACTCAGGGTATGGTTTCCTATAGATTGGACGATCCAAAGGCTTCAGCTGCACACCAAAGTATTTTTTGATGGTGTCTGCAATGATGACTGGGTCTAGCAGCTGTGAACCCCCTGGCCTCACTTCTCCCAAGTTAGGAGCAGCCGTTTGTGGTTGCTGTCTCCAAATTGGGGGATGTGCCTGGGATACTTGTTCTGGAGGATTGGGGTAGCCTGGTTGATTAAACGATGGAGGTGGGTAAACCCCCCATGGCTGCTCCATGTTCCCTTCACCAGGTGCCTCAGATTGAGTTCCAGGAACACTTGTGTTAAATGGTAGAGGTGGGATCTGTCCCCATGACTGCTCCGCCATCAAACCAGGTGCCCTTGGAGGAGTTGACCCCATTTGAGCGCCTGCAGACCCTTCAGGATAGGATGGAAAGACTGGAAGGTTAGCCGATACAGGTGGAACATTGTTCCATGACTGCTGACCTGCATATCCCCCAGGTGGTCTTGTACCACCCATTCCTGGGCCAAGAGTTTGCCCCCCAGTGTACTGTGGGTTAGTCGCCTGCACAGCAAAACCATAAGGCTGAGCACATGGCATAGCTTGCGACATACCAATCGGTCACACTGCATCCGGTGGCCTCCTAGCCATCTGCACCTGTCCAAAATGAAGATTAGCCTGGTTAGTCATGTCATTCGCCACCTGTTGACCTCCAGTGTTCAACGTGGCAAAAGCACCATCTTTGGGAATTACTTGGATTAAAAGATACCATACTATATTCATTTGAACCTCGAGTAGGTCCCGCTGAATGTAGGTAGGTGAACTTCTTTGTGCACTGCTGAAGTCATGTTCTATCAACTCGACTCGGTCCTACTCGAGCCGCACTACCGGGTGACGAGTCCTGCCTGGGTGGGGTACCCCACTTGCGTTGGGATAGCAGAATTGATAGAGCTTTCACTTGCGTGAGCCCTCTTAGCCTCTATCTCCCTGGCTTGCTGCACTTCGTTATGTACCATGGGTTTCACAATATCGGCCAATTGTTGTGACACTTGGTACATGATATCATTGATTCCCAAATCGAGTTGTTGGCGTATAAACGAAGTGGTCATCACCACCGGGGTCTCATTGGGCTCGTTGGGTTGAGTTTCAGTGCCTATCTCCACTTGTATTTGCCCTGCTGGTGGAACATTGCTTCCACGGGATGGGCTTCCTTCAATCGGTCTCCTGGGGTTGCTTTTTGCAGTCATATTGTTCAAACTTTTGCCCGAACGCAAGTGCATACGCCAATGGTAATCCTGACCTGGGGATTCGAACGTGTTGATTCGTTCACCTTTGGTCCCACCGGGCGTGCCAATTTTGTTGTATGGAATACCAATTAGCCGCAGATCGGCTGAATTCCAAAACGGTGATTCCCTTTTCTTCAAGCGATTACGCCAAGGAAGGAACTCTGTTCCTTAGCTATGGGTCCCTTAACTCACTCCAGAAAGGTTTAAGTCGATGAACTAAGATAAAAACTGGGACATAAAGGTAAACATAAATGCGACTGAATAAAAGCTTGAACGAAAAATAAGTTGTTTGATTGATTGATTGATGTCCCTAAAATTATTTACAACTTGGGTATTTATAGTAACAACTAAGAACTACCCCTATTTGCCACGTTCAGCTGGCTAACATTGATAAACTCCTAGTTGACAGTTATTCGGCTGAGTAGTGCCATATTCCACTAACCACGATCCTAAAATCTAGGCGCCACTTCACATCATGGCCACGTCTCAGCCAACGTCTGTTTCAGCGTGGATCTTATCCTTCTGTTCCCTTGCTCAGCTCCTAAAAACTTGGAGATAATTCTGAATTTGATTAATTTTGAATTTAAATTAATTCAAAATCAATCTCCATAACTTTCAACTCATGGAGCAATTCAAGAATCTGACCCAGTGAATGACTTCACGCTAGCCCAATAGGCCCAATATCTTCATATTAATCCAATAAGCCTAAGGCCCTTGCCTAGCTCTTGGTTTCCTGCTTTTGGTTTTATTAGCTGCAAATTCGGCTGTGTGCAATTCGGCTGACGCCCAATCGGCTATTTGATCCATTCGACTGTGGCTGGCTTTGGCTAAATCTAAGGAATATTTTTAGGTGTAAACATGTACAAAAGCAAGTCATTTTCTCATACATTATAGAACCCAACAACAAGCAACAACTTGAGGAATTTTTGTATAGACTTGCTATGTATAACCTGATTTGAGTGGAAAAATTAATCAATCAAGTACTTAACAAGAAATATATTTAACTCCTTCAAAAAAAAAAAAAATTTAACAAATTTAGCGCACCAAATTGAGGTTTACTTATAAACAAGTCACATCATTAATTTGCATAAAAAAAAAAGTCACATCATTAATTTTTCTAATTATAAGTATATTAATTAAAGATAAATATATATTCATTAATGATGCGATTTTTTTTTATAAGCAAAAAAACTTTATTAAGGGAGTACAAGGAGTACTCCAACAAGATGGAAGTGCCTCATTAAAACCTCTCAAAGCCAAAACTCATTGGAAAAAAAGACTATGAGAGGAAAAAGAGTACACGACCACCAAAGTACGAGATTGCGACAATTACAGCCATTGGAATAAAACCAGAAAAATACACAATGTAAAACCAGCCACAAGGCTTTACAATCCACCATGCAAAAAACCAGAACAACACCTTGACCACTGTTTAAACTGCAGCCCAGACCATAACAGCTCGCACACCCAACACCTGTGACCGAGAGCCATAAAAGAGATCGCTTGCATGGACAACAGTAGTAAAATCCTTGCATACAAGCGCACCAACCAGGTACCAGCATATAAACTGTCAAAGTTGCATTGCATATAAAACTATCCCTATCATCGGTGGTAGTTACCGTGAGACTGACTCCAAACAGCCCAAAGGATTCATGCACCAATCCGAATACCTCCAATCTAGTTGTCTACCTTCCTTCGCTAGGAACCATCCCCAAGAAATTGTCTTAATTTGTGCAACAATATTAGTATGTTCAGCCATTGCCCCTCAAAGAGAATACTATTTCGTAGCAGTCATAATGAATACACAACAGCACTCCAAATAAGATATCTTACCTTATCTTTTTTCTTTCTCCTAACAGTTATACCATGCTGCAGAAAATTATCAACTGCATCATTATGCCACACCCCTGATATACCAATCCAATCATAAATGGAGCTCCACACATTATAAGAGAAAGTGCAAGTGAAAAACAAATGGTCAACAGATTCAGGCTGCTGAAAACAAAGCACGCAGCAGGCATTATGTTCAGGGGGAATAATACCACGTCGCAACAACGCATCCCGAGTAGGTAGGCGGTCCAATAATACCCTCCATACGAAAATAGCAACCTTGGAAGGTATAGAGGTCCGCCAATTCTTTTGAAGTGCCTTGGATAAATTAAATTCTGCCTCCACATTTCTGTCCTATAAAAGAAAAAGATTGATAAGCTGAGCTAACCGTGAATTTGTGAGATCCATGGAGTTTCCAAATCCAAGAGTCGGATTTAGATGGTGTAGGGACTACGTTTTCCAGCACCAAACTAAATTCTGCATGCAATTCTTCCTCATGTGCAAGAATATTGCGCTGCCACATCCACCTCCACACCCAACACCCATCCAAAAGTGACCCATATTTGCAACTGTAATGTCCTTTTCGACGGTCAGGTTATAAAGCGCTGGAAATACATCACGGAAAGCGCTTGTTCCCAACCATTTATCCTCCCAAAATCTCACCAGATCTCCCCTTCCAAGCTTTAATGTGATTGCATGATGGGACCCATTGGGGTTTGAAGACAAAAAATCTCTCCACCATAGAGAAGAGACTCGTGAGTTGGATTGCCCCTCCAAAATAGCACGCAGTAAAGGGCCATATTTACGTGACAAGAGGCCATGCCAAACCGCTTCTTTATCATACAAACACCTCCATTTCCATTTTGCAAGAAGACTATCATTAAAAACTTCAAGATTTTTGACTCCCAATCCACCATTTTCTTTTGGCAAACACACTTTATCCCAACTCACCTAACAGGTTTTTTATTGCTCACCCCCACCACCCCACAGAAAATTCCTTTGTAAACTAATTAGTGTATGGATTGTTACCAAGTGACTTCAAACACAAGAGGGGGGTGAATTATGATAGCGGTGCTTATATAAAAAATTACAGATAAATTACTGAATTAAAAAAAAAACTTGAAAGAAATAAATTGCGAAACGATAAATAACTTGAAGAATAAATTGCAGGAATTAAATTGCAATAAATAAATGACAGAAAATAAATGACCGAAAAATAAATAAAGAACAAAAATAAATAAAGTGCTTGAATGATAAAGAGACAGAGAGCAAAGAAGAGCACGCAGCAAATTATACAGGTTCGGCCACCAAACACCCCTGTGGCCTACGTCCTGTCCCCAAAGCAAAACACTATGGGATTTTCACTAAATCACTAGCTTTTAAATCAGGTTCAGCTAGAAACCTTTACAACTCTATACCAGAGCAATACGTTCAAGAGATATCACCTCTCTATGAACACCTTGGGATTCCTACCCAAAAAGAAATGGTTTTTACAAATAAAATGAGATGAGAAAGATACACTCAATAGTGCAGATATAACAAATTGAAGCTCAAATAATACAACTCAAATTATGTAGAATAAAAAAAGCTCTCAAAAAATTGTGCTCAAATAAGTGTGAGTGATGGAGAATATTTTGACAGAGTTTCAGCATAAAGCGTTGTGTTTCTAAAACAATGCTCATGGTGCAGTGCTTTTATAGGCACTGAGAGGAGCGTCACATTTAAGAGAATTTGTCCGTTGCAGCATTAAAGGGATTTGTCCGTTGCAGGGATTTGTCCGTTGCAGCATTAAAAAATTGAAACACGGATACGGAAATGATTCTCGGACACACTTGGTGTCCGACATCGTATTTCCAAACGACCTCTCCCAAATTTCTAAGATACGATCTCCCCAAATTTCTGGATACAATCTCCCCAGCTCGGCATACGACCTCTCCACACAGCTCGACATACGACCTCTCCACACAGCTCGGCATACGACCTCTCCACAGCTCGGCATACGACCTCTCCACAGCTCGGCACGCGACCTCAGCTCGGTACGCGACCTCCCCACAGCTCGGCACGCGACCTCAGCTCGGCACGCGACTTCCCCACAGCTCGGCACGGAGAATATTTTCCAAAGAAAACTTGAAATATTTTCCAAACAATATTTTGAGTACAACTTAAGAATTTTTCAAAATACTTTGTGCCTAAAAATAATTTAGAAAAAATTATCATAAAATCAATTTTAGAATAAAAATCATTTTGTGAGTGTGTGATTTTATTTTAATTGAGAGCTTTTTATTACTACTTACAAATAGTCTTAATAAAAATAAATAAATACCCAAAACCCAAAGACTTGAGAAACTATCATTCTTGATACGCGTCTTGGTATTCTTTTCCACTTTTTGCACGGTTGACTATGTGCAAAACTCCTTTTGTCAATCATCAAAACCATCCTGTCAAGGCATGTATTCACAGACTCCCCTTTTGATGATGACAAACATCTCATGGAGGGAATTTAGTAAAATATAATCATGATATGGCAATGAGATATAAGCATGGTTTTTCAATAAAAGATATCGAGTTTAAGCACAATATTTAGAAAAACTCCCTCACAATATTTAGAAAAAGATATCGTAAAAACTCCCCTCACAATATGCATAAAATAAACCACTCCCCCTGAATCATATAACTCTCCCCCTTTTGGCAACATCAAAAAGCGGAAAAGATAAAGGGAAAGGCATGTAAAACGTATGCATATACGTGTAACTAGATGGCGAAAAATAATTAAAATAGAGTATCAAGGGTTCAATGAAGCATAAGAAATCCTTGGTAAAAAAATTATTCAGGGAGATAGCAAAAATAAAGCACTAGGATAAGAGTTACTAGTCCTCGTTCAACTCATTCTCATCATCAATTGTTTCCTCATCTTCACTGATATTAAGCGCATAATTGTTTGCAATTAACATAACCTGCACAAACTTTTATTTTAACGATTACAGGAAGGACGGTTGCATTTCTCCACTTTTAGTCTTGGTAACTGAACTGCATAAAAATGTTAGCACACTCCAACGCCCAAGTTAGAACTTATTGATAATAAAATGCACTCACACGCAGTCATTCAATGAATGATTGATCTAAAATTACTAACTCGGTTCTTATAAAAAGAAGTTTTCTTTAGGCAACGGTTACGTAAAAATCTCTCCGAGTTGTTTAGATGTTTCCACAAACTCAATCACACAATCTCTTTTTTGAACATGATCTCTAATAAAATGGTGCCTAATTTCTATGTGTTTGGTCCGGGAGTGATAAACCGGATTTTTCGTGAGGTTTATGGCACTAGTATTGTCGCACTTAATTGGAACAGTTTTCAGATTGATTCCATAATCATTCAACTGTTGTTTCATCCAAATGATCTGTGCACAACAACTATCTGCTGCAACGTATTCCGCTTCAAAGAAGGGACAAAGCCACCCTGGCTTGTTTCTTACTATGCCATGAAACCAAGGCATTCCCAAGTAAGTGACATGTCCCACTAGTGCTTTTTCGGTCCATTTTGCAACCCGCAAAATCCGAATCCGAGTACCCAATAAGTGTGCAGTCAGCACCTTTGGGGTACCATAAACCCATAGTTTGTGTGCCAGTGAGATATCTCATGATGCGTTTTATCGCTAAGAGATGTGATTCCTTAGGATTTGCTTGAAAACGTGCACACATACAAACACTAGACATAATATCCGGATGACTTGCAGTGAGATAGAGAAGAGATCCTATCATACCTCGATACTTACTTACTTTGACCGACTTACCACCTTCATATTTGTCAAGATAGCATGATGTGCTCATTGGAGTTAAGATTTCTTTGGCGTTGCTCATTCCAAATCTTTTAAGCAACTCCTTGCAATATTTGGATTGATTTATAAAAATTCCTCCTGTTGTTTGTTTGATTTGAAGACCAAGGAAGTAGTTGAGCTCTCCCATCATGGACATTTCAAACTCACTTTGCATGATTTTGGAAAAATCTTCACACAAGGACTCATTAGTAGCACCAAAGATGATATCGTCAACATAAATTTGAACAAGTAAAATGTCATGATTTTTGTGTTTAATGAAAAGAGTGGTATCAACTTTTCCTCTTTCAAAACCTTTTTCAAGTAAATATTTGCTAAACCTCTCGTACCAAGCTCTCGGAGCTTGTTTTAAACCATATAAAGCCTTTTTCAATTTGAAAACATGATTTGGAAATTCAAAATTTTCAAAACCGGAGGTTGATCAACATATACTTCTTCTTGAATAAAGCCATTAAGAAATGCACTTTTAACATCCATTTGAAAAAGTTTGAAATCCATGATGCATGCAAATGCGAGAAGCATGCGAATAGCTTCTAATCTAGCCACGGGTGCATAGGTTTCATCGAAATCTATGCCCTCTTGTTGGTTATAGCCTTTTGCAACAAGTCTAGCTTTATTTCTAATAATGATACCGTTTTCATCAAGCTTGTTGCGAAAGACCCATTTGGTCCCAATGACTAGGTGATCTTTAGGCCTAGGGACAAGTTCCCAAACATCATTTCTCTCAAATTGATTTAATTCCTCTTGCATAGCAAGTGGTCCAATGCTCATCAAAGATGGCTTTATTGACGCCATTTGGTTCAATTTGAGAGACAAAGGCCATATGATGACATGCATGATTAAGAGAGTTTTGAGTCGTTACCCCTTTTGAGATATCACCTATTATGTTGTCAAGAGGATGGTTCTTTGAGACTCTCCATTCCTTTGGAAGAGTTGAGTGAGAGAGTTCTTGAGAGGTTGAGGTAAGGACTCTTGATCCTCCTTTGAACTTTTGATCTCTCTTGTTCCTCTAAATAGGTATCTCCTAACACTTCTGCAAGATCATCAACACTTTCTTCTATTGAAGATTTGGGGTTAGATTCATCAAAAGAAACATGCACAGATTCTTCAACAGTTAAAGTACGTTTATTAAAAATTCGAAAGGCTTTACTAGAAGTGGAATATCCAAGAAATAAACCTTCATAAGCTTTAGCATCAAATTTACCAAGGTTATCTTTACCGTTATTTAGAACAAAGCACTTATATCCAAATACGTAAAGGTGGGAAATGTTGGGCTTCCTTCCCTTGTAAATTTCATAGGGCGTTTGTTTTAGAATAGGTCTTATGAGGACTCTATTCATTACATAACATGCGGTGCTTACCGCGTCGCCGTAAATACTTAGGAAGGTTGGTCTCATTGAGCATCGTCCTCGCAAGCTCTTCAAGAGACCGATTTTTCCTTTCCACCACTCCATTCTGCTGTGGTGTTCTAGGTGCGGAAAAATTATGCTCAATTCCATTTTCAGTACAAAAGGCCTCAAATGCCTCATTTTGGAATTCCCCACCGTGATCACTTCGGATGGATACTATGTTCATTCCTTTTTCATTTTGGATAACTTTAGCAAGTTTACGAAAGGCAGCAAAAGCGTCATTTTTATGAGAAAGAAATAGAGTCCATGTATAGCGAGAATAGTCATCCACAATAACAAGGGCATAGTAATTTCCACCAAAGCTTTTAGTTCTAGATGGTCCAAATAAGTCCTTTTTGACAGGCATCACATAATTTATCTTTTTCAAAATGAAGCTTTGGTAAGCCAATTACTAAGTCCTTTTGAACCAACTTATTAAGATGATCCATGTGAATATGAGCCATTCTCCTATGCCATAGCCAAGATTCATCCTCTTTACTAATAAGACAACATGCATCATTTGAAGGTATTCTATCTAAATCAACCATGTAGATATTTCCAATTCTAGGTCCAATAAGAACAACGCTTTCGATTCTGAGTTCATAACCATGCATTTTGAAGAATCAAAAACCACTTTGTTCCCTTTATCACAAAGTTGACTAATACTTAGCAAATTGTGCTTCAAGCCATCCACATACAAAACATTTTCAATAGTGGGATTAGGACTCTTACCAATGGAACCAATCCCAAGAATTTTACCTTTGTTGTTGTCACCATACCAGACATAACCACTATTCTTAGGTACCAATGAGGAGAACTTGCTTTTGTCTCCTGTCATGTGCTTTGAACAGCCGCTATCAAGATACCAATTTAAGTCCTTGGCTTTCAAGCACACCTACAACAACAGATTAATTTTTAACCTTTGGTACCCAAACTAAGTTGGGTCCAGATGAGTTAGTTTTTGGCAAAGTACCCTTTGGAATCCATATCTTTTTGCCAACCACATTCTTGTTCTTTCTAATATTGCAAATGGAGGCAGTGTGACCATTTCTACCACAAAGGAAAGCATTTAATGAAAGGGGTGCTTGAAGTGTTGTTGTGATTGACAAATTTAAAGGATTTTTCATGCGTTTGTGGATTATAACCCAAACCGGCTTTTCCAAAAGTACCCTTTTGTTTTCCCAATAGAATGTTTAAGTTATCCCTTCCCATGGTAAATTTGGCAAGGGTGTTTTCCAAATCTTCAATCTTGTTTTTCAAAACATTGCATTCATCACACTTGAAAGTATCAATCTTTTGGTTTTCACAAAAGGTGCAAGTAGAAACTTCAGTCACAACAACTTGTTTTTCCTTAAAAACTTCCACTCTTGGTTTAAGAAAATAATTTTAGATTCAAGAGAAGAGATGGTTTTCTTAGAAGAAGAAATAATTTTTCGAAGTCTAGTCGTTTCATTATTTAATTCTTCACAAGCAATAAGCAGCTCATCATAAGTTAAGGGAGATTCGAGTTCAAGAGCATTTACCTCATCCTCCTCGTGTTTTGCCATGAGACATAAGTTGGCCTCCTCATTTTCTGATTCATCAGACGAGTCCATATTTTTTGATTTGAAAGAGGCATTTACTTGTTTTCCTTTTTGACAGGCATCACATAATTTATCTTTTTCAAAATGAAGCTTTGGTAAGCCAATTACTAAGTCCTTTTGAACCAACTTATTAAGATGATCCATGTGAATATGAGCCATTCTCCTATGCCATAGCCAAGATTCATCCTCTTTACTAATAAGACAACATGCATCATTTGAAGGTATTCTATCTAAATCAACCATGTAGATATTTCCAATTCTAGGTCCAATAAGAACAACATTTTCGCTTCTGAGTTCATAACCATGCATTTTGAAGAATCAAAAACCACTTTGTTCCCTTTATCACAAAGTTGACTAATACTTAGCAAATTGTGCTTCAAGCCATCCACATACAAAACATTTTCAATAGTGGGATTATGACTCTTACCAATGGAACCAATCCCAAGAATTTTACCTTTGTTGTTGTCACCATATCGGATATAACCACTATTCTTAGGTACCAATGAGGAGAACTTGCTTTTGTCTCCTGTCATGTGCTTTGAACACACGCTATCAAGATACCAATTTAAGTCCTTGGCTTTCAAGCACACCTACAACAACAGATTAATTTTTAACCTTTGGTACCCAAACTAAGTTGGGTCCAGATGAGTTAGTTTTTGGCAAAGTACCCTTTGGAATCCATATCTTTTTGCCAACCACATTCTTGTTCTTTCTAATATTGCAAATGGAGGCAGTGTGACCATTTCTACCACTGTGAAAGCATTTAATGAAAGGGCTGCTTGAAGTGTTATTGTGATTGACAAATTTAAAGGATTTTTCATGCGTTTGTGGATTATAACCCAAACCGGCTTTTCCAAAAGTACCCTTTTTTTTCCCAATAGAATGTTTAAGTTATCCCTTCCCATGGTAAATTTGGCAAGGGTGTTTTCCAAATCTTCAATCTTGTTTTTCAAAACATTGCATTCATCACACTTGAAAGTATCAATCTTTTGGTTTTCACAAAAGGTGCAAGTAGAAACTTCAGTCACAACAACTTGTTTTTCCTTAAAAACTTCCACTCTTGGTTTAAGAAAATAATTTTAGATTCAAGAGAAGAGATGGTTTTCTTAGAAGAAGAAATAATTTTTCGAAGTCTAGTCGTTTCATTATTTAATTCTTCACAAGCAATAAGCAGCTCATCATAAGTTAAGGGAGATTCGAGTTCAAGAGCATTTACCTCATCCTCCTCGTGTTTTGCCATGAGACATAAGTTGGCCTCCTCATTTTCTCTTTCATCAGGCGAGTCCATATCATTTTCATCCCAGGCAATGTAGGCTCTTCTTCCTTTTGATTCCTTTTGTGGTCTTCTATCAAATTTTTCGCTTTTCTTCCTCACCATGAGGCAATCGGGTTTTATATGTCCCTTTTGACCACACTTGTAGCAAGTTGGATTAAAAGAAGTTCCTTCCTCATTTTTCTTTTGAGGATTTTGTACCTTACTGTTCTCCCCTTTTGCCTCATGAACCTTTTGAACCTTCGAACCATCGACTTATGTCTTCCTCATTCTCATCCGCACTATCATTGTTGTCGATTCCTCTTTTTCATTTACGATTGCTTTGAGAGCAATTCCTTTCTTTCTTATCACTTTCTTCACTCTCGTTGAGTCGATTTAGTTCAAGTTCATGTTCCTGCAATTTTCCAAACAAGGTTGCCAATGATATAGTAGATAAATCTCTAGTTTCAGATATAGCAAGAACCTTGGGTTGCGGTTTCTATTTAAACATCTAAGAACTTTATTAATTAAATCTTCATTCATCAAGACTTTCCCAAGAGCTCGAGATGGTTTATTATATGGATGAACCTTTTTGCATATCTTGTATGTTTTCACTTGGTTTCATCCTAAATAACTCATACTCATGGGTTAATGTGTTCATTCGAGCCCTCTTGACCTCGGTAGTACCTTCATGGGTCAATAGAAGGGTGTCCCACATTTCTTTAGCAGTCTTGCAATTTGAGACCCTATAGAAATCATCGTAGCTTAAAGCAGAAGTGATGATGTTCTTAGCTTTCAAATTGTATTGGACCTTTTTCTTATCATCTTCGGTCCAAAGTGATCTTGGTTTGTCTACCACTACATCATTAATTGATTGAGTGGGGACAAATGGACCATTTTCCACAGCATCCCAAATATCAAGATCAACACCCTCAAGAAAGATTTGCATTCTATCCTTCCAATAACCATACCCCTCACCATTGAAAAATGGGGGTCTGTTCATGGAAGTTCCCTCGTTATTGTTTGAAGTCATTCTCTTGAGACGGTTAAGTCCTTTATACAAGAGTCTAGCTCTGATACCACTTGTTACCAAGTGACTTCAAACACAAGAGGGGGGTGAATTGTGATAGCGGTGCTTATATAAAAAATTACAGATAAATTACTGAATTAAAAAAAATTTGAAAGAAATAAATTGCGAAACGATAAATAACTTGAAGAATAAATTGCAGGAATTAAATTGCAATAAATAAATGACCGAAAATAAATAAAGTGCTTGAATGATAAAGAGACAGAGAGCAAAGAAGAGCACGCAGCAAATTATACAGGTTCGGCCACCAAACACCCCTGTGGCCTACGTCCTGTCCCCAAAGCAAAGCACTATGGGATTTTCACTAAATCACTAGCTTTTAAATCAGGTTCAGCTAGAAACCTTTACAACTCTATACCAGAGCAATACGTTCAAGAGATATCACCTCTCTATGAACACCTTGGGATTCCTACCCAAAAAAAATGATTTTTACAAATAAAATGAGATGAGAAAGATACACTCAATAGTGCAGATATAACAAATTGAAGCTCAAATAATACAACTCAAATTATGTAGAATAAAAAAAGCTCTCAAAAAATTGTGCTCAAATAAGTGTGAGTGATGGAGAATATTTTGACAGAGTTTCAGCATAAAAATTAAGCACTAGCGTTGTGTTTCTAAAACAATGCTCATGGTGCAGTGCTTTTATAGGCACTGAGAGGAGCGTCACATTTAAGAGGATTTGTCCGTTGTAGCATTAAAGGGATTTGTCTGTTGCAGGGATTTGTCCGTTGCAGCATTAAAAAATTGAAACACGGATACGGAAATGATTCTCGGACACACTTGGTGTTCGACATCGTATTTCCAAACGACCTCTCCCCAGCTCGACATACGATCTCCCCAGCTCGGCATACAATCTCTCCACATAGCTCGACATAAGACCTCTCCACACAGCTCGGCATACGACCTCTCCACAGCTCGGCATGCGACCTCTCCACAGCTCGGCACGCGACCTCAGCTCGGCATACGATCTCCCCAGCTCGGCATACGACCTCTCCATACAGCTCGACATAAGACCTCTCCACACACTCTAAGATACGACCTCTCCACTCGGCCGCGACCTCGGCTAAGACGCGACCTCCCCCACGCCCGACGCGACCTCGGCTCATTTCGACGCGACTTCCCCACAGCTCGGCACGGAGAATATTTTCCAAAGAAAACTTGAAATATTTTCCAAACAATATTTTGAGTACAACTTAAGAATTTTTCAAAATACTTTGTGCCTAAAAATAATTTAGAAAAAATTATCATAAAATCAATTTTAGAATAAAAATCATTTTGTGAGTGTGTGATTTTATTTTAATTGAGAGCTTTTTATTACTACTTACAAATAGTCTTAATAAAAATAAATAAATACCCAAAACCTAAAGACTTGAGAAACTATCATTCTTGATACGCGTCTTGGTATTCTTTTCCACTTTTTTGCACGGTTGACTATTTGCAAAACTCCCTTTTGTCAATCATCAAAACCATCCTGTCAAGGCATGTATTCACATGGATTACCTTTTTAGGAGTTTTGAAGAAGGACAAAAAATACACAGGCAAACTGTTCAACACCGAGTTTATCAAAGTAATCCTCCCCCCAATGGAGAGTTGTGCTTTTTTCCACGATGACAATCGCTTTCTCATTAGATCCTCCACTGGTTTCCATGTTGAGCATCTTCTTGGTTTCGCACCCACAGGAATGCCAAGAAATTTAAAAGGAAACTTACTCTCACAACAAGACAAAAAGGACGCGGCTGCCTGCATGAAGGTATCGTCAAGGTTGATGTCAAATAAGTTGCTTTTTGCAAAATTCACCCAGAGTCCAGAGACCAGTTCAAAACCTCTTAGAATGGATTTAAGACCCTAAATATTTTCCCACGACGGTTCACACATAAGGATTGTATCATCAGCATATTGTAAAATTGGAAAAGAGATATCCGGGAATACCTTATATGGTGTAAGATGTCCCAACTCCACAACTTTGTTGACCAAGACAGTCAGTCCTTCCGCAGCTATTAAAAATAAGAACGGGGCCAACAGATCACCTTGCCTCAAACCTTTGTATACCGTAAAGTCCTCCGTAGGACTCCCATTAACAATCACAAATATTGAACTTGAACATATACATGCTTTTATCCATCTTCGTCATTTAAAACCGAAACCCATTCTATTTAACATATAATTAAGGTAAGACCAATCCACTGAGTCGT
Source organism: Calophaca sinica (assembly GCA_037113605.1). Lineage (NCBI taxonomy): Eukaryota > Viridiplantae > Streptophyta > Magnoliopsida > Fabales > Fabaceae > Calophaca > Calophaca sinica. Next base: position 48,091,429 of record CM073735.1, read on the forward strand.
AGGCCTTTTCAAAATCCACTTTGAGAAGGAGGCATTTCTCCTTATGTTGTTTTGCAAGATCAACAATTTCATTCACAATCAGTACCCCGTCAAGAATCTGCCGTCTAGTCAGAAAAGCAGTTTGGCAACCAGAGATAATTGTACTCAACACAACCTTTAGTCTAGACGCCAAGAGTTTTGCAAGGATCTTATATAGACAGCCAATCAAAGAAATTGGCCAAAATTCATGTAAGGACTAAGGGTTGTCCGTCTTGGGAATGAGTGCAAGAAATGATGCAGTAACAGCTTTAGGGAGGCAAGTATTTAGCTGAAATTCTTTGATAAAGGCCAGCACTTGATTTTTTAACAGATCCCACTTAGCTTTGATGAAATTGAAATTAAAGCCATCCGGTCCCGGGCTTTTATTTCCATTGCAGCTCCACACAATCTCCTTCAATTCGTTCAAATTCACCGGTGCAGTAAGCATTTCATTCTCCTCAGAATATACTTGATTGAATGTTAAGCCATCCAACCTGGGCCTCATATAGTGGTGATTAACAGAGAAGTGATTCTGGAAGAAAGACTTGGCCTCATTCTTCGCATCTGAAACCGATTCCACCCACCTATCACCAATCAACAGAGCCGACTTTTCCCCCTTCTCCCTTTTAAACAGGTATGAAAAAAAAAACGAGTGTTAGCATCACCCTCCAACAACCATTGGGCTCTAGATTTTTGTGCTAGTAAGCTTTCCTTCCATCAATTTCTTTGCCAGGCGTCGGTTAAGAGTTTTTCTGCTCAGATTGATCGCACTTGCTGTGTCGCGATTTCATCCAATGAATTCAACTCTGTCACAATATTTTCAATATTTAAGTCAACAGGCCAAATACCTCTTTGTTCCATTGTCGAAGTTTCCTTTTTAGCAATTTAAACTTCTCCTTTAACACATAATCTGACCACCCTTGTACCTGACATTCTACCCAACATTGATCAACTAGGGGTCCAAAATCCTTATGTTCCAGCCAGCAGTTATTGAAACGGAAAGGCTTGGGCCCCCAATCTTGTTCTTCCATTTTTATCCATATAGGGCAATGGTCTAAAATATCTCGATTCCCTACCCACTGCGTGGCAATTTTCCATTCCCTAATAGCCCCTTCAGATAATAGGAACCTATCAATTCTACTCTTCGCCAACCTGTCCGCGCTAAACCATGTGTATTTCTTACCCAACACGGGGATATCAACGATATTCATATCATCCACAAACTGCATGAATTCAATGATTTCCTGATGATTTACCTGCATGTTTCGGCCTTTCCTTTCATTTTTGTCAAGTATTGCGTTAAAATCACCGGCAACACACCATTCCCCACCACTCATTCCTCTTTTTACCGTGAGTAGATCGCTCCATAGTTTCCTCTTGCCTTCCATAGAACAAGGCGAATATACATTGACAATATAAAAACTGCCCCCAGAGTCATCCAATTTAACACAGAGACCAATGAAACCATCCCCCTCAAACTGAGAATTAACAGTAAATGACCCAGATCTCCACATAGTTATCAGACCACCTGAATTTCCTTCAAAATTTTTGACCATCCATTCTACATCATTCCCTCCCCATAAGCTCTGAATAAACTTATCAGTCATTGCAGTACATTTAGATTCTTGAAGAAAACAAACATCAAAATTACCTGAGCTCATCAGAGACCGAATCCTACGACGCTTTGCACGGTCTCTTAACCCCCTCATGTTGTATGTCATAATCTTCATGACTGTCTTCTGTTTGCCTCCCTTTGAGCTTTACCTTCTTGATCTCTGGTTTCCATTGCACCAATCTCAGCGATGTACACTGCATCCTGCTCATAACCCACTAGCCCGATCTTTGTCGCTTTGTCCCAAACCTTCTCAGCCTTAGAAACTTCAAAATGCCTCCAAAATCTATCGTTCCCTTTCTCCAAATCCGAAGTGGTAGTGGATTCGCAGCAAAGGATGGCACCGCCAGAAAAGGTTGAGTCTTGCAGAGACACAGTTTGAGTGTCCACAGAACCCTTGCGACGGTCATTTTTGCGAACTGTAATGAGAGGCAGTCTCTCCACTCCTTCTGTGTTAACCGTGGCCAACACCTGAGAGTTGGAGGAGGACGAATCATGTGATTGGGGCGGGGTATGTGACTGGAGCATTGCAAGCCCAATTGAATTATCAGTTGGGCCATTCTCAATCTCACTTGGGCCATCTTCATTCTCACACTGTCCGCCACTATGCGCTACTACTAGGATATTAGACTTGGTGCACCGTGTTCCTTCCACTACTGAATCATCGCATACACACAGGTTCACAGGGTTTAATTGGACCAGGTTTTGCACTACCACAGAATTGTTGTCACCAGTTAGGCCCATAATCACTAACTCAACATTATTGGGCTCACCAAAACCTTCATTAGCCGTTGTAATCTACAGTGGTTATCCCTGTATCGTTTCGTTTTCTCTTCCAATCACAGTACCATTAAGTCCTCCATTATTGTTATTGATTTCATCATTCTTCCCATCATTGTGATCATCGGTTTCTACCCCATTCAATTCGGCATTAATTGCATCATAATCTCCGAAATTACTGCTCGTGCCACCCACTCGAAATTCTCCCTCCTCCAACTCTGTTGGCATTTCAGTTTCGCTGCCGTAGAATTCTTTGCTGGAATCATATTTCGATGATGATAGAATTGCCGGTGATAGCCATTTTATTGGCCCATACCAGTCTTCTACAAGCTTAATGGAGAATACAATACCATTTATATTCACTGTGGTCACCCTATTCACCAAGGAATGGACCTTAGTTCTATATAGAACTCTGGCAACGTCTATGTTCTTCCTGTCCCTGGTGTTATCATCCACATCAACGTAGCAACCAAAAGGGAAAACAATAAGCTCGAAAAATTCTGCAGACCACACGTGTGCCGGAATGCCGTAACATCGTAGCCACATCAACCTTTCGTTATTAACCTCTCTAGGACTCCATGGTCTGACCTCATTGAACCATTGAAGCAGCCACCTCTTGCCATCATTGATCAGTGAAGTCAGGTCATCCGCATCATCGGATTCCAACAACACCAGATTAGCCCCCATAGGTGTGGCCTTGATTGTAAAATATCCTTGCTTGTGAAGCTCATTTTGCATGCAATAAGCTGTGCCCGTATTACTCATTTTGCCCACATATACTTTGTTCATCCTTTGTATATACTCTTCACCTACATTGAAGTAAAGATTCGCATCTGATTGCTTTTTCACGTATTTTTTGACTGGTGCACCACCCTCTTTGGTTCCATGTTTTACTATGTTAGCATAGGATTTCCTTTGACCCCACTGGTTCCTGCTGGTTGTGCCATGTATCCCCACACGTGATGGCCTATTCCCATTGCCATGTTGTACACCTTTCTGCTTTCTGTTGCCAGCATCATTGATTTTGTGACCATGTGTCGTGTCACGAGTGAATCTAGGAATGTTAACAGGGATCTTGTTGATTCCAATTATAATATTATCTAGCTTTGTTGCAAAGAGGTTTGGGTCAGCAACTTCCACAAATCTAACAAAGCCGAACCTTCTTCCCAACTTGTCCCTCTTTGGTGGAATAACTACTTCCGTTGCATAGCCATATTTCTGGAAAGCCTTTAGCATATCAGTCGGCCCAAAATTCTCTGGTATCTCTATAAAAAAGTAAGAAACTTGTGAGTTGTTATTGATCTGCCCCCAGTATTCTGCCCTAGCAATGTCCATGTTGCCATCTCTGTGATTGCCCTTCCCTGCGTCGCATTTCCACTTCCTCCGTTTTACTTCTGTCCACTCCATAGATGCTGGGGAGAATGATGCTAGCTCCATAGAAAGTTTTCCATATCGAAGTTGCTTGATTAGCTATATTAATGATGCGATTGACTTAGTATACCAAAAAATGAGGCGCATTAGGTTCATGAAAATATTTATTATTAATATATTATAACACATTATTTACTTTATTTTTTAAAATAATAAATAATTTTTTATCAAAAGGAAATAAACAAAACAAGAACATGAGGCCTACAAATGAATCTTAATTATGCTTGATGCATCAGCAAACAGGCGCTGATCTAGCCTCCGGGAAGCAGGGCAAGTAGATTATATCTTCATGGACTCATTAGCTATTGCACCAAATTTGGCAGCCAATCTACACACTTCTTCCCCTTTCTAAGAGTATAAGTGAAGGTTATAGACTCAACGTTATCAGCAAATTCTCAAATAGAATTGATCAAATTAAGGAGCATGGGGATAGTGAGACTAAGGCTTCTCCGTAATAAGATGGAGAGCAAATTTCAAATCAAACTCAAGCACAATGCTTCTACAACTCTGCTACCAAGCTAACTCAAAACCAGTGAAGATGGCAAATATTTTTGCATATTTTGAGGGACAGCCACAACTACCTGAAAAACCTGACAGCTACTCTCCCAAATGGTTCCTCATGATGCCCCCGAAGCCAACTGTACGAGAATTACCCCAAGAGCTACCATCGACATTTACTTTAATAGTATTGTCTAGTGGAGGAGACCACCCAACCTGGCCTCGCTCTTGAGATATATTTTTCCTAGCCTGCTGTCCCAGATACTACTTGAAAACATGAGAGGTGGTATAGATGATGTTCAGAGTGTACCAATCCTTCCACTTGTTCCCATTGAAGATCTCATCATTCTTGGCTATTCGAAGTTCCCAACACGTGATCATAAAAAGAATACCTTAAGTTGATAATGAGTTAAGCTTTAACCAAGTATTGAGATCAGATAGTTGAAAGAATTTATTATTATTTTTAATCTGGGAATAGACCTAGAGTATCCCCGCAACCGATAGCCGTAGGATTAATCCCACAAGGATGTAGAGTACTAGTTAAGGGGAAACTCTTCTTCTCATAGATATAACTCTATTCCTGTCATCAGGATTCGAACCTTGAACATATGGTTAAAGCCTAAAGGGCTTGAACTACTAGCCACTTGGACCACACCTAGTTTGGTTTTTGAAAGAATTGATTATTGTTAAGCTGAAAATTACCCCAAATTATTAGAGACCTAGGACAATTCGTCAGAATGTGAATAATTGATTCCTATTAGGTACCACATATTTGGCAAGAAACATTGGAGGACATGTGCCTCCTAACTCTCAGAGTCTCAGTGTGTTCGTGAGGCAATCATGTAGGGTTATAGAAAATGTTTGATGTTTTCGAGGATTGGTATATTTCATAGCCATGACTAGCTTTCAACATAATTACTAGCCAAATTAATAAATTGATTCAACCATCCCCTAGCAGAATATGATCCATTAGATGAAGCATTCCAAATCATTAAGTCATCATGATTTTGCCACCTCCCCTCTTTAATTTTACCACCTCCCCCAGCCAATGAAAAGACTATAATATCCCTCTGAAATCCCTTAACCCCTCCCCTTCCTCCTTTCTTATTTCCTCACCTCCCTCCCTCCCTCAAACCTTACCTCCCTCTCACTTCATCTCTTTCCCTCTCTGCAACGTCTCACTGCCTCACCTCCCTCTCTCGAACTGCTCTCTCCCTCTCTGGAACATCTATCACCCTCCCTCTCTGGAATGTCCACTTCGTCTTCAAGGTAATATTCCTCCCTTTCTCCTATTTTTTTCTCTGTGTTCTCTGGTATACCAGATTCTTGAATCCGGATCAATCCAAAAACAAGAATCTGGATGAACAAGATGAATTAAATTTGAATCAAACTTTCGGATTCTTGAATATGGATAAATTCGGATTCAAGAATCCGGACGTTTGATTTAGATTTAATTCATTTAGTTCCTCCGAATTCTTGTTTCCGGATTTATCCGGATTCAAGAATCCGGTAGTTCAAAACTGAATTAATGTATTTTGATCACCCGTTTGTTAAACTTCAACATTTAATTTATTTATTTATATTTTATTTATAAATAATATAATAATAATCATATTAACATTAATTTTATGAATTTATTTTACAAAATTATGACACGTACGAGGGGTGCAGCCGCTAGGGGTGGTGCACCCGCTAGGGGTGGTCGGATATCAGGTGGTCGGATATCAGCTAGTGTTGAAGACCGAAGGAGACCTACTATGTCGGCACACAAGGAGCAGGACGAGCAACGCCGACTTCAGTATGGAGTGCCTGAGGCTGTAGGTAACGTCCAGGCCGCTCAGTAGGAGCACACACATCAGGGGCCGGTACAGGAGCCGGTAGTGGAGCCGGTACTTGAGCTGGTAGTGGAGCCAGTACAGGAGCCGATAGTGGATCCGGTACATCAGGATCGGGGGCCGTGGTTCTTGAGGCTGCCTATGAGGATCACGCACAGCAGGGGCCGCAGATCAGGACCCGAAGTCATTCTCTGGCGGCCCATATGACAGATCAGTTCTCATCAGTTATGGACGAGAACATGTGTCTGCACGGTTGTGGGTTGAGCCCGACGTAAGTAATACTATTTTTTTTAAACATTATTTTGATTTATTTATAAATGTAATTGACTTATCGTTTTGATGTCGATTGCGGGGAAGAGGTGAGGTCATCGATCCACGACACTAGTGTATCTGCTTTTGGCCCTCATGACGAAATTGTTGCTCTTGTGAGGGAGTCGAAGCTTGATCCACTCAGGCGGCTTTGCTACAAGGTGATCGACAAGGGACTGATCAGTGCTTTTGTGGACCGATGACATTCAGACACTTCCAGCTTCCACCTGTCGATCGGTGAGATGACAGTCACTCTGGATGACGTCTCACAGCTGCTCCATATTCCAGTGATGGGGACATTCTACACCATGGCACAACTGGATAGGCAGACAGCTGCTGCTTTGCTGACAGAGCTGTTAGGCGTCCCTAGACCTGATGATGCTGAGATTGAGGGGAACAGAGGTATTTATGTTCTACTAGAGTGGCTGTGTAGCATGGTTTATACGAGGTGCTACAGAGATGGAGAGTGGGACATGGCAGCTAGGGCTTACCTATTGTACCTTGTCGGCACCACTTTGTTCGCCAAGAAGAGTGGGTCCTTGACGCGTATAGGATATCTGCACATGTTTAGGGACTTGAGTCGTGCCCATACCTACTCATGGGGTGCCAAGGACCTTACACATTTGTACGACCAGCTGAAGGATGTGAGTAGGTTTAAGACGAAGTAGGTGGCAGGTTTTGCGACCCTATTATAGGTACGAATGTTGTTGTATTAAATAAATTTTTCTTATACTTGTAAAGCGCCAATTTAAAAGTATCTGAATTTTTAATTTTCATGCAGGCCTGGATTTATGAGCACTTCCAGACAGAGGACTTCGGATCTAGACATGTCGATCCTTTGTACCAGGAGGCACTGCCCCGTGCCTCTCGTTAGGAAGTGGTCAGGGGCGCAGGACTGGTGAGGCCATATCGGCAGGCCCTGGATAGGCTGACTGTAGGCGATGTTACCTAGGACCCGTATGTAGGTCACAGTGTGCAAAAGTGGATGTAACCCACTGCTTCCGACCGCTACCGAAGCTCAATATACCGAGCTCGAGTTAATGAGCTCAACACACCGAGCTCAACTAAACTCTGTATGAGATGTGTTTTAAAACGAAACTCTTGTGCCTTTTAAAAAGTACGGCCTATTTTTTTATAAACCAACTCGTGTACACGAGTAATTACAGCCAAACACATGGTGCAATTCTAAGACACAAGACATAAATTTAATAAACATACATGCATAACATACATATATATATCACTCAAATAATAATGTATACAAAATACAGAGTAGTAAATGTATAAAGAAATACACCTAAGGTATGACGATTTAAAAGAGCAATCATACCTGGGGTACTTCCGCAGACTTCCCACGCAGGGGTCGCTTCCAAAAGTAAACCGCTACTACCTCAGAAAGCAACAAAACATAACCGCCCAAACCGTCACGACCTCTCAACACAAAGAAAAACGAAGTATAGTCATCGTAAACAAACATCCAACAAACATAAACAATCACGATAAGTAGAGGTCATCACTCGTCCTCGCCGAGCTCCTCCTGCAGATCATCTATCTGCCGAGTTCCCTCGCACTCGACATCGCCTGGTAACCGCCATGGATCAAGGCACCACGGAAAGTGGTCAACTTCTCAACAATACAAGATAAGCACGGCATAAAGAAATAAGCAACACAATAATGTATCTCAATCACCACACGTGACTCGACCATCTCACTCTGTGACTCGACTGACTTTATTCCTAATATCGCCACAGGTTCCATCCCCAAACCGACAGAATAGGTAAACGCAGTCCATCCCCAAACCGACTCCATACATTAATCAAAGCAGGTCCATCCCCAAATCGGAGCACGTTACAACGCCAGCCAATCCACCATAAACAAAAAGGGGACCTAGCACCCTCTATCCGGGTCCTGGCCAAAAACGCCATACGACTTCAGCTCTCTCACTGGCGATTAGCTCGCACGCATGTCAAAGAGTAACACAACTTACTTGATCACATATCAAATAAAGAGAGCATGCTTAACATGAAGAAAACGCACTGACATTTAAGCAATAAAACATTCTCGCATTTAAGAAACGCAATTCAACAAAGAATTCACAATTCACAACATATATTCAATCACATATCAAATACATGCAAAACCCAATCATATCACAACATTCCAAGCTCGACACCAATCAAGGAGTCCATACATAATAACATATAAAATAAAGTCTTAATAATGTCTCAAGAGTCAGTTCTTACGCTAGCATACTACGAAAGTATTAATGTGAAGCGCCCATCAACTCCGCATGTCAGCCGATAACGACCTCTACACAAATTGCCTGTTCAAACGAGCTCGACAACGACTTCGACACGCACGCTTTCTCGCCGACCGACACGCATAGCCTCGATCCGATTCACCGCTCCACGCCCTGGTTCGCCTCCGCACACCTTGATCTCGAAATCACACGATCTCTGAATCAGACTTCCTAAAACAAGCACAACTCAGTTCGATCTATGGGTTCTAATAACACTTAGCTCTCATCCCAAACTTAACCACAACCCAAAAAATATAAAAACTCAAGAACTTAAATATATTTTTCCTCTAACACAAAGTTAGGGTTTTCGATCAAAAGTTCATGAAAAAGGTTATCTGATGCTACAACAGATAGATCGACAACAACAACAACCAGAAGCAACGATCGACAAACTAAAACAAGAAATCGAACAAACCAAAAAGAAAGGGTTTCTGGGTACTGCCGATTGCAGAAAAACAGAGGAAGAAAATTTGTTTTACAAGCCCAATTAATCGGTTAGAAAGATAGGTAATATCATGAAGAAGAAAACCCATCAGTTTGACATGATTTGGAAGCATAAAATCAAGCAAAATGGAAAGAAGAAATCTGCGCTAAACAAGAGTACGAAGGAAAAGAAAATCTGCTTCTTCATACCTCAATGGTCGAGATGGTAAGATATAGGTCGAGAAGATGATGATGAACAAGATTGATGAAGAAAGTTTGTGCAGACCTGATGGAACTCAAGCGTTCTTCGATGGAGATTTTGGAGAAAACAAGGAACTCGTGAGCGTATGGGAAGGAAGAAGAAAGAATAAAAGAGAAATGAGTATTTGAGGGAAAACCGATCGTGGTATACAAACCGGGTGAGAGTAGCGGGTATAATCAGAACTCCAAATTTATAAAGATGCCAATCCCATCAATCATTCTACCCATCTAATCGCTCTCTCATAATTACCTCTACCGCTTGGCCAACGATCTAGACATCACACGAACGGCAAGTCGACAATGTAATTATTACAAACAATATAATAATAACGCTAATAACGCTCAAAAGAATACGAGTTATCATCTCGACACGATGTCGACTAAGGGTGCTCGTGCAAGCGCGACAAGGCTCTAACACGAGTTCGGAACGCGCCTCCTCGCCGACATGCGACCTCCTCAAATTTCTGGGTGACGCGACTTCATCAACTCGGACACCGACCTCACCAAAGAAATAGTGCATCGCTGGTCTCCCTCAAATTTCTGAAATGACCTCAAGAACGATCTTGGCACGGGATCTCGATACAAGATCTCGACGCGAGGTCTCGACACAAGATCTCGACGCGAGGTCTCGATACGACGTCCTAAGACGATGTCGATCTCGTCCTCAGGTGTTACACGGGAGTTCTACCCTATATCTTTATTCAGAGGCTTCATCCGGTTCGGGCCTCTGATGTATCCATACCTACCAGACAGGGTATTATGCTAGTTTGGACATGTGCATCGCATACCCGACAATCCCCGGGACATTAGACGGTAGTCGGTCTGTCCAGAAGAGATGGACGAGAGGTGGCTTCATTTTGATCAGCACGTCATTGTGCTTGGTCCTCAGGTGGAGCCTGGATCTCCGGACGTGGAGCCTGGATACATGGACTGGTTCCGACGTATCTCACATTCATACATTTATCCTGATCATGTACCAGTTCCCGGATCACCACCACCATCACCATCACCATTACTACCACCATCACCACCACCACTACCAGAGGTATGTTATAGTTATAAGTCTTATTTATTTATATCTTAAACAGCTGGCAATTAGAAAATAATATCTTTTTTTGTTGTCGTAGAGTGCTAGATGGGCTAGGGTGGATGAGATTGCACAGGCAGTGATGGACAGAAGCCTGCACATCCAGCCCGACACTGATGGTTGGGAGCTGATCCTAGTGCTCCAGAGATTAGCACGCCCCCTGGCCTTCAGACATATGCACGGCGACGGGTCAGGCGTAGGGGCGAATAGTAGCACTTTTTTAGTGTTTTCATATGTATTTTGATCAGATATATCTGTTTGTATTTGTATTTTGAGATATATGTATTTTATTTGTTCACAAATTTTATGTTATTCGTAACAAAGCACAAGGTAAATTCAATGACAACGCAAAATAGGACAACTGAAAAACAAGGTGACATTCAATAATAACGCAAAATACAATAACTGAAAAATAAGACGAAATAGGATAACAACGCAAAATATAACAACTTAAATGTTTGGCTGAATGCAATGATAACGCAAAATACAACAACAATAATAAAATACATCACGGCTGTGTCAAACTAGTGAAGCTTGACATTTCTAGATCAGTGCACATGGCGATTATTTCATCCACAGATCTTCGTTTCTTACAGGCGGAGAGTATCTGGTCAATGCTTTTCTGTAGATCTGCGTATAACTCGATTGGCCCGAGGCTAGCATACTGTGAAAAGACGGTGAACATCGTCTCCACGTCACTGCTATCTTCAAGTTTCAGAACATCATATTCAGCACGCCCGTGTTCCCAAGAAATAGGGTATCGATAATGGATATCACACACCCTACGGTCGTCTCCTGGTCGAACCACTATGTCACTAACTTTTTTCTTTAAGGCATTAAGGGTGATGCCTCTGTTTATCCTAAAACATTTTAGACTTTTGCACTCAAATGTGACGCCGTTGTCACCTGTTTTAATCCGACCACCGGAATACACAACAACAAGAATAGAAGTCATGGTTGTCTGTGTCGGTGGTGGAAAGTCCATTGAAACTGCACAGGGAAAGACATGCAAAAATTCAGCCATACATAAAATCCGGATTCTAAAATTCGGTAAATTCCGAATTCTAATTACCGGGAATAATTGAACTACCGGATTCTTATATCCGGAATATTCTGGAAATAAGAATCCGGAAAACCAGAGATCTCAAAAAAAAAAAGCGAACGCACTTCAGCTTGGGGATAAAAAGTCTTCAATAAAGTTAAGAATGAGATAAAACGCCTTCAAAAGTGGGACAGATCGAGAGAGGGAGGGAAAGATGGAGGTGAGGTGAGGTTTGAGAGGGAGAGATGTGAGGGAGGTGAGGATCGTGAGGCAGTAGCACAATATTTGTATTTTAGGGCAAGGGTAAAATTGGAAATTTAAAAATATGGGAGGTGGGAAAAATAATGAGGGGAGGTGTAGAAATCAAAGCCCTCAGTACATGCATCCTTCAAATAGAGATGGCCCATACCTCCGGGCTAACAAGGTTAGAGTTTTTTATTCGGAACCCATGACCCAACCCACTCTACGGAAGATGGAATAAAGAAAACAGGCAAGTCATAAGAAAATAGTTTTGATAAAAAAAAAAGAAGTCATAAGAAAAATGTGAAAAGGAATTATTATTATTATTATAAGCAACATGTTTTATTATTCATTTTTTATGACAAAGCTGATTTCTTAAAAAAGCACGAAAAACTCTTTTTTTGGTCGAAGCACGAAAAGCTCGTGTAATAGGAATTTCATACACTGATGAAAAAGTAACAAACCCCTTTTATTTTTATACGTAGATGAAAGAAACCTGCAAGTAGCGAAAAACTTTTGTCTTTGTTATGAAAAATATATAATGCGAAACTATCGAGTGAGAAAACGAGAGTGAGATGAGAGAAGAAACGAGAGTAAGTTGAGATATGTTTGGGAATGCATTAGCATCTGTTTTATTCTATTAATGACTGCATCGATTACAAGCCTTATATAGGCTATACACACATCACTAACTACCAACTAACTTGGTTACATTTCTGTTATAAGAAGATAACAGAATAACTACCTCCTAACTAACTCCACAAAAGACCATAAAGTCCCCAAACCATTATTAACAATTCTCCACCTTGGCTTGACTTTATGCTATACAACCTGTAAAATCTTCAAACAATGTTTGAACTTAGGCCCTGGCAGTGCCTTTGTAAATGCATCCGCTGGATTGTCATCTGTGCTAACCTTCTCCAGAATCACCTCCCCTTTTGCAACAACTTCCCTCACAAAATGGAGCTTGACATCAATATGCTTCGTTCTCTCATGGTAGACCTGATTCTTAGCCAAATGTATCCCACTTTGGCTATCACAAAACACCTTAGGAACTGCTCCATCTGCCTTCAAACTTGCAGCCATCCGCTTCATCCAGATCGCTTCCTTTATTGCTTCAGTAACCGCAATAAATTCAGCTTCAGTTGTGGATAAAGAGACTACATGTTGAAGAGGCACTTCCAACTAACCGTGTTACCACAGAACTTGAAAACATAGCCTGTCAAAGACCTTATAGAATCCAAACAGCCAACATAATCTGAATTAACAAAACCAGTAACATTTGGAGCACTGCCATCATGCCTTGAATACAGTAAACCAACTTCAGATGTTCCTTTCAAATATCTGAAGATCCATTTCATATCCTCCCAATGCAGTTTTCCTGGCTTCCCCATGTACCTACTCACCAAACTCATGGCATAAGCCAAATCTGGCCTAGTGCAATCATTGCATACATGAGACTACCTACTGCATTTGCATATGGAACCTTCTTCATATAGGCTATTTCCTCCTCTGTCTTGGGTGAATTCTGCTGAGAAAGTTTGAAATGCTGCGCCATAGGAGCCATCACTGCCTTAGATTGATCCATATTGAACTTCTTCAAAACCTTAGCTATGTAGCCCTTTTGGATGATGAACAACGTTCCCTTGGATCTATCCCTTGTGATCTGCATGCCCAGAATCTTACTAGCAGCCCCCATATTCTTCATTTCAAACTCACTCTCAAGCATCACCTTCACCTTCTCAATTTCTGCCTTGCTTTTACAAGCAATCAACATGTCATCTACATAGAGGATAAGGTAGATGACAGCTCTAATCTCAGTGTTCTTCAAGTAGACACAACCATCATACTCACACCTTTTAAAACCATTCTTCACAATGAATGTATCAAATCTTTTGTACCACTACCGGGAGATTGCTTAAGGCCATAAAGTGACCTTTTTAACAGGCAAACCTTCTCTTTTTCGCCCTTCTTGATGAAACCTTCTGGTTGAGTCATGTGAATCTTCTCCTCAAGCTCTCCATGCAAGAAAACTGTTCTCACATCAAGCTGCTCCAATTCCATGTCTTCTTGTGCTACCAAGGCCAGGACAATTCTGATTGAAGAGTGTTTCACCACAGGAGAGAACACCTCATTGTAGTCAATGCCCTCTCTTTGTGTAAACCCTCTAGCCACCAATCTTGCTTTGAATTGAGCCTTCTCCACTCCTAGAATCCCTTCTTTCAGCTTGAAAATCGACTTGCAGCTGACAAGTTTCTTCCCTTTTGGCTTGTTTACCAGCACCCAAGTACCATTATTATGAAAAGAGCTCAATTCTTCATTTATGGCAGCAAACCACTCTTGAGATTGCTTGCCATTTACAACTTCACTATAACTCCTATGTTCATCTCCTTCAATTTCCTCTACTGCAGTGAGTGTAAAAGCAACTATATCAGCATGGCCAAACTTGACTGGTTGCCTAATATGCCCTCTTTCTCTATCTCTGGCCAAGAGATAGTTCTGTAGGTAATCATCATTATGTACTTCAGTATCTGTCTCAACTTCAGCTTCTGTGTTCCCTTCCTGAGTAGGTTCTGGAGAATGTTCCTGAGCATCAGGAGCAGGTTTCCCCTTCAATGTCTCCACCTCCAGCTGAACTCTCTCATCACCTTTTTGTTGTTTTTGACTTGAAACCTTCTCAGAGTGATACATTTCAGATTCTCTGAACACAACATCTCTGCTAATCAAGACTCTTGGCTACCCCTTCTCCATGCACCACAATCTGAACCCTTTAACACCTTGAGGGTATCCCAGAAACATGCATTTCAGAGCCCTTGGATCCAAATCTTTGCCTTGGTTGATATGAGCATAAGCCATACACCCGAACACTCTCAAGTTTCCAAGATTTGGAGGATGACCAGACCACAACTCCTCTAGTGTCTTCATGCCAATAGCAGTAGATGGACATCTATTTATCAAATAAGCAACTATCATCACAGCTTCAGTCCAGAACTGTGCAGTACAATTTGCATTAGACAGTAAGCACCTAACCCTCTCCATGATTGTCTTGTTCATTCTCTCAGCAAGCCCATTCTGCTGAGGGGTTCCTCTAACTGTCTTATGCCTAGCAATACCATTCTCCTTACAAAATTTATCAAATTCTTCAGAACAAAACTCCAAACCATTATCAGTTCTAAACCTCTTGATCTTTCTACCGGTTTGAGTTTCAACTAAAGCCTTCCATTCTTTAAATTTTGCAAAAGATTCACTCTTATTCTTGAGAATGTAAATCCATACCTTCCTTGAGAAGTCATCAATGATGGACAGAAAGTACCTTGCTCCCTTGTGAGAAGGAACTCTTGATGGCCCCTATACATCACTATGAATGTAGTCAAGAGTACCTTTTGAGTGATGAGCAGCAGTGGCAAACTTCAATCTCTTTGCCTTCCAAAAAATGCAATGTTCACAGAACTCCAATGCATCAATGTTGTCTTTGCCCAATAGTTTCTGCTTGCTAAACTCCCTCAATCCACCTTCATTGACATGACCAAGCCTTTTATGCTAAAAACTTGCGTGAGACTGAACTTTCTCAGAAACTGCAGTGGCAGCTGTTGGAATCAAGTGAATTCAGAAACAATGGCCCTTAATTGTTTTGATGATAACAAATGATTAAGAGAATAATTTATTCTCTAATGTGTTTGTTAGTGTGCAGAAATCACTATTCATCTGAAGAAGATATCTCAGAAGACTTAGTGAAATCTTGAATTTCACACATCTAAGTCTGGCATTGATCGTCTGTTTTGTTGCTGACATGATGTGAAAGCCTTGCTCTGAAGTTGGTCAACTCTATTAGTGGTCAACGCTCTGGTGAGACCATACATGACTTAGTCAACTCTGTTGGTAAACCAAGCTCTGGTAAGACTAGCTCTTGACTTGGTCAACTCTATTTGGTCAGTCAACGCTCTGGTAGACAACACTTTATTGAAATCACATTATGTTTGGTCAACGCTCTGGTCTTTAGTCAACGCATACAACAGACTATGGTTAGACCACTTTGTGGAAGCCTTCATGCAATTCTACAAGACTCTCTGTTATATGAAAGGAAAATGAATTATACACTGAAGAAGTTGCCTCTGTTTCAAGCTCACTCTGGTGAACAGTACTCACTCTGGTGAACAGTGTAGCTCTGATAGGAAACAGACTGAGGCTTATTTAAGGCTACTTCACGTATTTAAAAGACCTCATTGATGAAGCATTTTAATGTATGAGGTATCAATAGGCCAAATGGAATGTCAACGAATATAATCATCAGGAAACTTGCTCTCGTAGGGTCTAATATTCAAAAACTCACAAGAGACAAACACTCTGATTTTGTCTATTGTGTCAGTATGCTTTGAGCAGAGTGAAAAACAACGTGACTTGCTAAAGCCACAAAAAGGGGATCTGAAGTCTTTTGAACTAGGTAAAAAGAGTTGTTAGGTCACAATGACACTATTCATAACCCTAGCTATATATACCTTACTTCATCCACTAAAGTAGGTTAACATTGTGATACAATGTGAGCAGCCAAGAATCATTCCAAGTACCTGAGATCACATTGAACAAAGCACTTAATCGTTTTTATTCTTTTAGTTTGAAAGTTATTCATTGTGCTTAAGTTTTTCATTGTATATCCTCTCTGTGAGAGTTATTTGATATTGCTTCAAAACATTTTTGAACATTGTATTTAGCCCAGTAAAGGCTGTATTCCTTAGAGGCTTGACTATACTAAGTCGTTCTAAGAAGTTGTGAGTATAGCCAGTTTGGCAGTATTATACTCTCAAGTGTAATCAGGTTGATTATAGTGGAGAAATCCTTCAAGTGTGTAAAGGGACTAGACGTAGCTATCAGGTGATAGTGAACTAGTATAAATCATTGTGTCACTCTCTTCTTTCTTCTCTTTACTTACGTACTGCCTTTTTTTTATTAACGAGTTGTTTTGAAAAGGTTTTCATAAACACACAAGCTTTGCGAAAAGATTTTTAAAACCCAATTCAAACCCCCCTTCTTGTGTTTTTGCCACGTTCAGCAGCAGTTCCTACAAGAGTACTCCTGTGAAGAAAATACAAACCATGATCTAACTTTCCCTTCATCAACACCATAGAACCCTTGGTAATCTTCAGAACTCCACCTTCAACCTTGCACACATAGCCTTGTGTATCAAGCATTCCAAGAGAAATCAAATTTCTCTTTAGTTCTGGTACATGCCTCACCCCTTGCAAGATCCTTATGGCTCCATCAACAAGTTTCAGTTTAACAACACCAATGCCAATCACCTTACAGGCCTTGTTATTGCCCAACAAAACCCTTCCTCCATGGCTGTCTTCATAGGAAACGAACCAGTCCTTATTGGGACACATATGGAATGTGCATCCCGAATCAACAACCCACTCTGATTTGCCCATTTCTTCTGCAATGCACATGACTTCAGCACTCTCATATCCCTCTGAAACAATATCAGCATCGCCATTGTTACTCTTTTGATCTCCGTGCTTCTTTTTCTTCTTGTTTTCGGGGCACTCGTTCTTCAAATGCTCCTCACTCCCACAGATAAAGCACTTCCTCCTCTTGCCCTCTTTTGACTTGGATCTTGGACCCTTCTTGCTCTTAGAATCTTTCTTTTCTGACCTGCCTCTTGTATACAAACTTTTAGCATCTTGATCTTCTCCTGCCTCAGCCTTCCTCTTCAGTTCCTTTGAGAACAAAGCAGACTGAACCTCCTCCAATGACAGCGTGTCTCTGCCATAAATGAGCGTGTCTAAGAGAGTATCAAACTCACTGGGTAACGATCTGAGCAATAACAGGGCTTGATCTTCATCTTCAATCTTGATTTCAATATTCTCCAGATCAAGAATGATCTTATTGAAATCATCTAAGGGATCTTCCAACCTTTTTCCCGCTGGCATCTTGAATGCATACAATCTCTACTTCAAATACAACCTGTTGGCCAGATATTTGGTAATGTACAGGTTCTCCAATTCAAGCCAAATCGCAGCAGCAGTCTTCTCCTTCAAGACCTCTCTAAGAACCTTGTCCCCCAAAGAAAGAATCAAGGCATTATGAGCTTTATCAAGCATCTCTTTCTTCTCCTTGTCAGATAGCGTGGCTGACATTTTCACTTCACCAGCAAGCGCTTCTTCGATCCCTTGATGGACTAAGAACGCCCTCATCTTCATTCTCCAAAGGCTGAAATCATTATTGCCTGTGAATTTTTCGATATCAAATTTCGCAGAACTCATCCCCATTCTTTGATTCACAAAGAACACCTCCAGGAATCCGAACTTGCTATTGATACCAATCTGTTATGAAAAAACAGATACTGCAAAACTATCGAGTGAAAAAATGAGAGTGAGTTGAGAGAAGAAACGATAGTGAGTTGAGATATGTTTGGGAATGCATTAATATCTGTTTTATTCCATTAATGACTGCATCGATTACAAGCCTTATATAGGCTATACACACATCACTAACTACCAACTAACTTGGTTACATTTCTGTTATAAGAAGATAACAGAATAACTACCTCCTAACTAACTCCTCAAAAGACCATGAAGTCCCCAAGCCATTATTAACAGTCTTCATTTATGTCGTGACGAGTTGAAGGCCACATAAGGTAATTGGCCTCCTTTGTTTCTTTCTCCTAATAAAATATCTTCTAAATAACAAAATAATTAAAAAACTTTAAGTTTATAGGAATGATGATAAAAAAAACAAAAATGTTGGATGTAATGAAATTATTTGTACCAACTTGATACGAATTGTGTGTGATATCATATAACTACTATCCACAATGTTCTTTTTTTTTTTTTTCGCGAAATCACCAATGTATTTTCACCCTGGCTGGTTGAACATTTCTACATTATTTTTCGTGTAAAATACTTTCGTAATAAAAAGCATTTTTCTGAATGAAAAGCAATATTTTCTTCCTAACCTTAAGGAAAAAAAAAAAGCAAGAAAGCCAACAATATTTTCTTCCGGCGGTGTAGCATCAATCTCACCTCAATTTATCAAAATAAACTTCTTAAGATTGTCATTAAGAAGAACAAAGGCATGGTCGCCCGCCCACTAAATTGAGCAAGGCAGATTATTACCACTAGTAAGAGGGATTTAAATAGACAAAGACATTTTACTCAAAATTCAGTACAAAAAGCATCATACGGTTCTCCCCCTACTTACCATGATTCCAATTACTTGAAAGTGAGATACCAAAGCACAAAACTTTCAAATAAATAAAAGAGGAACTATTAATATGAATTATATCACATAAAAAGATGGAAACAATATCACATAACATACAGTAACAGTTTCGTTCAAAAAAAACATACAGTAACAGTGAATGATGCTCATATAGGCAGGCACCCACGTGAACCTGAAATTATTACAACATGTCAATAAATAATGCTTCTGATGTTAGTGATCCACCACATTAACCTTTTTTTTTACTAAACATTGAGCAGCCTTAATGCTATAATTCTAAAAACTAACATTGATGCACATTGCACATCCCCTTCAATTGAGCATCGCAAACCATGCTTCTCAATACACCCTCTATCTAAATTATTTGTTTTCTCAACCAAGGCTGCTATAAAAAATAAATCCTAGTGTTGTTTGTAATTTCAAAATGGATTTCATAGTTATGCAGCCCTGACTAGTATTAGAAGAGTCAGGGCAATTTATACAAGCACAACCGTCTCAATCTTGTTTTCTTAATACAAAAATCATAAGTAGGACATACACATGCACTACAAACATTGTTAAAACAACTAAAATAAGCCAGTGTGAAGTAACACAAGCAAAATTGGATGATCAAAAGGAGCTTCGTGGATGATTAATTGATGCCCAGGAACATCAACGCAGCTGAATGCAAGTTTGAGGTTATCCATCGTGTTTCTACATCATTACATCAAGTGCATACATAATTATCACATGCATACACTATGCTTTTTATGTAACTCATGACGTTGGGGAGAGAATAACACATCCCCTTCATCACATGCATACACAACATAACTACTAGTAATTGGGAAGCACATCTCAAACAAATTATGCACAGATGAGAAAAGTCAATTTTACTAACAAATACAAATCTAGCCTATAGACTTCCTCACCTAACAGTCTCTTACATTCTCATTCTCATAGCCCTTACAATTCACCAACACAAGTATTTGTTAGTAACCAATTCTCCACAGCCTTCCTGGTTTCCCATTAAAAACGAATCACTTACATGCCCTTCAAATTTCTCACAAATCTTTTACATGTGTATTGTGTTCCTCATATCTACCAATATAATAGAAGCTGCCTATTACAATATTTAAGCAATTTTGATTGAACCCAACATAACAATGGAGTAAACAATGAGTAGCAATATATGGTAATTACAACTGCAAAGAACCACATATTACAGAATTAAAAGTGCAAACATAAATAAACAAGATTTGAATAAAAAGTGGTTCCCAAGAAATACGTGCAAATATTTTACATTGTTGGTTACAATAAATTTACAATATCACAATCTCCTACAAAATAATTTTCAACATTATATAGATATACAACAACAACTGCAACATCTAATAAAGCAATTCACATCATCACCTACGCTCTAACGTTCATCATCTTCGGTATTTTTGTCAACAGCCACATCAATTCTTTCATACCTGACATCCAAAGGGTGATCAGGGATTTTAACAAGAGACTCTTCTTCACGCCTCTGGAAAAATATCACCCACATAAACAGCACCACAAACGTCACCAACGCAACACACACAGTCCCAAAAATGACCCTAGCAAGAAGTTTCAACGAACGAAACTTTCTACTCTCATCAAGATTTAAGCCACGAGGATCAGCAGGTTGAGAATGCGATGACTTAGAAACCTTCCTCAAACTAAGCTTCCATGAATAAACACTAACAACCTGAACCGAATCAGCATCATTGGAAGAACTCATGCCCACAAACACGGATTGGCTACCCCAAATCTTAAACAAATCAATATTATGCGAAACAATGGGATTTGAAGATCTGGGTTCGTTCCCTTTGCTCAACCTAACTTCCAATGTGTTAGACCCAGCTTCATAATCGACCCAAGCTTTCAACTTTTCGCCACTGTTGAGAACCAAATTGACAGTAGAAGCATTGGCAACAGCGACGGACACGAGGCTTCCGACGTCGATGCCGATGTGATTTGCATTCAGATCACCCACATTGTCATCCTTTGAGGTATCAAACTCCACGCCGACGTAACTGTTCGTTGGAGGAGAATTAGAAAGGCCGAAGGAACCGTTACCGGGGAACGCGGCAGCGATATTGCCAGGAACGAGGACGAGGAGCAGGCCGTCGCCGGCGTCGGGGGAGATGGAGAAGGAGAACTCGACTGAGAGGGAGATAGGGTCGGAAAAGTTGATGGGGTGGCGACGGAGGAGGAGGCCGGCAGCGAGAGGAGAAGGGCGGGTGAGTTTGACGTGGGACCCATCGGCGTTGTCGGAGACAACCTGGGCATCGCCGAAGAGGTCGATGTCGGGGTCGAAATTGGGGTTAACGGAGAGGGATTGTGCGGAATAAGAATGAGAAGGTTGTACGATGAGGATTAAGGAAAAAAAGACGAAGAGGGAAAATGCAACCATTCCGCTACGTTTCCAAGGGACAACAACAACAACAACTCTTTTTCCCTCTACGTCTTGTTGGGGTTGAATCCTCATCTGTTTTGTTTTGTGTATCTACCGCTCGAAATCTATACGTTTTGCTGTTGTGGATGCTGCTGCTAATGTTTACCACTCAATCACCTTTATTGTTAGTTTTTCTTTTGCCTTAGTTTGATTTTGATTTTACTTGAAAATTACTAATTATAATTTGTTTGTGTTGATCTCGTCAAAAAAGAATTTGTTATGTTGATGAGGTTTAAGAAAAATGTGTAATTTTTTTAAAAAGAAAATAACTAACAATCTATTGAAAATATCATTTAGTTGTTAAGCGCAAAATTTGGTTCTTCTTACAATTAGATTTTGTAAAAATAATTTTATTGTAATAATTGCAATATGAGCTGGCTTATGGGAACCAATGACTTTTTGCAAAGCAGGAGCTGGCTTATCTTAGTGTTTTTTTTTTCTTTCTTTCAGTGCATGTGCTGGAAAAATGTTAAATGTAGCTTTGGCTATTTCTGTATTTTTTTTTATAAAAAATAAACAGTAAATTCCAAGAGGAATATGATAATCAGCTTCTGAGTTTTGCCTTAGGTTTTTTCATCCTCTTGCAGTTTCACTTGTGCATATCAAATTTGTCCAAAATTCAACTGAGGCGATATTCTCGAATCTATTGATGTAATCAATATCAACTTATATTGTATTGTCTGGTACAACCTTGACCACTTAAATTAAAAGTGATGTAATTCTGAACCAATTTTAGGATCCAAATAAATTAATTCTCAATCCTCTATTTTCAATTTTTAGATATTTGAAGAGGAACATGTTATAATATAAAACATATGTTCTTTTCCAATTGAAAAAATATAACCATTTTCAGCTTAAATTCATTGTGGAGTTAACTTTCCATGTCATTCTTTATGGGTGACAAAACATTTTCCTCTCAAGCTACTGTGAGAAAGAGACGTGATTAAAGGACTTCAGCTAATCATAGTTGATCAGTGCTCATTATAAGATGGGCCTGTGCATTGTACCCAATGCTGTAAAGCTTTGCAGCCATCGCCAGGTTGGGTCGAACTCAAAGCCTAGGACACACTTTAAGGGCTCATATTTTTAGTGTAGCCTAACTGAAAAAAAATGTCCCGTTGCTGAAATGATTTTGCCAAAACATGTTGCTATTGGACCTAAGAGACAATGGAATTGGAGAAGCGATTTTGGACTTTACTTGAATGTTCTGTCATGGTGCTCAATTTTGTAAATAAGTAGTTACAACTAAAATTGATTTTATTACATATCTAATATTTGGGTTTTATGTAATTTATTGTTGGGACAGAAACTTAATGGTTGTAAATAATTTTTTATAAAATAAAAAGTAAACTCGATGGTTAAATTGAAAAACATAAACCTGGATTAATAGTAAAAAAAATTTACTCAAAAACATATTATAGGTTATTATAAACTTATTATTTGCCAAATGGGTATCAAAATAATTTTTTTAAATGATGGTTTCCAAAAATAAAATTACATGGTGCAACTTGAAGGTTGTGTAGTTCTTGAACAAGAAAACACTTTTGTAAACTTCTAATTGTGACTAGTACTAAAATAAGAATAACCAAATTTTGAGTGAGGATAGATTTTCTTCGATTGAAATTGATAAATGTGTTTACACTAAATTTCTGAATGATAAATATGTAAGTATTTGCTTATATGTGGATGATTTCCCTATTTATATAATAAATAGTATCAAATGTTTTCATACAACTAACTTTGATATAAAATATTTGGGATGAAATAAGCATAATATTGGGTGTTAAAATCACGAGGAAGAATGATAGCATAATCTTATCCCATGAACATTCTGTTAAGAAACGTTTTAGGAAGTTTAGTCATTTTGAAACTAAGTAATTCGTATCATTTAAAACGCTAACACTCAATTAAAGAAAAATAGAGTTAATCATTTTGCCTAATCTAAGTGTGCCTTAATTGTTGAGAGTTTATTGTATTTGATGAATTTCTCACGACATAACATAACACATGCTATAAGTAGATACAAAATCCTAATTAATATCATTGTATTATGCTTGATAGAGTCATGAAATATCTGAGAGTGCCATGAATTATGCTATTCATATAATGGAATTTTCACTATACTAAAAGGATACAATAATGCAAATCGGGATCCATATTCAGATAAGACAAAATTCACTAATAGTTATATACGTACACTATGTGGTAGTGCAATTATTTTGTGATTAGTCAAAGAAACTATAATTGCTACATTTACCAGGGAGTTAGAGTTTTAAACTTTGTATTTCGTTGGTAACAAGACTGAATGGTTGAGAAACTTCTTAATAAATGTTTTGTTAGGAATAAAACCAACACCTTGTGTCACTATACTTTATAAAAAAAAAATTAGTGTCAATATATTGTAATTGCCATGTTCTATTTCTTTGCAATAGAATTAAGTTTACTATAATAAGGTAAAATTTAACTTACCTATAATCTAATATTTGTGTGCTCCTTTTAAATATTGAGAGGAGACCTAAAAGTATTAAGATAAACATTAGCTAACAACTTAGTAAGTTAATTTAATTGAGTACAAAATCACTTTCTAAAAAATAAATTGTGTTAAACCAAGTGACAATAACCATTATATCTATAGAACAAGATTTTCGATGGTAAATATAGACATATTACATCAAGACATATGCTTGGTAAAATAGGATAAACGGCTCTCTCCCTCTATCTCATGTAGGGAGAGAATTCGAATTGGGGCACAAGCGCCCCTTCCAAGAGAGAATGTGGACTTATTGGCAAAGAAGTTGTTTAAGATTGAATGGGATAATGGAGACAGACTAAAACCAAGATGCTACATTCAAGAAGAGCTTATGGAGGGTTATGGAAGTCAGGGAAGGATGTCGTGATTGTGACATTACTGAGAAAGAATATTGGCTTCTTCATAATGAGGGACAAGCTAAAGGCTGCGTGGAAACTGGCAGGAGGTATAGACATGATTGATATTGGCCACAGATTTTTCATGGTCAAGTTTGATCTAGTCGTTGATAAAGAAAAGGTGATTAATGGTGGTCCTTGGATGATTTTTGACCACTGTGTCGCAGTTAGGCCGTGGGAGCCAGACTTTGTGGCTTCTGAGGCAAAAATTAATAAGAATTTGGTGTGGATACGATTTCCGTCTTTAGGCATGGAATATTACAATGAGAGAGTTTTATTGGCCCTAGCTACTATTGTTGGAGACCTAATCAAGGTGGACATCAGAACCGTTAACGCATCTAGAGGTAAGTTTGCTAGGATTTGTGTGGAGATTGATCTTGATAAGCCAGCGGTGGGCAAATTCTAGTTTCGAAATAGATGGTTCAATGTGGAGTATGAAGGTCTTCACTTGTTATGCAATAAATGTGGATTATATGGCCATATTAGCAAGAACTGTCACACTATGATGGAATGAACTACTATCATGATTCCGGTAGCAGCTGCGGCGGCTGATGACAGATTTACGTTGGTACAAGAAGATGATATTCCACAAGCAAACCCTAGCCCTAATAATTCGAAAAGCAAACCCGAGGATCAAGGGTGGGGAAAATTGCATGGTGATTGGATAGAAGTGAAGAAAGGAAAGAAATATGCATGTGGGACCAAGAAGATTATGGGAAAAATAAACAAAGGACGCAGTTACGGAAAAAAATTATTCTCGCCATCGGTTCAACATTTTTAGGGATAAAAACAGGGGAAAGAGTGTGGGTTTAATTGATTGCAGAGCTGGAAGATCCCTTATTTCTCTCCACCCAGGCGCTAACGTGAAGAATCAAGGTAAGATACGGGTTAAAAAAAGCATTTGCATAGAATTCTAAATTCCGAGATTGTAGGTGTGGAAGTGTTGGAAACGTCCGTGAGTGCAGGAGATAAATTGTCAACAGAAACATTAAAAGATTGGAATTCAACTGGCGGGTGCACCATAGACCCACCTAGGAGAGCTTGTACTGAATCACAGCCAGAGCAAAATGATGACGCCATTGACAATTCTACAGTGTCCGGAATCTTTGAAAATAAGGAAATAAGACAGGATGAGTTACATGCAATTTCACTTGAAAGGAATGATGGCACCGTTAATAAGGGTGTTCATAGTCCTCTTTTGGATACGAATCAGAACTTGAATGACAAGGTTGATGACACTGAATTGATTGCAATCACCCCTGATCGTGTCTCAAACTCCATGTCACAAAACGCAGCTCTTGTTGCTACTATGCCTGATTTTGTTGCCGGTGTTTTATCAGTTACTAGCAAGAATTTTGATACACCAGTGATTAATTCAAATCCTAATGTTATTCATGATATGCAAATTCTTGCCAATTTTTTGGGAAATGGGGATAAGGGTGACCTAAAGAAAGACTCTATCTCAACAGAGCATGGCAATGCTGTTGAGGATAATTCTGAATTCACAATGGTTTTGTCTAAATCTCAGAAGTATAACCTGAGATAATATAGAAGACTCAATTTTATATTTAAGTGAGTTTGTTTTATATGGGTATTGGTTTATGCCCCCCATGATTTTGTTTTATTTTTTTTTCTTTCTTTCTTTTCATTAATAAATTTATGGTGACATAGGGTCACCTTGCCTTAAAAAAAAATATTACATCAAGACATAATGTGGTTAAACAAGTGTTGTAAGATGGAATAGCTTTCATTGATTGTGTGAAGTCATAAGTGAATTTGACTTATTTTTTGACAAAGCACTCCAGAAGAAAATTGATATATGAAACATTAATTAAAGGGAAAAAGATCAAGGCCAATTTGAAATTGAAAGCAATAATATATAACCCCACCTTTATGATTGAAGATTCCATTAAGAATGTTCAATTGGTAAAAAATGCCACTAGTTAATTTGCTAGCACTATTCCTTTTGTCCTTTTATATGATGTGAGATGTGCTACAATACATCATTACCAGGATGAGATTCAAAACTGTTGGAAAACTGGACCTAAAAGTCCCACATCACCCAAGTATGAGTGAATTATAAAGTATATATGATGGGGTGTCTTAGTGTTTATTATCTAGACATTTGGAAGAAATGAAAACTCACCCAACTGGACTAATAACACATGCAAACCGAGCTGCGAATTAAGCCTCTAACTCAGAAAAAAGGGAGTGCAAGTAGCTTAACTGCCTGACTCATTGAGTTCAAGCTTAAAACAAAAAAATAAAATAAAATAAACAAGATTATCATCCAAGTCAAACATAAAAAATAAAAAGGATTAACTATGTTTGGACTTGAAGGGGGTGTTGGAAAACTGGACCTATGAGTCCCACATTGCCCAATTGTATGAGTGAATTATAGAGTCACTAGTACATGAAACGTATAAGAATTAACCATATTACACCGGTTTCTTGTATAACAGGTGAAAAATGTGAACACAGTGGTAATTTTGCAATTAATATGTGAGTTAGACAATTTACGCGTAACATTTTACACCGGTTATTTAAACAACCAGTGTAAAATGTTAACGCGGTGGCAATTTTGCAATTTACTGGTGATTTTTTCTAAACATTTTAACCGATTGTTTAAAAAAACGGTGTAAAAGTTTTAAAATTTAAATTTTATAACGTTTTATACCAGTTTGTGTTAAAAACTGGTGTGAACATGTTGTTTTCCACCTTTTTATTTGCGAGACCGAGAAAACATTTCATTCTCCCTCTTCTTCCAGAAACCCTTACACTGTCACTCTCATGAAGAACCACATCATCCATTCTCTCACTCTCACACCACCACCACCTTTCTCCGACAGTCATTCTTCTGTTCTCTTTCCCTAGTAAAGCTCTATGTCTCTCTGTTTCTCGTTTTCGTTCTCCTTCCTCTTTCTCTCGTTTTCCATCGTGTTCTCATTTTCGTCGCCGTTTTCGTTCTCATTTATGTAGCTGTTACCGTCGCCGCTATTTTCGTCTCCTTTACTGTCACCGCCGTTCTCATTTCACAGGCATGTTATTTCTAAAAAAACTCTTATGGCCGGTTTGTTGTTATTGTTGATGAAGTTGATGATATTAGATGCTTTTTGTAGTTGATTCCATGTCCTTAAAAAAAGAAGTAGTTTGCATGCATATTTATTTCCATGTCCTTGGATTTTAGGTTTTATTTTCTTAATGATACTCCTAGTGATGAAATTGCTCCTTATTTTCTGTTTTGATGATACTCCTAGTGATGATACTCCTTATTTTCCTATTTTGACAACAGACGATGTCTTCAGAGGAAAACTGTGATCGTGGGGAGCGTCGTACTCGAATGGCTTCGAGGAGATCACGTCCGTCTATTAGCAGGCCGATGATGACTGCGAGTGAGTATCGAGACAGCTTCTATGAGGATCGCAGTTTGATGGTTGGGGTGTATACTGATCCTCGTGTTGGTACTAATCGTTAGGGCCCAGGTCATCATATGCGCATGATTCAGAGGAGACCACCCTCTCCCAGGAGGCCCGTAGCTGCTAGGGAGGTTCGTCGAGGGCCGGACATTGTACAGGTCACCAGTGATGACGATGAGATTGAAGAGTATACTCCATCCACACCGGAGTATTCTCCCATCGCACCTGAGTACACTCCATCGACTCCTTCGGAGGAATCTACTGCCCGATTTTGTCCTAGTTACTCCTCTATTGGCCAAAACTAGCAAGAAATATAGGCTTCATGATTCTTCTTCACATAATGCGGGAATTCTAGGGTTGATGCATTAGTTGAAAAGATACAGTGTGAGGAAGTTGACGCATTTTGTCCACAAGATGATGGCGAAACTAGTGAGTTCTTCTCTGGATTCTATGATGATGTCGAGAAAATAACTCCTTGGTTAATTTCCCCATCATCTTGGGGATAAACTTTATCAGCTTCCTCCTCACTGTAATTTTTTCTTCTAATGCTTCAACCCTACACTTCTTGCATTATATTCTTCTTCAAATAATAATGTAGGAAGTGTAGGGTTGAAGCATTAGAAGGAAAAATAAATGAGGAGGAAGCTGATTAAGTTTGTCCCCAAGATGATGGGATCATAAAATCCAGAGAAGAATTCATTGTTTTTGCCATCATCTTGTGGATAAAATGCATCAACTTCCACCTCATTGTATCTTTTCAACTAATGCATCAACCCTAGAATTCCTGCATTATGTGAAGAAGAATCATGAAGCCTATATTTCTTCTTCACATAATGCAGGAAGTGATAACAGGGCTGTAGTTATCATCACATAATGTAGATATATCATTGCTTTTTTATTTGTGTGTAAAATTGACTGCTAAATTAAATTATAGTTTGAATATTTGGTGCCAATTCAACTGCCAATTCTTGTCAAATTTGGTGTATATTTTAATTGTCATTTAGAGTGCATCTGGGCTGGTATGGACAAAAACAAAGCGATTTAAAAAGACTATACTTTTTACACCTGTTATTCTTAAAGCCGATTTAAAATACAGACGTTTTACACTGGTTATCAACAAAAACTGGTGTAACAATTAAGTATTTTATACCAGGTTTAGATTATAACCGGTATAAAAAGCATATTTTCTACTCGGGTAAATAACCGGTGTAAAAACCCCAACGTACAACACCAGGACTATCTACACCGGTACTAAAACCGGTGTAAAATGTCGATTTTAACCGGTGTTAAAACCCTCTTTGCACTAGTGAGTATATATGTTGGGGGCGCCTTAGTCCATAGTGTCTAGACATTTTGGACACTCACCCAATTGGATTAATAACCTACGCATACAGGGTTGCACAAATTTGTGCCCGTGACTACTACAAATACCAACAAAAAATTTTAGGACAAAACTTACCTACAGTACCATAGGTGTTGTAGGTGTTGTTCTCTACTAAAAAAACATAATATGTGGGCAGTTATGAGTTTGGAGATATTTATGGGTTTGAGTAATTATTGGTAGTTATGAGCATTTTTAAGTAAATCACCGCACTAACTACACGTATGGTACTGTATCTAAGTATTTTCCAAACTTTTAATGGTTCTCGTATGCCTTCCAGGTACTTTATGAATCACAAAATATACTTAATTTATCAAATCACCTATATTAGTGTCAAAGTTGGGCAGTTACAAAATCCCTAAAGCACTTGTAAATTATCAAACACATGCATGGTGGATTAGCTTATAACAAAATCAATAATGAGTGAATTGTCGCCGTGTAGTAAAACTGGTATATACATCATAGTGTTTTAATTTATGAAACCCCTTCACCAGCTCATTTGTATGTTTTGGTTCATAAATATGTTTATTGATTGCAATTCTACCAACTCTGCACCAATTTTTATATCAAAATTTATAGTCATCAATTTTCAATGTATGGAGATGAATTATTTGATTGTAGAGGGTTTGTGGGGATGTTCTAATGTTGAGTGGATTGCGCAATCATCTGAGGGATTATCTGGCGATTTGATCATTATGTGGAGGGAAGGGATGTTTCACACAAATTTTCACTTCTCTGGAGCTGGTTTTATTGGCATATGCTTATTGTTTGGTGAATCGAATGTTTATTACATTGTTAACGTATATGCTCTGTGTAATTTGGAAGGGAAAAGAAAACAATGGAATGACTTGCTCATGTCTAAGAGGGGTTTTATGAATGGGAAGTGGTGTATTGGTGGAGACTTTAATGCGATAATGTCAAGAGGAGAAAGAAAGGGGAGAAGTGGTGAAGTGTTCAACCAGATTGAAGCAGATGAATTCATAGAATTTGCGAACAGAATGGAGGTTTTTGATGTTCCATGCCTTGGAAAAAAAATACACATGGTTTAGTAGAGATGGGAGATCAATGAGTAGGATTGATAGATTTCTTTTGTCGAAAGATTTAATTGATGAATGGAAGGTAACTGCCCAATGGATCGGCAAGAGAGACATATATGATCACTGTCCGATATGGTTAAAGACCTCAACAGAAAATTGGGGTCCCAAACCATTTCGGGTTAATAACTGTTGGATACAACATACGGATTTTCTCTCTTTCATCAAGGAATACTGGAGTATCTATCAGGTTGAAGGTTGGAGAAGGCATATCATCAAGTAAAAATTGAAATTTCTGAAAAGTAGATTAAAAATTTGGAATAAGGAGGTGTTTGGTGTTGTAGATCTCAGAATTGACAAAGTGGTGGAGGAAATAAATTTGTTAGATGATGCAGCAGCTATTGGAGAGATAGTGGATCCGGTACAAAGGAAATTGATGTTTACTCAATTCTGGCAGCAATTGCACATTAAGGAGAGCTTGATTTTCCATAAATCCAGAGCTAAATGGGTTCTTGAAGGAGATACAAACACAACATTCTTTCATGCGTGTTTGAAGTGGGAGAAAGAATCAAATTGTGACATTAATGTTGGGGATGAATGGATAAATGATGTCCATAGAGTTAAAGAAGAGGTAAAAAAGTATTTTCAACAAAGCTTTGAATAATCAGGCTTTCAGAGGCCGAAGTTAGATGGAATAGAGTTCAAGCAAATATCAGAGGAGGATAATATAGCTCCAACAACCTGGTTTTCAATGTAAGAGATTAAAGAGGCTATTTGGAGCTGCGATGGCAATAAAAGTCCAGGACCAGACAACTTCAATTTTAGTTTCTTTAAATCTTGTTGGGAGGTGGTGAAGGAGGACGTGTGTTCATTTATTCAGGAGGTCCACTCTAATGCAAGTCTTCCTAAAGTTATCAAAGCTTCCTTTATCACTTTTATTCCCAAGAATGATAATCCACAGTCGTTGAACGAGTTTAGGCCGATATCTCTCATTGGAAGCTTATATAAGATCATGGTTAAGTTGTTGGCAGGGCGGCTGAAGAAGGTGTTAGATAAAGTCATTTCTCCTACCAAACTGCTTTTCTCCCCGAAAGGCAAATTCTTGATGGTGTTTTAACTGTAAGTGAAATTCTGGATGATGCAAAGAGAAGGAAGAATACATGTTTATTATAGAAAGTTGACTTCAAAAAGGCCTACAATTCTGTTAATTGGAGCTATCTTGATTACATGCTGCAGAGATTGGGATTTAATCAAGTATGGAGAAGGTGGATGAAAGCCTACATATGCTTTTGTTCTGCTTTAGTGTTAGTCAATGGGAGCTCGATGGAGGAATTCGAGTTAAGAAAGGGATTGAAACAAGGAGATGCGTTGGCACCTTTTTTGTTCTTAATTGCAGCTAAAGGATTAATTGGGCTGATACATAAAGCTATTGATGTGGGCTGGTTCAAGGCGTATAAAGTAACTTCAGATATCTCTTTTCCAGTTTTACAATTTGCGGATGACACAATAATTCTCGGGAAAGCTAAATGGAGCAATTTGTGGTGCATTAAAATAATATTGAGGAGTTTTGAATTAGCCTCGGGACTTTGTGTAAATTTTTCTAAAAGCAATCTTTATGGAGTAAATGTGGAGAACAGATTTATAGTGGCAGCCTCACAATTTCTTTGTTGCCGAATTGGGCAGATTCCATTTAAATTTCTGGGAATTAAAGTCGGGGCGAATCCAAGAAGGCAAACAACATGGGAACCGGTGTGGAAAGGATGAAGAAAAGGCTTTTATCATGGAAAGGTTGACAGCTCTCTTTTGGAGGCAGAGTGGCTTTAATTAATTCCGTTTTATCAAGTTTGCCACTATACTACTATTCTTTTTATAAGGTTCCAAAGAAGGTGGTAAAATCACTTATTTCTATTCAACGACACTTCTTGTGGGGCGGCTGTGACGATAGAAAGAAGATTTGTTGGGTTAAATGGGACAAAGTTTGCCTTCCGAAGAAGCTTGGCGGCCTGGGCATAAAAAATTTGGAGGTGTTCAACAAGAGTTTGTTGTTGAAATGGAAGTGGAGATGCTTAGTGGATCACAAAGCAATCTGGTATGATTTACTGTCGCATAAGTACGGAAATTTGTCGAGCTGTGTGCTGGAACCGACACGGATTCGGAGTAAATTCTCGGTATGGTGGAGAGATAATGTGGATTTTGACTGGTTTTTTGACTCAGTTAAGATTAAGCTAGGGGATGGAGTCAAAGTGAAATTCTGGCAAGATGTGTGGATCGAAACGAACAAAATTATGGATAACTACTCAAGATTGTATCATATGGCTGTTGACAAAAGCTTATCAGTAGCAGAAGCAGGTGAGTGGATTGAAAATAGGTGGCATTGGAAGTTGGTATGGTGGAGAAATCTTTTTATTTAGGAAGAGACTTTATTAGCAGAATTAACAGACTTGTTGAATGGCATCTCCCCCAATAGAGAAGCTGAAGATAAATGGTGTTAGTGCTGGGATAATTCTAGTGTCTTTTCAATAAAATCAGCTTATACAAAGCTGATCCTTCATACAATTTCTAATGCAGGTGACAATATGCAAAACCATATTCTGTCCAAGGCTCTAATAAACTTGTGGAGCTCATATATTCCTTCAAAAGTAAGTGTAATGATT
Organism: Calophaca sinica; assembly: GCA_037113605.1. Classification (NCBI taxonomy): domain Eukaryota; kingdom Viridiplantae; phylum Streptophyta; class Magnoliopsida; order Fabales; family Fabaceae; genus Calophaca; species Calophaca sinica. Next base: position 48,124,353 of record CM073735.1, read on the forward strand.
TGGAGACTATTGCTGTACAAATTACCTACAAAAGATCAGCTACAACGACGAGGAAATGACACAGGACCTCATAGTTCTACTTGTGTACTATGCTTTCAAGAGAATGAACACACAGACCACTTGTTTTTCTCTTGCAGATTCTCCTATAATATTTGGACAGCAACTTTAGCATGGCTGGGATTTTCGGGTGCTTTTGCAGACAGCGACATGGATCATTTTCTGCAATTTGGGGCGCTTATTAAAGGACGTCACACCAAAAAAGTAAGATATTTGATTTGGGGTGCTGTAGTTTGGATTTTGTGGTCGTTACGAAACATAATCCTTTTCCAAGGAGTGATAGCAGCTTTTAATGCAACTTTGGCACAAATTAAGACCATCTCTTAGGGATGGTTTGCTCATAGGGAAGACAGACACACTGATTTATCTTTTTCTGATTGGTGTATGGATCCAATAGAATGTATTAACTGTCTAAAAAAATCCTGTGATTTAAGTTGTACTCATGGGTTGAAGTATCCCTTGTACTCCTTATAAATAAATTTTTGCTTATAAAAAAAATAACAATCTTCACCAGAACATTATTAGACTTTGGAGTTAGCTTTTCATGTCATTGTATTTGGGTGACAGAATTTTCCTCTAAGATACGGTGATGACGAGACGTGACTGAGGGGTTTCGATCAATCATAGTTAATTAGGGCCCATTACAAGGTGGGCTTATCTCATGCATTGTGTACATGGCTTGAAGTTTTCAGCGTGGGAATTGCTAAAGGCACTTACCATTTTGCTGGTTGCACCCTATATTCGACCGTGTTGACCATTATACCCCTGATAAAATTAAGTTTTTTTTTATCATTCGTGTCTCTCGCTAAAGTGGTATTTGCGAGTGAACAAAATTTTAATTTTTGTTCACTCACAAATATCACTTTTGCGAGTATTGTTTTTTTACTCACAAAAGTGATCTTTGCGAGTGAACAAAAATTAAAATTTTGTTCATTCGCAAATATCACTTTTGCGAGTATTTTTTTACACGCAAAAGTGATATTTGCGAGTGAACAAAATTTTAATTTTTGTTCACCCGCAAATTGCAATTTGAGACTGAGTATGAGGTTTACCCAAAAAAAAAGGATGGTTGACTGTGTTGCAGCATTTGACCAAAGAAAAGGTGCTTTGTAAGGGTGATTGCTGCTTTAAGTTCACGCGTTTTTTTTCGTCCAGTCAGCAAAAGCTTTGCAAATTTAAGCAAAAGCCTCGCAACTTTCAGCAAAATTGCACAACCTTCTCAAATTTTAACAAAAAAAAAAAAAGGTTGCACTCGCAAATTGTAATTTGCGAGTGTACAAAAATATTGTACATTCACAAATTACAATTTGGGAGTGGATTTTTTTTTTTACACTCGCAAAGACCAATTTTTTGAGTGAACAAAATTTTAATTTTTGTTCACTCACAAATATCATATTTGCGAGTTTTTTTTGTTACTCGCAAATATGATATTTGCGAGTGAACAAAAATTAAAATTTTGTTCACTCGCAAATTGGTTTTTGCGAGTGACACGAATGATAAAAAAAAAAAGGTTTAATTTTTTACAAAAGCATTTTGAGAAATATAAGGTGTCCCAGCAAAATGCTGGGTGCCCTTAGCAATTCCCTTCAGTGTTGCAGCCTGGGTTGGTCGTACTCCAAGCCCAGGACACATTATTCAACGGCTCATATGTATTTCTAGCCTATATATTCTAACTGAAAAATGAAAATATGTCCCATGGCTGAAATGGGTTTTTTTTTTTTTTGATGAAAAGCAAACTCCTTTTTTTAGTTGTTATTATAGGAAAACATATTGCCACCGGACCGAAGAGACAATAGAAAATGAGAATTTAATACATCTTGAAATATATATTTTGGGAATAATTAAAAGAACCTTTTTTTTGTCAAAAAAAAAAAGAACTGATCCGGACCTATCCAAGGCTCAGATACCATTTAATGGGCTCCGACTAAGCTGGCCCAATTTACGTAGCTCTCATAAGAGCTAACCCTAGCGGGAAGGCTATATAAGCCTAATGTAGTCACCTCTTCAGGTACGTCTCATTCTAACCCTAACACTCACCTCATTCATGTACTGACTTGAGCGTCGGAGTGTTTGCAGATGGCCACCACTCACGCTTTCCGCCGGAGCACGGAGCAGTTCATCTCCATGGCAGCAGCTCTCTTCCAGGATTCAACCACTGTGATCCATTCTCTCTCTCTTGACTCGGATGCTACTCCGGATCAAGAACCTTTTTCTCACATCTCGCATAACCACGATTCCTTGTACCGTCAAAAAAAAGATACGAGGAGCTGCTATATATAATAATAATAATAATAATAATTATTATTATTATTATATATGTAAACTCCTTTTACCGCGCGTGTTTGCTATTTTATTGCTTTACTTACAACGAGAGTTTTCCACCATTTTTTTTTCACCAAAAATAGATTGAGAGTTTTCCACCCTTCTGCTACTTATGTGTGCTTATTAGTGCTTGTTAATAACACCTTACCTAATTCCTAGTCAGTTTATCGTCTCTCCATGTTCGATGTTGTTTACTTGCTAGCTTTGCGTATAATAATATTAATATTCTGAACTTATTCTTACATCTCTCAGCAGATAGTTTTGTGTGTTTCTTATTATATATCTTTAATTTGGAACAAATGAAGGCTTGCTAGGACTATTTTGATAACATGATTGAGCTTCAATTATATATGACGTACTTCCTCCACTATATATATGGTCCTCCCACCTTGCTTCACAGTACACAGCGTCATTATTGATAGTACTACTGCATGCCATCCCACTAATTACTAGGCAATGGCATAATCGCATTGCGATGGTTACTCATGCAGTAGTTCACAGGGCAGGAGCTGGACCACGCTAGCTAGCTACTAATACCGTGTCGTTACCCATGTGCAACTTTGGCACACAATCCTAAGTATAAGCCAGCTTTAGAAACCAATGTCATGTTTGACATTACTCCTCTTCTCTCCTGTTTATGCACCTGTGATTATATGTATGGTGAAACTGAAACCTAGCTGACTTTGTCGGATGGTCAGTCATTTACGCCACAGACATACATAAATGTGCATACATGGGTTTGGATTCTCTCAATTGTGACTTTCACTGGTAGTTTTTTCTCAAGTTAAAATGCATACTTACCCCCTTAAATTAACTGTAAAATAAATAGAGAATATCATCCATGGCAGCATTTATTGTTTTTTTCTGCCCCAAAACTGGGTGCATATAAGTTACTGTACTCTTTTCGGTCCATTTTATTATTTTTTGATCAACAAGAAAAACAGCAAAAGACAAAGAAGGATTAAGGTCTAATCCTAGCAATCCCTATAGCATCAACTAACTGAGACGAGGATAGAGCAGGAGGACACCGATGCCAAAGATGAAGGCCTTGATCAATGCCAAAGGTGGTACCATGTTTTGCTAACCAGTCAGCGCATGAATTCCCCTCTTGCAAAGAATGAGTGAAAGACAGATGTCAATCAAGATTCCTAAGAGATTTAATGTGTTCAACAATAGGAGCAAGAGGATGAGTAGGATGAACACCATCTTCAATCAACGACAAGGCTAAGAAAATGTTTTGAAATTAGCTAATTTTAATTAATACTTCTAAAAATTTATTTTTTTCCAAATATACCCCTTTTATAAATAGTGGCTCATAATTAATGACACTTAATTCACGCAAATTCCACTAACTTAAATAAGTGCATAATTAGAAATTAACATTTAATATATATGTAAAAATTGATGCTTATTTTTTATATTTTGAACCAAAAAATTAGATTCGTTTGTCTTTTATAATATAAACCAGGGGAGTACTCACAATGATGCTACTCCCACGTTGGGCTCCTCATATATGATATATCCTTGAGTTCTTGACTATATTGGATTGCTTTTGCTTCCACAAATATGGTTACTTATTCGTGGATGGAATTTCGCATGCACACACGGTCCCCTCTCCAAAACATATTACTTTTGTTTTTTCGGAAGAAGAAAAGTAATTTATTGATAAAAACATAAGAAGGTCATGGCCCAATATGGGCCAGGCCCAAGTACAATACACCCAACCAATGATAATAATGATCTTAATTTAGAGATTAGTATAATTTTCGCATAAGAGGTCATGCGCTGAGCTTACTCGAACAAACAAATTATTCTTATATATAATATAGGGTCCGTTTGTTATGGCTTAAAAAAAAGTGATTATATTTTTAAATAATCCAGAGATTATTTTTTATAGATTTTAAAAAAATCAGAAGTTAATTTGTTTGTTTAGGATTATAAAAATCATTTTTCAACTCTTATGAATGAGAAGCTACTTTTTTAAGCTTTTCATTTTTACCCTAAAAATTATTTTTTTTAAAAATCATTTTCTAAAAAATCTGAAACAAACACAATTAAAATTAAAAAAATAATTTTTAACATAAAAAAAGTGATTTTATTCTAAAAAACAAACGCCTCCATAGTCGTGTGAAGGATGATTTTCGAAATATTTCTGTAAAAAATTATTTTAAACTTATACCTTATGTTTTTCATTTTTCCTGCTCTTTCTTGAAAGAAACATCTGGTCTATTTTTCTGTTGGCAGCTTATGTCTTCTACGTAAGGTTTGTGTAGTCCAAGAGGGAGACATTAGAACTACACATTTCATATTTGAAGACAATCTGTACACTCTTTATGTCCAAAAATTCTTCCTCCTCAGCCTAGGACCCATCTTAGCGTACGATTTCAATTCAGTGTCGAGTCATTTCATCAGAAATTTGAACGCTAAGCAGTGCACCTTCATAATTTAAGAAAAAGGCTAACAACTAAACCACACATATTTTCTAGCTACTATATTAGAACAGTTGCTGAGGTCTTGTTCGGTTGTTCCACATTTCTCAGTTTCTACTGAATTAGAAAATTATCATGTCAAGATGTTAAACATTTCACATGTCCATTGTCCATTGCATTTCTTTTATAATGAACTTGCTGTGGTCCCCATAATAAAGGTTTTTTTTTTAATAAACGTCCCCATAATAAAGGTTACTTCGGTGAATTATTATATATTTAAATGTTAGGAAATTACGCAAAATTTTCCTATAGTCAAATTAGTGGAAGAGCAAAAATAAATGCGAAAGCACACACAAAAATTGATAACGGAGTTCGGCCAATAATGCCTACGTCTCCGGACTGCTGCAGACCTTATATTGAAAAAGAAAATACACACTGTGTTTACAAACACTCAAACTCTCTCACACAACCCACAACCCAATTACACCCAAGAATTTCTCTCACAAAATTCTGTCACTAGAATTTTATCTCACAAATGCTTATCTCTCTAAGCTTTGGAACTCACTTGGTTGGTACACTACTAGAAATTAGCTATTTAGCGACCGATTTAGAGACCGAAAAAAATTGGTCGCAATAGCGACCGATTTAGAGACCGAATTCTTCGAGTTATTGATAAAAAATGTTTGGTCGCCAAATCGGTCGCAAATAATAAATTAGCGACCGATTTAGAGACTGATAATTAGCGACCGAAATATCGGTCGCTAAATCGAATTTTTTATTCGCATTAAAAAATTTAAAAATTATTTTTTATCTTTAGCGACCGATTTAGAGACCGATAATTAGCGACCGAAATATCGGTCTCTAAATCGGATTTTTATTTGCATTGCAAAAATTTAAAAATTATTTTCTAGCTTTAGCGACCGATTTAGAGACCGATAATTAGCGACCGAAATATCGGTCTCTAAATCGGATTTTTTATTCGCATTAAAAAATTTAAAAATTATTTTTTATCTTTAGCGACCGATTTAGAGACCGATAATTAGCGGCCGAAATATCGGTCTCTAAATTGGATTTTTATTTGCATTGCAAAAATTTAAAAATTATTTTCTAGCTTTAGCGACCGATTTAGAGACCGATATTTAGCGACCGAAATATCGGTCTCTAAATCGGATTTTTTATTCTTATTTTTTATCTTTAGCGATCGATTTAGAGACCGATAATTAGCGACCGAAATATCGGTCTCTAAATCGGTCGCTAAACTTAAGTTTTTTTTTTTGGGTCTTTGAAGCTTAAGTTTATTTTATTAAACCCTCACTCACTCATTCTCGTTCAAAAAAAATATTTGTTTCAACCTAAAATTAAATAAAAGTAATATTAAGTACAAAAATGAACATAAAAAAATTAAAGAAACTAAATTGGAAAAAATTTAATTTGACTTGACGGAATTGACCCGCTCCTACGTATCTTCCGGTGAAATGAGGACTCAAAAGTCACGTAATTCTTCTAGAAAATATTTGTGTGTTTGATTGATTTTAAATATTTTTAAGATAATTTTTAAGGATATTTTAGTCATATTATGGACTAATTTAACTCATACTTGAGATTCTTAACTACTAAGAAGATAGTTATATATTATATGATATGATAAACCACGTATAAAAAAAAAACCAATAAGCCAAGTAGCAGCCTTGTTAGAAAACTCTCCGTCAAAAAAAGAAAAATAAAAGCCTTGTTAGAAAACTCTCTTCATTTTTTTTTTGGGTTGCATAGAAAACTCTCTTCAGTAACCAAGTAAAAAAAAGAAAGCTCTCTCTTCTCTCTCATCAAGGACCGCCGCCGCCCCACTTCCAACGGCCGCTCTGTCGCCGTCCATCCTCCGTTGGCCACGAAACTACCACCATTCTTCTCCTCTCTTCATTCTCTACAAAACCCATATCAAGACTTCACGAAACAGGGACCAAAATGAAACCCCAACCGCGACCTCTAATGACGCGTTTTCCAAGAACTCGCCGCGAATCGAAGAACCCCCACCACTATTCTTCTCCTCTCCTCCAGTTCTACGTTCTCCATGAAAAGGTCCTAAACGGACAGATCTCAAAACCTTATGTCCGCGCCTTCTCTCCTAGATTCCGGCCACCGTGAGCCTCCAATTGGAAAATAGACTGGATATTCGTGGTCTCCTCTCACAAGAACAAAACCCCTCAATCAGAGCTCAAAACGAAGCACCTTCGCCGGAGTTCCACCGCGCCGGAAATCGCAACCACCGCTCCGGAGTCATTGGCCGTGGTGACTTCTTCTTCTTTCTTGTTTGGTAAGTTGATTCCTCTCCTTGCTTTAACACAGATTTGGTTTCCCTAAATTTTCTTAAGAACCCTAACTCTGATTTGGTTTCAATATTGAATGCTGTCCAAACTTCTTGTTCTGGATAATGGATGGAAGAGACATTGGCTTCTTGTTTTGTCATATTGATTATATAGTATATACTCTGGAGATCATTGTCTCCAGTGTGATTCCTCTATGTTGGAAGTCTATATGAAAATGGTTTCTTGCTAAGTTATAAAAAGAAAAATGCTAATTTGCAATATTTGAGTTTAGTCTCCCCCAGCTATTTTTGTTTGCCTTTATTGATTACTACTTTCTAGTAGGGACTAGGTTAATTTATATTGTGGTGACTGATGGCATGCAGACCATTAAATTCTAAGTCACAAGGGTCTCTCTTTATTTTACCGTACATCTTGGACCATTTAAAATTTCACATATGATATATGCAATGAAGTTCAAAGTCGCTGTAACATCCCAAAATCCCTAAGCCTAATTATTAGGAATCCTAAGTGAAAAAGGAATTTAATCCCTAAGGAATAAAAATAGTTCATAGCCTTAATTTAGTAATTTAAAACCAAATTGGAACCAAAGGGGTAAAATAGTGATTGTACCCAATGATTTAGGAATTATGGGACTAATTAATTAGGAGTAGTTCTAATTGATTAAAATTACTCAAGATGTTATTAGAAACCAAAGGTTGAAATAAGAAGCTAATTAAGGGCTTGATTGCAATAGTTTTTAATTAATTTAAAACCCAAGGGACCACCATACACCACCTTTCATTTAAATCTACCTAGCACCCCTTCTTTAACCCTAATACTCCCTCCCCCATCGTGATTCTCAGCAGCCACAAGAAAGGAAAGGAGAAGCAAAAATCAGAAAAGAGGGAAAAACAGAAAAAAGAAGAAGAAAGGAGAAGAAGGAGAGAAGAGAAGAAGGGGAGTCACGCGAGAGAAGAGGAAGGAGGGGCGAGCTGCTGGAGCTCGACGCGGCCGCAACGGGCCAGTGGTGGCGGCACACCTCCCTACGCCACCGTGCTCACGGAGAAGAGGAAAGAAGCAAAGCGCCAGAACGAGAGAGAGAGAACCAAGAGAGGAAGTGGGCGATCGATGGGGGAGAAGGACGAAGGGTGGTGGTTGGTGGCTGGTGGTGGTGGCGCGGCGGTGTGTGGAGGTGGCCTCGCCACTGTTCACGACCGTGAGAGAGAGTTGGGCCGAGGGAGAGAAAGAAAGAGGTGGATGCCGAGAGTGAGAGAGAGATAGAGGCCGAGAGTGAGAAAGAGAACCAGAGGCTGAGAGAAATCAAGGGACTGAGAGATTGGAAGAAACAGAGGCTGAATAGAAGAAGAAGGTGAAGAGGAAGGCTTTGCATGTGGCTTCTAAGTGTTGAGGATGAAGATTCCGAACTCAAAGTGAAGGAAAAAAGGGAAAGAGGATTTTTGGAATTGAAATCCCTAATTGGGATTGCTCAGGTAACATAGACTTCCCCCAAAACCTCCCTTAGAGTGTGCTAGGTTTTATTATTAATTTTATTAGCTCAATAATTAGCTTATTAGTTATACTGAATAGTTATACTGAATGGTCTTGTATGAGGTTTGACTGAAATAGGGTTGGACGGCTGCCCCCAACCCCCCTAAACCAATGTTTGATGTTTGTTCTGTTGTGAGCTCCATCGAGCCTCACTCGGATTATTTATGTGATATAAAGAGATGTAGTAAATAAGTAAATTGCATTACGCAAAAAGAAAAGAAAAAAAAATCTATACAAGATAAATGTTGTGTGTATCAGTATTTGTGCAATAGTTAAATGTAAGGTTATTGAATAATGTTAAAGATATTTTCACGAAAAGTGCAGTGAAGTGTTGTAAGTAATAAATAAAACATATGCTGATGTATGCTGGGTAATAATGTGTAAAATCAGAAATGTGAGTAATTTTCAAGATTATTTTAGAAATCTAGTTGTGCATGGTTGAAACTAGATGGTATGGTGTATAGTACAGTAAATCATGTTAGCTTATGTAAAGAAACTGTAATGTAATGTTGTCAACACTTTACAGATTGAATTATGTGTAATGAACAGTTGCATTTGTGTTAAAATCTTGTATAATATAATAAAAACAGTACCCAAGTACTACTTACCTGTAGTTTGCTGTCGTGTTGCTTGTAAATTTGGATAATATTATAGCATATTAACAATTGATAAAGTGATATGTTAAAGATTGTACTTGATAACCAGTCTCTGATACCAGTGTTATTATGTTATATAAGAAGATTTCATAATTAACATTATGATGTGAATTGGTCATAATAAGTTGTTCATCACTGAATATACATACATCAACAATCATTTATAACAGATACTAGTTGATATGTACACACCATTTGCACTTTTTATTCATACATAAACATAATGCTATTTTATCAGTATCATAACATATGTCACATACATTATTAACTCCAATAGTAAATAATATTATTACACTAACATCACTATATTTATGTGTGTGTAGATCACGTGATTTATATCTACTTAACTGCATATCTATATGATGTTGTGAAAAAGTGTTGTCCTAGGTGTGAGGATTATTGTTGATGTTACTGTTGAACCTAAAAGAGTTTGATTCCTGAATTTGTGAAATAACCTGGTAAAAGTTCTATTAGTTTGGTCCCTTGTTGTGCCTTTGATTTATGGTGCATTTGTATGTAATAGCACTATGGCAGATATAGCTTTTTGTTTCTCTGCAGGTCTCTTTACTATTACAAACTCTTTATTTGCTCATGTTCAAGATTTTGTTATTATGAGAATTTGCTATATGATATTACCAATCATTATTACTTTTTTGGAAAATTGTTTGTTCAAACTAACATGAAGTAGATAGCGAAAAAATTTGCTATTAAATTATTTGTTGTTTTAGATTTTTTGCATAGGTTTGATTCATTGTTAAACACATCTTTAATGAAAGGGAATGTAATTAAGGATTTTGCTGCCCATGTTTTATTTTTTGAATAAAATGCATTCTTGTGGCAGGATTTTGACCTTTCTGGCTTTTATATTTTATTATTCATGTTCTATGCTGTTTCCATTAATAAAGACCGTTGCAGAATTGTTGTTACAAGAATATGTTAGAGGAAAGCAAAAATATATTGCCGTATTGTTTCTCTTTCTGGAAGAATAGTGTTACAATATTTTAGAGGAAAGCAAAAAATATGCATTTTTTTAAATGCTATATTTAACCACTACTGCTCAGCATCTGGATTTTCTGAGATGAAGTTTCACTTGTGTTTTACAGTCTTGGGCAATGGCACTTAGTGAACAAATCATACGTCCGTTTGACATGATCAAAGATCTAAATGACACAAAACACTTATGGAAGGTTGCTATTTGAATTATAGACCATTGGTATGTCCAAAAACCCCCTAAACCGGGACATTTGGAAATGATATTGATGGATTGCACAGTAGTTTTGTTGTTGTTGTCAAATGTCTTTGCTGATTATTGCATATTTTATTTATATTTTTAACTATTGTTATATGTATATCTTTTAATGAACTAGGGAGACAAGATACAAATAGTTAGATAGGATGACTTTGTGGCATGGAGTGAAAAGCTGAAAGAGCATCAAATTTTATTAACATATTCAGGTTTGTTTTTGTTTGATCTTGGTTTGTAATTGTTGAAAAGTTTTGTTTGGATAATCATTTTGTTTTTAATGTTCTTACATATAACTTGCTTGCTCCTTTTTAATTTTTGTTTCTAGATTTCTACTAGTGGTTTTCTCAGATACTTGAAAGAAGGATGTTAAACCAGTAGATTTTGAGCATGCCTTAAATCAAGTGGCATCAAGAAAGCGAGAATCATATCAGTACTGAGCGAGGTAATATCCCTTTTCAAAATACTCTGCATGTTCCACCTCCTATTCACTCTTTACTAACCCAAGCATTGCGGATTTTATTCTCTTTGTAAAACAATGGTATTTTTCACTTTCAGTTCTTTGACTTGAGGTTCTTTGGAAGCTCAATAAATGTAAGTGTGTGGTTTTCCTTCTTATAGGTGAGTTTGTTTCCATTAGCTTGCTCCAAATCATTTGTCTAGCTTTATAGGTTAGTGAGTTGAGTTTCGTTGAATCTTGCGCGTTTCTTTTTTATGGAGCTTTCATTATAACATCTAATTTTATTCTTATTCCATTTCATTCCTCTCTATGGCTAGACATACATGATGGTTTATCATGATGTAGTTATCGGGACCATCAGAGACTTTCCAGAGGATGACTGTGCTAGTGGGCATAAATGAATATTAATATTAGTATATGTGTGTGTCAATTGTCAAGCGTACATGGTTAAATTAGGAGTTTTGATTTGTCAAATGACTTATCAAGGGAAACAACAATATAGCATTGAATGAGACTATGCAAACTATCAATAATTAGCAGTCATTTTTACACAAATCACTGTGGGATACTAGACTTCCAATACCTGGGTCAAAGATATTAACTCAGAACTACATTGATATTTTAGACTATACCATATATCAATGCACTATGTACACAATCTATATACATGCAATTAGTCTTTTCCTTCTTTTTCAACTTTTTTCTTTGGTTATTGCTTGATGGACCATAAAGTAATGGATAATTAGAAAATTCTGAATTCGATCGAAGCCTAAATGTAGTTTTCAACATGAAATTATTCTTTTGTAGAGTTAAAGCATAAAAGCTAGCATTCTATTTGTTGTTCAGAATGGAACTCCACCACATTCTTTTCAATGCCGCAAGTGCTAGGATGTGCAACATGTAGGTGTGATTGGTTTGCAGACAAGGAAAGGTGGTTTAGTTGAATTCAAAAAAGCGAGATGTCTTTCAATTACATAGTGAAATAACAACAGTATAATGCTTCATTATTTGTCTCTTACATTTGATATTGTTGTGGATTATGTGATATCTAATGTTTATATTATATGGTTCAGTATTAAAAATATTGAAGTTTATCTCGACTATTAAGAGTGAGGGTGCTTCCATTTTAACTGGTGGATCTCGCCAGAGGTATGATTACCAATATATTTAATCAAATATTTATTGTTATTTAATTTTTAACACGTTATGCGCTGCGTATGCACGGTACTTTACTAGTTTTATTAAACCCTCACTCACTCATGGAATGACAAAATAATCCTTCTCATCCTGACCGACACGTGTCCTAACCGAGGATAATTTGGTATCTTTCTTTTTCTATTCCCTGGTCAAAATCTGAGATCAAATTTCAAACCCAAACTCTATCTTCACCCAAACCAAAAACTATCGATTCTCATCCCCTCTCTCTATCTTCATCTCTCGATCTCGATCTCTCCACTGTCAATCTCTCTGAACATCTCCTCTCTCTCTCCCCCTCATCTCCATTTCTCTCTGTTTCTCCTCCTCTCCTCTTCCGCCTCCTTCTGTCTCGAGCTTCCCCTTCTCACTCTATCTTAGGGTTTCAAATTCGATCAGAGAAAATACAAAGAAGAAGAAAACTATAGCCCATTTGGTTGGATCCTTGAGGCAATGAAGCACATATGGTAATTGAGTTCTTTGAGACTCAAGAAAGCCAAGTGGAGCCCAATTAAGGATTTTTATTGAGTTTGGCATGAAAAGTATCGATTCTTAGTGTTGTTGAATATTTTAAGTTTTGAAGGAGATGAAAATGGTCAGAAAGAGGTGTAAATTTTGGTGTTCATCTTTGGTATTACTGTTTTTAGTTTTCTTTTTTGTTGTTTGGTGCATGATCCGAGGAGGATTGTTTTCTTTCTATAAAACTTTGAATCAAAGTGTTGACTCTTTATCCTATGACTATTTATGTGTGTTATATTATAGGTGAGAACCATAATAAGGAGTTGCTGGAGAAGCTTGAGGTTAGTGAGAGTTTGATCAAGAATTTACAGCCTCAGAATATAAAGCTCACTCAGAAGTCGAACCTTCTTTGTTGTTGAAGCTAAGATAGCGTAGTTGGAAGTAGAGGACACAAACCAATGAGTGATATGTGTGTGACGAATATGGATCCTAAGACATACTTACGCATGCAACCAGGCTAAGGAATGCATTGGGAAGGAGTAGTGAAACTTGAGGACAAGACACGTAACCAAACACACTAGTGTGCAAGGTTCTCATGTTGACATTGTACTATTTTTTGTAATAGTTCAGTTTGAATGAAATTACTGTTATATTGTTTTGTAATAGTTCAGTTTGAATGAAATTACTGATGTATTGTAACATCTTACATGGTGATGAATTTTATTTTATTTTTATTCAAATAAAGTTATATCTAGGGTTTGGCCTTTAATAAAATTTATTTGATTATAAAAAAGGTGATAAAGTTTAAGGAATCTGATAAAATGTGTTGAAAAATAGATTTTTGAAAGTTTAATTTTTTTTAAACTAAACATAAATTAGCGACCGATTTTAGAGACCGATTTAGCGACCGATTTTAGGGACCGATTTAGAGACCGGTTTATAAAAAATTTAAAATCAAATTAGTCAAATTCGGTCTCTAAATCGGTCTCTAAATCGGTCGCTATATATTCAGTCTCTAAATCGGTCTCTAAAATCGGTCGCTAAATCGGTCTCTAAAATCGGTCTCTAAATCGGTCGCTATATATTCAGTCACTAAATCGGTCGCTAAAATTAGCGACCAGCGTTTTAGCTACTGATTTTTGTTGGTCTCTAAATCGGTCGCTAATTCGATTAGCGACCGATTTTAAAGGTTTAGCGACCGAAAAATCGGTCACTAAAAACTGATTTTTTTGTAGTGGAATTCTCTCAATGTTGGAATGATTTGCTCTTGCCTTCAAGCTTCTATTTATAGGAATGGTTTGCAATGTGAACATATAATATGAACACATCAAATTGGATGGTCACCTACCATCATGTGTTTTATGACTTTCCAAATTTTCTAACCCATGTTTTTCTTATTTTGGTTGGTGGCTTGCCTCTTTTGACTAACAATCTCCCACTTGAAGACTGATTTCAATCGGTCTTCACACCTCGATCAATGCAAAGCCTTTTCCTGGTCCATTATTCAAGCGAGCCAACCGTTTGAGCACAACTTCAGTTTGTCGATAGTCACCACCTTTGTCAACATGTCTGCTGGGTTCTTACTTCCTTGAATCTTCTTCAACATTAACACCTCATCCTCAAGTAGAGATCTGATGAAGTGATAACGAAGACCAATGTGCTTTGTTCTGGAGTGAAATGTTGAGTTCTTTGCCAGATGTATCGCACTCTGACTATCACTGTGCAAAACACTCTTCTCCTGTGTGAAACCCAACTCGTTAACAATCCACGAAGCCATATCAATTCTTTCTTTGGCTTCATTGCTGCTACATACTCGGCCTCGTAGTGGATAAAGCAACAATCTTACAGATCCGCGACATCCAACTAACTTTGTAGTACCAACAAAGTGAATACATAACCGTGGTACTTCTTCGATGATCGACTTCACCTCCAAAGTCCGCATCTACGTAGCCTTGTACTTGCAATTCTCCTTTACCAAAGTACGCACACTTCTCAGAAGTGCCTCGTAGATACCTCAAAATCCATTTCATCGCTTCCCAATGAGTTTTACCTGGATTTGACATAAACACGCTAACAACTCCCATCGCATGGCCAATGTCCGCCTCGCATGCACCATTGCGTACATCAAACTTCCAATGGTGATGCATATGGTATCTTAGCCATGGATTCTCTTTCTTCCTCTGTCTGAGGTGACTGTTCCTTGGATAGGCGAAAATGACTGGCCAAAGGTGTGCTGACCGGTTTGGCGTTGCCCATGTTGAATCTTTGCAAAACACGGTTGATGTACTCACTTTGAGATAATCGCAAAATTCCTCTCGCTTATCTCTCGTGATTTGCATTCCAAGGATCTTCTTTCTTTGGACCCAAGTCCTTCATATCAAATTCTTTTGACAATCGCATCTTCAAGTTTTTAATCTCATCCATATCTGAACTCGCTACTAACATATCATCGACATAAAGTAACAAAATGATATAATCGACTTATATCTCTTGAAGAAACAACAGTGGTCGCGTTGCACTTCAAAGCCTTCCTTGTGCATGAAGCTTTCAAACTTCTGTACCCTTTGTCTCGGAGCTTGTTTCAGGCCATACAAGCTCTTCTTTAATCTGCACACCATATTTTTGTTTCCATCATCTAAGAAACCTTCAGGTTGGTGCATATAGATCTCCTCATCTAAGACTCCGTGAAGAAACGCAGCTTTCACGCCCAATCGCCAAGGTAGAGCTCTTCGCTTGCAACAATACTTAACACTGACCTGATAGTATTGAGCTTCACAACTGGAGCAAAAATTTCGGTGTAGTCAACTCCATCCTTTTGCTGGAATCCTTTAACGACTAGTCGGGCTTTGTATCTCTTGGAGCCATCATTCTCCTCCTTCACCCGATACACCCATTTGTTGTGAAGTGCCTTCTTTCCCACGGGTAACTCAGCTAGTTCCCATGTTTGATTAGAGATCAAAGACTTCATCTCGTCTTTCATGGCAAGCTACCACTTGCTAGCATCTGCGGTCTGACATGCTTCTGCATAATCTTTAGGCTCCCCTTCATCAGTCAACAACATGTAGTCCATGTATCTCCTGTTGGGCACAGGAACTCGAGAAGACTTTCTCATCACGAGCCGAGTAGGAGGCTCTCGTGCATCGATCGCCGTTTCTATTGATTCCTCTGATTGAGGATTCTCAAACATAGGACTTTCTGGGACATCGTCCACCTCTGCATATACTGGCCCACTCTGTTCTGAGTTGCTGGTGTCTGTGTTATGCCTGTCCTTGTACATCACTCTTTCATTGAAGATCACATCTCTACTGCGGATCAGCTTTTTGTTTTCATCATCCCAAAGACGGTAGCCAAACTCATCTTCACCATAACCGATGAAAGTGCACTTCTTTGATTTGGGATCAAGCTTATTCCTGCCTTGATCACTGATATGCACATATGCTACACAACCGAAAACTCTAAGATGTGAGAGTTTTACCTCTTTTCCGCTCCATACCTCTTCTGGTATTCTGTGCTCCAATGGTACCGATGGACCTCGGTTGATCAAGTAATTTCTTTGTGTTGGCTATACGCCGTAATCGCTTGATAAGCTTTGCACCCGCAAGCTTCTGGCTCTCTCTGTCAACGTTCGATTCATACGCTCAGCTACACCATTGTGTTGAGGCGTACCTGGCACGGTTCTCTCCATTCTGATCCCGTGCTCATAGCAGAACTTCTTGAATCTGGTGTCTTCATATTCACCACCATTGTCGGTTCTGAGCTTTTTGATCTTCAATCCTGTCTCATTTTCTACCATGGCTTTCCACATCTTGAAAGCCTCGAATACTTCAGACTTATGTTTCAGAAAGTATACCCATACCTTCCTAGAGTGATCATCGATAAAAGTTACGAAGTATTGCTTCCCACTGATGGATGAGACAGTCGTTGGACCCCAAACATCAGAGTGAACAAGCTCGAGTTTCTCTTTCTTTGGGGTTCTTCCACTTGTCTGAAAGCTGACTCTTTTCTGCTTTCCAAGTATGCAGTCTTCACACATGTCAATTTTTACTGACTGGAGACCTGGCAATTTGCCCTTCGAGTGCATGATCTTCATCCCTTTCTCACTCATATGGCCTAGTCTCTGGTGCCATAGATTGGGATTTTCATTTGCTGCAACTGCAATCAAATGGCATGCTCCTGCTGTCTTGTAAAGAGTACCACTCTTTCTGCCGCGAGCAATCGTCATTGCACCCTTTGAAATCTTCCAATGATCGCCGTGGAAGATCACTGTAGCCGCCATCGCCAACCGCCTACTGAGATTAAGTTTTTCGTCAGGTCAGGAATATGTCTGACATTTTTCAATTCCCATACAGACCCATTCAACTTAATCTTCACCACACCTTTGCCGACAATCTCACAAGATTGTTCGTTACCAAGGTAAACTTTACCAAGGTTTCCGGGTACATAGTTCTCGAAGAATTCTTTCTGCGAAGTGGCATGAAAAGATGCTCCAGAGTCTAACACCCAAGACTCTTCCTTGCTCTCCAAAGAGCATATCAACGCGTCACCTCCTCCTGAGGTGGAAGCAACATTTGCCTCGTCCTTCGCCTCCTGGTTCTTCGGTGCACTCCTCGCGATTTTTGTAGTGTCCTGTCTTCCGCAATTCCAACACTCGATAGTCTTCGAGTTGGAGTTTTGAGAACTATGATGATTTCTGGATTTAGACTGCCTGCCGTTTGATTTGCCACGTCCATTTCCTCTGGTTGAATTTCTTCCCCTTGACTCTGTATGCACATCAAGAGGATGAAGATTCACCCGACTCTCTCCGTCGGATCTCTTCATTGAGAACCAGATCACGAACATCGTCAGATTTCAACTTATTGTTTCCCGTTGAGCTACTCACAGCTGTGACAGTAGCATTCCAACTCTCTGGAAGAGAAGACAAAAGTATCAATGCTCGTACCTCATCATCAAATTCGATTCCAACTGAACTCAACTGGGTTGTGACTATGTTGAGTTCATTGAGATGTTGTGCCACCGATGCGCCTTCCGTCATCCGCAAGTTAAACAACCGCCTCATCAAATGAACTTTGTTTGAGGCCGACGGCTTTTCGTACATGTTGGAAAGAGCCTTCATAAGATCCGCCGTGGTCTTTTCTTTTGCAATGTTGAACGCAACATTACGGGATAACGTCAACCGGATAATGCCGTGGGCTTGTCTATCGAGAAGGATCCATTCATCTTCCTTCATCTCCGCTGGTTTCTTTCCTGTGAGAGGTTGATACAACTTTTTCTGATATAGATAATCCTCGATCTGCATCTTCCAAAAGCCAAAGTCCGCACCGTCGAACTTTTCAATTTTCACCTTTCCTTCGTCTGCGGCCATACTCCCACTCGAGTCTGACTTCTCAGGATCGTTTCTGACAATTTCTGCGAACCACCGTGCTTTAGAACACCTCCGTGAACAGTATCCTCACCAAGATTTAGCAGAAATAACCAACTAGCTCTGATACCAGTTGTTAGGAAATTACGCAAAATTTTCCCATAGTCAGATTAGTGGAAGAGCAAAAATAAATGCGAAAGCACACACAAAAATTGATAACGGAGTTCGGCCAATAATGCCTACGTCTCCGGACTGCTGCAGACCTTATATTAAAAAAGAAAATACACACTGTGTTTACAAACACTCACACTCTCTCACACAACCCACAACCCAATTACACCCAAGAATTTCTCTCACAAAATTCTGTCACTAGAATTTTATCTCACAAATGCTTATCTCTCTAAGCTTTGGAACTCACTTGGTTGGAATTCTCTCAATGTTGGAATGATTTGCTCTTGCCTTCAAGCTTCTATTTATAGGAATGGTTTGCAATGTGAACATATAATATGAACACATCAAATTGGATGGCCACCTACCATCATGTGTTTTATGACTTTCCAAATTTTCTAACCCATGTTTTTCTTATTTTGGTTGGTGGCTTGCCTCTTTTGACTAACATTAAAGACCACTGGTTTTATCACAAAAAAAAAGACCACTGGTTTCATCAAAGTTAAAGTTAAAGTTAAAAATAAGAGCTTTAAAAGTAAAGCTAAAGTTGTTTGGCAATTTTTAATTTTTTTTAACTTAAGAACTACTTTTAAGAAAAAATATTTTTACAAGAGCTTTGATTTTATTTAAAATTACCATACCTCTATATATTGCTAAAAGTGAAATATTTTTAAACAACATTTTTGGAAAACTAACAATAAAACATAAATATTTTTTTTATATAAATTAAAACTCACAAATAAGCAAGTTTATAAAATGGTAAAATATTTTATGAAAACTTTAATTTTATTTAAAATTATCTTAAAATTATCTTAAAATATATTGAATTATAAACTATACATGAGTAGTACATTGAAAACTGGTTTAATTATCCTATAGGTCCCTGAACTTTTTGAAAATTTTGAAATAAGTCCCTGAACTATTTTTCTTTTTAATTGGGTCCTTGAACTTATTTTTCGTTTTGAATTAGGTCATTTCGTTAACCATCTGTTAATGGACTGTTAACTAGTGCTGACATAGATTGTGATATGGATTTTGAAATAGGTCCTTAAACCATTTTTTTAAATAGGTCCTGAACTTTTTTTTAATAGATCCCTACCCTTGGACTGTTTTTTAATTCCTGCACTCTTTTATTCCAAAATAAAAAATTTTCAGACTCTTTTATTTTAATTTGTGCTAACGTGGACTCTTTTATTTTATTTTAGTTCTTGTACTAAAATTGCCAACAAGTAAGAAAAAAAAAAACACTCATTGGTTATATCACGGTTCAACATTGTATTCGAACTAGTAATGGGTGTTCTTTTTTAAGTTTGACATGAAAAAAAAGTCATCAAAATTTTAAGTTAAGACCAAAAAAAAAATTAGTGATTGGAATTATCATAACGGCAAAAATTGAAAATAATAAATGAAAAACATGATATTTTTTTAAACTATTATATTGAAAGCAATTTTATTTTTGATAATATAGCAAAAGCAATATTTTTTTTGACGGGATAGTGAAAGCAATTTTAATCTTGAAAGACTAAATAATGTTTATAGTGAAAATATAAGATCAAGTGATTAATTTAGTTTAAAATAAAAATCAAGGTATACTATAAACGTATGATATCATATTATACGGTAGATCATCAGACCTATTTTTAGAAAGAAAAAAAAATATTACTCTCTTTTCAATTTTTGATGAATACTTTCTATCATTTTTTCTCATGTATTACGGTTCGAAGTGCAGGAATAAAAGAGTAGGAATTAAAAAAAGTTCGAAGTGCAGGAATTAAAAAACAGTGTTGGGGTAGGAATCTATTTAAAAAAAAGTTTAGAGACCTATTTAAAAAAAATAGTTTAAGGACCTATTTCAAAATCTATGTCACAGTCTACGTCAACACTAGTTAACAGCCCATTAACGAATGGTTAATAGAAGGACCTAATTCAAAATAAAAAATAAGTTTAGGGACCCAATTAAAAAGAAAAATAGTTCAGGGACTTATTTCAAAATCCCCAAAAAATTCAGGGACCTCCAGGATAATTAAACAATGAAAAATCAAACGCATTATTAAGTGAATTTGATTTCAGCAAGAGGAAAGCCAACCAACACACGAGTTGTAAAAACAGTTCAAGAGATAAAAAAAATCAATGCTTAAATATGAAATCAGTCCCTTAAAAATTCTAAAAATTTGTTTTAGTCCAAAAAAAATTGAAGGTTTTTAGTCCCCAAATTTAAAAATATTTTTTCGTTAGCCCCTCACTCTGACGCTGTTATGTGGCGCTTATGTGACGCTTATGTGGCAATATTTTTAGGGGACTAAAAACGAACTTTTATAATTTTGGGGACTAAAAACGAATTTTTAGAATTTTTGAAGGACTAAAATCATAACACATTAGAGTGAGGGACTAACGAAAAAATATTTTAAAATTTAGGAGACTAAAATTCTTCAATTTTTAAGAGGACTAAAAATAAACTTGGCTAATTTTTGAGGGACTGATTTCATATTTTTGCCAAAAAATCAAATACCCAAGAGATAATTGCTTCAGACTCTCGAAACTTTGCTTTAATAAACAATGACTCTCGTTGGAAATATTGAAGCTAGAAATGATGATTTGACTACACGAAGAGAGATAAAATAAAATGGAGAATGGCCAGCAAATTTTGATGGGCCGTTAGGCTTACATAGAGATGAGTTCTCCAACAAATAAGATGAGTCCTAGCAAAAATAATAAACCAATAATAAGGTTTTGGCGAGAGACGGGATCGAAGGGACGTCTTCAAGGTAAAAGCTCCGCACAAGTGGGAAAAAAGTGTTACCCCCAGTGGCTTTTTCAAAAGCTAGCTTTTCTTTAGTTTTGTTAAGCAAAAATAAGCTACTTAATCTTTTTTAGAGCTTTTATCAAAATGTGTTTGGCCAGCTTCTCCTTTTAAGGAGTAGAGAAGTTAAAAAAAAAGCTAGGCCAAACATACACTAAATAAATATACTCTTATGCCTTTTTGGGTTTGGGAGTTGGAAGGGGAAGAGAGGGAAAGGGTTTGAATTGAAAGGGATGATGAAAGGAAATGAGTTACATGGGGGTTTAATTTTCTTCGTTGGATTAAAACCCTGCGATTTGGGGAAAACTAAAAAAAATGAATTAAGGGAGGGTTTTGTGAATAAAGTTGATTTTTATAATACTCTTAAATAATGAAGTTGCTGGTCATAAATTTCTCGCTCCCAGATGGACCCTTAGAAAACATGGATATCCAAATATCTCATTGTTCATTTTTTTTTTTACCTTACGGTGAGAAACTGTAATCTATGATTACTTGCTTACAGACTTTGTGGAAATTAAAATAAGGGTAGCAAAATTCTGTAAAATTTATCCTTGAAAATTAAGGTTTCCTCTTTGTTAGTAGTTTTTATCATAATTTATAAAAAATGCACTGGGTTAATTGGTTTGACTATAAATACGACGCATCAATCAAGTGTTTATCTACTCACATTTAAAGAAAATGACAGAAAATCACTTGAATAAGCCTGAGGGTCTGTTTAATATTTTTTTAAAAAAGTAATTTTTATATTGTATAAAATAGATTTTTTAGTTTTTTATGTAAAGTAAAAAATAAATCTGTGTTTGCATATAATTATAAATATTATTTTTTTAATAATTTTTATTTACCGCACACATTATAATCAAATTTATTTTTAAAAGCTACTCAAAATGGCATTTTATTATAATCAAATTTCAGATTTTTGTTCCTTGTTTATTCCAAAAGTGACAGCTTTTAATAAAATTAATTTTGCCTCAACGCTATAATTTATTTTAAATAAATTACCTTTTTTTTTTTACTTTAATTTGCATACATTTTTTACTCAACTTGTTTTCAAAAGTTTAGATCAACCGAGTTTTTAAATAGAATCAAACGTCGTACTTTCTGTTTTTCTTTTCCATCATCTCTATAACACAGGATGTGAGGCTGATCACAGTTACAAAGACGTGCTTACTTAAACAACTTTCACTGCCTAGGATTCTAACTAAAGTTCATAAAAACAAGTGTTTTCAGATTGCAATTGACTCAGGGCCACCACTATGCTGTTTCTCTGTCTGATCATGAGGCCTATACCAACACAAAAAACAAAAACTTAAGCGTGGCCAGAAAACTAGAAGCGCCAATGTTTCTGATCCATATGTTATGCTCAAAAGGGTTGTGATCAGTGGAAAAAAAAAAAAAACTTTAACAAACTGTGAAATCAATTTGTTGGAGATATGTAATGATCAAAATTAAAAAGCTTCCAAAAGATACGATTTTAACAAGCGAAAATGCATAGAATCATTGCCTTCGCATCAATCATTTTGGTACTGTTTTATTCGTAAAACTGTGTTGATTGCTAATTAGCTTGCTTCCACTTTGTTATTGTACTTAATCATGCATGTTTCTAGTTTGCCAACCGTGCCATCCTCTAACCGTAAAAGCCAGAATATACGCACTGTTGCACTTGAAGAAGATTATTTTAATTTATTTCTTCCTTTCTAATATAAACCCGTAAAAAAAGAAAAGTCTTTTTATTAAGATCGAGAAAGTTACTTGCGGATGAAATGTTATTATTCTTAAAGATATCTACAAGAAGTTACTTTTTAATCCGTAATAGCACGTACGGATTTGGATTGACTACGTTCACCGCTTCCAGCAATCAATCAAGGCAGTCAATGTCATGCGAGTCATTAGATATGTTTTTCTCACACTCCTAACTACTGATTTTTTTTTTTGTCCTCAAAAACTTTTGTTCACCAAATTTGTTCTTCAAAAATATCTAAAATATCATTAGCCTGTTTTTTTAAAGGCAAAATTGATGTGCACAAACATTACTATCATAATTGAGATTCCAGCTATGTCGGCACTTCAAAGCTCAACAATCATTTATAACACATCAAAATTTATTGAAAAAAATGAAAAAGAAAGACAAAGCATGAGGACCAAACGAAAACCCATAAAAATCAAGCAAATCTAAAATTAGGAAACCAAAATCTATTTTTGCTAAATTCTTCCCGGATGAAAGAAGGAATTGTATCCCACCAGGTAAAACATCTACTGGAATTACCAAAATCCGCTAATCTATCTGCATACGTGTTACCTTTCCTAAAAATAGATAAATTTGGGACGTATAATATAAACAATTCTCCCATCTGACTCAGAGTTTCTAAGGCACGACATCAAAAATTTTAAAAGCTAAGACAACCAACATTGAATCATATTCTAGCCACAAAGAATGCCACCCTTTGTTAAACGCCAACTCAATAGCCATCATTACAGCAAGAAGCTCTGCTTCGAAAGAAGAGGCAATGCCAATATAGTTAGCAAAGCAACTCAAAGTAGCAGCCCTGCTATATCCCTGAAGATACCACTACAAGATGCATGGCCAGGGCTACCTTTAGTAGAGTCATTAGTGTTAACTTTAATCCAGCCTCTTTTAAGAGGAAGTCAATCAACTTGAACAACTTTAAGGGCTTTAGGAGGATGAACAAGAATATTAAAATTCTTAAGCACAGTGAACTCCTCAATAGAAGAGCGCATGCTGCCTTTAGAGAGATTACCTGAAAGAGCTATCTCAGCAGAAATCAAGGAAAAGGCGCGGGCAAGAGGAGTGTTACGGTTGTGGATCGGAGCAGATTTCTACAATACTAGATGTACCAGATGGAATGGGTTATTCCTGCAAGAACAACATCACGCACCTGAGAGCTCCAACTATTCTGATCAAAGATGCCCAGAATGGTATTAAAGTCTAAGTGATATAAGTGGTTCCGTAACTTGTCAGATAACCAAGCCCAAATGGAAGAGGCAAATGGGCAACGAAGGAAAAGGTGAGAAGAGGATTCAACATCCTTCCCACATAAACTGCAGATAGAAACCATCACACAACCTCTAGGCTATTGATTTTCTTTGTCCAAACAATATGGAAAAAAAATTAAGTAGAAAGAGATAGATAGACACATGTAACGACAGGGAATCTGATTAGAGCATCCTATCTACGGATCTGGATTGAGTGCGATTAGTGCTTCATGCGGTCACTGTATAGTATTCAAGTCAACTACTCTACCACCATTAGATTTGTCTCTTTGGTTATTAGAAATATCCAATCGCACATATATATAATTTCAAAGGGGCAGCTCCTTAATTATGCATCTCACCTACTAAAAGCTTGCATTTAACTTATGCTATAATAATTTTAAGTGTATCATGCCTGATTTCAGAGACTGACCTCACTCTGAAACATAAATGTGTTGTGTACACATACACGTTCGCATACTGACACATAATTAACTAACATGATCACAAAAACAAAAACAAAAACATAACTGACTAACATTCAGCGGTAAATTATACATCAGCATATATGTAGGATGAAACAACATAAAAGAACTGGGAACAAATAAAACTTTATTGGCTTAAATATAAAATTGATCCCCCAAAATATATGAAAGTTCGTTTTTGGTCCCTCAAAAATATTTTAAAGGTTTTTAGTCCCTTAAGTTTGGAAAAGTTTTTCTGTTTGTCCCTCAGAGTCACGCCGTTCAGCTTCCCTGATGTGTCATTTGCCACATCATTCAGTACTCATACGTGGCTGTACACGTCATTTGCCACGCCATCTCCCCCCATGTATTTTAATCACGTTGGAACCCTAATTTTGTAATCAGAAGACGAAGAACAGTAACGGCAGAAGGCGAAGAGCAGCAGCAGCAGAATACGAAGAAGAAGCTGCAAGCAGGACGCGAATCAGCAAGCGCGAAGAAGAAGTTGCAAGCAGGACGCGAATCAGCAGAGAATGGCGTCACACATGGCGCCGGGTTAAGGGATCTGAATGTTGTGACTCAGTAGTGAGTCCTGAAGCGAGTTCACGCTCTTCTGCGAATCGTCCGACATCATCGGCAGGTCACCGCTCGCCGGCACCGAAGTGCTGTCGAATATCTCCAGAGTCGACCTAGTGTGCGCTGCGAACAGCCACGCCGCGAGAACTGGGCAGCACCGGCTCAAGAGGTTGGTTCAGGTCGCTCACTGGTTGGGATAATAAACCGGCCCGAGAAAAGGGTAGCAGCAGAAGAAGTACTGAGGAGAAGAAAGCAAGGCATGCGAGAAAGGAAGGGAATGATTGCAGCAGAACAGTTCACGAAGAAGAGGAGAAGGGGAGAACAGAGAAATTTTAGGGTTCAAAATAGCTGAGTCGTCGAACACGTTTTCAATTTTTTGGCCACGCATGACAAGCTATTAACGGCGTAACTCACAGCGACTAACAGAAAAACTTTTCCAAACATGGGGACTAAAAACCTTCAAAATATTTTTGAGAGACCAAAAACGAACTTTCATATATTTTGGGAGACCAATTTCATATTTAAGCCAACTTTATTTAAAAAAAATACCCCCTGCCTAAAGGATCAGGTGTAAATTCAATCAAGCTTAGAAGCATGAATAAGGAAATTAAAATGCTTATTTTTACCATAATTAATTAAGAGTAGAACTGGATTTTGGTAGGAAAGATTAGATGCATCTAAGAAATTATTTCATATTTTTAAAAAAGAAAAGAAGATAAGGTTAAAGAAATTGCCAAGTTAAGTGCAAGAGGGTTTAACGAGGTGAAAAACATATAATGGACTTACAGAAATTATATATGCCGCCGTTCACTTTCAGCTACGAAATGCAGTAGTAGTGTGAAGGGTTAATTTGTGATGGAAAACAACTAGATATGGTCGTCCATCAGAAACCCTCAGCCATCATTAATATAGAAGCAACTAAAGGAGAAATCCAAAGGAATAGCATGATCCAAATTAAATATTGTATAATGGAAAGAGAATATGAAAGCTGAGATTTGGGATCAATGCGATCCCTTTGGATGCCTCCTCCAGTTGCAGTGGAAGAACCAACCTCTCCTTCTGAATTCTTCATAGCCAAAAACGTACTCTTTCTCTCTGGTGTTGGTGTGTGTTGTGGAGAAAAGTGGGTGGGTTTGAGTTTGAGGCCTTGAGAGCCTTTCAGTGTAAAAGAGAAAAGAGTGCTTATATTAACAAAGACTCTCTTTCCATTATCATTTTTTTTATTTCTATAAATTATTGGTACCTAAGTTCAATCTCCATTACGGAACAATCTATTGTGAGACTTTACTTATCTCAGGGCGAAACACATATTAATCCAGAGCCCTATTCCCGAGATACTGTAGTTGAATAAAACAAAAAATTGTCCGATTTTTTTTTTCAAAAAAAATAATATTTAATTTATTGAGATGTAGACCCCATTCCCTATCTATGCAAACACACTGAAAGAAATTTTACCCCAGTAGTGGGTCAGCTGTCCATTATTGGAAATTCCCTACTAATTGGCTGGTAATTATATATATTGTAATTCTGTTCCCCTAATTGTTTTTGGCATTTTTTTACTTTATTTAAAGAGGGTGCATTAATTTTGACATAATAAAATTCATGACACACGGCTAAGAATAGTAATTGATACTCTACCCATCGAGTACCCACGAAAAATACCCATGATGAGTTGAATGGATATAAGTGTAGGTACGGGTATTTAGGACACATGGCTAAGAATGGTAATTGGTACTCTACCCATCGAGTACCCGCAAAAACTACTTATGATGAGTTGAATGGGTATGAGTGCGGGTACGGGTACTGTGGTACCCATCCTGCCCCGCACCCTCATATATATAATTATTTTTTTATTTATATTACTAATATATATAATTTTAACTATAATACAAATTTTCAAAAACAAAATTAGTCTAAAGTTTTTTAACTTTCTAAATCTAGCAGCATATATACTTCCTTGGATTTTCCTTTCTAGTTAAATACTTTGATTTGTGATGTTTTATGAGTAGATTTAAAAGATTTTTGGATCGTTTTTTAATTGTTATAATGTTCATTTTGTTATTTACTGTTTTTTATAGTTAAAGTGCGGGTACGGATACTTAGGTACCCAAAAGATACATGTAAGAGTACTAAATTAAGTTGCTACCCACGCGGGTATGAGTCTGGGTACGGATATGGAGACAGATGCTATAATACCCTACCCAGAAAGTACCCATTGCCATCCCTACACACCGTTATACACTCCTATTCTCTTTCCCCCTTCCCGCGTGTGCGAATAAGAATCCACTTAATATAAGATTAAGTCTTAGCAACTATACTTTGTATTTACAAATCTATTCGTACCTTAGAACAAAGTATCCGTACCTAAGTATCTGTACCCGCACCCATTATCGCACTTTAACTATGAAAAAACAGTAAATAACAAAATGAACATTATAACAATTAAAAAATGATCCAAAAATCTTTTAAATCTACTCATAAAACATCACAAATCAAAGTATTTAACTAAACAAAAACATCCAAAAGGAAGTATATATGTTGCTAGATTTAGAGAGTTAAAAAACTTTAGATTAATTTTGTTTTTGAAAATTTGTATTGTAGTTAAAATTATATGTATTAGTAATATAAATAAATAAATAAATAAATATATATATATATGGGTGCGGGCAAGATGGGTACCATAGTACTTGTACTCACATTCATACTCATTCAACCCATCATGGGTAGCTTTTGCAGGTACTCGGTGAGTAGAGTACCTATTACCATTCTTAGCGGTGTGTCCTGAATTTTATTTACAATAACAAAGTATAGAACAAATTTTGCTCTTCAAAAAAAGTATAGAACAAATAATATTTTTATAAGTAAAAATATATATTAATCGGAATACAAGGGTGCTCTTACCCATATACAAAAGAGCATAGTCTCAAAATCAGTTTACCCAGCTTTTTATGTAGTACACATGACAATAAACCTAGTCAAAGAACTGAAAACAATTACAACCCACTTTTGCTACAAACCAAGACCATGACCTTAACTTAATCAAATGCATTAAAGCTATGAAATCAGAACCGAACTTATTAAATACCATATCATTTTGTAAGCATAAATCTATTATAGGATCTTGGATATCATGAGTCTCACTTTTCCTGAATTTTTATACGAGAGTACAAAGAACTCACCCGGATCCATGATGTCAATTCTTTGAGTCTTCTTGGTTCTTTCCTTCAAGTTTTTCTCCCCTCTCTGCCTTCCTTTTCTTGTATTCTTAATGGTGAGAATACTCTGCACTTCCTTTCAGAAAAAAAAAACAAAAGCACGTACTTCTCTTTTCACTTGTGCCTTTTTAAGTAGTTACCTTCTCTTATTTTGTAACTACCCACTATCTCCTGAAGGGAGAGGGGAGGGATTAATTTTATTTTGAATTTCAAAATAAAACCCCCACTAGTTTTAATTACCATTATGCCTAACAACCATCACATTAGGTTATCCTTTATTTAAAACCAGCCCATAAGTTACATGAGTCACATTTATAGATTATTAAAATAATCAACACATTTCTCATCAGTCAAAGACTCTAAATAACTGAGTGTCACATCAAATTTTTAATCATTTTTCAACTTTCCAGAACCCCTGATAAGACAATAATGATTAAAATTTTTTTTGGAAGAACCACAGAAATGAGACCAAACATTATGAGAGATTGGACAAGAGAAGAATAAATGAGATGTATTTTTAACTAAAGATAAAAAAAACACATAAAGCACATCTAGCATCCAAGATAACTTTCCTCTGTAATAGATTGCTCCTGGTTGGCACTCTATCTAAAGCCAATTGCAAGAGTGTATTTGTTTCAAGTTATCTTATAACATTCTTGGAAATATATGGGTAGAAAATTTTTATTCTTATGTTTGTCGCAAGGTTTCAAATTTTATTCCTGGGTATAAAAATTAAGTTTCTGGGAAAGAAATAACTTCCACATTCTAATAGTTTTATTCCCATGGGGAAGGGGTGGGAAAAAGATTTCCATGTAGGTGAGAATAAACTCTATGTGTAACTACCTATATACCCACCCTTATAATAATTCTTAGGAATGTAATAATTTTTTTCTAAACACATTTTTTTGAGGCTACATGGGAATGAGATTCCCATCATTTTATTCCTAGAAAAGTTATTTTTGGGAGTAAAATTATATGACTTGAAACAAATGCCCCCAAGAAAAAGTCAAAATTTTGTTTCGGGCAGCATCTTTCCATAGAGTTTTGAAAACTTATGGGATAGATCGATCTCACATGTGACAGCTTCTCCATCAGCAAGTAATAGGCTGCTTTGAGTGAATAATTTCTGGATATACAATAAGATCAAACATACTCATCCTCTCTAGCTTTACATTAGGGGAACAGTGATTTCACTTGATTTTGGAGAAAATAAATTAAGCTAAACAGTAATTTTACTTGATTTTGGAGGAATAAATTAATTTGACTTTTGGAATTCCACAATTAAATAAGCGGTTCAACTAATTCAACATAAATTATTTTTCTTATTATTAGGATTTTAGGCCTAATTCATCCTTACAAAACCAGCTTACAAGATGAGAGGTGTCTTTTACTTATAAACTCTTTTGAGGCCTTACATTTAGTATATGTAGGACTTAGGTTTTTTCGAATACTTATATCTCTTCCAACCTTTGAATGAGCAGACAAGCCCCTTACAGTCAAGTAAATTTGCACCTAAAAAGGCACCAAACAAGAAAGTATTTTAGCTTCCCCTCCTTGCAAACATAGGCGGACTCACCCACAATTGAGGGTGTGCAAAATTTTAAAAATTTCACTTACACTCCTATATATATATATATATATATATATATATATATATATATATATATATATATATATATATATATATTTTTGACCTCATTCAATTTAAATTTTTACACCCTGACCCATACATCTTTATCTCTCAATCCTCTCACTCAAATAGTGTTTGGTTGGAGGTGAATGGAGGGGAAATGAGGAGTTATTTTAAATTTTTATATTTGATTCAATTTTTAGCAGGGTAGGGGGCAAAATCTCTCCTAACTTAATTTTTGCTCTCATTCAATGTTGGAGTTTTTTGGAGGGGAGGAGAGCTTAAATCATTTTAAATAAAATGACTCAAATAACCTTATATAATATGTAATATAAATGATTATAATGATATGTAAGTAATATAAATGATATATATTTGTTTTCCAAGACACGCAACATAAAGTTGTGATCTAATGGAATTTTGCATAACTTAATTGTTTGAGAATGTTTTTATGGTTTTACTTTTCGTTACCGCAGCCATTAGTCTCTTAATGTTTTAGCAACAATTTGTTATTAGAAATTTTTTATCAATAATGACGTATAATTTTAAAAACTTTTACACCCCTGACCCAATGTGCTAGTTCCGCCACTTGCAAATCTTTACTTTCTTCACTGATGTAAATTAATTTTCTGGCGTGATCATATATATATGGCTAATATATAATATGTGTCCTTAAAAAAATTATATTTGATCAAAAAGCAGCCAAAGTTAACTTACCACACATAAATCATATATATTCAGGCCGACCCAAGAGTGAGCAAAGCTTAAAACAAATTTTGAGAGGAATATTTTTGCTTTAAGTGAAAAAACTTTAAGATGAGTCTTTTTAAGGGCATGTGTAACTTTTTTACTTTATAAAAACTAATAGCGAGTATTTTTTTAGAAGGTCTAAAATTAGGACTTTAGTTATCTGAATCTTAGGCATTCCTTAATTGCATACATGCTTGCCAAATGTCACAATAATTGTAAACTTTGAGGACTCATTCTTTCTTTATTAGTAGAAACAATAAGATCGATAGGAGATCAATTCATATCAACATCTTCACGTGAACTGTCTTGTGACTTCCCCACAATCTATTCCGAAGTATGACATTTTTGTTTTCTGAAATACTCTGAGTACGATTTCCATGTGTTGCGTGATATTGAGGAAACTATCAATATCATCAATGTTTTTACAAATGCGCGGAGCGCAGACATGCAAATCTGCAACATATAAAGGTAGAAATTACATTAAATTTGAGAACATATATTGAATAGCCGGAATTTTAAGGGGTGTATGTGCAGTGTGCTAGCTTTTCTAAGACCAGTAATATAATGAAATGAATATTGATTCATTGAAGCACAAAATGGAAATGGCAAATAAACTAATTAATAAACTCTATATTAGCCTTAATTAAATTTAATTTACTAGGTAAGAGAGTATCAAATTACAATAAGAGCCCATTAATATATATTTTTTTTGTTGACAGAAATCATTATTTAATACTAATAATAAAATTCATATAACTTTTTTTTTATAATAAACAATATGTTAAAACAACTTTAGTCAGCTGATGGCTCTCCATGATGGTTGGTTATTGACATTGTCCACACTAACGAAGCAAAAAAATGACTACTGACACATTGACAATATTGAATTGGACCAAAACATTTTATGATGCTTTATAGACCCTACCACTACAAGAAACATTTTACAGTGTAGTATGCAATCTCACGTATGCACACATAATAAATTTAGGACGATATGTCTGATGTGATTTGAAAGTTATAGAGTTTTGGTTCTCACCTGCGTGTGACCTCTGAGGGATAAAACATTTACACGTCTGTTATTCGAAGGACACAAATGTCAGTTCCACCAAGCCTTTTGTATTTTTGGTCAGAGTTCCACTTCCACCAAGCCATCGAGTGGAGCACGAGTGGATTTTAAACATGCACTCATTTTCATTGCTACCACCTGTGTGGTGTGTTTTTCGTTCCTTCGATGGGCAACTTCACTGCGCGCCTTTGTGTAGGACATTCGTTGGTCCTAGAACGTTGGTGGGAGCAAATTAAAAAAAAAAAAACAGGGGAAGAGGTGCCGGTTCACGGGGTTACGGCAACGACATGAAACCAATTTCGGTAGACGGGTAGAGGAGGACACTTGAAGACAAGGACGACCTATACAGGGGCGGAGCCAGAAAGAGATTTATGGGGGGACAAACTATAGTATTAGTATCAACATGAACTCTCTCTTCCTGATAAAAAAAACTTGAACTCTCTCTTTTGGTTCCACTATTTGAGAAAAATTAACTCAAGTTGATTCCACTGCTTGAAAGAAAGACGCAAGTCTTGTTTGTTTTATAAAAGTTATTGGTTTCCTTAATGATTAATAATATTAATGAAGATAAGTTTTGTGCGTTTGTGAATTCTTAAGCGGACACTAGGCAAAAATTGTCTTTAAAATATGTGGGAAAATAAGTATTTGGAAAAATTAGGGGGGGCAAGAGCCCCTGGAGGGCAACACATGCCTCCGTCCCTGGACCTATGAAGCACGAATACCTCTAGCTTTAGGCATGTTCTGTCTGACACGTCTCGGACACCGACACTCGTACGACACGTGTCAAACACTTCATTTAGGTGTCCAATTAAAAAAATTAATTTTTTTTCATTGAGACATCTCTCCGACCAGGGGCGGAGCCAGCCCTCGTGGCTTGGGGGCGAAAAAATGTTGATTACACACAGAGACCTGACATGAAACTGCGGTGTCTTTAGTCCATTTATTAATGCTGCCAACCTTTAGAAATTTATTTAAAATAAATCTGGGGGCCAGGGGAAACTGCATCATGAGAGCCCAACATGACTCCATCCCTCTCTTCGACACTTATGGGACACCATCACGGTGAGATGAGACAACGTTCTAGTGGGAAGGGACACCTACATAAGCAAGTATTCTTGGTACAACGGTCTGACTGCACCGTTCTCCGATCTTCTCCCCCCTCTATTGATGCTTCTTTCATACAACGACGTCTCTGATGCCTCTCAGTGCTCTATTTGCCATTGACGTCTCCACACCATTCCCAATCGACATTCGCTTTCAAACGGCATCATGATGCTTTATTTCAATCTTGATTCTCTGTTAATATAGACACACACACATTCATAGATGACCAATGACAGAGCTAGACAAATATTTGTGAGGAGGCCAAAATAGTTAAGTGTTATAAGTTAGACATAATTGTGATAATTTATTTTGTGACAAAGTTACACTTAAATATAAAGTTTTAAGAATATTAGGAATAATCTTATTTATAAAAATATTGATTAAGAATATCTAAAAGAATATTAAATTATTTATTATTCAGAATGCAATTAATTTTAAGTTCATATAAATGATAAATAAGTGACATATGTTAGATGATGTATAAGAGTTTAAAATATGTGTTCTATACATTTACAATCAAAACATGATTTCTTTGTATACATAATTAAAATATGATTAATGTATATCATATTTATTTTATATTGATGATTCTGTAAAAAAAATCTATTGATGTGTTGACTGGAATGTAACTTAGCCGATGAATCGACTAACTCTACAATAGTGATTCTCTTTTCATCAAGCGATTACGGTGACAAAGGAACTCTGTTCCTCAACTATGGGTCCCTTAATTAACTCACTCCAGAAAGGGTTAAGTATAGTGAACTAAACTAAAAACAGGAACGTAAAGGTAAACATAAATGCGGCTGAGCGAAAATAAGTTGTTTGTATTGATTGATGTGTATAAAATTATGTACAACTTGGGTATTTATAATAGTAACTAAGAACCACCCCTATTTGCCACGTTCAATGGCTAACAACAGTAATATCCTAATTGACAGTTAATTGGTTGAGTCATGCCCTGTTCCACTAACCATGTTCCTAGATTCTAGGCGCTCTCTTGCTTCATGGCCACGTCGCAACTAATAGGTTTTTCTGTTTGATCCTATCTTCTCATTCCTTCGCTCAACTCCTAAAAACTTGGGAACAATCCCCTTTTGAATTTCCTTTGAATTTAAATTAACTCAGGATCTCTCCCCATCATTTTCGGCTCATGGAGCAACTCCTAAACCTGGCCCAATAGTGACTTCACTCCAGCCCGTTGGGAATAACACCTTCATATCAACCCAATAAGCCCAAAAACTTTATCCATCTCTTGGCTTCCTGCTTTAAGCTTGTTAGCTGCAATTTTGGCTGACTTGTGGTTCTGCTGACCTCCATTTGACTAGCCTTCTCCAATCGGCTACTGTTAAATTCGGCTGACACTTAGGAATATTTTGGGTGTAAACAATTGCCCCCTTACGATGCTTTAGCTGTAAAACTTTAGGTTTAGGCTAATGCAACATAATGATTACTGTCAGCGCCGCCCAAATCATTAATACTAAGTTATCCGTTTGCAACAAACTTTTAAATAATCAACGGCTAACTTGATAGGCCTATCTCATCCGATTAATCTTCAACAAACTTTATCTTCAGTAATCGGAATTCCCTTTAAATATCCCTTAGCCGAATTACCCCAACTACTTTCCTGCAAGCACTGTTGCCCTATAGCTTTACCTTCTTCCTTGCAAATTTCTTACTCATAATCACGATCACCATGTCTTCTGCTTCTGACTCTCAAAACCACTCCTATGAGTATGATGATGATCAATCATCAGCTTCTATCAGCATTAGCCGTTCTCCAAGTCCCCCAACAGCTTCTGATCCTTCCTTTGAATCCCCCTTTTCGAAATTTAGGAATTCCTATCCCTAAATCCTTCTACCTCAGAGTTAAAGGAAGGAGCCAAATTTCTGAATGAATACATGTGTCCATCACTTTATAGCTTACCAATTTCTTGTGATTGGTTTACCACCAAGTCCAAGCCGACCGATCTCCGATCCTGGCCTTGCGCAACACAACCCTATGTCGATTGGGTTAAGTGGTTAACAAATTGGCAAATGCCAAGTCTGCCCAATGGAAACAATGGGGCCTTTATGATATGATGATGCTGTTTAGGCATGACAGTATTTTGCACAGCATGAATCGATTCATGATAGCTTGAATCGATTCACAAAGGTGTTCAGGCAATCCTGGAGCTTCTGTGAATCGAATTGAGGAACTGTAAATCGATTCACCAATTCAATTCACGAAACGCGCTGAAGCATTTTTAGCTGTGTGAATCGATTCACACTTAACTGTGAATCGATTCACAACCTGTAAAATGCATAAAACGCAACATTTTTAAGCAGAACGTGAAAAGGGGAAGAAAAAGAAAGAAAATGAGTGAAGGGAGGAGAAGAAAAAGGGGAAACCACTAGGGTTTCATGATTTTGAGAAGGACTGGAGAGATTCTTGTTGGATTTCTTCAATCTCTTGCTTGAATAAGAGTTAAAGAGTTGTAATTTAGTTTTAGGAGGAAGAATTGGTGGAACCCTAGAAGAAGGAAGGGGGAAAACCAAATTGAAGGAGAAGAAGAGGAAAAAGATCAAGCTCCTTCAAAGCTGGCTCATGTTCTTGGATTTGAAGGGTGATGTCTTCAATTCCTTGCATGAAGAGGAAGATGCAAGGTTGTAGATCAAGATTTGGGAAGATTTGGAGTGCCCTAAGTTGAAGAACAAGGGAAGAATGTGGAGAAGAGCAAGAAGAGCAAAGTTCCATCATCTTGGTTCAAGATCTTGAAGAGTAGATGTGAGTTCTTCATCCCTTAGGTGGTGGGCAACCATAAGACCCCCATTAAGGTTTTCTATTTTCTTTTCTTTTGTTTGATTCCTTGATTTCTATTTGGGATTTTTGGGATAATATGAGAAGGAAATGGATTAGAATGAGATGATGATAGTTAAATCAGTTGTTCAATCAATTAGTCATATTATTGATACTTGATAGTGAGCCCTAAGTCCCTTACAAATGTTTAGAGTGGGAAATAGTTTCAATGGAAAAGACTAAGTAAATTGTTATTCAATTTATTATGTAGTTATCTTTGATTTCTAGTTTTCAATTAATTAGAAGTAATGATCTTTTGTTGGGATGGTAAAAGGTTGGATTGCTGTCCCCAACCCCCCAACAAGTATACGTATAATGTTGCCCCTTTGTGTGCTCCACAGAGCTCCAATTGGGATGGGGTTTGCTTCATGAGGAGCTAAACCCAAGGTGCATCAAAATGAGCACAAGAGTTAAGTGAAAGTATGTTTAGTTATGAGTGTTAGGATTATTTCTATGCTCTAAGTGTTATTCTTGAATGAGGTTAACAACATGATTGTGTTTCATCATCAGATTTATGTTCCAGATTGATCACATATTTATATATATGCTTGATAAGACTAAGAGTTTTCAAAGGATGAGTAGATGTTGCTTAAGACTAAGGGGCCTATTTGCCTATCATGAATGAGTGAATTATGTTAGTATGTTCATTTCATTAAGTGCATGCATTGATAATGCATTAAGTTATGAGAGTTGTGATTAATCACATAAAAGACACGAAGATTCCTCATAAAAGGAGAGAACGGTATGGTTAATCTCGTGGGACGCCACTTGAACGGTTAATGACGTCTAACCACCATATCGTTAGTTATGTTGACTGGGGTCTATGGATCAAAGCATATGACAAAACCCAATAACATAGAAGAATAGTGAGATGTGCTAAGCACAAAGTAAGGAAGAACTATATGTTCTTAGTTAAGAAAGATGCTTTTGCATTGTATTTGTAAGAGTACAGGTTAGCACATTCTAGGGCGTTCTCGTTTAGGGTGTTTAAGATGTTTTTCAAAGTAAGTCCTTATGGTATATAAGGAGAGTATGTTTAGGAGTGAAATGCCTAAGTTAGTCCTGTCAAATTATATGATTCGACGAGAGATTGTGAGGAGTCCGTGGAGAGCTCACTGAGATTTTTATCTCACTCTTTCTTTATTGCTTTTCAGATAAGCAGGTACCGAAGGCAAATAAGGCGAAGCTTCAGGATTGACACTTTTAGATTAGTGTTTTATGTTGGAATACAACTTTGATATTCCAATAATTGTTAAAGTTGTAATCTATTGATTAGATTTATGATTTAGGTTTAAATTTATGACTTGGATTACTGTCAACAAGTTTGTAAATTTTCAGTAACTCCTGTACTTGATGTAATTTATCGTACTTTTAATTTACGTTGAGATGTGGGTGTTACAGCTTCATCGACTACTGGTCCGTCCTTACCAACACTTTCATTTTTCCTTGGGGTATGATTACTCCTACCCTATTGAATGTGGTGGCTATAATAGGGCTTCCTCTTGTTGGAGATGAGGTTCCAGCTCTTCATTCATTCTATATTCCTGCGTTGGGAATCAACTTCTCTAAGAACACCTCTGGTTATTCCAATTTCCTTGCTCATAATGCCAAAACTAAAGGAACAGTCACTGAAACTGAGCACAATGCATTCCTTCTGTATTGGTTCAGCAAGTACTTCATTTGTTCAAGCTCTATTGCAGTGGTACAAAAGCTGCAACTCTATGTGGCTCTTGTCACCTCAGATAGGAATCTATCATGGGGTTCCCTCTTCCTTTCTTACCTCTACCGATGCCTCTTCACCATCCTAGATCGGCTGCAAAAGGAAGAGGACATCAAGAATGTCCAAGGACCTCTCTGGTTCCTTCAACTCTGGATCATGTTATACTTTCTAGAGTTTATTGAAGCTCGTTTTAATCCACTGACTCTTCCTCAGAATGAGAGGATTCTGGGGACTCAACTTAGGCTCATTCCTTGTGAGCCTACATATACCTTCAATGTAGCTGAACAGCTCTTCAATCTCAATCGCATATCGACTGATGGTGCCCTATTCTTGAGAAGGGCATTGGGCCTTCTTGGATATTTTCAACCAATGAAGATCTCCCAGTCGAGCAACATAATGAGATAAAGCTGAATTAGAGAATAGTTTTCACAGCTCGTGATTTGCTATGTGGCCTCAAGTCCACTTCTAGGAACAACAAATCTTCTGCAGAATTCTACTACCCCAACTGTGTAGCCAGACAGTTTGGGCTTCTGCAACATGTGTCTTTGCCATATGAATCCAAGCTTGGCAGTCTTGGTCGACTGAGCTTTTCAGCCAATGATGTGGAGGATTTGGCCAAGACTAATTCGGCCAAAATCAACACCTTCAAGTGGATTGCATTCACCCCTGCCTATGGTAAACTTCAACCTTTGTAAATTGGTGGCCATCTGTGACTACCAAAATGTTTCCAGACAAGCTGGAAAAATATGTTACCAGGCTTGTTATCACTGAAAGGGATGATCTAGAAAGAGAGGATCCTAGGCCAGTTGCACAGCCTAAGAGCACTCCTGTTAAGGCTAGGCCTTAAGTTCACAAGGGGTCATCTTCTAGAATCAGAACTCCAGCTGCACCAACCAATAAGTATCTTGACCTCGACTCTTCTATTTTAATTTTATTCTCCTCAAACACATCTCTCATTTTCTGTTACCTTTTGGCAGCTAAAATAGCCCCCAAAGTAATTATTGTTAAGGATGAATCTACCACCCCTTCTAAAAAGAGGACAAGGGGCCCTGACATTACCATAGAAGAGCCAACTTAGGTTCCTACCAGGCCCAAGGAATCCCATAAGGCTCATTCGGCTGACAAGGGGAAGCAACCAAAGGTAAATTCCTCTTTATGCTTTCCCAAAGTTTTTTCCAAACTTTCTTCTTACCAGCCTAAATTTAACCATTCTTGATGTTTTCAGAAGCCGCGTGTAGTGCTTCCCACTTCTGATATCCCAGAGCATTTTCAAGGCACCAGCTCACAGGCTGCCCCATTGGTATAGCCGATTTCCATTTACTTCTATACCATTTGCTTTTCTGTTTATCGACTAAACCTGTATTGAAATGCTCAGGCTCCTCAGTCTTCAGCGGTTCCACCTGCCACTTCAACTCCTGTTGATGACACTCCTCCTGCCCCTTCTCCACCTAGAGCTCCTTTAATCAAGGTGTCTGATGAAGAGTTGTCCAAATACTTCACTTTGGCCGATCCCCTGCCAATTGTTTCCTCTCCCATTTCAAATCATTTAGAGAGAGTGAATTCAGCATTGAAGGGGTAATTCCAACCAGCAGAGAGCAGGTTGCAGCCCTAATAACTTCATTGTTCAAGCGGGCCAATTCAGCTGACATCCATGTGGCTAGCCAAGAGGTATATAATACCATAGCTCTTCAACTCAATGACTTAGCTCACCAATATGGTCGCTCTAAGGAGATTCATGACATTGCCTCCTATGACCTCAAAAGGATGAGAGAGCTTCAGGAGAAGAAATCTCAATTTCAGGCTTCTTATCAAACTCTTGAGGCGGAACGCCAGGAAGCCACGGCTCAGCGCGAGGCTATAGATGATCGGGTAGCCGTGTTAATAGTTGAGCTCGATCATGTGAAGAAGGAAATGGAGGATCTGGCCCCCAAATCAACTGCCTTGTCTTAATAGCTAGACTCCTATTCTGACCAGTGCCTTGCCTTGTATTCTCAATCCTCTTCACTAGATAGTGAGACAATGGTGTTATTTGCTTAAAAGGCTAGCTTGGAAAAGGACCTAAAAACTGGAAGTGATGGCTTAGCTGAAGCCAACAGGACATGGGACTCCTTCAAGCAGCTGCTAGAGGAATCAAAGAGGAAAAAAACTCCTGCTGCAGCTGATACCTCAACCAATCAGCAAGATGAGTCAATTGATCCAGTTGTGCCTGTTGTGGAGGCCCCAGCTGATCCTACCTCTGAAGTTGTTGCCCCTTCGGCTATAGATGATCATTCTGCAACTCCAGATCCCTCTGCAGCCGAACAAGGATCAATGCACATGAAGGAAACTGCAGATGGTTAACCTGGTGCAGGAGCTGCCTAGCCCCTTTTAAAGTTTGCTTTTATTTTCTTCTAAGTACTTTGGCTAGGTGGCCCGCCTGTGGTCACCATGACATTACCTTTTTGAATTACTTATCTTTATTCCTCCAATATACCTTGCCATATATAGTAGGGTAGTATCTCTTAAGGTATTTCCCATTTATGCTTCTATTTAACTCTTCACCTTGCATGTTAATTAGCCGATAAGCACCACCATTATGAGCTTTACTAACAATAAATGGCCCTTCCCAATTTGGTGACCATTTCCCAAACTTAGGATCTTTAATCCCAATAGGTAATATGGTTTTCCAAACTAAGTCCCTTTTACTCGCTTGTTGTAGGCTCTGGCCATCTTCTATTTGTTGCGTTCAATTCTATTTAAAGTCATGAGTCGATCCTCATCGACTGAATCTAGCTCCATAAGCATGGCTTGCTGGTACTCATCTAGGCTTAACAAGCCTTGCTTTGTTACTCTTTGTGAAGTCACTTTATTTCTAATGGCAACACTGCATCTTGTCCATATGTTAGCCGATAAGGAGTGAATCCAGTTGCATTGCACTTGGAATTCCTTACAGCCCATAATACTTCATTTGGTGTTTCATGCCATTTCCTGGTTCAATATTCTTCTTAATTAAATCAATAAGAATTTTATTAGTAGCCTCTGCTTGTCCATTAGCTTGTGCATAATAAGGGGATGAATGAATCATCTTAATCAAAAATTACTGTGCAAAGGCCACCATCTTTTCTCCAGTGAACATAGTACCCTGGTTTGTGGTAATGGTTTTAGGAGTATCAAACCTGTAAATGATTTGGCATTGTATAAACCTAATCACATCATCCTGAGTCACATTTACCATAGGTTGCGCTTCTACCTATTTGGTGAAGTAGTCTGTCGCAACTATGATAAACGCATGCCTCTTGGAATAAGGGGGATAGATTTTACCTATCAGATCCATTGCCCATCCCCTAAATGGCGAAGGTTTTATCACTGTATGTAAATTCTCAGCTGGAACCCTTTGTATTGGACCATGTAGCTGACAGGCTTCACACCCTTTGGCATATTGATAACAATCAGCTATAATGGTAGGCCAATAATACTCATGCCTGTATATTAGCCATTTCATAATAGGTCCAGCCCTATGAGAACCACAAATTCCTTCATGTACTTCCCCCATAATCTTCATGGACTCATCCTTATTGATGCACCTAAGTAATATTCCATTGATAGCCCTCCTATAGAGTTCGTCATCCACTAAAACGTACTTAAGTGCTTTCTGCTTAAGTTTGAAGTCAGTACTACTTGAAGGATCTTTTAGATAGCCGATTAACTCTTTCTTCCAAGAGTAGATCATATCTATAAGGGCACATTCCCATAATAGGTACTCCTCATGCTTCACTTCGACTATCATGTCTTTGTACCCTGAGGCTTGTTGAGCCAAGTCATTAGCCTCTTCATTTTCTTCTCTGGGAATGTGACACACTATCGTATCAGCAAACGTGCGCAATAGCCTACTAGCCATTTCATGGCATTCTTTCAAGTTGGGATTATTACATTTGTATTCCCTAGTTAGTTGCTTTATGACTAACTACGAATCTCCCATGACTTGAACATAGTTTACTTTCATGGCTGCTAGGATACTAAGCCCCAAAATCAATGCCTCATACTCTGCTTGATTATTGGAACAACCAGGATCTAGCTGACACATGAATTTCCAACTCCTACCTGTTGGACTTGTAATGGTTATACCAGCACCTACCCCTTTTTGAGTCCTTGACCCATCAAACATCAAAACCCAAGATTTCAAGTTGATACACGCAACTCAATCGACTAAGTGGTCACTCACCTCAACACAAGAGTGCTGAGCCAAGAAGTCAGTACCACTTGACCCTTCATTGCTCTTAATGGAACATATTTTAACGCAAAAGCATTTAACTTAATGGCCCACTTCATCAGTCGACCTTGTAAGACATGCCTATTAAGCAAATACCAAACAATGTCAATTGTGCACAAAACCAATATTTTTTTAGGCAACAAAAAATATTCTAGTTTTGTACAAGCATAGAACAATGACAAACATAACTTCTCAATAGGGGTATATCTGGTTTCTGCATCATTTAATACTCGGCTAAGATAATACACAGTTCTTTCTGTCCCATCATCACCATCATGTGCTAGCAGGCAGCCGATTGATTCTTCCTCTACAGCTATGTATAGTTTGAACGGCCTTCCTAACATTGGGGGTGTCAGCATAAGAGGATTGGCCAACACCTGTTTTATCTGCTCAAATGCTTGTTGTTGTTCTTTTCCCTATATCATGACATCAGAGTCCTTCAGCCTCAATAGAGGGAAAAGGCCTTCATCATCCCAGCCGAATTAGCTATGAATCTTCTTAGGAAATTGATTTTACCTATCAAACTCTGAAGCTCTTTCTTATTCCTAGGAGGCCTAGCTTCCAAGATAGCTTTCACCTTGCTTTTGTCTACTTCAATCCCTTGATGGTGGACTAGGAATCCTAAGAAATTGCCAGTCGCAACTCCAAAGGCACACTTGATAGGATTTATCTTCAGCTTATGGATCTGCATCGTCTTCAAAGCATGCTCTAATTCTACCAAATGGCATTCAAAGTCCTTGGACTTGACAACCACATCATCAATGTATACCTCCATAGTTTTACCAATCAAGTCATGGAAAATGGAGTTCATAGCCCTTTGATACGTAGCCCCAACATTCTTAAGTCCAAAAGGCATGACCACCCACTCATATATCCCCAAAGCTCCAGGGCACCTGAAGGCTGTCTTGTGTGTATCTTCTTTTGCTAAGAAGATCTGGTTATACCCTAAATATTCATCCATGAATGTAAGAATACCATGAGTGGCTGCCGCATCGACTAACATGTCAGCCACATGCATAGCATACTCATCCTTTGGTGTTGCCAAATTCAAGTTCCTGTAGTCAATGCATACTCTTATTTGGCCATTTTTCTTGATCACAGGGACTATATTGGACAGCTATTCTACATATCTAGCCGTCCTAATGAAACCAGCCTTCAGTAATCTTTCGATCTCAACTTTGATCTGAGGCATCCTTTGGGGATTAAATCTGCGAGGGGCCTGCTTGAAAGGCTTGTACCCTTCCTTAATGGGCAATCTGTGCTCCACTAACTCTCTTGCCAAACCAGGCATTTCAT
Source organism: Calophaca sinica (assembly GCA_037113605.1). NCBI lineage: Eukaryota > Viridiplantae > Streptophyta > Magnoliopsida > Fabales > Fabaceae > Calophaca > Calophaca sinica. Next base: position 48,167,248 of record CM073735.1, read on the forward strand.
AGTAGTTCTAAGCAAAACAGTCTTTGTATTACTGGATTAATTCGACTAGCTTGCCTCGTTTGTCTTTTTCCAGTAACTGACTTACTTTGACTGTTCTGGGTTCCTCTGGTGTAGCCAGGTTAATTTCAATCAAAGGGTCTTCTGCCTCAACAGTAGGTGCAGCTTTGTGAAGAGGGGAATCTAGTTCCATAGGCTCGGCTGTAAGTGCCCTATCAGGCTCAACTGCCGTACCTTTTTGCAAGAAGAACAAGTTCTTTTCCTCATCTTCACTTTCAGTGTTATCTTCCTCCTGTTGGATTTATTGGTCAGTGTCACCCTTAGGATTCGATGGGCTTAACATCCCAACCCATAACGCCTATAATGGGTGCAACCCTTTAAGCTTAATGCGGTTCTGAGTATCCTTAAGGAAATAAAGTTGCGCCCTTGCTAACAGTTATAGATTTTGGCCTAGTGGTAAGCGTTTGATCTAACAAGTGGTATCAGAGGAAGGTCATGGGTTCGAATCCCCCAGGTGACACTGGGGAGGAGATTATTGGCTTTATTTGTCAGGGCCACCCTTAGGATTCGATGGGCTTAACATCCCAACCCATAGCGCCTATAATGGGCGCAGTCCCTTAAGCTTGATGCGGTTCTGAGTATCCTTAAGGAAATAAAGTTGCGCCCTTGTTAACAGCTATAGCTTTTGGCCTAGTGGTAAGCGCTTGATCCAACACCTCCATCATGGCATCTATCACCTTGGACTCGGCCCTAAAAATCTCCAGCCGACCCAGCAGGTCTTCAAGTACCTGTGATTCTTTATTCATTAATTACATGTGTGTTAGGCCGTGATTCGGCCTGAGATTTCAACTTGAATCCTTTATTGGTGAGGTTACATGCCTTCCAAGCCCCTTCTTCATAATCTTCTGGAATGGCAGTAGGCCCTAAGTATGGAGAATAGAATAATGCCTCCAACATCTTTACTTCAGCTGAGAAGAGATTTTTATCTGCTTCGATTGTCTCCATGCTATCTCCAACCCAAAATATCAGCTTTTGGTGGAGTGTAGATGACACACATTGACTGGTGTGGATCCAATGTCTACCCAGAATTATGTTATAGGAAGACTTACCATCTACTACGAAGAAAGCTGACTTGAAGGTTTTGGGACCTACAGTTACTTCAGCTATCAAAACACCAAGAGCTGTGGAAGGTTCCTCCATGAAGTTAGACATTTTCATGTTGGTAGGCACCAAGTCTTCTAGACTTTTCCCAAGTTTCCTCATGGTTGCAATGGGCATTACGTTTAAGACGGCTCCACCATCCACAAATACTCTTCCAAAGATTTTCCCATTAATGTAGGCCTTGATATACAGAGGTTTCAAGTGCTTTACTATCTCTCCAGTTGGCTTTTCAAAGACTATTTTGGTGGCCTCATCAGCCGATTGTTCAGCTAACGTGGCCCATTCTATCTCTTATACAAACACATCACCCTCCATACTTCCTAGTTGGGGGCTGTCTGCCCAAAACTCCTCAGGAAATAAACTAATAGCCTCTATGTCAGCTAACAAGCCATCAACCTCCTCATTAAATAAGAGATCCAACAACGAGTCTTCCATGGTATCATCTGCCTCCCAATGCATCTCTGGAATTACTGATCCCTCTATAGTAACTACCTCATCATCTACATCGACTGAGGCAATTTGGCCTTTTGCCTCAATAATGGGTGATAACACCAATATTTAATCATATTTATATAGATAATTGACTGTGAATTAAATAAATATTGAATATTATCACCTGAAATTCACTATCTTTTATTTTAAATTGTGCAAGAATAGCAAAATAAGCAATATGGTTAAAAAGAATGAAATTCAAGGAGCTTTGGACTAAGAAAAATGCAATTTTTATATGTGCACACGATTACTACATGTGCAGCCAAAATAAAAGTGAAGCTTGCCAAAATTTAAAAAAAGGGGCACTGCAGTACAATTTTTGAATAAAAATTGGGCTTGAAACATTGAGATCACACACTGACAAAAAAGAGAAAAAAGGGAACATTGCAAAGTCAAAAGGTGGCATGCATTGAATGAAATCACGTTGCCAAAGAGAGAAATAAAGCAGCATTGAAAAGTTAAACGCGGATAACGATGTAGAACAGGCTGGGAGGGGAGCACGGCCAACCAGCACGGCCTTGCTGAGGCCGTGCTTCATGTCGGCAATGCGTAACAGACGCGGTTATATGAATCTGGACGCTTTTTGAGGAGCACGTCCTCAGCAAGGCCGTGCTTAGGCCGTGCTGCATCATTTTCCAGCGCCTATAAATAGAACTGAGCAGTTTCATTGCAAAAGCCCTCCATTCTGAGTGCATATGCATTTCTTGACTCATTTCTCTCCCTCTTAGCTTTATTTTCTTTTGTTAGCTTGTTATTTTAATTTTTGTAATTGTATTTCTTTACTCTTTGAATCTTATTATGGATTCTAGAATTAGTGTTGTGTTATTATCTTCAGATATAATGTGCAACTAATTCTATTACTAAGGTGATGGGGAATCTTTTACTATGCATGTAATCTTAATCTAATTTATAAATATGAGTTTTTAATTCTTATGATTAAATTATTCCTGGTAAATTTATTCTATAAGAACTGATCATTCCTTACTTGGTTATTATTTGTGTAGCGACCGAACCTTCAAATAGTATTGGAACTCTAGGAATAATTGAATCTACATGCTCTGTCGGACCAAGGATTGCACGTTCATTTTTAGTCAGTCATTGAATTGATAAATCTATTTATGCTTTATGCTCTTTCTATTTACTTGTTTTGAATGACCAAACAAAGTAGTAATTTAGGAGGAAGACTGTTAACATTGCATGACCAAACTATGTTAATAGCTTTTGAATAGATGATTGGTAATCAATAAGAATATTTTCTCAGCTCTATTTATGAATTGGTTAAGTGAATAAGTATTAGTATAAAGTGAACCAGGACCTTAGTATCTCCATAATTATAAGTTTTTGTTCTTATTTTAAATTTATTTCTTTTCTCTTTTAATCAATTTCACTTGGAACCATTTGTCTAAATAACATAATAATCTCAGTAGAACGGTAAACATTCCAATTCCCTGTGGAGACGATAATCTTTTATACTATAACTTGACGTGATCGTGCACTTGCGATTTACGCGCAACAAGTTTTTGGCGCCGTTGCCGGGGAGTTGTTAATGATATTGATCGAAATGATTTGTTGTTAATTTAGACGTTTTTCGTAATTATTTTACTTTCTCTTATTTTATTTTTATCTTTCATTTTTCTTTATTTTTCTTTTTCTTTCTTGTCATTTTTAATTCTAGTATCACCTCATACATGGAAAGTTTTACCTCCTACATGGATGGTTTTATTTTTGTCTTTTATTTTTAATTTCTTTTGCTTTTAATAGTGCCTCCTGGTTGGAAGGCTAGATTTTCTTGCTATTTTATTACTTAAACTTAGAGCTGTCAAAATAAGCCCAACCCGATGCGCCGCCCAAACTTAGATAAAAAGGTGGGTGGGCCAAGAAACCTTAGCGAAAAATTCTAGCCCAGCCCAAATTTCGACCGATTTATTGGCCCATCGTGGTCGTCTGATGGTCGGGCCCACCCGTTGGCCCGAATTACTTTTGAATTTTTTCCTGATTACATTTTTTAATTTTGTTACGTGAACCGAAGATTGTGAACAGACTGGCCCATGTGTGAAATTATTTATCCATGGATTCTATATAGCTGTTAAACTGTATTAACATATCAATGTTGTTTTTTTCCCTCAATATTTTGAATTTTTAATAAAAATCACAAAGACACGCAAAAATGATCTGTACAAAATGTCTTGGCTCTAAATTCTTTTAATTCAATAGAGGTGGCACATTTCTTTTTGACAAGAACATAGGCTGCACATTTCATTCACGCATGGAATTGGAAGCTATGGTTTAACATTTCTCTGCGAGAGCACGAGAGGCGAGATCGGCCATTTTATCGAGCACAATTAAATATAAATGTTCAAAATTAATTCTGTTGAGCACAAGTTCTTGGCCCATGGGCCAGCCCATTTAGCCCGTAGCCCGCATAGGGCTGGTAAAATAGGGGCCCGAATTAATTTTGGCCCAACCCAGCCCAGCCCGAAATTGTCTTTGGCCCGAATGGGCCGGGCCAGCCCGAATTGACAGCTATACTTAAACTTATTATTTAGCGTCTCCTGGTTAGAAGACTAGATTAATTCTTCTTTATATTAATTTTTCTTTTCTTTTCTTTTGACTAACCTTAAATAATAATTAAAAATTTAGTTTTGATCATTTGATCCAGTTTTGTTACAGTGTATACTAGCACGCTCTCAAGATCATATCCTTCAGTTTGATCCTGAAATTGAAAGAACCGCAAGAGCTATCAGAAGACAAAGAAGAGTTGTTAGAAGACAAAGAAGAACAATGGCAGAACAGGAATTGACTATGAATGAGTACTTCACCCCAACTTGTGAGGAAACTGATAGTATCCAATACCCAGCGGTGGAAGCCAACACTTTTGAGCTTAAACCAGGCCTAATTTCTATGGTCAAAGATGTGCAATTTTCAGGTTTGCCACATGAAGACCCAAATGCCCATCTAAAAAGATTCTAACGGATTACAAAGACTGTAAAATATAATGGTGTTACTCCCGAAGCCATTAGACTTTGCTTGTTTACTTTTTCTTTACATGGAAAAGCTCAACACTGGTTGGACTCATTGGAATCCAATTCCATCACAACTTGGGCAGATCTGAAAAGTAAATTTTTGACCAAATACTTCCCACCTGAGAAGTCTGCCAAACTCAGAGTAGAGATTTTCGGATTTACCCAAAAAGAGGGTGAAACTATGCATGAGACATGTGAACGATTCTAAGATATACTTTTATGTTGTCCCCATCATGGTTTTAATAAATCTCTGTTAGTTCAAATTTTCTATAATGGACTTTCTTTTCAGAATAGGCAGCTGTAGATGCAGCATGTGGAGGATAAATAGGCTACAAAACGCCTACTGATTGTTACGAGATCATGGGTAGGATAGCCCAGAACAGTGCTCAGTGGTCACAAGGAGATAGATGTGCCACTAAAAAGCCTCAACAATCAGGAATGTATAAAGTGGATGCCACCACTGCTTTAGAGGCTAAGTGGGAAGCTGAGATGGAGGCTTTGACTAAAAAGTATGAAGCTCTCTTACCCCCCTAATTCTCAAACAGTTGCCTCAACTTCCCATAAGAGATGAATGGTCCACCAGGCGCGATAACTTCGTCGAAGAGGTAAAAGTACTTAATAAAGAAGATTCTGACACCAAAGGTGAGATACAAGAGGCTATGCTAAAATATATGAACAGACATGGACACCCTTGCATAGGTGTACTTGCAAGTTACATGGAGAAGGCTGATGAGAGATTTAAATCTCTAGCAAAAAGGTATGTACCATCTACTTGTAACTATTGTGGAATAACAGGTCACGAAACACATGAGTGCATCGAACAGGTGAATTACGTTGGGAATGGAGTAAAACATGATCCTTGTGCCAAAACCTACAATCCCGGATGGAAGGATTACCCCAACTTCTCATGGAGAGATCAACAGCAAAATCAAGGACAGCAACATGCACCCTATAGACCACCTCACATGCAAGGCCAAACCCAAGTACCGAGGAGACCGTCTCTTCAAGACTAAATTGACACCCTGGTAAGTACTGTTAATTCTAACCATAAGAGTTCAGAAAGCCAAATTTCTACCTTAGTGGAGCTTATGACCAAAAGGGAAGCAGGAGCATTACCCAGTTAACCTGAGAAAAATCCTAGAGAGCAGGCTAATGCTATCACTACTAGAAGTGGTAAAATCCTTGAAAATCCAGTACCAGATAAAGTAGAGCCACCTTCTAAGGAAACCCCAAAATAGGTTGAGAAAACCAAGGAAAAGTTGTCTGACACACCTCTTACAACCCTTCCTGACCCACACATCCCATTCCCATAGAGGCTTAAAGCTAATCAAGATCCCCAGTTCTCCAAAATTTTTGTGTATGCTTAAACAGATGACTGTCAACATTCCTTTTGTGGAAGCCATTGCTAATATGTCAAAGCATGCAAAGTTCTTAAAGGATATGTTATCCAATAAAAAGAAATTGGAGGACTTTGCTACGATTAAACTTAATGAGGAATATGCTGCTATTGTTTTGAAAATGTTACCACCAAAGCTTAAGGATCCAGGTAGTTTTACTATCCCTTGTACTATTGGTAACTCTCATTTCGAAAAGGCATTATGTGATTTAGGAGCAAGTATAAATTTGATGCCTCTTTCTGTTTTTAGAAAACTTAGCTTACAGGAACCACAACCTACTAACATCACCTTGTAGCTAGCTGACAGATCCATTGCCTACCCTCGAGGGGTGGTGGAGGATGTTTTAGTGAAAGTTGATAAGTTTATTTTCCCAGCTGATTTTATTGTTTTAGACATGGAAGAAGATAATGAGGTCCCAATTCTTTTGGGACGACCTTTCTTGGCCACAGGCAAGAGCTTAATTGATGTTCAACAGGGGAAATTAATTTTGAGATTTGGGGATGAGGAAGTTGTGTTCCAAGTTTTTAATTCATTGAAAACTCCTTCCTCATTTGCTTCCTGTAATTTTATTCAATCTATGGATATTAATGATGTGGTTATCTCTGACAGTTTTGATGACTTCAGGACGCAAGACCCTCTAGAAAAAATACTAACCTTGCAGGGACTTGGTACGTTGGAGGGTGGTGAAGAAGAAGAGCTTTTAATGTTTTTACAAGAACACCACCCCCAAAGAAGTTGGAATGACCATAAATTTGAGGAATTAGAATGGGATGATATCGCAAAGCCTAAACCCTCCATTGAAGAGGCTCTTGAGCTTGAATTAAAGCCTCTTCCTGCAAATATGAAATATGCTTTCTTATGACCTCCTTCTTCCTTGCCTGTAATTGTTTCTGTAGATTTAACAGCAACTATGGAGGATCAACTTTTGAGAGTATTAAGGGACAACAAAAAGGCCTTTGGTTCGTCTATTCATGATATAAAAGGTATAAGTCCCACAATTTGCACCCACATGATCTACATGGAGGATGATTACCAGCCTCGAGCACTGCCTCCACGCCGCCTCAATCCAAACATGAAAGAGGTGGTAAAAAAGGAAGTAATTAAGCTTCTTGATGCAGGTATTATCTATCCTATTTCTGATAGTAAATGAGTAAGTCATATACAATGTGTCCTTAAAAAGGGAGGAACAATTGTGATGGAACACGAAAAAAATGAATTAATTGCAGTTAGAAAGACTACCGGGTGGCGTATGTGCATTGATTATAGAAAATTAAATGATGCCACCCGAAAAGATCATTTTCCACTTCCTTTTATTGATCAAATGCTTGAGAGAGTAGCATGACATGACTATTATTGTTGTTTGGATGGGTATTCCGGTTATTTGCAAATACCAGTGGCTTTACAATATCAAGATAAAACCATTTTTACTTGCCCTTATGGTACTTTTTCATACAAAAGGATGCCCTTTGGATTATGTAATGCTCCTGCCACTTTCCAAAGATGCATGACTGTTATTTTCTCTGATTTAATTGAAAAATGCATCGAAGTATTCATGGATGATTTCACTGTATTTGGATCCTCTTATGAGGATTGTTTACTAAATTTGAATTTAGTGTTGCAGAGATGAAAAGACACCAATTTGGTGCTTAATTGGGAAAAGTGCCAGTTTATGGTACATGATTGCATTATTTTGGGACACAAGGTGTCCACAAGAGGCATCGAGGTGGATCCTGCCAAGGTGTAGGTCATTGCAAAATTACCCCCTCCAAATTCTGTGAAGGGGGTACGTAGCTTCTTAAGCCATGCTGGCTTCTACAGGAGGTTTGTTAAAGATTTCTCAAAAGTTGCAAAACCTATGACTGACATCTTGATTAAGGAGGCCACCTTTGATTTTTTTGACACTTATTTGAAAGCTTTTAATTGTTTAAAAGAAAAATTAATTAATGCCCCTGTTGTTGTTTCCCCCGATTGGTCATTTCCTTTTGAAATTATGTGTGATGCTAGTGATACTACTGTGGGGGCAGTTTTGGGGCAAAGGAAGAATAAGATATTCTATACCATTTACTACACTAGTCGCACTCTTGATGATGCTCAAAGAAATTACTCTACCACAGAGAAAGAGTTGCTAGCTGTAGTATTTGCATTTGACAAGTTTCGTCATTACCTTATTCTTTCTAAAGTAATTGTTTTCACTGACTATACTGCTATAAGATATTTGCTTAGAAAACAGGATGCAAAGCCCAGGTTGATTAGGTGGATTCTACTGCTGCAAGAGTTTGACGTGGAGATTAGGAACAAGAAAGGCTCAGAGAACTTTGTAGCTGACCACCTCTCAAGGCTTGACCATAGTGTGATGCAATCCTCAAATGATGGGGAAATTAAGGAAGTTTTCCCTGATGAGAAACTCTTATCTATTTCCACTACCCCTTGGTTTGCAGACATTGTTAACTACTTGGCAAGTAAGGTTGTCCCCCCTCATTTTTCTTATCAGCAGAAGAAGAAATTAACTTCTGATGCTAGACATTACTTGTGAGATGACCCTTATCTGTATAAAGTATGTGGAGACAAGGTAATTAGGCGTTGTGTGCCTATGAATGAGGTAACTTCTATCCTTGGGTATTGTCATTCTAGAGAGGCAGGTGGTCACTTTGGGCCAACTAGGATAGCATATAAAGTATTGCAATGTGGTTTTTATTGGCCTACTATTTTTAAAGATGCTCATGACTTTGCAAAAGCATGTGATAATTGCCAAAGAAGTGGCAATATTTCTGGGCGTCAAGAGATGCCCTTGAATAATATTTTGGTTTGTGAGATATTTGATGTTTGGAGTATTGATTTTATGGGGCCCTTCCCTAAATCATTTTCAAATCAATATATTCTCGTTGTTGTGGATTATGTGTCTAAATGGGTGGAAGCTGTAGCCTTACCTACTAATGATGTACGGGTTGTAGTGAAATTTTTAAAAAAAACATTTTTACTAGATTTGGCACTTCTCGAGTCATTATTAGTGATGGTGGCACCCACTTTTGCAATAAACAATTTGAAAATCTTTTGAGCGAATATGGTGTCACCCATTACGTAGCAACCCCCTATCACCCACAAACTAGTGGACAAGTGGAAATTTCAAATAGGGAACTGAAAAGAATTTTAGAGAAGACGGTTAATGCATCTAGAAAAGATTGGTCTTTAAAATTAGATGATGCATTATGGGCATATAGAACTGCTTTTAAAACCCCCATTGGGATGTCCCCTTACCGTCTTATTTTTGGAAAAGCATGTCATTTGCCTGTGGAACTTGAGCATAAAGCACTTTGGGCTTTAAAATTTTTAAACTTCGATGCTCAGCTTACTGGTGAAAATAGATTGCTGCAATTGAATGAATTGGATGAGCTCCGTCTTGAAGCTTATGAAAATGCCAAGTTATACAAAGAGCGGACTAAAAAGTGGCATGATAAGCGCATTCAGCATTATGAGTTCCATGTGGGTGAGAAAGTCTTGATTTATAACTCACGTTTGCGTCTTTTTCCAGGAAAGTTGCGCTCAAGGTGGTATGGGCCATACACCGTAACTCAAGTTTTTCCTTATGAAGCACTTGAGATTTCTAATGGAGACGGTACCACTTTTAAAATTAATGGACAGCGAGCAAAACATTATGAGGAAGGGATGCTCCAAGTGAGCCATGTCACTCTCCTCAATAATTGATCTGTCTTAGTACCATCAGGTTCGTGACGTTAAACAAGCGCTTCGCAAAAGGCAACCTGTGTTTATATTATTTCAGTTTATTTTATTTTATTTTGTGTACACCCCATTTGTTTTTTTTTGGACAGTTCTCTCTTCACTTACTTCATATGTGACAAACTGTCGTTTTGGGAAGAAATTTTCCTACTGCACCCCCTCCAGAATATGCTCGTGAAATTTCCCACCGGGAAGTCCCTTTTTTTTCTTTACTTTTTAGCACTTAATTTTGTTGTTTTATCTTTATGTGCATATGTTGTGATTACTAGCATTGAGGACAATGTTAAAAATAAGTGTGGGGGGGAGTTAACCACTTGATTTTTGGTTATTACTGTTTTGAACAAATTGAAGCTACTAATTTTGGGGCCAAAATAATTAAACATTTTCGGACAGCTTTTGATGTTTATTGAGATGATATAAATTTATGAAAGCTAAAAATTAGAGATGAGCCATTGATTGAAAATTTTTCCATGAAAAAGCTTCTAAACGTGAGGATTTGAGCCTAATTCGGGTTTGCACATTATTGCAAGATTTTTATAACCCTATTCTTGATGAGAGTTATTTTCATTTTTACATTGTGTTCTAGAACTTGACATGTGACAATTCAAAGCGAAACTAATTTATAGAATTTTTGGAAAATGATTGGGGCATTTAGGATTTGTTTCTAGCTTGCTACATTTTGCGATTAAATTTCACCACTTAGTTTACCACTTTGAGCTTTAAAAGAAGTTTTATTCTATACCCTCTGATGTGATTGAAAAAAAATGATAGATTTGGGCACCGTGTTAATTAAAATGGAGCAGCTTAGTTTATGGTGAGAGATATATTCAAATGATAAATGTGATAAGGCAAAGACTTATTCCTCAAAAAAAAAAGTAAATGAGGAACTTTGATAAACAAGGAAAATGTGAAAAAAAAAGTTTGGTGTTCTGTTTAAAAGTGAACATATATTTGAAGCTCCAATTTGATTCAAAAGGATAGTTGCTTGAATTTGATTATTTACTATAGCCCTTGAAATATCCTTTCTTTGAATTTTCATAGCTTAAATTTTCACCCCAGGCCTCATTACAACCTTATAAAAGTCCCCTTGATTTCAAAATTTTCTACAAATTGTTAGTCGAGTCTTGATCTATCATCAAGCTTATGATAATGCTTTGTCTATTAAAAACTTGTGAGAAATTTCTCTTATCCATTGAAACACTTGAGAGCATGAAAGAGAGTGACCCGTTATTGGTTGATCTGATATCAAGATGTTTTTCTAAATGATGCAATCAATGAATATTACTCTCTCAAAAGCTTCAAAAGTTGTCTTTTCAAAATTACCTTGCTCTACCCCTTTAATTTGGTTAGCTCTTATTGGCCAAAATTTTTGAGATTCATAAAACCAAATGCTTTGCTTGAGGACAAGCAAAGCTCAAGTGTGGGGGAATTGATAACACCATTATTTTATCATATTTATATAGATAATTGACTGTGAATTAAATAAATATTGAATATTATAACCTGAAATTCACTATCTTTTATTCTAAATTGTGCAGGAATAGCAAAATAAACAATATGGTTAAAAAGAATGAAATTCAAGGAGCTTTGGACTAAGAAAAATGCAATTTTTATATCTGCACACGATTACTACATGTGAAGCCAAAATAAAAAGTGAAGCTTGCCAAAATTAAAAAAAAGGGGCACTACAGTACAATTTTTGAATAAAGAATTGGGCTTGAAACATTGAGATCACACACTGACAAAAAAGAGAAAAAAGGGAACATTGGAAAGTCAAAAGGTCGCATGCATTGAATGAAATCAAGTTGCCAAAGAGAGAAATAAAGCAGCATTGAAAAGTTCAACGCAGAGAACGATGTAGAACAGCTGGGAGTGGAGCACGGCCAACCAGCACGGCCTTGTTGAGGCTGTGCTTCATGTCGGCAACGCGTAACAGACGCAATTAAATGAATCTGGACGCTTTTTGAGGAGCACGGCCTTGAACAGCTGGGAGTGGAGCACGGCCAACCAGCACGGCCTTGTTGAGGCTGTGCTTCATGTCGGCAACGCGTAACAGACACAATTAAATGAATCTGGATGTTTTTTGAGGAGCACGTCCTCAGCAAGGCCGTGCTTAGGCCGTGCTGCATCATTTTCCAGCGCCTATAAATAGAACTGAGCAGTTTCATTGCAAAAGCCCTCCTTTTTGAGTGCAGATGCATTTCCTGACTCATTTATCTCCCTCTTAGCTTTATTTTCTTCTGTTATCTTGTTATTTTAATTTTTGTAATTGTATTTATTTACTCTTTGAATCTTATTATGGATTCTAGAATTAGTGTTGTGTTATTATCTTCAGATATAATGTGCAACTAATTCTATTACTAAGGTGATAGGAAATCTTTTACTATGCCTGTAATCTTAATCTAATTTATAAATATGAGTTTTTAATTCTTATGATTAAATTATTCCTGGTAAATTTATTCTATAAGAACTGATCATTCTTTACTTGGTTATTAATTGTGTAGCAACCAAACCTTCAAATAGTATTGGAACTCTAGGAATAATTGAATCTGCATGCTCTGCCGGACCAAGGATTGCGCGTTCATTTTCTGTCAGTCATTGAATTGATAAATCTATTGATGCTTTATGCTCTTTCTATTTACTTGCTTTGAATGACCAAACAAAGTAGTAATTTAGGAGGAAGACTGTTAACATTGCATGACCAAACTGTGTTAATAGCTTTTGAATAGATGATTGGTAATCAATAAGAATATTTTTTCAGCTCTATTTATGAATTGGTTAAGTGAATAAGTATTAGTATAAAGTGAACCCAGAACCTTAGTATCTCCATAATTATAAGCTATTGTTCTTATTTTAAATTTATTTCCTTTCTATTTTAATCAATTTCACTTGGAAAAATTTTCTAAATAATATAATAATCTCAGTAGAACGGTAATCATTCCAATTCCCTGTGGAGACGATAATCTTTTATACTATAACTTAACGTGATCGTGCACTTGCGATTTACGCCCAACAATGGGATCTTGTGCATCGACTGGCTCTTTACTCTGGGGCTCTTTATCTTTTTGATCTTCCCCTGTATCCAGTTTGGGAAAGGCTTGATCAAGCATGTTGCTCACAGTCTCTAAGGGAATTTCTCCCTTTTCCCTGTTCTTAACATCAGCCAGCATTTGGAGAGTTTGCTTCATCTTTTGGACAGACCTCATTCTCTGCAATCTTGTCTTTTGGGTCCTTGTCAATACAGTTGCCATTACATTTTTGTCCTTGGTATACTTGTTTAAGAACCAATGCCCCTCTGTGACATTAGCAGGTGGTTTCAACTTTCTCTGTGGCCTTAGTTTTTCATCATTTCTCACTGTTATTTTCAGAGAAGACATGCCTCCTTCCATGGTAAACTCAACCACCCTTCTTTTGTCTTTAAGGATAGGCTCCTCATCAATCTTAGGTAAAGATGGTTTCCCATTATTACTAATGGCTATCCGATCTTGCTCCCCAGTTTCAACAATGGGTGCCTTCCCTTTCACCTTGGCAGATCCTTCTGTTGAAGTTTTGCCATGCTTCACATACTGCTTGACTAATTGCTGAGTGAGCCGCCCTAGTTTGGGTGGTCTCTTCCCCTGCCTATGTTCTGGAATCGGTTGAGGATTTCCTAATCTGTCAAAAACAGAAGTCCTAGCTGTCTCAGGCTTTAGCCGATCACTAGGGCTTGATTCAGCTAGCCCCTTTTTTGGTCTCCAAACTTGTTGAACAGATATCCTTCGCCTGTGGCTAAATCCTACATCTTCAGGTTTTGAGAATGAAACCATGTTTATCCTTAAAAGCAGGGAATGGGTCAGTGTCCACAATCATTTCATCAATTCCTTTATCTACAAGTTTGAATCTTCCTTCCTTTATTCCCTTTTGAATGGTCTTCCTGAAAACCATGCAGTTGACAGTTGCATGATTATGGGAGTTATGCCATTTGCAATACTTCTTGTTTTTTAGCTCTTCAGCTGGTGAGATCTTGTGCCCATCCAACAGCCGAATCTGCTTATCTTTGAGCAAATAGTCAAAGATCTGGTCTGCCTTGAAAATATCAAAGGAGTATTCCACCTTGGATTTTCCTGACTTTGACTATTTTCCTTTGGCAGCCCTCAGGGCTGGGCAGGAATAGCCTTTACCCTTCACTATCTCAGCTGCCATGATGTCTGCCGTGGAATCGGCTGAGTCATCATCAAAGTCCTCAACATCTATAATGGACATCAACTGAGGCTGTCTCCCTCTACTGGCTCACCTCTTTTCTTTCTCTTGGATGAATTGTTCAATGCGTATAGCCCTGGAAACTAACTGATTTAAATCAATGCAGGCTTGGCCAACTAGCCTTTCCTTGAGTTGAGGATGCATGCTGCTAATGGCCATAGTGGCATATTCTACCTCAGGGAACTGCACTGAGCATTTTTCAGCTATCTTTCTGAACCGTTCCACAAAATCAGCAACCAACTCATTAACCTGTTGTCTTAGGTTCATGAGGTCAGCCGCAGTGACTTCAGGTTGAGGCCAATAGAACCTATCATGAAAACATCTTTCCATGTCTGCCCATGTCTGTATAGAGTTAGGTGGTAAAGAAGAGTACCGGGTAAATGTTGTTCCTCTGAGTAACAGGGAACAGCTGTAATTTGTAGAACTTATTTTGGTTCCCTTCACCACACTGAGCAGTAAATCTTCCTATGTGCTCCATAGTTGACTTGCCATCCTCTCCAGAAAAAGTGGCAAAATCTAGAGTCTTGTATCCCCTAGGCAAGGGTACCAATCTGTCTACCCATTCAGGATATGGTTTCCTGTAGATTGGCCTATCTAGAGGTTTCAACTGCACACCAAAATACTTCTGGATGGTATCAACAATCACAGCTGGGTCCTGCAGCTGAGAACTCCCAGGTCTCATCTCCCTTAAGTTAGGAGTGGTTGCCTGCGGCTATTGTCTCCACGTTGGAGGATGTGCCTAGGATATTTGCTCTGGAGGATTGGGATAACCTGGCTGCCTTGGCATTGGAGGTGGCTTAACTGCCTATGGCTGCTCCATGCGTCCTTCAACTGACACCCTGTATTGAGTCCCTAGAACATCTGTGTTAAATGATGGAGGTGGGATCTGTCCCCATGGCTGTTCCATCACTAAACCAGGTGCCCTTGGAGGAGTTGACCCCATTTGAGTTCTTGCAGATACTTCAGGATAAGGTGGATAGAATGGGGGATTAGCCGATACAGGTGGAAGATTTCTCCATTACGACTGTCCAACATAGCTCCTAGGTGGTCTTATCACACCCCCTCATGTGCCAAGAGTTTGCCCCCAAGTGTACTGTGGGTTAGTCGCCTGCATAGTAGTAACATAGGGCTGCACATATGGCATTACTTGCGGCATTCCAATTTGCCCCCACTGCATCTGGTGGCCTCCTAGCCATCTGCACCTGTCCAAAATGAAGATTAGCCTGGTTAGGTGTATCATTCACCACTTGTAGACCTCCAGTGTTCACAGTGGCAAAAGTACTAGGCTGGAAATTAATTGGATTAAAAGGTATCTGTCCCATAGTCGGCTGAACCTGAGTAGGTCCTGCCTGCACATAGGTAGGTTGAACTTCTTTGTATCCTGTCGAGTCGTGCTCACCGAACTGAGTTGGTCCTACCAGTCAGTATTCGGTGGGTGGCCAGTCTGCTGAGTAGTGTACCCCACTTGCATTGGAATAGCAGAATTGATAGAGTTATCGCCTGAGTGAGCCCTCTTAGCCTCTATCTCTCTGGCCTGCTGCACTTCAATGTGTACCATGGGCTTCACAATATCAGCTAACTGTTCTGACACTTGGTACATGATATCATTAATTCCCAAATCGAGTTGCTAGTATATAAATGAAGTGGACATCACCAGTGGAGGATCAGTATGCTCAAGGTCTGCCACCACATGCACCGGCTCAGCTGTTGAAGTAGGCATTCCCTGAAAGGGATTCCCTTCAACAACCTTCTTGGAATTGTTTTTCTTTGAAGTTGACGTAGGATGGTCCATGCTGCTTAGGCTCTTGCCAGATCGCAAGTGCATATGCCAATGGTAATCCTGACCAGGGGATTCGAATGTGTTGATTCGTTCACCTTTGGTCCCACCGGGCATGCCAATTTTGTTGACTGGAATGTAACTTAGTTGATGGATTGACTAACTCCACAACAGTGATTCCCTTTTCTTCATGCGATTACGCTGAGGAATGAACCATGTTCCTTAACTATGGGTCCCTTAACTCACTCCAGAAAGGGTTAAGTATAGTGAACTAAACTAAAAACAGGAACGTAAAGGTAAACATAAATGCGACTGAGCGAAAATAAGTAGTTTGTTTTGATTGATGTGTGTAAAATTATGTCCAACTTGGGTATTTATAATAGTAACTAAGAACCACCCCTATTTGCCACGTTCAATGGCTAACAACAGTAATATCCTAGTTGATAGTTAATCGACTGAGTTGTGCCCTGTTCCACTAACTACGTTCCTAGATTCTAGGTGCTCTCTTGCTTCATGGCTATGTCCCAACCAACAGCTCTTTTTGTTTGATCTTATCTTCTCATTCCTTCGCTCAGCTCTTAAAAACTTGGGAACAATCCCTTTCTGAATTTCCTTTGAATTTAAATTAACTCAGGATCTTTTCCCATCATTTTCGGCTCATGGAGCAACTCGTAAACCTGGCCCAATAATGACTTCACTCCAGCCCAATGGGAATAATACCTTCATATCAACCCAATAAGCCCAAACCTTTATCCAGCTCTTGGCTTCCTACTTTCAGCTTGTTAGATGCAATTTTGGCTGACCTGTGGTTCGGCTGACCTCCATTCGACTAGCCTTCTGCAATCGGCTGCTGTTAAATTCGGCTGACACTTAGGAATATTTTGGTTGTAAACATGATATATATATATATATATATAACAAATCTATTTATTTACAAAACAGTTAATATAGCAAGCATAGTTGAGAAATGCTACAAAAGTTACGAGAATAAATGCTTTCAGGACACGAAAATGATTTTTAACAGTTCAACCCGAGTTGTTTAGCGATTCAATCCGGATTTGAACCGTTCAACCAGACTTTGATTCAAATGAAGTGAAGCAAACTGCCAAACTAACCGGTCGATTTGGTCTGGTATTCAAAACAATGGTCGTAAATATTATTTCAATAAAAAGTGTGAATAGTAAACATTATATAGCTTAAAATGGCACATTTAAATCCAATACATTATGTGATGAAATAATTTTTTTTCTCAACATATATGCTAACCAATCATAATATAAAACATGTTATCTATTTAGCCGCACATTTCTGGGGCTATGTCCGCTAAGGGAAAAAAAATACTTAATTATAGTTTTAATCCCCTATTTTCACCAATTCACAAATTTCGTCCCCTTTTCTAAACTCAGATATTTAGTCCTCTTATTTTTTTTTTAAATTCAGACATTTTGCCTATCTGTTAAATATTGAATGGCAATTTAAGGACAAAATGTCTGAATTTTAAAAAATAGGAAAATTAAATGTCTGAATTTATAAAAGTTGGGATCAAATAAATAGGGGGACAAAAATTATAATTAAACCAAAAAAGAAACAATGTGCTACTGCTTGTGCATTAATAATGCATATTTAATTTTGGGTTAAATATGTTTTTAGTCCCTATAAAATTACGACTTTTCAAGTTTGGTCCCTAAATAAATTTTATTCATTTTTAGTCCCTATTTTGCTTTTATAGGGACTAAAAGCACCCATTTTTTGTAAAAAGTTTTCAAAATAGGGACTAAAAGTGAATAAATTATTTTAGAAACTAAATTTGAAAAATCGTAATTTTATAGGTACTAAAAACATATTTAACTCTTTAATTTTTACTATACCTTTTCACCCTTTGGGAACAACACTTTGCTATTTTTTACCATCAAAGATAGAGCTGCAAGCCAGCAAATATGCCATTTCACCATCGATGCTCGTCGACCCAAACAAGAGAGTTACTCTGCATTTGCTGAATTTCAGTTTTAGTTTGCCGAATGCTGAAGTCCAGTTAAAGAACAGAAAATATAGATAGTCTAACCTTGACAAAAATTTCAATGGACTCCAGCAAAGGCCCAAAAGCCCAAATTTGTAACTGGAAGGTTATAAGTTAACACTTAGCAAGTACAACAATAATGATGCAAATATATGATTCCTTTCAGTAGGGTGGGCACGAATACGGGTCGACCCACGAATACGACCTACTCAACCCAAAAAAATCGGGTTGGTTTGGGTCATTGGGTTGGGTAGGTTTTAAAAGAAGCAAATTCAAAGCCTATGGGTTGGATGTCGGGTCTGAAGATTGCGAACTCGAGCAACCCAACCCAACCCAACCCACTGTAAATAAAAATATAACATTTTATTTTTACTCACTAAGTGAACGTGTCGCGAATATTATACGAAGTGACTTTTTCCTTGTAAGCCTAAGTGAATGTTGAGTCGCGTATTTGAGATATGAAATATGTTTTTGCGTTTGAAATGATTTATATATTAAAAAAAATGAAATATATTATAAAATATGAAATAATGTCATTCTGCAAATGTTATATATTATGAAATATGAAATAATGTCATTCTGCAAACGTTATATATTATGAAATGTAAAATATTGCGTTGCGTATTTGTTGTTTTTTCAATTAGGCTAAGTGAATGTTGAATAAATTAATGTTTAAAGCCTTGATGGTGATTTTTTTCTTCATAAATATTTTTTCTATTTGTCTTTAATTTTTTTTTTCCAAATTTTTTGTTTTCTTCTCTGAGAAATGAATATTTTAATAGCAAACTCGTTCACCCAACCCAAACCAACTCATATGATGTCGGGTTTAGTTGGTTCGAGTTTCATAAAAAATTTATACTAAACCAACCCAACTCAACCCGTATATGTTTGATTAGGTTGGGTCTTTAAACACCCCAAAACCCACCCAACACAACCCATGCACACCCCTACCTTTCAGTGACGACCCCATGTTCAATAATTCTTTGCAACATTGTTAATTTATAAGTTCAACTGATAGTACTCAAGCAACAATGGCCCTGTGATTGATTGATGTATTAGATGTGGGGTGTGGGAGTAGTTCATGAGTTTTTGCACATAGGCATAGCACTTGATTGTGTTTTCAAAAAGAAATTGAGAAGAGTGAAACAATCTAAGAAATATAGTAGATTTTAATTATCGTTTGATTTAGGAGGAAGAGAAAAGAGAAATATATTTAATTTTTAAAAGAAAAAAATCCTTTTAGCTAAAAATTGATTTAGTTTTTATTTGAGTTTAATTTCTTATCAAAATTGATTTATTTTTTTATTTGAATTCAATTAATTAATTTATTAAATTTCTTAATTTAATTTTTTGATAAAAAAACATGTACATTACAGAAAATAAATACTTAAATTAAATTAATTAGATTAATTTAATTAATTTAGTTATTTATTAACTAAATTAATTTAGTTATTATTATTTTAATTTAAGAAAGTCGTTAATTCAATTTAATTAAATCAATTGAAAAGCCCCAAACCACACCCACAAACAAAGGGGTAAATTGCATATATGGCAAAAGAGAAACAAATGAGTTGAGGAGCAATAGTTTTTAAAAACCGTAAACTTCGTAAAATGGTTTTTCTAATAAATATATCTTAATGTGGTTGAAGATCATTAATTATCCAATTTTTTATTAATTGATCATTTTCCTATTTAATGAGAAGAGAGAGATTACATACATAAAATAAATAAAAAAATAGGTAATTAATAAAGAAAAAAGTGGATAATTAATAATTTAACCTTTGTAAGGTTGTACACGTTATAAAAATCGTAAAGGAAACTTTCATTAAAAAAAAAACCATAAACGTAAGAACAGGGAGATGAACGTAAGTGTATTAATGAAATATCACAGTATGTGGCTTCTCCCTCCTTTTCTTTGGGCCTCACTTTTTTTTTTTCACGGCCTTCTTATTTATTTCTTCGTTGTCCAATTTTTTTCTAACCTATATTAATAATCCTCATGGAAAGTGACTGCCGACTTTGTCTAGCCTGCACAAGCACATTAGGTTGTGTATTGTGCGAAAGTTTTATTTACCATTAGATTGAGAAATTCCACTGGATTTTATGGTGGTCCTTCCACACAGTATCTTTTCCTTTTTTCTTCCCCATTCACTGTTAAACCCTTTCTCGATGAACATCACTGGCGGTGGAGGCAAGGGACAGCAGCAAGAAGAGCGACGACGACAGTGGAGCATAACTCTACGCTTTGGTGACTCTTCGACGGTGACGGTGAAGTTGTTCCTGGCACTGTTGTGGGTTTCAAAGAAGGGAACATCATCACTCCTCTTCCCCTCCCTCACCCAGCCACCACTGTAACAAAAGGGAGGCACCAATTGGCTAAAAGTAGGAAGCAAAAAATGTCAAAAATTGAATTTTTGAATCAATATATCACCCATATACCAATAATTTCCATCGCAATCATCTAGTCCAGTTAACCCCAAATCGTGGGGTTAGGGTTTCCTATGCATCAATAGCTTCGAATTCGATCGAAGAGGATGGCGAAGTGTTATTGTGGCTGGTTGGCACAGTGATGAGTTGTTGTATAATGGGGAGACGATGGTGATTCCATGGTGCCGTCATGGGGTGGTTGAGCAGTTGCGCAAGGAGGAGGCAACGGGTGTTTCGTTGTGTCGTCGAGTTCCATGGGCGCTGCTATGGGGAACAAATGTTGCTCAAAGGTGGGGGAGCGGTTGGACGGTGCCCCATGGCAGATTGGTTAGACATAGTAGAGAAAAGACAGAGAATGGAGACAAGTTGGGGTTGTGGATGAGAAGGGGAAGAGGGAGGATGGTTTTGCGGGTATGACGGTGGGTTGCAGTGTGGTGGTTGGAGGTGGACGTGACAGTTGCAGGTGACTTTCGCCGGTTCTATGGAGGTGAGGAGAAAAAATCTGGTGTAGAAGCTTTATGATAAATCTGATGAGATTGAAATATCTAACGGTGGAGATTTGATAAAAAATGTTGTGCATTGTGCACAACCAAATTTACTTGTGTAAGGTAGCCATCGTCAGTGACTGCCTCGAGCTAGTGGAGAAGTTAATGTTTGACCGACAATTATAGGGTTCTGGCTAGTTTCAAGTGGTGTAGTTGACTTGAGATGTATCTCAACTAGTTAGATGTAGTTGCTACATTCAGTTTAGTTTCCCCGAGATACAGTCGTGTCGTGTGGACTATTTGCGGTGTGGTGGGCTCAGCCTGCTCGAATGTATTGGTTTGGGCAAGGCCAAATTATGAAATATAAAGGTCATTATTAAATGCACCCCCACCTTTTGAGTACACCCCCCAAAGATGCGAATTCTCTAAAATACCCCCTATATAAATTGTGTACCGAAAATTTCAATTTTCGGTATAAAAAGTTTTAAAAACAATTTACCGAAAATTGTAATTTCTGGTATACAAATTGTGTACCGAAAATTTGAATTTCCGGAAAAATTGTGTTTAAATATTATTCATACTGGAAATTGAAATTTTCGATATACAATTTGTATACCGGAAATTGCAATTTCCGGTAAATTGTTTTTAAAACTTTTATACCGGAAATTGAATTTTTCGGTACACAATTTGTATACCGAAAATTGTAATTTTCGGTACTACCAAATTTTTTTACATTCCAAAAATTAGGGATTTTCGGTACGAAGTTTTTTTATTTTACACCGAAAATTAGAATTTTTGGTATACAAATATTTTTATATATATATATATTTTTGTGTAGGGTTTTTTAAAACAAATATAACAAAGAACATGTGAGAGAAAGGTGTTGAGCGATTCTTGCGATTTGGGAGCGGTGATTACGCAGATAAAAAAAGAACGAGCGAGTGGCCTTTTAAGTAGTACCAACACACTTCTCTCAGAAGGTAACCGTGTTGTGGTGAAACAAGCGCAAATATAACCAAATGAAAATATAACAATGAAAGATGTGCAAATATAACAAGTTAACATAACAAATCAAATATGATCGTCCTAGTGTCTCCTATGTCGACGCCTCGTCCTGAATGTGGATGCCTCCGTCCCACCCTGTGCTATCGATAGTGCCTGGGCAATATACTCGGCAAATAGAGCAGGGTCCATCATCTCATCCTTGGACATCATCTAGAGAATGCCGGTGACTGAGTTCAGCCTCTCAGTCATATCATAATAACTCGGCTGCAAATTACAACAAGACATCGGAGAGACATCAGAGGAAATAAACAAATACAAAAAATACATAATGTATATCTAAACACTTACACAATCAGGAGCAGCCTCAGGAGCTGCCAGATTGATCAGAAGTGGATGCGACATCCTGCGATACCACTCCATGTACCTCTCAGTGCACTCCGCTGGATAAGAGGCCACGTCTAGTGGGACAGTCGAAATGATAGAGTGCAGAGGAAAAGATATCCACGCATCCATAATCTCCTCAGTTGTGGGACGTCGTGGTGGCGGCCGAGGAATGTCCTGGATATAGCCGAACTGTCTGACTACCCTATCAAGCAGGTACGACACAATCAACGAAGCACACCGGATGTACCCCGAAAACAGGCATGCGGGATGACAATACGTCCTGTGGCCAGCCCACGGTGTCCAAACAACATCATCAGGTGTCAACGCATCCAGTGCTCTCCTAAAGGGCTCCACCTGACCGTCACCCTTAACAGGCAACCACCTCATGGCTCCTGCCATGCCCGAGGTGATGCCAAGATCCTTCCTATTGCAGATGGTAGGGAAATACTCATATATCCATGCCCGTGACAACAATAACGAATCAAACACGCCATAACAATATTTTAAATAAATAATTGTTTACAAAAATAGGCTACATACCTAAAGAAGTGTCATATATCCGCCAATCTACTTAGTGTCATGCAGGCTAGCGTCGCCCAGATATCCGTACAAGACGGATAGTGCAGCACTAGCCCATGACACACTACCAACTGCCTGTAGTCACGTACCAGGTCCAGGTACTTGACGTTAATGTATATATGTCTCTTGTTTGCCAAAGCCCAAAATGGTACAAGCCAGCAGCAACATTATGAAGGCCCTGGCTGCATAGTCCCACTCTCCTTTGTCCCTACGCTTGTCGTATGTCGCCATCAAAAAGTCAATACTCATGTGAGCACTCCTCATTTTCCTAGTCTCCCTGCGTGCCTCGTCATATGTACACCCCAGCAATGCCTGTAAATAAGATATGGCAATGTCCACATCCATCACTGGGGCTACATAGAAAGAGCCGCTGACTTTAAGGCCTAGGAGGTAAGACACATCATCAAGTGTGACAGTCATCTCTCCAAAGGGCAGATGGAAGATGTTCGTCTCCCGGTGCCACCTCTCTGCAAAGGCGGACACTAAGGCCCTGTCAACCATCCTGAAGCTGCAGTATACCAAGGAATTTAGGCCGGCCGCCACGACATGGTCCTCTACCTGACGAGGCGCTGGTACCCTTCCTTGCAACCATTTTTGCAACTTCAGGCCGTGGGAGGCCACCTTAAGCGCATCACGCTCCTGCACACAAATAAACATCATTTATCATATAAAAAAATAAACATTACAACCAGATATATACCTGCCCCTGCCATATCTGATACGCAACGTGATGTTGAAAGTCTGTAAGCAACGACCTATCGTAAGGTCCTCCAGGAAAGGAATCTTGATACGCAACGTGATGTTGAAAGTCTGTAAGCAACGACCTATCGTAAGGTCCTCCAGGAAAGGAATCTTGGTCTCCAGCTACATCCTGGTCTCCAGCTACATCCCCTGGAGCCTCGTCTGCAATATGGGGATCCTGATCTCCTGCTACATCCTCTGGAGCAACGTGATGCTTATGTGTTTCCTCGTGTAGTGACTCTTCGTCGTGAGGCTGCCTGCGAGCAATACGCCTCTTACGCTCAGAGACAGTCACAGGCTGTCGCTGTCTACGAGGTGGTGCAATGTCAGCAGTGGAAACTCCTCCTCTCCCTCCTATCGACCTAGGCATATCTGAACCATAAAAAAAACTCAAATAATTAGTAATAAATTTAAACAAATAAATAAAATGCGTACCGAAAATTGTGAATTTTTGGTACACATTTATTTTAACATATACCGAAAATTTCAATTTTCGGAACATAATATGTTCCAGAAATTGGAATTTTCGGTATATGTTAAAATAAATGTGTACTGAAAATTGAGAATTTTTGATAAAAAAAACGTAAAAATGAAAACCCCCAGAAATTCACAATTTCTGGAATACAATTTGTGTACCGAAAATTGGAATTTCCGGAACTAAATTCAAAAAGCAAAATAAATACGTACCGGAAATTTAGAATTTCCGGTAAGATTTCAGCGTTTTCAGTTTAGAAATTTGGAATTTCCGGAAATTGTGAATGAAAAAAATAAAAGTTGAGTTTTTGATGTTTTATATAGGAGTATTTTGGAGAATTCACATCTTTGAGGAGGTATACTCAAAAGGTGGGGTACATTTAGGGTCTGACTGGTTCACGAGAGAAAATGTGAAGAGAGAAAATGTAAAGAGAGAGTATGAAAAGAGAGAAAAATGTGAGAAATTGGTAGATTTTGGGTATTGATTGGAATAAGTGAAAGAGAAGAGAAAAAGAGAAGAGAGAAGTATTGGTTATTTTTGAAAAGACATCAATGTCCTTGACTAAATATTTAAATAATTTATGATATAGGAAGAGAATAGGGGTAGAATTTGGAAAAAGTAAAAAAAATAACGTAGCGGCCAATTTTCATCGCAACATTGCGAAGAAAATTTTCAAGGCATGGGCCCCATGTTTTTTTCTCTTTCTCGTCATTTTCTTCGACAACCGATATGGAGAAAATTTCCTTTTCTCGGCATTCTCTCGCCTGGAAACTCTATCGCTCCATTCTCTTCTTTTTTTCACCTCTGCCAATCAGAGGCTTAATAATGGCCAATATAAACCTATACATTTATTAAAAAAACGAGAGAATGGTATCTCGCACTAAGGGTCTGATTGGTTCACGAGAGAAAATGTGAAGAGAGAAAATGTAAAGAGAGAATATGAAAAGAGAGAAAAATGTGAGAAATTGAGTAGATTTTGGGTATTGATTGGAATAAGTGAAAGAGAAGAGAAAAAGAGAAAAAAGAAGTGTTGGTTATTTTTGAAAAGACATCAATGTCCTTGACTAAATATTTAAATAATTTATGATATAGGAAGAGAATAGGGGTAGAATTTGGAAAAAGTAAAATGGACCCCACGTTTTTTTCTCTTTCTCGTCATTTTCTTCAACAACCGATCAGGAGAAAATTTTCTTTTCTTGGCATTCTCTCGCCTGGAAACTCTATCGCTCCATTCTCTTCTTTTTTTCACCTCTGCGAATCAGAGGCTTAAATTTATTCGAATGAGTACTGCGATATGGAAAAATGGCATGAAAGAAAATTTAGGTTAGGCAACATGTAAGAATAATTTAAGGGATATATATCAGTGTTAAGATATAAGGATTTAACTAGCAATTATAATTAAAAGGGCTTTTATAAAATATTTTAAACTATAAGTATTTTAAATTTTAAGAATGACATCTAACACTTTAAATACGTTTTATGAATTATTTTTAAATTAAATACTCTTATAAATGATAATAAATGTTTTTTGTTTTTTAACATCCATAATAATAAAACTTAAACTGATAAATGTGCATTTTTTGTGTGCATTTTTTAACAATATTACATAAAGGCGAGTTAATTTAACGAACATTGTGTAGGCCTTTTTTTTTTTTTTTTTGAGGACGTGCGTAGTTAAAAATAAAAGATATGGATTTTCTACTGTTAATCTCTCTCTCTTAATTCTTTTCTCTCTTCATTATCTCTTTATTTTCTCTCCATATTCTTTCTCTTCCAACCTTTGCTTTTGTTTTTTCAGAGGCAATGTGGCCATAGAGAATCCAATCTCAAAGTAATAATAAGTGTTCTTAATAAAAAAAATACACCTAAACTACCCATATGATTTCTGTTATGTAGAATATAAAATAAAACTAAATATGATATGTAGAATTAGTTAAATATGCTAAAAAATTACCAAATAAAATAAAAAATATTTAATATTAGATAAAATAAGTTTTAGAAAAAAAACTGAAAAGAAACAAAAAGAGGTAAAGAAGACAAAAAAATTTATGTTTTTCACAATTTTATCCGTCGTGTGCTGCGGCTAAAGAAAAAGCAATTTTTAGGTCACCGCAATCCACAACAATCATTAGCATGCTCCATAAATAAATCTCGCACTGTCTTTCTTGGTACACAATCTCATATTCTCATGCTCTTTTTCCTTTTCCTTTGCCCTTTCTTTCATTTTCTGCTTCTTGCACTCATGATTTGGCATCCGGACCCATCAAACAAGCAACTAAACACAGGCTCTCCCTTCCCCTCCCACTCACCACTATTCACATGGTGGCTTTTAACTTGCACAAATGTTAAAATTTGTGTATGATACACAAATACTCTTTTAACCTTTGATTTAATAATTAAAAAAATCAACGGCTAAGATGTGAGAAGGGCAACTTGATATACCTTTTTGGACCCATTTAAAGTTATTTACAAATGGGGACTTGCTCAACCATATAGTAATTACAAAATTAAACTTTGGAGCACTAGCAGTCTAGCAGGTGAATATATGACCCGTCCATATTTTTTTAATGGAAGACCCAGCCATATATTGAAGTATGCAAATTGATTTAGCTAAATAAAAAAAGTAAGGCGATGAACACCAAAAAAAAAAAAAAAGACATGGCGCGACTCTAACCCATCCATAAGCTAACATGGAAACATGTAATAAAAAGAAATGACATAAAAACTCCAATGTCAGTAGACTATATTAGGGCAGCTTTAATGGAGGAGCTTAAATTTTAGTGCATCGTGCGTCTCTTTAATTGTTCTTAGGTGGCAGGCCATGTAGCATCGCGCGTCTCTTTAATTTTAGTGCGTCGCTTTAATTTTTAGTTCTGTATCCGGAAGAAGCAACAGTTGCCGAATAAAGACTCGCTCAAAATCCTATGTGTCAACGAAATGGAGCCACTAAAAAAGCAAGCAACCCAAATAAAAGACTACTCATAAAGTTGCTCTTAGTAGTCTATTACTCTTAAATATTAATTAATCTTTGTAGATATTTTTTTAATTTCGGCAAAATATCCTTGCATAATTTCAGAGGCGAATCATCGCAAAGGTCATCACCATCTTTATGTTCCGATTCAGTAAGCAATTCTTGCTTCTGCAACCTCATCTCACTAAATTTGTTTATAAAATGCGCGCCTGTTCAACTCGTCCAAACTCAGCGAGGGCTTTATCCTCATACTGCACACCCCTGTGTCCCTTTGCCTCCTCTCACTAAATGCCTCTGATTTCTGCAACGCCGCTTCCCGACCATCCCTTATCGCTTTCCAACGCCGGAGGCGTTTGGGGCAGCGGGCGGCGATCGGAGAAATCGGTCGGATGATGGAGATGTGACAAAGGGGCATAGCGATTGTGGCTGAACCGTGGTGGTGTCCTGAGTTGTGGAGAAAGGTGACATAAGGCGATGATGGCCTTGTGTGATACGGGAAGGAGGTTGAGACGGTCACCAGGGTGATTTTACGGCGGTCCTCACGGCTGTTTGGCGTTCACAATTAATGGCGGACGTTGGGCTTGACCGTGACAGTTGGCGGAGAAGGGTGATACGGTGGAGATGTGGACAGTGATGGTGGTTGTGGGTGGCCCGATAGTCATAGGATGCACGCAGTGTTTTACGGCTGTGTGGTGCTCCAATGACATACTTACAATGGGGACTCGAATAAGTTTGCAATTTTTGTTTTGTTTTGTTTTGCTTTTTTTTCTGTTGCTCGGAGCATGAGAGAAGGTGTTAGCTAGAGATTCTGTTACCTGTTTTTTTTTTAATGTAAAATGGGATAAGAGGGAGGTTTTTAATACTGGGTTGATACTTGAGGTTACTGGTTAGTGTGTGTGGGGAAAAGAGGTGAAGATAACCAACAATTTTTTTATTATTCAGTCTTTTGGGCTAATAGTGTAAATATAAGGAAACGGGTAACAACCGGCTGGTGTCAGTATTAGGGTCTTTGTGTAAAATTTTAGCTTTGTGCATACTAAAAGCCACACACATCTCAGCCCCAAAAACCAAAAAGGCCAAAAAAAAAAAAAAAAAAACAAAGAAGAGGGCCCACTCATCTAGTTAAAGCATGTTGAAGAATCTCTCATGTTTTCAGTCTTGCAGCTGTTTACATTGAAGAAAAAGGCATAAAAAAAAAACAAACTTTAATCAGGTAGATTTCCAAAAATACTTTTTTACAACTAAACAGGAAAAAAAAAAAAAGGAAGGGGGCATCAACGATTAGATCTCAGTATCTCACTGTGACACTGTCTTCCCTTGAGACTCAGAAGAGAGAGAGAGAGAGAGACAAGCTATCAAACTAGAGTTAACGTGTTGCTTAATGCCTTACACACTTCACATCACTATCGCCACTGCATAAAAACTGCGACTTTTTCCTTTTAACCTTGGTGGGTACGTATTAATGATCTCTGCCTGTCGGAGCCATGACATGAAGATTCTCACCTCTGGTAAAGGAGATGTCGGTTGCGGAGGACAAGTCTCACGTTGTTGTCGTCGACGACATTGACAATGGTTGTCCCCGGAGTTCTGTCGGCGGCGAAGGGAGTTCTGAGACCGGCGGTGAGAGGTTAGATGAGGAGCAAAGGTGCGGTGCCGAGATTGTGAGAGTGTGTGAAAAAGAGAGAAAATCCTGTGTTTCTGAGTGTTGTGTAGATGTGGATCTGGTTAAGGCACATTTGGCTAAGGTGGAAAGGGATTGCAGGATTTGCCACCTCAGCATGGATATGACAAACCATGACCATGAATCTGGGACTCCCATTGAGTTGGGATGTTCCTGCAAAGATGATTTGGCTGCTGCTCACAAACACTGTGCTGAGGCTTGGTTCAAAATCAAGGGTAACAAGTAAGTGCATTCTCAAGAAAGAAAAGTTAATTTTTTTTTTATTTTTTACCTTGATTGTTAATTTCTGAGGTGTGCCTGGTGGTCAAACTATTGATCTTGGTGTAATGTAATGGAATTGTGAGATTGGTTGTTGTTGCGGTGGGTTATGAATTTATGAATACCTACGATTTAAGGCACTCGGGTGACATGTGCTGACCATTCTTTAATTAGAGGGATGAATAGATTGTCTTTTTCATAAAGATAATAACTAAATTGAGCTACGTTATTGGAAAAGTCTCTAAATAAAGATGATATGCTTTATATATGTATATATGGTATGTAGGTCCAAGCACACACGTTATTTTCTCCACTTTTGTTTTGATTTCTTTTCTCTGCCACTCTTTTAGGATGAATTTCATGAGGAAAATTGCACTAATAATTGTCAAATTGTACTTATACCAGTTGTAGTTAGATCTAGCCTTTCTCTACCGGTTACCACTTACTAGTAAATTGATTAAACTGCTGGAAAGTCTGAAAATTGGATATGACATTTATCTTTTTCTTGTTATTCTTTATTTGCCATTTTGCGTTTGTAGTTGACTAGTTGTGCACTCTGTTCTGTTATCTGCGATATGAAGCCTGATGAACCCCAATTTGTTGGTCATCAGCTTATTTAATAGTTTGGCCAACTATCACATACTACTATACAAGTTGGACCACTGAAAAAATGTGATATCTTTGTAACATTTTGTCTGAGAGATGCTGTTATATCTGAGATCATATATATATTAACCTTTGATTCATGTGAATTTGGTATCCAAAGCATATTGGAAACTCTTGTAGCTGAAATGCTTGGATATTGGTTGGTTCAACTCACATGGCTTTAACAGTTTGGGGGCAAAATATGGCTCAAGATCAATAATTTTCTTGCAAAAGATGATTTTAACAAAATAAAGTATGTGAATTCATGATAAATGTGGTTTCAAGAATGTACCATGATTTTAATTTAATTGGTAAAGTGCAAAGGTAGAAAAAGGGTCAAGTGTTGGTCGCAATCATTGAGGGAACTTTGATGTATAGGCTATATCTCAATCTATTATTTTTCTTTTTGAAAAGCACAGCTTGTTAACATGCTTCTATTAATACTTCCAGTAAGTTTCTTACAAAATTCAGTGCTAAATTTTTTAATTTTTTTATTTTCCATTCTTGATGATAACAATTGTTTTACTTTTAAAATTAACAGAACTTGTGAAATCTGCGGATCCATTGCACACAATGTAGCTGGTGTAGCTGAAGTTGAAATGACAGAACACTGGAATGAAGCAAATGATGCCTCCATGATACCACCAACTGCACCGGTCGCCCCTGCAGAAACTCGAAGCTTCTGGCAGGGCCACCGGTTCTTGAATTTCCTTCTTGCATGTATGGTCTTTGCCTTTGTCATATCCTGGCTTTTTCACTTCAATGTGCCCTCTTGAAATCTGTAACTTAAGGATATAGTTGGTAAGATGATCGAGGGTTTGTAGACAAGCCTGTGGCCTTTAAATCAGGTACAACATTCAAATTCCTATGTCTCCATACTTGATTGGAGCTGTGTTTTTGGTTAGATATATGATATGATGTTCATGTAAGTAACAGTACGGTTGAATGCTGTAAAATTTTTGCTGTTATTGTTTATCTTATTTTTCACAACCACGAGTAGCATCATGAACTGTTGTGACTTTGTTCCCCATATCTTAATCTGTCTCTTGTCCTTGTCTTATTTTGGTTATCTCCATCCTGTATAAATTGTATGAATGGATACACATGGAGAACAAAAAAAAACAATTGCATTTGAGACCATACGTTAAGGAAATGAAGCAAGCATTTGGATTTTTCCCCATTCCTTTTTGCTATGGTTTCTCTTTTTGTTTTCACTTTAAATTGTACGAACTTGTGAATATTTGCTATTGGCACTGGAACGCTTACTGGCTCATCATATATCAAGATTAGATTTGACCGTTTGGAAATAGGCTTTATGGAGCTTGAATGCATCACATTCATTTATGGTAAAATTACTTTTTTGGTCCTTCAACTTAATTTTCAATTTCAATTTGTGTTTTCGGTATGGAACACGAGATGTCTTCCCTCGGTTGATGAGAACTCCTCCAAAGCTTCAGTAGGGGGTATACTTGCAAAAGGCGCTCTAGTAGGGGTGGCAAAGTGGGCCTGGCCCGTTGGGCCGGCCCGCCAACCCGCCAAAATGGGGCGGGTTGGGTTGGGGTTTTGAACCCGCCAACCCACATAACCCGCCCCGCTTGGACCATCAACCCACCAGAGGCGGCGGGCGGGCCACCACCGTTTTTATCTATTACAATTTACAAGGCCCATATAACTCCACTGGAAAAAAAAAAGGCCCATATAACTCGACACCCACGTAACAGTGTAACACGTTCCTCTGCACACTCAATTTTTATCAGAAAACGAGTTTCTCTCCCTCGCTCTATAGCTCAACAAATTAAATCACTCTAAAAAAAAATGGTACAAAAAATTTATTAGACTGGAGAATTATATGTTGAGTATTGAGCTTGCAATCAAAAGGGCAAAAAAAAACGATTTTTTTGCATATTGAATTTTTTTTATACCCAACAATAAAAATGCCAAAATGTTTTTTTTTTTGTTGGGTGGGTGACTCTGGCCCTTGACCCAGATTAGGCGGGGTGGGCCAAAAAGTTGAACCCGCCACCCATGGCGGGCCAGCCCGCCCCGCCCCGCTTTTTGGCGGGCTAAAGTGGGTTGGGGCGGGTTGGCCCGTTTTGCCTTCCCTACGCTCTAGTGCCTAAGATAGATAGGGCTTTAGAACGGTTTATATAGAAGAATGTTTAGAATGAGATGGTCATATCATACCTAAGGGGTTGAACCCCCTTTTGTGATGAAGTTAGGTTCGATTTTTACTCCTTGAGAAAGTCTTCCAGTCAATTATATGCTCTTGGATAAGATAACACTCTTATCATGTATTTTTGCTGAGGTTTTATCTTAACCACTCCATGATTCTTGGAGACCGCATGTTAACACATTTGAATTTTTGTAGAGATGCCTTCTAGAAGACCAACTTCAAGATCCATTGGTGAAAGCGGATCAATTTAGTTATTTAAACTTTTTTTTTTTTAACAAATTAGTTCCACATGTTCTCAAAAGTTAACAATGTTGGCCTAAGTGGGCATATGGCTGGTTTTCTGCAATAGTTTTTTGGGTTTTGGTTCATGGCACAATTGATGCACCAAATTGAGCTAGTGACACACTTGCATTCTCCCTTGTAGATGGTGAGCAATTTGCACTCGTGATTAAGTTTGACAACACGTGGGATTAATTTGTTACAAAAAAAGATAGATGGTTAAGTTGAAACTGAAAATTAAGTTAAAGGATTAAGAGAGTAATTTTGCCTTCATTTTTATATTTGAACACAAGGGATTTGGGTCATAGATAATACTCCCCCTGTCCCTAATTATAAGCACCTTAGGATAAAAACACGCAGATTAAGAAAAGTAGTTAGTTGTCAATAATGTGCATGTTTTTTCAAATTTACCTTTCATTTATTAGTGGTTTGTCATATCCCAAAAAGTCTATTAAGAGAGAGAAAATGCTATACTAATTGTATTAATTAGGGGTAGTATTGTAAAAAAAAAAATTAATGCATTTTGTAAATTGAAAAGGGACTTATAAAAAGGGACACAATTTTTTGTCCTAAGGGGCTTATAATTAGGGACGGAGGGAGTAATGTTCTTAGTGCTGCAACTGGATCGAGCCTCTCGATAAGAAATGTTTAGTTATGTAAGAAGAGGGGTTAAAAAAGATTTAAGACGAAAAGATGTAAATAAATGATAATGACGTAGGGAAATGATAGAAGCTAACACATTATCTAAAAAGTTGATTTGGAAAATTTAGGGAATAATAAAGATGGCTTTGTCTAGGATGCTCCAGCAGATTAGGCGTTGTATCACCCACCAATTTTGTCAATATTTTTTTACCGTTGGATTGAGAAAACTCACAAGATCTCAGCAACTACTTGCCCCACTTCCTCATCCTTTATTTGCTGATTCTATTCCACCCTGTCGTCGTCGCGCATGCTTATGACACCACCGCTTTCTATCTCCAGGAACCATCTGCTCGCCTTAACTTCCCTGAGCTTCTCGTCGATGAAGATGGTCTCGCCGCTTCAAACATGTTGACGGCTTCCATTAGGGAAGAAAGCCACCAAGGTTGGTGTAAGAGTCGACACTCCACCGCCAAACATGCTTCCTCTGCGCCGTCAGTGTGTTTCCTGAATGGGTCGACCTTAATAAGATATCCGCCCAATAATTCAGATTCTGACTGGGAAAGGGTTTAGAAGCTTTGTCTCTCTTCTTCCCCAACCGTTAGGGTTGGTCTTGTTGGGATGGTGGGACGGTGGTCGCCGGTGCTGCCGCCGTTGTCTTCTTGGGTGAGAAGCTTCGAGAGAGATATTGAGATTTAGTGTGGAGAGTCCACCATCAAATTCAATGGGACTGCAAGATCATATTGTGGAAATAGATTGAAAAAGTGGTGTACAATGCACCACCAAAACCACCTGTGCATTCTAGACGCATTCATAATAGTAACAACAATTTGAAGGTGGTGACTACACCATGCTAATTCGATAATTATAAAAAGTTTATTCATTCTTTTACAATTGCTATAAAGTCCCTATCTTCTACTCTCTCTGTCTCATATTAACTATCGTTTAAGGTTGTGCACAAGTGTTAAAAAATCATTTAGTATGCTCATTTTCAATATAAAATAATTTGTTTTAACTAAAATACCCTAATTGTAGTAGAAGTGAGGTAGAAAGACTAATTGATATAAAGTAGTGAGATACCAATAAATAAGGGTTGTATTGGAAAA
The DNA here is from genome assembly GCA_037113605.1 of Calophaca sinica. Taxonomy (NCBI): domain Eukaryota; kingdom Viridiplantae; phylum Streptophyta; class Magnoliopsida; order Fabales; family Fabaceae; genus Calophaca; species Calophaca sinica. The sequence continues at coordinate 48,200,934 of CM073735.1, forward strand.
AATAATTAATACTGTCTTGAGATTCTAAAGTAACAAATAATTTGAGAAAAATCAATATTCCAAACATAACACTTAGTATGAGACGAAAGGAGTATCGAATTTCTTTACCAAACCACTTGTGTCACTGTTTGTCAGAGGAAGCTATAAATTTTGAAGGGGATAGTGGGGCAGGGACGGAAGTAGGACTTCGCACCATAGATGGGGTTGAAGTTGGAATTGGGAATAGAATTGTAAGTTTTATTCATACCTGCTAATATCTGTGGATGAAACCCTCACATGTTGGATGTGGATATCTTAATGGGTACTTGCGGGTAAAATAAATGAAAATTTTATCTGCCGTTTATTAACTGGGCGGGGGCGAGTATTGTGGTATCCATACCCGTGGGTATCTACTAAGTCAAACTACTAAAATACTATCATGGTACCTCATATATCATCTCTCATGCTGTCAATTTGAAGGCTCTAAGAAACAATCTTAGGCTCATGTTTACTAAAAAGTAAAACATAAATTTTATACATTATTATCAAAATTTTAAAATAACTTTCATAATATAAAAATTAAAGATTTTCTTTACATTATAGTATATCCATGAACACTTCGGATATTGAAAAAATTATTTAAAACCCGCATGACGGATACCTGCGCGGATATGGGGCGGGTACATATAGGATATTTATCAAACGGGGCAGGTAGTAGGAGCTAGTACTCATACCCTCCCCAACAAATTAATAACATCCCTAATTAGGATGCTTACTTAAACCAAAACCACATGTGATAACCATTTTTGGCGGACCTTTGGAACACAAAACTACCATAAAAGAACTAAAAGCCTCAGATTTATTACATATGTTAGTGCATCAGAACTATGGAAACTAAAAGCTAAAACATCAAATAAAGCATAAAAACCACTTCCAGATCTTCTTAGGACACAAATTTAAACTACCAACACTTAATTCTTAATCAGCATAAACATCTTTAAAATTTCCTCATATTTTTTATTTGCACCTAAAATCACATTCACAGCAACAAGTAGCTAACAACAGAGATTTCAATTACTGAATTCGACGAGCCATGACAAGTTCTTGCCATTGCAATTCCACAGAAGAAAGCAATGACCTATCACCAGGTCTATAACTGTTGTAGGGATAGCCTCCCTTCTTGGAGCGCCATGACGACAGAGAATATTGGTGGTCGTGGTGGGAAAGGTTGGGACTTAGACATGCTTGGAGTCTCTGTCTCTGTTTAGGCAGTGGTGGTGAAATGTTCCGATCGTAGTAATCACGTTGGTTAAGGGGAGATCGAAATCCCTATAGTCCTTTCGATCCCTATGCCTGCACGAGGAATATAGTGGAGGCTGAGGCAACGGTGGGAGATCTGAGTCGACGACGAAAGATGACAACAGAGGAGGCGGATCCTAATGAACCAAGTGAAAGTGTGTGTGTGAGAGAGAGAGAGAGATGAATAAGCGAGCGAGTACTGTGAGTTTGTTAGCTTACTATAAAGTTATATTTGTGCTGTGTTCTCGTCTTTTAGATGGAGACCTGAATTGGGCTTCACTAGGAGTTGAGGAAAGGAGAGAAAGGGGTAGAAGCTTCTTGAAATAAAAAAGAATGTATTTTGCGAAAATTTAAAAAGTTGAGGGACTTTGAAATAATATTGTAATTTCAAATTGGTACTTATGTACCATGCCCCACCTTTAAAGGTTGTGACATGTAGAAATTCCCCAATTTTAATACTTTATAAATAGATTAAATAAATTTACACATGTATCCCCGTCTCACTTGTAAGAATCACTTTCAAACCAAGGAGATTAATTGTGCAAAATTATATGAAATGTTTTAACCTCTTGTACCCATGTCTCTTGTACCCATGTTTCTCTGGCCATTACTATTGTTTGTTGGGAGTAAATACGAGAAGACTGAAGGAAAATTGAGCCAAAGAACACAAACAAAATATAAAATTAGCACAAATTGTTGATGTATTTACCTGGGATTACTTTTTGAACAACAAATATTAGTATATTAATAGTTATGTTGAGTGGGGTTGGCAGGGAATTGAACCCTGATCTCCTTACTCTTTTCAACTCCTTGTGTCCCAAACTCTTACCACATGAGCTATCAACAGGGACATTTACCTGGGATTTGTTTTTCATTCTTTCTACTTTTTCTTAACTATTCCGAATGAGGATGTTCTTAGGAGAATTGGAGATGTAGAATTTTCTATTGAAAATAATTAGATATATTTTTTAAATTAGACCCACTTTTTTCAAGCAAAAAGTAAACACTTCTATCTTAGAGGATCTTCATCATACATTTGCATAATGTAACCCCCATACTTCAAAGTAATTTGAAAGCACGATATTTACATTAGGTACAGGAATTACTAAAAACTTATTAACTTGTTTAAGAGATACAAATCTTAAATTTAAAGAGTAGTCATAAATCTAAACATTAGATTACAACTTCTATCACGTACATCACTTGTAATTCAAAATCCAACTTGTTTCTCTCCTTTCTTCCACTTAGGGCAACTCCTAATCTTCCTTCAAATGCCAATATCTTAGCTCCAACTCTTCTTCTCTAAGCAAGGAATGAAGAAATCTCACTAATTTCTCCCTTTTCTCTCCAAAATTCCATGAGCTGTAGAATCCTTCTTCTTCCTCTCTTGTGGGTGCAGCAGAAAAAAAAGAAAGGAAAACATGGGGGATGGAGTAAAACGAGGGAGTTGAGCGTGAGAGGAAAAGAAAAGAGGGGAAATGAGTGTCTCGCCCAATTTGGACTATTTTACCCCTAAATGAGCACGTAGGTTTTACTACTTTGCTATTACTAAAAATTAAATTCCAACCTTAACCTTGGGTTCTCTATTCTCACCCCTAATTTAATTAATGACACCCAAAAATAATTCACTCATCAATCAATTTAAAGCATAATAAGGTCTAAATTAATGAAGCTAAATTATTAAATTAGGTGGAATGTTACACTATTACCTACCTTTTAAAAAAAATTGTCATAAAAAATTAGACATCTATTGAAACAAGTACGAGTACTGATCTCGCATTTCTTCTTCGATTTCCCATGTAGCTTCCTCAGGAGTAGATCCTTCCCAAATGATCTTGACCAAGGGAATTGTCTTGTTCCTCAGTGTCTTAAAGTTGCGGTCCACAACTTGTACCGGCATAGGCTAGTATGTCAAATATGATCTCAATTGTACCGACTCATGATCCAAGGGTTAATAAGGATTAGGAATATACTTTTTAAGCTGAGACACGTGAAACACATTGTGTAGGTTTGACAAAGATGGAGGTAGAGCAATTTGATAGGCAATGGGATCGACTTTTTGAAGGATTTGGAAGGGACCAATGTAACGAGGACACAACTTTTTGGCTCGAAGTGCCCTACCAACGCCTATCGTAGGGATGACCTTTAGGAACACATGCTTTCCCTCTTCAAACTCAAGAGGTTTCCTCCTCCTGTCCGCATAACTTTTCTGCCGACTTTGAGTAGTTCTCATTTTATCCCTAATCTTTCGGATCTGGTAAGTGGTCTCTGGACTAGGTCTGACCCTAATAGCCGTCTCTCTCCTACTTCAAACCAACATAGAGGGGCTCTACATTTGCTACCGTAGAGTGCTTCACACGGCGCCATGTCTATGCTTGAATGGTGACTGTTGTTATAAGCAAATTCTATCAATGATAAATGCTCATCCCAACTTCCACCGTCCTCCAACACACAAGCTCTAAGCATATCCTCTAATGATTGTATGGTTATTTTCGTCTGACCATCCGTTTGGGGATGATAAGCGGTTCTAAGATTCAACCTAGTCCCTAAGGCCTGTTGGAAAGATTTCCAGAACCGAGAAGTGAACTTAGGATCTCTATCATAGACAATGCTAGAGGGTACTCCGTGGAGTCTAACAATCTCTCTAATATAGATCTTAGCTAGCCTAGCAGTGCTGTAAGCGGACTTAATTAGGAGAAAGTGAGCAGATTTTGTCAATCTGTCCACGATGACCCAGATGGAATCATATCCAAACTGTGTGCAAGGCAAGCCTGCCACAAAGCCCATGGATATGCCTTCCCATTTCCACTATGGAATTTCTAGAGGCTGAAGCATACCAAATGGCCTTTGATGTTCTATTTTGGTTTTCTGACAAACCAAACACTGAGTTACAAACTCTCTTACATCATTCCTCATTTTCGGCCACCAATATCGCTGCCTAAGGTCATGATACATCTTAGTGGAACTAGGGTGTACCAAAAATCCACTCTTGTGGCATTCTTGATGGCTTCATCCCTAGGAATACATATCCTTTGATAAAAAAGTATAGTATCATCATTGGCTTCGGAGAATCCGGGATGGTATCTCCTAGCTTGCAATTCCTCATCTAGACTTTGAGCATGCTTAATTTGATTCCTAAAATAACAAGTAATCTCTAAGTGACTCAACAATAGGATATCCCCTCTTGAGAACATTCCCAAATTCAAATCCCTAAAGGATTCTAACAATTCCATCTCTTTAATCATCATTGCAGAGATATGAAGAGACTTCCTACTTAAAGCATCGGCGATAACATTCGCCTTGCCCGGGTGGTATTTCAATTCAAAGTCATAATCCTTAAGGAATTCTACTCATCTCCTTTGCCTCATATTCAGTTATTTTTTTATCAAATAAGTATCTTAAACTTTTATGGTCACTGAATATTTCAAATCAGGCACCATACAAATAATGCCTCCAGATTTTCAAGGCAAAGACTATCACTGCAAGCTCTAGGTCATGAGTGGGATAGTTTCCTCATGGGGCTTTAATTGCCTTGATGCATAGGCCACTACTTGCCTATTTTGCATTAGAACACAACCCAATCCCTTCTTAGAAGCATCACTGTAAACTTTAAAACCTAAGGTTGGGTCAGGAATAATCAAAACTGGTGCAGTAGTTAGCCGGATTTTGAGTTCCAAGAAACTGTTCTCACAACTCTTATCCCATATAAAAGGTTACCCTTTTCGGGTTAACCGAGTTAAGGGAAGTACTAACTGAGAAAACCGTTGTATGAACCTATGGTAATACCCAGTCAGTCCTAGAAAACTCCTAACTTTAGTAATGGTAGTCGGTCGCTCCTAATCGAGAACAGCTTCTACCTTATTAGGATCGACTGCCACTCCTGCCTGAGAAATGACATGTCCTAAGAACTTAACCTCTGAAAGCCAAAACTCACACAGTCCTTCATGTAATGCCCCGGTTGACAGCAAAGGAATCAAATTTTCCGTCCCGTCATACACTCGCTTTTGTGATTCTTACCATAATTAGGGCATTCCTTAGGCTTGAAAGCCTCAGAGTGTTGCACTTGCTTTCCTTTGTTGAGATTCCCCTTTGCTTTCAGTTGTTGTGCAGACTTGCTCTCATCTTTCTTCTTCTGCCACTTAAGTTGCCTTTCTTCATACAAATTTCTCAAACTCTCCTCGGCTACATAGCTTTTGTGAACTAAGGCATCATAGTTGGTGAAATCCATCTGAGCCAAATTGTTTAATATATCCGCCCTTAAAACCCACTTAAACTGATTCATCTTCCATCCTTCATCCGGTGCATACTGGGCATGAGAGGAGTACCTCGTCAATTCTTCAAATTTAGCCACGTACTCGGCGACGGTTGAGTCCCCTTGCTGCAGATGAATAAATTCCTATCCTTCTTTTCCCTGATGGTCTCGGGAAAATACTTATCTAGAAAAGCAGTTCGGAAGTGTTCCCAATCTAAGGGTATCCCCTTAGCCAACAAATAAGCCTGTGCTCTATTCCACCAATTCTCTGATTCTTCTTTCAACATGTGGGTGGAGAAGGTGACCTTTTGTTCCTCCGTACACTAGACCACAGTGAAAATCTTCTCCATTACCTCCAACCAACCTGGGACGCCATAGCTTCGGATTTTCTAGTAAATGTTGGAGGATTCAATTTATGGAACATGAAGAAAGTACGATTAGGATCTTCCTAATAGGTGGGGGTGGAGGCGGAGGTTATTGTGGAGGTCGCTGTGATGTTTGGATTAAGTGACTCACTAAGTTATTGGTAGCAGCAGCTTGATCCCGCGTGATTTGTATCATCTCCAACCATCGAGCCTCATCAGTGTTTCCGTGCCTACCCGGTCCTTTCCCTCGTCCTCCAGCTCCTTCTGCCATAGTCTACATACAGGTATAAAGTATAAAGTTGATCAGGCTTAATAATCCATACTAAGTACAAGAATATAGAGAGGAATTCTCGAACAAGAAAAAGTTCCAAACTAATTGACCACAGTCCAATCAAGATTGAACCGCTCTGATACCATAATGTAACCCCATACTTCAAAGTAATTTGAAAGCACGATATTTACATTAAGTACATGAATTATTAAAAACTTATAAACTTGTTTAAGGGATACAAGTCTTAAATTTAAAGAGTAGTCACGAATCTAAACATTAGATTACAACTTCTATCAAGTACATCACTCGGAAATCAAAATACAAGTCAAATTTTTTTCAAGGTCAAAAGATGGTAGAGTAAACTACATCTCCAAAATAACCCTAGACTAGAAGAACTAGGCTTCTTAGCATCGCTTAGTCTTCCTTGGGTACCTGCTCGTCTAAAAAACAACAAAGAAAAAGAGTGAGATTAAAAATCTCAGTGAATCCTTCACGAACCCGTCACCAACTCAAGTCACACATGCAATAATATTCACGTACAAACATCATTAATAATGATAACAATTATCACTGAACTAGGATTCGTTTGTAACAGTCGGGGCGTATCGTTCTATAGTAGTGGCATCCACTCTGTACAAACGTCTTCATAACAGCCAGAGCGTGTCACTATATCACAATGGCACACCGCTCTGCACACACGACCCTTTGAGTAACAGCCGGGGCCTATCGTTCTATAGCAGTGGCACATGCTTTGTACAAACATCTGTTTGTAACAGCCGAAACGTATCGCTATATCACAGTGGCACACCGCTCTGCACAACTATCTTACTATCACTATTAAAAATCCATAGTTTTCTTGCCGTAGCATCAATGGTTCAATTCAAACACAAGTTGAAATGATGTTTTCTAAGGGATTCCTATGATATCTCCTTAAGTCCCAAAGGGTTAAGAACACAAAAATCAAATATTCCTAACCTTATAAGCCTTTTAGAGGAGAAAAATCACAAAACTACACAACAGGGCCTGCTCACGTACACTCAAGACGTGCTCCAACGCATTCCTGAGCCAGGATTCTGTGTTGCGCATGCAGGATGTGCTCCAGCGCATCCCTGCACCTAGGATTCTGTCCGCGCGCACTCATTGCTCGTTGTTGTGCTCAGTCACGTGCTCACGCGCACACCTGCAGAATTCTATAGAAAACAGAATTTTTGTTTCCAAACTTCTCCAACCTTGATTTTGCCTCATTCCAAACCATTTCCAATGAGATTAAAACACAAAATCAAATATCAAAACATGGTAAATTGAAGAACAAACTCATTTAACATCAAAATCACAAGCAAAACTTTAATTTAAATGTCACAAAACACATCAAAATATGAACAACACATACCAAACCCATTCCCAATCTATAACTCTCATGAACCACAAAGAAGAAATAGAAACCACACCAAATGAAGAAGGAAATGAAACCCTAAGGTGGGTCTTATGGGTGCCCACAACCTAAGGGGGAAGAACTCACCAAAACCTTCAAGAACTTGGGTAAGAAAGTGGAAATTTTTTGGGTTTCCTTCTTCTTCCCTTCTCCAACTTGTTTTTGTCCTTTCTTCCACTTAGGGCTGTTGGAATCAAGTGGATTCAGACACAATGACCCTTAATTGTTTTAATGATAACAAATAGTTAATAGAACAATTTATCCTCTGATGTATTTGTTAGTGTGCAGTAAATCACTATTCATCAGAAGAAATTGCCTCAGAAGACTTAGTGAAATTGTGAATTGAATTTCACACTTAGATCTATAAATCTAAGTCTGGCATTGATCATCTGAAATCATGCTAACGTCATCGTCTGAAAGCTTTGCTCTGAAATGGTCAACTCTGTTGGCAGTCAACGCTCTGGTAAGACCATACTCTGTTGGTAATCAACATTGGCAAGACTATGCTCTGGCTTAGTCAACTCTGATTGATTAGTCCACACTCTGGTCAACCAAGCTCTGGTAAGACAAACTCTGATGTGGTCAACACTCTGGTGTTGGTCAACGCTCTAGTAGACCTTGCTCTGGTGAGACCACACTCTGTTTCTGGTCAACGCTCTGGTATTCAGTCAATGCATAAACAGACTTTGGTTAGACTACTCTATGGAAGCCTTCGTCCAACTCTTCATGACTCACTTATGTGAAAGGCCAACAAATTTTGTGCTGAAGAACTCACCTCTGTTTCAAGCTCACTCTGGTGAACAGTGCGGCTCTGATAGGAAAACAGACTGAAGTTCATTTAAGGCTACTTCATGTATTTAAGAGACTTCATTGATGAAGCATTTTAATGTACTAGGTATCAAAGGCCAAAGGGAATGTCAACAAATATAATCATCAGTAAACTTGCTCTCGAAGGGTCTAATATTCAAAAAGTTCACAAGAGACAAACATTCTGATTTTGTTTTCTGTGTCCGTATGCTTTGAGCAGAGTCGAAAATGACGTGACTTGCTAAAGCCACAAAAAAGGGATCTGAAGCTTTTGACCTAGGTGAAAAGAGTTGTTAGGTCACAACGAAGCTATATATACCTTACTTCACCCACTGAAGAAGGTTAATGCTGTGAAATGAAGTGAGCAACCAAGAATTATTCAAAGTATCTGAGATCACATTGAACAAAACACTTAATTGTTTTTACCCTTTCAGTTTGAAAGTTATTCATTGTGCTTAAGTCTTTCATTGTATATCCTCTCTGTGAGAGTTATTTTGATATTGTTTCAAATCATTTTTGAACATTGTATTTAGCCCAGTAGTGGTTGTATTCCTTAGAGGCTTGACTGCACTAAGTCGTTCTAAGAAGTTGTGAGTATAGCCAGTTTGACAGTATTATACTCTCAAGTGTAATCAGGTTGATTATGGTGGAAAAATCCTTCAAGTGTGTGAACGGACTAGACGTAGCTATCAGGTGATAGTGAACTAGTAAAAATCACTGTGTCACTCTCTTCTCTCTTCTCTTTATTTACTTATTGCTTTATTTTATTAAAGAGTTGCTTTGAAAAGTTTTCATAAACACACAAGCTTTGCGAAAAGATTTCTAAAACCCAATTCAAACCCCCTTTTCTTGTGTTTTTTGCCACGTTCAATTGGTACCAGAGCTCGGTCTCTTGGTTGAACACTTAACAGTTTAAGAGGAAAAGATCTTATTCATTATTCATGGCAAGCAACGAAGCCGGTGGCCACGTTAATCGTCCTCCTTTGTTCACTGGAACAAACTTCGACTGCCGGAAAGATAAAGTTAAATCCTTCTTCGAGGCTCAACAACTCGAACTCTAGGATATGGTTCAAAAACAATACACCGAACCAGTTGATTCCAAAGAAAATCCCATTCCTAGAGATAAATGGACATAAGAGCATAAGAAAGCCTATCAACTACATCAGAAAGCAAGATATTTCCTTATCTGTGCTATCTCTGAGAAGGAATATGAGAAATGCAGAAAGAATGATACTGCCAAGGAGATTTGAGACTCATTGGCCTTGGCTTATGAGGGTACTTCCCAAGTGCAAGAAACCAAAGCTAATATCTTGGTTAGACGATATGAACTCTTCAAAATGGAAGATGCTGAAAGCATTGAAACTATGTTTGGGAGATTCCAAACACTAGTTCATGATCTAAAGGTTCTTAAAAAAAGCTATACCACTGCTGATCACGTAAAAAAAAATCTTAAGAAGCCTGCCAAAGAAGTGGAGACCTAAGGTCACTGCTATTCAAGAAGTAAAGGACCTGAATGCCTTGCGACTTGAAGATCTTCTGAGTTCCTAAAGAGCTCATAAGCTTGAGCTAGATGAAGAAGGACCTCCCAAGAAATCAAAGTCCATTGCTTTGAAATATACAAACAAAGCATCTTCTTCCAAAGCTCTACAAGCTGAACTTGAAACAGACAAAGCATCGTCAGATGAGAGTGATGGAGACACAGACGAAGAAATTTCCTTAATATCAAGGAAAATTCAACGTATGTGGAAAAACAAATGAAGGTTCAGGAAGCAGTTCCATAAGAAGGACTCAAGGGAAAGACAAGACTCAAAGGATAAGAAGGACTACAAGGACAAAAGCTAACTTACTTGTTACGAGTGCAAAAAGCCAGGACATTTCAAGTCTGAATGTCCACAACTCGAGAAACCAAGGAAAAGGTGGTTTCAATATCAAGAAGAAAGGTCTCATGGCAACATGAGATGATTCTGATTCATCTTCATCTGATGATGATAATGAACAAGCAAACATGGCTCTAATGGCTACTATAGGGTCAGACAGTGAAGAAGAAGATGAAGAAGTAGATTTTAATCCATCTGATATTGAAATAGCTTTTCATGAACTATTAGATGAGTCTTCTAAGCTCAACACTGAGTATAAAGCTTTGAAAAAGAAATTCTCAAAACTTTCAAAAGAATTTCAAATACTCAATGAGGAGAATGAGAAGCTCAAAACTGAAAACCACTGTTTGGTGAATGACAGCTCTAAGATTGAGGAAAGGGTTGAATGTAACTCTTCAAAATATGAAGAGGGATATCAAAGATTCCTTGCTGAATGTGTTACACGAAGCAAACAAGCATCTATAATTTGGGGCGTAAGCCAAAATGGTAAAAAGGGTCTTGGTTACAAACCAAAGGAACCCACCTTTCAAAACACAAATTTGAAAACCAAAGATACCAATAATCATAGTGACTGTCTGCTTTGTACGTTTTGCAATAAGAAAGGACACATTAAAAGTACTTGTTCTGAATTAAAAAATAAGAAGGACAAGTTTCCTTCTAGAACTAATAAAAGAGGACCCAAAAAGATTTGGGTACCTAAGGACAAAATTATATATGTTGCAGATCTGCTTAGCAACAGAGTTGAGACACCAGTCCCGGTACTTGGACAGTGGCTGCTCACGTCACATGATAGGATAAAGGCGTATGTTCCAAGAACTCTAACTTATGGAGAGTGGTACTGTAGGTTTCGGAGGAAACCAAAAGGGTAAAATCATTGGAAGTGGAAAAGTTGGTGAGAAATTCCTACCTTCTATTGATAATGTCTTATTGGTTGATGGCCTGAAACATAACCTACTATGTGTAAGTCAATTATGCGATAGTGGTTATGATGCTGGCTTTAGTGATAATGCCTGTATAGTCAAAAGTGAAAAGGATGGATCCATTTTCTTTAAGGCAAAGAGAAAGAACAATATTTATAAAATAAAACTTTCTGAGTTGCCAAATCAAAATATAAAATACTTTTTGTCAGTTGATAAAGAGCAATGGACTTGGCACAAAAGATTGGGTCATGCCAGCTTGAGGTTAATCTCAAAGCTTAACAAGAAAGAACTTGTTAGAGGACAACCAAATCTTAGGTATCAATCTGATGCTCTTTGTGAAGCATGCCAAAAAGAGAAACAAACAAAATCCTCTTTTGATCCAAAAATATTGTTTCCACCTCAAGACCGCTTGAGCTTTTGCATTTAGATTTATTTGGACTAACTAGAATCGTATCTTTGTCCGGAAAGAATTATGGTCTTGTTATTATTGATGACTATACTAGATGGACATGGGTAAAATTCCTAGCTCACAAGGATGAATCATTTGCAATATTTTCTGTGTTCTGCAAACAAGTACAAAATGAAAAAGGTTTTCGTATTACAGCTATTAGAAGTGATCATGATGGAGAATTTGAAAATGAATCATTTCAAAACTCTTGTGAAGAGCATGACATCTCTTACAATTTTTCATCCCCTAGAACACCACAACAAAATGGTGCTGTAGAAAGGAAAAATAGATCTCTACAAGAAATGGCCAGAACCATGATTCACGAAACTAATATTGCAAAGCACTTTTGGACAGAAGCAGTAAACACTGCATGTTATATTCAAAATAGAATCTATATTAGACCTGTCTTGAATAAGACTCCTTATGAATTGTGGAAAGGAATAAAACCCAACATTTCATACTTTCACCAATTTGGGTGTGACTGCTTTGTTCTTAATACAAAGGACAATCTTGGAAAATTTAATTTAAAATCACACAAAGCTATCTTTTTGGGATATTCTGAACGCTCTAATGCTTACAGAGTATACAACAAGGAAACATTAATTGTTGATGAATCTATGCATGTGAGATTTGATGACAAGAAGCCTGACAGTGAAACGTCAGAGCTAGATGAAGTCTTTGCAGATTTACAGATAAGCAACGAAACACATGAAGGTGTCACAGGTGCTAACTCTTATTCTATGTCTGGTTCTGCGTCTGGTGACAAGACCCAAGAAGAGTCAACAACAGACTGAAAGTTCAAACGTCATCACCCAAATGACCAGATTATTGGTGAACTAAGTGATAGAGTTAGAATAAGATCATCTCTCAGGGAACACTCTAACTTTGCATTGTTGTCAGGAATAGAGCCCAAAACAATTGATGAAGCACTAACCGACGATGGATGGATACTTGCTATGCAAGAAGAGCTCAATCAATTTCAGAGGAATGATGTTTGGAAGCTTGTGCCTCCTCCAGAGGATAAGCAAGCCATTGGAACCAAGTGGGTTTTCAGAAACAAACTTGATAAAGATGGTAAAGTGGTAAGAAACAAGGCAAGACTTGTTGCTCAAGGGTATTCACAAGAGGAAGGTATTGATTATACTGAAACCTTCGCTCCTGTAGCTAGACTTGAAGCAATTAGAATCTTATTATCATTTGCTGCACATCATGGCATTACTTTATATCAAATGGATGTAAAGAGTGCATTTTTAAATGGTTTTATAAGTGAGGAAGTGTTTGTAAAACAACCACCTGGATTTGAAGATATTGCCTATCCAGAACATGTCTTCAAACTTAAAAATGATCTTTATGGTCTTAAATTAGCTCCAAGAGCTTGGTATGACAGATTAAGTTCCTTTTTAATGTCAAATGGTTTTGAAAGAGGACAGGTGGACACTACACTCTTTAGAAAATCATCTAAAAAGTATTTTATTATAGTTCAAATATATGTTGGTGATATTATCTTTGGTGCTACTAATGAATCTCTTTGTGAGGAATTCTCTAAGCTTATGCAGAATGAGTTTGAAATGAGTATGATGGGAGAATTAAAATTCTTCCTTGGTATTCAAATCAAGCAATGTCAAGATGGAACCTATATCCATCAGACTAAATATGTGAAAGAACTCTTAAAGAATTTCAAGCTTGAGGAAACCAAACCTATGAGCACATCAATGCATCTAACATGTGCTCTCGGCAAAGATGAATCTAGTAAAAAGGTAGACCAAAAGTTATATAGAGGTATGATTGGTTCAGTCCTTTATCTTACTGCCTCAAGGCCTGATATTATGTTTAGTGTTTGCTTATGTGCAAGATTCCAATCTGATCCGATAGAATATCACTTAACTGCTGTTAAGAGAATCTTTAGGTATCTCAAAGGAACTACTAACCTTGGTTTGCTTTATAAGAACTCAGAAAATTACAAGTTAGTAGGCTTCTGTGATGCTGACTTTGCTGGAGATAGAATTGAAAGAAAGAGCACAAGTGGTGGCTGTCAATTTCTTGGAGCAAACCTTATCTCTTGGTCCAGCAAAAGGCAAAGCACAATTGCACTATCAACTGCATAAGCTGAGTATATATTTGCTGCAAGCAATATCTCACAACTACTATGGATGAAGTATCAGCTTGAAGACTACCAGATTAAAGAGAGTAACATACGTATATACTGTAATAATACCTCTGTAATATGTTTGACTAAAAATCCTATTTTGCATTCACGTGCTAAACATATTGAAATTAAACATCACTTCATTAGAGACTATGTTCAAAAAGGGATACTTGAAATTATATTTATTGATACTGACCATTAATTGGCAGATATCTTTACAAAACCCCTTGTTGAAGATAGATTCAACTTTATAAGAAAGAATTTGAATTTTCATCTTATAAAGGAATAAGTGTTTAATTTGGATATAGTTACCTCTGTTTTATGCGCCTCTGAAATGCCTGCTTCTGACTGCTTATATGCCTCTGTTTTGATGTTGCCTTTGTGTAGGGAAATCGCGCAATAATCAAAGATGAAACGCAGCGGAAAAAAAAAATTTCCCTTCCATGTATCCTTGTGAATGGTCATGATTCAGGGATTATGTTGGTTACCTCTTGTAGCGCAGATCGTTGCAGACGAAAACTAGAGTCGAGCACAAGCGCCGTACTGATGACAACGCCTCTACACAGTCCACACGAATAGACTTCGAACGGAAGTGGCCACCGCTTCATCGCGCTTAGCCGATTTAATCCGAGTCGGCAGAATACTAACGCACCCAAGGTCTCTCAGTACTGCTAGGGTTAATTCCTTGTCTGAACTTTCAGCTTAAGTGTTCTATTTATAGAACCACTTAAGACTGACCTAGCAGCACACTGTAGCTTACCATGTGCTGCGTTGCCCTTGACTTACAATGGTGCGTCATACGAGCGCACCACTGAATAAAACGAGTCTTACTCATTTATATTTAATCTCCCATTAATCTGTTCTTATGTGTGTGACCCTGTAGGTATCCGTAATGTTGGCAATAATATTAAATCACTATTTAATATTATACACAGAGAGTGGTGTCTAGCAACACATCACTGCTACCCAAGTAACGAGAATGTCAGTGTTATGACGTAACCTTTCCGTGATAATGATCATGCGTATAATTACCCTTTTACCTTTATATCTATATTGAACACAAGGCATAGTGTGTGTCACCCCTGTATAGTTCAACATTATATTCCTTGATACCTGATCCGCTATCGCGCACGAGTCAAAATAAATAAAACAGTAATGTAGTAACAAGGCAATTCAACCTTGGTCGTCTCACAAGGATCTCTAATTAACAATAACCAAAAACAAGAACTTACAAAGAAATAAAATTGGGGGGTTTTGATTCAAGAATCAGGTTATAAAATATGCAAATATCAATATATAAAAACGACTAATCCACTGGTTCAAGGTAATTAATACTTGGATCTATCACGGGTTTCAAATGATTATTCTATTTCGTGATTCTATTCTTGTTTGACCATAAAATTAACCAATCAAGCGTCAATTAATTCTATAAGAATTCCTACTGGATTAAGCATCACAGAATTCAATTAATCATGAACAAGGAATAAGCGTCACAAGAACACAATTAATCTAATAACCGAATTCAATCAAACCTACAACTAAGCGTTATAGATCCTAATAATCTCTAATCAGAGAGCAAAAATGAAGTTGATATGATTAAGCATCAATACCCAAAATGAATTTGCAAACAAAAATCAAAGAGATGAAAGATCAAAAGGAAAAGAAATAGAAACACAAAAATCGAAATTAACAATAATAATCAAACCTCAAGATCCTTATAAAAACTCCCTAACCAGTGAATTAATCTAAGGTCTTAGCCTTCCATAGAAGGATTTGACAAAAACGAAATTAAGAAGGGGAGAAGGAGAAAAGATTGCTAAAACTTAAAAACGGCAAAATATTCAAAAGTAATCAAAAGGTAAATCCTAAGACTCTAAAAATCCTATTTATAATGTCTCCTTAGGTTAACCTAGGTAACCTGAAGTTTATGACCAAAGAGAAGGGCCAAAAGAAATTAATTAGCCCAATAACAACTAATCACATGAGTAATTGATCCAAAACTCGCAGTGAACCTCGGCTGCAGAAGTAAAGTGGATTTTCGACCTTCAAAACGGCAGAATCGGGCTTTGGTGCCAACATAAGAATTGTAGCTCTGCTTCTTAGCTTTCCAACGCCACAAAGAGCACTGAAATCGGACAAGTATAGCCCAGGTTATGGCCTATAGAAGCGACATGGGTCAGGATGTAACAAAATTCGAAAATTAGCAAATAATTCCACTAAAGCCCAATCAAGACCCAAAGATATAAAACCAAGTTAAAAAGTAGTTGTTGGGCAAAACACACAATTAAGAACACCAAGTGCAAAGCTATAAAAGATGCATTAAAATGATCAATACCCAAGTAGACTAAGTAACAACAAATAAGATCAATATCTCATATTGACTTATTTCAGCATGACCATGCATTTTACAGTCATACTCTATCAAGGGGCCCACAGATATTACTCCTACTATGTAGGAGGGGCAAATCCCATCTAGGTCACTCATGTCCCTCTGCATGACTCGTGGAGTGCCCAGTTAACCGACTTTATAATTGTCTTGTTATAGACAATATTTGACGGCAACAAAACACTCAACTCCTCATGTAGGGACCATAGTGGTTTCAGGTCAAAGGGTGGAATACACCACTATCACTATGAGAACAACTTATGATACTTACATAACGCACTATATAGTATTCTCATGGTGGGTCAATCCAGTACACAATTACCCTAATGTGTACCTATGCGGTGACTTGATATCTCATATCTATAACCTGTGAGATAATGTTATCAGTCCACCCACATAATAGTCTTAATGTATTATTATTGCCCTTATTGATTATAATACTCGACTACGGATATTTAAGAGTAAGTTCTATAGTATCTCACAACCGAGTCATCTACTCGATGTTCTATTAAAATTAAACTTTTACTCAAGGACTTTATTACATTGAAACAAACATAATAACTGAAATGCCTCATATAATAGATAAATAACATGATACAAATTATAAGTTCGAAAGGAACTATATTGGCCTCTAGGGCTTACACTAACACTCTGTTGTTGAACACGTGCCTCTTTTTGTCACACACGTGTCTTTGTTTGCATATGTGAATATGCTTGATATGTGCCTCCTTTTATATGTTGGTCTAATTATTATTTAATTATTAATTATTTGATTATATTATTATCTTATCAATTATTATTTAATATTTGTATCATCTGTTTTGGTGACTGTTCATACGAGTCTGTTGCATTTATCACAAAGGTGCCTCTGAGGATCTTTGTGTACACGTGTCTCTATGAGACTGATTGATACGTTAGTGGCTGAGAGTTACTGTAACTGAGTCATTATTTCTTTTACTACCCGATGACAGTTTTACTCCGCCTTTTTAATACTGTGCATGACACGTTTCTTTTTTGAAACGACAATTTATTTATTTCATTTCTTTCATTTATTTTGAAGAATGAAAAAGGTAGTTTGCCTTCTTCAATACGTTTTATTACCCACTCACTCACTCACTGCACCCACTACTCACACTCTCTCTCTGAGAAGCCACACGTTCTGAACCCTAAACCCTTTTATCTTCTACCTGCTCTCTGCAACTTCCTGTTTCCCTGCAATGGCCACCTCATAACAAGTTGCTTACGGTCTGAATGAAGAACCTAAACCTACCTTGGTGAACGCTGAGCTACACCAACTGAAGGTAATGGTGGAACACCAAGTGAACTTTGAAGACTTATCTGATAAAGGGTACGCCTTCAGAACTGATTTCATCGATATGGGTATAATGGATTTCTTCTGTATGGAAAACTACCCTGTGTATGAGGAACTGGTAAAGGAATTTTGGATGTATGCTTGGTGCAAGAACAACACCATTCACAGCTACGTTCAAAAGAGGAATATTCTGATTTCTCAGGACATTATTGTTGATGTTATCAAATGCCCTAACTCTGGAGCTGTTATTGAAGAGGGCTGGTGATCCGCTGTCACGCACGGGTCAAAATAAATAAAATAAGAATGTAGTAACAAGGCAGTTAACCTTGGTCGTCTCACAAGGATCTCTAATTAACAATGGCCAATAGCAAGAACACGCAAAGAACGGAATGGGGGGTTGTTTCGTGAAAACAATTTTAATTAATAACAAAAATCACTTGATAACAACAACCAATCCACTGGTCACAGGAACTTTCACTTCGGATCTATCACAGGTTCAAAAGATTATTCTAATTGTGTTCTAATCTTGTTTGATCACAGAATTAACCAATCAAGCGGGTGATTAATCCTATACGAATTCCTACTGGATTAAGCATCACAGAATTCAATTGATTATAAATAAGGAACACGCTCACAAACATATAATCAATTTAACAACCGAATTCATCAAACCTATAACTAAGCGTCATAGACCCTATTGATCTCTATTCGAACTAAACCAAAACAAGCGTTAAGTTTAATTCCAATAGTCTCAAATCAGAGAGCAAAACCGAAATTATATGATTAAGCATCAATATGTAAAACGATTTTGCAAATAGAAATTAGAAGAGATGAAGGATCAAAAGAGAAAGAAGTAGAACACAAAAACGAAATTAATATTAATAACCAACCTCAAGATCCTCTATGAAATCCTTAACCACTCAATTGATCGAAAAGAATTAGCCTTCCATTGAAGGTTTCATCACAAAACGAAAATTAAGAAGGGGAGAAGGAGAAAGGATTGCTAAAACTCAAAAACGGCAAAATATTCAAAAGTAATCAAAAGGTAAATCCTAAGACTCTAAAAATCCTATTTATAATGTCTCCTTAGGTTAACCTAGGTAACCTGAAGTTTATGACCAAAGAAAAGGGCCCAAAAGAGATTAATTAGCCCAATAACAACTAATCACATGAGTAATTGATCCAAAACTCGCAGTGAACCTCGCCTGCAGTAGTAAAGTGGATTTTCGACCTTCGAAACGGCAGAACTGGGCTTCGGTACCAACATAAGAATTGTAACTCTGCTTCTTATCTTTCCAACGCCACAAAGACCACTGAAATCGGACAAGTATAGCCCAAGTTATAGCCTGTAGAAGCGACATGGGTCAGGATGTAACAAAATCCGAAAATTAGCAAATAATTCCACTAAAGCCCAATCAAGACCCAAAGATATAAAACCATGTTAAAAAGTAGTTGTTGGGCAAAACACACAATTAAGAACATCAAGTGCAAAGCTGTAAAAGATGCATTAAAATGCATTGATCAAATTCCCCCACACTTAAGCTTTTGCACTCCGAGCAAAACTCATGGTCAAAACAAAGAAAAGATGCATTTCCAATGAATCTCAAGGATGCATAGTGGCAAGTAAAATGTTCATTCAAGGTTT
Source organism: Calophaca sinica (assembly GCA_037113605.1). Taxonomy (NCBI): domain Eukaryota; kingdom Viridiplantae; phylum Streptophyta; class Magnoliopsida; order Fabales; family Fabaceae; genus Calophaca; species Calophaca sinica. Next base: position 48,220,073 of record CM073735.1, read on the forward strand.
CAACGACTCATGGCAATCATGAACAACATCTTATTACTTTCAAAGCAAACAAGAGGATAGAATAACCAAGGAATGCATAAAAAATGATAGAATCCTCACAAGAAATAAATTTCTCTCAAACTCTCAAGTGTCTAAGCTAGTGTTTACACTCAAAGCACATCATGAAAGCTAGCACTACCATAGGCTTGACAAGACTCTAACATCCACACTTGAAACACATGCACACAAAGATCAAAACATCTTTATTAAGGTTATAATGGGGCCAAGGTCAAGGTGGGATAATTGAAAGGGTAACTAGGCTATTAAATCAAAGAGGATAGAGGAGCAATGGAAAATAATTGCCAAATAATCATGTGGGGCAATTCAACCAAATTTCAATCCATTTTTCCACTTTCACACTTTTCTTCTTTTTCTCTTCTTTTTTACCAAAAGTTGTGCTCCATTATTATTATTTTTTTCTATTTTTTTTTTTTGCCAAATTTCCAATAGAGCACAACATTAGATATTCTAACACAACCACATTTTTGAGCACCCTCACACTTATGCAATATTTATTATCATATTTTTTTTCAAAGCAAAGCTCCTTTATCCCCTAAGATTGGGTCATATCATGGTTTTTCACTTTTAGGCTTGTAATGAGCTATACAACAAAGAATGGGATAAATAGGCTCAAAGGGGCTAAATAAAGGGATAAATGCAAGGTATGCTTATTTGGCTAGTGGTTAAAAAGAACAAAAATTGCCTAGATCATTTCAATGCATGTATGTGAATAAGAGTTTTAACAAGAGTCAAGTCAAGTTCTAGAGTAACCAACAATCATGAGTGAAATCACACAAGAAAGAAATAGAATGGCAAAGTGTATTCCATCCATTATAAGGCCCAAATCTCACCAAGGAAAATGATCTATCACAAAAGATGCACAATTTAGTATTCCAATCCAACTTATCACACTAAGAATGCAAGGAAGTCATCCATATCATGCCACAAGACCTATAGTCCTAGAATAGTGAAATCACTCCCCACTCATATAAACCAAGAAATCCAATGAAAATGCATGCAAATTTTTTTTTTATAATAACAAAAAACTCAAAACAAAAAACAAAAACAAAACTACGCTAAAAGATCCCCCCACACTTAAATCACACATTGTCCTCAATGTAAGCAACAAGTATAAAATAAGAGTAAGGAGTAAGGAAAGAAAACTCCCTCTTCAAGGTGGCTTTTTCAAGTGGAGCTCTTCTACAGTCTCCTCTTCAAGTGCGGGGCTCTCATGGAAAAGCTTGAGGCGGTGTCCATTGTCTTTGAAGACTTTACTGGTGGCTTCACTTTTTATTCCCTTTGCATCATAAGGAAAAGTGCTAGTTGCAACAAAAGGGCCAATCCACTTGGATCGAAGCTTACCCGCCATGATTTTAAGGCGAGAATCGAACACATGGAAGTGTTTGATTTTCTTCTTCTTCACAGCATCCTTCTTCTGCTCAATGGAGGGAAGTATCTTGGTGGATGGAGTTACATCAGAAGCTTGCAAAGGTAGCAACATCATTTGTAACATTAGCGAGCACAACCATGCAATTTGTAACATCGTAATGACTATCTTCAACTAAGTCAGCAAGTACTTCTATTTGAAAAAGAGAAGGCTCTTCCATGGGATGCTTCATAGTAGCATTAAAGATGTTAAATTTATCTATGCTATCCCCAAATTCCATGGAGAGTGTTCCAGATGGACATCAATCTTGGTTCTTCTTGTTCTTAGGAATGGTCTCGCCTAGGATGATAGGTGCCTGTTTGGATTGTGTCTCTCCCTCCATGTCCGTAATGTAAAAATATGCAGAAAAATCAAGTCATTAACCTTAACAAGTACGCCCTCCACAAGTCCAAGAGGGTGAGCATTGCTCTGTTTGCTAATCTAATAACAACACCGTGATTCTCGCAAAGGTCTAAGAGCCGAGAGTTAAAAATAGATGTAGGCATCACATTAATGGAAGCACCTAAATCCAAAGATGGCATTTTCAAATTTACTCGCCATGGTACATGGAATAGTAAAAATTCCTGGATCCTTGCACTTTTGGGGCATCATGGGATGTATGAGTGCAGAAACATTGCGACTCATGTTGACCTTTTCATTTCCCTTCAGCCTCCTCCTCCTTTTGTGTGTGCACAGCTCTTTGAGGAACTTAGCATATCTTAGAATCTGCTTAATCGCTTCAAGGAGAGGAATATTCACTTCAACCTTCCTAAATGTGTCCAAGATTTCTCTGTCCTTATCTGCCTCATCCATCTTCTTAGTTATCACAGCCCTTTGAGGAAAGGGAAGTGGTATAGGTTGTGCATCATCATTTTCATCAAGAGGAGAAGTAGGTGCATAAATTGGCTTATCACTTTTTCTGCTGCCACTTGCATTTTCTACTAAAGGAGGTTCTGGAGTGTCAACAGCCTTGCCAGATCTTAGAGTGATTGCACTGACATTTGCATTAACATTTGGAACATTTGGATTCACTCTTTGGTTGGGCGAGCAAATTTCTGACCCCGAGGCTGCATCGATTGTGGAAGTTGCTAGCTGTCCAATTTTTGCCTCCAAATTATGAATGGTTGAATCTGTTTGCTGCTGGAATTGGAGATTCTGGACTGCCATCTGTTTAACAAGGTCCTCCAATGAAGGTTCAGATTTTGCGGCTGTTGTGTTATTCTGCTGGGCAGCCTGTGGGGTGTTTGCATTGTCAGCTTCCTGTAATGTAGGACATACATCTGTAGGGTGCTCTGCAGAAGTGCAAATACCACAAACTCTTGCTGCTTGAGTTTTAGTTACTGCTAACTTCTTCACCAATGAAACAAGTTCATCAAGCTTGCTCTCCAAGTTTTTATGATCAGGAGCTTGTATCTCGCTGACTCCCCTTGTTAGCACCACTGAATTGCTTCTGGTAGTAAACTGTTGAGAATTAATGGCCATGTTCTCAATCAGGCTTCTTGCATCTGCTGGGGTTTTATCCACAAGCGCTCCTCCACTAGCAGCATCTATGATGTTTCGGTCCATAGGCAGCAAGCCTTCATAAAAATACTGGATGAGTAGGCTCGTAAATCGATGGTGAGGCGACTTGCACATAACTTTTGAATCTCTCCCAACATTCATGCAAAGATTCATTCGCAATCCGCCTAATGCCACATATTTCCTTTACGATTGAAGCGACTCTAGAGGCAGGGAAGAATTTCTCCAGAAACAACTTCTTCAACTCATTCCAGCTTGTCACAGAACCTGGTTGAAGGTAGTACAACCAGTCTTTGGCGGTGTCTTGCAAGGAGAATGGGAAAGCTCTCAGCTTGATGTGGTCTTCTGGAACACCTCGAGGTTTCATGGTAGAGCAAACAATATGAAACTCCTTAAGATGTCTATGAGGATCTTCACCTGCAAGACCATGAAACTTAGGAAGCAAGTGTATCAGACCAGATTTAAGCTCAAAGGGTACTTCAACATCTGGGTATTCAATGCACAAAGTATTATAAGTAGCATCACGCAAAGAAATTCCTTAATGTTCTAGCAATCATGGTATGAACAATAAAATCAGAATCAAAATAGAGTATGACTAAATATACTATAACTATCACTATCACTATCACCTATATGATCACTACCTATGTTATTACTAGTCATGCATCATGAACTAACAAATCAGAAAATACCAACAATATCCTAATCGCTAAAACAAGAAAAAAATTGACAAAACCTATCAAATAAAATCTAAAAAATATATAAATACCACGAAAAATCTCTAAAAATCAAATAAATCTAACACAAATTTTTTTGGATTTTTTTAAGATTACAAAAAATTGAAAAAAATTAAAAAGCGGTCTAAACGATGGAATTTCGGAGTTTTAGCCTCTACTCCCTATATCAGTTCCTGATATGTGATATGGGACTTTGGATCCTTGATTTTTTCCGGATTTTCTGGCCAAATTTCGGAGCAATCCGAGCAAGTTGATCGAAAACCGATTTTTTTTTACTAATCAATGCAAAGTCCAACGTCAGAACCTGAAACACAATGAAACTACAAAATAAAATGTTAAAAACGTTAGTAGGATTCTTGGATTGGTTAATCTTGATTAGAGATCCCCGCAAGCGCTTAATTTGATTTACCGTCACAAGCGGTCAAAATAAATAAAATAAGAATGTAGTAACAAGGCAGTTAACCTTGGTCGTCTCACAAGGATCTCTAATTAACAATGGTTAATAGCAAGAACACGCAAAGAACGGAATGGGGGGTTGTTTCGTGAAAACAATTTTAATTAATAACAAAAATCACTTGATAACAACAACCAATCCAGTGACAGAACTTTCACTTGGATCTATCACAGTTCAAAAGATTATTCTAATCGTGTTCTAATCTTGTTTGATCACTGCATTAACCAATCAAGCGGGTGATTAATCCTATACGAATTCCTACGATTAAGCATCACGAATTCAATTAATTATAAATAAGGAACACGCGTCACAAACATATAATCAATTTAACAACCGATTCATCAAACCTATAACTAAGCGTCATAGACCCTATTGATCTCTATTCGAACTAAACCAAAACAAGCGTTAAGTTTAATTCCAATAGTCTCAAATCAGAGAGCAAAACCGAAATTATATGATTAAGCATCAATATGTAAAACGATTTTTGTAAATAGAAATTAGAAGAGATGAAGGATCAAAAGAGAAAGAAGTAGAACACAAAAACGAAATTAATATTAATAACCAACCTCAAGATCCTCTATGAAATCCTTAACCAGCGAATTGATCGAAAAGAATTAGCCTTCCATTGAAGGTTTCATCACAAAACGAAAATTAAGAAGGGGAGAAGGAGAAAGGATTGCTAAAACTCAAAAACGGCAAAATATTCAAAAGTAATCAAAAGGTAAATCCTAAGACTCTAAAAATCCTATTTATAATGTCTCCTTAGGTTAACCTAGGTAACCTGAAGTTTATGACCAAAGAGAAGGGCCCAAAAGAGATTAATTAGCCCAATAACAACTAATCACATGAGTAATTGATCCAAAACTCGCAGTGAACCTCGCCTGCAGTAGTAAAGTGGATTTTCGACCTTCTAAACGGCAGAACTGGGCTTCGGTACCAACATAAGAATTGTAGCTCTGCTTCTTAGCTTTTCAACGCCACAAAGAACACTGAAATCGGACAAGTATAGCCCAAGTTATGGCCTGTAGAAGCGACATGGGTCAGGATGTAACAAAATCCGAAAATTAGCAAATAATTCCACTAAAGCCCAATCAAGACCCAAAGATATAAAACCATGTTAAAAAGTAGTTATTGGGCAAAACACACAATTAAGAACATCAAGTGCAAAGCTATAAAAGATGCATTAAAATGCATTGATCAGCTGGGAAAAGGATTTTGGTGGCTGGGAAACAATTAACGACTCCATCTATGAGAAGCCTAGTGGTTCTAAGGCTGTGGACATGAAGAACAAGTTCAAAGTGCTCTTCAAGATCATAATCACTGTATGGTTCCCAAGTTTGGGTCAGTGGACACTGTGTGCAGTGACTACAAGTTCATTATGTGGAACTATGAGACCAAGGCCAAATTCAACATGCCAAGTCTCATTTTTGATCATCTGCGCAGAAACATCATGTACTCCAAAAAAGGGAAGAACTTGAACATCCCTAATGGAAGGTTGCTCTCTGCTATCATGGACAATCAAGGCTTGATTCGACATCTTTAAGAGCTTAACACTGAAGAAGCTAGAGCCCTCAAAACCATGAGTGTTCCAACTCTCTCCAGTGAGAACTTGAGGAGAATGAATGTTTTATCTGAAGAAGTGATTGCTGAGATACAAAAGGAAGAAGAAGGTGAGAGAAAACCTCTAAGAAAAGGGAAAAGGAAAATGAGTGAAGTTACTGTTGAGCCTACCAGAAGGGTAACTAGGAGCAGTGGCATCCACATTGCTGAGCCCACTCACATGGTTGTACCAGTGAGACCTAGCTTCATGCCCTCAGTGATGCCAGAAGAAATCGAGGAGAATAAAGTTGAGGTTGATGAGATGATAGCCAAGTGTAAGGAAGATAGCTATCAATACTATCTTCACCTCAAAGAAGAAAGGCTAAAGGGATAAGTCTATGTTCCTATTCCCGTTCCTGCTCCTCTTACTATTGCCTCCGGCACTTCTGCTCCTACCACCACTGCTGCACTTACTACCTCAAAGTTGAAGAGGATAGTCAAATGGGCTAATCTCCCTGCTGCCAAGAAAACCAAGGTACTAGATGATGCTGTACGCTTGTATGATTCTCATTTATAATTTGCATCACAGAATGGTTCTTCTCTCAAACCCTACCTTCCCAATCCTCAGAACCTATACTTTCAAACCTTATTCCTCCTCCCCAAACCTCTAAACCAATTCCTCCTCCACAACCTCCTAAACCTGTTCCTTTTTCTAAACCCTCAGAACCAACCCCATCTAAAAAACCCTCACCTCCTAAAATGCCTGTACCTCCATCACTCTCTAATTCTTCTGACTCATCTTCATCTGATGATGATGATGAAGAAGATGTTGTTCCATTAAGACAGAGACAGAGACCTACCCCCAAAGTCTCAATTCCTTATATTGAGCCCATTTCTGTTGTTCACCCTTCAAGCTCTACTTCTGCACCACCACCACCATAAACCACTCACATTCCATCACCTCAACCACAAACAACCAAAACACCTTCACTATAACCTAAACCTACTACTCCTCCACTTAGCCCCAAATCACCACATAGACCTTAATCACCTCCATTGACTTAACCTGACCTCAACATACCTTCACAACCCGAACCTTTCACTGAAATAGAGCCTGAGCCTATTATCCAGGAACCCTTATCCCCTTCACCAGGCTCTGATACTATTTGTGAAGCACAACCCCTCTCTATCCTTCAACCTGTACCTGACTCCACTTTTCAACTTGCAATTCTTATACCTTTTCACTACAATTCCCTTCTCCACCCCATTCACCAATTTTGGCTGAACCAGAATCTACTGCAGAACCAATGGAAGAGGATGACCTAGTCATTACAGCTGCAATTGCCTCTGAGGTAGTTCAAGGTCTTGATTATGATGATAATGATGTTTCCATAATTGACCCTCCAACCCTGCTTCTTCCTGCACCCCCTGGCCCCATTGTTCAGATTGGTTGTGAGCCTCCTCCCAACCATCGGGAAGCAAGAATTGTGCTTGAATGCTATGTTGGAACCTAAACGATTGAGAAGTTTAGACCCTCATTGATTTTGATGATAACAAAATATTTCTCAAGAGAACAATTTATCTTCTGACATATCTTTGAGTGTACATGTATCAAATGCTTCATTTATATATGTACAAATCACTCAAGGAAGAAAAAAGAAATATACAAAAGAATTGAATACAATCCACTAGTGTCAGCATCCGAACTCACTTCAGCGTCTTGCTAACAGCAAGCGTCCAGTAGTACAACTTCTTGACACGTGGAACACTCAATTGCTACGAGCGTCCGCCCTGCTCCGAGCGAGCCGTCTGATCTCTTTAATGAAGCACGTGGTGATCACGCTTTTGCTCTCGACCTCGGCTCGAACTAATTCGAATTTGATTTTGTGCGCTCATTGTGATGTACGAGGAAGCAAAGGTGACACCTTTAGCATAAGACAAAAATCGTACAAGGCAATTGCAAATTGCGGATAAGATTTAAAACGGTAATGTGTACTATTCTGATATTCTCTGGAAAGGATGAAAATGACTATATTTCAAATTACCTCACTCAATAGCAAGGAGATATTTTTACTGCAACGGTAATACCCTTGAAGACTCCTATAAATACCCCAAGGTATTCATTGAATAAGAGTTAGAGAAACGTGAAGAAACTTCATTGTGAAAGCAATATTACTCAAGTGTGCAATCAAGCTTCGTGCCAAGTTTCTGGTCTACATTGAACTGAACTCAGCGTCTTATTCTTTCTTTTAGAAAGCTATTCTGTTTTTGAGCTTAATCTTTTCATCCTCTCTGTGAGAGTTATTTCGATTGTTATCAAAATCATAATCTCTTTTGTAAAACTGTATTTGGCCTAGTTTAGGCTCTGTTCCTAATGCTCGACTGTACTGAGTCATTTTGAGAAGTTGAGAGTATTGTCAAGTTTGTGACAGAAGAATACTCTTGAGGAAATTGTAATCAATTGATTATAGTGGAAAATCCTTCAGGAACGAAGGGACTAGACGTAGCTACCAGTTGGTGGTGAACTAGTATAAATCTCTGAGTCTCATCCTTTACTGCTTTACATTATTTATCTTTACCTTGCTCAGTAAAACAAGTTTTTATAAACTGGTTAAATTTCTGCATCCGGTCCTGTTTAATTCTCTGCATCCGATATACAAAATAGATTTGAACAACTTATTTTGAAGTTTTTACGCATTGATTGCGAAAAGTTTGTTAACACAATTCAACCCCCTTCTTGTGTTCACGTTCAATTGGTACCAGAGCTCGACCTCTTGGTTGAGCACTTAACAGTGTTAAGAGAAAAGATCCTATACTATGAACATGTCTACTGAAGGTGGTCATATGAACCGTCCTCCTCTATTCGATGGAGAAAAACTTGATTACTGGAAAGATAAGATAAAAGCTTTCTTTGAGACACAACAACTTGAGTTGTGGGATATAGTTCAAAGTGGTTACATTCCTCCCACTAATCCTCGTGGTGTTGCGATAGCCAGAGAAGATTGGAATGGTGAACAGAAAAAGAGATATCAAATCAATCAAAAGGCTAGATTCATTCTTATCTGTGCTATGACAGAAAAAGAATATGATAAATGTGGCAAATTTAATACTGCCAAAGAAATCTGGGACTCACTTGTTTTATCTTACGAAGGCTCTGCCCAAGTAAGAGAAACCAAAGCTAGCATGTTGGTTCGCCAATATGAGTTATTCAAAATGGAAGATGGTGAAAACATTGAAACTATGTTTGGAAGATTTCAAACACTTGTTCATGGGTTACAGGCCCTTGGAAAAAGTTACACTACACCTGACCATATTAGAAAGATCTTAAGAAGCTTGACTAAGCAGTGGAGACCCAAGTTCACTGCTATTCAGGAAGCAAAAGATCTAAATGTCTTACGACTTGAAGATCTTATGAGTTCGTTGAAAGCTCATGAACTTGAGCTAAATGAAGAAGAACCGGTCAAAAAGGGCAAATCTATTGTCTTAAAAGTCTCTCAACATAAAGTCAGTTCTTCCAAAGCCCTTCAAGCTGAAGAAAAAGAATCAGAAGATGAAGCTTCAGAAGGAGATGCTGACACATCAGAAGATGAGCTCGCGTTTATATCCAGAAAGATACAAAAAATGTGGAAGAAAAGAAACTTCAGAAGGAAGTTTCAGAAGAAAGATACTAAGGACAAGAAAGAGAGCAAGGACAAGGCTCAAGTCATTTGCTATGAATGTAAAAAGCCTGGACATTTCAAGTCCGAATGTCCTAATCTTAAGGAGAAGTCCACAAGAAGTTCTTTCAAGAAAAAGAAGAGTCTCATGGCTACATGGGAAGATCTAGATTCATCCTCATCTGAGGAAGATAATGAAGTAGAAAAAAATCTTGCTCTCATGGCAGACACTGACCTTGATTCAGAAGAAGAAGTTGAAGAGGTAATAGTATATGATTCCTACTCTGAACTTCAACTTGCATTTGATGATCTTCTTAACGACTCTGCCACTCTCTCTGTTGAGTATAAGAATTTGAAAAAGAAATTTTCAAAATTATCACAAGACTTTCAAGCTTTAAACCAAGAAAAATCTGTACTCAACAAAGAAAATTAGAAGCTGAAAACTGAAAATCAGCATCTGATGGATAACCAGTGTCTGATCGCTAACAAGCAACCAGAAGCTGAGAGCTCTCAAACTGAAAGCTCTAAAGTTACAGGCAATCCTAAATGCAAATCAAATGATTATGTATACTTTTCAAAAGTTTCTTGCAGAGAGTGTAACTCGTAGCAAGCAAGCTTCAATGATTTGGGGTGTCAGTAAAACGACAACTCATGGTCTTGGTTATATATCAGATGAACCTCTTTTAGAAAATGATTTAGCATCTGATAAATCCAATAATCATAGTAAATGCTTGCATTGTACTTACTGCAATAAACCTGGTCATTTGAAAAGTACATGTATTGTTGTTAAAACTGTGAAGGATAAGCCTCCTTCAAGAACTAACAAGAAAGGACCCAAAAAGATATGGGTACCTAAAGATAAAATAGTCTATGTTGCAGACATGCTTAGCAACAAAGTCAACACACCTATCTTGGTACTTAGACAGTGGATGCTCGCGTCACATGACGGGAGAAAAGCATATGTTCCAAGAACTAAGGCCTAAAGAAGCTGGATTCGTTGGTTTCGGAGGAAACCAGAAAGGTAAAATAGTTGGAATTGGTCGCATTGGTAAAGGCTCTCTTCCCTCTATTGATAATATACTATATGTTGAAGGACTTAAACATAACTTATTGAGCATAAGTCAATTATGTGACAATGGTTATGAAGTCATCTTTACAGAAACTGGATGTCTAGTAAAAAGCAAGAAAGACGGCTCTACTTTCTTTACTGCTAAGAGAAAACAAAATATTTACAAAATTGATCTCTCTGAACTTGCAAAACAAGATGTCAAGTGTCTCATGTCTGTTGACGAAGAACAATGGATTTGGCACAAGAGATTGGGTCATGCCAATTTGAGATTAATCTCAAAACTAAACAAGCATAGTCTTGTTAGAGGCTTACCAAATCTCAAGTATCAATCTAATGCTCTCTGTGAGGCATGTCAAAGAGGAAAACAAGTTAAAACTTCTTTTCATTCAAAAAATGTTGTTTCAACCTCTAGACCACTTAAGCTTTTGCATCTTGATCTTTTTGGTCCAACAAGGACAGCCTCTTTAACTGGAAAGAAATATGGGTTAGTCATTGTTGATGATTTCACTAGATGGACATGGGTTAGATTCCTTGCTCACAAAGATGAGTCATTCAAGGTATTTACTGTATTCTGCAAAACAGTTCAAAATGAAAAAGGAATTTGCATATCTTCTATTAGAAGTGATCATGGGGGAGAATTTGGTAAAGATGAAACTGGTAAAAAGGTAGATCAGAGGATGTACAGAGGTATGATTGGATCTCTACTTTATCTTACAGCTTCAAGACCTGATATTATGTTCAGCGTCTGTCTATGTGCTAGGTTTCAATCAGATCCTAGAGAATCACACTTGAGTGCTGTTAAAAGAATCTTTAGATATTTGCAAGGATCTACTAATCTTGGTTTGCTTTATAAGAAATCAAAAGATTACAAGTTAGTAGGTTTCTGTGATGCTGACTTTGCTGGAGACCGAATTGAAAGAAAAAGCACAAGTGGAAGCTGCCAATTCCTTGGAGCAAATCTTGTATCTTGGTCAAGCAAAAGGCAAAGCACGATTGCACTCTCAACAGTAGAAGCTGAGTATATTTCAGCAGCAAGTTGCAGCTCTCAACTTCTGTGGATGAAATATCAACTTGAAGACTATCTGATAAAAGAGAGTAACATTCCTATCTTCTGTGACAATACTTTTGCAATCTATCTTACTAAAAATCCCATATTGTATTCACGAGCTAATCACATTGAGATTAAGCATCACTTCATAAGAGACTATGTTCAGAAGGGTATTCTAGAAATAAAATTTGTAGACACTGATCATCAGTGGGCTGACATATTTACAAAACCCCTTGCTAAAGATAGATTCAATTTTATAAGAAGAAATTTAAATTTTCATCATATAGAAGAATGATTAATCTCAACTTCAGATAAAATACAAAAGCTCAGCATCTGGTAAGACATAAGCATGTATATGAATAAGCATCTTATTTGTCATATGCATCATAACTCATCGTCTGGTGAATCGGTTGCATGCGTCCGAGCACACCCACACGTGTCACACGTGTTAAGGACTTAAGCGTCTCATCACATCTACTGAGTCATAATTATTTATGTCTTTCGATAAAATCTTTTTCTTGATCTTACTTTTCTTTTGGCGTCTGCATTTAATGAAAAGGCGAATCTTTATTTTCTTTTCTTTTTGATTTAATTTTTATGTGGAAATACGAAGCGATTTTTTGAAAAAGGACTGTACCATTTTCTATCAACTTTCCCACTACTCCACATTTTTCGCTCCATCACTTCACTCTGCGTTTTCTACAAAACCGTTCTCTTTCTCTCTGTCTCTCTCTCTCTGTGTGTGTTTTAGAACCCTAAAACCTCCATCACCTTCTCTTCAACTGCTACAATGGCCGACAGAAAGGTTGGACAATACACTGCTGCCTTTGACGTCTTCTCTGAGGCAAAACTTCTGAATGAGAACCAGGTTGATTTTGAGAACTTCAAGCTGTACGGGTTTGATTTTGAAGAAGGTCTTGAGAAACTGGGCTGGAAAAACTACTTCATCTGGGAACCAGTTGACGTACTGAGCTACGCTATTAAGGAGTTCTGGGGGAATGCGTACTTACTTCCGGGGGAAGTCATAGAAGGTCACATCAGAGGCTTCAAACTACGCTTCACCATCAACTCTATTGCTCAGATGATCAAGTGTCCGTGTGAAGGAATCAGTTACCATTCAAACTGGGCTGATGCTTACAGAGGACTTGAAAACGTCAATGAAGCCCTGTTTGAGAACTACCGTGAACTGAAGAAGAAGAACATCACTCCCACGGCCAAAGACTTGAAAAGCCACTACCGTGTACTGCACAAAATCATCACCAAGAGTGTGATTCTGAAGGCTGGATCAAGCGACATAGTGAACTACGGGCAAAAGTTCATTATGAGGAACTACATCGATGGGAAGAAAATCAATCTGCCAAGGTTGATTATCAACAATCTGATAAATGCCCTTGTCTTCTCAAGAAGGAGTGTCGACAAAAAGAATATCGTCAAGATAATCCCTTATGGAGTTCTTCTCTCCATTATGATGATTAAAGATGGCGTTGTAAGGAAGCTGACTGACTCCATCAACATAGAGGAAAGGGAAAAATACTTTGGTGTTGGTGCTGTTGTTCGTCCAGAAGTTTTTGGAGTCAACAGTTTGGTCAGGATGCAGCTAATTACTGGCTCTATGATCAAGAAAGTGAAAATAGAGCAACAGGAAGGAGAAGCTGAAAAGAAAACCACCAGAAGCTCAATGACTGGTGTGAAAAGACCTGTTGAGTCTCCTTCAAGGGAGACAAGAAGAACAAAACAGAAGGTGGCTCCTGCACCTACTGTTGAAGAACCAGAAGATGAGGATAGAATTCCCATCAGAAAGGTCTTGGAGAAACAGTTTAGACCAGCAGCTGAAAAGGATGCTTCAGCGTCCGGTCAAGGGAAGCAGATCCCTCCTCCTCCTCCTGCTGTTGTTGTCACGAGAGGATCTAAAAGAAGGCTGGTTAAGTCTTCAGAGGTTAACCCTAAGGTACTTGATTTTACTGCTGATGAATCAGTATCTGTCTTTGATGCTCATGATGTTATTCCTGCACCACCATTGTCTGTTTCACAACCACAAACACAAACACAAACCAAGAAAACCAGAATGAGCCTCCGACAAACCTCTATCCTCCCTAAACCTACCCAACCATCATCCACTACACTCAACCTTGACCTACCACAAAATTCCTCAAATACTTCACTTACCACATATATTTCCAAACTTCACTCTCATCCCTTTAACCTATTATTCAAAGTACCTCCTGTTAATCCCTTCAAACCCTACACACCTAAAACCTACAAAATCACCAAAACCACTCCCACCTTACTCACCATTACCCATAAACCTACAGACGCTGGTGGAAGGAAGAATGTCTCATACAAACCACGGTTTGTTAAGTATGAGATATATCATAGAATCTACAATCGTCCCTACACATGGCATTTGAAAACCTTCACCTCTGGAGCTGCCAGACTGGAGATTGCCTCTCCGATGAGTGCTACCTTCAAAGATGGAGAATACCAATTTCAGATGTCATTTAAAGGAAGATTGAGACCAAAGATCTGGTGGCGAGCAATTCCCTTCTCTCGCTGACCTTCCAAGATCCCTACCACAATCAACCGCTCACATTGGAAGAATGCGGAAGGTGGATCACAGATGAAGAAGCTGCCTTCATGCACACTGGCTTGAGATAAAGAAGAGTGAAGTAATCAGACAGTACAGGGATCCTTCGTCTGTAATGCTGAAGATTGTACTGCATGCACAAAGGTGGCTACCTTGGTCTATCCCTGGGAAAAGGAAAGAACCTGCTCCTGGAAAGCAACCATTCAGCAAGATTGGGCTCACGGAGTATGATAAGGCTCCCAAAAAGTACAACCTTAAGGAATTCTCTAAGCTTCCGATTGCCAAGATCTCCGAGGATCATGCCAGAAGGTTTTACCTGACTTCTCTGAAGGAAGATGAATGGAGAACTGGCTCCTCAAACTGCTGCAATGCCGAGAAGGCCACTATTCCAACAGTTGGCACAATCAGCAGAATTACTGACATCAATCTTGGAACAGTCTACTTCGATGATATGTTCAGGTGTTCAGTAATCAGGCCTCTTGACTGCATGAAGGTATATGTCCAATGGGCTGCTGTGACCAAGCACTTTGACATTGGATTTACTTGGAGTCAATGGTCTGAGTCTTGGAAAGACAAAGCCATGTTACCATGCCTCGTCCCCCTAGTGCTAGAAGAAGATGACAGGGAAAATCTGCGAAGAGTATACCTGGCAGAAAATGAAGCACTCTCTTTCACTTTTGAAGCATTGAGTGTCTTTATCAGAAGAATATGGGGAGAAGAAGCTGGAAATAGGTTTGATGCTTTCACTGCTGATGTAGTTTTGCACAGAGAAATTATCTTCATGGATTTGCTGTATCCAGAAGATGTAAAGTATAAAAGGAAAATTCAAGCAGAATCTGAGCTCAGAAAACTTGGAAATCTCATCAAATGGTTTATACCAAATGATGCATTCTTTCTAAGAGCTCAACGGAAGAAGGAATTGAGACTGACGCTATCCAACTGGGTGCTAGCAGAGCATCAGAAGATGAAACCTGCAACAGTACCAGAAGCTGGACCTTCTACTTCTACTCCTGCAGTTGAGATGGTCACTATTCCCAAAGCAGAGTTTGAAGAAATGAAGGCCACAAACATGAAAGTCACTCAGTTGGAAACTGCTCTGAAATTA
This sequence comes from Calophaca sinica, assembly GCA_037113605.1. Taxonomy (NCBI): domain Eukaryota; kingdom Viridiplantae; phylum Streptophyta; class Magnoliopsida; order Fabales; family Fabaceae; genus Calophaca; species Calophaca sinica. The sequence goes on from CM073735.1 coordinate 48,235,248, forward strand.
CTATATGAACGTCTCAACATCCCTCCACCACCTCTTCCAAACCCTTGAATTTATTTATCTTTGTGTGATATAATTTTTTTTTTGTTTTGTTGGTACACTTATATATATACATTAATTTTGCTCTGATTATCTGTTTATATATACCTACATCTGACTTACATTCAAATTTTTCTAAGTCTTATTTTGACTATGATGTGTTTTACACTCTTTTTGTCTGATGACAAAAGGGGGAGTAAAAGAAAGGTCTGATGAACACGTGAGAGTCTGATTAACAATTCACCGTCCGATGTTCACACTCCGGAACTGAAGTATCATGCATAGCATTTCATACATAGCATTTGTGTGGTTATTTATTAATGCGCTAATATTCATTGATCCAGTGCTCTAATAATGATCAATAAATTTGATACAATGAAATAAATTTGATAAAATGAAAATCAATTATTTTTGATATAATGAAAATCAGCATCCGATCTCAATTTGTTAAAAATATGCTCTGATACATCTACATATTTTTGCGATCACTTAATTGAATTTGTTTATCAACTATCGCCTTAATACTAGAATTGTCTTATATATCAAAATTGTTAAATTCAGGGGGAGACCCTTGATGTCATTTTGAAACTAAATTGTTCATCAACCTTAGATATTTGTCATCATCAAAAAGGGGGAGATTGTTGGAACCTAAACGATTGAGAAGTTTAGACCCTCATTGATTTTGATGATAACAAAATATTTCTCAAGAGAACAATTTATCTTCTGACATATCTTTGAGTGTACAGGTATCAAAAGCTTCATTTATATATGTACAAATCACTCAAGGAAGAAGAAGAAATATACAAAAGAATTGAATACAATCCACTAGTGTCAGCATCCGAACTCACTTCAGCGTCTTGCTAACAGCAAGCGTCCAGTAGTACAACTTCTTGACACGTGGAACACTCAATTGCTACGAGCGTCCGTCCTCTGTTCTGAGCGAGCGTCTGATCTCTTTAATGAAGCACGTGGTGATCACGTTTTTGCTCTCAGCCTCAGACTGTTCTGGAACGGAATTCGAATTTGATTTTGTGCGCTCATTTTGATGTACGAGGAAGCAAAGGTGACACCTTTAGCATAAGACAAAAATCGTACAAGGCAATTGCAAATTGCAGATAGTACGAAAACGGTAATGTGTACTATTCTGATATTCTCTGGAAAGGATGAAAAGGACTACATTTCAAATTACCTCACTCAATAGCAAGGAGATATTTTTACCGCAACGGTAATACCCTTGAAGACTCCTATAAATATCCCAAGGTATTCATTGAATAAGAGTTAGAGAAACGTGAAGAAACTTCATTGTGAAAGCAATATTACTCAAGTGTGCAATCAAGCTTCGTGCCAAGTTTCTGGTCTACATTGAACTGAATTCAGCGTCTTATTCTTTCTTTTAGAAAGCTATTCTGTTTTTGAGCTTAATCTTTTCATCCTCTCTGTGAGAGTTATTTTGATTGTTATCAAAATCATAATCTCTTTTGTAAACATGTATTTGGCCTAGTTTAGGCTCTGTTCATCAAAGGCTCGACTATACTGAGTCGTTTTGAGAAGTTGAGAGTATTATCAAGTTTGTGACAGAAGAATACTCTTGAGAAAATTGTAATCAGTTGATTATAGTGGAAAATCCTTCAAGACGAAGGGACTAGACGTAGCTACCAGTTGGTGGTGAACTAGTATAAATCTCTGAGTCTCATCCTTTACTGCTTTACATTATTTATCTTTACCTTGCTCAGTAAAACAAGTTTTTATAAACTGGTTAAATTTCTGCATCCGGTCCTGTTTAATTCTCTGCATCCGATATACAAAACAGATTTGAACAACTTATTTTGAATTTTTTACGCATTGATTGTGAAAAGTTTGTTAACACAATTCAACCCCCCTTCTTGTGTTCACGTTCATGTTATCCACACCTGATTGCTGGTTTTGAGTGTCTTAAGGCTGAGAGATACCGTGAGTATCAAGACTGGAAAATCACTGAAGAAGAAAGAATTGATGAAGTTCTGTCTGCACAGGCTCAAGAGGACCTTCTAACCAATTGGCAATTTATGCATAACTGGTTTGAACAGCACAAAAAGGATCAACTTGAAAGGAATAGAAGATCAGTTGCTGCTTCTACTTGGAATGTGCCTCAAAGGAGAAGCACCCTTGCAGTTTGGGAACCTGAACCTGCTCCCATACTCCTACCTGCTCCACCTGCACCTATTCCTCCACCTCCACCTGCTGCAAAACCTGTTACTCCTCCTCCTGCTTCAACTGCTATGATCACTCAGCCATCTACCTCTGGTTCTGGATCTGCTTCTGCATCTGCAAGCCGTTCTGTAGTTTGTTCCTTAGGAAGTCTTGGATCATCTTGTTGAAGATAACAAGCTCTTCAAGAAATATATGGAAACTACTGAGAAGCGTTTGGAAGCTTCAGAGAGGAAGCATGATGTTGTTACTAATATGCTGCAAGCCATTCTAGATCGGTTGCCTAAGCCTTAGACAGCCTTTAGGATTTTTACCATCTTGTTTTTAGCCTGTTATTTATCTTTCTTTAGTTAAATTTTTCGTAATTTGGCACTTTTCATTAATGAAATCAATTTTTGGCTCTTACTGATTTAACTCTATCTTTCTCAAATAATATTTTGACTATGATGTTCCTTATTTATTCTTAACCTTTTTGTCTGATGACAAAAAGGGGAGATGAAAATATAGATTTATAGAGTAATTGATGAACCTGATGTATCAACCAAGTGACATCATACATTGCATTTGTGCATGATTTACTCTGATACATTAACTTGGAATGAAGCATATGCTCTGAAAAATCTATCTGTTTATTTAATCTCTGATACTTTATGCTCTGAAATGATACATTCATTTGATGTGAGTTTTCACTTAGAAAATATTTATATATGCTTAATTCAGGGGGAGCCTCTGAAATTATTCTAAATAAATATTTTTCTAAAGGAAAATTGTTCATCAATATATGTATTTGTCATCATCAAAAAGGGGGAGATTGTTGGAATCAAGTGGATTTAGAAACAATGACCCTTAATTGTTTTGATAATAACAAATAGTTAATAGAACAATATATCATCTGATGTGTTTGTTAGTGTGCAGTAAATCACTATTTATCAGAAGAAATTGTCTCAGAAGACTTAGTGAAATTGTGAATTGAATTTCACACGTAGATCCATAAATCTAAGTCTGGCATTGATCTTCTGAAATCACGCTGACGTCATCGTCTGAAAGCCTTGCTCTGAATGGTCAACTCTGTTGGCGGTCAATGCTCTGGTAAGACCATACTCTGACTTGGTCAACTCTGTTGGTAATCAATATTGGCAAGACTATGCTCTGTCTTAGTCAACTCTGATTGATTAGTCAACGCTCTGGTGAACCAAGCTCTAGTAAGACAAACTCTAATTTTGTCAACGCACTGGTGTTGGTCAACGCACTGGTAGACCTTGCTCTGGTGAGACCACACTCTGTTTCTGGTCAATGCTCTGGTATTCAGTCAACGCATAAACAGACTTTGGTTAGACTACTCTATGGAACCCTTTGTCCAACTCTTCATGACTCACTTATGTGAAAGGCCAACAAATTTTGTGCTGAAGAACTCACCTCTGTTTCAAGCTCACTCTGGTGAACAGTGTGGCTCTGATAGGAAAACAGGCTGAAGTTCATTTAAGGCTACTTCATGTATTTAAGAGACCTCATTGATGAAGCATTTTACTGTACGAGTTATCAAAGGCCAAAGGGAATTTCAACAAATATAATCATCAGGAAACTTGCTCTCGAAGGGTCTAATATTCAAAAAGCTCACAAGAGACAAACATTCTGATTTTGTCTGCTGTGTCAGTATGCTTTGAGCAGAGTGGAGAACGACGTGACTTCCTAAAGCCACAAAAAGGGGATTTGAAGCTTTTGACCAAGGTGAAAAGAGCTGTTAGGTCACAACGACACTATTCACAACCCTAGCTATATATACCTTACTTCTCCCACTGAAGAAGGTTAACGCTGTGAAACGAAGTGAGCAACCAATAATTATTTCAAGTATTTGAGATCACATTGAACAAAGCACTTAATTGTTTTTACCTTTTTAGTTTGAAAGTTATTCATTGTTCTTAAGTCTTTCATTGTATATCCTCTCTATGAGAGTTATTTTGATATTGTTTCAAATCATTTTTGAACATTGTATTTAGCCTAGTAGTGGTTGTATTCCTTAGAGGCTTGACCGCACTAAGTCGTTCTAAGAAGTTGTGAGTATAGCCAGTTTGACAGTATTATACTCTCAAGTGTAATCAGGTTGATTATAGTGGAAAAATCATTCAAGTGTGTGAAGAGACTAGATGTAGCTATCAGGTGATAGTGAACTAGTATAAATCACTGTGTCACTCTCTTCTCTCTTCTCTTTATTTACTTATTGCTTTATTTTATTAAAGAGTTGCTTTGGAAAGTTTTCATAAACACACAAGCTTTGCGAAAAGATTTATAAAACCCAGTTCAAACCCCCATTTCTTGTGTTTTTTGCCACGTTCAAGGGCAACTCTCAATCTTCCTTCAAATGCCAATATCTCAGCTCCAACTCTTCTTCTCTAAGCAAGGAATGAAGAAATCTCACTAATTTCTCCCTTTTCTCTCCCAAATTCCATGAGCCCTAGACTCCTTCTTCTTCCTCTCTTGTTTGTGCAGCAGAAAAAAAAAGAAAGGAAAACAAGGGGGAGGAAGGAAAATGAGGGAGCTGAGCGAGAGAGGAAAAGAAAAGAAGAGAAATGAGTGTCTCACCCAATTTGGACTATTTTACCTCTAAATGAGCACATTGGTAAAAATTAAATTCCAACCTTAACCTTGGGTTCTCTATTCTCACCCCTAATTTAATTAATGACACCAAAGAATAATTCACTCATCAATCAATTTAAAGCATAATAAGGTCTAAATTAATGAAGCTAAATTATTAAATTATGTGGGGTGTTACACATAATATTTAAGTACGTAGTGGCTTACATAATCTAAAGTCATAGTAGTATGATGCAGTTATCGGAGATTTAAGAAAATTTGCAATTATAGAGGGGACAATAAAACAGAACTAGCCTTAAGCCCAGCATGAAGGTCCAAAGAACGTTGGTAATTGTACTAACCTGTTGAACATTAATTAAGTACGAGTATGAAATTTAGATAAACTTCTCACAAATATTTTTTTTAAAAAAAACTGAAATAATCTTATGGTAATTATTAGTATTTTAGCCAATAATTTCTTGCATTCTCTAATGTTTTAGAAATTTTCTTATTTCATTTCTCAATAATCACCTATAAATTTATTAGAAATTTTTTATTAGTTAAAAATTGAAAAACCTCTATATCTGCTTGTTTATGTCTCACATGATAATGGGAGTTATAGTTGTCGCATTAACTATAGCCAAAAAGGTTCTCATTTTCCTTCAACAAATTTGTTGCCTTCCCGTTTGTTCTCCTTTTTCTCCATCTCATCCAGGCAAACGTGATATAGGTTGATCACTGCTAGGGATGATGTGTGTTTGTGTAAGTTCTGTATAAAAAATAGAATATAAATGATATACCTCATTTAAATGAACAAAGAGCCGCGCGAGTGGAAGAAAAGACAAGAAAATATTGTAGAACTGTAAAAGACATTATCTGGACGAATCGCATGTGATCGTCGGTCCCCATGCTGCGTACGTCAAGACATAAATCTAGAGATTCCATTAATTTCAGGATAACATGACAAAGATGCGTAAAGTGAAACTAAATCTGATGATGCATCCAACTAAATTTTTCAGAGAAGCTCAAAGTCGGTAAAATGAAACTAAATTTATAATGAGATTAAGCTAGTAGGACAAAAATGTTTTAGGAAGGTCAAGGTCAGTAAAATGAAATTAAATATAGAGTATTGTAGGACATAAAGGTAATTTACTTAATTGAGGGTGATGAAAGCACTCAGATAACCAATGTTACTCCAAGTGGTAAGGAACTTAATTTTCCTTAAACAAAGTCATAGGTTTTAAAAGAGCTTTACCTTTTGACATTGGCGGATCCATGCTGCAGGGTTTGGGGCAATTTTACCCCATAAAAAAATCTTTTTTAACTAGAAAATGTTTAATAATTTTATTTTTGCCCCCATAAAAATATATATGTTGTCCCCGTAAGACACATTTTTTTAGAATAAAGGCTTAAAATTGTATTTGACAAAAAAATACGGAGACCTATTTGGTCTCACCGATTTAGTCTTCAAAAAGTATCAAATGTCAGTCAATAAATTTGTGTTTTTTGTACTGATTTGAGTATTAATTTACTCTTTTTTCCGATAGGCATAAAGAGTTATAAAAGACAAAATCTTATCCCCACCCGAAAAACTTCGGTATGCTTGATGTGGCCTCCACATAACCCTTATGTAAGTACATAGACCAACTCGCTTACAATGAAAACTAAATTGATAAAGATTCAAGTTATTAATAATTTAATAACACTACACCAAAAACACAAAGCAATAACGACTTTCAGATAATACATAAAGTATGGCCCGTATAATTGTAATGTTCGTGCACTTGCGAAATATAATTGTAAACCTGTTTCTCTTTAATGAAGTAATTAATTATCGATTTGTAATCAACTAATCATACTTGATTGCTTAACATGAGCTACTTTTTTTCTTTTAAGATAATAATTGTATACCTGTTGTCTGCAAAGTCAATTAGCCGTAGATCGGCTAACTTTCACAACGATGATTCCCTTTTCTTCAAGCGATTACGCCAAGGAAGGAACTCTGTTCCTTAGCTATGGGTCCCTTAACTCACTCCAGAAAGGTTTAAGTCAGTGAACTAAGATAAAAACTGGGACGCAAAGGTAAACATAAACTGCGAATAAAAGCTTTGAGCGAAAAAATATAAGTTATTTGATTGATCGATCAAAATGTATGTACAACTGGGTATTTATAGTAGCAACTAAGAACTATCCCTATCTACCACGTTCAGTTGGCTAACACTGATACATTCCTAGTTGGCAGTTATTCGGCTGAGTCGTGCCATGCCCCACTAACCACGATCCTAAAAACTAGGCGCATTAGTGCATTATGGCCACGTCCCTTCAACCAACGGTCCTCTATGTGCAAAGATCTCCTCAGATTCCCTCGCTCAGCTCCTAAAACCATGGGGAACAAGCTTAATCGCTTTTCCTTGGATATTTAATTAATTCAAAATTACTCCCGTCACTCAACTCGTGGAGCAAGAATCGATCCCATAAGTTGACTCCATGTTATCCCCATGGGCCTGAATATCTTCCTTGAAGCTCAATCACCCAAGGCCCATGTATAGCTTCCAGTTTCCCGCTTTCGAACCTATCAGCTGACACGCCATATCGACTGGTAGGAACATCGGCTGCTGAACAATCGGCTATTTGATCCATTCGACTGGGACTAGCTTCGGCTGGTTCTGGTGAATATTTTGGGTGTAAACAATTGCCCCCCTACGCTGTCTCAGCCGTAACATCCTAGGTTTAGGTTGGGGCGGCGTAATGATTTAAGTCAAATTACCTTTTTAAATCATAAATGCGAGGTCATCCATTAACAACAACTTTTTGAATCGCGTAACGGCTAATCCTCATCCATCCGATTTATTCGCCTTTAAATCCCACTATCAGTGATTTACTTTTCCTTTAAATACTCATCAGTCAAATTACCTCTTACGCTTACTTCCATTTAACTCCTGTAGCTTTCACCATCTCCAACCTCTTCATCTTTCACCTAGCAACCAAGCCCACCATGTCTTCTGCTTCTGATTCTCAAAACCAATCTCACGCGTATGATGGCGAACAATCTTCTTCCTCTTCCATGAACCTTGACCGCTCGCTTAGCCCTCCTGAGGCTTCCGACTCTGGTCTCCAATCTCCCTTATTCGAGATTCAGGGCTCTCTTTCATTGGCTCCTTCCACTTCCGATATGGGTGAAGGGGCGGTCTTCTTGACGGAGTATATGGCCCCCTCTCTGTACGCATTGCCCATTTCCTGCGATTGGTTTACCACCAGGTCCAAACCTACTGATCTTCGTTCATGGCCTCGTTCGTCTCAGCCCTACCTCGATTGGGTGGATCGGCTAAAGGCTGTGAAGTCCGATAAGTGGAAACAATGGGGTCTCTATGACATAATCATGCTGTCAACCAAGGACATCCCCCTTAACCTAGAACTGCTTTATGGCTTCTTGACTCTTGAGCATTGCCACGAACACCTTCACTTTTCCCTGGGGTATGGTTTCCCCCACTCTTCTGGACGTGGCGGCTATTTTGGGGCTCCCGATCACAGGCGATGACGTCCTTTCCCATTATTCCTTCCAAGTTCCTGAACTAGGATTCCACTTTTCCAAACACACCTCCGGATACTCCAATTTCATTGCCAATAATGCCAAGTCCGGAGGGTCTGTGTCCGATGCAGAACACAACGCATTCCTTCTGTATTGGTTCAACAAGTACTTTCTTTGTTCCAGTTCCATCGCTGTGGTTCAAGAGTTACAGCTTTATGTAGCTCTTGTGAACTCTGATGGCAACTTTTCTTGGGGAACCCTTTTCCTCTCATACCTCTATCGCTGCCTGTTCACCATTATGGATCGGCTGCAAAGGGGTGAAGATATCAGGAATGTTAAGGGGCCACTCTGGTTTTTACAACTCTGGATAATACTCTATTTTCCAGAGTTTATCGACTCGCGCTTCAACCCTAGCGTTCTTCCCCGGGATGCAGGTGTATTGGGTACCCATTTGGTGTCCACTCCTTGTGAGCCTTCTTATGCTTTTCTTGTGGCCACCAAGCTCTTTGGTCTGACCGGATAGGCTGGCGATTGGTGCCCTGTCCTGGAGAAAGGTATTGGGCCTTTACGGATCTTCTCCACTAATGACCTCTCCCGGTCGATCAAAAGAACCATTTGGAGCTTAACTGAGCTCGATCTTGACCTCTCGTGACTTGCTTTGTGGTCTTAAACCCACCTCACGAAACAACAAGTCGTCGGTGAGTTCTACTTTCCAAAGCTAGCGTGGCAAGGCAATTTGGGTTGTTCTGACATATTCCTTTGCCATACGACTCTATGGTAGGGAGCCTGGGTCGACTGCCCTTTAGCGCCACTGATGTGATGGAGGTGGTTTCTACCAACTTCAAAAAGATCCAGGCCTTCCACTTCCTCCCCTTCACTCCCGTATCGGGTGAGACTTCTGCTTTTGCCAATTGGTGGCCATCAGTGAAAGACAGGCTGTTCCCTGATCGGCTGGATAGATATGCAACCCGGTTGATCCTCACTGATGTAGCCGAGGCGATGAGGCCGTCGAGCCAACCCAAAAGCACTCCTGTTAAGACCAAGCCCCGGGTCCAAACCCAAGTTCAGAAACGGTCTTCTACCAGGATGAAGACCTCAGTACTTCAGCCAAGTAAGTGCCCCTATATTCGGCTCTTTGCAATTCTTGCTTTTAGACTCAAAGTAATTTCTTACTTTTCTTGTCTTATGGCAGCCACAACCACTACTCCACAATTCATTGTCGTTGAAGACGACCCCATTACTCCTCCTGCCAAGAAAAGAACAAGGGCCCCTGGCATCGTAATAGAAGAACCTGCCGAGGTTCAGGCCAAGCTCAAAGAGAAAACACATTCGCCAAAGAAGGCAAACAGCCAAAGGTAAAGGTACATAACTTGTCCTTATCTCCCTTTTTCTTAATATCCTTTGTTAGCCTGAATCTAACCACCCTACTTTCAGAAGCCACGTGTGGAGATTCCTACCTCCTTTGTTCAAGAATTTGTCGAGGGCACTAGCTCTCCATTTCCTCCACCGGTACAACCGATTTCTTATCCTTTCAACATATATTACTTTTTTACTTAATCGGTTAACCATGGTTTTCCATAGGACCCCCAATCACAAGCTGAAGAGACTGGCTATGAAGCTCCCCAGATGCCTTCGCCTCCTACAGCTCCCGCAGTTCCTATTTCAGAAGAAGAGCTGACGAAGTATTTCACCTCTGCTGACCCCTTCTCAGCGGTCTCCTCTCCTATTTCTAATCATTCGGAGAGAGTTGATGCAGCACTGATGGGGGAAATACCAACCAGCAGGGAGCAGGTTGCCCATCTAAGGACTTCTTTGTTCAAGCTGTCTACTTCGGCTGACATCCCTGCGGCTAGCCAGGAGGTGTACCATACCTTGGCTCTTCAACTGAACGACCTGTCTCTCCAATACGAGCGATTCAAGGAGGTTCATGACGTGACTTCTCATGATCTCAAAAGACTGAAGGACCTCCAGGAACAAAAGGCTCAATTCCAAACCTCTTTCCTATTGTTGGAGAAGGAGCGTCAAGAAGCCCTAAGCCAGCGCCAGAACAAAGATGAACGGCTAGCTGTTCTGTTGGCTGAGTTAGAGAGGATCAAAAAGGAGATAGCAGAGTTGACTCCTCAATCGGCTGCTTTAACTGAAAAGCTCCGTGTCAACTCTCAACAGCGTTATGATTTGTTCAAGCAATCTTCCTCTTTGGATCGTGATTTAGCGGTGCTGAGCGCTCAGAAGACAGGCTTAGACAAAGATCTTGAGACTAGCCGCGCTGGGTTAGCCGAGGCCAATCAAGCTTGGCACTCCTTCAAGCATCAGCTAGAGGAGGTTAGGAAACAGGAAGCTATCGTAGCAGCCGATCCTTCAACCAGTCAGCAAGGCGATCCTGAAGATGTTGTTGTTTCCTTAGTGGAGGCATTAGCTGAAGTGCCAGCAGCAGAACCTATCCCAGATATAGCTGAAGCTTCGGCTATGACTGATGCTCCTGCACCGTCAGCCGATCCAGGTCCTGCCCAGGTTGAGGAAAAATTAAGTGAGGTTCCCGAGGCGGCAGTTTCCTAGTTTTACATTTAAGCTTTTGTAATTTTGGCTAGGTGGCCAGCCTGTGGTCACCACAAACAATTTTGCCTTTATGCTAATGCACCTGCTTTTAATTCTCCAATATGCCTTCCCACATAGCGGGGTAATATCTCTTGAGGTATTTTCCATTGATGCTTCTATTTAGCTCTTCGCCTTGCATGTTGACTAGTCGATAAGCACCACCATGATAAGTTTTGCTAACAATGAATGGCCCTTCCCAATTTGGTGACCATTTCCCAAACTTAGGATCCTTGATCCCAACAGGTAGTATGGTTTTCCAAACCAGGTCTCCTTCAACAAACCTTTTTGGCTTCACACGCTTGTTGTAAGCCCTGGCCATCTTTTGCTTGCTATGCTCAATCTGATCTAAGGCCATGAGTCGATCTTCGTCAGCCGAATCTAATTCCATTAACATGGCCTGTTGATATTCATCCAGGCTCAGCAGATTTTGCTTTGCTACTCTTAGTGAAGTCACGTTTATTTCTAAGGGTAACACTGCATCTTGGCCATATGTTAGCCGATACGGAGTAAATCCAGTCGCACTACACTTGGAGTTCCTCACGGCCCACAATGCCTCATTCGATGTTTCATGCCATTTCCTTGGCTTATCCTCAATGTTCTTTTGATTATATCAATAAGAACTTTGTTGATGGCCTCAGCTTGCCCATTGGCTTGAGCATTATAAGGGGAGGAGTGAATTAACTTAATCCCAAATTGTTGTGCGAAGGCCACCACTTTCTTCCCAAAGGAACATAGTGCCTTGATGCGTGGTGATGGTTTCAAGTATTCCAAATCTATATATGATCTGGCATTGTATAAACCTAATCACCTCCTCCTGAGTCACATTCACCATCGGCTGGGCTTCTACCCACTTGGTGAAGTAGTCAGTCGCAACTATGATAAACGCATGCCTCTTGGACGAAGGTGGATAGATTTTGCCTATTAAATCCATTGCCCATCCCCTGAATGGCCAAGGTTTTATCACTGGGTGGAGGTTTTCGGTTGGAACCCTTTGAATTGGACCATGCAGCTGACACGCCTCACATCCTTTGGCATACTGATAACAATCAGCTGTGATGGTAGGCCAATAATATCCATGTCGGTATATTAGCCATTTCATCGTGGGTCCAGCCCTGTGAGATCCACAGATTCCTTCATGTACTTCCCCCATGACCTTCATGGATTCCTCTTTGTCAATACACTTGAGTAGCACTCCATTGATGGCTCTCCTGTAAACTTCATTGTCTACCAATACGTATTTGAGTGCTTTCTGCTTGAGTTTGAAGTCAGTACTGCTTGAAGGATCTTTAAGATAGTCGATTAACTCTCGTTTCCAAGAGTCGATCACTCCTATTGGTGCACACTCCCAGATTGGGTACTCTTCATGTTTTACTTTGACTATCATGTCTTTATACCCTGAGGCCTGTTGAGCCAAATCATTAGCCTCTTCATTCTCTTCTCTAGGAATGTGATGTACTACTGCATCAGCAAACAAGCGAAGTAGCTTGCTAGCCGTTTCATAGCATTCTTTCAAGTTAGGGTTATTGCATCTATACTCCCCAGTTAGCTGTTTTATTACCAACTGTGAATCTCCCATGACTTGAACATAATTTGTTTTCATGGCTGCCAGGATCTTAAGCCCTAAAATCAAAGCTTCGTATTCTGCCTGATTATTAGAATACCCAAGATCCAGCTGACACATGAATTTCCAACTTTTCCCAGTTGGATCAGTGATGGTGATGCCAGCACCTACCCCTTTTTGGGTTCGTGACCCATCAAACATCAAAGACCCAAGGTTTCAAATTATACATGCAACGTGTTCGGCTAATGGGTCTTTGACTTCAACACAAGGGTGTTGAGCCAAAAATCGCTACCGCCGCCTTTCATTGCTCTTAACGGAACGTATTTTAGCGCGAAAGCATTTAACTTAATGGCCCACTTCGTCAGTCGACCCTGTAAGACAGGCATATTAAGTAAATACCTAATAATATCAATTTTGCACAAAATTAATATTTCCTTAGGCAACAAATAATATTCGAGTTTTGTACAAGCATAGAACAATGATAAACATAATTTCTCAATAGGGGTGTATCTGGTTTCTGCATCATTCAAGGTGCGGCTGAGATAATATACAGCTCTTTCAACTCCGTCATCGGCATCCTGCGCCAGCAAGCAGCCGATTGACTCTTCTTCAGCAACTATATACAATTTGAGTGGCCTTCCTGACACTGGAGGCGTTAGCACGGGAGGTTTGGCCAACGCTTGCTTAATTTGGTCAAAGGCCTGTTGTTGCTCATTCCCCCATACCATATCCTCCGTATCCTTTAATTTCAGCAAGGGGGAAAAAGCCTTCATTTTTCCAGCCGAATTGGCTATGAACCTTCTTAGGAAATTGATCTTACCAATCAAACTTTGCAGCTCCTTTTTATTCCTAGGAGGTCTGGCTTCCAAGATAGCTTTCACCTTGTTCTTGTCTACTTCTATTCCTTGATGGTGGACCAAAATCCTAGGAAATTGTCACCGCCACTCCAAAAGCACATTTGGCGGATTCATTTTTAGCCCATGGGCACGCATCCTTTCAGGGCCTGCTCAAGAACGACTAGATGGCTTTCAAAATCCTCGGCCTTGACACCCACGTCATCTATGTATACTTCCATGGTTTTGCCGATCAAGTCATGGAAGATGGAATTCATGGCCCTTTGATAAGTGGCTCTGCATTCTTGAGCCCAAAAGGCATGACCACCCATTCGTAAATCCCCATGCTCCTGGGCACCTGAAGGCTGTCTTGTGAGTGTCTTCTTTTGCTAGAAAGATCTGGTTATACCCTGAGTACCCATCCATAAAGGTGAGAATGCCATGCGGAGCTGCCGCATCGACTAACAACTCAGCCACAGGCACAGCATACTCATCATTGAGAGAGGCCAAGTTCAAGATCCTGTAGGCTAGACATACTCTTATCCGCCATTCTTCTTGACCGGGGACTATGTTAGATAGCCATTCAACGTGCACTGGCCGTTCTTATAAAGCCTGCCTTCAGTAGTCTTTCAATTTCAGCTTTAATTTGAGGCATCAGTTGGGGATTGAACCTGCGAGGCGCCTGCTTGAACGGTTTGTATCCTGCTTTGATAGGCAACCTGTGTTCTACCAACCTTCTCGCCAGACCAGGCATTTCGAAGTAATTCCAGGCAAAGCAATCTTTGTACCGCTGGATTAATTTGACTATCTTACCCCGTTGGTCTTCCTCAAGCAATCCACTCACCTTCACGATTTTGGGTTGTTCTGTCGTGCCCAAATTGATCTCAATTAAAGGATCTTCTGCCTCAAACGCAGGAGCAGTCTTGTGAAGAGGGGAATCCAATTCCATAGGCTCGGCTGCACACACCTCATCAGGCTTGGCTGCCGCACCTTCCTCCCTGGAGAGTAGTACCTCCTCTTCCTCTGCAGTGTCATAATCTTCCATCATGGCATCCATCGCTTTGGACTCGGCCTTAAAGATTTCTAGCCGACCCAAAAGGTCTTCGAGTACCTGGGATGCCCTACTCATGAGTTATCTGCTCATTGGGTCGTGGTTCGGCCTGAGATCTTAACTTGAACCCCTCATTAGTAAGGTTGCATGCTTTCCATACCCCTTCCTCATAATCCTCTGGGATGGCAATAGGTCCTAGGTGTGGGGAATAGAACAGGGCTTCCAACATTTTTACCTCGGCCGAAAAGGGGTTCTTATCTGCTTCGACTGTTTCCACGTTGTCTCCAACCCAAAACATGAGCTTCTGATGAAGAGTAGAGGGGACACACTGACTTGTATGAATCCAGTCCCTTCCCAGAATCACGCTATAGGAAGGTTTGCCATCAACCACGAAGAAAGCTGCTTTGATGGTCTTGGGGCCTACTGTGACTTCAGCTATCAAGACTCCAAGTGCCCTGGAAGGTTCCCCCAGGAAGTTGGACATTTTCATGTTGGTGGGAACTAGGTCCTCAAGACTTTTTCCCAGTTTTCTCATGGTTGTCACAGGCATGACATTTAGCACAGCCCCTCCATCCACGAAGACCCTTCCAAAAATCTTCCCATTAATATAGGCCCTGATGTAAAGGGGCTTTAAATGTTTCATCATCTCTTCTGTAGGTTTCTCAAAGACTACCTTGGTGACCTCATCAGCCGGTGTATCGGCTAACGTAGCCCATTCTGCTTCTTCAGCAAACACGTCCCCCTCCAAACCTCCTGGTTGTGGGTTGTTTGCCCAGAATTCTTCTGGGATTAAGCTGATAGCCTCTATCTCAGCCAGCAGGCCATCAGTCTCTTCATTGAACAGGGGATCCAACAATGAGTCTCCCATGATGTCATCTTGTTCCCAGTGCATCTCTGGGATCACTGAACCCTCTACAGTGATCGCCTCTTCATCTACATCGACTGCGGCGATCAGACCCTCTGCTTCAGGGACAGGTTCCTGTTCAGTAGTTGGCTCTACATTTTTGGGCACTTCTTTTTCCTCAGCCTCCTTAGCTTCCGACTTCGGGAAAGCCTTATCCAATGCTTCACTAACAGTTTCTAAGGGGATCTCCCTCTTCTCGCTATTCTTTACATCGGCTATCATCTGCAGAGTTTGTTTCATCTTCTGGACAGACCTCATTCTCTGCATCCTTCTCTTTTGGGTTCTTGTCAGCACGGCTGGTATCGCCTTTTTGTCCTTGGCATACTTGTTCAAGAACCAGTGTCCTTCAGTGACATTAGCCGGGGGTTTCAGCATTCTCTGTGTTTTTAACTTCTCATCATTCCTCACTGTTATCTTTAAGGAGGACATTCCTCCTTCTACAGTGAACTCAGCTATCCTTCTCTTATCCCTGGGAATAGGCTCCTCATCAATCCTGGGTAAAGATAGCCTACCACTTTCTCTAATGGTTGGCCGATCTTGCCCCCCAGTTTCGATATGTGCCTTGCCTTTCTCTTTGTCGATTCCTGTTGGGAGTGCAGCGTGTGTAATGTAGTGTTTCACCAATTCCTGGGTGAGCCTACCTGGTTTGGGTGGCTCGCCCCTTCCTAGGTCTTGCTTACGGTTGGGGTTTCCCGATCTGTCAAAGACGAAACCACGGCATCTTGAGATCCCGGTCGATCGATATGGGTTGAATCGGTGGTCCCTTTTTGGCCTCCAGACTTGTTGCCGCAGATATCACGTGCTTGTGGCTAGGCCCTTCGTCATCAAATCCTGAGAATGAGACCATACCTATCCCCAGCGCAGGGAAAGGAGCAGGATCTACCGTCATTTCTGCGATTCCTTTGTCTGGCTTGAACACTCCCTCCTTTATCCCTTCGAATGGCCTTCCTAAAAACCATGCAATTTTGAGTTGCGTGATTATAAGAATTGTGCCTCTTGCGGTATTTCTTGTCCTTCAACTCCTCAGCAGGTGGGATTTTGTGCCCATCCAGCAGCTGAATTTGCTTATCCTTAAGCAAGTAGTCAAAGATCTGGTCTGCCTTGGAGATATCGAAGGAGTATTCTGTCTTGCCATCTCCTGAACTTGGCTCTTTTCCTTTGGCAGCTCTTAGGGCAGGGCAAGTATAACCTTTACCCTTCACTATTTCAGCTGCCATGATGTCTGCCGTGGAATCGGCTGAATCATCATCAGAGTCCTCGGCTTCTACAATGGATACCAACTGAGGGCCTCTCCCCCTACTGGCTCGCCTCTTTTCTTTCTCCTGGATAAATTGTTCAATGCGAGTAGCCCTTGAGACTAACTGGTTCATGTCAGTGCAAGCTTGGCCGACTAGCTTTTCCTTGAGTTGGGGATGCATACTGCTAATGGCCATGGCTGCATATTACGCCTCGAGGAACTCAGACCAACATTTCCCGACCATTTTCTGAACCTTTCCACAAAATCGTGACCGATTCATCTACTGTTGCCTCGGGTTCATGAGATCGGCCGCAGTGACTTGAGGTTGGGGCGATAGAATCATCATGAAAGCACCTCTCCATATCGACCATGTTTGTATAGAATTAGGTGGCAAAGAGGAATACCATGTAAAAGCTGTCTGGTAAGTGACAAGGGGAACAAATTTGCAATTTGTGGTACTCATTCTGGTTCCCTTCACCACATTGGGCGATAAACACCGCCTACATGCTCCATAGTCGATTTGCCATCTTCCCGAAAGTAGCAAAGTCCTGAGTCCTGTATCCCCAGGCGGTACCAATCTATCCACCCACTCAGGGTAAGGTTTCTGTAGATTGGGCGATCCGGAGGCTTTGCACACCAAAGTATTTTTGATGGTGTCTGCAATGACGGCCGGTCTAGCATTTGTGAACCCCGGCTTCACTTCTCCCAAAGTAGGAGCAGCGTGCGTGGTTCTTGTCTCCAAGTTGGGGATGCGCTGGGATGCTTGTTACGGAGGATTGGGGTAGCCTGGTTGATTAAACAATAGAGGTGGGTAAACCCCCCATGGCTGCTCCATGTTTCCTTCGCCGGGTGCCCTATATTGAGTTCAGGCCCACTCGTGTTAAATGGTAGAGGTGGGGTCTGTCCCCATGACTGCTCTACCATCAAACCAGGTGCCCTTGGAGGAGTTGACCCCATTTGAGTGCCTGTAGATACTTCAGGATAGGATGGGTAGAATGGAAGACTAGCCGATATGGGTGGAACCCGGTTCCATGGCTGCTGACCTGCATATCCCCCAGGTGGTCTTATACCACCCAATCCTGTACCAAGAGTTTGCCCCCGATATCTTTGTGGGTTAGTCGCCGTGTAACCATAAGGTGAGCATATGGCATAGCTTGCGGCATACCAATTTGTCCCACTGCATGCGGTGGCCACCTAGCCATGTGCACCTGTCCAAAATGAAGGTTAGCGTGGTTGTTCACGTCATTCGCCCCCGGTTGCCCTCCAGTGTTCAACGTGGCAAAAGCACCATGCTGGGAATTAATTAGATTAGAAGGTACTGTTCCTATATTAATTTGAACCTGAGTAGGTCACTTTGAATGTAGGTAAATTTGGCTTGTGTGCACTGCTGAGTCATGTTAGGTGAACTGAATTGGTCACTTTGAGCTACACTCAATTTGGATGGCGAGTCTGCTGGGTAGGGTACCCACTGCGTTGGGATAGCGTAATTGATAGAGCTTTCACTTGCGCGAGCCCTCGCAGCCTTTGTCTCCCTGGCTCTTGTGCCGTTGTGCACCATGGGTTTCATAATATCGACCAAGCTGTTGCGACACTTGGTACATGATATCATTGATTCCCAAATCGAGTTGTTGGCGTATAAGCGAAGTAGTCATCACCACCAGGGTCTCATTGAGCTCGTTGGGTTGAGTTTGACCTCCATCTCTACTTGTACTTGCTCTCTTTGGTGGAACATTGCTTCCACGGGATGGGCTTCCTTCAACCGGTTTTTACGGGATTGCTCTTTGCCGTCATATTGCTCAAACTCTTGCCCGAACGCAAGTGCATACGCCACCGTAATCCCGACCAGGATTCGAACGTGTTGATTCGTTCACTTTTGGTCCCACCGGGCGTGCCAATTTTGTTGTCTGCAAAGTCAATTAGCCGTAGATCGGCAAACTTTCACAACGGTGATTCCCTTTTCTTCAAGCGATTACGCCAAGGAATGAACTCTGTTCCTTAGCTATGGGTCCCTTAACTCACTCCAGAAAGGTTTAAGTCAGTGAACTAAGATGAAAACTGGGACGCAAAGGTAAACATAAACTGCGAATAAAAGCTTTGAGCGAAAAAATATAAGTTATTTGATTGATCGATCAAAATGTATGTACAACTGGGTATTTATAGTAGCAACTAAGAACTATCCCTATCTACCACGTTCAGTTGGCTAACACTGATACATTCCTAGTTGGCGATTATTGGTGAGTCGTGCCATGCCTCACTAACCACGATCCTAAAAACTAGGCGCATTAGTGCATTATGGCCACGTCCCTTCAACCAACGGTCCTCTATGTGCAAAGATCTCCTCAGATTCCCTCGCTCAGCTCCTAAAACCATGGGGAACAATCTTAATCAGTTTTTCCTTGGATATTTAATTAATTCAAAATTACTCCCACGTCACTCGACTCGTGGAGCAAGAATCTGATCCCATAAGTGACTCCATGCTATCCCCATGGGCCTGAATATCTTCCTTGAAGCCCAATCAGTCCAAGGCCTATGTATAGCTTCCAGTTTCCCGCTTTCGAACCTATCAGCTGACACGCCATATCGACTGGTAGGAACATCGGCTGCTGAACAATCGGCTATTTGATCCATTCGACTGGGACTAGCTTCGGCTGGTTCTGGTGAATATTTTGGGTGTAAACAATACCTATTTCTTCTTTGAAGTTAAACTGAATATTCTTAATTACTTTGAGTGCAATGATAGATATATACAGATAATAATGCCTTCAATCATAATTCATTATTCTAGAAAGAAAAAAAAAGTAATAAGCATATGTAAGGTATTTGTGTGTGTACTTGTATAAATTTGCTACGGGTGTTGGAGCATCCGAGCATGTTTTGTAATCTGTGGAGATTTAATAAGGGACAAGACAACCTTAGGAAAATAATATAATAAAAGAAACTAAACCATTTGTTTAACGAATAACTTCTTTGTAGTTGTGTGTACCTCAGAAAAATAAAAAAGAATTTCTTGCAGCTGTGGCAAGAAGATTGTTACGTCGTCGCCACCCCCAACAAATTAAAGAGTAGCAACATTTGTTGATGAGAACGTGCATGGCATGATTGGAAACGACAACAAAATTTGTCAGCTAGTACATCCTTGTCAGCTCAACCGAATACGTGTCGCTTGCCGTATGGGCCACCTTATTCAATTTGCGGATCAATGATCGGAAACAGGATCAGGGCACAGCTCACATGGCCCTGCCCCCTGCCCCTTGGATTCATGGATAGATTCATTTGTTCCTGACGAGTATCGCATCCGTGGCCGTGGGAATGCTCAATCAGTTCAATTACAATTAGAATGTTGGTTGCATTTTTGTCCATCGTATGTGGTATGGGACATGCATCTTTGCGTCTTTTGCTCTGGTTAAATAGTAGTTTATCATGGATAAGCATCATCTTATCTACTAGTAGTTTTTTTTTTTTGGGGGGGGGGGGGAATTGCTTATAAGAGATATGTGCCATTTTATAAGGTAGAAAAATTTGACGTGCGGGGTAATCCAATTCTTTTTCGCATTACTTTTATTATTCTATAGTCGAGTGGTTTCCTTCCTTATTCACCTTCCTCATCATATTTTTACCATATGCACCCCCGCTTCTCTGCAAACTAGACGAGGCTCTGATACCACGCTGGCCGAGAGCCTCACATACCATGAAACTAATCATAATTACATAGTCAAGCGAGACACAGACAAGCCTACCACAGGCATTCAAGAGTCTCAAGCACAGACTTGCAATCAAAACTATCGTCTCATGATAGAGAGGACCGTAGCATGGATCAATACTCCGATGCGTTCTGATACACAGGATCCTCATTTCTGAGGCAAGTGCAGAGCATACTTGCATCTCTGTAGAGGTGCATATGGTATAAACATGATAACTCTGGTTTTTAGGAAGAATAAAGAGAGTTTAGAAACACATACTGATAAAACACACAAGTTTTATTTATCGTTGTTCACTTCTGGTTCTGAGTGTTACAAGTAGCTCTCCTTATATAGGGAAGGAGATGAGCCAAGGACAAGACATCACCATCAGTGACTCAGCACACTATTTATTACAAAAGACAAACATAGTAATGACTCAGCCTATAATTATTACAAGAAGACGAAACCTAGTGGTGACTTAGCACCCTATTGATTACAAAAGACAAAATATGTCACATCTGCCTATTTATGTCTCAGGACACTTCACTAGACATGTGTTTATGATCTTGGACACCTCAGGAGACATATCACATCGATTTATTTATGGTACATGACACGTAACTCTCAGCTTTAATTATACATCATATCACATCACATCAGACTTTAACTGGGTCTCTGCCTCCATGACACGTCTCAGTACGTGTCTCAGTACTTTTTGATGGGCGAATGGCTTGGAGACAGGTTCTGATCAGACAGATTGTCTTCATGTCATCTAAATTCAACTCCTCAGTAATCAATGCCTTCAACAAGTCAACAGTAATCAGTGTCTATTTTGATGTCCATGTCATCTGAATTCAAGTCCTCTGAGTTTGGATTTTCTGGATTATCTTCTTCAAGATTCATATTCTCATCAAAATATGGATCAAGATATGGATCCAGACTGGCAAATTTCTCAACAAGCATCTGAGAGTCTTCTCTTTGTTGACTTGTTGAAGCTTGATTTGAACTTTCTCCAACAATTTGACTATCATGCCACGCATGATTTGAGCTTTGACCAAAAACTTGACTATCCATTGATTGCCACTGGGGTTGACTAACAAGGTCTCCATGGCTGATACAAGTGGTAGTAACCTGCTCTTCTTTATGTCCATGGTGATTAACAAAACATACATAATCCATTAATTCTTTTCCCAATCTTGGACTGGGAGGATAATCATCAAGTGTCTCCCATAGATATGCATGATTTCTGGACCAAAGAAGTTGATCTTGAGGATCCATCTGATAAGGCCTGTGAAGCATAATTTCTCCAAAGAAGTTGATCTTGAGGATCCATCTGATTACTGAGGACTTGAATTCAGATGACATGAAGACAATATGTCTGATCAGAACCCGTCTCCAAGCCATTCTCCCATCAAAAAGTACTGAGAGACGTACTGAGACGTGTCATGGAGGCAGAGACCCAGTTAAAGTCTGATGTGATGTGATATGATGTATAATTAAAGTTGAGAGTTACGTGTCATGTACCATAAATAAATCGATGTGATATGTCTCCTGAGGTGTCCAAGATCATAAACACATATCTAGTGAAGTGTCCTGAGACATAAATATGCAGATGTGACATATTTTGTCTTTTGTAATCAATAAGGTGCTAAGTCACCACTAGGTTTCGTCTTCTTGTAATAATTATAGGCTGAGTCATTACTATGTTTGTCTTTTGTAATAAATAGTGTGCTGAGTCACTGATGGTGATGTCTTGTCCTTGGCTCATCTCCTTCCCTATACAAGGAGAGCTACTTGTAACACTCAGAACCAGAAGTGAACAACGATAAATAAAACTCGTGTGTTTTATCAGTATGTGTTTCTAAACTCTCTTTATTCTTCCTGAAAACCAGAGTTATCATGTTTATACCATAGGCACCTCTACAGAGATGCAAGTATGCTCTGCACTTGCCTCGGAAATGAGATCCTGTGTATCAGAACGCATCAGACTATTGATCCATGCTACGGTCCTCTCTATCATGAGACGATAGTTTTGATTGCAAGTCTGTGCTTGAGACTCTTGAATACCTATGGCAGGCTTGTCTGTGTCTCGCTTGACTATGTAATTATGACTAGTTTCATGGTATGTGAGGCACCCGGCCAGCGTGGTATCAGAGCCTCGCCTAGTTTGCAGAGAAGCGGGGGTGCATATGGTGAAAATATGATGAGGAAGGTGAGTAAGGAAGGAAACCACTCGACCATGGAAACCACTCAGCCAGAAAATCAGCCTATTACTCTTACCTCTTCTTTGTCTCTTCCTAGATCTTGTACAAAAACCCTTTCCAACAAAATCAAAAATCTCATCGAGTATTCCTATGTTCCTGATGACGCTAAAATTGAGGAAACTTTGCTTCCTTCAAGAGAAGAAGATCATTCACTCGCTCTATCACTCAGTTGATTTCCACAAATCGACCTCAGGTGAAGGAATATATCCAGTCATCCCGATTGGATCAGTGCCAGCTTAGAGCCACAAGCCAGGAGCAGTATGTGGACTTAGAGATTCCTCAAAGTCTCATAAATCACTAGAAATCTCAAGGATACACTGCTTTACCTTTTGAGCTGTCAGACTAATTCTCTCACTTCATGGGAGAAAAAGTATGCATGTTTCAGCCAGAATAGCTCTTCTTGATTCGAACTATCTTCATTATGAAAACGCTGTAATTGGAACTGTTCTTACTACTCTTCATGCTGGAAGTGTAGTTCTCACTATGTTTCCAAATTACAACGTGAGCCTCGAGGCGATGTGTCACCGGACTCAAGGTTCAAGTTCGGATCACTAGAGGCGATCAAGTTCCGAAGCTTTGTCGTACTCTTCATCACCAGATAATTTATCGTCTCCAAAACCACTCAATTGATCTCCCCATCTCCGGATGTTCTTCTGACTCTCTGTTAGTTGTAACTAATAGAGAAGATGAAATACCTTCAATTGTTCAGATTCCAAGAAGAATTCCTCGAGAAGAACTGACCCAGCTCATTCCTCTTGAATGGATAACCAATTATGAGAAGCATCACCTTGATAAAAAGCCAATCCAGTCTCAAGATGTTATTTTTAAAAGATCTACTGATGGATCTGTCAAAACCATCTTCAAGAGACCAGAAGAAAGCTCTAGCTCAACTTCTCCTCCTATCATCCAAACCATGATGATCAATCTTGTTCTTACGGAAGATTGGTTTCCTATTCATGCTGTTACTTCATAAGGAGAGCCAATATATACTGACAAAATTGATGGTCATTTCATATGGGATTTAGATCCTAGTATGTGTGACCCAGGATGTGACTGTTGGATGCACTATGATGATATTGATAGGGAGATAATTCTTCCTAAAAGAAAGAAAAAGGGAGCCTGTAAGCCGCCTCCTCCTCCCAGAAGGAGATTAGACGCTGATGATGGTCCCTGGATAGGAATCCATGAGAAAAAGGAGCATCTTCCAATTTATGAGGAAGCTCTTAGAATTCTCAGAGAAGAAGGACTTCTGCCTTCACAAAATCCACCTAATGATCCAACTCTTGTTACTTGGCCTCCTCCAGAGCCTTGTAAACATTCAACCTTGAAACCTGTTGAGCCAATACCCTGTTATATGTTTTCATCAGCTTCACCCTCAAATTATGAACAAAATTTTCCTGTTCTTGAAAGGAAAATAGACCCTGTTTAAAACAGGTCCTCTAAACCTTTCATACAGCCTAATGAAGTCAAACCTGATGGAAAGCTCAAAAGCTTAACTCAAGCAGAGGAAGTTCTCAATTGGCAATCTGAAAATGCTGTTGCACAGGATGAAGCATTGCAGAGCCTTGACAAAAAGGTGGAAAAAATTGCAGAGAAAGTAGAAGAAAATGATGAGAACCTTAAACTCCTCTCTCACAAGATGTAGAAGCATTACAAAAGTCTGAAAGTTCAGGTTTCTCAGCTAGACCATGACCTGAGAACGATGTTGAATGAAAGAACTTTTGGCAAAGACTTTGATTTCAAAGAAAGAGAAATCAAAAAGTTACAAAGCCAAGTACAAGAAATAGATGATTTCTTGAAAGCCAGCCAATAGCCTACATAACCTGCAGCAATTGAAGACCCTTTCTTTAATCCTCCATCATTTCCCACTTATTTCACTCAACCAGTTCGACCTTCTCCATTTTACCCTTCATACACCTCACCACCTGACTATAACCGTTACATTCCTCCAGCTTATAGACCAAAAGATACCCAAGCTACCACTTCAAAATCAAAAAACAAAACTGCCCGCCTGAGCATATCATCCTCTAATTCTCAAGAGGTTCCTGAAACTCCTCCACCAAAAGTCCAAAAGGAAGAACTTTCCAGTAAACCCTCTCAAGCCATGTGATTACTTACATTCAAAATAATGAATCCTCCCAAGAAGAATATTTGCCTAAACCAACCAATTTTCCAAGAGAAGTTGATAATGAAACCACTTCTGAAGAAGAAGATTCTTCTCAATACACTGGATCTGCAGAATCTTCACAACCCAATTCATCCTATACTGAATCAAAATCTGAAAAAGATTACATGGATGTTTCTGGGCTATTCATGGTTGACATAAAAGATTTTATGATGAATCTCCTGAGGAAGAAAACAATTCTGCCGAACAACCAAAAATATCCAGTGGTCCGTGGTTCACTCTTGATGATATACCTCCAAGCCGTTGGAGAAAAAGACTTCTTGATTTTGGTGCATGGCTTGATACACAGATGATGAAAACAAGTGTTGACTCTTACAAGGTCATTGAAGAATTTTGTTGCAGAATGACTGATACCTTAAAGGAATGGTATCACAATCTTGGTGCATTCAAACAGGATGAATTTCACAGATTGACAAATACTGCTTCAGTCCTTGGAGTTATTCACCAAGAATTTATTGGTGATATGGATATCTTTGATAGAAAAAATAGACAAGAATTTTTTGAGATGAAATGTTGTTCTCTTAAAGTCAAGGATCTCGAAAGACATTATCAAAGGATGTCTCAGAGATTCTATCCCCTCAATGGATTTAATGATCCAAGTCTCAAAAATACTTATGTCTCTTCATTACCACAAGAACTCCAGTCTGAGATTCACAAGATGGCAGCAACGGCTCAAAAGGATATCAAGACATTGACTCTTGGTCAAATTCACCAGATGACACTTGAAGCACTTGACAAGTTATGCAGACTGCATCAACATTTTTCTGATATTGTGAATCAAAAATCTAAGTTCACAAAGGCGTGCAAAAAGCCTTATCTGGAAATCAAATGCAAAGATAGGAACTGTAACTGTTCAATAAAAAAGAAGTCTCATCGGCAAAAATTCACCAAGTTTTCTAAATTTTCCAAAAAAGGGAAAAAGAAGAAGACTTTCAAGTTTTTCAAGAGGAAGAAATTTCGTGGAAAAAGAGGAAACCAGAGATGCTTTATCTGTGGAAAGAAAGGACATTTCTCGAAGAATTGTCCTAACAAGTCAAACAAAGCTGCCAAGCTGATCAACTCCTTACATCCATTAGAAGGAGATCTGGAATCCTTATATTCAGAACAAAGCTCTACAGATGAAGAAACTACTTTTGCTATACAAAATTCCTCTTCCAGTGAGGGATCTTTTACTGAATCTGATGATGAGTATTTTCCTATATACTCATTCAAAGAAATAGACAGTTCGTTGCCTACTCCTCCACAACCTTGTGTTGAAATCCATGTCTTACCCTCCAAGTTTTCTCACCCTAAAAAAGTCATAGCTTATATGGATACAGGTGCTCAGAAAACAATGATGAATCCAAGTATCCTGCCTTCAGATGCATGGGTGAAACATGCTGCGTTCTTTGTAGCAGCTGATGAAAACATGCTGCGTCCCAACAAAGACATTCTAATTGGAATGGATGTCTACTCAGCAGCCAACAAACTTCAAATTCTTTCTACAGGAATCAAGTTTAAAAGAGAATTCAAGCCGTATTCAGATGTTTTAAAATTATATTTTCTATCTGAGGTTCCTAAAGGATATGGAGAAATTAAGTCCAACTTGCTCAAGCTCTGTGCAGACAGTCATGAGAAATTTGTTCATCCAAAACCTTTGTGGACAAATGAAGATTTCTTTGTTCAACTTCCTTTCAAACTTAATGAAGACATCAACCCAACAAAAGCCACTCATCCTGGGATGAGTCCATCTGATCTAGCAGTAGCACGCGAGGAATGCAATCAATTGATGAAACAAGGATTAATTGAACCCACTAAATCTGAGTGGGCTTGCCAAGCATTCTATGTGGAAAAAAAGATCTGAAAAGGTAAGAAGGAAAAAGAGGTTGGTAATTGATTATAGACCACTTAATCATTTTCTCAAAGATGACAAGTTTCCAATTCCAAAAGCCTCTTCACTTAACATCTTCATTAAAGATGCTCAGATCTATTCCAAGTTTGATATGGAATCAGGATTTTGGCAACTAGGTGTTGAACCTGCTGATCGACCCAAAACAGCCTTCTGTATTCCAAATGCCCAATACCAATGGAAAGTCTTACCATTTGGGCTTAAAGTCGCCCCATCACTATTTCAAAAGGCCATGACCAGAATTTTTGAGCTCATTCTCGACAGTATCCTTGTCTATATTGATGATGTATTATTGTTCTCAAAAGACGAAAAGTCTCATAAACAATTATTGGGCCAATTTTTCCAACTAGCCCAAGACCATGGAATAATGCTTTCTGAAAAGAAAAGCCAATTGGGCCAAACAGAAATTGATTTTTTGGGTATGCACTTCTCTCAAAGAAAGTATCAGCCTCAACCTCACATTGCTGAAGAACTATTAAATTTTCCTGATGAAAATCTGACGAAGAAGCAGATTCAACAATTTCTTGGCATTGTCAATTATATTAGGGATTTTATTCCTAAAGTTGCCAAGTATACCAGTCAACTCTCTCAATTGCTCAAGAAAAATCCTCCTCCATGGGGTCAAAAGCAAACTGAAGCAGTCAAAGCTCTGAAGAAAATTGCACAAACACCACCAGCTTTGAAGATTCCGAGTAATGGCAAAAGGATTCTACAAACTGATGCCAGTGATCAATTTTGGGGAGCAGTATTGATTGAAGAAGTCAACAATATTAAACACTATTGTGGTCATGCTAGTGGACAATTCAAAGAAGCTGAGATGCATTACCATACCACTTACAAGGAAGCCTTTGCTGTCAAATATGGCATTCAAAAGTTTGACTTTCATTTGCGGGGATTTCATTTTGAAGTTCAAATGGATAACTCCTCTTTTCCTAGCGTCCTTGAATTCAAAAACAAAATGCCTCCTGATCCTCAAGCTCTCAGACTGAAAGATTGGTTTTCAAGATATGATTTCACTGTGAACCATATCAAAGGAAATCAAAACATAATCCCTGATCTACTCTCTAGACCAATAAAACCCGTCCAAGTCATCACAGAAACCCACATCTTTCCTTTGATCTTTATGGTCAATCCATTACCAGCCACAGCCTCAGTTAACAAAATGCTTCCACCAAAAGTTGACTCATCCTTCTCCCCTACCCAACTCAAAAAATACGCCAGAAATAACCTTTACTATTTCATGACCAGAGCCATGAACAAATCCAGCATTTTCCCAGAAAAATCTGTTTTTCTTCCAGACTCTCCGTTTCTTGTTCCTTTTCTGATAAATCCAAATAAAGAATTCTCAAAAGACCATTTGTGGTACTTATGGTGTGCAACTGTCCTGTATAGCATGCCAGTTCTTATTCCCACAGAAGCCATGTTCTTACATCTTACAGATCCCACAAAACATGATTCTCTCATATGGACTGCATTAGAATGGTTTTCTCCATTAGACTGGTGGAGAAATGAGTTAAAATTAATTTTAGATGATGCAGGAGTTCGAGGATTAAGTCTTGAAGTAATTAAAAAATTTAAATCTGTTTTTATGCTTCACAGGCCTTATCAGATGGATCCTCAAGATCAACTTCTTTGGTGCAGAAATCATGCATATCTATGGGAGACACTTGATGATTATCCTCCCAGTCCAAGATTGGGAAAAGAATTAATGGATTATGTCTGTTTTGTTAATCATCATGAACACAAAGAAGAGCAGGTTACTACCACTTGTATCAGCCATGGAGACCTTGTTAATCAACCCCAGTGGCAATCAGTGGATAGTCAAGTTTTTGGTCAAAGCTCAAATCATGTGTGGCATGATAGTCAAATTGTTGGAGAAAGTTCAAACCAAGCTTCAACAGGTCAACAAAGAGAAGACTCTCAGATGCTTGTTGAGAAATTTGCCAGTCTGGATCCATATCTTGATCCATATTTTGATGAGAATATGAATCTTGAAGAAGATAATCCAGAAAATCCAAACTCAGAGGACTTGAATTCAGATGATATGAACATCAAAATAGACATTGATTACTGTTGGGATCAATGGTATGAGTCACATATGAATGAAGACAATCTGTCTGATCAGAACCTGTCTCCAAGCCATTCGCCCATCAAAAAGTACTGAGACACGTACTGAGACGTGTCATGGAGGCAGAGACCCAGTTAAAGTCTGATGTGATGTGATATGATGTATAATTAAAGCTAAGAGTTACGTGTCATGTACCATAAATAAATCGATGTGATATGTCTCCTGAGGTGTCCAAGATCATAAACACATGTCTAGTGAAGTGTCCTGAGACATAAATAGGCAGATGTGACATATTTTGTCTTTTGTAATCAATAGGGTGCTAAGTCACCACTAGGTTTCGTCTTCTTGTAATAATTATAGGCTGAGTCATTACTATGTTTGTCTTTTATAATAAATAGTGTGCTGAGTCACTGATGGTGATGTCTTGTCCTTGGCTCATCTCCTTCCCTATACAAGGAGAGCTACTTGTAACACTCAGAACCAGAAGTGAACAACGATAAATAAAACTTGTGTGTTTTATCAGTATGTGTTTCTAAACTCTCTTTATTCTTCCTGAAAACCAGAGTTATCATGTTTATACCATAGGCACCTCTACAGAGATGCAAGTATGCTCTGCACTTGCCTCAGAAATGAGGATCCTGTGTATCAGAACGCATCAGACTATTGATCCATGCTACGGTCCTCTCTATCATGAGACGATAGTTTTGATTGCAAGCCTGTGCTTGAGACTCTTGAATGCCTGTGGTAGGCTTATTTGTGTCTCGCTTGACTATGTAATTATGACTAGTTTCATGGTATGTGAGGCTCCCGGTCAGCGTGGTATCAGAGCCTCGTCTAGTTTGCAGAGAAGCGGGGGTGCATATGGTGTAAATATCAAACTCACTTATATTTAAAAATTAGTTTAATTGCACTTTTAGTCCCCCAACTTTTTCAATTTGGTGATTTTGGTCCCTCTATTTTATTTTTGGCGATTTTGATCCCCCAACTTTCTCAATTTGGTGATTTTGTTCTCCATACTTTTTAATTACTCTTTTGGTCCCTCAAAATCATGGGTGTTTTGCACTTTTGGTCCCTAAAAATTTTGAATTTAAGGAAAGTACGAGATCAAAAGTGCACAATCTACGATTTTTTGGGATCAAAAGTGCGATAAAAAAAACATAGGAACCAAAATCACTAAATTGAGAAAGTTAGGGGAATAAAATCGCAAAAAATAAAATAGGAGACCAAAATCGCCAAATTAAAAAAGCCGAGAGACCAAAAGTGCATTTAAACCTTAAAAATTTGTATGCAGTGTTAGCGTCTTGAATCCTTGATTGACAAAAAAATAGATATAAATAGTTAAAACAGGAGGACTCCAAAAAAAAAAAAAAAGACACCCTTCTTCCCCCACCCCCAAAAAACAAGCATTTCTCACCTCAACTAATTTTTACCAGTAACCGCCATCTACTCTTCTGATTTCGTTAGGGACCACCTACTTTCAATGAAGAATCCCTCTGTCACGACCATTTGGTATTTAAGTCCGCTTTACAAAAATAAATTAATTATTTGTACATATTTTTGTCTAAAGAAAAAGTCATGTAATTAGTTTATGAAGGGAATTAACTAAATTAGTGAATATTTCTCTCTCTCACACAATCACAGGAAATATTGTCAATTTGTATTTAGTTACCTTAATATTTATTTATATATAAAAAAGACCGGATACACATTGTTACATACTAGTATTAAACTTTCAAATATAAGCGCAATAGGCACAACTAGAAAAAGAATGGAATATAATTTTAATATATTGATACTAATTCCCAAGATTTCCAATGATTTAATACCCAGCAGCTATCTAGGTTGGAAACGACAGACGAGCTCATCTGATTGAGTAATTAAGAAGATTCGCATCACTCAATCCTTATGAAGCCCCCCTTACTGTGAAGTTATCAATTAAGCTTCAAGGTGGAGTGGGTAACCATCCTATTCTAGCGGAATCATATTGTTCATATCTTATCACCGTTACCCAACAAAATGATATAATAACTCTGTTTGGGGACACAAATTGAACCGAAAACATGAACAATCACGGTAAATTGAAACACTGATGTGAAAGACTACTAACAAAGTACCAAACTAAGTAGGGACTTTAGGACTTTTTATTTTTTTTTTCTCCAGCTTAGAAATCAAGATTAGCACAAAGACACTCACAAAGACACTAACAGTATGTCAATAATGACATTTTCACACTTTCTTTCCCTGTACCTTTTTTACATCTCATTTTTTTCTTCTATATTTTACTTATTCCATCCGATCATAGACCTAAGTTGTCTGCAGTCGGCAATTTCCACAATCACGCAGTCAAACAAATCAGTGCCGTTCATGCAAAATCAAATGACTCACATCGTAAATACAATAAATCAATCTCAACTATTCAATTTTTATCAACAGTAAAAATTGTACCTGGAGTCACTTTTGGACGGCAGGGAATCCAATTAGTTTGTCAAACAATCATTTTCCACAGGATATCTAAAATGTTACATAAATCAGTAACTCAACCTTACTTAACATGTTCCGTTAATGGAAAAAAAAGGACAGATTAACAACAAATTATAAAGACAAGTCACCGTCAATAACAATTTTATATTAGAAGGGAAACCATAGTTTTAATTTTAAGTCCCCGATTAAGTTAGTGTGAAGTGTAAATAATAGAGGCGTGCAAACACGACATAAACATATAGCGGACCACGTTACAAAGAGGGTCCCGTCCCGTCCCGCCCATAGTTTGGTTGCCAATCTTTTCCAACGTTTCATATTCACATCATACATACTACAATTTGCTTCCATTACTTCTATCTTTCTATTCAACATTCCAACCCCCGCCAATATTATCCTTCTCTTGTGTCCAAAAAAAGTACAACACCATCTGATCAATTCTGTGATCTCTCTCTGCCTGCTATGAAGAAGCTGTGTCCCAATCTTGATCGAGAGGATGGACTGGAAACGGTGCTTGAGGTACCTATCCCAGAGGAGATATTCACACACAAGAGTGCAACCATCAAAGCCTGGGAGAACATGAAGTTTTGGATGAAGCCAAACGCAGAATCAAAATCATCATCATCCATGACAGCAGTCTTTGGAGGCCGTAACACAGAGATTCAGCTTTTGTTAGGTGTCGTGGGAGCCCCATTAATTCCTTCACCTATCTCCTCTGACAACCAGCCCATCACTCGCTGCATTAAAGACCAACACATTGTCAGTGAAAAAAAAAACACCAACAAAATTAAAATACCATTTTTTTTGTTGTTGTAATGTTTATTGCTAATTGTTTTTTTAATTTGGTGTTGTGTTATTTTCTGTAGGAGGTTTCAATGGCGAAATATATAGTGAAACAGTATGTGGCGGCAGTGGGAGGAGAACGAGCTTTGAATTCGGTGGACAGCATGTATGCGATGGGACAGGTGAAAATGGCAACCTCAGAGTTTTCTTCAGGGGAAGGGGGTGTGAATAGTAAGAAGGTGGCGAAGGTGAAGAACATGCAGATGAAGGGAGAGATGGGGGGATTCGTGGTGTGGCAAAAGAGGCCAGAGTTATGGTGCTTAGAGCTGGTTGTTTCTGGGTACAAGATCAGTGCTGGGAGTGATGGCAAAGTGGCATGGAGACAAACACCTTGGCATCATTCTCATGCTTCTCGTGGCCCACCAAGACCTCTTAGGCGTTTCTTACAGGTATGCAATAGTTCCCCACAAACCACGCTTAATTATGATTGTGATAAAATTGATGATATTTGATTGTTTGTTTGTATGAAACATTAATTATGATTACTAATATATTGGTGGGGTGAAAAATGAATCATTCTACTTGAGAACATTTTTCACTGATTTTCATGGTGATTGGATAGTTGCATCTCTTGGCTTCCTAGGCCTAAAGTGTGCTTGAAGCGGATTCTTCTGACTAATATAAATGGGATAAAGGGCCCTCTAAAATATAAAAACTGTGTTTTTTTGTCGTTTGGGGAAACAAAAAAGGATAAAAACAAGAACAGCGCAGAAAGATAGCACCTAATTTCTCAAAAAAGGACATGTAATGTACATCAGCAAGCAACTGCTGAGATCGATAGAGTTGCAGGGGAAGTTGTGAACGGTACAAAGCCTATCACCCTTTGTGGCTCCCAATTTAGCTAGAGTGCTATTTTGTTTTCTTCTCTTTATCTTGCTTACCCTTCGGATCGGGTCTACTACAAGACTAATCTCTGATTTGATTAATTTAGCAAGGTTTTACCTCTTGGTTTCCGGCCTTCCAATAAAGGCGACTACACGTGGATTTAAACTCAAGTTCCCTAGGTTCTACTTCTTATGGGAACAAGTTGTTTCTACTCGACCAATATCTGATTCGTCCATTCACCTTATTTTAATCTTCTCAAAAAGTATAGCTTCCCATGGCATGAGAAGAAAAGGGGGCTGGAGGACGTTGCCAGCCTCCCACCCACCAAAACGCGACAACAAGAAAAGAAGCCGACTTAACAAAAAGTGCTTCCCATTTTCTAAAGGAATTACCAAATGATAAAAGCTTATTTTCTTTCCAACATTTGGCCCCTCCAGTACCAGGAGGTCTAACATTTAATAAGAAAAAGGTCAATAAGTCTAGAGGGGAATGCGGCGAAATTTCTTTCTTTTAAAGTCAAAAACAGAATTTTTCCAAGTTAGTAGTTGCAACTAAAATAAGTCAACAATAACTTAATTCTTCCTCCGCGTGTGACAACCTGTTTTCTGTTCATTCTAAAGCTGTCTTAAGGTAATTGAATTTGGAATCCTTTTGCTGACACTTTTAGTACTACAACCTAGTGCAAAACAGATAGACATTATACTATATTCACATTTGATTCTTTTATTAGATTTAACAAGACATATCAGAGTAATTCACATTTCCATTTTAAATTTTGGACAAATAATTAATAATTAATGTGATACTTAAATTTATGGTTTTTGAAACAGGGTCTTGATCCAAGGTCGACAGCAAATCTGTTCAGCAACTCAGTGTGCATTGGAGAGAAGACAGTGAACAAGGAAGACTGTTTCATATTGAAACTTGAAGGAGAATCATCCGCACTACGAGCAAGAAGCAACAGCAACGTAGAGATAGTTCGCCACACCGTGTGGGGATACTTCAGCCAGAGAACAGGTCTATTGGTGCAGCTAGAAGATTCCCACTTGCTCAAACTCAAGTCCTCTGAGACTGATAGCATATACTGGGAAACCAACATGGAGTCCTTAATACAAGACTACAGAACCGTAGATGGAATTCAAATAGCACACGCTGGGAAGACAAGGGTGTCGTTGTTCAGGTTTGGTGAGGGACCTGAGACACATTCAAGGACACGAATGGAAGAGGTGTGGCAAGTTGAAGAAGTGGATTTTAATGTTAAGGGGTTGTCTATTGATTGTTTTCTACCTCCTAGTGACTTGAAGAAAGAGCAAGAAGAGTGTGGTGGGGTGGTTGCTACTAATGCCAAGTTGCCTTATAAGATTCGTTCAGCTTCTTTTAGGATTAGTGCTTCTAAAGTAGCAGCTGTGAACCTGGATGATTCATCATGTACTAGTGAGAGTGATGAGGATTTGTAAATCCATCATTTTTTGTAGATACAATATTCACTGGTATATGGTGGTCAAAGTGTTTGTAGTTGAGGTATAAACAATATTAACTGAATTCCTTCACTTCTCACTTATTTCTCGTTACAAAGTGAAAAAAAAATATAGGACTGAAGAATTTTCAATGCTCATGGAAACTTTTACATTTGGTTTGGAGATTTAATGGAATCTACAACATTAGAAAAAGCTGAAATTCAAAGGACAATTTATCTACAATTAATGGCGAGTGTGAGCAAGTTCCATACAATTTATCTACAAACTACACACCCTTAGCAAAGCGCAGGGCGCCGCTTCTGCCGGTTCTCTCCCAACCCCTTGGTTTTTGTGGTGTCTTTCTCCCCCAAGTCCTTTCTGGCTACTCCCACCTTTTTGTAGGTTCTCTCCCTCCTTCTTTTAGGAGTTAGCTCTTCCCCTCTCCAAGTTTCCCCTATTTTTCCTTTTGACAGAAGGTCTTCACCTTTAGCTAAAAGCTCCTCCCTTCTTTCCTCACACTACCTCCTCTCCTTCCTGACCCACCAGATTTGCGTTAGCATGCAGAGGAATTCAGCTCTGCTAGGGAGTTTTGCACCTTGGTTGCCAACTCTCCACTGTTCCTCCGCCATCTTCAAACACAAGGAGGATCCACTCATGCTCGCGGTAGAATTAGAGCCAACACGCCCCCCCACCAGAACCACCACCCACCTCCATGGTTGCTCCCCCATCATCAAATCCAGCACCCAGTGGCCCTCCTCCAAAGCCACCGTGGTTGGAACTAGCTCTAGTAGCAGTTTTTATTTTGTGATTCCCTTGTTGTGCTTTTGGTCTTTTCGGTTAGGTTGTTTCAAGTATGCCCCCATGATATTTAATGGAAAATCCCAAAAAAGTTGGGCATTTTGGAACAATTTTATGTGTGCTGCGATGACTACCACCATTATCGACACCCTTTTCACCCATCATATGGCTCCCTTTTCACCCATCATATGGCTCCCAGTCATGTGGTCTATTTGGGTATTTGTGAGACCAATTGTTGTCGAAATGTGCTTATAGAAACTAAAGAAATTATCCGTAACATAAAAGAGATAAAGACGGTGGAATCTCAATATAGAGCTTATGTCTCTTTAGTCTATGACCGCGTGTGGAAAAAATTGTCTGATTGAAAAGTAGGCTCTAAATCTTGGTTGGGGTTTGCCCCTTTGTTCTCTAAACATACTTTATGTAATGCTCTTTTGGATTTCAGCTTTAATTGGTTGATTGCTTTATGTGATTGCTCAAAAACCACTCGTTTCTTCAGTGTAGTGGGTCAGAGATTCGTCGCATCGCCGCGCTCTCACCTGTGTTCCTCTGTTCCGATCTCCGACCCACCTGATTCCGGCTAGCAAACGTGAAGCTGTTTCCCTAGCTGCTCTCGTGCACGGATCCGTCTCTCGCGCAGGGAACGAATCTGTCTCTTGCGCATCTTCTTGTGCGACCATCAGATTTGGTTCTTGTTCTTGCAGATACAAAGAGATGCGTTCTATGGCATTGTAACTTGATGTGACTGTTGTTGGCAACTTGATGAAGCACATTTCCAGAAACGTTACCAGCAACATAGCTATTTTGCCAATCTTGATTTATTAGCAGCTCAGCCTTTATGTTTGGTCAAGGTAATCTTTCTTCTCTCTGTCTCCCACACACATTGGTAGGTTCTCTCTCATAACCGAAAAAAAAAAAAAAACCCTGAATCGCTGATACGAGATCTATACGGTGGTGAAGCACTATAGCCAGAGGTTTGTAGATCTGTGTGGTAGGGGAGCTTGTAAGGAGGGAAGTGTGAGTTTGGTTTGTGTTGCTGCAAATTTGTGATGAGTGTGCTATTGGGGATGGAGAACCAGTGACTTGGTTGATAGCTTTGATGTTGTGGTGAATGGAATTTGTACGTAAGGTGGTGTTTAGTTGATGAAGATAATGGTGGAATAACCATTTGGCCAGACAAAAATGAGAGAGAGAGTGGAGAGAGAAGGGTGTGAGAGAGAAAAAGAAGTTGGATGGACGGTGAGTGCGGGGAAGAAACACAAGCGTGAGGAGGGGGTGGCCGAAGCAAGCTGGACATTGTGAGTGCACCAAAGAATGATGAGCACGGTGAACAGGTCTCATATTTCTTCACTAACTTTCCAGATAACTTCTATGCTAAAGATATGTATAAGGTCTTTGAGAAGTATGGGAAGATTGCTGAAGTGTTAATACCGGCTAAAAGAGACAAGCTGGGTAGAAGATTTGGCTTCGCTCGATTCGTGGATGTTGGGGATTGGGAGTTGTTTGCTGTGAAGTTGGATAACATTTTCATCGGTAGCACCAAGATATTTGTGAATTCTCCTAGATTTGCTCGTGAAGTTAAGAAGGCAAACGAGCATACTAGAACCAAAGATCCATCAACTAATAGGCTAGGTGATAAGGCAAATGCACATGTGAAGAGAACTTGGAAGCCGGTTATGAGGAGAAGCAACACAACGTATGTCAATGCTGTTACGAGGAGAGGTGTAGTTGGACTGAATGTGAAGGGTCATATTAAGGGGAAGCCGCGGAAACAATACGTGAGAAAGGGTGTTTGCGCTCCTCTACATTTTGATGTTGACTCGGTTAAAATGGAACAAATGGGAAAAGCGTACGTTGGGCAAATGAGTATTCCTGGGACAGCTTATTCTATGCCCGAAGAATTCGAAAAGCAAGGGTACTTTGCTATCAAAGTCACACCTCTTGGTGCTAATCTAGTACTTTTGGGCCGAGGAAGAAGATGTGATTGTAAGTATGATTCAAGATGGTAGGGACCGGTTGTTGCAGTGGTTCGGACGAAGTCCGTCGTGGTGCCCGAGGGAGATTGATAACGAGAGACTCACATGGATTAGATGTTACGACATCTGCCCACGCTTGAGTCTTTGAATTCTTCAAGTTCCTGGTGCTTCCAATTGGCACGTACATGGATGTGGATGAGAATACCAGATTAGGAAAATCTATGGATGTGGCAAGGATTCTTTTAGGACTAAGATACATGACTTGGTTAACGGGGTGATCTCTATTAACATTAATGGGTGGTTTTCCATCAAACTAGTCGAGGATCGCACGCCACCTTCGTGGCAAACGCCGCAACATGTGAATGGTGGCGGAGGATGGCTCTGATGATGACTCATTTGCATCGAATTTTTCTTTTCCGGCAGGCTCGGTGGACGGTGATTGTCCGGATAATAATGATTTCATTTATGAGGCTAATAATGTCACAATGATGAGGGAGGCGGATCTTGTGGATAATCGAGATGGTGATGATGAACAGTTGTTGAGAATTGGAAAGGGTGTGGACGTGGAGCATGTTGCATGCAAGGCAGTTAAGGATAATTTAATTTGCACCATTAATCAAGGATTCTCAAAGACTGTAACAGTTCCAATGGGGCCTTCACCTATTGGACCCTTGCACACTACTAGTGTTTGTAGGCCCATTTCTTTGGGTCGGACCCTTGGCGAACAAAACTGTGGGTTGGATAAGAGCTGGGGCGTTTTGCAAAAGGGGGGTGTTAATAACGACTTGGGCCTCGTAGGTGTGCGTTCGGATGGGCCTGTGGGCGAGTCGGAATTTGATCTTCTTTGGTGGTTACGGGGTCTTGTGCTCACAGA
Organism: Calophaca sinica; assembly: GCA_037113605.1. Taxonomy (NCBI): domain Eukaryota; kingdom Viridiplantae; phylum Streptophyta; class Magnoliopsida; order Fabales; family Fabaceae; genus Calophaca; species Calophaca sinica. Next base: position 48,273,088 of record CM073735.1, read on the forward strand.
ATGTTGGTGAGGTGGGACTCATAACCCCAATGGTGCATTGGATGGTGATGGTTGTTCTTCATCTAGGACAATGACTACCCCTTTTGTCACGATTAGAAGAAAAAGGAAAGCAAACACAAAGGGTTTCTACTAGCTCGAGATCTGAAGCGATGCTTGCCTTCAACCTGGTAGAATCGGTGTGCAGATTTCATCCCATTCAAGCGCTACAACAGTGTGATGGTAATTGGAGGAACTTTGCGTTTTCAATGGAGGAGAAAATTTGGGCACAAGCCTCCGCTTTGGGTGTCACTGGGAAAGAGAAGGAGGAAGTCTACATTGCTGAAATTAAGTCATTGGAGACTGGTGAAAAAGAGGCATGGGCGAGAGGAGACCAAGGCGATCTCTATGAAGATTTTTTCACTCAATGCAAGAGGGGTGTGCGACCGATCAAAGAGGAGCAGGATTCGGTCTGTCATAATCTCAGGTAATTTTGAGGTTTGCTTTATTCAAGAAACTAAGTGTACAAAGATGCTGGATAGTATAGTTTTTAGTATGTGGGGTGGTAATGATGTAGACTGGGTGGCAACTGACTCCGTGGGCCTATCCGGAGGACAGCTTTTGATGTGGAAGAAGGGGTTGTTCACTGTGATTAGTCAATTTTGGGGTGATGGTTTATTGGGTTTGTCTGTTAATTGTGGAAATGCAATAAAGCCATTGTATCTTGTTAATATATATTCAGCATGCTCTATGGAAGGTAAACGTAGGTTATGGAGGGATTTGGTGGATCTTAAGAGGATCGCTTACATTGGGGACCGTGTCTATCTGGTGATTTCAATCTTTGTGGTTAATTCTAGTGAGAGAAAGGGTCGTAGTTGTCGGGATAGTCGTGAGGAGATGGTAGAATTTAGACAATTTATGGAAGATATCTGGTGATTGATGTTCCTATTTGGGGAAAAAATTTACATGGTTTAGCTCTGACGGAACTGCTATGAGTAGGTTGGATAGATTCTTATTGTCTGATGAGGTTATCAAAGATTGGAAGGTTTCTGCTCAATGGGTGGGGAACAGAGATGTCTCAGATCACTGCCCAATCTGGCTCAAATGTGACGAGCAAGATTGGGGGCCAAAACCTTTTCGATTCAACAACTGCTGGCTGGAACATCATAGTTTTGCTCAATTTGTGAGGAATTGTTGGCTAGGATATCAGGTGGAGGGGTGGAAAGGGCATGTGTTAAAGGAGAAACTTAAACTGTTAAAAAATCATCTAAGGCAGTGGAATAGAGAAGAGTTTGGGATCTTGGATTTGAATATTGAGAATACTGATGGCTGAACCCAGATGCTTTAGAGGATGAGTTGGTGGGGTGGAGATCTAAATCTGGGCGTCTGAAAAACTCTTCTGAGGACATTTTTGGCGACAAATTAGATTTAAAGACAGCCTTCTTCTGCAAAAGTCTAGAGCAAAATGGACTCTTGAGGGTGACTCAAACTCTCGGTACTTTCATGCTTGCATAAAAGGGAGGAGGAGGAGAAATCAATTGTCCGCATTAAAGGCGGGAGATAGATGGTTAGAAAATGTGGCTGATGTTAAGACGGAAGTTTGGCAGCATTTTCAGTGTCACTTTGCTAGACCAAATCACTTTCAAAGACCCACTCTAGATGGTGTTGTCTTCTCTCAAATTTCGGCCCAAGATAATGATTTGCTTGTGGCCCCGGTCTCAGCTGAGGAATTGCGAGATATTGTTTGGAATTGTGATGGCAACAAGAGCCCGGGCCCGGATGGGTTTAATTTCTCATTTTTCCGGGGATGTTGGGACATGGTCAAAGATGAGGTCTTAGCCTTTATTCATGAGTTTCAACAGAATGCAAAGCTTCCTAAAGCGGTCACAGCAGCATTTCTTGCCCTTGTTCCCAAATCAGAGCACCCTCAATCTTTGCATGAGTATAGGCCAATTTCGTTGATTAGCAGCTTATATAAAATTGTCTCAAAATTGTTAGCAGGTCGTTTGAAGAAGGTGTTAGGTGGGATTATCTCCCCATGTCAAACGGCGTTTCTACCTAATAGACAGATTCTTGATGGAGTTCTTACAGCTAATGAATTAGTTGATCTAGCTAAGCGGAGAAAGGATAAATGTTTGCTATTCAAGGTTGATTTCGAGAAGGCATACGACTCTGTGGATTGGGAGTATCTGGACTATATGCTGATTCGTATGGGGTTTGGTAGTGTCTGGAGGGGGTGGATTAGAGCCTGTGTCAGGTCGTGCTCCATGTCGGTACTAGTTAATGGGAGCCCAACAACGGAGTTCTTGATTCAGCGTGGTTTACGCCAGGGTGATCCGTTGGCTCCGTTCTTGTTCCTAATTCTTTGCGAGAGGGGTGACGGGTTTGGTGCGAATCTTTGTGGAAGGGGGACAAATTAGCCCTTATAAAGTATCTAGTGATTTATCGTTTCCGGTGTTGCAATATGCAGATGATACGTTGCTACTTTGTGAACCAAATTGGGACAATCTGTGGGGCATTAAAGCTATATTACGTGGTCTTGAATTAGTGTCGGGGGTGAGAGTCAACTTTAATAAAAGCCACTGTTAGAGATCAATTTGGATGAATCTTTTCTTGATCGCCTTTGCTTTCTCAAGCTGTTCTATTGGGGTTTTCCATTCAAGTTCTTGGGGTTACTGGGTGGGGCCAGCCCTAGAAGGCGTGGTACTGGAATTACGTGGTGGAGTAATTGCAGACGAGCCTTTCAAATTGGAAGCGCCCTCAATTGTCTATTGGGGCCAGAGCCACGTTGATCAACTCAGTCCTCACAAGTCTGCCGGTATATTTTTTCTCCTTTTTAAAGCTCCAAAGAAAATATTGAAGAAGCTAATTAGTATTGAGAGGAATTTTACGTGGGGTGGAGCTGTGGATAAGAAAAATATTTCTTTGGGTTAGTTGGGAGAATGTGTGCAAACCAAAGAGTTTAGGTGGCTTGGGTATCAAGCATTTGGAGGTATTTTATTTAAGCTTATTGAGTAAGTGGAAATGGCGATGCCTTAATGATCACGGAACTATTTGGTTTAATCTACTTGATTTAAATCGGCCCCTTGGAGAGAGAATTTTGGATGGTGGCGGTGGACCGTCGGAGTTCCATCCGTGGAGGGACTTGGTCTTGACCAATTGTGGATGTTCAAGGATAATATAGAGATGCATTTAGGTGATGGAAAATCTGGGAGATTTTGGGTGGATTGGTGGGTGGGGAATGGTGCTTTGAAGGATTTATTTTGGATTTATTTCACTCACTAAACACAAGAATGGGAGGATATGCGACGCAGGAGGCTGGTTGATAATGTGTGGTCTTGGAAATGGGAGTGGAGACGTGCTCTTAATCAGCAGGAACAGGTTAGGTTGGTTGAGTTGTCAGAATTATTGTTGGGATGCGTGCCTTCTAATGATCTTAAGGATGAGTGGTTGTGGCGGATAACTGAATCTAGGATTTTTAGTTGCCGGTCTGCTTATTCAAGCCTTACGGAGCGGGAACACATTGAAACTGAGACTACTTTGGCGCTGGCATTCAAACGTCTATGGGAAACTTCTATCCCTTCCAAGATATCAGTGTTTGTTTGGAGATTACTGCAGGATCGTATTCCTACACGGGAGGCACTAACACATCGAGGTATTATTCCAAGTACCAATAACCAAAGTTGTGTTTTATGTTCTCAAGTTATTGAATCTGGGGACCACTTGTTTTGTACTTGTAATGTCTCATATAATATTTGGAGGAGCGTGGGCGAGTGGATTGGCTTCCATAGCGTGTGGTGTGAGAACGTGGTAGATAATTTCATAGCATTTAATCCCCCCGTGCGTGGAAAAAAGGGAAGGAAAGTTAAGCATCTTATCTGGTGTGCAGTGGTATGGGTAATTTGGTCGGCTAGGAACAAGGTTATTTTTGATGGGGAACAAGCTGACCCTCAACTACTCTTGTCTAAAATTAAAATGTTTTCTTGGCGTTGGTTTATGTATAGGGAGGGTAGACATTTGGATTGGACATACTCTGAGTGGTGTGTGAACCCGTTGGAGTGTTGTAGTTCAATTTAAATTTTTTGCCAGGTGATGTTGTGGTTAATGGATTGGTGGGGGTTTACAGCTTTGGCTTTGCTTCAGGATGGTCGACACCTTGGTTGGGGTTGGCGTTGATTGTTGGTCCATGTGTCTTGGATGGTTACTTGAATTGGATGGCTTTCGACGCCTAGGTGCTGATGGAGTTTATCTTGCTTTGGCTATTGGATGCTATTTGGTAGGTGGGGGCGTGGAGGATGATTGGCTGGGAGTGTGTTGGTTTTTTTTTGAGTGCAGGTTGCTTGATATTTGGAGTGGTGTTATTGGATATTGGTGGTTTGGAAATATAGAGTGGAACTATTGCTGGGAGTATGTTGCTTGATTTTGTTGGGGTCGTTTATGGAGGCCTATGTGGAACTACTCCTTCGGAATCATTAGGGAACATTTTGGTGTTTGATTATTTTATTGTGAGGGGTTGGTTGATGTACTCTTCTTCCCCTCTTGGTCTTTTTCCCAATGGGTTTTGGCTTTGAGGGGTTTTAATGAGGCACTTCCTTCCCTAAACTTTTGTATATATGGGCTTGGAGTACCCCTTGTACTCTTTTCTTAATAGACTCTTTTGCTTATCAAAAAAAAAAATATAATGCTCTTTTGGTTTTATGAATTAAATTTATATTTTATTGTAAAAAAAAGTTCCATACAATATTCCAACAAAAAGTTTCTTGCTGCTACTTCATTGCTTTCGAATTAGGTGCAGATATGATTACATGTTTAAATTTAAATTTGTTATTCATATTAGAATGTGTAAATAATCTTTTATTTTTAGAATTTGTATAGTAGATACTCTCTTGATTTGTATAGGAGATACTCTCTTGATTTACTTAGCAAAATTATAGCCAAGAGATTATCTAGAATTTTGTATATATATATTATTTGGAAAATCAATGAAACGATCACGCAAACAATTCTATTATGGTATCAGACTAGGCACACGTTTCTCTCCTCCATCTAACCCTAACTGAAACACCTGCCGTCCCTTCTTCTTCTTTTTTGCGTCCTCCACCACCATGACTCCTCCCTCTCCTACCACTCCTCTTCCTCCTAATCTCCCTCATCCCACTCTTGCGAAACAAAACATCAACAGCTTTATCAAAGTCACCTTAGACATTGAAAAGGGTCAATATGTTACGTGGTCGGAGCTCTTCAAAATCCATGCTAGAGCTTATCAAGTTCTAGATCATATCATTCCTTCCCCAAAGGAAAAGGCGACGCCGGGTTCCTCTACTAAAGACACGAATCTCGACCTCTAGTTACGTGTTGACGCCGCTGTTCTACAATGGATCTACGGCACTATCTCTGAAGACCTTCTCAACACCATCCTTGAACGTGATTCGACTGCCGAACTTGCATGGATTAGGTTAAGGGATATTTTCTCTGACAACAAAAACTCTAGGGCTCTCTACCTAGAACAAGAATTCTCGCAGGATCAAATGGCACATTTTGTTGATGCCTCGTCGTACTGTCAACATCTGAAGTCGCTTTCGGATCAACTATCCAATGTCGGCGCCTGTGTCGAATGAAAGGTTGGTACTTCAACTCGTTTCGGGTTTAACTGATGCTTATGCTAGTGTTGGATCACAGATTCGTCATGGAGATTCTCTTCCCCCTTTTTACAAAGCTCGATCTATGCTCGTCTTGGAGGAAACGGCAAGGGCAAAAAAGGCGGCAAACTCCACTGATAATTCTGCATTCTTTACCTTTCAAGCTAAGAACTCGAATGGCAACACGGCTGGAAATTCATCCAACCGTAACAACCGCAGCATCAGCAGAGGCTACACCAACCGCGGTGGCAAAGGAGGTGGAGCTAGCAGCCGCGGTGGCAAGGGAAAGGGGAGAGGCGGTGGCCGTGGGGCCCAACCACAGCATCAGCAGCTCCCCTCGGTGTGGAAGCCGAACTCTACACAGTAGCAGCAGTGGGCCTTTCCACCTTGGGCTGGGTCGTGGCAACCCTGGGTGACCCCCCCATGCCCATATCCCACTGCAGCAAATTGGCAGATGCAACCCACTTCTAACCGTGGACAAAGTCCACTTGGGCCGAGACCTCAACAGGCCCACATGGCAGCAACCACTCAGCATGCCCAAACTTCTTATGCTCTAACAGATATTCAAGCTGCTATGCACACTCTCTCAATTGCTCCTCCTGATGATCAATGGTACATGGACACCGGAGCCACTTCTCACATGACTGCAAACGGAGGTACTCTTACGTCTTATCTAAATATGAGCAATAATCGTAATATTACTGTTGGTAGTGGCCATACTATTCCAATTATTGGCTGTGGAAATGCATTATTACCCAATCCCCATCCCCCTTTAACCTTGAATAATGTCCTGCATGCCCCTAAATTGATTAAAAATCTTGTCTCTGTGAGGAAATTTACCATTGACAATGATGTTTCTGTTGAATTTGATCCTTTCGGTTTTTCTGTGAAGGATTTTCAGACGGGGATGCATTTAATGAGATGTAACAGCTTGGGTGACATATATCCAATTACCACAAGACCAAACATTGGAAATTCACCACCATCTACCTTTGCCGCTTTGTCTCCTGAAATCTGGCATAGTCGTTTAGGACACCCATGAGCCCCTGTTTTAAGCTCCCTTCGCCAAAACAATTTCATTATTTGCAATAAATTTCGGGATAATTTCTTTTGTCATTCATGTCCTCTTGGGAAACAAGTTAAATTACCTTTTTCTGACTCTTTATCATATACTTCTTTGCCATTTGATATTGTGCATAGTGATCTCTGGTCATCGCCTATTCTTAGTTCAGGTGGACATCGTTATTATGTTTTATTTCTTGATGATTTCACGAATTTTCTATGGACTTTTCTCATTGCCAATAAATCTCAAGTGCATTCTATTTTTCTTTCTTTTCGTACTCACATTAAAACACAATTTGAAAAGGAGATTAAATGTTTTCAATGTGACAATGGAAGGGAGTACGACAATGGACCTTTTCATAAATTTTGTGAATTAAATAGAATGACTTTTCGATTTTCTTGCCCTCATACATCTCCTCAAAATGGAAAAGCCAAAAAAAAAATTCGTACCATAAATAACATCATCCGAACCCTCCTTGCTCATGCTTCTCTACCATCCTCTTTTTGGCATCATGCACTACAAATAGCCACTTATCTCCTCAACATACTCCATAACAAAAAGCTTGCTCTCCAAACACCCACCAAAATTCTCTACCAAAAAGACCCGTCCTACTCTCACCTTCGGGTTTTTGGGTGCTTATGTTATCCTCTTCTTCCATCTACTTCTAGAAATAAATTGCAAGCTCGATCAACACCATGTGTTTTCTTGGGGTATCCATCGAATCATAGAGGTTATAAGTGTTATGATTTATCGAGTCGTAAGATAATTGTTTCGAGGCATGTCATTTTTGATGAAAATACTTTCCCTTTTTCTGAATTACATACTCATACATCTTCTACTTATGAGTTTTTGGATGCAGGCTTGGCACCTCTTCTTCACTCACCTAATCCACCCACGACCACCACTCATGAAGCCCAATCTTCTCCTGCCCAAGTCGCTGACTCACCGGCCCAAACCACACCTCCTATGCAGGCCCACCAAATACAAACCTCCCCCAACACATCTCCTACTCGGACCTCATCACCTCAAGCCTCACCGACCGAACCAACCTCTCCTAATAGCCCAAACCGATCCACTACACGGACCGCATCCCCTTCGCCGACAAATCAACCCAACACTCACAGTCCATCACAGCCAGTGCAAACCAACCCACTTGCCAATCCACCAACCTCTCCTCAAATGACAACAAGAGCCTAACATGGAATTTTTAAGCCAAGAAAACTTCTTAATCTTCACACTTCGGCTAAAAACTTCATTTCTCCTTGCCCACCAATCCCATTAATGCATTAAATGATCATAATTGGAAAATGGCCATGAAAGACGAATACGATGCTCTTATTGAAAATAAGACGTGGGAATTAGTACCACGTCCAGTTAATGCTAATGTCATTCGAAGTTTGTGGATTTTCAGGCATAAGAAGAAATCTGACGGTTCTTTTGAGCGGCATAAAGCCCAACTTATAGGTGATGGCGCAAGTCAATAAACTGGCATCGATTGTGGTGAGACTTTCAGTCCAGTGGTCAAACAGACAACTATTCGGACGGTACTAAGCATTGCTTTATCTAAATCTTGGTGTCTTAATCAATTAGATGTAAAGAACGCTTTTTTGCGTGGAAATCTCGATGAAACTGTCTATATGCACCAACCTTCTGGCTTCCGAGATTCTAAACACCCTGATTATGTATGTTTGCTAAAGAAGTCTCTCTATGGGCTTAAGAAAGCCCCTCGTGCTTGGTACCAGCGCTTTGCTGATTATGTGGCTACTTTGGGTTTCTTTCACAGCATTTCAGATCATTCTGTATTCATTTATCGTCGGGGGAACGATATGGCATATATTCTTCTTTATATGGATGACATTATTCTTGCTGCGTCTTTAGATGCTCTTCGTCAATCCATAATGTCTAAGCTTAGTTCTGAGTTTGCTATGAAGGATCTGGGTCCTCTAAGTTATTTTCTGGGCATCTCTGTTACATGACATTCAGGAGGTCTTTTTCTTTCACATAAGAAATATGCGAAAGAAATTATTGAGCGGGCCGGTATGTCTTCTTGCAAGCCATCTCATACACCAGTGGACACAAAAGCAAAACTCAGTATCTCTTCAGGTAATCCCTATCATGATCTAACTGAGTATCGCAGTCTTGCCGGAGCCTTACAATATTTGACTTTCACGAGACCGGATATTTCCTATGTTGTTCAGCAAATATGTTTGTTTATGCATGACCCGAGAACACAACACATGTCTGCTTTGAAGCGAATCATTCGCTATATTCAGGGTACTCTCGATTTCGGTCTCCATATTTATCCCTCTTCAATTAATAAGCTCATTTCATACACCGACGCAGATCGGGTGGATGTCCGCACACCGCACGGCCGACTTCGCTATTGTGTCTATCTTGGGGATAACTTGATTTCATGGTCTGCGAAAAGACAACCTACTTTGTCCCTGGTCGATCTTTGAAATGGCCGAGTAGTGGGGTGGCTAATGTTGTCTCTGAATCTGTTGGATTGAAACTTACTTTGGAGCTACATTGTCCTATTACAAAGCCACTTTAGTCTATTGTGACAACGTTAGTGTAGTATACCTTCCGTAAGAACCCGCTCAACATCAACGCACTAAGCACATTGAGATGGATATTCATTTTGTGCGTGAGAAAGTCGCTCGTGGTCAAGTTCGTGTTCTACATGTCCCTTCGCGTTATCAGATTGCAAATATATTCACTAAGGGACTTCCGCTGCAACTCTTTGATGATTTTCGAGATAGTATCAACATTCGGCAACTCCCGTTTCGACTAGGGGGTGTATTAGAATATGTAAATAATCTTTTATTTTTAGAATTTGTATAGGAGATACTCTCTTGATTTGTATAGGAGATACTCTCTTGATTTACTTAGCAAGATTATAGCCAAGAGATTATCTAGAATTTTGTATATATTATTTAGAAAATCAATGAAACGATCACACAAAAATTCTATTAATTCATACACAATTTTTTTAATATAACATGGGTGCCATTTACAATACACAAAATGCCCCTTTGTGTATCGATAGTGGTGCCGCATGGGTGGTCGAAATAGATTCACGTGAGGTAGGGGAGGGTTTTGCCGAAACAGGGATGGATTGGAGGATGGGATTGGTGCGGCAACAGTACAATGCAGCAAAGGGGTATAGGGGAAGGGTAGTGCGACATAAAAGCTAGGAGGAAAATGGCGACAAGTAGAGTGGGACGACTGTCGACAGCAGCAAAAATGGCGAGTTTTTGCTCGTTTGCTTTAAGTGTCACCAATAACATGAACTTCTTTATACTAAAGTTAGGATCTAACTTTAGGGTAAAAAGTGAAAAATTATAGTCATCGTTGAAAAAGCAATAGTTATGATTATGATCGTATGTATGTATTTATATATATATAACAATTTACAAATATATTTATTTATTATGAATAATCTACAAATTCATTTAAATCTAAACCGATAATTTTCCGTTTAATAGTTATAATTTGTTTCACTTTTATCGTCTAAAGTGAATCTCTCTGTTACGATAAAAATCCACATTATCTCTACCCAAAAAAAGTTGCAAACCTTAATATGTCGGGTCTTAAATCAAACATATCACCAAAAATACTCGATAAGTTAGACTACATTTCTAAGGTCGGAAACATATTTTGTAAATGTAGAGAGTACCTAACTACTCACTCAAACTTTAAGTTAGAGTTCGTCAAAAGATAAGCTAATATGGTTTATCATAATTTAGCTAGAGCGTCTATATATAACGCTAGCTCTTTCAATTATCTGGATATCCACTCTAGTTGATGATATGAAATAATTTTATTTCCCTTAAAAAAAAGAGATATCGGTATTATTATTATTATTATTATTATTATTATTATTATTATTATTATTATTTCAATACCATTATGGTTTTGATTTATGTGAAAATTGATCCTGTGATTATTTGGGCTTGCAACATAGAGAAGAAGATTTACCATGGCGTAATAATAGACAAATAAGCGATAGCCCAATCCAACATGAATATAAGGCTAGGCCGTAAATGTGAGGTTGTGGCTAGTTACACCATCTAATAGACTAGTTACACCCCTTGACACCTTTTTACTATTTTTCATTCCAAAAATACCCCTAATGTCGTATTTAATTTTCAAACATAAGCTCACACCTACATCTCTCTCTCTCTCTCACCCCACTTAGGAAATATGATTCTTGCGTTTTTTTTCTGCATCTAGGTATCGTACGTGAACTCAGCTCACGTATGTGTACTTTAGATGTTTAACACGTACGCAAGCTGAGTTCACGTACACATACGTGAACTGAGTTAACATATATGTACATGTATTCAGCTTGCGTAAATTAAAAGCACACGTTTAGTGTGTACGTGAACTTAGTCTGTATACGTTAAAAGTACATGTTTAGTACATACACGAACTCAATTTGCGTGCATTAAAAGCACATGTTTAGTGTATACGCAAATTAAGTTGACGTACACATACTTGAACTCAGCTCAACTATCTCTACATGAACTCAGTTTGCGTACGTTAAAAGTACATGTTTAGTGTCTCAGTTCACGTATACCCCTAAAACGTAGAAAAAAAATACAGCGAAAACGTAAACTAACATATATGAAAAACATCAAATCCGACAGGGTGCGAAAAGCCCAAGGAAGATGGGTGTGTGTTTTGGAGAGGAAAGGGTAGAGAGAGAAAGAGGTTTTGGTGTGTTTGAAAAATTTGAAACAAGCTTGAGGATATTTTGGTATTTTCGATGTTCTAAAAAGCTATTAAGGGTGTAACTAGGAATCAATGGGGTGTAACTAGCCGCAAACTAAATGTGATTATCCTTTTGTGGGGCTAGAAGGCTGTATTGGGGATTGCTATTTGCACCCATTTTTACTGATATTCCCCAAAAACTTTTCATTTTCCCTAGGTACCCATGCACCCTCCCGTTTTCCTCACACTTCTTGCAACCTTCACCCCATTCCCCTCAACCGAAGCCCCTTACCTAGACCCCTTTCTCCAATCTTATTCCCCTTGTTTTACTCGCTCCCAATTGTGACAACCTCATCGTTGTTCATCCTCGTGCTCATTCTCATTAGATAGTTGTTTTCGTCTGTTTTTTTCCTCTAAAATTTGACAGTCTCCAAAACTTTATTTCCAATTAAGCTTTTGAACTTTGACTCCCTGGAGGCTTTTTTTTTTAATTTCATAAGTATACGTCTGGAACCCATTCAGAAAAGTGTATGAATTCATGATGTATACATTAGGAAATTCAAATTCAAAATAAAAAAGTCATCCAAAAGTATACATCAGAACTTATGTTTTACTGCATCCGTAAGTATATTTTCAGAGGCCAATTATTTGTCTTGCATATGTAAACTTTCGCATGTTGTTGATCCTACTTCCGGAGTTATAATTTTGGTAGGTACTGAAGTTTTGATAAATAAATTAGTTAATGCATTTTACATTGTGCATATATGGCACTAATTAGAGGATGACATGTTGGACCACGTCAGAGGCCAACAGCCTCTGTACGCAGACATACGATGGGGCAACAACCTTTGCACGTCTGTCGAACACTGGTGCCAACGGTTGAGGGAAACCCATCTAGGGTAGGTACTTGCAGAGGCTGTTTGGCACGTCGCGAAGGATGGTGACATATTAGAGGACAACTCCAATTTTGCCCAGCCTCATCTGGCAAGTTAGTATTAACTTATTTTATTTTGTGTATTAATTCACTTGTTTTTAATGTTTACTTAATTTATTAAGTTGTTGTTCGTAGGTGATGATCACGAGGATCTGGGATATCCTCTAGGGTATGCTTGACAGAGGGGAGAATCGAGAAGGATCCCCAACAGAGTGTACAACAGGCAATAGTTAAGGCGCATAATGCGTTCATTTATCAAAGGAGGAAGGGTACCCGATTAGCACAATGACTTTGTTTTCATTATTTTTTTATGTTCGAATATGATCCGGAGTAGCCAAAGGCCCACTCCGCACTGGGCCGATCCGGCACAACAAGGGAATTTCGCCCCGAAACAACACCACCCCGAACAGGCCCAAGGCCCACTTCAGCCAACCAATCCGACCCAGGAGTTATGTTCTCATGGCAACAAATACTAGGGATCACATCGTCACGGCGCGAGACCCTAGAGTACAAAGCATTGCAGCGCTAGTCCTAAAGCAACCTTATCCACACGCAACCCTAGAATCAACATCGACCATTGGATACATCCAACGGCTGATAATCGATCTACGGTTACTCGAGAATATCCACACGTCAGCAACCTGACCTCACCTATAAAAGGTCCATGACCTAATCAATAAAGATACGCACTGTTCATTTCCTTACTTCACCCACCTGACATCGACTGCATCTGAGTGTAGAGCACCCTCCGTCGTGTTTCGCCTGCTCGTGGTTCCACTTCGGTCACCTCCGAGATCCACATCAGATCAGAATATAATATCTTGGTATTTTATTGTATTTAGTTTGCCTTGAGCATTTTTTCCAGTCAATTTTAAATTTTAAACATTAAATGAAAAGTTAAAAAAAAAAAAAAAAAAAACTTCTGATCGAGGGAAATAATGAAGGCATTGTAAGTTTGGCTTTCAATTGGCGTTTTCCATCAACAAACAACAAACAGTAGATAAGTTAAGACATTCTGATGTTGGGAAATAATAAATGCAGGACCACCATAGCTTTTGAATTGGCGCTTTCCTTCAACAAGCAAATGGTCCATAATGTAAGATGTTTTCAACTTGGCATTGATATGCAACTGGAGAAAAACAAAAACCTTGACATTGACATAGGAAGATGCAGTGTAGCACAATACCATTTTTCACTAGTCAATCGCGTTCATAGTACTCCCTCCGTCCTAATACATGTCACATTTGTAAAAAAAAATTATCTCAAAATATATGTCATTTTTTATTTTCAATGTAATATTAAATGCTTTCTGTCAATTGTACCCTTAAATACTCCAATTTACATTTATAACAATAGTTAATACACCAATGGTTAATAAGGTTAATTTAGTAAAATTATCACTTCCTTTCTTTCATTTATTGTTTTTCTTAAAATGTGTGATTTAAGTAACTATGACATATATATTAGGACGGAGGGAGTAGTCATGTTCATCCTAGATGGAGTTGAAAAATGGCTATAAGACAAGCTAGGTTTGAAATACTACCTTCGTCCCCATCATTCCTATATATAAGACCTTTTTGACTAAATCACATAAATTAAAAAAATTAGTTAGTGCATTAAATTTGTCAACAATGTGTATTATTTTTTCAAAATCACCGTTCAATTATTAGAACTCATATTTTTCCAATACTCTTAAGAGAGAGAATGGTCACCCCATTAATTAAAAGTATTCTTGTAAAAAAATAATTAATAAACTTAGTAATTTGAAAAAAGTCTTATTTTTCAAAAGGGTTTATATATTGGGACGGAGGTAATATATGCTAGTTAAAGATTTGTAGGTATAGAAGGAGTGAAAAGGCTCAGAAAAGGTTACGCAGAAATTTAATAGCAGTATACACGTTAAGACTGAAAAAGAATATGATTATGCAGTATAAACTAAAGAGAAAATATGTATATAATTGGGAGAACAATACATGTGAGCTGCGAAAAGGAGGAATCACCCATCGATTAGCAAAATAATTGTTGCTATTCATGAGCTATATCAGCATTTTATCCAAATCAAAATTTGATGGTTAATACAATTTCCTCCAACCTGTTTTATTGTTACATATATTTTGAGTTATTTTTCACAATACACGTGGTAAAATGTAAGCTGAGTCCTGGATTAGTAAAGGAATCAGTGAGCTTTAGATGTAGAAGATTTAAGCAACAATATTTCACTAACCAAGCTATCAAGGAAACAATAAGAGGAACCACCTTTCAAGCAAGCATTTGCCTTTTCCTTTAAATTTAAGATATTCTCTCTAATCTCGTTCGCTTCATCCCCAAGCAATAGTTTTCTAATGGCTTTCTCTACCTCTCCTCTTTCTAGCTTATTCTGTAATTGCACCCCAACCTTCCAAACATCACTCACATACTTGGCATTCACCTTTTGGTCTGCAAAAGATGGCATAGAAATCATTGGAACCCCTTCACATACACTCTCCAAAGTTGAGTTCCAACCATTATGAGTCCAAAATGCTCCCACTGATGGATGCTTCAGCACTTGTTCTTGAGGTGCCCATTTGACAATGTAGCCTCTTCCTCCCAAATTCTCTAGAAACCCAATTGGCAATGGTTCAAGCCATTCTGAGCCACGGATTATCCCGGGTCGAATCACCCACAAGAAGGGCTGGTTGCTGTTGGCTAACCCCCAAGCTATCTCCAAGAACTCATCCTCACTTATTGCTACAATACTTCCAAAACTGACATAAACAACACTTTTATGTTCTCGTCTGTCTAACCAAGAGATGCAGCTTTTGTCTGGGGTCAATAAGCTTGTTGAAGTTGAGCTAGCAAGAAAGTACTTATGAAAAGGGCCTATAGGGTACATTGGTACAGAAAATTCTTGGCGCAGTTTTACAAGTGCAGATGATTCCAACTCTTCAAAGGTATTCAAAATAACCCCTGAAGATGCTTTGTACTCATCGACATGGCGACAAACTCGTTTATAAAATGCCTCAGGATCTTGTGATTGAAACACAGGAAGGTCTTTCACTTTGAGTGGTGGAAGATCTACAACAGGTTCCTCCAATCTAGATTCTAGATTTTCAACAAAGTTAAACATGAAAATTTTAGACCCTCTCATCTCAGGACTCAAGTGCATGTTGCTTCAAATTGCACTTTGAAAAGAAAATAAATCAACAAAAAAGCAAAATTACATAAATATAGAAAGCAAAACAAAACTTAACAACTTCAATTTCTGAGGCAAAGAAGGCAAGCAAAGTTTTTATTTTTAAACTGAAATAACTATATTTATTCATAAAAAAAAAATTATAAAAAATGTATAATTAACAATCTATTGTTTTATGCACAAACAAAAAACCCACTGTACAGTGTATAGGTATCAAACTAAAAAACAAAAAAATCTCTTTCCTTTTAACTCACAAACCCTCCTTTGCAGAAATCGATTGCATTATGCTATTGTTAGCCAGTTAATAAAAACGTAAAAAAAGATGGAATTTTTATGAAAAGTGTACAAATGTTGAAGAACTCACCTTGAACAGGAAAGTAACCGTTTTCTCTTAAAAGGGGGAACGAGGCATAAACAAGAAAGGAGGCGGCCCCACCAGTCCTGAGAAGGAGACGAGGAAGTCGAAACTCATCGCAAACAGCTTGAGTGCAATAAAGGGAAGGGTCGGCGATGAAGCAAGCAACAGGATCCTTATCCTGTGACAGCAACACAGCCAAGCATTCCATCAAAGGCTGTGCGCATCTGATGTTGATGAGTTCGGTGAGGGCCACGGCATCCACCGTGGAGGAGGCTTCCGTATCGGACAAGGCATCGTCGATGACGTGGAAGGTGAAGTGAGGGAAAGAAGAAGGGTCGGGTGAGTTGAAGATGGTGTGAACGATGGCGATGGAGAAACCCTTTGAGTAGAGGATGTGTGCGAGTTGGAGTAAGGGTGTTATGTGGCCTTGAAATGGTAATGGCATCAGCACTAATCTGTGCCCTTTCCCTCTCTGTTTTTCGGCCTCCATTTACACTGTTACGTCAGTCAGGGGGGAGATTTCGGATGAATGATATGTTCTCTTCTTTTTTTAATTGTATTCATCTGACAGTGAACAACACAGGTAATGAAAACTACAAAGGATATGGAGGTCATAAAGAGAAATTAGGAAGGAAAATAATACAGCAACAGATTTCTTCAAAATCCTTTTTTATTTTTTTTATTCCAGCTCAAGGCTCCCACCATGTTACGTGGTACATCCTGATTAGAGTGGCAAAGTACGTCAGTGTGGTTGGGTCGGCTCAAATATACTGTACTTGATAAAATGGTAGGTATTGGACTCCAAAATTTGAGTCCGGTTTTTTTATCTGATGCGATGAAGTTTGTTTAAATTCGAGTTTGGGTCGGACTAGCTCGACCGGGTTTGGAGCGGTCCGCGTTACATGTCATTTTAATTTTATTTATCTTTTTTCCCATAAAAATCCCTTAAAATTTAGGTTAAAATATACTTTTGATCCCTTAATTTTATTTTGGTTTTTATTTTGGTTTCTTAATTAATTAAACTTTTATTTTGATCCCCTTAAGTTACGAAAATTACACCACTTTCGTCTCTTAGATATTTTACTTTTCATTTACATTTCTTAAGTTACAAAGTTACGCCACGTTCGTCCCTTAAGTTACAAAAATAACGACATATTCGTCTCTTCCGTCTGTAATCCCTTTAAATAATAAAGTCAAAATTATGCTTCTATCATTGTTCTTATTAATGAAGTAACATGATAAAAGGTAATGGAGCAAAAAAAAGAGTATCATTGACCTATACACACACAATAAAGGAATTACATACAGAAGGGATGAACTTATCATAACTTTTGTGACTTAAGAGACTAAAATAAAAGTTTAATTAATTAGATGACCAAAATAAAAACTAAAATAAAATTAACGACAAATAGTGTATTTTACTCTAAAATTTAAAAATATGGGCGGCTCTTCTGTTGAAACAGTGAAACTAAAGCCCTACCCATTTTCAATTTCTCTGTTGAAACTTGAAACCCTACCTAACGGCTCTCTTCTCTGGTTCCTTGTTGTCACCCTACAGTGAATGGTGAACTTACCCAAACCCATGTCGCTCAGTCTGTCGCCGCATCATGACCTCCCCCACAACAACGCGTTTTCATGACCCAGACAGTCACGGCGGCACCACCTTCACGGAATCACGAGTTTGTGCGATTTCATGATTCCTCTATTTCTTTCACTTTCCTCTTCATTTTCTTTTTGAATGCTTGGTGAATGAATGTAAGTTGACAAAGGGGTTTCAATTCATCCAATTTGTGCCCTTTAATCTTTTTGATATTTTGATCTTCTTGCTAAATACCCGAGTTTGAGCCATGCTGATTTTTTTCTCTTCCTTGAAACAAGTTTAACAGAAATGATAAACGAACATCTCAAATTTAACACCGTATGTCGACATCGTATGTCGATGTGTGTGTGCATGTGATTGAAAGAAAGAGAAACAATGATAAAAAAATTTGGGAACAGTGGATTTAGTAAAAAAAGACGGTGTCTCGACAACTTTTGGTTGTCAGTTTATCAATCCTCCAAGTTTAAGGTGCAGTGTGGTGATTCAAATTTGATCTCTTTTTTCCAATCTATGGCATCATCTAAGATACCATTTTGACTCGTAGAACCGAGTTGTCTTTAGTGCTGGAAACAGTGTCAATGATGCTAACGACAGACAAAAATTGGAAGGTTTGTTTGGATGAGTGGTATGTGATGGAATAGAGCGGAATGGGATGGAATGATTTATTAACTTAATTTTATAATTATTAATTTACTATTTACCCCTGTTGGTTGCTTTTTTACTCTTCACATTCACATGTAGTAACAACTTGCAACTCCTTTTCCCCCTTTCTTTGGGTGGCGCTAACCACACCCCCGAGTTTGCTGTTAACACCCCTGATATATTATAATTTTTTAAATACCAAAAATATCCTTACATTATTTTAAGTCACTTGAGTTGTAAAAACCAATTTTTTGGGTTCTACGTGATTTAAATTCATGTATCCTTACGTGATTTAAATTCACGTATGTGAAAACTAATTTTTTGGGTACTACATGAACTCAAATCACGTACACTGAAAACTAATTTTTTAGGCACTACGCAATTTAAATTCACGTAAGTGGAAAACCAATTTTTTATGCGTACGTGATCTCAAATCACGTTTAAATTCACGTATGTGAAAACTGATTTTTTAGGCTCTACGTGATTTACTCGTATGTGATCTCAAATCACGTATACTTATGTGATTTAAATTCACGTATGTGAAAACTGATTTTTAGGCCCTAGTGATTTAAATTCACGTAAGCCAAAAACTGATTTTTAGGCCCTAGTGATTTAAATTCCCCACAAAAAAAAACGCAAACGCCCGCGGTGCTCTATTCTTTCTTTCGTCTGTCCTTGCTTTTCAATTCCTTCGTTTTTCGTTGCCATTATTCCTCTATCTTTTTTATTTTTTTTTTGGGTTACAGCCATTATTCCTCTATCTTTGTTTTTTTTTATTGGTTACATAGAGGGAGACTTGAGGGAGAAAAAAATTGATGTTTAAATTCCTCTATCACAGGATATTGGTTCAAGAGAGAGACTTGAGGGAGAGGGAGATCAGAGAGGGAGAAGGTATTGTGAGAGAGAGATGAGGGGAGGAAGAAGAAAGAAATCGGGAACGAGGGTGTGTGTACAGGAGCAACAGCGTGAGGGAAGAACGAGGGTGGGTGGGTTTTGAAAATTAAAATTGGGGACAGGGGTAATTTGGTCAATTTGTGTGTTTTAAATCTGACAGGGGGTGTGGTTAGCAAACTGGGGGGTGTGACTAGCAAGAGCCCTTTCTTTTTGCGCCCCACTTTTGCCTCCTCTCTCTCTCTTTCGTACTCTGTTCTTTTCAACATTTTCGTTTCCTTCTACGAGAACAGCGAGCTTTGGTTTTGTCACTTTTAGATATGGTTTTGTCATTTTTGATTTATTGTTTTAACCGTACGTAAATACTCTCTCGGTCTCATAATATATATCATATTTGGCAAAAATAATTGTCCCAAAATATATGTCACTTTTAATTTTCAATACAAAATTAAATGTTTGTTTGTCAATTATACTCTCAAGTACTCCATTTTGTATTTATGACAATAGTTAATACATCAATAGTTAATGGGGTTAATTTAGTAAAATTATCACTCTTTTTCTTTTATTTATTATTTTTTCTTAAACCGTGTGATTTGGTCAATTGTGATATATATTATAGGACGGGGGGAGTATTGTTTTGCCGTAAGTTTCTACTGATTTTTTTTTGTTTTGTTTAGAAATTGTTTTGATTGTTTATTTATATATTTATTGTAAAAGTTTTAAGACATTGAAATATAAATATCAGTTGCTTGTTTATTTATTTATTTACTGTAAGATAAAAATACAAATAAATTATTAAAAATTATAGAATGGAAGTACTCAGATACAAAGTTATGTTTTTTAACATGATATTTGTTTTATATTTATATACTATATTTGTGTATTGAAAATAAGGCTAAAAATGGAATTAAAAAGTCATAATCCATTCCATTCCGTCCACTTCTCAAACGATGGAATGAAAATTTTATTCCGTTTCATCATAAAATACCCAAACAATAAAATGAGAGTTTTGCTCCATTCCCTTCCACTCCGTTCTAATCCGTTTCGCTCCGCTCTGTTCATTTTAAAATATCAAAACATACCTTACCACTATGTACTCAAACTAATTTAATATTAGTATTGATATGACACAAAAGAAATTGAGTCTTCTCGACCAAAGAGTAAAAAGCCTAAAATCCTAACATATGATGTGTGGAACTCTTTTGATAATATTGATGTCAGTAAAAATGAGAAAGAAATGTGTAAATCCAAGTGGTGCGGAAAAGAATTGGTCTGTGCACCTAAAAATGGAACTATTCATTTAATCTGTCATAAAGATAGTTGTAAGTTTCATGTCAAATATCATAACGTGGGAGATATGCTTCTTGATGCGGAAGGAAAAATTGAAAACGAAAAAAAATTAACCTTAAGGCTAATCGTAAAATTGTAGCTTAATTGATTAACATTTTCACTTTTACTTTTTATTAGTACCTTAGGAATTCTAGTTAACATTTCCCTTAATACTTTTGCATAGAATGTAAGCAAACAAAAAAAATTGCATAATCATTTTAAAAGGTTTAGTTAAATAATGTTCCCTAGACTCAAATTCATCAATAATTAATCATTATTTATCTACTAAAAATCGTTGTAATTTCCTTTTTTATGTAAATAATTATGCTATATACAAGAAAAGAAAAAAGTAATTTATTAATTACATTTGATTTTTTTTTGATAAGCAAATGTTAGTGGTTAGTTTTTGTTACAGAGGGGAGGATTTTGTTAGTGACAAGGATCTGAGCCCTGCACCTCTTGCTTGCAACTCCTTCATGTCCCTTGACTCAACCACTGAGCCACCTACCTGGGACATATTTGATTTTTTTTTATTGTGATTTTCATATGAATAGTGTTTTCAGATAGTGACTTGTCATTTTTATCTACCGAAATTAATCATTGCAATTTCTTGGTGTAGTGGATACAAGAAAAGGAAAAGGAATTTAATAATTAAATTAATTTTTTCTTAATTATGATTTTAATTAGAATTGTGTTATGAAATACTCCCTCCGTTACCCAATATAAGTAAAAAAAATCTATGTATTTGATCCAAATTTGGACTAAATACATAGACTTTTTTATTTATATTGGGTAACAGATAGAGTAATGACTTGTCATTTTTATCTATCAAAGTAATTGAAATTTATTTGCGCTGTATTTTTTTATTTATTTTAATTCTTTAATTTAATCATTGCAATTTTATGGTGCAGTGGATACAAGAAAAGAAAAAGGAATTTAATAATTACATTTAGTTTTGTCTTTATTATGATTTTTATTAGAATTATATCATCAAATAATGGCTAGTCATTTTTATCTATCAAAGTAATTGAAGTTTCTTTGCACTGCTTTTTTTTATTTACATTAATTCTTTAATTTAATCATTGCAAATTTATGGTGCAGTGGATACAAGAAAAGAAAAAGGAATTTAATAATTACATTTAATTTTTTCTTTATTATGATTTTTATTGAAACTATTTTATCGAATAACGACTTGTCATTGTTTTTTGTTTTATGTTAGACTAAAGTTGCAAGCTCTTTGTCCTGGGAAGATAAAGTCACTACAAGCGTTAATCATCTCTCTCTGGATAGACTTGTTTGCTTAAGGACATCCTCATAGACAGACACATCAATGCAGCAAAGAAAGGGTCGTAGATTGTTGCTTATCCCTTTGCCACTACAAGGCCACATAAATCCAATGCTTCAGCTTGCACAAATGCTTCACTCAAATGGTTTTTCAATCACCATCATCCACACAAGTTTCAACTCTCCTAATCCTTCAAACTACCCTCACTTCAACTTCTGTTGTATCCAAGATGGTATATCAGAAAGTGAATCCTCTGCTTCGGATCTCTTAAATTTTGTCATTACACTCAACACTAGATGTGTAACGCCTTTCAAGGAGTGCTTGGGAAAGCTACTGTCTGATGTATCAGAAGAACCTATTGCTTGCTTGATCTCAGATGCTATGTGTTATTTCACTCAAGTTGCCCAGCTGACTTTAAGCTTCCAAGGATTGTGTTGAGAACTGGTGGAGTATCTTCCTTTGTTGCTTTTGCCGCCTTTCCATTTTTAAGAGAAAAAGGGTATATACCTATTCAAGGTTAGTTTCTGTTTTTGAAACGAATTTAGGTATGCTAATTTATACACAAAAATTTCAGAATAATATATCATAGGACATGAACTCTATTATGCACATAAGAAAATTTACATCAATTACATGTAACATGATATACTTTTTTTTTATAGGCAAATGTTAGTTGTTAGTAAGTTATGTTAGTAGTCAAGATTTGAACCCTGGACCTCCTTCCTCCAACTCTTTCAAATGTTTCAGCTCAACCACTTGAGCTACACCTTGGGAAAAATTTACATCAATTACATGTAACATGATATACTATTAAGGTATGTTTAGAAGGGGAGGGTTTTAATTTGGAGGACAAAAGGGAAGATAACTTTTATTTTAAATAAATATTTTTTAATATTATAATTTTCAGAATGGAAGGAATAAAATGATATAACTTATCATTTCACTTAATGTCGTAGTCAGTGTTTATTTTTATAAATATTACGTTATCTTTCTTAATTTTTTTAAAAAAATAATGCTTCATTCCCTTTCTCTTCAAAACAGATAGAGGGTTTTGGAAATAAAAAGAAGTGATTGACAATTTTATTTCAAGAAAATATGCTCTGTTTTAAAAAAGTTTTGAAATAAAAGTAACAATAAAAAGATAGATTATAACATAATATCTATTCTTGTTCGTTTTCATAAATAGTATGCAACTCTAAAATGAAAATTTACGCTCTCTTTGTCTCTAATTTTTCACCACAACCCTTCATCCAAATATAGACTTAGATGCTCAAGTGAGAAATATACACTTTAGTGAATAAAAAAAATGCATATGAGTGTGAATCGGTCATGACACTGATTTTTCGCAACTGCTAAAATTATACATGCATGGCATCGTATTGAGATTTACACTTTGCAGAAACTTCTATAACATTTTACATGAAGTCATTTTTTTAATGAAAAACTTGCTGGGAACTTTGTGGAATATCAGTATCTATCAACTATTGTCAATAGTCTATTGAGCATCGCTTTAAGTGTTTTGTTTCCTTTTTTTTCTTGGGTTACAAAAGTGGCTTATTATGTTTTATGTTTTATTTGGCCTAAAAAGTAAACCAAAATGTAAATGAGTTACGAAGAATATGTTAAAAGTGACAGAACTACGATCTAACACTAGCATCTTATCTAATCCATTTCTGCATGTTGCATTTAGAATCCAAATTGGAGGAAGCAGTTACAGAGCTACCACCACTCAGAGTGAAAGACTTACCTATGATCAACACAAAGGAGCCAGAGAAATACTACAAATTAATATGCAATTTCGTCAACGAGACCAAGGGCTCATTAGGTGTAATCTGGAACACCTTTGAAGAGTTAGAATCATCTGCACTAGCAACACTGAGCCAACAATTTTCAATTCCAATGTTCCCAATAGGCCCTTTTCACAAGTATTTTCCTTCTACATCTTCTTCTAGAAGCAGCTTAATACCACATGACCAAAATTGCATCTCATGGTTAGACAAACACACACCAAACTCTGTAGTCTATGTGAGTTTTGGGAGTGTTGCTGCAATAACTGAGGCAGAGTTCTTGGAAATAGCTTGGGGTTTGTCCAACAGCAACCGCCCATTTTTGTGGGTGGTTCGACCGGGACTAATCCGTGGCTCTGAATGGCTCGAACCCTTGCCAAGTGGGTTCGAGGAGAATTTAGAAGGCAGAGGGTGTATTGTGAAATGGGCTCCACAGCAAGAAGTTCTAGCTCACCCAGCTATTGGTTCATTTTGGACACACAATGGTTGGAATTCAACATTGGAGAGTATTTGTGAAGGGGTTCCTATGATATGCATGCCGTGTTTCGCAGACCAAAAGGTGAATGCTAGGTATGTGAGTCATGTTTGGAGGGTTGGATTGCAATTAGAGAATGGAGTGGGGAGAGGGGAAATTGAGAGGACAATTAGAAAACTGATGGAACTGGAAGCTAATGCTGAAGGGAATGAGATTAGAGATAGAGCCTTGAAATTGAAGGAAGTGGCAAGGGTTTGCATGGAACAAGGTGGCTCCTCTTGCTCTTCTTTGGAAGGCTTGGTTACTCACATTTTGTCATTGGAGTCATTTACATTTGAAGCTTCATAGTTTGGGTCCGCAACTGTCCCCTCAAGAAGGGTAACTTCTGAAAGGTTTTTCATCTCTTTTCTGGAAACATATTATGAGACATTTCACAAACTAAAATCCCAGGGGTGGTTCTTGTGGCTATTATTTTATTGGAATAACTTACAACTATTCAATTATAACTTTTCAAATATTTGAATAATTCTGAAGAGTATGATGTTTGAAATATCACTAGTCACCCAAAGTAGATTACTACATGCTCCAAGAATACGCATTTGTAGGTGTCAATAATATCCTTTCCCTTTACATTTGAAGAGCATCATGTAATCCACCCCTATCAAATATTTTTAAAAATCAGATCAGTGGTAAAGATATTATTTCACGATTTAGTGGTTTTTTATCTTGATTAAATCATTCATAATTAAATATAAATTTTTAATATGATATAATTTATTAATTAATAAATTAACTTAAAATATTAAAAATTAAGACAAATCTAATTTTAAATTGCCTAAATTATAAATTTATTCACTATTATTATTATTTTAGATTTCAGTTTAGTCTCGTATTTATTATTTATTTTGAATTGGTCCCTTACGTTACAAATGTTATTCCAACTTAGTCCTAATTGGTTTTGTTATAATTTTATTTCATGATTTATAGTCAAAATATTAATTAGGAATTAGCGCTTATCCAGAGAGATAAAATTGGAGCGTCAATTTGCAAGCAACTTATTTATATCTTTCTGTCTGAGTTGGAAGAGGGAATGGTGTATGTGCTATCTAAGTTTGGCGTGCCTTGAAATAGATGACAATATCGTACAACATGGCATGCATATAAATTGAGTTTCAATATAAAAACTACAGTTGTGAGGCAACCTAAAGCAGTTGTACCATAAAAAATATTTCAATTCACCCTCTACTGATGTATTTAGTGATAATTATGATTGCAGTTATAATTGGTTGGTCAATAATTCTGGATCAGGCAATCTGATGGCTGTGGTCATTTCATTTCGTGGCTCGTTTATTATCCTAAAACCAATTTAATATTTCTTATTTCATCTATTCCAGACATAATGAGAGTCCTTACCGATGTTGGAAAGGAACGGTATGCTAAAAATGGGGTCAAGTTCAAGCTGATATTCATGGAGCTCGATAACGAAGCACAACTTGATGATAAATAAATATATTTATGTTACCTTGTAATATTTTAGGAACTGTTCCTAACACAGTTATCTGTTTTCTATTACATAGTTATCATTTTAAAATCACTTTAGCTGGAGCTTTCGTCGATGAGTTAAACTCATTTCTCGCAAATGGCGAGGTAACTAATGTTGTAGTTGTCGTGCTCTTCTCCAAAGTTAAGACATGGAACAATAAAAACATTTTAGAACATTGATAATATGGTGCCATGTCAATTATATTGCCGATTAATGTAATTTGTGATGGTCATTTTTTTGTCATTAGGGAATAAAACCATTAGCAATAGCTATAATGTTTCACGGGTAGTAGAGATTCCTTAAAATTGGGTGCTAAAGGGTTAATAAACTTAGGACATGCTTACGAGAAGAGCTCATAATACATAGCAAAAGCCTCGCCATCATATCTTTGCATTCTAATCATTTTTTTCACCATACTTCTCCTGCAACAAAGGGTCCATAGCTCATCGATTAGCCTGTTTTGAGAGCAGAGTGAGAGGTGAATTGCCAGCAACGCATACCTTAGTTCACTCTTATTCAGTAGTCTTATCTGAGTTACTCCGGTTAATATCACTTAGTAGATATTGAATTTTATCAATACAACCGTTTAATATCGTCTTATTATGTTAATGATCATATATACCAAATTTTAAATATATATATATATATAATATTTCAAATATAATAATTTAATATAATGTATATATATTTTACAAGTTGTGAAAGGGGAGGGAGTGGCGAGAGCCCCTAGTTGCTCCATGCTAGATCTATCACGGCTCCGGTCCATATTATAAAAGATAAATCAGTCCAATTTTTTAGTCCAAAATATAAGAACTAAACATTAGCTTTTATTTACATTAAATGCTAATTTTCAATTATGTTCTTATTTAAGTTAGTAAAATTTATGTGAATTAACTCTCATTAATTATTGGCCTCAATTTATGAAAGAGATATATTTGAAAAACAGTTAAATTTTTAGGATTATTAATTAGAATTAGCTAATTTCAAAGCATTTTTTTTATTTGTGTGAATTAGAATTTTGTCTCTTATACTTCCTCCGTCCCATTATAAATGTCACATTAGAAAGTTTCACACATATTAAGGAGAAGCTATAAATAAATGAAAGAGTGTAACAATTTTAAAAAGGACGAAACTTAGGTAAGGTTCTTTAGGTGTAGCTGGTGCTGTTTCTCACACCAAATAGATAGATTTTTCTCTCTCCATCCACTCTTACTATTTCTAACATCTCATAACTATCACTATCAAAACAATTTTTAACCTATCTTGTTGGGTTAATTGCAATTTTGGTCCCTCTATTTTGCTCAATTTTTTATTTTAGTCATTCCATTTCTAATTTCGGACATTTAGTCCCCATATTTTTAAAAATTCTGATATTTAGTCCAAATGTTAAATTGCCACCCAAATTGAGTGACATGGCAGTGAGTCAACATTCATTAAATCCAGTGGCAGTGAGTTGGCATATTATGTGGTGCCATTTCATCAAGTAGCAGTGAGTCAACATTCATTAAATCATTTAATTAACATCTAATAATTAGAATAAGTTAATTTAAATTAGAATCATATTTTATAGGGTTAATACAATGATTAATTAAAACAAATTCGATCGCCTTAACCAAACCCAACGTCCTGTAAACACAAATCTTCATCGTCTTTACCAACCCATCCTCCTGTAACTACTCAAGAAATCAAACCTTCATCCATCATCAACTTCCTTCCCTATCCAAGAAATCAAAAAGAAAGGAATGAAAACAACAACAATAGTGTCGGTTAAATCTCAGAAACCCCCAAATCTCAGAAACCCCAAAATCCTAAAACCTTAAATCCAAGAGCTTGCTTCAATGGTTCTTCCTCCTGGCAATGTCGGTTCTTCGTGTATCAGAATCAAGACCGATAGGACCCACAACGTCGGTCCAAGCCGCGAGAATGTTAACACCGGGAGTAATCAAATCGGGTTTGAGTATCTGAGGGTTCAAACCGTTGGGTCCTCTTGCAGAGAACGAAGCGAGAACAAGCACAGGTTTGATTCTGAGAATAGTCCCTTTGAAATCGAGTGTGGCTGTGGGATTTGCAGAAGAAGAGATGTATGCTTTGATTGCATCTCCTTCGTTGGCACCAACTGCACATGCAGGAAGAAGATGAGCATCTCCAACAAGTCCTTCACCGTTGGAGATTCCGTTTGCTAGAATCATTCCCACACCACCTGCTTTCTTCACAACTAACCCCTTCGCAACTCTAGGGCTACTTCCTCTATCACACACCACAATTTTCCCCCTCACAAGTTTCAGATAGGGGGAATTTAGGGGGTTGATTGGCTTATTTGGGAGATTAGGGTTCACAGAACGAAGCAGATTCAAAGCTTCAAAGCTTTAAACTTCAGATTTGGGGATTTGGGGATTTAGGGTTGTTGTTTTGGGAGATTAATGTTGTTGTTGTCGTTGTTGTTGTTGTTGTTGTTGTTGTTGTTTAGGGATGATAATGAGTGTCGTTGAGGATGATAATGAGTGTTGTCGTTAATGTTACTGTTATTGTTGTTCTTGATGTTAATGGTGGTGTTGTTGCTGTTGATGATGTTGTTGTTGTTGTTGTTCTTGCTCGAGCATTGAGAGGAAGAAGAAAGGGATTTTGTTGTTGTTGTTGTTGTTGTTGTTGTTGTTGTTGTTGTTGTTGTTGTTGTTGTTGTTGTTGTTGTTCTGCACTCCGTCTATTCACAATTTTGGGGTCGAGGAGGAAGAAGATGAGGTGGGAGGAGGTGGAGGGGTCGAGGAGGAAGAAGATCAAATTTGGGGATGTTTAATTTTAGGAATATTTTTTGTTTAATTTGAGGGATTTTTGTTTAATTTTAGGGGTTGTTTTTTAATTTTTAATGACATGGTCTTTTTTGATGAAATGGATGACACATTAGATGCCACATAAGGTAAATGGAACCACGTCACCAAATTTTGGGTGCAATTTAACATGTACCAAATGTCAGAATTTTTAAAAATAGGGGGACTAAATGTCCGAATTTAGAAATGGAGGGACTAAAATAAAAAATTGAGCAAAATAAAGGGACCAAAATTACAATTAAACCTATCCTTTTTTATGAGAGGAACAACACCAACCACACCTAAAGAATCTTACCTAAGTTTTGTCCATTTAAAAATTATCTTTCTTAACCATTAGGTATTAACAATTGTGATAAATGCATAGTAGAGTATAATGACTTTAGAGTGATGTACTTATTATTAATTTGAAAGTAAAAATAAAAAAAATAACAGTATTACAATATTGAAAACTTAATATGATACTTATTTTGAGACCAATTTTTTTTTATAAATATGATATTTATAATGTGAGGAAAGGAGTAATTTGGATCGGAGGGAGTATTTTGAAAGGACGTACAGTTGATCGACCGAAAAGTAAAGCTAACACGGTACGTGTCTATCACCGCGCGTTATCACTGTTAAAGTCCAACATCAGAATTTTGAAATTAACCTTTTTGTTTTCTAGTCAAAAATCAATAATATATACAATTTTTTTTTTGGCAAAAGAAAGGAAAGGGGCCTCGTTAAAACCTTCTGATGCAAAACCCACCTTAGGGAAAAAACACCAAGAAGGAAAAAGAGTACCCCCGCCTAAAATTTATTGAAACAAAAAAGTGAAAAGAAAACAAAAAAACATGGGGGGACTAGGCCAAAACCCATGAACCAAAGCAAAAAAGAAAACAGCAGAAAAGCGAAAACTGCCTAAATAAAGGCCAAAACAAGGTTTGATATGCACATGCATCACTATAATGACTATCATCTCAACTATGTTGGCACCAAAGTCATTAACAATCATATGCAGCACATCAAAACCTAACAGAGAAGGCCAAACTAGACCCAAAATGAACACTACTTAAATCTAATATATACAATAATATATACAATTAAGAATAAGCTCATTGAATGCTCCTCCACGTGTCAATTTCTCAGAAAAACATCATTTAATTCACTTCCAAGTGTTAAACCCTTATGGAAACCATATTGAATGCAGTCACACGTGTCAGCCTATATTTAAAAATTTCTCACATGTGTCATGCATTGTCAGCATAAATAATATGACGTGTAGCCTACTCACTCAAAATAAATGACCAATGGGACGAATCAAGCAATTATGAAATTCTATTAAAAAAATTAATTACCATCAATAACAGTAATGACCGGCAAAAAAACCACAAAAAGATAATAAATGTCAGCTATAGTTTTTGAAACGTTTCAATTAATCATGCAGAATATTTATATTGTGAAAAACAAAACAAATAGGAAATATCGATTTTCTAAAATAATATATTAGATCTGCCAAAAAAAATATTAGATACAAAATTTCTATAATTATCTAATATTTTAAAATAGAAGAATTTTTTAAAAAACTAATAAAATTATATAAATAATAAACATGTTAAGTTAGAAAAATTAATAGAAGAAACATTTTTTTGACGAATAATAAAAAAACATTTTAATCTATAAAAGATAATACATTTTTTTTTTGGCAAAAGAAAGGAGAGGGGCCTCGTTAAAACATTCTGATGCAAAACCCACCTTAGGGAAAAAACACCAAGAAGGAAAAAGAGTACCTCCGCCTAAAATTTATTGAAACAAAAAAGAGAAAAGAAAACAAAAAACATAGGGGGACTAGGTCAAAACCCATGAACCAAAGCAACAAAGAAAACAGCAGAAAAGCGAAAACCGCCTAAATAAAGGCCAAAACAAGGTTTGATATGCACAGGCATCACTATAATGACTATCATCCCAACTATGTTGGCACCAAAGTCATTAACAATCATATGCAGCACATCAAAACCTAACAGAGAAGGCCAAACTAGACCCAGAATGAACACTACTTAAATCTATAATTTGGTAGACCCACTCTATTTCTAGAAAAGTCCTCCCAAATTATTCTAGGAACCGTATCCCACCAATGAAAACCAGAAACTGTAAACCCCACAGAGGCAATCTTATCAGCACAATGATTCCCTTCCCGGAAAATATGCGAAATTCTAAAACCCATTTTCCTAGTGAGCTCTATACAGTTTAACCACCTATTCCGAAGCTGCCAAGGAACAATAGTGACCGAATTGTAAGCAAGAATAACAAGCTGTGAGTCGCATTCCAGCCAAAAATTATGCCAACCCTTTTTGTAAGCCAGCTCAATAGCAACCATGGCGCCCATGAGCTCTGCATGCAAAGCAAAAGTGATGCCCATGTTAAGAGAAAAACAACCTAAAGCTGCTCCACTTCTGTCTCTAAAGATGCCCCCGCAGGCAGCATAACCCGGAGCTCCTCTAGCGGCGCCATCAGTATTACACTTAATCCAGGAACCAGGTGGAGGAATCCACTTAACCTCGACAATATTTGGAGCCTTACTAGGCTTTGCGTCGATTGAGAAGGCCTTAAGAAGCACAAATTCCTGTAAAGAAGAAGAGATGCAACCCTTACTTGTGCGACCAGTCAAGGAAACACCGGCTGAGATGGCAGAAACAACAGAATGGTAATGAATTCTTGTGTTCTCAAATCTGATCATGTTCCTGCATTTCCAAATCCACCAAACTACGTTAATAATTGCAGCAAGGATAACATCTGCAGCTTGAGAAGACCAAGACTTCTCACAAATGTTAAGAATAGCATGGATAGAGGTAGTGTCAAGTTGCTCGCCCATGACGCCACTAAGCCAACTCCAAAGCTTTTGAGCAAAGGGACAATCACAGAATAAATGGAGGCTAGTTTCGAAACCGTTGCCACACAAACTACACATAGAAACAATGAGACAACCCCTCTTCCTCAGATTCTCGTCCGTTGGAACCCTATTATGCAACAGCTTCCAAGAAAGAAAAGACTTAGCAGGAGGGATGGCATTACTCCAAATAAACTTTGCCCTTTTCACAGTTTGACCCAAGGGGAGGAGATACAAGAACGCATTTTTAAAATTTAACTCACCCGAATTCGTTGGCCTCCAAATTCTATGATCTAGCGCGCTAAACTGAGGAATAATGCAGCGTTGCAATTCCGCTTGCAGCGTAGGAAAATCGCACAGGATAGACCGAGGAACAGACCAAATACCCTGGCTAATAAAATCCTTAACCTTGGCGTCTAAATGATCATGAAGATGGCCGGGAATATTTAGCAACTGAACCAAAGTCGTTGAAGCCCAATGATCAGTCCAAAAGTTGATAGTCTCACCGTTACCAAGCTGCCAACTGCTGTTGTCTCTAACCACAGAAATTTTGCTCTTAATTCCAGGCCAGATGGTGGAAAAAATGTGATATTCAATGAAACCATGCTTCCTTAAAACTCTAGCTCTGAGCAAATTAGCCCACTGCGTGTCTGCATTGAAAAAATCCCAACAAAGTTTTAAACTAGCTGCTTCATTAACATCTCTAATGGATCTCAAACCCATCCCACCTTCAGAGAAAGGATAACAAACTTTATGCCAGGCAACAGTAACAATCTTTGCCTTATTAACATCTCCTGACCATATAAAATTACAGATCCATCTGTCAATCTCATTTAACAGGGAGACAGGCCAAGTGTAAACCAAAAAACTATAAATCATCATGCCATGAATTACACTCTTCACAAGCTGAACACGACCCATGACAGAAAGTAAAGAGGCTTTCCAAGCAGCAAGCTTAGCCTTAATCCTATCAGCAATAGGCTGCAAATGAACAATTTTTGGCTTACCTTTAAAAATAGGAATACCCAAATATGTAAAAGTTAGCAAACCAATCTGAAAACCCAAAGTATTGGCAATAGCAGCTTGTCTACGGGGAGTGGTCGCACCCGGATAAAAAGTGGATTTAGCAGGATTAATAACTTGTCCCAAAACCATGCCGTAACGATTAAAAAGATCCGTCAAAACCTTAAGATTCATTTGAAGCCCCTTACAGAAGATCATAATGTCGTCAGCATACATAACATGTGAAGGAACGTAGGCCCCTCTAGCGCCTTGCATCAAACGCAAGTTACCATCATCAACTAACTTATGAATGCCCCTACTCAAAACCTCCTCTGCCAAACAAAATAACAAGGGAGACAAAGGGTCACCTTGCCTCACCCCCCTCTTACAAGAGAAGAACCGCAAGCTCTCCCATTAATAGAAATAGAAAGTTTGGCAGAATGTAGAATAGTTTCAATCCACTTACAGAAAATTGGGTCGAATCCAAAAGCACGCAACACTTTCAATAAAAAATTCCAACCAATGGTGTCAAAAGCTTTCCTAATATCAATCTTCAAAGCTAAATTACCGCCAAAGGATTGCTTATGCAACAGATTGATGGCCTCAGAAGTTAAGCAAATGCAGTCTGTGATCTTCCGCCCTCTTATGAACCCTCTTTGATTATGAGAAACAATATGAGGAGCAATTTTAGCTAATCTATCAGCCAAAACCTTGGTGAGAATTTTAAACTTGAAGTTAGCAAGAGCAATAGGCCTGTATTGCTCGATTTTATCAGCCTCAGGGACCTTCGGAATAAGCACAACCGTGTTTGCATTCCAATTTGGAAGCATCCAACCACTAGAAAAGAATTGGACCACAGCTTTAAAGACATCTAGAGAAACCACCTCCCAGAATTTCTGAAAAAAGAAAGCCCCAAACCCATCCGGTCCTGGGGCGCCATCAGAATTCATAGAAAACACTGCTTGCTTCACCTCTTCCATAGAAGGCATGCTAGTGAGAAGAAGGTTATCCTCGGCAGAAACAATAGAAGGGATCACTTCCTCCACCAAACCATTGTCAATGCAGACGTTATCAGTGCTGAAGATATTTTTGAAATAATTTACCACATGATTCTGGATATCATTAGGTGAATTCAACACAGAGTCACCATGCTTAAGTACTGAAATTTGCTTGGTAACATAATGTACCTTAGCCATTTTATGGAAAAACTCCGTGTTACGGTCACCGTGAATATGCCAGTTTAATCTTGATTTTTCTTGCCAGAACTCTTCTTGTGACTTCAAAGCCACTTCTAAATTCACCTGGGCGGTTTTCTCAGCAGCTATTAAATCATCAGAATAACCCTTCAGATCAACCTGAGCTTGGATGGAGTCCAACTCCTTCCTAGCCGATTGGACTTTTAAATTAACATCCCCAAAAATAGACTTATTCCAATCCTTTAACTTTAGCTTCAAAGACTTCAACTTATGATTGAGCACAACCATAGGACAACCCACCACAGGCTCCTTCCAAACTTCCTTAACCATATGCAGACAATCCGGATGAGAAGCCCACACCTTCAGAAATTTAAAAGAAGAGATACGAGGACTATCATCCCTATTCAGATCCAAGAGTAAAGGGAAATGGTCGGATTTGCTCTTTGTGAGAGTGCAACAAGAAACACTATTCCAGAAGTTAATCCATAGGTCATTACAAATAGAACGATCTAACCTTTTTTCAGTAAATGCTCTACCCTTCCTGCCATTATTCCACGTGTAAAAAGCCCCTTTAGTAGGCAAGTGCAACAGCTTATTTTGATCTGTCCAATGCTGAAACTCATCACAAGCAATCTTGGTAGGGGAGCCACTCCCTCTATATTCATGAGCACCAAGGACCACATTAAAATCTCCAATAAAGCACCAAGGAATAGGGTGATTACTCTGCAACATAGCTAACTCACGCCAAAGCAAACGCCTTGTCAAATAACAGGTAGACGCATAAACAGCAGATAAACCAATAGTGGAATCAGCAATATCAACTGTAAAAGAAACATGTTGTTCAGAAGCAAGAACCACAGTGGGGTTCCAAATATCAGCACAAGCATACCACAAATTAGAAGCCAAGCCAGGCCGGTTATTAACAGCAAAAATTTTCATCTGCAACTGTCTCCAGAAACTAGGAGGGAACTTATCAAGAAGCATCCAAGGTTCGGAAATAAAAACAAAATCTGGTCTGTGAGAAAGACAAAAAAATTTAAGGGCCAACCTTGTAGAGGGGTTGGCTAAACCTCTTGCATTCCAAAAAAAGATCTTCATTTAGCCACTGGCTTGGAACCAGCCCTACGGGTGTTGTAACCAGTAGCCTTCTTCCCTTTGCTACTCCTTTTTTTCAATTTCTTCTTTTGGGACTTTGACAGTGCAACTTCGAACTCACCATCCTCTGATTGTTGATGGGAGTCAACAGCATCCTCAGCCAAGTCCGCCCAGCTATTCTTCAAGAATTGCATATCCTTGTGAACCACAACAGGAATATCATATAAATTATCAATGATCTGAATAGGGTTATCACCTACCTGATCCCCGTGAGCATTCATGACTGGGGGAGTGGACGCCTCATTCCCTCCACCCACCGGAGCGGCGACAGGCGTGTCTTGCACTATCTCCATATTAGAGCTTGCGGCTGGTGTGTTAGGAACCAGCGTGGAACCGTCCCCAGAGTTGGGAGAGCCTGATATATTTTCTCCTGCAAATTCCTGATTGTTGTCTGCATGTTGCATGTCATTATCAGCCACCGTCACTACAATATCTGTATGCGGGGAATGATTGGAAGGTGGCGGATCTTCATAGACAACCTCAACATCATCATCTTCAGAGAGACTGGCAACAGCAGGATTAGCGTTGCCTTCATTCAAACTCTGAACATCGTCATTGCTTTGATGAGGCTCCTTATCCTGCGCAACTTCTGGCTGATTAAGCTTACTAAGACCTGCGGCCTGGTTATCTTTTTTGTTGACATAAACCTGTTGAACAAGCTTCCTTCTTGGCGCAACATGTTCTGTGGCCACCTGCGGAGGATGCTCCACAGCATGTTTCCTTTTGCAAACTGAGTCTTCATGGCCAATAAATTTGCAGTAGGCACAAAAATATGGAAGTTTCTCATATTCAATATAGACACTAATAGCAGCACCCTCTCTTTCAACCCATATTTCATCCAACAGTATACCTGAAAGATCAATATCTACCAACACACGAGCGTAATGGCCAAAAACTCTATTTCTAGTAGCATCATCAATAGATATAGGCGTACCTAAACCAGCAGCAATCTCGAAGAGAGTCTGAGGGCACCAATACTCTTGCGACAGTTCGTGGAGTCTCACCCAACACTGAGCATGCGTGTTATTTTGATTACTTGGTTTGAAATCTGCGGTCCATTTAGAAAGCCGTAGTAAACCAGGTCCATTTATAATACATTTGAATATAAGATAAAACGATTTAAAATCTTCCCTTTCATACGTGATTCAGGTTCTTTCAAAATTTGAATTTGTATTCACCATATAGCATGAAATCAATTTTCCTTGATTAAATCATTAAATCATATGTTTGTACCATATAAATGGATTTAGAATCTCACCAGAATGAATCATAATAGTAATTTGCAATACAACCTTTCCTTATTTTAAAATTTGAGCCCTATTAATCTGATTGTCATATATAATTTCTATTACTATTTTAATTGGTAGAATCTACATTTAAAACCAATGCATCAATTCATCATCGTTTGTTTGCATAAAATATTTCTTTATTCCATTTTAATAGGCCCAAATATTTCTGTCTTCAGATCAAATATCAAATTTTAAAATCATAATTGATAATTGATTGTGATCAATTAAATCACACACGAATTTAATAGTTGTTCAAATCATTCTCCTCTAACGTAATTTTACGGTAGTGTGTGCAACTCAAAAACTTGGGGTGGCTACTATTTAAAGCCCCAAACCTATAGATGCTGATTCTCGAAACCCTCGACGCTTGCACTTCCTCTCCAGTTTCAACCGCTTATGGACGGGCAAATGGACTACCCTGGAACTGTAATCTTCGCCAATAACCTTAGGCATTCTATACGTCATCTCACTTGGTTTCCAATTTGTTCGTCATCTCCTTTGTATGAATGCATTCTCTTTAACTAAGGGGAAATGCATTTCGTTAACCTTTTTTTGATTGCTCTCGGTTGTGGGCTCGCTAGCGAAAAATCTTACCTGCAGTGTTTCACATGGTGGTGGACTCGCCAGTTGGCAATTGATGGATAGGGGCGATGGCCGCTGTAAGAGACCCTTATAACTCATATCTACTGTCATTATCATTTTTGTTTCCCCCATATTTGCAGGATTCTCTTGCGTGATACGTAGGCAGATTATGATTTTACCAGATATATGTTCATAATTCACTTCCACACATAGCCAAAAACAGAGGAGAAGAAGAGGAACTAGGTTATGAAATTTCTCAAAAAAAAAAATTATGATTTTCCAAGAGTGATGATTTAATTTGTTATTTATTCCTAAATTGGTAAATATATACATGTCATAGGGGCACACCAAATTTTGTTAAAGATGCAAGGAATTATGTTCATGCAGCAGATCCCACTGTCGAAGATAAGGGAGCACATAAATAGAGTGAGCCTGGAACATTTTCCTGTATCTATTTAATACAAAGCTCTCTCTTATTCTGATTACTATTTTGATTACATGTTTCTAGATTGTTGATGTCACTTTTTTTTCCATTTCATGTCACAGTATTCCTCAAATTGTAGAAATCATATCCCTATGATGTGCATCAAATTCTATTTGATGCAAACCCAGAAATCATTATAATGGAAAATTGATACCCATGTTTTTTGGGTTTAATTTGTCGTTGGATCTTTTACTATGTTGAATTACAATTCCTTCTCTCCCTTTTAATTTTATTTAAGCTATTAACTAATTTCCAAACAGCTTGATCTATGATTTCTACTCTTCTTCTTCGATCATTGACCTTTATTAAGTTTTCAAATTTCATCACATCTCCGACCTTTACTATGATTGTGATGAATGAAATTAATTTTCTATTTTTTGTTTTTAAAACAAACTTTTGTTGACGAATCTCTAGCTAGCAGTAATCTTAAAGATTCATTAACCTACAATAATTTTAAGTTGGTTTTTAACATAATCAATTGCAATCTGAAATTATTCTCAGTAATATCACTCAAGGGAAAAAGGGAGTTCCATTGTGAAATATATTATGTTGCTAATGTTCACATGCTAAATTGTAGTGGCTCAAATGTATCAAATAGCAAACGAAAAAAAAAAACCTCCACCATACCCTTCCCAAAAGATGTAAATTTTATGCAAAAAAACAAAGTTGCGTTGCCACATTATAATATTAAAGGGTATTAACAGGATATATAGCTAATAAGTAAATATACATGTGTTCATTTTGATAACTTCGATTCATGTTTTTCTCGATCAAAAATTTTCTTTAGTTCCTTTAAAGACTCAAGAGGATAAATATGACTTAATAGATGATAGATTATGAAAAATGAAAAAAAAATAATATAGTTTTTTTTTTGTAAGTAATATATTTCTAGGTAATATATAATGTCTTAACTAAAAATCACTTTGGATGTTAATGATTTACATTGGTCATGAAGTGGGAAAAATTACCACATCAAACATTTTCTCATACAAAAAATTACAAATTTATTGACGTATATATTATCTCATTATTTTTTAAGAAAAATGGTTATATATTTTTCTGTTTTGCAATATAAACATGTCATATTAAATAAGAGTGTGATGAAAATTCAATCGAATATGCTATTGTGTTAATTTATTCTAATTAATTCAAAATCAATTTTTACACAAATTAATTAAAAATCAATTTAAATTTCGAATTGATTATAATTGATTAGTTTTTATCTTGATTGATTAAAATAAATTATTTTTTGGTTACAAGATTAAAATAAATTTAAATGCAATTAAGTTGTTTTATCTTTGATTTCTTGATTAATTACAATTGGCTAATCAACGAAATTCAATCAATTGTACCTTCACCTTTTTTGTGTGTTAAATGTACGTCCACCATTTAGTACCTATAATTGATTTCAAATATGAATATATTATCAGTTCAAATCAATGCAAATAAATTGTTTCCATTAGCCTTTATTATTTTGACATTAAGAAGAAAATAAGTGTCATTGATTCATATTTTTAATTCAATTCTAAAACACTTTTTTTTTGTTTAGATTCTAAAACACTTTTGATTATATGGTGGTAACCTAATGCCTTAAATTCACACTATTTAAGATCTGGTCAAATTTTAAACTATTTATAATAAACATTAAATTAGTTTAAATTATATATCATAAAGGGAAAAGATTTTGATATTTTTTAAATTCATTGTTATAATAATTTATGTTTATGTTATTAACCTCTCAACTAGCTAATTCATTGAAGTTATTCTTTTTTTCTACAAAAATTTATATTTCTTTCACATTAATATCTACATGTAAATTAATTAATATAAAAATTATAGGTAAAAAATAACACACGAGAATGAATATTTAATAGAAGAATATATAAATGAATATTTAACAGGAGAGAATAGAAGGAGAAGCTACACTTAAAACATGATGATTAATATTTTACATAAAACTACATTAACATATGAATTATTAAGAGAAAATTATAATTTTAATGTTTTCAATTCATTGTTATAAGTTTTTATTATTTACAATCTTCTCACTAGCAAACTTATTAATTTTTTTATTTTAGAAAATTTAAATTTTCTTTTACACATTACTATATATGTATATATATTAATTTAGATTTTATAGATAAATATAACACACAATTATGAATATTTTATGTGGAAGTATATAGGAAAAATTACAAATAATAAACGGGAATGAACATTTTATATAAAATCATATTAACATTTTAATTATAAGGAAAAATACTTACTGCTGGAAGTGTTGTAGTAGCGGGAAGATTTTGAACCAAACTAACATTACCTTTTTTGAAAACCATACTAACATTACACTATTTATATATATAATTTTTAGTTATTTTTTATTTAAATATAAACAGAATGTTGCTTCTTCTAAATCTTATGTGTACGATTATAATTTTTTATGTATATATTGTACGTAGCACGAGCCGATAGATATATTGTAAATTATTTTTTTTATCAAATATGCAAGTCTGCCTTTTGTCCAGGATGGACCCATTGAAAGCCAACACTATCAGGGAGGACCGTTTGATGGCAGTTGTTGATGGTTGTTATCATATTTTAGAAAAAATTATAAGTAATAACTATTTATCTCTTTTAAAAAAAATAACTATTTATCTAAGAAAATTTCAATTTTTGTTAGTATAACACCGGAATGGACATATTACAAGAAAAATAAGAAAAAAATTACATTAAACACAATATTTTACATAAAAACACATTAATATCTATATGTAAATTGATCAATGTAAAAACTATAGATAAAACATTATATGTGAGAATAAAGTTTTACGTGAAAGCAATGGAGGATTTATACTTAAAGAAAATTTTCAGCTAATTCAAGAGGGTGAGCGTTCTCCGTATATGGTTAAATATAATAACTTTTATAGAAGTCATTGTTCCTTTCTTTTGTATTAATAATATTTGTTAAATATAATAATTTATTTTTCACATCAAATATATCTATTCTACCAACGTCAATTACCCCGCACATGACACAAGAACAAATAAGACAACGTCTCAAAATTGATACATGATTGTAAGGAAGAGAAACACCACTAAAATGATTCCTCCTCTGCCCAGAGATTGAGTGATGTTTGACATCAAGTAATGCATATCTTTCTTTCCATGATGAATTTCTATTTCATATTTGCATAGAACTCACTGTATATGATTATAATTTTTAAGTATATACAGTGTGTAGCACGGACCTACATATATATTGTTAAAAAATTATAATTTTATGATCTAAATCTATCCTCAAAGAAGATTTAAATATTGAATGTTTGAATGTATAAAGAATATTGCTTCTTCTAAACCCTAGATGTATTATTATAATTTTTAGTATATACCGTGCATAGCAAGTCCTATAGATATATTGTGCAAAATTATGATTTTATGATCTAAATCTATTCTCAAAGGGAGGCTTTAAGTATTGAAGGTTTGAATGTATATAAAATGTTGCTTTTTCTAAACCCTAGGTGCATAATTATAATTTTTAACTATATATCGTGCGTAGCACGAGCCTACAAATATACTGTAAAAAAATATGAAATATTTTTTTTTAAGAAAATTACAATTTTATTTTAGTATAGTATATAAAGCATAAGACACGGAGATGAATATTTTACAAGAAAATACAATATTTTATGCTAAAAAAACATTAATATCTATTTGTAAATTGATTAATGTAGAAATCATAGATAAAACATTACACGTGGAAATAAAATTGTATATGAATGCAATAAGGGATTTACACTTAAATATACATTTACATTAACTCATGAGGATAAACATTTTCCATACAAGTTAAAATATAAAGTCTTAATATTTTTTATACAAATTATTATCCTTTTCTTTCCAATTAATAATATTTGTTAACTATAATAATTTATTTCACATCTAATATCCCTATTCTACCAATGTCAATTATCCTGTGCACGGTACGAGTCAACAAAATCATAGATTGTTTTATTGGATATATAATATAATCAATAACTTTAGAATTAGTACACTTTGTAATCCATGATTGAAATAAATCAAATATTGTATAAATTTATGTATACAAGTCATTTTACAAATGTTTAATAGAAAACAATTATATATAGTGTTTAAACTAATAGAAATATTCCTAAGACACACATATCCGTGCATGGCACGGGTTGTAATACTAGTTAATGACAATTATAATTATTAGTCTATGTATTTGATTTGATGTCTCTCTATTCTTTTTGGACAAACTTTAATGGCCGGCAGCGTGTCGTATGCCATTTGGATTTGTTTGCGTTGCTAACTAAAGCTCAATAGAGTGATGAGGTTTAATTTGTCAAGAAAAAAAGAACAGAGTATGATATTGAGATGGATCGTTGCCATTTCCATGAAAATATCCGAAGAAGCTCCCAAGCTTTCTATTTCCTATTGTAAATTAATGGTCTGTTTGGGAGAGAAAAAAAATAGGGGGAAGAAAAGTTTTTAGTAAAGTGTGAAAAAAATACATTAATAAATGTGATAGACCAATAATAATATAACATATCATCAATTTTACACTTTAATCAATAAACTTTTTTTCCCTCACTTTCTTTCTTTCTACTTTCTTACATACCAAACATACTATAAGGGAACAATGACAATACAGATCCGCTTTTTCATTTATACATTTTATTCTCAGCTTAGTTGTCATCCTATCATGGCCGTAAAATTGGCTGGCCCGATCAAAAAAAGCTAATTTGGACAATAATATTTGAGCCCAAATTAAAACCAGATTTTTTTGGTCCGGCTCGATGAAACTTATGCTTGTGTCGGGCTAGCTCGACAAGCGGCCCGCATATGTCTTAAAAAAAAATACTTGGTTAAGGTATATCACAAAAGATAGTGGCGTAACCTCAAGAGATTGGTCTAGTAGAGGATGACAAAATTTATATCCAACTTGTCGTGGGTTTAAGTCCCCACTAGTCCCTTGAGGTGAGACAAATCGTGCTCAGAAAACCCAGAGGTCTTCCCTATCTTGAACTGGAAAATCATCCTCTCTCCTTAAATTTCTGTAAAAAAAATAAAAATAGGTAGGGGGTGGTAGAGACCGACGAGAATAAGACATGGCTTAAATACCATTTTGGTCTCTTAACTTATTTTTGAGGTTTAATTTGGTTCTTTAACTATTTTATAGGTCAAATAAATCCTTTAAGTTTTTAAGTTTGATCAAATAAGTCTTTTCAGCCAAATAAGTCCTTTGAGTTTTTAAGTTGGGTCAAATAGGTCATTTAAGTTTTTAAGTAGGGCCAAATAATGACTCATTTGGCCCTACTTAAAAACTTAAAGGACTTATTTGGCCCAACTTAAAAAATTAAAGGCCGAAAAGGACCTATTTGACCCAACTTAAAAACTTAAAGGACTTATTTAGCCCAAAATATAGTGAAAGGACCAAATTAAATATTAAAAATAAATTAAGGGACTAAAATGGTATTTAAGGCAAAAGACAATTTGCATACCAAAGCCATAAGTAGTTACTTATTACAAAGTATATTCATATATTAAAACCACGTTGCATTATTTAACTA
Organism: Calophaca sinica; assembly: GCA_037113605.1. NCBI lineage: Eukaryota > Viridiplantae > Streptophyta > Magnoliopsida > Fabales > Fabaceae > Calophaca > Calophaca sinica. The sequence goes on from CM073735.1 coordinate 48,315,485, forward strand.
AGACATAATATATGTATGTATCTAATATCACGAATGCATCTATTACTGTATTTCTACCGTGATTTTGAGTAAATATCTGAATTGATTCCCGATAAAAATTATGGAGACCAATTTAGTCTTTAAAAAATAAAAAATATCCATTTAGTCCTTAAAATTCTCAAATGTAGATTAAATTAATTTTTTTAAGATAATTTTTAGGTGCATTTTAGTTCCTATCAGGGACTAATTTGACTCACATTTAATATTCATAAGAACTAAATTACTCCACAATAAAAAAAATTATTTATTACAGGATTTGAATTTTGCAACCTAGTGCACCTTCAAGCAAAACTTGATGGTCTTAGTGTCAAGAATTTTTGTCCTATTAGCCTTTGTAATGAATTGTCACCAAAAATCGCTCCGATCGAGCTAACAATCATAGAACTTGACCGAATCTCATAATTACAAAGCATCAATACTAGCATGCACGATGTCTTATACTTAATTTATCCATTTCGGGATCATGGGTTGAATTCCTAAAGTCACCACCAAAATCAAATTAACGGAAAAAAAGGTTAATTCAAACTGTTATTATCACATAATATCAGAATATCTTTGAAAGTTAAGCCATTGTCAGATTTCAACATTTGTTGGTATGCATATAAATCATACCTGCATATATGGGTGAAATTCAGAGATATACTACTGTTTTTTTTTCATTTTGTATTTATTGCACATGAAACTAATTAAGCAAATAAACTTGGTGGAAATAGTTCATCACTTTGAGTATTATAAATTTTAAATGAAAAAAAAGCCCTGGAAAAAAATAAAATTAAAACATAAGTATATGTTAATGATGCAAGTTCCCAGCCTGAATATTGGCTATAGCAAACTGTACGTACATTACATCGAATTAATAGTTCAATCACTTTTCAAAATTGAAAGTAAATAGGTCTTTATAAAAAGACCTAAAATCTATTTATTTATTACTCTCATTGAACTCATTTATAAGCAAAAAAGTCTTTTCAATATTCATTAAGAAATGTATGTATCTGGTTAACGAATGTTGAAATGACTTTTTTACGCTTATAAATGAGTCCGAAAGGGGTATCTATTTAAAAAAATTAGTTATAATAATAATAATACCTGGTGAAAACTTATTCATCCACTTAAAAGTGTTTTTTTTTTCTTCTCAGATGTGTTGTCAATCGTATATCAAGAGTATCTTTGACTAATTTGCCTTTAGATTAACAAACACGGCTAATAATTTAATTTGCATCTACAAGTAATTACAAGGGAGTTTCTTGTTTTGGTACCTGACTTTCAAAGTCTTTGTGAACTACTCGGGGCATCATGTTTATTCTTTGGGGGCCATAACACGGATTCGGTCATTCCTAGAAACATGTAGTTTGACCAAACCGGTAATCATCCAAGTGCTCAAACCATATAAAAGACAAACATAACAAGAAAGCAACTCATTTGGAAGGAAAACAATTATATTGCTCTAATATATGACATGAACAAAAAGAGGAAAAAAAACTCTTAGAATTAAATGATGTTCATGAAATAAGACAAATTAAATATCTTATAATATTGCATAGCATTGGTCACAACACAATCGCCAAATAATGTTATATTTAATTTGAATATGGAATTGCCATGAAACAAATGAAATCCTTATATCCTTCATGAAGATGCTGCCGCATATACCATTTTAATTTTAAGTTTGAACAATTTGAACAATTTGAAACAAATCAGATAGTGGATGCTAACATTTTTTGTTGGTAAAACACCGTAATTAGGACATTTGACTTTCAGTAGCACCTGGGTACATATTTCTACGGTTGATCATACCTTTGGCAATAGACAGACCTTTGCATAGTGTCCCGGCTTCTTGCAATTGTAGCACGCCTTCTCCTTTGGGCATTTGTCAGCTAAATGCTCCTTACTCCCATAGTTGTAGTAACACAATTCCTTTTCCTGGCTATTTTCAATAGCCTGCACCACAGGGCGATCCTGACTGCGGTCATTCTCTTGAGGTGTTCCTCTAAACTTTCCCACTGTCTGTAACATTTAAAACATCATGGACTTGAACTGAAAATGATTAATTGTGATTTCAAGCCTCACTATGCCAATGTTCATAGTTTGAGGACTAAAAACAGCATAGTCCCTCATCAGCCTATCTATTTCATTATCCATTCTTATGATGTTAGGTGTCCAAACCATTACATGATTTTCTAGGTGCATACTCTGATCATCATCTCCATGTATTGAGCTTGCAGTTCCTACCATATTTACAGCATCTCCCAATTCAGCAAAGCCTTGATTATGTTAACAATCTTCTGAATGATCTTTCTATTTTAGGATCAAACTTGTACTGTGGTGCACTATGCCTGTGCATATACTATATAGCACCTACTGCTGACACAAACACACTAAAAAGGTAAGAATTCGCAACTAACAAACTTACTAAATCTAACTATATGAATTAACTATCTCAATCCTCGACAACGGCGCCAAAAACTTGAAATAAAAAAATATTTTGTGCAAGTATACACAGTCAACAAGTAATAAAGTGAAAGTAATATTGTTTCCACGAGGATTGATGGGTTAAATTCACAAGTTAAACTGGTAAGTAAGCTAGTGGGTAAGAAATAAAATTAAAATAAAAGGTAAACATCTTTTGAATCATTTTTGTGAATTAAACAGCAATTGAATAAAAGAGCAACAACTAAAATGGGTTGATGTAAATCCGAGTAAAGCGGCAAGGATGTCAAATCCATTGTAATTTCACTAAGTTGGCTAAGTGCTATAAGTGAGTGCTATAGCACCTGAGCTCGGAACAATGGTGTGTGGATTTTTCAGTCACTTACTATAGGGTTTAATTAATCGTCCCTTATATCTAAGCCCCTCAGTAGGTTCACCCTTTACTACTAGGTATGACTCAAAACTCTATGGAATTGATTACCTATGTCTAGTTTAATCAAGATTAATTAAAGTGTCCTTCATTAATACTTTTCACATTAACTCATGAAATCAGCATATTAATCCTTTTCAGCAATTAGCATACATGTGCCTAATCTAAGGTGATCAAACTCACATCAAACATATAACAATAGATATGCATGAGTTAAAAGTGTTTTCACAAACATATCATACTATCACTAGCAAGGTTTAATTACAACTTTAGATCATCCTAGCATAGAGTAATTAGTTCATATTAAGCATAAAAACTAAAGAGTAAAAACATGTGCTTTAAAACAGATCCATTGCTTAACTTTTCGGTTCAGAATGTTTACAAACGTACGAAGGAAAATGAAGCAAGTGCTTAAGCTCTTTCAAGGTGAGATCACACTTCAATTCAGTAATGTCGAGACTGCTTCATTAGCCATAGCTTTCAGCTCGTTTTGCTCAAGAAATGGTAATAGCAATGGTGTGTAAGGTAAGTGAGTGATGGATTATGGAAATGGAATTGTAGGATGTTTAATTAGGGTTTCAATAGAAGAAAATATAGGACTTTTTATTTTCACTAAAATTTGATATTTTAGTTGGTAGGTTTTAAATGAAATATATTGTAATCTTTAAAATCATTTAATCAATTCAAATTGTGAAATTTCAATAGATTATTGGGAGTTTTAAATAAATAGAAAGCGATGGAGGGACTTAATTTTAACAATTGAAAATCTTGAGAGACTAAAATAGCTCCCAAAAAAAATGAGAGTGACCAATACCGTACATACGCTTAACTAGATGGGCCAAAAATGTAATTAAGCCAAATATTTATCATACTTTTTTATAAATTATATAATACATAATCAATAAAAGAATATTATTTTAAATAACAAAGAAAATAAATAAAATGATATTGAAAAAATAAATAAATACATTAATATGAATGTTCCATCGTATAAATTATATCTATGAATTTTTATATTAATATGAAATCATTTGATAGTTGATTGATTAACGTGATAGGCACATTAGAAACATATAAAAATAAAGATAAATTGATTGTAAACTTATTATTGTTTAAACTTTATGAGATTTGACATAACCGATCCGTGGTAAATAGTAGTATTTGTTATTCAATGGCTTGATTGACAAAAATCACATTCTTTTACATCCATCTTATTTTATACTTTCTTTATCTTTTCCCTGTTTCATTTCCATCTATATATTAGGTGCTCTTAGTGCCAAAAGAAAAATCAATTTACTAGATAGAAAGCAACTGACAGAGTCACATAACACATTAAGAAAAGGACGCAAACAACCAGGAAGATCTTACATTGATGGGTGGAAAGTAAAGATTAACGACATAAGAAAACAACGAATACTAGATGTGGGGCAAATAACCATGGAGGAGCCACACTTGTTACAACAGACATTACATTGAACAGCATAAAACAAACATTCAGAACATGAGTTTCAGCATGCATGAACATAGCTAGTCAGGCTGCCCACCCACTTAGGATTGTAAGATGTCATCAAGAGAGGTCCAATCTTTAAGGATTCGCTTTATTCTACCGCCGACAATGAAGTCACCACTAACTGTGCCTGGGGCAACATTGATACGTGCATAGTACTCTCCTTTGAAAATGTAAGCTTCATCAGTGATGTGAGCAGCAAAAGCAGCATCAATTCCGTTTTCAAAGACTGTGCCAACCCAACTAGCAAACGCATCGCTAATGGGCTTATTACTCAAGAGAGACTCGGATTCATAGTCTATACGAGCATACCTGTCTCCTTTGAATATGAAAACCTGTGTGTCAGCGGTCTTTATTGCAGCATCTATTCCATTTTCAAACACAGTTCCCCTGAGAAAAGGAAACATGACAGCAATTGTCATAGGACCTGAGAGTAGTCTGCCTCTTGTGGTATGCGGAGCATAGTCTATTTTGGCACAGTAATTTTCCCTGAAGATGAATGCCCGATTGCCATCGATGTCAAAGGCACAGTCTATTCCATTTACAAATGGTGTTCCACCAAGCATATGATGAAACACATCACCAATATGAATCGGCCCACTCAAAATCTCACTCTTTTCATATCCCGGAGCATAGTTCAAAACCAAAAACTGGTTTTTCACGAAAATGTAACATTCATCCGTCCTAGATGAACGGAATGCAGCACTTATGCGGAGCTGATTTGGCATCTTTTCTTTTTCTCTCTAAACCCAAGTGTTTGGAATAAATTCTACTCTCTTCGTTGGATGTTTTTTCTTCCGTTGGGATGGCCTCAATTTATAGAGGTTTACGGTAACGTGAACACACAAAATAATTATAAATTGCTTCACCCCTTTTAAATTAATGCCAGGCCACGTTACCATGGTTATCAAATCGAAATACGTATCGTGAATCGTTAGATCTAATTTTTGAATCGTATATTATATCATTTTATGAATCATAAGATACATAAACATTAAAAATATAACATTTTAAAGTCAATATAAATAACCTAAGCAAGAAAAAAACATGAGGTATTACATATAAACTTCAAAATAATTTAAAAAATTTAAAAAATAAAATAAAATTGAGAGACTATGGAAGAGGCGGAGTGTGGTGGGTTATTTCGTATTTATAAGATTAAGTTATTAAGGAAAAGCCAAAAGTACAGAAAAGATAGTTTGTTTGACACTCAGAAGTTGTCAGGACACCGTAATTTATATGTTTTTTCATTTTCTTATTTGTTTTTTTCTCTCTCTCATTTCTGAAATAAAAACCGGCTGTGTGTGTATATACGGTATGGGCTATACGGTATCCACTTTGAGATGTGAAAATATCATCACTCCCAAAAGTGACGTGACTCCTTTTTTTAAAATAAAAACAAAAAAAACAAAAAGCCTGAAAAACAGGACACACGTAACATTACAATGTCCTTTTTTGAAAACAAAACAAAAAGCCTGAAAAACAGGACACACAAAGCATCACTGTTCCTTTTAAAAAGCCCAGAAAACGAGACTAAAACGCGTGATTGTTGACTTTCTGTTTCCCACGATTTCCCTTTCACGTTTTAGGTCCCTTTTTTTAAAAGAAAAAAAAAACCCTAAAAAGCTGAAAGACGAACCCACCGCGTGACCCGACCCGCGAAAGTGTAAAACCAGCCGTGTTCGTTGCGTTTCAAGCGGTTTCCGCCGCGTTTCAACCAGGGACGGATCCACCCTTTGCCAATTGGGGTCAACTGACCCTACTGAAAAAAAATAAAATTACTAACCGTTAAAGTAATTATAATATTGCCCCCACATCAAACTTTTGTGTTGACCCCACTATCCCTCTATTCCATTTAAGTACTCCCACGTTGGCTATGCAATGGATTGTTGGAATGGTGTGGGCTCTGCTTCCCATTATTGTAATGAATCAGTTTGCTTTTCCAAAAGCAGAAAATATTCCCATGATGGACACATATCTCAGGCTCTCACTTTTCAATTTCAATAGTAAAGAAAATTGAAACCCTTATTTTATTTTTCTCTCTCTCTCTCGTGACTCTTTCTACAGCTCCACTCACAGTAAGTTGCAACCCTTTTTCTTTATTCCTTTCTCTCCCAGTTGACGGGTCTCTCAATTTCCACCGTCTCCAACTCAGTATTTTATCTTGCCTGCTTCGACAGTTGATTTTCTTGCTGCAACAGTTAATGAGTTGTATTTTAAGGTACCTTTTATTTTTAACATTTTCTCTCAACTCCATTTCCCATGTTTTTCCTTTTCTTTTTAATCTTTTATTTTTCTATCTTGCCATTTTCTACAAATATAAAATTGATAGAGGTATGTTACGGTTGTTGTTATTATTTGGAGAGTATAAAATAAGTTATTAATTTGCATCACATTTTTAATGTGCTAGAAATGAAAAAATATTTCAACAGAAGATCAACATTAGAGTCTCAAGAACTTAATGCAGCAAAAAATACACCAATACCGTATGAGAGATGAATTGTTGAATGATTGTTTGGTTACATATATCGAGAGATATATTTTTGATAGTGTTAAAAATAAAAATATCATATAGCAATTTCAAAATATGAAAACACGTAGAGGACAATTATAAGTGTTGAGGTGTCTTCAAATTTTTGGGCATATAATGTTATAGTGTTTGTAATCTCCAATATTTTAGTCAATGATAATGAAGCCACTATTTTATTGCTTATGTAATTTTTTTATATTAATATTTATTGTATATGATCTTGACCCCACTGGATGAAATTCTTGGATTCGTTCCTGGTTTCAACAGTGTCCGGAATCGGACGATTCACCTGCGTTTCGCGATTCACGCGATTCACGCCACGATTCATACGATTTGGCTGCGATTCAAGACACGAAACGATTGGTGAGCCGATTCGCATCGTTGGAGCTGTGTTATATGTCTTTGAGCACATAATAAATTTATAAATGACTTTATTATTTATAAATGATTATTTTGCTTTTAAGTCCTTACGGGAAAATAATACATATTATCAGTATAATTTCATTTTCATTGAGCATGTATCAAATTTTATAAACAGCTTTATTATTTAGAAAAGATTATTTTGATTCAGTCCCGATGAGGAAACAATACATGTTATTAGTATGATATCATTGTATTTGAGCACATATCTAATTTAATAAATGTCTTTATTATTTATAAATGGTTATTTTTTTAAGTCCCGAAGGGAAAATATTATGTGTGATCGGTATAATTTCATTGTCTTTGAGCACATATCAAACTTTATAAATGTCTTTAATATTTATAAATGGTTATTTTGCTTGAATCCTGACAGTAAAATATTATATGTTATCAGTATAATTTTATTGTCTTTAAACATATATCAAATTTTATAAATGTTTTTATTATTAATATTTGATTATTTTGGTTTTGAGTTTCAATGGGAAAACAATATGTGTTATCGGTAAAATTGCATTGTCTATGATCACATGATAAATTTTATAAATCTCTTTATTATTTATAAATAATTATTTTACTTTCGAGTCCCGACGGGAAAACCTTGGATTTTTAAAGAACTTAAAACAATTATTTATGTTCGTCACAATGTAAAACTTTAATTTTATAAAAAGTGTATTTCAAAGAAATTGAGGACATTGCAACTAAGGTAGTCATATTGGGAATATACGAATAATTTCTATTATCTACCTAGCTCATTCCTTGAGACACAATAACACATGCTTTCATTTTCTCTTTTACATTACAACTAAAATAGAGGTATTGGAGACATGCGAAAAAACCAACGTGGCCTGTGTATTTTACGCTAAAATTAAAATAAAATTAACGGACCATAAGTGTATTTTACGCTAAAATTTAAAAATATGGGCGGCTCTTCTGTTGAAACAGTGAAACTGAAACCCTACCCATTTTCAATTTCACTGTTGAAACTTGAAACCCTACCTAGCGGCTCTCTTCTCTGGTTCCTTGTTGTCACCCTACAGTGAACGGTGAACTTACCCAAACCCATGTCGCTCAGTCTGTCGCCGCATCACGACCTCCCCCACAACAGCGCATTTTCATGACCCAGACAGTCACGACGGCACCACCTTCACGGAATCACGAGTTTGTACGATTTCATGATTCCTCTATTTCTTTCACTTTCCTCTTCATTTTCTTTTTGAATGCTTGGTGAATGAATGTAAGGTGACAAAGGGGTTTCGATTCATCCAATTTGTGCCCTTTAATCTTTTTGATATTTTGATCTTCTTGCTAAATACCTGAGTTTGAGCCATGCTGATTTTTTTCTCTTCCTTGAAACAAGTTGTTGATGCTGGGAATGGTTGAGCTCTCCTCCTCCTTGGAATTGAGTAATCCCACTTCTAGAGTCCAAAAAGGGGGTGGTACCTGCAAAGACACTCTGATGCCTAAGTTAGATAGGGCTTTGGAAGAGAAGGAGAACAGAGTGGATTAGGGTTTAGAGTAAGTAGAGAGTATGCAAACCTGGGGGGTCAAGCCCCCTTTATATAGTAGAGTCACGTCGAAGGAGGGTAACCACCGATCCGGAATCTGCGCGCGGTAACTCCTCCCTCACGCTTCAAGGATCAGCTCATCTCTTCCTGATATCTCGCACCTGCCAAATCCGTCACGTACTGGCTACGTGATCCTCAATATTTGGAGTGGCAACGGCTCCAAGCATCGTCTCCAGGCGTATCCCTTTCTAGAAGGTTCGAGGGTCATGAGTCGGCTCGCCGACCGCTTCGGTGTTATCCTTTGAGGCGATCGTGCCAGAAGGGCGGTTTAGGCGCCTCAGAGTCGGATGTAACTAGAGCTCGAAGAAGGTCGAGCAAAGCCGGTGGCTCGGTTTGGAGGGTATACTAGAACTCGCCTCGGGACCGGTCCGTAACACAAGCCCCCTAGACTCTTTGCACGAAAGGGTATAGGGTCTACCTATTGTTCTTGGGTCGGTATCCAAGTTGAGTTATTGAGGTCGGGGGCGTACCCCAGAAGCTTGTTTGTCTGGGGCGTCACGCTCTACGTGTCGCACCTTTACTCGGTGTTCTGCCATGTGATGGGACTCAGATGGGACGTCTACTCAATCGTTCCTCTTCCCACCGTCGATCATCTGATGCGGCCTGGACCGCTAGATCTACATCTGGTTTTGTAAATGGAGGGCTCGGATTGGTTCGCCCTTTCACTTCCCTCCTGCGGGGGTTATAAAGCCACCCCCTCTCCTTCCTTCTCTCTTTTTCTTCGTTCCGCTCTCCCTGAACGCTTTGTCTGTCATCCTTCCCTGCATTTGTGTTCCGAGCGGCCGTTTCATCCCCATTCCTTCGCATTTCCTGGTAAGTCTTGTTATTGTTCTTCATTAATGGCTTCTTCCTCTTCTTCTCGTCGTCCCCCTTCCCCCATACCTTTAAGTTCTGGGAGCGGCTCGTCGTCTGGAACGACGAGTGCGTCTTTTGACCTTTCTACGCCACCCTAAGCCGGAGGCTCTGGCCACAAGGGGCTCCCCTCCGACGGTGGTCGTGACCCAGTGCCTCTCCAGGTGGTTCCTCCCACCTCCTGGGTTTCAGCTTCTCCCCCCATTGCGTCTGTTCCTTCGTACTCACTTTATAAGGGGGGCGAGCGCCGAGTGGGAGATGATAGGTCTCCTTACACCTGGGTGCACCCCGATGTACTCAGGGTGGCCTCCAACATCTTTTCAGACACTGGCGTGGCTGCTCTTCGGTCTAGTGTGTCATTTACGCCGAACCGGGATCGAGACAAGGAGGTAACTTGCCTCCCCTGCTCTCCCGACGACCGAGTATGCTTTAACAAGGGCGAGTCTAGTTCCCCAGACTTCTGTTTCTTCTACAAAACTTTCTTTACGCGAATTAGCCTCCGCTTTCCCCTAGGTAGGTTTGAGTACGAGGTCCTCCAATGGCTGGATGCGGCCCCTTCGCAATTACACCCCAACAGCTGGGCTTTTATCCGAGCTTTCAAGCTCGTGTCCGAGTACTTCGGGGTTACCCCTTCTGCTGCACTCTTCTTCAGTTTTTTCCAGCTTAGGCTTGGCAAGCAACTTAAGTGGTGTTCGCTCAATAAAATACCTGGCTTTTATATTCTCGAGCTTTTCGACCAGTCTTATAAGAACTGGAAATCTGATTTCTTCAAGATCCGGGTACGGAGAGGGGATCCCTTTTTCTTTTCTGCTCAAAACGAGCCTTTGTTTCCTTTTTACTGGAGCTCCAGTCCTCGCCCCATAAAAGAGGTGGATTTCAATTCATTGTCGGTCACCGACCAGACGATAGTGAACTTTCTCGCTCGTTTGCCCACATTGCATTGTGGTCCTCTCCTCACCCGAGCTCTAAAGGACCCACCCCAGTGGAGGGATTACTTAAGTAAGTCTTGTTATCATCCTTTAGCGTGATTCTCGGCCGAACATGGGTACTAACTTTCACTTTATTTTCAGGTACGATGGCTCCGAAGATGACCAAGAAAGAGATGGCCGAGCTCCTCAAGAGAGCTCAAAGAGAGAAGGTCGCCCAAGCTCCTGGGCCGGTTCCCTCCGATGCTGCCGCTTCCCCTTCCCCCGCCAAGGCTACTAAAAAGCGACCGCGTGCTCCCCCGACTCCCGGTTCCGATCAGCCCCCTACAAAGGAGCCGAGGGGGCCTCATGGGGGGATTCCTCGAATATCCTGATGGCTCAGTGGTTCCTCCACCTTGGAGAATTTGCCGATCGGCGAGAACGCCGAGATTCCCTTTGAATGTCGGCCGATCGCTCCGACCAGATCGATCGGATCATGCGTAGGTCCGACGACAGTGCATGGCCGAGGCGGCGAATGGGTTTGTCTGCAAGGCACCGGGCCTCTATGGGCTCGCACTTACGCTATGGCCCGGGCTTTCTACGATCGGATAAGAGCACAGTCACCGGCCGAGCCGGTGAGAGGAAGTACCAAAGCAAGGCCACCGCACTTGGTGAGCTCGAGGAGAAGATGGGCAAGTTGGAAGAGGACTATGCTCGCCTCGGAGGCAAGAGGATGCCTTGAACAAGAGCAACACCTCTCTGGCGGCCTTGTGAGGAGGATCTCAGGCCCAAAATGACCTCTGTTGCGTCAAGCTGTAGGAAGAGAAGGAGAAGTCCTCGTCAAGGCCTGCTTTCGGGTCGAGGAGTATCGTGAGTATAGCGCCGCCGGTTTAAGGAAGGGTTTGATAATGCCGTTCTTGTGATTGAAGGTGATCGCCCCCGACCTGGACATCTCCGAGCTCGATTTTACCAAGGTGGTGGAAGAAGGGAAGATTGTGGAAGAGGAGGGCGAGGAAGAAAGGTCTTTGATCGGGAGGAGCCTGAGGCGAGGAGGCGGAGTTGGTCTTGACTTGGAGGTCATTAGTCAAAGTCTTGCGGTAGGAGATCGTCGGGGACCGAGCTGAAGACCAAGGGAATGCCCTTGCGTAATTTGTTTTAGTTTGCTTTGCTCTGTCTTGATGATGTACTCGCTCTTCTACGAGCTGCTCTTTTGTATTTTGTTTTAAGTTAATGAAATTGACTAAGTTTAAACATTGTTGGTTTAAATCTGCTTTGCTTTTCTCTTTAGTAGTTTGTTGGTTACCGTGCTCAGATGGGGTGGTCCTCGGGTAACTGCTACTCGTCTAGGGTAGTCCCCGGGTGGCTTCCCCCGAAAAAAAACTTGTGTCAACTGAAGTTGAGACATTTTCTCCGCGCACCGGTATAGGCCGAGTACCAGTCTTCTTACGAAACCTTTAGGTCGGATAGTGAGATTCGGATCCTCTATCGAGGTTACCAAGTTTTTATGCTAACTTGGGTTTGGAATTGAATGGATCGTTTAGGTCGAGCAAGACCTTCCGAGCCGGAGCGAGCTCCCCAAGCCTTTATGCTGGCTTGGATTTAGGGCAACAGGGGTCGAGTTGCGAATGAGCTTCACCAAGCCTTTATGCTGGCTTGGGTTTAGGACCACAGGGGTCGAGCTGCGAATGAGCTCACCAAGCCTTTATGCTGACTTGGGTTTAGGACCACAGGGGTCGAGCTGCGAATGAGCTCACCAAGCCTTTATGCTAACTTGGATTTAGGACCACGGGGGTCTGTTGGTCGGTTAAGACCTTCCGAGCTCGGGACTCGGTGATTTTCAGTTAAAACATTCTGAATGCAATGGGGGTTGACTTTTATTAAATGGGGAAGAAATGGAAGGAAGGATGTGCCTCGTTAAAACCTTTCCAAACCAAAAACCCAGTGGGAAAAAGGGTTTGCAAAGGAAAGAGTACGCCATCCGTTTACAAGTGTTTAACTAAAGTAGGGCTTGAGGTGCGTGGCATTCCAGGTCCTCGGTATCGCTTTTCCGGATAGTTCTTCTAGTCCGTATGCGCCGTGTCGGTGCTCCGATCTGATGCGGTTTGGCCCTTCCCATGTCGGCCCTAGCTTGCCCTGCCTTACGTCTTTTCGAGCCAGTTCAACTTTTCGGAGGACCAGGTCCCCTTCTTTGAACGTCCTTGGTCGGACTCTGGAGTTGTAGTGCTTGGCGACGCGCTGTTTAGTTGCAAAGTTTTGTATTCGGGCAAGTTCCCGAGTTTCTTCTAGGAGATCGAGCTCAACTCTTGCTTCCTCTTACGCCAATGCCTGAACGTGCTCTCTTCTTGCTGAGGTGGAACCGAGCTCTACTGGCACCATGGCCTCCATTCCATACGTTAGCCGGAAAGGTGTTTCATTTGTTGCCGACTGGGGGGTGGTGTGGTATGCCCACAAAGACCGCGAGTTCTTCCGCCACGCTCGCGTGGCCCACTCCACCGCCATGAGGCCATTCAGATAATTACGTTCGCGGCCGACCGATCATTGGTCCGTGGATGCTCGGCGAGGCGTGAAGCGAGTCGGATTCCTGAACGCTGCGAGAAGTCCTTGAACATCGAGCTGGTGAACTGTGTGCCGTTATCTGTGATGATGGTGTGGGGTAGGCCATGGCGGCAAACCAGGCTTTTTCATACAAATTTTTTGATCCTCTCGGAAGTAATGGTCGCCACGGTTTGCGCCTCTATCCACTTGGAGAAGTAGTCTATGGCGACTACGATGAACTTGAGTTGGCCTGGTGCAAGGGAAAGCGGCCAGTATGTCAAGCCCCAGGTATTGAAAGGCGAGGCGATGACCGTCTTGAGGACTTCGGTGGAAGGTGGTCTCGTTTGGCGAACCTTTGGCACTTGTCGCACTTCCTTACGTATTCCAGAAATCCGACCTGGCGTCGGCGATGGTAACTTTGCTCGAAGGATTTTGGCTGCCAGGGTCCGAGTTCCACAATGGTTCCCGCAGATACCCTCATGCAGTTCCCTCATAACATACTCGGAATCCGACTTCTCTATGCAGGTGAGTAGGGGCTGTGAGAAACCTCTTACGTAGAGTCATCTCCGATTAGAGTGTAATGTGCGGATCGCCGTTGGACCTGCGTGACTCTGCCGGTCCTCGGGCGATCTCCCTTCAAGTATTCAATGATGTCCTTCATCCAAGAATCCGAGCTGATCACTGCGTAGTTTCTGGCTGTCGCGATGCTTGGTGACTTTAAAGTTTGGACGACCACTGTATGGAGCTGTCCCTCGGTCTTCATACTAGCTAACTTTGCCAGCAGATCTGCCTTGTTATTTTGTTCTCGAGGGATGTGCTCGAGTTAGACTTCTTGGAAGTTCTGAATCATGGCGTTGACTTTTTGAGCATACTGGGCGAGTATGTCGTCTCGACACTGGTATTCGCACTTGACCTGGTTGATCATCAGCTGGGAGTCGCTCCTGATTCGGAGCGTTTGGGCGCCCAGCTCCCATGCGAGTTGAGACCGAGTAGTAAAGCCTCGTACTCGGCTTGGTTGTTGCTAGCTTTGAATAGGAACCTGAGTGCCTGTTCGACGTTGATTCCTGCAGGGCTTTCAACGATGATTCCTGCTCCGCTGCCTTTGGAATTGGAGGAGCCGTCACGTGGCGTCGATGCTCGACCTCGGGGGTCAGTGTTAGTTCTGCGATAAAGTCAGCCAAAACTTGTGATTTAATGGGTCCTCTGGGCTCATACCTGATCTGGAATTCGGAGAGTTCTACCGACCACGCCACCATTCGCCCTGAGAGTTCGGGCTTCTGCAGGATCCTTTTGATCGGGTAGTCCGTTTTGATTACCACCGTGTGCGCTTGAAAGTAAGGTCTCAATATCCTCACGGAGGTTACTATCAGGAGCGCCAGTTTCTCTACCTTTTGGTATCTTAGCTCCGCCCCGTGGAGGACTTTGCTCACAAAGTAAACTGGGCGCTGCTCGGTCTCTTTCTCTTCTATCATGGCCGAGCTGATCGAGGTGTCGGTGGCCGCCAGGTAGAGGAGGAGAGGGGCTCCTTTGGTGGGCCACGTAAGGACCGGTGGTGACGCCAGAAACTCCTTGAGCCTCTGAAAAGCTGTTTCACACTCCTCGGTCCATTCGAACCGAGCCGGTTTTCGGAGTACCTGGTAGAAGGGAAACGATTTGTCAGCGGAACGAATCACGAACCTGGAAAGGGCTGCGATGCGACCAGCGAGTCTTTGCACTTCTTTGATAGAGCTCGGGCTTCGCATCTCCATCACTGCTCGGCACTTGTCGGGGTTGGCCTCAATGCCTCTGTGGGTGATCATGAACCCCAAGAACTTGCCTCCGAGCACCCCGAACGAGCACTTCTCGGGGTTAAGCCTGATGTTATATTTTCTCATAATGTCAAATACCTCCTGGAGGTCTCGGTAGTGTGCCTCGAAGCTGGAGGTCTTGACCACCATGTCGTCCGTATATTCCTCGTTCGCCTTCCCGATCTGCTTGATGTGCACCTCATCCATCATTCTCTGGTATGTCGACCTGCGTTCTTGAACCAAAGGGCATAGTGGCGTTGTAGAAGTTGGAGGTTTCCGCCATGAAAGCCGTCTTTGGCGCGTCAGTGGGTGCATCTTCATCTGATTGTGCCGGATGCGCATCCATGGCGAGCACCTGGTACCCTGACGTGCCGTCTACCAGAGCATCGATGCTTGGAAGGGGGTATGGGTCTTTAGGGCAGACTTTGTTTAGGTCGGTGAAGTCAGTGCACATCCTCCACTTACCGTTGCTCTTCTTGACCAATACCACGTTGGAAAGCCAAGTTGGGTACTTGATCTCTTTGATAAATCCGGCTTTCAAGAGCTTTGAGGTCTCTTCTCGGGCTGCCTGCTTTTTTTCCCCTACAAGTCTTCTTTTCGAGCAGCAGGCGAGCAGGTGCTCTATGGCTAACTGTGACGAGCCACTTTGAGGTCTATTAGGGCATGTCCTCCGGGCCCACGCGAATAGATCTGCGTTGTCGAGCAAGACCTTCGTCAAGGTATTCGCTCTGCTAGGCGATTGTGTCCCGGTCGTATGCTCTTGCCCGATCCTCTTGCCGACCTCCTTGAAGTCGTCGGCCGAGGCCAGCCGAAATCACTCGCCCCTCGGGTCGAGCTCAATCATGCTTGATTCGACTTGGGGCGATCTCTTCTCTGTCATCCCTTAGGCTGTTGACATAACATCGTCTCGCCTCATACGGTCGGCGTGTATCGTAGCAATCGCCCATCGGATAGGAAACTTCATCGCCAAATGGGGGTAGAGACTATGGCCCCGATCCCATTGTTGTGATTCTGCCGATTATCATATTGTAGGCGGTGTCTGCGGCGGCTTCGACTTCCACCACCAGGAGGTGGGCTTGATTGTCTTGGCCTGACGTCGCCTTGAAGGTGAGCAAGGCGTCGAAGTATCCGATCACCGAGCTTTAGCTTTGAAAAACCGACTAACGTACCTCGGTAGGGTCCGATAATCGAGCTCGGTAACGAGTCGATCGAAGGCTTCTTTGTAGATTACGTCGCCGAAGCTTCCTTGATCGGCGAGCACTCTCCTGACGTTAAATCCAGCGAGGTGTACTGTGATCACCATGGGGTCGTCTTGGTGGCGATCTATTCCCTGATAATCCCTCTCCGAGAAGGATATGGTCGGTAAGGCCGCGGGCGGGGCCGCTAGCGACGTTGAGCTATTGACGGACCTCAGGTGCCTTCTCCGACCGTTGCTAGATTCGCCTCCACCTGCAAAACCACCTGCAATTAAATTGAGTGAGGGGGTACCTTCGTCTCGACCCTTCCTGCGTTGACGGGCGGGTGAACGCCTTTCTCGCCCTCCCCGAGCCGGCGATCGGTTGCGCCTGCGCTCGGGTGAACGGGATCTTCTACGACTTGTTTCGTTTTCTCTGGGGGCCGCCCCATTCCCTTTGTCCACGTACTTTGCTAAATGTCACACTGTATGAGTTTTTCAATCTTTATCTTTAGTGCACGACATTCGTTTGTGGTGTGCCCGTAGATTCGGTGGTACTCGCAG
Organism: Calophaca sinica; assembly: GCA_037113605.1. Taxonomy (NCBI): domain Eukaryota; kingdom Viridiplantae; phylum Streptophyta; class Magnoliopsida; order Fabales; family Fabaceae; genus Calophaca; species Calophaca sinica. The sequence goes on from CM073735.1 coordinate 48,332,220, forward strand.
ATCTCTGGCGATCCGCGTCCGGTGGGAGTCCTTCCAGGGGCAAGGTAATGAGGTTGCGTGTAGGCTTCCTTCAAGACCGGTCTCTTCCCCTTTGTCAAGGAGTGAACCGAGCCTCCGTAGTCTTGCCGCCCTCGGCGCTCGTTCCTCTCTGCGCCTCTCTCTGCGGGTCCTACTCTGTCCTGCCGATTACGGGTTTCCGCTTTTGGCGGCGGCGACTTCCTCCATGTTGATATACCCCATCGCTCGGCGCCTCGGCTCGTCGAGAGATCCTGCGGCCGTGGCGAGAAATCCGAGAAGGGACCAGGTTTTAGCGCCGACACTATGGCATGGAGTGCCACATCGGTGCTGAGATTTCTGACTTGGGCCGTTTCGTTGTTGAAACGCTCTATGAAGGACTTTAGGGTCTCGTCCGACCTCTGTTTGAGCCCGACCAGGCAGGTGGAGTTTCTCCGGAAGGCTCGACTCGTGGTGAACCTGGCCACGAATTACTCGGCGAGTTGCCTGAATGAGTGGATCGAGCGCTGCGGGAGGTTAGAGAACCACATCATGGCCGACCCTTTTAGGGTGCAGGGAAAGGTCCTACATTTCAGGCCCTCGGATGCGTCGATCAGTAGCATCCGCGCGTTGAAGGAGGTAAGGTGTTCCTCGGGGTCTGTCTTACCTTCGTAAGCGTCCATGTTGGGGATTTGGAATCGCTTCGGGACCGGATCGGCCATAACCCTCTCGTCGAAGGGGAGCAAGGTTAGTCCGATTTCGAAGGGTCGGTTCTCACGCCGCGGTGTGTGTCGGGTGTGGCCCTCTCGTCCGGGGCTATCCGTAGCGCTGGATCAGTCCGATTTGGACGAGTCCCGGTTGTCTCTTCTGGTCCTCGAGGGCGTCTCGTGGCCCTGTCTTTCCTCGCGATCGTGGGCCTCCGCGATCCTGCGCCTTAACTCTTTTTCTGCCCTGAGAAGCTCCAAGACAGGGTCCGGTAGTGGATGCTCATCCTGACTGGCCGAGTGATGACTCGGCTGTGGCGATCTGTGATTCGCCGTGCTCCTAATGCGTACCATCTAGCTCGGGGTGTTTTTGAGGCTTGGGCTAGTTTTATCGGGCCCCACGGTGGGCGCCATGCTGGGAATAGTTGAGCTCTCCTCCTCCTTGGAATTGAGTACTCCCTCTTCTAGAGTCCAAAAGGGGGGTGGTACCTGCAAAGACACTCCGATGCCTAAGTTAGATAAGGCTTTGGAAGAGAAGGAGAACAGAGTGGATTAGGGTTTAGAGTAAGTAGAGAGTATGCAAACCTGGGGGGTCAAGCCCCCTTTATATAGTGGAGTCACGTCGAAGGAGGGGAACCACCGATCCGGAATCTGCGCGCGGTAACTCCTCCCTCACGCTTCAAGGATCAGCTCATCTCTTCCTGATATCTCGCACCTGCCAAATCCGTCACGTACTGGCTACGTGATCCTCAATCTTCGGAGTGGCAACGGCTCCAAGCATCGTCTCCAGGCGTATCCCTTTCTAGAAGGTTCGAGGGTCATGAGCCGGCTCGCCCCTGACCTGCTAGGTGTTATCACTGGGGCGATCGTACCGGAGGGCCGGTTTGGCGCCTCCGGGGTCGGATGTAGCTTGCCGAGCTCGAAGTAGGTCGGAACCGAGCCGGGCCGGCTCGGTTTGGTGGGTATACTAGAACTCACCTCGGGACCGGTCCGTAACACAAGTTAAAGGTGCAGTGTGGTGATTCAAATTTGATCTCTTTTTTCCAATCTATGGCATCATCTAAGGTACCATTTTGATTAGTAGAATTGAGTTGTCTTTAGTGCTGGAAACAGTCTCAATGATGCTAACGACAGACAAAAATTGGAAGGTATGATGGAATGGAGCGGAACACAATGGTACCAATCCCATTCCATTGCTTCCCCCCATTTTTCTTCCCTTCCGATTTGGGAAGAATGGGATGGAATTATCTATTAACTTAATTTTATAATTATTAATTTACTATTTACCCCTCTTGGTTGCTTTTTTACTCTTCACATTCACATGCAGTAACAACTCTGCAACTCCTTTTCTCCCCTTTCTTTTTGCACCCCACTTTTGCCTCTTCTCTCTCTCTCTTTCGTACTCTGTTCTTTTCAACATTTTCGTTTCCTTCTACGAGAACAGTGAGCTTTGGTTTTGTCACTTTTAGATATGGTTTTGTCATTATTGGTTTATTGTTTTAACCGTTTGTAAATACTCCTCCGTCTCATAATATATGTCATATTTGTCAAAAATAATTGTCTTAAAATATATGTCACTTTCAATTTTCAATACAAAATTAAATGTTTGTTTGTCAATTATACCCTCAAGTACTCCACTTTGTATTTATGACAATAGTTAATACATCAATAGTTAATGGGTTAATTTTGTAAAATTATCACTCTTTTTTTTCATTTATTACTTTTTCTTAAACTGTGTGATTTGGTCAATTGTGATATATATTATAGGAAGGAGGGAGTATTGTTTTGCCGTAAGTTTCTACTGATTTTTTTTTTTTAGAAATTGTTTTGATTGTTTATTTATATATTTATTGTAAAAGTTTTAAGACATTGAAATATAAATATAAGTTGCTTGTTTATTTATTTATTGCAAGATAAAAATACAAATAAATTATTAAAAATTATAGAATGGAAGTACTCAGATACAAAGTTATGTTTTTTAACATGACATTTGTTTTATGTTTATATATTATATTTGTGTATTGAAAGTAAGGCTAAAAATGGAATTAAAAAGTCATAATTCATTCCATTTCGCCCACTTCTCAAACGATGGAATGAAAATTTTATTCCGTTCCATCATAAAATACCCAAACAATGGAATGAGAGTTTTGCTCCATTCCGCTCTACTCTGTTCTAATCTGTTCCGCTCCGCTTCGTTCATTTTAAAATATCCAAACATACCTTACCACTATGTACTCAAACTAATTTAATATTAGTACTGATATGGCACAGAAGAAATTGAGTCTTCTCGACCAAAGGGTAAAAAGCCTAAAATCCTAACATCTGATGTGTGGAACTCTTTTGATAAGATTGGTGTCGGTAAAAATGAGAAAGAAATGTGTAAATCCAAGTGGTGCGGAAAAGAATTGGTCTGTGCACCTAAAAATGGAACTATTCATTTAATCTATCATAGAGATAGTTGTAAGTTTCATGTCAAATATCATAACGTGGGAGATATGCTTCTTGATGTGGAAGGAAAAATTGAAAACAAAAAAAAAATTAACCTTAAGGCTAATCGTAAAATTGTAGCTTAATTGATTAACATTTTCTACTTTTACTTTTTGTTAGTACCTTAGGAATTCTAGTTAACATTTCCCTTAATACTTTTGCATAGAATGTAAGCAAACAAAAAAAATTGCATAATCATTTTAAAAGGTTTAGTTAAATAATGTTCCCTAGACTCAAATTCATCAATAATTAATCATTATTTATCTACTAAAAATCGTTGTAATTTCCTTTTTTTATGTAAATAATTATGCTATATACAAGAAAAGAAAAAAGTAATTTATTAATTACATTTGATTTTTTTTATAAGCAAATGTTAGTGGTTAGTTTTTGTTAGAGGGGAGGAGGATTTTGTTAGTGACAAGGATTTCTGCACCTCTTGCTTGCAACTCCTTAATGTCCCTTGACTCAACCACTGAGCCACCTACCTGGGACATATTTGATTTTTTTTTATTGTGATTTTCATATGAATAGTGTTTTCAGATAGTGACTTGTCATTTTTATCTACCGAAATTAATCATTGCAATTTCTTGGTGTAGTGGATACAAGAAAAGAAAAAGGAATTTCATAATTAAATTAATTCTTTCTTAATTATGATTTTAATTAGAATTGTGTTATGAAATACTCCCTCCGTTACCTAATATAAGTAAAAAAAATCTATGTATTTGATCCAAATTTGGACCAAATACATAGACTTTTTTGCTTATATTGGGTAACGGAGGGAGTAATGACTAATCATTTTTATCTATCAAAGTAATTGAAATTTATTTGCGCTGTATTTTTTTATTTATTTTAATTCTTTAATTTAATCATTGCAAATTTATGGTGCAGTGGATACAAGAAAAGAAAAAGGAATTTAATAATTACATTTAATTTTGTCTCTATTATGATTTTTATTAGAATTATATCATCAAATAATGGCTAGTCATTTTTATCTATCAAAGTAATTGAAGTTTCTTTGCACCGCATTTTTTTTATTTACATTAATTCTTTAATTTAATCATTGCAAAATTATGGTGCAGTGGATACAAGAAAAGAAAAAGGAATTTAATAATTACATTTAATTTTTTCTTTATTATGATTTTTATTGAAACTATTTTATCGAATAACGACTTGTCATTGTTTTTTGTTTTATGTTAGACTAAAGTTGCAAGCTCTTTGTCCTGGGAAGATAAAGTCCCTACAAGCGTTAATCGTCTCTCTCTGGATAGACTTGTTTGCCTAAGGACATCCTCGTAGACAGACACATCAATGCAGCAAAGAAAGGGTCGTCGATTGTTGCTTATCCCTTTGCCACTACAAGGCCACATAAATCCAATGCTTCAGCTTGCACAAATGCTTCACTCAAATGGTTTTTCAATCACCATCATCCACACAAGTTTCAACTCTCCTAATCCTTCAAACTACCCTCACTTCAACTTCTGTTGTATCCAAGATGTGTAACGCCTTTCAAGGAGTGCTTGGGAAAGCTACTGTCTGATGTATCAGAAGAACCTATTGCTTGCTTGATCTCAGATGCTATGTGTTATTTCACTCAAGCTGTTGCCAGCAGCTTTAAGCTTCCAAGGATTGTGTTGAGAACAGGTGGAGTATCTTTCTTTGTTGCTTTTGCCGCCTTTCCATTTTTAAGAGAAAAAGGGTATATACCTATTCAAGGTTAGTTTCTGTTTTTGAAACGAATTTAGGTATGCTAATTTATACACAAAAATTTCAGAATAATATATCATAGGACATGAACTCTATTATGCACATAAGAAAATTTACATCAATTACATGTAACATGATATACTTTTTTTTATAGGCAAATGTTAGTTGTTAGTAGTCATGATTTGAACTCTGGACCTCCTTCCTCCAACTCCTTCAAATGTTTCAACTCAATCACTTGAACTACACCTTAGGGAAAATTTACATCAATTACATATAACATGATATACTATTAAGGTATGTTTAGAATGGGAGGGTTTTAATTTGGAGGACAAAAGGGAAGATAACTTTTATTTTAAATAAATATTTTTTTAATATTATAATTTTCAGAATGGAAGGAATAAAATGATATAACTTATCATTTCACTTAATGTCGTAGTCAGTTTTTATTTTTATAAATATTACGTTATCTTTCTTAATTTTTAAAAAAAAATAATTCTTCATTCCCTTTCTCTTCAAAACAGATAGAGGGTTTTGGAAATAAAAAGAAGTGATTGACAATTTTATTTCAAGAAAATATGCTCTGTTTTAAAAAAGTTTTGAAATAAAAGTAACAATAGAAAGATAGATTATAACATAATATCTATTCTTGTTCGTTTTCATAACTAGTATGCAACTCTAAAATGAAAATTTACGCTCTCTTTGTCTCTAATTTTTCACTACAACCCTTCATCCAAATATAGACTTAGATGCTCAAGTGAGAAATATACACTTTAGTGAATAAAAAAAATGCATTTGCGTGTGAATCGGTCATGACACTGATTTTTCGCAACTGCTAAAATTATACATGCATGGCATCGTATTGAGATTTACACTTGCAGAAACTTCTATAACATTTTACATGAAGTCATTTTTTTAATGAAAAACTTGCTGGGAACTTTGTGGAATATCAGTATCTATCAATTATTGTCAATAGTCTATTGAGCATCTGTTTACTGGAAAATTTGGTTTATAAGTGTATTTCTACCAAATTCAGCAAAGTAACAAATAATTAATTCAAACGATTGCAAGATCGACGAATTATGTGGTAATCTCGTTTTGCAAACAACGGTTTTTGAAAATAACGGTCAATTGCTCGACACGTTATCAATTTTGTAACATTCTTGGCTTCAGAGCCATTAATTGTTGTGTCTTATGCCAAATCTGTATATGAGAATTCCAACTAACAAACAAGTTGTTGTCGAAATGGCAATATGAACTTAACTAAACAAGATTGGCTGTCGAAAGCCAATAACTTGGTTTACAAGCAAATTAGAGCAAAAATTTAAAACAAGAATGCACTAATGCAAAGTCATGGGGTATGCATCACTGAATCCCACCATGCATTTGAAATTAACGCAGAAATATAAAAGAAGACAAGTAATTGATAGAATTTAAGAAACACGGCTAAAAGACATGAATTTAAAAGAAAACATGTAAATGCATGAATTTAAGTGACAGAAGCGTAAAGAACATGAATTAAAAAGGAAAACATGTAAATGACTTTGAAAGTAAAAGTGCAGAAAAAAAAGTAAATGACAGAGAATTAAAGGATGTAAATTCGAAGCAAGAAAATACAAATTGATTGGAATGTAAATGACATAAATGAAAATGCAAAGAACTGAAAATAGACTGAAATTGATTAAAATGCAGAAAGATAGAGTTTGGAAGGCATACAATGATCGTTTTCCGTTAATCTTCTTTAGCCGTCGAGATATTAGGAATTAGATCATGTATCCAACCTCAATTACATCGTACGAACTACTATTTATAGGAAAAATATGAAAAAACTACCTAACATCCAACCTGACACGTGTACGGACACGGGTTGGCGGTTAAGTTTTCGCTAAAAACTACCTAATTGACAGTAGCACTTCCTGTCAAGGTATATATTAATCTTTACTTAATAACTAAGCCTGTTTCGACCATGCTCATTTTTGACATCTTCGACACTTCATGCTTTCCGTCGAACAGCCGCCCCATCACTTGGTCTCTCAAACTTAGTCAATTTTCATTCCTTGTTCTGGTCTCTTACGCCTTTACTTGTCGAATTCATAACATTCAGACAAAGCAAGTGTCCATTTTCCAATTCGACCATTTAGAATTGGTTGGGACAACATGTACTTAATCACATTTGTCTTTGACATTACCAGTACATTACAAGGCATCAAATAATACTTAAGTTTTGTACATGAAAAATACAATGCTAGACACAACTTCTCTATAGCACTGTATCTTGTTTCTGCATTATTCAGCACTCGACTGAGGTAGTAAACGGCTCTTTCGACATTGTTATCATCCTCCTGAGCCAGTAGACAACCTATAGTTTCTTCTGAGGTAGAAATGTACAACTTCACTGGTCGATGTGGTTCTGCAGGCATCATGACCGGTGGAGTTTTCAAGTACTGCTTGATTTGGTCGAAAGCCTCTTGATGTTGTTGTGTCCATACAAAGGCTTCTTCAGCTTTGAGCTTTACCAAAGGAGCAAACACCCTTGTCCTTCCAAAAAGGTTTGATATGAACCTTCTAAGAAAATTCACCTTCCCCAAGAAACATTGGAGTTCCTTCTTATTGGAAGGTGGTTTTGCTTCCAACACAGCCTTAGCTTTGTTCTTATCTACCTCAATGCCTTTCTTATGCACCAGAAAACCTAAGAACTTAGCGGCTGAAACACCAAACCCACATTTTTCGGGATTCATCTTTAAACTGTGCTTCCTCATTTCCTGAAATGCTCGTTGAAGATGGTTCAAATGCTCCTCTCGGCTCTTTGACTTGACAATCACGTCATCCATATTAACTTCCACAGATTTGCCTATTATTTCATGAAAAATAGTGTTCATTGCCCTTTGGTAAGTTGCGCCAGCATTCTTCAAACCAAAAGGCATCACCACCCACTCATAACTTCCAATGGACCCTGGGCACCTAAAAGCAGTTTTAGGCACATCCTCCTCAGCAATGAAGATATGATTGTAACCAGCATGTCCATCCATGAAACTTAGAAACTCATGACCAGATGTTGCATCTACTAGCATATCTGCTATGGGCATAGGGTACTCATCTTTAGGAGTTGCAGTGTTAAGATTCCTGAAATCAACGCAAACCCTCATCTTGCCATTCTTCTTTATGACAGGCACCACATTCGACAACCATTCAATGTACCTGGTTGTACGAATGAACTTAGCCTTCAACAAACGCTCAACTTCCTCCTTAATTTTCAGCACAATTTCAGGAGCAAACCTCCTGTTGGCTTGTTTGAGAGGCTTACAACCAGGTTTCAAAGGCAATCTATGTTCCACCAGATCTCTACTCAGACCCGGCATTTCATGGAGTCCCAGGCAAAACAATCCTTGTACTCAGAGATTAGTTCCACAATTTGCCTTTTAAACTGGTCTGGCAACAAAGCACTAACATATATTGGCCTCTTTCTTCCTTCATCCCCCAAGTCAATCTCTTCCAAGGGATCTTCTAACTCAAAACCATTTTTATCCTCAAACCCCTTTCAAATCCCAAAGGGCCATCATCGAATATACAATCAGCCAACACTCCATCTTCTGAGTTTGGCTGTCGGTCGGCCTCGCAAGCCGACGGTTGCATTTGATTCTCTTCAAGGCTCATCTTTGTCGATTGGCCGATTTCCATCGGCCTCATCCAACAACCTGACTCCAAACTGCTCTTCCAAGCAAGCGTTCAAAGCATCTTTGTCGACAATACCACCCTGCACAGATATGGGTTTCACTTTTGGATCATATACCTTGAAATCAACGTGCATCTGCTGCAGATAACATGGGCTGTCATCAGCTTCAATAATCTCAATGTCATCATGAGCATTCCAAAGGATAAGTTTCTGATGCACCGTCGAAGGAACTGCTCCGACAACATGTATCCAATCCCTACCCAACAGAACATTGTAACTTGACCTTGAAGGAATCACTACAAACAAAGTGGATCTCTCTACTGATCCTACTTGCACATCTAGCATTGCCACACCATCTGTTGGTGCAGATCTACCTCCAAAGTCAGTAACCACTATGTTGGTTGGTAGCAAATATGTCTCATCTTTCCCTAGCTTCTTATACATGGCTCTTGGAATCAAGTTCACAGATGCTCCTCCATCGACCAACACTCTGTTGACAGGCTTGCCTTCAACCATTGCCTTAATATGCAATGGTCGAAGATGACTTCTCTCCTGATTAGTTGGCTTGTCTAAACGAGCAAAATTATCAAAAATGGTAACCATATCCTGCTCGACAAAATGCCAACCAATTGGAAAATCGTCAAACTCTTCCTCATCAGGAACTTCTACAACGAATCCATACTGAGCCTGAAACTCAGCTGGCAAAACTGACACCAAATTCACATCAAGATTAGTGAACTCTTCTTCCGTAGCTATTTCTTCATTTTCTAAATAACTTCCCAACCTCATGCCCTCTTTATCAAAAAGGCATTCTTCAGACCCCAAATCTGACAAGGTTGTTCCCATTGCCATCACCAATTCATCCAGATTTTTGTCCAAATTAATGTCAAGATCAAACTCTTCCTTGTCATCAAGGTCAATTGGGTCATCTGGATCATTCAATGCTTCAATGACCTCTTCCATGGACAAGTCTGTCTTGACAAGACTTCGCCCTACTGCCACCATCGGTTCATCCAACAAATCAGAATCATTGGCTATGATCCTTAACTCCTCCATAGAGACATCGCTGTTTGTATCCTCAACTAGAGCTGCTTGAACACCAACCCTTCTTCGCTAGGAAGCCAGCTTTTCGGCTTCAATCAAACCTGTTGGCCAAGTCTTCTTCCCTTGAACTGTGGAAGGAACTTTTGCAGGCATGGCATTCCTCCTGGACCCTGTCGAAAATGCTTGCCCCTGGTCCTGGGACGTTTGACCTCGTTCAAAGTTAGCCCCTTTGACATCAACGACTGTTATACCCCAATTTTGTCCGCTTATATTTTCATTTTTTTTACGCTACGAAATGGGGAGGCCGCGCATCGAAATGAGGTTGTATCGCCGAGTCAGGAGAGGTCGTGACGCCGAGCCGTGGGGAGATCGCGCATGACCGAAGCCGAGGCTCGCGTCGAGCCGTGGGAGGTCGCTGTCGAGCCGCGGAGTAAGTCGCGCGTCGAGCCGTTTAGAGGTCGACGAGCCGCTGGGAAGATCACAGACCGAAGTCGAGGCTGGCGCCGAGCCGTGGGAGGTCGCTTTGGCCGAAATGGAGAAGTCGCGTCGAAAGTCGTTTAGCAGGTCGTGACGCCGAGCCGCTGGGGAGGTCGCTTGTCGAAATGCGGAGAAGTCGCGTCGAGCCGCGGAAGAGGTCGACGCCAGCCGCTGGGAGTGTCGCTCGAGCCGTGGAGAAGTCGCGTCGAGCCGCTGTCAGAGGTCGACGAGTCCGAAATGGGGAGATCAGATGTCGAAATGGGCCATTTTTAGCCCAATTGCGCTCATTACAAGCTGCATAACAAAAAACCTAAAATTCAAAACTAAAAATCAAAGTCGATTTCCACACTTCACCCTTCACAAAGTCATCCTGATATCTTCACTAAAGTCCTCTCGATATCTCCTCAGCCACTCTACAAACTATGTCTTACAAATATATGTCCCCCATATGCCTCTTGCTTTTTCTTCATCTCAACCAAGTTTGATAAACAATGCAATTTAATCAAAAAGAGGAGGAGCACTGCAAGTTAAAGTCACTAGCTGATTGCGTAATTTTTTTCAAACCATTGATATCATCTCAGACTTTGCACATGTTACCATCTCTCAAAGATCATTTTAGCACACACTTAGCATACAAGTTGCAGCTTCTCAAGTTGACAAATCAACCTTTTTTTATAAATAGTAGAGCAAGAAGAGATAATGTACAGAGGGACTAAGAAAAATTGCACTTAATTTCAGCAATTGGATATCTCATTCTTGGTACCAATTATACACACAATTTGAGACAAAATTGAGAGAAAAAGAGAAGAACTAAAAAAAACGCATAAGAAGCAAATGAAGAAAGCTAGTTGTAAGAAAAAGGTTTCTCTTCTTCCTCCTTCACCTTCCCTTGTTCCTCCTTTCTCTCCCCACGATCTCCCTCCCCTTTGTTTTCTTCACATCTCGCACGCCTCTCCACTCACACACACAAGACTCACTCCAAGGGAGGACGATCCTCCCTCGTGATCCCAACCTCGTGGTTCCTCCTCTTCTCTCCTTCTCGACCACTCTCTCTCTCTCTTTCTCTCTTTCCCTCCTTCACTCTCGCCTCTTTCTTTTCTTTTCCACAAAGAAATGCACAAGATCTTTCTTTCCTTTTGTTTTGTGTTCAAAAGGTGTGTGTTTAGGCTTTGATTCCCCCCCCTTATTTCATGTTCGCTTCCTTTTTATTTTTTCTTTCACACCCCTGTTCCTTTTTATTTATGCCCCTCTCTAAAAAAAATAATCGGGTACCAAGAATTTGAGGTTTCCGTCCCACTCCTTTTTGCTTTTCTTTATTTTATTTTTGCATCCCTGTTAATTGTTATAAACTTCCGCATTTTTAGTTGTTATGTTTTTTTAAACTATTGATGAAACGCAGTGGGCTTGGCCTCCACTTTTTTTCTTCCCCCATCCTGCTTATCTTGTTTTTGATGTAGTTATTACTTGTTATTTTGTTGTCTTGACTAATTTTAAATAATAAATATTAGTAGTGGTAACACTAAATCTACTTTTGGTTTAGCCACTACGATTTTTTTTTTTAAAATCTCCAAAACTTAAAAATCGATGACTACTCCAAATCTTCTTTGGTTTGCATCATCAAATCTTGATAAAAAATCTAATAATAATTAGTAGTGACAACACTAAATCCACTTTCGGTTTAGTCACTACGCAAACTTTTTTTCGATCTAGAAAACTCCTAAAATCAATGACCACTCCAAATCCTCTTTGGTTTGGTCATTACACAAATCTTAAATAAAAAAATCTTAAAATATTAGTAGTGATTACGCCTAAATCCACTTTTGGTTTGGTCACTACGCAAACCATAAAATTAAAAAAATTATTAAAATCAATCAACACACAATCATTTTCTACCCAAGAACTACGTGAGCCTTTGATTTCTCCACTCGCACCCGAGATACGAGGAGCAGAGCCCACTCGCCAAGCGCAAAAATAAACGACTTTTATTAAGTCCTCTTTTTTACCTTGGTTAATTTTCATTTTTTATTATAAAAGGGAAATAAACATTTTTTAGAAGTTAATAAATTTTGCACAATTAGTTAGAGGTAACCTTTTTCGAAAGGATGTCGTAGGTGCTAATACCTTCCCTACGCATAATCGACTCTAACCCAAATCCGGTCTTAAGGACCACTTTTCTTCAAAAAAGGTTTTTTTCCAATATTTTTCCTTCGAAAATAAATTATTGGTGGCGGCTCCATTAAACTCGAATAAATCCCTCCGGATTTTTCGGTCGCTACAACGACCACGCTCTTTAGTCTTGACCCAACCTCCTGAGGCAATGGGACCTTCTGGACCCCAACCATAAAACAGTCCTCATGTTGAGCCTTGACCATCTCAGCAGCCTTCAATTTTTGTTTCTGAGCTTTCCTCATCCTCTGTCGACGACGTTTCTGACTCTTCGACAATGGGGCTTTCTTCACTTGATCACCTCCAGGATAAGGTATTCTGCCAAATTGGTAATCTTCATTACAAAATGGTACTTGTCGAGAATCACTCTTCTTAGCCCTTACCCTATTTCTCAACTCAGGGCAACGAGCCTTGGAAGAATTCTCGACCCACTTGTTCACCACCACATTGGCATCAGGTTTCCTAGTCTTATTCGACACTCGACCAGGAGATAACCCTTGGTTGCTTCCAATTGATTCCCTCGAGGACTCAACCACCAACCACCAACTGCTCTGTGAGGCCTTTGTGCCGTGGGCCTCTGCACTTGGTTCACTGAAATAGGCATCTGGTTCACGGGAACAGCCTTATAGTTCCTCCTTGCATATCAAGTTTGCATGTGCTGGTGAGATTTAAGCTTTTGATCCTCCTTGGCTTTCTGAGCGGCTTTCACGTCGAAATACCTGTCACAATGTGGGCAGAAACTAAGCTATCCTTTCTTGTTCTTCCTCCTCAGAAAGTCCTCAACAGACTCATGAGGCCTTGGGTAAATGTCGAATGGGTCTTCCACATTCACCACATATTTCTGCTTAGCGCTGATATTCACCATGTTGCAGCTTCTTGCATTATGTCCTTCGACATTGGATATGCCTTGGCCAAATGGATCAGTGTCCACCTTCATGCTAGGCTTTTGCTTGTCAAAGAAACTCGAGTCTTCCTTCTTTCAGAGCTTTTTGTATCAAATCCCTGAAACGAAAACATTCATTAGTAGGATGGCTTAAAGCCCCATGGTACTTACAATAATTTTGACCACTGGAGTCCTCAGGCCTTTCCACTTTATGACCGTCTGACAACCTAAGCTGTTTGTCTTTCAACAGATGTCAAATATTTTATCAGCTTTAGTTATGTCAAATGTATAGGTTTTCGTGTTTGCATAATTCATCTTTTCCTTCCCTTTGGAAGGTACTAAAGCTTGACAAGCATAAGGTGGCCCTTCTTTCAATTCAGGAAGATTTATTTCTTGCTCGGTGATAGCCTCATCCTCACTGACTGCTTGATCTTGTTCGACACAATTGACTTTCTCACGTCTAATGAATTTCTTATTGTTTTTATTATCCTTTTCAGACCTGAGTTGTTCAATCTGTCGAACTTTTTCCCCTAGTTGGGTGAGATCGACAATGTGTTGGTTCACCAGTTTCTTTCTAATATGGTAATCCAACCCACTAGCGGCCATTTTAACGATTTCTGCTTCTGGAACAGGCGTAAAGCACCTGCTCTTCATGTGTTTGAACCTAGTGATGTAATCATCTATAGACTCATTATACATACGCTTGACGTTGAATAAATCAGTCAAGTTAACCCTTAAGTCACCCCTGAAGAATTGATCATGGAACAATCCCTCCAATTGGACCCAAGAGTGGACTGAATTGGCCCTTAAAGTTGAGAACCAAGAAAATGCATTCTTCGTCAATGAGCTTGGGAAGAATCTCATTTTCAAACCCTCTACAGTGGCCAACTCCCCCATCTCTATTGAGTATCTGGCAACATGTTCGACAGTTGATTCTCCGCTGTCACCAGAAAACTTAGACAACTTGGGAATCTTTATTCCCCTAGGCACTTCAGCCTGTTGTACCCATTCAGGAAACGCAGATATGAAATATGGTCGATTAGCTTGACCAATATTGAAACCAAATCTGTTAAGCACCTGCTCGACAGCCTGATTCACGTTTTGTTCTATCTGGTTTCCCATGATATTGTGCCTAAAGTTGGCTAAACCTTGATGCATTGGGGGTCCTTGATCTTGATTCCTTTGTAGAATTTGAACCTGACCATAAGCCAAGTTGTTCATATTCTGACCAAAGTTTTGATTTGGTTGAATGACTTCATTCTGCACCACATTTTGATTATTCACATCTTGTGGGTTGCCCCCCAAGTATTGTACTTGGGGCATGCCTGCTGGGCCCTGCCGAACGTTGTCATTCATTGGTGCTGCCAACCCTAATGCTTGGTTCAACCTTTCCATTTGCAGAGCCAATGCATTACACGCTTGATTGGTATTCTGCATAAGAGGCGTAATGACTGCACCCATTTACTGGGTGAACATGTTCACCATCTCATGATTACTGTCATCCATTTGTTACCGAATGCTTGCCAATGAATTCTGGGTTAAACCCCCATTACTCTGAGGCATCTGTCTTGACATTTCCCCTACACCAGACCCCTGTCGATTGGTTGTGGTAGTGGTCATGCCTACCATTCCCTGAGTATTGGAAGAGTTTCCAAAGGGCAAAAAGGGCTGGTTCAGATATTGGTTGGACATGGTCGAACCAATAGCGGGGACTGTCGAGTTATTCAAATAACCATACGGCATTCCAAACGGAGGTTGCGTTGCTTGCAGTACAGGCCTAATACTTGAGTTCCTCGCACTTCCAGGCGATGCCTGAATTTCTGGAGCACTCTGAACCACTGGTTCAAGTACTGCAGTGCTTGGAATAACTTCTCCTTGCGTATTGGCCATTGTCATCCCAGTACACGGCTCCACGGTAGTATTACTCACCCGCGGGATCATAACTACCCCTGCGTTCGTACTGGTGATCGAAGCATTTGTATTGCTTGCCGACGCATTCACACTGGCAACACTTGGTATTGTGGCACTGCTATTCGTACTGCCACTCATGTTTCTATATTGCGTTACGTTAGAAGCAGTGATCTTTCCACTTCTTAGATGCATAAAACTATCGTTTAAAACGAGTTACTCTAAACTTGTCCCACCGGGCGTGCCAATTTGTTTACTGGGAAATTTGGTTTATAAGTGTATTTCTACCAAATTCAGCAAAGTAACAAATAATTAATTCAAACGATTGCAAGTCGACGAATTATGTGGTAATCTCGTTTTGCAAACAACGGTTTTTGAAAATAACGGTCAATTGCTCGACACGTTATCAGTTTTGTAACATTCTTGGCTTCAGAGCCATTAATTGTTGTGTCTTATGCCAAATCTGTATATGAGAATTCCAACTAACAAACAAGTTGTTGTCGAAATGGCAATATGGACTTAACTAAACAAGATTGGCTGTCGAAAGCCAATAACTTGGTTTACAAGCAAATTAGTGCAAAAATTTAAAACAAGAATGCACTAATGCAAAGTCATGGGGCATGCATCACTGAATCCCAACATGCATTTGAAATTAACGCAGAAATGTAAAAGAAGACAAGTAATTGATAGAATTTAAGAAACACGGCTAAAAGACATGAATTTAAAAGAAAACATATAAATGCATGAATTTAAGTGACAGAAGCGTAAAGAACATGAATTAAAAAGGAAAACATGTAAATGACTTTGAAAGTAAAAGTGCAGAAAAAAAAAGTAAATGACAGGGAATTAAAGGATGTAAATTCGAAGCAAGAAAATGCAAATTGATTGGAATGTAAATGACATAAATGAAAATGCAAAGAACTGAAAATAGACTGAAATTGATTAAAATGCAGAAAGATAGAGTTTGGAAGGCATACAATGATCATTTTCTGTTAATCTTCTTTAGCCGTCGAGATATTAGGAATTAGATCATGTATTCAACCTCAATTACATCGTACGAACTACTATTTATAGGAAAAATATGAAAAAACTACCTAACATCCAACCTGACACGGGTACGGACACGGGTTGGTGGTTAAGTTTTCGCTAAAAACTACCTAATCGACAGTAGCACTTCCTGTCGAGGTATATATTAATCTTTACTTAATAACTAAGCCTGTTTCGACCATGCTCATTTTTGACATCTTCGACACTTTATGCTTTCCGTCGAACAGCCGCCCCATCACTTGGTCTCTCAAACTTAGTCAATTTTCATTCCTTGTTCTGGTCTCTTACGCCTTTACTTGTCGAATTCATAACATTCTGTCGATCAACCCAAATTTGAAATTTGGCACCCAACAACATCGCTTTAAGTGTTTTGTTTCCTTTTTTTTTCTTGGGTTACAAAAATGGCTTATTATGTTTGATGTTTTATTTGGCCTAAAAAGTAAACCAAAATGTGAATGAGTTACGAAGAATATGTTAAAGGCGACAGAACTACGATCTAACACTAGCAACTTATCTAATCCATTTCTGCATGTTGCATTTAGAATCCAAATTGGAGGAAGCAGTTACAGAGCTACCACCACTCAGAGTGAAAGACTTACCTATGATCAACACAAAGGAGCCAGAGAAATACTACGAATTAATATGCAATTTCGTCAACGAGACCAAGGGCTCATTAGGTGTAACTTGGAACACCTTTGAAGAGTTAGAATCATCTGCACTAGCAACACTGAGCCAACAATTTTCAATTCCAATGTTCCCAGTAGGCCCTTTTCACAAGTATTTTCCTTCTACATCTTCTTCTAGAAGCAGCTTAATACCACATGACCAAAATTGCATCTCATGGTTAGACAAACACACACCAAACTCTGTAGTCTATGTGAGTTTTGGGAGTGTTCTTTATAATCGAGGCAGAGTTCTTGGAAATAGCTTGGGGTTTGTCCAACAGTAACCGTCCATTTTTAAGGGTGGTTCGACAGGGACTAATCCGTGGCTCTGAATGGCTCGAACCCTTGCCAAGTGGGTTCGAGGAGAATTTAGAAGGCAGAGGGTGTATTGTGAAATGGGCTCCACGGCAAGAAGTTCTAGCTCACCCAGCTATTGGTTCATTTTGGACACACAATGGTTGGAATTCAACATTGGAGAGTATTTGTGAAGGGGTTCCTATGATATGCATGCCTTGTTTCACAGACCAAAAGGTGAATGCTAGGTATGTGAGTCATGTTTGGAGGGTTGGATTGCAATTAGAGAATGGAGTGGGGAGAGGGGAAATTGAGAGGACAATTAGAAAACTGATGGAACTGGAAGCTAATGCTGAAGGGAATGAGATTAGAGATAGGGCCTTGAAATTGAAGGAAGTGGCAAGGGTTTGCATGGAACAAGGTGGCTCCTCTTGCTCTTCTTTGGAAGGCTTGGTTACTCACATATTATGAGACATTTCACAAACTAAAATCCCAAGGGCGGTTCTTGTGGCTATTATTTTATTGGAATAACTTAAAATTATTCAATTATAACTTTTCATATATTTGAATAATTCTGAAGAGTATGATGTTTGAAATATCACTAGTCACCCAAAGTAGATTACTACATGCACCAAGAATACGCATTTGTAGGTGTCAATATCCTTTCCCTTTACATTTGAAGAGCATCATGTAATCCACCCCTATCAAATATTTTTAAAAGCAGATCAGCGGTAAAGATATTATTTCACGATTTAGTGGTTTTTTATCTTGATTAAATCATTCATAATTAAATATATATTTTTAATATGATATAATTTATTAATTAACAAATTAACTTAAAATATTAAAAATTAAGACAAATCAAATTTTAAATTGCCTAAATTATAATTTTATTCACTATTATTATTTTAGATTTCAGTTTAGTCCCGTATTTATTATTTATTTTGAATTGGTTCCTTACGTTACAAACGTTATTTCAACTTAGTCCTAATTGCTTTTGTTATAATTTTATTTCATGATTTATAGTCAAAATATTAATTAGGAACTAGCGCTTATCCAGAGAGATAAAATTGGAGCGTCAATTTGCAAGCAACTTATTTATATATTTCTGTCTGAGTTGGAAGAGGAAAAGGTGTATGTGCTGTCTAAGTTTGGCTTGTCTTGAAATAGATGAGAGTATCGTACAACATGGCATGCATATAAATTGAGTTTCAATATAAAAACTACAGTTGTGAGGCAACCTAAAGCAGTTGTACCATAAAAAATATTTCAATTCACCCTCTACTGATGTATTTAGTGATAATTATGATTGCAGTTATAATTGGTTGGTCAATAATTCTGGATCAGGCAATCTGATGACTGTGGTCATTTCATTTCGTGGCTTGTTTATTATCCTAAAACCAATTTAATATTTCTTATTTCATTTATTCCAGACATAATGAGAGTCTTTACCGATGTTAGCAAAGAACGGTATGCTAAAAATGGGGTCAAGTTCAAGCTGATATTCATGGAGCTCGATAACGAAGCACAACTTGGTGATAAATAAATATATTTATGTTACCTCGTAATATTTTAGGAACTGTTCCTAACACAGTTATCTGTTTTCTATTACATAGTTATCATTTTAAAATCACTTTAGTTGGAGCTTTCGTCGATGAGTTAAACTCATTTCTCGCAAATGGCGAGGTAACTAATGCTATAGTTGGCGTGCTCTTCTCCAAAGTTAAGACATGGAACATTAAAAACATTTTAGAACATTGATAATATGGTGCCATGTCAATTAAATTGCCGATTAATGTAATTTGTGATGGTCATTTTTTTGTCTTTAGGGAATAAAACCATTAGCAATAGCTATAATGTTTCACGGGTAGTAGAGGTTCCTTAAAACTGGGTGCTAAAGGGTTAATAAACTTAGGATATGCTTACGAGAAGAGCTCATAATACATAGCAAAAGCCTCGCCATCATATCTTTGCATTCTAATCATTTTTTCACCATACTTCTCCCGCAACAAAGAGTTCACAACTCATCGATTAGCCTGTTTTGAGAGCAGAGTGAGAGGCGAATTGCCAGTAATGCATACATTAGTTCATTCTTATTCAGTAGTCTTATCTGAGTTACTCCGGTTAATATCATTTAGTAGATATTGAATTTTATCAATCCAACTGTTTAATATCGTCTTATTATGTTAATAATCATATATACCAAATTTTATATATATATATATATATATATATATTTCAAATATAATAATTTAATATAATGTATATATATTTTACAAGTTGTGAAAGGGGAGGGGGTGGCGAGAGCCCCTAGTTGCTCCATGCTAGATCTATCACGGCTCCGGTCCATATTATAAAAGATAAATGAGTCCAATTTTTTAGTCCAAAATATAAGAACTAAACATTAGCTTTTATTTACATTAAATGCTAATTTTCAATTATGTCCTTATTTAAGTTAGTGAAATTTATGTGAATTAACTCTTATTAATTATCGGCCTCAATTTATGAAAGAGATATATTTGGAAAACAGTTGAATTTTTAGGATTATTAATTAGAATTAGCTAATTCCATAGCATTTTTTTGATTTGTGTGAATTAGAATTTTGTCTCATATACATCCTCCGTCCCATTATAAATGTCACATTAGAAAGTTTCACACATATTAAGGAGAAGCTATAAATAAATGAAAGAGTGTAACAATTTTAAAAAGGACGCAACTTAGGTAAGGTTCTTTAGGTATAGCTGGTGCTGTTTCTCACACCAAATAGATAGATTTTTCTCTCTCCATCCACTCTTACTATTTCTAACATCTCATAACTACCACTATCAAAACAATTTTTAACCTATCTTGTTGGGTTAATTGCAATTTTGGTCCCTCTATGTTGCTCAATTTTTTATTTTAGTCCTTCCATTTCTAATTTCGGACATTTAGTCCCCATATTTTTAAAAATTCTGACATTTAGTCCAAATGTTAAACTGCCACCCAAATTGAGTGACATGGCAGTGAGTCAACATTCATTAAATCCAGTGGCAGTGAGTTGGCATATTATGTGGTGTCATTTCATCAAGTAGCAGTGAGTCAACATTCATTAAATCATTTAATTAACATCTAATAATTAGAATAAGTTAATTTAAATTGGAATCATATTTTATAGGGTTAAAACAATGATTAATTAAAACAAATTTGATCGCCTTCACCAAACCCAGCATCCTGTAAACACAAATCTTCATCGTCTTTACCAACCCATCCTCTTGTAACCACTCAAGAAATCAAACCTTCATCCATCATCAACTTCCTTCCCTATCCAAGAAATCAAAAAGAAAGGAATGAAAACAACAACAACAGCGTCGGTTAAATCTCATAAACCCCCAAATCTCAGAAACCCCAAAATCCCGAAATCTTAAATTCAAGAGCTTGCTTCAATGGTTCTTCCTCCTGGCAATGTCGGTTCTTCGTGTATCAGAATCAAGACCGGTAGGACCCACAAAGTCGGTCCAAGCCGCGAGAATGTTAACACCGGGAGTAATCAAATCGGGTTTGAGTATTTGAGGGTTCAAACCGTTGGGTCCTCTTGTAGAGAACGAAGCGAGAACAGGCGCAGGTTTGATTCTGAGAATAGTCCCTTTGAAATCGAGTGTGGCTGTGGGATTTGCAGAAGAAGAGATGTATGCTTTGATTGCATCTCCTTCGTTGGCACCAACTGCACATGCAGGAAGAAGATGAGCATCTCCAACAAGTCCTTCACCGTTGGAGATTCTGTTTGCTAGAATCATTCCCACACCACCTACGTTCTTCACAACTAACCCCTTTGCAACTCTAGGGCTACTTCCTCTATCACACACCACAATTTTCCCCTTCACAAGTTTCAGATAGGGGGAATTTAGGGGGTTGATTGGCTTATTTGGGAGATTAGGGTTCGCAGAACGAAGCAGATTCAAAGCTTCAAAGCTTGAAACTTCAGATTTGGGGATTTAGGGTTGTTGTTTTGGGAGATTAATGTTGTTGTTGTTGTTTAGGCATGATAATGAGTGTTGTTAGGGGTGATAATGAGTGATGTTGTTAATGTTGTTGTTGTTGTTGTTCTTGATGTTAATGGTGGTGTTCGTGTTGTTGATGATGTTGTTGTTGTTATTCTTGCTCGAGCATGGAGAGGAAGAAGAAAGGGATTTTGTTGTTGTTGTTGTTGTTGTTCTACACTCCGTCTATTCACAATTTTGGGGTCGAGAAGGAAGGAGATGAGGTGGGAGGAGGTGGAGAGGTCGAGGAGGAAGAAGATCAGATTTGGGGATGTTTAATTTTAGGGGGTTTTTTTTGTTTAATTTGAGGGATTTTTGTTTAATTTTAGGGGTTGTTTTTAATTTTTAATGACATGGATTTTATGACATGGTCTTTTTTGATGAAATGGATGACACATTAGATGCCACATAAGGTAAATGGAACCACGTCACCAAATTTTTGGTGCAATTTAACATGTGTATCAAATGTCAGAATTTTTAAAAATAGGGGGATTAAATGTCCGAATTTAGAAATGGAGGGACTAAAATAAAAAAATTGAGCAAAATAAAGGGACCAAAATTGCAATTAAACCTATCCTATTTTATGAGAGGAACAACACCAACCACACCTAAAGAATCTTACCTAAGTTTGTCCATTTAAAAATTATCTTTCTTAACCATTAGGTATTAACAATTGTGATAAATGCATAATAGAGTATAATGACTTGAGAGTGATGTACTTATTATTAATTTGAAGGTAAAAATAAAAAAAAAGTAATTAGTATTACAATATTGAAAACTTAATATGATATTTATTTTGAGACTAATTTTTTATTTATAAATATGATATTTATAATGTGACGAGGAGTAATTTGGATCGGAGGGAGTATTTTGCAAGGACGTACAATTGATCGACCGAAAAGTAAAGCTAACACGGTACATGTCTATCACCGCGTTATCATTGTTAAAGTCCAACATCAGGATTTTGAAATTAACCTTTTTGTTTTTCTAGTCAAAAATCAATAATATATACAATTAAGAGTGAAGCTCATTGACTGCTCCTCCACGTGTCAATTTCTCATAAAAACATCATTTAATTCACTTCCAAGTGTTAAACCCTTATGAAAACCATATTGAATGCAGTCACACGTGTCAGCCTATATTTAAAAATTTCTCACATGTGTCATGCATTGTCAGCATAAATAATATGACGTGTAGCCTACTCACTCAAAATAAATGACCAATGGGACGAATCAAGCAGTTACGAAATTATATTAAAAAAATTAATTACCATCAATAACAGTAATGACCAGCAAAAAAACCACAAAAAGATAATAAATGTCAGCTATAGTTTTTGAAACGTTTCAATTAATCATGCAGAATATTTATATTGTGAAAAACAAAACAAATAGGAAATATAAATTTTCTAAAATAATATATTTGATCTGCCAAAAAAAAATTAGATACAAAATTTCTATAATTATCTAATATTTTAAAATAGAAGAATTTTTTAAAAAAATAATATAAATATATAAATAATAAACATGTTAAGTTAGAAAAATTAATAGAAGAAACATTTTTTTGACGAATAATAGAAAAAAAACATTTTAATCTATAAAAGATAATACATTTGAATATAAGATAAAACGATTTAAAATCTTCCCTTTCATACGTGATTCAGGTTCTTTCAAAATTTGAATTTGTATTCACCATATAGCATGAAATCAATTTTCCTTGATTAAATCGTTAAATCATATGTTTGTACCATATAAATGGATTTAGAATCTCACCAGAATGAATCATAATAGTAATTTGCAATACAACATTTTCTTATTTAAAAATTTGAGCCCTATTAATCTGATTGTCATATATAATTTCTATTACTATTTTAATTGGTAGAATCTACATTTAAAACCAATGCATCAATTCATCATCGTTTGTTTGCATAAAATATTTCTTTATTCCATTTTAATAGGCACAAATATTTTTGTCTTCAGATCAAATATCAAATTTTAAAATGATAATTGATAATTGATTGTGATCAATTAAATCACACACGAATTTAATAGTTGTTCAAATCATTCTCCTCTAATGTAATTTTACGGTAGTGTGTGCAACTGAAAAACTTGGGGTGGCTACTATTTAAAGCCCCAAACCTATAGATCCTGATTCACGAAACCCTCGACGCTTGCACTTCCTCTCCAGTTTCAATCGCTTATGGACGGGCAAATGGACTACCCTGGAACTATAATCTTCGCCAACAACCTTAGGCATTCTATACGTCATCTCACTTGGTTTCCAATTTGTTCGTCATCTCCTTTGTATGAATGCATTCTCTTTAACTAAGGGGAAATGCATTTCTTTAACCTTTTTTTGATCGCTCTCAGTTGTGGGCTCGCTAGCGAAAAATCTTACCTGCAGTGTTTCACATGGTGGTGGACTCGCCAGTTGGCAATTGACGGATAGGGGCGATGGCCGTTGTAAGAGACCCTCATGACTCATATCTACTGTCATTATCATTTTTGTTTCCCCCATATTTGCAGGATTCTCTTGCGTGATACGTAGGCAGATTATGGTTTTACCAGATATATGTTCATAATTCACTTCCACACATAGCCGGAAACAGAGGAGAAGAAGAGGAACTGGGTTATGAAATTTCTCAAAAAAGAAATTTATGATTTTCCAAGAATGACGATTTAATTTGTTATTTATTCCAAAATTGGTAAATATATACATGTCATAGGGGCATACCAAATTTTGTTAAAGATGCAAGGAATTATGTTCATGCAGCAGATCCCACTATCGAAGACAAGGGAGCACATGAATAGAGTGAGCCTGGAACATTTTTTTGTATCTATTTAATACAAAGCTCTCTCTTATTCTGATTACTATTTTGATTACATGTTTCTGGATTGTTGATGTCACTTTTTTTTTCATTTCATGTCACAGTATTCCTCAAATTGTAGAAATCATATGATGTGCATCAAATTTTGTTTGATACAAACCCAGAAATAATGGAAAATTGATGCCCATGTTTTTCGGGTTTAATTTGCCGTTGGACCTTTTACTCTGTTGAATTACAATTCCTTCTCTCCCTTTTAATTTTATTTAAGCTATTAACTAATCTCCAAACAGCTTGATCTATGATTTCTACTCTTCTTCTTCGATCATTGACCTTTATTAAGTTTTCAAATTTCATCACATCTCCGACCTTTACTATGAGTGTGATGAATGAAATTAATTTTCTATTTTTTGTTTTTAAAACAAACTTTTGTTGACGAATCTCTAGCTAGCAGTAATCTTAAAGATTCATTAACCTACAATAATTTTAAGTTGGTTTTTAACATAATCAATTGCAATTTGAAATTATTCTCAGTAATATCACTCAAGGGAAAAAGGGAGTTCCATTGTGAAATATATTATGTTGCTAATGTTCACATGCTAAATTATAGTGGCTCAAATGTATCAAATAGCAAACGGAAAAAAAAAAAAAAAAAACCCTCCACCACACCCTTCCCAAAAGATGTAAATTTTATGCAAAAAAAACAAAGTTGCGTTGCTACATTATAATATTAAAGGGTATTAACAGGATATATAGCTAATAAGTAAATGTACATGTGTTCATTTTGATAACTTCGATTCATGTTTTTCTCAATCAAAAATTTTCTTTAATTCCTTTAAAGGCTCAAGAGGATAAATATGACTTAATAGATGATAGATTATGAAAAATGAAAAAAAAATAATATAATTTTTTTTGTAAGTAATATATTTCTAGGTAATATATAATGTCTTAACTAAAAATCACTTTGGATGTTAATGATTTACATTGGTCATAAAGTGGGAAAAATTGCCACATCAAACATTTCTCATACAAAAAATTACAAATTTATTGACGCATATATTATCTCATTATTTTTTAAGAAAAACGGTTATATACTTTTCTGTTTTGCAATATAAACATGTCATATTAAATAAGCGTGTGATGAAAATTCAATCGAATATGCTATTATGTTAATTTATTCTAATTAATTCAAAATCAATTTTTACACAAATTAATTCAAAATCAATTTAAATTTCGAATTGATTATAATTGATTAGTTTTTATCTTGATTGATTAAAATAAAAAAAAATTTGGTTACAAGATTAAAATAAATTTAAATGCAATTAAGTTGTTTTATCTTTGATTTCTTGATTAATTACAATTGGCTAATCAACGAAATTCAATCAATTGTACCTTCACTTTTTTGTGTGTTAAATGTACGTTCACCATTTTATTACCTATAATTGATTTCAAATAGGAATATATTATCAGTTCAAATCAATGCAAATAAATTGTTTCCATTAGCCTTTATTATTTTGATGTTAAGAAGAAAATAAGTGTCATTGATTCATATTTTTAATTCAATTCTAAAACACTTTTTTTTTGGTTTAAATTCTAAAACACTTTTGATTATATGGTGGTAACCTAATGCCTTAAATTCATACTATTTAAGATCTGGTCAAATTTTAAACTATTTATAATAAACATTAAATTAGTTTAAATTATATATCATAAAGGGAAAAGATTTTGATATTTTTTAAATTCATTGTTATAATAATTTATGTTTATGTTATTAACCTCTCAACTAGCTAATTCATTGAAGTTATTCTTTTTTTCTACAAAAATTTATATTTCTTTCACATTAATATCTACATGTAAATTAATTAATATAAAAATTATAGGTAAAAAATAACACACGAGAATGAATATTTAATAGAAGAATATATAAATGAATATTTAATCAAGTAGAATAGAAGGAGAAGCTACACTTAAAACATGATGATTAATATTTTACATAAAACTACATTAACATATGAATTATTAAGAGAAAATTATAATTTTAATGTTTTCAATTCATTGTTATATGTTTTTATTATTTACAATCTTCTCACTAGCAAACTTATTAATTTTTTTATTTTAGATAATTTAAATTTTATTTTAAACTTTACTATATATGTATATATATTAATTTAGATTTTATAGATAAATATAACACACAATTATGAATATTTTATATGGAAGTATATAGGGAAAATTACAAATAATAAACGAGAATGAACATCTTATGTAAAATCATATTAACATTTTAATTATAAGGAAAAATACTTACTGCTGAAAGTGTTGTAGTAGCGGGAAGATTTTGAGCCAAACTAACATTACGTTTTTTTTAAAACCATACTAACATTATTATATATATATAATTGTTAGTTATATTTTTTATTTAAATATAAACATAATGTTGCTTTTTCTAAATCTTTGTGTACGATTATAATTTTTTATGTATATATTGTTCGTAGCACGAGCCTTTAGATATATTGTAAATTTTTTTTTTATCAAATATGCAAGTCTGCCTTTTGTCCAGGATGGACCCATTGAAAGCCAACACTATCAGGGAGGACTGTTCGATGACAGTTGTTGATGGTTGTTATCATATTTTAGAAAAAGTTATAAGTAATAACTATTTATCTCTTTTCAAAAAAAAAATAACTATTTATCTAAGAAAATTTCAATTTTTGTTAGTATAACACCGGAATGGACATATTACAAGAAAAATAAGAAAAAATTACATTAAACACCATATTTTACATAAAAACACATTAATATCTATATGTAAATTGATCAATGTAAAAACTATAGATAAAACATTATATGTGAGAATAAAATTTTACATGAAAGCAATGGAGGATTTACACTTAAAGAAAATTTCCAGCTAATTCAAGAGGGTGAGCATTCTCTGTATAGGGTTAAATATAATAACTTTTATAGAAGTCATTGTTCCTTTCTTTTGTATTAATAATATTTGTTAAATATAATAATTTATTTTTCACATCAAATATATCTATTCTACCAACGTCAATTACCTCGCATATGACATAAGAACAAATAAGACAACGTCTCAGAATTGATACATGATTGTAAGGAAGAGAAACACCACTAAAATGATTCCTCCTCTGCCCAGAGATTGAGTGATATTTGACATCAAGTAATGCATATTTTTCTTTCCATGATGAATTTCTATTTCATATTTGCATAGAACTCACTGTATATGATTATAATTTTTAAGTATATACTGTGTGTAGCACAGACCTACATATATATTGTTAAAAAATTATAATTTTATGATCTAAATCTATCCTCAAAGGAAGATTTAAATATTGAATGTTTGAATGTATAAAGAATATTGCTTCTTCTAAACCCTAGATGTATTATTATAATTTTTAGTATATACCGTGCATAGCAAGTCCTATAGATATATTGTGCAAAATTATGATTTTATGATCTAAATCTATTCTCAAAGGGAGGCTTTAAGTATTGAAGGTTTGAATGTATATAAAATGTTGCTTTTTCTAAACCCTATTTGCATAATTATAATTTTTAACTATATATCGTGCGTAGCACGAGCCTACAAATATATTGTAAAAAAATACGAAATATTTTTTTTCTAAGAAAATTACAGTTTTATTTTAGTATAGTATATAAAGCATAAGACACGGGGATGAATATTTTACAAGAAAATACAATATTTTATGCGAAAAAACATTAATATCTATTTGTAAATTGATCAATGTAAAAATCATAGATAAAACATTACACGTGGGAATAAAATTGTATATGAATGCAATAAGGGATTTACACTTAAATATACATTTACATTGACTCACGAGGATGAACATTTTCCATACAAGTTAAAATATAAAGTCTTAATATTTTTTATACAAATTATTATCCTTTTCTTTCCAATTAATAATATTTGTTAACTATAATAATTTATTTCACATCTAATATCCTTATTCTACCAACGTCAATTACCCTGTGCACGGTACGAGTCAACAAAATCATAGATTGTTTTACTGGATATATAATAGTAATCAATAACTTTAAAATTAGTACACTTTATAATTTATGATTGAAATAAATCAAATATTGTATAAAATTATATATACAAATTATTTTACAAATGTTTAATAGAAAGCAATTATATAGTGTTTAAACTAATAAAAATATTCATAAGACACATATACCCATACATGGCACGGGTTGGAATACTAGTTAGTTAATGACAATTATAATTATTAGTCTATGTATTTGATTTGATGTCTCTCTATTCTTTTTGGACAAACTTTAATGGCCGGCAGCGTGTCGTATGCCACTTGGATTTGTTTGCGTTGCTAACTAAAGCTCAACAGAGTGATGAGGTTTAATTTGTCAAGAAAAAAAGAACAGAGTATGACATTGAGATGGATCGTTGCCATTTCCATGAAAATATCCGAAGAAGCTCCCAAGCTTTCTATTTCCTATTGTAAATTAATGGTCTGTTTGGGAGAGAAAAAAAATAGGAAGAAGAAATTTTTTTGGTAAAATGTGAAAAAAATACATTAATAAATGTGACAGATCAATAATAATATAATACATCATCAATTTTACACTTTAATCAATAAACTTTCTTTTCTCTCACTTTCTTTTCTTCTACTTTTTTACATACCAAACATACTATAAAGGAACAATGACAACAAAGATCCGATTTTTCATTTATACATTTTATTCTCAGCTTAGTTGTTATCCTATCATGGCCGTAAAATTGGCTGGCCCGATCAAAAAATGCTGATTTGGGCAATATTAATATTTGAACCCAAATTAAAACCAGATTTTTTTGGTCCGGCTCGATGAAACTTATGCTTGTGCCGGGCTAGCTCGACCAAGCTTCAAGCGGCCCGCAAATTTCTTAAAAAAAAAAATACTTGGTTAAGGTATATCACAAAAGATAGCGGCGTAACCTCAAGGGATTGGTCTAATGGAGCATGATAAAATTTATATCCAACATGTCGTGGGTTTAAGTCCCCACTAGTCCCTTGAGGTGAGACAAATCGTGCTCAGAAAACCCAGAGGTCTTTCCTGTCTTGAACTGAAAAATCATCCTCTCTCCTTAAATTTTTGCTAAAAAAATAAAAATAGGTAGGGGGTGGTAGAGACCGACGAGAATAAGACAAGGCTAAAATACCATTTTGGTCCTTTAACTTATTTTTGAGGTTTAATTTGGTTCCTTAACTATTTTATGGGTCAAATAAATCCTTTAAGTTTTTAAGTTAGACCAAATAGGTCTTTTTAGCCAAATAAATCCTTTGAGTTTTTAAGTTGGGCCAAATAGGACCTTTAAGTTTTTAAGTAGGGCCAAATGAGTCATTGCCACGTACGACCTATTTGGCCTAACTTAAAAACTTAAAGGACTTATTTGGCCCAACTTAAAAAATTAAAGGCCGAAAAGGACTTATTTTGCCCAACTTAAAGCACTTATTTAGCCCAAAAAATAGTTAAAGGTCTAAATTAAGGTGGCTTCTACAGTGGACTATTATAACAACTGGTTCACCCGAAATATGGGTGAACCATGATTAAGTGCCCTAGGATAAAGCAGCTCACTAGATCTTATGATACGCTCTATTAATTGAATATTTTCTTCATGTTTCTCTCTCTTCTCTTTCCCCTTCCCCTCCTCCCTCCTCCGATCCGCACCAATGTTGGAGCCGCTAGAGAACCATTGTGGGAAGCCCCCACTTGTTTGAATTTCGAACATTATATGAAAAGATTAGATGAATTTCAAACTACTGTTGGACGAATTTTCTGAGCGAACGTCTAAAAAACCTAACGCCTTCATGTTTGAAAATTTTCATACCCAAAAAACACGTGATGGAGTCCGAATCACTATCCCCAGCAAAAAGCCATAGAAAGCATCTCAAGCTTCTTCCCATAAATCCCAATATATACTCAAAAACGCTATCAGTGAGAAGCCTTGAAAAGGAAGGTGCTGGAGATTCTTGCAATGCTAAACGATACTTCCAAAACCAGCATCCAGAGGTTGAAGGGTAATAGTAAAAAATGAGTCATATTAGGCCTAATCCAAAACCAGCAAGTACGTCAAGAACAATCAAACAATATTATGACAACGCAATGACGAGTGGTGAGCAGCGAGGCGGTGGCAAAACTGTGGTGACACAGTTGCAGAGATGGAGATAGAGGAAAAATATATTCGGTGTAAGACAGTGCATAATAAGATTTAATAGAACCGCCCGATCCAACGGCTCTGCTTCATGGTCCACTGTGAACCACTTAATTGCTGGTTCATTTTAGACGTCACCCTAAATTAAACCTTAAAAATAAGTTAAGAAACCAAAATAGTATTTAAGGAAAAAGACAATTTGCATACCAAAGCCATAAGTAGTTACTTATTACAAAGTATATTCATATATTAAAACCACGTTGCATTATTTAACTAAAAAATAATATATGTATGTATCTAATATCACGAATGCATCTATTACTGTATTTCTACCGTGATTTTGAGTAAATATTTGAATTGGTTCCTGATAAAAATTATAGAGACTAATTTAGTATTTGAAAAATAAAAAATATCCATTTAATCCTTAAAATTCTCAAATGTAGATCAAATTAATCTTTTTTAAGATAATTTTTAGGTACATTTTAGTCTCTATTAAGGACTAATTTGACCCACATTTAATATTCATAAGAGCTAAGTTACTCCACAATAAAAAAAATTATTTATTACAAGATTTGAATTTTGCAACCTAGTGCACCTTCAAGCAAAACTTGATGGTCTTAGTGTCGAGAATTTTTGTCCTATTAGTCTTTGTAATGAATTGTCGCCAAAAATCGCTCCGATCGAGCTAACAATTAAAGAACTTGACCGAATCTCACAAATACAAAGCATCAATACTAGCATGCACGATGTCTTATACTTAATTTATCCATTTCGGGATCATGGGTTGAATTCCTAAAGTCACCACCAAAATCAAATTAACGGAAAAAAAGGTTAATTCAAACTGTTATTATCACAGAATATCAGAATATCTTTGAAAGTTAAGCCATTGTCGGATTTCAACATTTGTTGGTATGCATATAAATCATACCTGCATATATGGGTGAAATTCAGAGATATACTACTTTTTTTTTCATTTTGTATTTATTGCACATGAAACTAATTAAGCAAATAAACTTGGTGGAAATAGTTCATCACTTTGAGTATTATAAATTTTAAATGAAAATAAAGCCGTGGAAAAAAATAAAATTAAATAAAATTAAAACATAAGTATATGTTAATGATGCAAGTTCCCAGCCTGAATATTGGCTATCGCAAACTGTGGGTACATTACATCGAATTAATAGTTCAATCACTTTTCAAAGTTGAAAGTAAATACGTCTTTATAAAAACACCTAAAAGCTATTTATTTATTACTCCCCTCAAACTCATTTGTAAGCAAAAAAGTCTTTTCAATATTCATTAAGAAATGTATGTATCTGGTTAACGAATGTTGAAATGACTTTTTTACTCATAAATGAGTCCGAAAGAAGTATCTATTTAAAAAATTAGCTATAATAATAATACCTGGTGAAAGCTTATTCATCCACTTATAAGTGTTTTTTTTTATCTTTTTTTTTCTTCTCAGATGTGTTGTCAACTGTATATCAAGAGTATCTTTGACTAGTTTGCCTTTAGATTAACAAACACGGCTAATAATTTAATTTTGCATCTACAAGTAATTACAAGTGAGTTTCTTGTTTTTGTACCTGGCTTTCAAAGTCTTTGTGAACTACTCGGGGCATCATGTATATTCTTTGGGGGCCATAACACGGATTCGGTCATTCCTAGAAACATGTAGTTTGACCAAACCGGTAATCATCCAAGTGCTCAAACCATATAAAAGACAAACATAACAAGAAAGCAACTCATTTGGAAGGAAAACAATTATATTGCTCTAATATATGACATGAACAAAAAGAGGAAAAAAAAACTCTTAGAATTAAATGATGTTCATGAAATAAGACAAATTAAATATCTTATAATATTGCATAGCATTGGTCACAACACAATCGCCAAATAATGTTATATTTAATTTGAATATGGAATTGCCATGAAACAAATGAAATCCTTATATCCTTCATGAAGATCCTGCCGCATATACCTTTTTAATTTTAAGTTTGAACAATTTGAAACAAATCAGATAGTGGATGCTAACATTTTTTTTTGGTAAAACACCGTAATTAGGACATTTGACTTTCAGTAGCACCTGGGTACATATTTCTACGGTTGATCATACCTTTGGCAATAGACAGACCTTTGCATAGTGCCCCAGCTTCTTGCAATTGTAGCACGCCTTCTCCTTTGGGCATTTGTCAGCTAAATGCTCCTTACTCCCATAGTTGTAGCAACACAATTCCTTTTCCTGGCTATTTCTAATAGCCTGCACCACAGGGCGATCCTGACTGCGGTCATTCTCTTGAGGTGTTCCTCTAAATTTTCCCATTGTCTGTAACATTTAAAACATCATGGGCTTGAACTGAAAATGATTAATTGTGATTTCAAGCCTCACTATGCCAATGTTCATAGTTTGAGGATTAAAAACAGCATAGTCCCTCATCAGCCTATCTATTTCATTATCCATTCTTATGATGTTAGGTGTCCAAACCATTACATGATTTTCCTGGTGCATACTCTGATCATCATCTCCATGTCTTGAGCCTGCAGTTCCTGCCATATTTACAGCAGCTCCCAATTCAGCAAAGCCTTGATTATGCCTTAACAATCTTCTGAATGATCTTTCTATTTTAGGATCTAACTTGTACTGTGGTGCACTATGCCTGTGCATATACTATATAGCACCTATTGCTGACACAAACACACCAAAGGTAAGAATTCTCAACTAACAAACTTACTAAATCTAACTATATGAATTAACTGTCTCAATCCTCGACAACGGCGCCAAAAACTTGAAATAAAAAAATATGTTGTGCAAGTATACACAGTCAACAAGTAATAAAGTGAAAGTAATATTGTTTCCACAAGGATTGATGGGTTAAATTCACAAGTTAAACTGGTAAGTAAGCTAGTGGGTAAGAAATAAAATAAAAATAAAAGGTAAACATCTTTTGAATCATTTTTGTGAATTAAACAGCAATTGAATAAAAGAGCAACAACTAAAATGGGTTGATGTAAATCCGAGTAAAGCGGCAAGGATGTCAAATCCATTGTAATTTCACCAAGTTCGCTAAGTGCTATAAGTGAGTGCTATAGCACCTGAGCTCGAAACAATGGTGTGTGGATTTTTCAGTCACTTACTATAGGGTTTAATTAACCGTCCCTTATATCTAAGCCCTCATTAGGTTCACCCTTTACTACTAGGTATGACTCAAAACTCTATGGAATTGATTACCCATGTCTAGTTTAATCAAGATTAATTAAAGTGTCCTTCATTAATACTTTCCACATTAACTCATGAAATCAACATATTAATCCTTTTCAGCAATTAACATACATGTGCCTAATCTAAGGTGATCAAACTCAGATCAAACATATAACAATAGATACGCATGAGTTAAAAGTGTTTTCACAAACATATCATACTATCACCAGCAAGGTTTAATTACAACTTTAGATCATCCTAGCATAGAGTAATTAGTTCATATTAAGCATAAAAACTAAAGAGTAAAAACATGTGCTTTAAAACAGATCCATTGCTTAACTTTTCGGTTCAGAATGTTTACAAACGTACGAAGGAAAATGAAGCAAGTGAGAGTCCCTAAGCTCTTTCAAGGTGAGATCACACTTCAATTCAGCAATGTCTTGCTTCTCTATTCTCTTGTACGCCTGAGACTGCTTCATTAGCCATAGCTTTCAGCTCGTTTTGCTCAAGAAGCAATGGTGTGTAAGGTAAGTGAGTGATGCATTATGGAAATGGAATTGTAGGATGTTTAATTAGGGTTTCAATAGAAGAAAATATATGACTTTTTATTTTCACTAAAATTTGATATTTTAGTTGGTAGGTTTTAAATGAAATATATTGTAATCTTTAAAATCATTTAATCAATTCAAATTGTGAAATTTCAATAGATTATTGGGAGTTTTAAATAAATGGAAAGCGATGGAGGGACTTAATTTTAACAATTGAAAATCTTGAGAGACTAAAATAGCTCCCAAAAAAAAATGAGAGTGACCAATATCGCACATACGTTTAACTAGATGGACCAAAAATGTAATTAAGCCAAATATTTATCATACTTTTTTATAAATTATATAATACATAATCAATAAAAGAATATTATTTTAAATAACAAAGAAAATAAATAAAATGATATTGAAAAAAAAAATACATTAATATGAATGTTCCATCATATAAATTATATCTATGAATTTTTACATTAATATGAAATCATTTGATAGTTGATTGATTAACGTGATTGGCACATTAGAAACATATAAAAATAAAGATAAATTGATTGTAAACTTATTATTGTTTAAACTTTATGAGATTTGACATAACCGATCCGTGGTAAATAGTAGTATTTGTTATTCAATGGCTCGATTGACAAAAATCACATTCTTTTACATTCATCTTATTTTATACTTTCTTTATCTTTTCCTTGTTTCATTTCCATCTATATATTAGTGCCAAAAGAAAAATCAATTTACTAGATAGAAAGCAACTGACAGAGTCACATAACACATTAAGAAAAGGACGCAAACAACCAGGAAGATCTTACATTGATGGGTGGAAAGTAAAGATTAACGACATAAGAAAACAACCAATACTAGATGTGGGGCAAATAACCATGGAGGAACCACACTTATTACAACAGACATTACATTGAACAGCATAAAACAAACATTCAGAACATGAGTTTCAGCATGCATGAACATATAGCTAGTCAGGCTGCCCACCCACTTCGGATTGTAAGATGTCATCAAGAGAGGTCCAATCTTTAAGGATTCGCTTTATTCTACCGCCGACAATGAAGTCACCACTAACTGTGCCTGGGGCAACATTGATACGTGCATAGTACTCTCCTTTGAAAATGTAAGCTTCATTAGTGATATGAGAAGCAAAAGCTGCATCAATTCCGTTTTCAAAGACTGTGCCAACCCAACTAGCAAACGCATCGCTAATGGGCTTATTACTCAAGAGAGACTCGGATTCATAGTCTATACGAGCATACCTGTCTCCTTTGAATATGAAAACCTGTGTGTCAACAGTCTTTATTGCAGCATCTATTCCATTTTCAAACACAGTTCCCCTGAGAAAAGGAAACATGACAGCAATTGTCATAGGACCTGAGAGTAGTCAGCCTTTTGTGGTACGCGGAGCATAGTCTATTTTGGCACAGTGATTTTCCCTGAAGATGAATGCCCGATTGCCATCGATGTCAAAGGCACAGTCTATTCCATTTTCAAATGGTGTTCTAGCAAGCATATGATGAAACACATCACCAATATGAACCGGCCCACTCAAACTCTCACTCTTTTCATTTCCCGGAGCATAGTTTAAAACCAAAAACTGGTTTTTCACGAAAATGTAACATTCATCCCTCTTAGATGAACGGAATGCAGCACTTAAGTAGAGCTGATTTGGCATCTTTTCTTTTTCTCTCTAAACCCAAGTGTTTGGAATAAATACTACTCTCTTCGTTAGATGTTTTTTCTTCCGTTGGGATGAACTCTATTTATAGAGGTTTACGGTAATGTGAACACACAAAATAATTATAAATTGCTAGCTTCACCCCTTTCAAATTAATGCCGGGCCACGTTACCATGGTTATCAAATCGAAATACGTATCGTGAATCGTTAGACCTAATTTTTGAATCGTATATTATATTATTTTATGAATCGTAAGATACATAAACATTAAAAATATGACATTTTAAAGTCAATATAAATAACCTAACCAAAAAAATATGAGGTAATATATCATATATAAACTTCAAAATAATTCAAAAAATAAAATAAAATTGAGAGACTATGGAAGAGGCGGAGTGTGGTGGGTTATTTACGTATTTATAATATTAACAGCCTGTTTGTTTAAGCTTTTGGAGCACTAAAATGCCGGTGGAAAACACCGGTGGATAAAAGTAACACAAGGCAAGCTTCAGAAAAAAGGAGAAATAGTGCCTCGTAACTCGTGTTTTTCATTTTCTGTTGAAAAAAATCGTAAACAAACAGGCTATAGGTTATTAAGGAAAAGCCAAAAGTACAGAAAAGATAGTTTAACACTCAGAAGTTGTCAGGACACCATAATTTATACGTTTTTGCATTTTCTTATTTGTTTTTTTCTCTCTCTCATTTCTGAAATAAAAAAGGGCTGTGTGTGTATATACGGTATGGGCTATACGGTATCCACTTTGAGATGTCAAAATATCATCACTCCCAAAAGTGATGTGGCTCCTTTTTTTAAAATAAAAAAAACAAAAAGCCTGAAAAACAGGACACACGTAACATCACACCCTTTTATGAAAACAAAACACAAAGCTTGAAAAACGAGAATTGGATTCTCTACAGTCACGCGAATATATACTAATCTTTCAATGGTGATAGAAAAAGCGCAGTCAGAGCTACCAGGTCCGGTAGCATTTTGTTTATCACCGTTGAAAGATTAATATAAATTTACGTGAATACGTGATTCCGCAACTGCAGAGAATCCAAATCCAGAAAAACGGGACACACAAAGCATCACTGTTCCCTTTTAAACTAGAAAACGAGACTAAAACACGTTATTGTTGACTCTCTGTTTCCCACGATTTCCCTTTCACGTTTTAGTCCCCTTTTTTTAAAAGAAAAAAAACACCCTAAAAAAAGGAGTCACGTTACTTTTGGCTTTTCCTTAGTAACCTAGTCTTATCAATAGTAGTACTATACTAACAATCCAATAATGTCACATCACAATGTTCCCGCCAATGCTGCCAACAACTCCCGCTATTCTCACCCCCTGCACATTAACACAAACAAAATATCTCTCAATCTGACTTCTAATAGCTCCCGCTAATCCCCTTTTTTCCCCCTTTGTGCGGATCTTTCTCCCAAAAATGAAGAAGGCTTATTTTTTAGGTTTAATTTAGTCTCCTAATTTTATTTTCGGCCAAATAATTCTTTTGAGTTTTTAAGTTGGGCCAAATAGGTCATTTTTGGCTAAATAAGTCATTTAAGTTTTTAAGTTGGGCCAAATAGGTCATTTTTGGCTAAATAAGTCATTTAAGTTTTTAAGTTAGGCTAAATGAGTCATTATCACATAGGACCTATTTGACCCAATTTAAACATTTAAAGGATCTATTTTGACCCAACTTAAAAATTTAAAAGATTTTCTTGGCCAAAAATAAAGTTTGGGACCAAATTAAATCTAAAAAATAAGTAAGGTACCAAAAGTGGGTGATAGTTGCTTCTGTCCACCCACCACATATATATATATATATATATATATATATATATATATATATATATATATATATATATATATATGAGCTAAAGGCTTTTGTAAGCGAGCCTCTCATATCAAACACCGTCCATGTATCATTGTCTGCCCTCTATATCATTGGAGACTCTCATTTGCTTGCAAGGGGCGAAGAGTTTGGAATTGCAAGTACTCTTTTGCCACAAAATTGTTCTAAGATAACCACAGGAGCGACAAGAGGTAGGCCCTCCTCCAGCGGCAGAGCTTGGACCAAAAGCTCGGGAGAGCCAAAAAATTTCATTACATAACACAACATAAATAAAATATGTAATATTATGCATTTTTTTTTGTAACGTAATTTATGTTTGAATATTTTTTTTGTAGACATGTGTTTGATAAAATGAAATTTGTTTATAGAATATTAATCAAAAATACTTTTGAATGTGTAATTACCACAAAGGGTATGAATTTTATAATGTAAAACTATTTTACAAACATCAAGTTTATATATTTAAATTAATTTTCAAGTTTATTTAATTATATTCTGTCAAAAATAGTTTATTTAATTATAAGAATTATATATTTACAAATTACATGTAAAAATAATCCTATACTAGTTGAATACATTTATGAAATTTTGAAAATTAAAAATTTCAAACAAATGTTTTTTTTATGATTTAATTTATTTTTTATACCAGTTTTATCGTAAAATCTGTTTTAGTTCATATTTAGCAAAAATATTAATAAGCTATATATGAATCAAAAATTTTCATGTAATTATTCAAAGCTGGTTTTAAATACTATTTTTTATTATTAGTTAAAAAGAAATACTATTTTTTATAAAACATCTTTTTTCACTTAAAAGTTAAAAAAAAATACTAAAAAGACGATCTTTTTAGTGAATAATAAAAAGACACTTAAATAGACCAATAACCTTAAATTCTGATATTGTATCTTTGATTTTTTTTCGTTTTAAAATCAATGCAACAAAAGTGAATAAATAAAAGAAATAATTTCAGTAAAAACTTAGCTGCTGCCAGCTGTTTTTTTTTTTTGCGCCTATGTGTCAAGTTGCAAGAATTCAAAATAATAAATATGGTTTGATTGTCCCTTCCAGCCCTTTCTCAAGGCTGCCATCTCCCAAGTTCTTAACGCTGTCGTCCCCGTGTTTCGTTGCAATTCTCAACCAATTGTAGGATTCCCTTGCTCGAACTGAACTTCAGGAAAGCGCGGAAGACGCCGATTCCAGCAAGCAGCACGCACTAAATTTCTCATGAATAGATCAGTATATTTTTCTTTTTATTAAAAATTTGTTAAAAGACACGGGGAGCCACGACTCCCCTATATATGTCAACTCAAAGCTCCGTGACTCCCTCTTCTAAACTCACAAAATTGTAAGTGGAATATTTTATAAGCTTCTGAAATATTCCAGACTGCCAAAATAAAGAGTTTTATATAAAACTCATGAATTCATTTTTATAGACTCATATTGTTACTTTTCGTCAAAATTAAAGACGCATTGTTACTAAAATTGATTATAATATAAATTACTCAAAATGAAACGACTTTATATAGGTTATTGTTTAATTTTAATTCCCTTTCTTATTTCCTTTCATTCCTCTCTTATAGATAGAAACTAATAAAAATTATTAATATATAGACTGAAAAATATAAATATATTTTACATGTAGATGAAATATTTTCATAGGTATGAATTCAGATTTAAATATAAATACAAATGTTACATTGAAATCAAAAGTTTACACAAAAGTCAAATAAAAATATGATAAAATAAGAGTAGCATATACCTCAAATATATGACATTTATTATAGTTTAATTTAAATTTTTTTCTTCATATTTCCTATTAGTGTTTGTTTTCTAATGAATGGGGTAAACTTCAATTATTGATGAACATTAACATTGGTGAATATTTATATCCCATAGAAATTTAGAGGTAAGCACTTATACGTGTGAATGAATATTTTAAGTTAAATTACTTACATCATATGTTCTCACGCATGTATATGAATATTTCATAGTAAATCATATTAATATCTATATGAAATATATTCTCTCTTCAAAACAAAGAACAAAAAATGTATCATAATTATCTTATCAAATATTGCGCATGAAAAACACCAACAAAAATTTTGCAGAAAGAAAATTTATATAATAATTTTTCTTATTTTCTATGAGAGTTCGACTTTTGCAATGATGGGAATAAATTTTAACTATTAGGTAATGTTTATATAGATGGATATTCATATTTATATCTCACAGAAGTGGAAACTGTAAAAGAAAACTAATGTAAAAATTTATACCCTTTTTAATTTCTTTTAAAAGTTTTTTTTTACTATTTAACACCAAGCATGGTTATTGATTCTCCAATCTCATCTCGTGCATCGCACGGATATACTATTAGTAAATAAGTAAATAACCCACCACACTCCGTCTCTTCCATAGTCTCTCAATTTTATTTTATTTTTTGAATTATTTTGAAGTTTATATATGATATATTACCTCATGTTTTTTGCTTAGGTTACTTATATTGACTTTAAAATGTCATATTTTTAATGTTTATGTATCTTACGGCTCATAAAACAATACGATACACGATTTAAAAATTAAGTCCAATGATTCACGATACGTATCTCGATTTGATAATCATGCATAACAATATAAATATCCACTTTGTTTATTTATTTATTTAAAAGAAAAAAGTAAAACTACGATATAATCATTATCACATCTATCTAGATTCAGCAGTAAAGCCCGGTTTCTCCATCACTTTCTTAAGATATATATTTTATATTTGTTAATAGGTGACAACTTCTCTAGCATTTGCATTTGGATTGGTTGGATGCTTCTAAGTTCTAATTTAACTTGATGGTAAATACACAAGTGGCTATTCTGTTTCATAAAACACGTACGATGCCCTTAAACCAATTAACTACTAGTAATGTTTTCCAAGCTTACATTCTATGTGAAGGGAAAAAATCGTACATAGAGAAAAAGATAGTTTTCCAAAAGTTTTGTGTTTCCTTTCTTTGGGGATACCGAGCAGTTAAGTGTGGGTGGGTGTGAGTTTGGTGATTCTGCTTAGTGCAGAGAGAATCATAGCTTTGGTGAGACTGTTTTATCCTGGGAACGACGAGACTGTATACTGTTGCACAATTCAAGTAGAGCCATGAAACGTTTTAAAGAGAGCGACCTAGTCCGCGACTCAGCCTATTTTTGTAATGTACGACTTAACTTATGCTCTGATGGTTTTATCCCGTATGTTCAATCGACGGCGAAACCTTATTCTTGCTGGCCAGTTATTGTTACCCCATACAATCTTCCTCCCGAAATGTGCATGTCTAAGCCTTATATGTTCTTGACTTGTATTATACCGAGTCCAGATAATCCAACAGATGGTATTGACATCTACTTACAGCCTCTCATTGAGGATCCCAAAAGGTTGTGGAATGGCGTTTTGACTTATGATATTGCGCAAAAGAAGAACTTTACAATGAGGGCAGCTCTTATATGGACCATTAATGACTTGCCTGCATATGGCATGTTGTCTGGTTGGGGTACTCATGGTAAAATGGCATGTCCCCATTGCATGGAGCATACAAAGGCCTTTACCTTGAAATTCGGAAGGAATAATTCTTGGTTTGACTCACATTGCAGGTTTTTACCAGGCGATCATCCATTTAGACAGAATAAAAACGCCTTCAAGAAGGGGGAAGTTGAATTAGATGGCTCGCCCCCAAGGTTGACATTTGAACAGACTTGGAGGAGAGTTATGGATCTGCCAAAAATCACAGATTATGGTGAATTGGATCTATTTGAAGGATATGGACAATGGCATAATTGGACTAAAAGAAGTATTTTTTGGGGATCTGCCATATTGGAAAGATAAATTATTGAGACACAACCTTCATGTTATGCACATTGAGAAGAACTTTTTTGACAATATTTTTCTCACAGTGATGAACATCAGAGGAAGAACGAAAGACAACGATAAGGCCAGACTGGACTTACCACTTTACTGTAGGCGAAAAGACTTGCATTTGACGACTCGGCCGGATGGAAAAACCCCGAAACCCAAAGCCTGTTACTCTTTAACTGCTGAGACATCGGTTAGCCTGTTTTGAGAGCAGAGTGAGAGGCGAATTGCAAGCAACGTATACATTAGTTCATTCTTATTCAGTATTTGCTCATACTGTGGCTATTAATTCAAATGGCACAACTTTGCCTATTGAAAACTAGTTTGGCATGGGAGGTGTTGAGTTTCCTAATGTTCGGAAATTGTTGAACACGTTCGAAATTTAGTTTCACGACAGTTATAAAAAGCAGGAAAAAATAACTTTTGCCGCAAATGAGTTGTAGGCGGATGGAGAAGAAGGAAGGGTAGGTGGTTGGGGGAAGACACGACTGATGATGGGAGGAAGGGGTGATGTGGGAGATATCGTTGAAGATGTCGTGTGAGGGTCGGTGGTGGGGGAGGGTACTGACTATTGAAAGTGTGGGAGATGGTTTGGAGGCAGGGGTGGTGGTGTGAGGGTTAGTTTTAGGAGTAGGGGTATTTAGGTCATTTTAGAGGGAAAAGGAGTTTGAAAATTTAAATGGGACGGTGACAATAGCAATGCCCTCTAAACTGGAGTAAATAATCACTCTCTTATATTGTGATGGGGTTGGGCCCAATATTCTCCTCAGTCAGCCAATTTTTGTAAGGGAATTGCTAAGGGCACCCCCCAAATTGCTGGGCGCACCCTACAATTTCCAAAATACCCTTACTAAAAATATCAAAAGTGAAAAAAAAAATTCTCATTCTTCCCTTCACTCACAATTTTCCAATACTCAACTCGCACAAATTCTCTGAAACTCGCAAATTTGAGGCAGGTTTTCGCAAAAACCAACCCCACTCGCAAAAACCACTTTTGCGAGTGAAGAAAATTTTCCTCACTCGCAAAAATGGTTTTTGAGTGAAGGAAAAATTCCTTCACTCGCAAAAACCGCTTTTGCGAGTGTTATTTTGTTTTGTTTTTTTTTTTAAGTTTTGGTTTTAATTTTTTATTTGTACCCTTAAATACTCCACTTTGCATTTATAAAAATAGTTAATACACCAATGGTTAATAAGGTTAATCTAGTAAAATTATCACTTCCTTTCTTTTATTTATTATTTTTTCTTAAACGGTGTAATTTAAGCAACTATGACATATATAATATGACGAGGGAGTAGTCATGTTCATCCTAGGTGGAGTTTGCAGAAAAATGGCTATAAGACCAGCCAGGTTTGAAATACTACCTTCGTCCCCATCATCCCTATATATAAGACATTTTTGACCAAATCACATAAATTAAGAAAATTAGTTAGTGCATAAAATTTGTCAACAATATGTATTGTTTTTCCAAAATCATCGTTCAATTATTAGAACTCATATTTTTCCAATACTCTTAAGAGAGAGAATGATCACCCCATTAATTAGAAGTATTCTTGTAAAAAAATAATTAATGAACTTAGTAATTTGAAAAAAGTCTTATGAAAAGGGACAAAACCTTTTTTCAAAAGGGTTTATATATTGGTTTATTTTTTCAAAAGGGTTTATTTTTTCAAAAGGGACGGAGGTTGTATATGCTAGTTAAAGATTTGTAGGTACAAAAGAATATGATTATGCAGTATAAACTAAAGGCTCAAAAAAGGTTACACAGAAATTTAATAGCAGTATACACGTTAAGACTGAAAAAGAATATGATTATGCAGTATAAACTAAAGAGAAAATATGTATATAATTGGGAGAACAATACATGTGAGCTGCGAAAAGGAAGAATCACCCATCGATTAGCAAAATACTGGTTGCTGATATTCATGAGCTATATCAGCATTTTATCCAAATCAAAATTTGATGGTTACTACAATTTCCTCCAACCTGTTTTATTGTTACATATATTTTGAGTTATTTTTCACAATACACGTGGTAAAATGTAAGCCGAGTCCTCGATTAGTAGAGGAATCAGTGAGCTTTAGATGTAGAAGAATTTAGCAACAATATTTCACTAACCAAGCTATCAAGGAAACAGTAAGAGGAACCCCCAAGCTATCTCCAAGAACTCATCCTCACTTATTGCTACAATACTTCCAAAACTGACATAAACAACACTTTTATGTTCTCGTCTGTCTAACCAAGAGATGCAGCTTTTGTCTGGGGTCAATAAGCTTGTTGAAGTTGAGCTAGCAAGAAAGTACTTGTGAAAAGGGCCTATAGGGTACATTGGTACAGAAAATTCTTGGCGCAGTTTTACAAGTGCAGATGATTCCAACTCTTCAAAGGTATTCAAAATAACCCCTGAAGATGCTTTGTACTCATCGACATGGCGACAAACTCGTTTATAAAATGCCTCAGGATCTTGTGATTGAAACACAGGAAGGTCTTTCACTTTGAGTGGTGGAAGATCTACAACAGGTTCCTCCAATCTAGATTCTAGATTTTCAACAAAGTTAAACATGAAAATTTTAGACCCTCTCATCTCAGGACTCAAGTGCATGTTGCTTCAAATTGCACTTTGAAAAGAAAATAAATCAACAAAAAAGCAAAATTACATAAATATAGAAAGCAAACAAAAACTTAACAACTTCAATTTCTGAGGCAAAGAAGGCAAGCAAAGTTTTTATTTTTAAACTGAAATAACTATATTTATTCATAAAAAAAAAATTATAAAAAATGTATAATTAACAATCTATTGTTTTATGCACAAACAAAAAACCCACTGTACAGTGTATAGGTATCAAACTAAAAAACAAAAAAATCTCTTTCCTTTTAACTCACAAACCCTCCTTTGCAGAAATCGATTGCATTATGCTATTGTTAGCCAGTTAATAAAAACGTAAAAAAAGATGGAATTTTTATGAAAAGTGTACAAATGTTGAAGAACTCACCTTGAACAGGAAAGTAACCGTTTTCTCTTAAAAGGGGGAACGAGGCATAAACAAGAAAGGAGGCGGCCCCACCAGTCCTGAGAAGGAGACGAGGAAGTCGAAACTCATCGCAAACAGCTTGAGTGCAATAAAGGGAAGGGTCGGCGATGAAGCAAGCAACAGGATCCTTATCCTGTGACAGCAACACAGCCAAGCATTCCATCAAAGGCTGTGCGCATCTGATGTTGATGAGTTCGGTGAGGGCCACGGCATCCACCGTGGAGGAGGCTTCCGTATCGGACAAGGCATCGTCGATGACGTGGAAGGTGAAGTGAGGGAAAGAAGAAGGGTCGGGTGAGTTGAAGATGGTGTGAACGAT
The DNA here is from genome assembly GCA_037113605.1 of Calophaca sinica. NCBI lineage: Eukaryota > Viridiplantae > Streptophyta > Magnoliopsida > Fabales > Fabaceae > Calophaca > Calophaca sinica. The sequence continues at coordinate 48,376,806 of CM073735.1, forward strand.
GGCGATGGAGAAACCCTTTGAGTAGAGGATGTGTGCGAGTTGGAGTAAGGGTGTTATGTGGCCTTGAAATGGTAATGGCATCAGCACTAATCTGTGCCCTTTCCCTCTCTGTTTTTCGGCCTCCATTTACACTGTTACGTCAGTCAGGGGGGAGATTTCGGATGAATGATATGTTCTCTTCTTTTTTTAATTGTATTCATCTAACAGTGAACAACACAGGTAATGAAAATTACAAAGGATATGGAGGTCATAAAGAGAAATTAGGAAGGAAAATAATACAGCAACAGATTTCTTCAAAATCTTTTTTTATTTTTTTTATTCCAGCTCAAGGCTCCCACCATGTTGCGTGGTACATCCTGATTAGAGTGGCAAAGTACCTCAGTGTGGTTGGGTCGGCTCAAATATACTGTACTTGATAAAATGGTAGGTATTGGATGGACTTCAAAATTTGAGTCCGGTTTTTTTATCTGATGCGATGAAGTTTGTTTAAATTCGAGTTTGGGTCGGACTAGCTCGACCGGGTTTGGAGCGGTCCGCGTTACATGTCATTTTAATTTTATTTGTCTTTTTTCCCATAAAAATCCTTTAAAATTTAGGTTAAAATACATTTTTGGTCTCTTAATTTTATTTTAGTTTTCATTTTAATTTCTTAATTAATTAAACTTTTATTTTGATCCCCTTAAGTTACGAAAGTTACACCACTTTCGTCTCCTAACTATTTTATTTTTCATTTACATCTCTTAAGTTACGAAGTTACGCCACGTTCGTTCCTTAAATTACAAAAATTTCGACATATTCGTCTCTTTCGTCTGTAATCCCTTTAAACAATAAAGTCAAAATTATGCTTCTATCATTGTTCTTATTGATGAAGTAACATGATAAAAGGTAATAGAGCAAAAAAAAAGAGTATCATTGACCTATACACACATAATAAAGAAATTACATACATGGATGAACTTGTCATAACTTTTATGACTTAAGAGACTAAAATAAAAGTTTAATTAATTAGATGACCAAAATAAAAACTAAAATAAAATTAACGACAAATAGTGTATTTTACTCTAAAATTTAAAAATATGGGCGGCTCTTCTGTTGAAACAGTGAAACTAAAACCCTACCCATCTTCAATTTCTCTGTTGAAACTTGAAACGCTACCTAACGGCTCTCTTCCCTGGTTCCTTGTTGTCACTCTACAGTGAACGGTAAACTTACCCAAACCCATGTCGCTCAGTCTGTCGCCGCATCACGACCTCCCCAACAACAACGCGTTTTCATGACCCAGACAGTCACAGCGGCACCACCTTCACGGAATCACGAGTTTGTACGATTTCATGATTCCTCTATTTCTTTCACTTTCCTCTTCATTTTCTTTTTGAATGCTTGGTGAATGAATGTAAGTTGACAAAGGGGTTTCAATTCATCCAATTTGTGCCCTTTAATCTTTTTGATATTTTGATCTTCTTGCTAAATACCCGAGTTTGAGCCATGCTGATTTTTTTCTCTTCCTTGAAACAAGTTTAAGGTACAGTGTGGTGATTCAAATTTGATCTCTTTTTTCCAATCTATGGCATCATCTACCATTTTGACTCGTAGAATTGAGTTTAGTGCTGGAAACAGTGTCAATGATGCTAACGACAGACAAAAATTGGAAGGTTTGTTTGGATGAGCGGTATGTGATGGAATAGAGAGGAATGAGATTTAATGATTTATTAACTTAATTTTATAATTACCAGCGTCATGAGGGAGTCCGCTTTTCCTATTTTGCATCAATATGTAGTTTATTTTTTAATGTGGGTGAGGCGTGTCAGTTTTTTTTTTTTAACATGTTATTGGTTTTTTAACTGTTCTATTTTGTTTACATGGGTGTTTGAAGGAGTTGAAGGGCACACGTGGTTAAGTTATGCAGTTTTAATTGAACAGAAAGTTAAAGGGTAAAATAGAGACAAAAAATAGTACACCAAAAAGATTCTTAATTTCCATGATGCTTTTTTTGTTTTACTTGGTGCAGTTGGTAGTAGGCAAGGGTAAAAAACGGACATGAAATTAGTACACGAAAATTGGCAGTTACCTTACCTCATCCTCTTTATATAATGGTATAGATTAATTTACTATTTACCCCTGTTGGTTGCTTTTTTACTCTTCACATTCACAAGCAGTAACAACTCTGCAACTCCTTTTCCCCCTTTCTTTCGGTGGCGCTAACCACACCCCCGAGTTTGCTATTCACACCCCCTGATATATTATAATTTTTTAAAATACCAAAAATATCCTTACATTATTTTAAGTCACCTTAGTAAAAACTAATTTTTTGGGTTCTACGTGATTTAAATTCACGTGAACTCAAATCACGTACCCTGAAAACTAATTTTTTAGGCACTATGCAATTTAAATTCACGTAAGTGGAAAACCAATTTTTTATGCGTACGTGATCTCAAATCACGTTTAAATTCACGTATGTGAAAACTGATTTTTTAAGCCCTACGTGATTTACGCGTATGTGATCTCAAATCACGTATACTTACGTGATTTAAATTCACGTATATGAAAACTGATTTTTTAGGCCCTAGTGATTTAAATTCACATAAGCCAAAAACCAATTTTATACGTGTACGTGATCTCAAATCACGTACACTTACGTTATTTAAATTCAAGTATGTGAAATCTTATTTTTTAGGCCTACGTGATTTAAATTCACGTATGTGAAAAAATAATTTTTTCCACGTAGGTGAAATCAGTTCACGTATATCTCTTTCCCCAAGAAAAAAAAACGCAAACGCCCGCGGTGCTTCATTCTTTCTTTTGTCTGTCCTTGCTTTTCAATTCCTTCGTTTTTCGTTGCCATTATTCCTCTATCTTTTTTATTTTTTTTTTGGGTTACAACCATTATTCCTCTATCTTTGTTTTTTTTTTACTGGTTACAGAGAGGGAGACTTGAGGGAGAGGGAAAGCAGAGACTTGAGGGAGAAAAAAAATGGATGTTTAAATTCCTCTATCACAGGATATTGGTTCAAGAGAGAGACTTGAGGGAGAGGGAGATCAGAGAGGGAGAAGGTATTGTGAGAGAGAGATGAGGGGAGGAAGAAGAAAGAAATCGGGAACGAGGGTGTGTGTACAGGAGCAGCAGCGTGAGGGAAGAACGAGGGTGGGTGGGTTTTGAAAATTAAAATTGGGGACAGGGGTAATTTGGTCAATTTGTGTGTTTTAAATCTGACGGGGGTGTGGTTAGCAAACTGGGGGGTGTGACTAGCAAGAGCCTTTCTTTTTGCGCCCCATTTTTGCCTCCTCTCTCTCTCTTTCGTACTCTGTTCTTTTCAACATTTTCGTTTCCTTCTACGAGAACAGTGAGCTTTGGTTTTGTCACTTTTAGATATGGTTTTGTCATTTTTGATTTATTGTTTTAACCGTACGTAAATATTCTCTCCGTCTCATAATATATATTATATTTACCAAAAATAATTATTCTAAAATATATGTCACTTTTAACTTTTAATGCAAAATTAAATATTTGTTTGTCAATTATACTCTCAAGTACTCCACTTTGTATTTATGACAATAGTTAATACATCAATAGTTAATAGGGTTAATTTGGTAAAATTACCACTCTCTTTATTTTATTTATTACCTTTTCTTAAACCGTGTGATTTGGTCAATTGTGATATATATTATGGGTTGAAATATAAATATAAGTTGCTTGTTTATTTATTTATTTATTGTAAGATAAAAATACAAATAAATTATTAAAAATTATAGAATGGAAGTACTCAGATACAAAGTTATGTTTTTTAACATGATATTTGTTTTATGTTTATATATTATATTTGTGTATTGAAAATAAGACTAAAAATGGAATTAAAAAGTCATAATCCATTCCATTCCGTCCACTTCTCAAACAATGGAATGAAAATTTTATTCCGTTCCATCATAAAATACCCAAACAATAAAATGAGAGTTTTGCTCCACTTCGTTCTAATCCGTTTTCGCTCCGCTCTGTTCATTTTAAAATATCCAAACATACCTTACCACTATGTACTCAAACTAATTTAATATTAGTATTGATATGGCACAGAAGAAATTGAGTCTTCTCGACCAAAGGGTAAAAAGCCTAAAATCCTAACATTTGATGTGTGGAACTCTTTTGATAATATTGGTGTCAGTAAAAATGAGAAAGAAATGTGTAAATCCAAGGGGTGCGGAAAAGAATTGGTCTGTGCACCTAAAAATGGAACTTTTCATTTAATCTATCATAAAGATAGTTGTAAGTTTCATGTCAAACATCATAACGTGGGAGATATGCTTCTTGATGTGGAAGGAAAAATTGAAAACGAAAAAAAAAATTAACCTTAAGGCTAATCGTAAAATTGTAGCTTAATTGATTAACATTTTCTACTTTTACTTTTTATTAGTACCTTAGAAATTCTAGTTAACATTTCCCTTAATACTTTTGCATAGAATGTAAGCAAAAAAAAAATGCATAATCATTTTAAAAAGTTTAGTTAAATAATGTTCCCTAGACTCAAATTCATCAATAATTAATCATTATTTATCTACTAAAAATCGTTGTAATTTCTTTTTTTTATGTAAATAATTATGCTATATACAAGAAAAGAAAAAAGTAATTTATTAATTACATTTGACTTTTTTTTATAACTAAATGTTAGTGGTAAGTTTTTGTTAGAGGGGAGGAGGATTTTGTTAGTGGCAAAGATCTGAGCCCTGCACCTCCTGCTTGCAACTCCTTCATGTCCCTTGGCTCAACCACTGAGCCACCTACCTGGGACATATTTGATTTTTTTTATTGTGATTTTCATATGAATAGTGTTTTCAGACAGTGACTTGTCATTTTTATCTACCGAAATTAATCATTGCAATTTCTTGGTGTAGTGGATACAAGAAAAGAAGAAGGAATTTAATAATTAAATTAATTTTTTTCTTAATTATGATTTTAATTAGAATTGTGTTATGAAATACTCCCTCCGTTACCCAATATAAGTAAAAAAATCTATGTATTTGATCCAAATTTGGACTAAATACATAGACTTTTTTGCTTATATTGGATAACGGAAGGGGTAATGACTTGTCATTTTTATCTATCAAGGTAATTGAAGTTTATTTGCGCTGCATTTTTTTATTTATTTTAATTCTTTAATTTAATCATTGCAATTTTATTGTGCAGTGGATACAAGAAAAGAAAAAGGAATTTAATAATTACATTTAATTTTGTCTCTATTATGATTTTTATTAGAATTATATCATCAAATAATGGCTAGTCATTTTTATCTATCAAAGTAATTGAAGTTTCTTTGCACTGCATTTTTTTATTTACATTAACTAGTATGCTAACCCGTGCCATGCACGGGTGTGTGGATCTTGGAAAACATTTCTTAAATTTTGAAAAAATATAATATTTGTGATGTTGTGACAGATACACATACAAACACACAAATATATCATTCTATTATATATAACTTATTAATTTTGAAATTTATACAAAGATAAACAATGAATATACAGATAACATAGAGTTATATATATATATATTGAATATGGATGATTCTTTAATATATAAATGATATTCCTTAAGTTACAACAACCTGTGTTAAAGTTGGTGTAAGATAGCAACTGATAAATAAAAATTTGTTAAATATACTTTAAAGTGTAACTTGCTAAGTTAGAATGACTAACAAATTGGTGGGTGTAAGTTGACAAATCATATAGGCATTTGATAACTCATATTCATCTATTTTTTAGTATCTTTATTTTGAATTCATTATAACTAAAAATTTGTCATGGGTTACTTAAAGTATAACTCTGATTCTTACACCAAATCAGTAAAAGGTGGGTGTTTGTTATCAAATCGTTATATAAATATATATTTTGAAACTATAAATTTTTAAATGTGTAGATTTTAAATTTTAAAAATTAAATAATAAATGTATGATGGAGACCCATCCATAGTCATTAATAATTACATATAAAAATTACATATTTATATGTAAAAAAAATATCGTATCATAAAATAAATATATTATAATTATCCTTACTCATAATCATTTTTAATTTTAGTTATTTTTAGCCCCAAGTATTTATAAAGATATATTTTGTGAATTGTTTTTGAAATCAGAAAGATTTATTTATAGATTTGTTTTTGATGTAATTTATAACTATTTAATTTAATATCCTTTATTAAATATATTTTACTGATCATTAATCCAACACATTGCTCGCCAGTAGCGCTCCTAGGGTTCGAGAAGAGGAACGACAGCGAACAGGAGGAGGAAGAGTGCGAGGTACGAAGCGGCAGATCGGAGTAGAGGTTCATCGCCACTGCGATTTCTCTGGTAAGACGTTATCATCTTTCACAACATCGATGAAATTCAACTCGAATCCATATATTGATACATGTATCTTCTGATTATTAAACGAATCTAATAATGAGACTCAATAAACAATCAGTGTTTTCTTTCCTGTATTTACACAACAATGTTAATTGGGATTCTATACTATGATTAGCACCAAATATAGAGTTAATCTTCCAAATACATCACGGTTGTGACCATGTGATTGAACACTGATTTCCGACCTTCAAGAATAATGGATTTATAAAAATTGATTAAGGCTTTACTGTTATTATGCAGTATACAGAGGGGGGTCAGATTTGTGAGGTGTTTTTAGAGTTTGTCTTCTCCGTTTTTGCCCTGTACCTGATACCACATGTTGTACTTTCTTTTTTTGTAACAAAGAACTTGGCATTACGAAATTTTTCTTTTATCTACTGTATTTCGTGGTATCAGTCATTATCAAAATTCCATAAAGAAATTATAAAGTATGCTACCTTGTTTAATTCTATCTACTGTATTTTTCTTTTATCTATATAAAGTATGCAGTATAAAGAAATTTTTCTTTTATCTACTGTATTTTGTGGGCACCACTATATAACTATTAAAGTCAATTGTTTAATTCTATGTCAGGAATACTAAGCAGTAATCATGGGAGAAAACCATTTCATGGTTGTCATTGGAGATGATCAGCATGACACCATTGTAAGTAATTTAAATAGTAACACATTTAATACAAAGTATAATGTATTATCTATTATTTTGATGCATTAACTTTGATGATTTCATATGTTTCTATATTGAACTACTAATGTAGTGAGTAATGTGTTGTATGTATTAATAATGGTTATGGTTTAAGCCTGACACACACACACACACACACAAACATCACAAATTATGTTATTTATTGGTTAGTAAATATGAGGTCCACAGTCTACTCATAGTACTGTGGTATATATTAAGTTGATAATAAATTTTCTGCAGAAACTGCCTGAAAGGTTCACAAACAGAATAGGACGATTCCTAAGAAGTCCTTTGCGCCTGCGAACACGTGATTACATTGAGTGGGCAGTGCATTTTGAGAGAGTTGATGGGAATATTTTGTTCACTATGGGCTGGAGAGAGTTTGCAGAAAGATATAGGATCAGAAATGACTATGCAGTTTACTTTGAATACGGTGGTACCTCTCTATTCAACGTAGCAATATATCACTTTTCGGGTATAGAGAATCCACAGCCTAACTTTCCACTTGGAAGGGTTCCTTCAAAGTTCTTTAAGTATATTACAACTTCTGAAAGTTTACGTGAACTTGTAAGTTTTTAATTATTTGTTATCGAAAATAATTCAAAATTTATATGCAACAAAACAAATAGTTGTTTGTAGGTGTTTTTATATCAATAAAAATTACATGTTTGTCCAACTTATTACTACTGTGTTTTTTATTCTTCAGAAATTACCTAAACCATTCAGAGAATACTTTCACCCAAGATTGGAAAATCCTCTTTTTATAGTACCTGGAGATGGAACTAAATGGAAAGTTGATTGGAGGATTTATGAGGGGGAAATACAACTATATCAAGGATGGAGAAAGGTGACTACTCATCTATCAATAGGAATCACTGACTTTTGTTTCTTTTGTTATGAGGGAGATACTAGTGTGTCTATTACAGTATGCAAGGAGAGTAAGGGACAGATTACTAACTCGTTCTATAGGATGGTTGGGGGTAATAACCATATTATTGATTTAGTTGAGGAAACACTATGGACTTCAGATGTTACAAAACACATAATCTCAGGTTCAAAACCGCTGGTGAGTTAGATATATTACTGTATATACTGGAATATTCATAAGATGTCCAATCTAACTATCAAAAATTGTTTGGCTTTTGTAGTACATACCTGCTGCTGTTGTCAAAACACTTTTCAAGAATAGGCCTCATCAATGGCATTTTAGACTACCTTCAGGAGCCTTGCAGGCATGGACATTCATATGGATTGAACGGCCAAATGAGGGTTATTTGGGATATGGTTGGTACTCCTTTGTAGAGGATTACCCCCTGGTGGTGAACCAAAAAGTCAAATTTTTTAAGGAAGGCAATGATCCAATTATCCACATTGAAGTCATATGATGAGATTGGAAGATGTAGATGTGTAGATGCCAAGTATTAAGCTATTAGTCTAATATATCAGTTAGTTTTTTATTTTTGGGTTTGTAAGACAGGGTTAACAATGTACTGTCTTTTTTTGAAATTTTAAAGACAAATTCAACTGAATGTCGTTGCGTTATTTTGATGAACATGAATATTTGTGGTTGAATGTTATTTTGGCAGATATTTATATTTATGGAGTGAGTATTTAGTATATTTGAATGTCATATTGTGTATGCTTAATATATGACCTTCTTTCATCCATTGTTTGTTATAACATCATTGACATTCATAAATGCTTTTTTGGTAAGTTATAGTCATCGTTTGTTTCTTAGTGAATCATCAAACATTAATGGTGGAATAGTGTGTTGTAATTTTTTCGCATTATTGTTAAATTCTGTTAGTTGTATATGTAAAGTTAGCTTTTAATTTTATATAGCTATTTCAGATCATCAAATGGTCATTTGAATATAGTTACAAATTACGATTTTCACATGATGAAACTGTTTTGGTCGATTAAAAAAAAGGCCTTAATAGTTTAGTTTATTTGACAATAATTACCATCGTCACTTTCTATCAATTAGGAAACGTAAGTCTATTAGTTAACATTCATGATTACAAATTTTTTGCATCAAAATATCGTTGCTGTGTTAAGTTGACGCAATCTTTCGTATAAACTACCTGCACTTTGTTTTCAAGGAGATTATAAACAAACATATAGAACAATATTTATGCAGTAGTCTCATTCGGTTTATTGGTCTAAGGCAATCAATTAGTATTTTGAATAGAAAGTTAGATAGTGTTTCTTGATATTTGATTAACTTCTATTTAGAAAAAGGACGCTGGCCAAATTGTCCATGGTAACTTCTATTTAAATGTAATTTTATTATCATTGCTTGTTTGGTTTTGCAGTTTGTAATACCAAAGAAACATGGAATTCCTCTTTTGTCTGAATGGTTATCTTTCAACGTTGAATAGAAAGTTAGATAGTGTTTGCTTATATTTGGTTAAGTTGTATTAAGAGAAAAAGGACGCCCGGCCAAATTGTCCATGGTAACTTCTATTTAAATGTAAAAGTTTATTATAATTGCTTGTTTGGTTTTGCAGTTTGTCATAAAAAGAAACAGGGAATTCCTCTTTTGTCTGAATGGTTATCTTTCAACAGGCTGAATGCAAGTGCTAGGAAGGTAGTTGAGATAGGTCTGTTCGTCTGCATAATGGGATGAAATACATGTAGTCAACCCTCTTCGCACGGGATTACCAATGAATGCATTGTTGTTTACACTTTACATTAAACCAAAATATGGAATCTTATTGTTTGCCAACTTTAACTTGTTCACTGCCAGACTATATTGTGTTAATGTGTTGGCAAAATACAGATGGCTATGAAGATTCATTCATCGGTGGAACAAATAGTTTGAGCGGCTATGAAGAAAGGGGTGTGGGCTCTAGTCAACCGTATGCTAATGTTAGTGTAATTTCTTTTACCATTGTACTGTAAGTTTATCAAGCCTTTTTCTGCTCAATTAATTTAGCTTCTTGTGAGTACTTATGGGTGTGTTATCCTTATTCTAAATTTTTCAGTTGTGGCTCAACTAATGGTTTTTTAAAAAATGTGTAAAATTTCTGTGTAAAAATTAAAATGCTATTAGAGTGTGCAATTCTGGAGGTAATAATTCTCATCATTATTTTCCATTGTTATTTATGTGTTTAACTTTAGTTTTATACTTGACTTGTCAGAATAAATTGATTATATGCTTGGTAAGATCAACAATTGATGAGAGAAGGTGGCTGTGGTTTGGGTAGACCAATTGATAATATGGTTTATCAAGAATGGAACACTCCATGGCAATCCCTAAACTGAATAAACTTGCATTGAAGGTATATTCTAAATTCGGGTTTAGAATGACATACGCAATGAATTGTGCTGAATAATTTATTGATTGCTGTTAAAAGATAAACTGAAATATGCTATTTTTTGGATCGTGCGTTATTCCAACAATAAAAAGATAATATTACGTTACTAAATTCAATTCGCTTTTTAATATATCCAGGAAAACAATGTGAAAACTATATGAACGTGTGATCGTAGCTGGATTTTGCATACAAACAGTGATGAAAAGTTCATTGGTGAAAGGTACACAGATTAACTTATGGATAACATGCAAACAATTTTTGCCTATTTGATGACTCATATAATTGTCGGTATATGTGGTTATGTGTATGTCTATCGTTTTAATACAAAAAGTTATAGATTCTAAACTCACGGGATTTTCTAAAAACCAAACAACATTCCTGGATTCGTGTTCCCCCTCAATTCAAAATAATACATAAAATGACAACGAACACTAAAAACAGCATAACAGAGATTGTTTTATCATTAAGACATGACAAAGCTGTGATTGTCATATATGTATATATATATATATATATATATATATATATATATATATATATATATATATATATATATTTGTAAAAAGAACATGAGCAGCCCCTGAAGGTAAAACAAAATACCTCTATGATACCAGACAACAATATTATAATGGCACAATATAAATGATTAGTGTGGTTTGTGAATAATTGTAGTAATATCCTTCCATCGTATATGAAAACTTCTCCGCTCTGGATGAATTGCATAATTTTATGTTTCATAATCATATAGCAAGTAAAAAACTCAAAATACTATAGAAGTATCATTAAACATAAAGTTTTTATATGGAATTTAAAGTTAAGAAATTACCTCTTGAAATTTAAACATTGTCGAATATTTCACGATATACAACATTTTTTGTTGTAGTTATAACATTCTGCTCATCATCTAATATCAAAATCTTGAGTCCTTTCCTCGACCTCACACGTGATAATGCAACATATAATTGACCGTGAGTGAATACTGGTTTTGGAAGAAAAATACCCACATGGGAAAGCGACTGTCCTTGACTTTTATTAATTGTCATTGCAAAGCAAAGCGCCAGCGGGAACTGTCTCCTTTGGAATTTAAATGGCAAACCGGCATCAGTTGGAACCATATTCATTCTTGCAATAAATATCTTATCGCCTATATTTGTTCCTGTTAGGACAGTTGCACCAATAACATTCTTACCAAGCTCCTTGACTAATAGTCTGGTTCCATTGCATAAACCAGATGATTGGTCAATGTTCCTCATAAGCATCACTGGAACACCAACTTTAAGTCTCAACTTATGGTTTGGAATTCCGGAGCATTTGATTTCATTGAGGAACTCTGTCGTGAACCATTCACCATGAATTTCACTATCTTCATCAGACTGACAAACAGAGTCAGAACTTAAATATTCAACCTCATCACCTGGTATTAATGTCATCATGAATTCATTAACTTGAAGAACAGCGTCAAGTATGGGAGCAAGGATTGCACGCTCATCAAAATAATTAGATGAGTTGAGGTTTTTTTGAATATCAGGATAAGCAAAATCTACCAAGGATTGTAATGGTTCTTCATTATTATGAATCAATAGGTCGTGTGGAAATTGAACGTCACTCTGCCCCATCTCGTTTGCATTATCATCACCTTCTCCAATCTGAAGAATCCATTCACCAAATTGTTTTACAGCCTGCATCTCTGATTTATCTGAATTATCAGCTAGTCTCATATTAACCGTAAGTCTCAACACCTTACAATACTACCAAAGATTGGAAGAATTTATGGATGAATCCACAATATCTTGTCTTGAACCTCTTCTAATAACAGGCAATATCTGCCTGAAATCACCACCCAACACAACAGTCTTACCACCGAATGGTTTGTCCGCGTTAGCACTATCTTGAAACCCCATTATATCACGTAATGTGCGGTCAAAAGCTTCAAAACAAAACCTATTCATCATTGGTGCTTCATCCCATTTAATCAATTTAGTGTGAATAAGCAATTTCGCCTTGACACTACCTTGATTTATGTTGCACGTAGATTCCTCATTTATCAGCAAAGGAATAGAGAATGTGGAATGAGCTGTCTTACCCCTAGGCAACAACAAAGAAGCAATACCACTGGAAGCGACGTTTAGTACAATAAAACCTTGTGAACGTAAACATGCGGACATACCATTCCATAAAAAAGTCTTTCCACTACCACCATATCCAGAGACAAAAAAAAACGACATGTATCAGAGAAGACTGATGAAATAATCTCATCATAAACACTCTTCTGCTCTGGTGTCATTCTTCCCATAAAAGATTTGTGATCTCTTGCCAATTGTTCTCTATCATAATCAAGCTCATCAACAATCAACTTATTCTGAAAATCGTGAATGTCAGATATATTTGGAGGCATAGTAGGATAATCTGCAATAGACCTCCCGTTAGAACAAAGAAAATTCTCCAACTCTATTAAACATAAATTTTGCAGATCATCATCCTGAATTTGTAGTCCTGCAATTTATAAATAAAATTGCAGCTCTTATTATAATATATAATCATGTTAAGAGTATTGTCCCTATAATTATAAAAGGCACTGATCACAAAAATGCATGACCACTCACCTTGAATATTTAGTTGCCTCCTTCTATCATTTACAATACCATCAGATAGCAACCTCCATGTGGAGTTCCATACTACGTCCGGACTTGTCATCGTATGCATTAATAATAATGTAACAAAAAACCTTCGAAGTTGTCTACCAGAACCCAACTGACTTGCTTCTCTAATTGCATCTATAAACTCCTTATCATCGGCAAGTAATCCTAATACGTAACATGCCTCTTGAAAAGTATTGTAGGTTGTTCCGTCAACAGTACGTATAGAATCGTAACTGGTGCAACCCTTCTGAATAGTGAGCAAGATTCTCAAGTAATACAATTTACCAACCCCTGGAGGAATGTATTGAAGTCTGCCAATGCTTTTGCCCTTCTTCCTAAGCTGCCAACTTCGTTGTTCCTTGTTGTACACAAACCTTGATGGAAATTCTGCGTAAGTCAAATCCTTGCCCTCCCTGAATTTCATATTTGCTTCAAACCATGCAAGAAACATTGTGTTAAACGATTCACTTCTTCTAACCACGTTCTGAATATCTTCATTATCATTAAAATAAATTGTCTGATGATTTGGAAGATGGAAGACTAAGCTCTGGACAGGTGGCCACTTATGATGAATATCAAAGGCAAAAATCCGCCAAACTGCCTCACAAGGTGACACATATCTACAAACATAATATTGCTTGATCTCATCAACCAACTTGACAGTATCGGTGTTGTCGTCACTGTTGGATATTTGCAGGTAGGCCCTGTCAGGGCCTTTGTTAACATATTTAAAAAGATACTTAATTGAGTTTGATTTATTGCAATACTCAACGTTGACATGTCCTCCATAACGCAATAACAGATGAGGGTTGTATGGTACTACACTCCTGTTGTCGACCGTTGTATTCATTTTTTCAATTGAAATCCCAGTATCACGTCTTCTATACTTTGGGTAACCATCATCGTCAATAGTGGTTGTAGCTGTGAACTGCTTTGGATAATACTTTGAACACTTCCTATCTTGCATGCAAGGAGACTTTGGGTTGGCAACTCCACATGGGCCATGGATCATGTACTTAGATACTGCTTCAGCAAGTTTAGGATAAAGAGTTGGGTCCGGAAGTTTAGCTGTTATGACGTTGTTGATATCTGTCCCTGTTTTCATCTTATTTGCTTCATTTAACCACAACAGTATATGAGCATGCGGAAGACCCATTTTCTAGAACTCAACTGTATGCATCACTGTAGGAAACATAAAATAATTAAATAATGTTATAACAAAATAAGTGAATAATGCTTAATCAAACAAAAATACTTGCCTGCATCAATGTTTCCAAAAATAACTCCTTTCCTCAAATCAGTCATCAACTGATCAAGCTTAACCTTGAATACACGACACACAATATCAGGACGATCGGTAGCCTTGAGCTGTCTGTCAAGAAGGAATTCATGTATTTCCCTCCAACCTGAATTACATGTAATTGTGATGAATAGGTCTGGATATCCATATCGTTTGCAGGTAGCCATTGCATCTTGGCAGTTGTTGAACATATATCTCATACCACCTGTAAATGAGGAAGGTAATATTACACGTCTTCCAGCAGAACCTGGATCTGTTTCACCTCGACTCACTGCATCTTGTAATCCATTAAGTATGTCACATCTAATTTTTGCCTGGTTTGCTCTTATAAATGATAGTCTTTGAGATTCCAACATAGTATAACAATCAACAACAAATTGTTGAAACAATCTTCTTGAGTTAACTATATTGCCAAACTCCACACATCTATCCTGGATCCGGAAAGCAATAAACTCCCTTAGAGTAACCCTTAATCTTTTACGTTCTGGATTGTTCTGTTGTGACTCACTAAGTTTTATGTCTTCCTGAAAGTCATCCTCTCCGTAAGGGAATATCAAAGGGTATTGTAAGGGAATGAAAGACGTTTGGGTCTCATGTACTCTTTCTAACTCACCAGATGATTTCCAATAAATTAGGTCCCTGCCATTTTCTATGCTACTCAAATCACCAATAATAAGAGCTGTAACCTCATCAGAAGTTGGTGTATTGTGCATTCTTGCATCCTTTGATCTTTTTCTCAATAATCGTAGACTGAAATCACGTTGTTCATTGTTTTCAACAATTCTCCGGACCTTCCTATATGACTTTGCATATGGATTGAAATCATCTACCATCTTGGTAAGATCTTCCACCAAAGACATATCAAGACGTGGAGAGTTGTTATACGATCTGCAGACATAAATTGTTTATAATTAACGTTAAAACAATAAACAAATCAATAATATACTAATTTCATAACATATTTAAAATTCAGTAATACATACCCAAAATGGCCAACTCTGTTGGACAATTCATTGGCTGTGTCATATATATATAGTTGGGAAAATTTTGGTTTTGTGCCATGTTCCGGCATCAAACTTCCTATACGATGATAATTTTGGCCACTAATAATGAATTGAGGGGGACCACTGCCATCATTTATGCTATTCTCAATCTTCCCTCCCATAGATGTAAATACAAACATGCTATTATATGCCCTTATATTTTCCTTGTAATGATTACTCCTATGATCTTCTCCAGACAGTAGATTGAGCAAAAGTGTGGGAGGTTCATTCAATAGTGGTAACTCTATCTTTCCCTTTATACAGCATATGGATGACTCAGCTAATAGAGTGTTTTTAACCTTTACAAATAGCTCATCAGACCATAGTTGAGCCTTACAATGTTTGCAAAAAAATGAAGGATCACCAATATCAACACATTCTGCAATAATAAATTTACATTTAACTCAAAGGGATTAAGTTCATAAAATAGTTTGTATTATATATATAATATTTTTGATTGAGAAATTAATATAGTAAATATACGTTGATTCTCGCCTTTGTCGTATAAAGGGGACTTGAGATATTGATTTGGTTCGAAAAAGGAAGCACCTGCAACTATAAATTGAATGAGTGTATATAAATAAAAATTAATTATTATCTTTAGCATAATCATTGTATTACCTGGTTGTTCACCCACAGTGGGATCTTCCTCATCATCTGTTAAAGTATCAAACAAAGTAGGTGTAATGCGTATGGACTAGAGCACCTCATGAGTTTGCACTACACATTTGTTGAGGTATTTTTTATGAAATGGATTACCAACGTTTCCAACTTGAGGATTCCCTGTTTCATTAACATTGTTACGTGAACAGTATTAGTTATAGCTTAAAAGCAAACAATCACAAACCATGAGAACTTAGATAAACATACCGTTCGTTGAGATAGGTATATTTGATGTATTGTTTAAGGGACTTGTTGGAGTATCAATAGAAATGTAATTTGAAGAACTTGTAACAGACATTCTCTTCACTGCATTCTGCATTTGTTGACTATGCTTCCACAACAACTCAATGTTTTCTTTGTTTGTTGATGTTGAATAGATAGTACCTTGCCCAGATGAAGGTCCTTCTATCAATCAAAAGGCAATTATTACCGAACCTTAATACTTTATTAGTATGGTTTAAACTGTGTATTTTTGATGAAAAAATTGCAAACAATAATTTGTAATTCTAGTATTGTAATATCTGTTCTGCATACTATGTTTCTGTTGCACTGATTAACTTATTGTTTCACCAGGATTTGGAGAAAGGTGACATCTTGTTATTACGCTGCAAGGAGTGACTGAACCAACTGCATATTACAACATTTTAAATAGAAAATGAATGTTATTAAGATATAACACACTCTCATCAATATTGGACCACACAATAAAAAGTTACAAAATACACACCAGCCATTGAAGCCATTTTTGGAGATTTTCTGTCGTGAATAATTTTCATCCTTCTGGATCTTGCATCCTGCCTATGAGGAGCATCGACATTCATTATATTATGGTAACCAATCCTAGTTCCATTTTTTAGCATCGCTGAATTCTGAATGTTCTCAATGGGTTTCAACGGGGTGCGAATGACACCTTCTGTTAAAAAATTAATATATAAAACAGCTCATAAATAATTGTTCAATAATTATGACCATCTACATTGTAAAACATTTACATTACCTTGAGAATTCCTTTTGAGACTTGAGGTTATGTTCTTAGACATGGATTTGGATGACTGTGATGATTCATACATAATTGCTGAAGACATAGCTTCATTACAATGTCCATTTATAGGAGTGCACACACATTGGGCCTGTCTCCACCATAAATGTATATTTTCTTTATTGCCTGCAGAATCTATTAGTTTAGGAAATATGGTTGAATAGCCTAGAAATAATCAAATAGTGTTTATATGCATATTTATGTGTGTGTGTCTGTGTCTATATATATATATATATATATATATATATATATATATATGTATATATATAAAAAGAATATCACGTTGACAAATAATTCTATGAGTACCAAAAGGCGTAGGTGATGAATTAAACGTTGACGATTGAACAACTGGATCACTGTGGATATCATTAACATGTATGTTTGGAGAAAAATTCTGATCTGCATGAAAATCCAGACGTACGCGTAAACAAGTTTTATTTAAATATGAGAAAAATGTGTTGTGTTGATGTTACAACACCTGCATCCTGATAATTTTCAATGCTTGGCAGCTGACGATTGGTATTCTTTCTTTGCAGTCCAGATTCGGTACTCAATTATGTATGAGTGGGAGTTGTGCTAGATCCAAAAGGTATGTTACAGAAACCTCTACCATCAGCTGATATATGTTTATTATAAAATTAAATAACGAAATAGTTTCCTCCTATTATGTGTGAATGTGTCCGTAGCAACGTGTACAATACGGTCATTAGTAATATAAGACAACAAACATTTCATAATGTATTAGTAACTTGATAATTCAGGTAATGTCACTAAGATGAAGATCATCATTGAGTTCTTGTACATCTGTCAAATTTATGAAGTTTACACTGTATTCATTAGTATAAAACACTGATATTTATCTTAGCAGTAAAATAATAAAACATTTAAATTTAAAAGCGTCTGTCTTACTCAACAATATGGTCAGATATACATGTGACATTGCTGATGCGCAGCTCTGATTTGTTACTCAGGTTTTCCTTTGTTTTCTCATGTGGATGCATCTTCCAAATCCAAATCTGCAAGCATCTATGTCTGCACTGGCGAAGCTACAAAGATGCTGTGTAATTGCAGAGACTACGATGGTACAAAAATCATAAACCCTTAATTTGAATACTTGAACATTTTATCCCCAATTTTAAATGGGTTGGTCGATTCTTCATGTGCCCATCCTTTTAGCCTTAAATAGCACCACTGATTTATCAATGTTCATGAATTGGAATGTCAATTTGATTCCATTATTTATGTAGTTGGAAAATGATCTGTGCATATTGATTCTGCAAATAAAGGTATTTGTAATTTGTAATTAAAATATGTGCAAATAGGTTTTTGGTATGACCACATTAACAATTGTTATATGAGCATTAAAAGCACAGATCGTATCATTAATTCAATTGGAATAACAATTGATATGATTGTTATGTAATTGGAAAAGGAGAATCATATTGATTATCCAAATAAATGTCTTTCTAATTCAGATATTTGCAAATAAATTTTTGTTATGACCAGGTCAATAATTGTTAAATGAGCATTAAAATAAAATATTAACAACCTATTTATAGCTCCCAAAATATTGACCTCATCAATATTATGCTTGCTGATACTGAATGATATTAATGAGTTGTCGATGAGCAAATCTCTCATGGTTCTGGTTATATATACCAATCACCTCATTATTGGTATATAAATGCTATTAAATTGATATTCAATCATGCTTTTACAGTTTTATTAATTGCCAGTTATTAAGGTACAATAATTGTTAACTGAATTTCATGAGGCCGACAAAATTGGCACGAACAATTTTGATTCAATGAATATAAGATTTGATTCATTCGTTTATCTGTTTCATCAATAGATCTTTTTTGATCAATTAACACAAACAAAATGCTAATCAGCATAAATTACAAATGGAAAATACAAAATATAGTAGGAACACCCAAATAATTGTATTATTATAATTGAAAGCCATATTTTTTCAATGGCATACAAAAACGTCTGAGGACACGACAGACACATCCAAAAAACCAAAAGACATACACCTTAAAACTGGACACATCTCGTACATTATTTCAAAAATCATTAACAAAATGTATCAAACTCATTCACCTAGCTAGTCCTTCTCTATTTTGATATTTTTCTTTAAGAGTATTCCAGTACTATTGGCCAAGTTGGGCGTGGCAAATGTGTAGGACTTAGTAATGGTTGGGCTTAGATGTGTATCACCACTTAAGTCCACAACTTCAACAGCAGCCTGGTTCTTTCGTTTGTCATTGTCTGCCTCAGTAAATTTGACCAGTAAATCCTACATAGTTACCAAAAAAATGAGTTTGTCTCGTCTTCACACATTTGGCCATACTTTTATTATCTTAAGAAAATTATTTGTTACATACTTGGGCGACAGCACTACCCATCTCAACATCAGGTGTTCCGATAGCTCCATCATCAAATGCTTCAGATTCCTATGGAGAAAACTCATTATTCATGTGTCACATGAAAAATAGTAAATGGATTACAAAAAAAATGTCAGGGATACCTGATTTGTATATTTCTTTTGAAACTTGTCAATGATCTCAGGATCAGTGCAAACACGTTTTACACGATACGATCTCTCATAACGTGAACCATTCTCAAGTGGACACTCTACCTTAAACAAATAGTTTTTTCCCACCAATGAATAGATCACACGTGGGGGTGTTTACGCTCAAGAATTGTATGATAAAAAACTTCCATTAGAATTGTAACTATATTAATATTGAATTCATTGGAAATATTTATTTATTAAACAATGGTTATCGAAAAAATGATTGAAAGAATCGTCACCATGTTCATTGCCTCAATTAATTCAGCACATGAGGAATTCAGCAGTATAGTTGCAGTATTATCAAACAGGACGAATGTGGCAGAATCTGTGTCATCAATAACTCGCAGCTGAAGACGATACCTATTCCCGTGGCACAAATAAGATTAATGTTAATTAAAAAATGTTGTTGACATAAGATTGTTCACGAACTCATGATTTAAATACAGAAAACCAACATTCAATATTAATAGAATATTAGCCATTGATACCTTTGGACAACATTCACAACATGACGATTACATTTTTCGCAAAAAAACATGTTTGAATCAGCATAAACCTTTTTGTTACAACGACATGCAGTGTACCACCAGTTATCTTCATCTACTATACAGTTGACCTCAGCAATTACAGCAAAAATAGCCTCCTATGCATATGGTGATGAAAGATCTTGAATAAGTTCAGACAATAAAAATCAAATATAACAAAATACAATAATGCTTTTAGAAACTGTTAATGTCAACCTCCTTGTATTCTTTCAATTCAGCAATGGTCATCCTTTGGGTTCGTATTAAAAAATCTTCTTCTTCACTAATTTTTGGAGAGTCCCCAAGTTGACTGACAGCCATTATAGGAGAGTCGGGATTTTCAGCGATCCTAAAATAAGATTTACACTATATCAATAATCAACAATCCTACATATAATGAAAATTGAAAAAACAAAAAGTAAGATTAGAACAGTATAAAACCTTCTCCTCAGAGCATCAGCCTCGGATATGTCAGGATTAAACATTATTTTGGAGGCCTTGATCGAATTCTGAAGAACAGGTTTATCTGACTTGGAAATTCATGGTAAGTAATTTCGGAATTTAAGCACTATAAAATAAAAAGTCAAACACAAAAAACTACCATTAAACTCTTTACACTTGGCAAAGAGTACAGCTACAACAGCATTTGATGATTCACCAGAGGCTATGAATGAGTTCAACTCATCGACATAGGATCCAAGTAGAGTAATCTGGAATCGAAACCTGTTTCCAACATAGAAACTCAAAATAGTCAATGTCTGGATCAAGAAAACAGCAGTATAAATCCCTCATAAATAAGAAAACAGCCAGTCTTATTTATACCCATTGTTTTCAAGCTCTATAGTCAGAACCCTGGTTTTGACCCCATTTTTTTCGTACTGTCTTTCGCTTCCAATTCCGGTCAGGACTCCAATAATATCTGGGTAAACAACATTGACTACTATTAGTAATTGTATGGTTTACAAACGGTGTCTTAGTTTAAAAAAACGCTGATAAAAATAAATTAAAGTAATTAGAAAAAAATATCACCAAATAAATAATCTCTATCAAAATCATCCTTGAAGCAATCAGCAGGGTTTGTAAATGTAAAAACATTAAGAGGAATAGGAACATTGTCAATCCTTTTTATCTTGGTAGTATATTGAAAGGTAAGGTTATACTGGTGCCTAGTTGTACGGTAAGCACCAGTATTTGCGGCTACAGAGAAGTTAGAGATATGGTAGACCAAGCCTTCCTTTAGATCACTATCATACCTATAGATTAGTGATTTTCGGATTGTTGCATGTATTTTATCACCCTGTAAATAATTAAAGAAAATAGACGTTAGTCCTATACCATAGACCAGCGTGAACATGTTTTAGAGTAGCATATATGACACTAATCACGATTAAATACCTCCTTGTCAATGAAAACCATTTCAAGTGTAAAAGGAAGTTTGCTTTTGTTGATGTCGGTGACTGACCACAGGCGCATCACGCCCACAAGCAAACTCCAATTACCATGCTTGGCATTAATGTCAGAAATACGATCATATTTGGGAGGCATGGTGAAATTGGACGAAAGAAGTATTCAAAATGATGTGGTTAGTGTGTAGTGTGTTGAAGAGAGACTCAGGTAAAGGTGCTATATATAGAACCTTGTAGTCAATTTTCAGTCGATGGTAATTAATCCCTAAACCCTAATGTCTAATTACGCACCCTGCAAATACCTTCAAATACCTTCAAATCATCCACAACGTTTATTCTGTGAGCATATGAATCCAATATTACCATCAGAGTCAAAACAAATTAATGGACTATTTATGGTACATTTTTATTCTCGATTGTTTTTCTGATTGCATATTGCATAGATGCTCACAATTATTTTTCGTTTTTTATTCTTAATGTGTGCAAGTCATAAATGTGGCTTTTACGCTAATTATTGCTACATGTCATTTATATCTATATCAATTACAATGATATAATATGGGTTAAAATTGGAACGTATAGCAATTGTTTTGACCGCACGCGTTGTTATCAAAATAGCATTTAAACATTAAAATGCATTGATTAATTGCTCATTATTTTCACACATGATACGCCTGTCATGCTTCCATTTTTTAGTTTATTATTTGATTATTGGTCAATGTTACCATTTATACAATTTATACAATTAACTGTCGTAAATAAGGATATTCGGATACTATTGCGCTATTAAAAATATTTTGCATCAATCCATAATTATACATGCCTTCTAAACAAATAAATCAATGTTATTTATTATGGTTTTAAATAGCAATATATGCATGAAAAAAAACGTCTTCATATTATAACATTCCTTTATTAGTTATTTTAAAATATTTAACACGTTCCATAATTATACATGCCTTCTAAACAGATAAATCAATGTTATTTATTATGATTTTAAATAGCAATATATGAATGGAAAAAAAAAAGTCTTCATATTATAACATTCCGTTATTAGTTTTTTTAAAATATTTAACACGTTCCATAATTATACATGTCTTCTAAACAAATAAATCAATGTTATTTATTATGGTTTTAAATAGCAATATATGCATGAAAAAAAAGTCTTCATATTATAACATTCCTTTATTAGTTATTATAAAATATTTAAGACGTCACATAATTATACATGCCTTCTAAACAAATAAATCAATGTTATTTTTTCTGGTTTTAAATAGCAATATATGCATGAAAAAAAAACGTCTTCATATTATAACATTCCTTTATTAGTTATTTTAAAATATTTAACACATTCCATAATTATACATGCCTTCTAAACAGATAAATCAATGTTATTTATTATGGTTTTAAATAGCAATATATGAATGAAAAAAAAAAGTCTTCATATTATAACATTCCGTTATTAGTTTTTTTAAAATATTTAACACGTTCCATAATTATACATGTCTTCTAAACAAATAAATCAATGTTATTTATTATGGTTTTAAATAGCAATATATGCATGAAAAAAAAGTCTTCATATTATAACATTCCTTTATTAGTTATTATAAAATATTTAAGACGTCACATAATTATACATGCCTTCTAAACAAATAAATCAATGTTATTTTTTCTGGTTTTAAATAGCAATATATGCATGAAAAAAAAACGTCTTCATATTTAATCATTCCTTTCTTAGTTATTATAAAATATTTAAGACGTTCAATAATTATACATGCCTTCTAAACAAATAAATCAATGTTATTTTTTCTGGTTTTAAATAGCAATATATGCATGAAAAAAAAACATCTTCTTATTTAATCATTCCTTTATTAGTTATTCGTAATCCCAAAAGGATACGTCTTTAATTTTTTAAAATTTACCCCATCATTTCTTCTTTAATAAACGTAAAAGATAATGATAATATGGAGGGTAAGGTTAAATATTTTTCGTATAGTTAAAACGTGTTATGAAGATCATTTTAAAATGATTTGATCGTATTAAAATCATTAATGAGCAATCTGAAAGTGCTATTTTAATACGAACCAAAATATAGATATTAACTTTGATTAATTGAAATACGCTTATTTAGCCATTATTTTGTTTGCCAAACGAATCAGGTAAACTATCAATCAATTCCTCGAAGTACATTTGTATTTTACGATGATGTAGTAAGTTATTATTGTCACACTTGGGTAATTTATCGAAACTTAAATAAGGTTATTTTTTATAACATTATCGGCTTCAAATACATGCAAATTTGGACAAAACAATGATTAAGAAATGAATTTAAATAACTGTAGATTGATAGAAAGGATCGGAAAATAATATTATGTTTATGCCACTAAGTATCAGATGGAAAAAACAACAAAATTTAAAACGTGACATTGAATGAAAACAAAAAACCAAGACATAGATCGATCTGCAAAGAATTAAACGCAATGATCAGGAATTCTGCTGGTAGATGGAATGCAATCCTCTTTTGATGTGCTAATGTGATTTAGATCATCGGCCACAGTAGTGAACTGCAACAAATGAATTTTAATAGTTAATTAATTATTTTTAACATAAAAAAAATGTTAAAATAAATATATTCATATCAAACCTGATATTTTCCCTTTTCCTTGATTTTTTGAATCATGTAAGTATCACCCCAAACTCGTTTAACATTGTAGAACTTATGACTTGTGGCCTGTAAGCCAGGACATTGCACCTTAAAGAGGAAGGTATTTCCAACCAAGTTTGAGATAACAACAGGCAATACGACATTGTGTTGGATATCTATCCCCTAACAAAACACCAAAACAAATAATTAGAACAAAATAATTAAGTGAATACGATTTGTAACCTATAATAAGACATGAATGAAAATTGTGTTACCATATTCATCTGATTCAACAAATCTGAACACGACACGTTCAACAATTCATAGGTCTCACGATCATAAAGAAGAAATGTGGCAGAATCGGAATGATCAATGACGGAAAACTGGATACGATACCTTTGGTATGAAACAATAATAGTCAATTAATTTGCAATAAGTAATAAAAATAGTTTTATTTCATATAAATACATTGGTATACAGTCATTAAATAACGCGAACAGAAAAAGATACCTATATATTGGTTCCAACACATGTCGATCACAATAATAACAGAAATATTTGTTGGATTCCTTAATAATTTTCTTGTAACAACGATTGCATGTGGTGTACCACCATTCAACATCTTGATCAATGGAATTTATTGTAGCCAACACAGTAACAACAAGATGCTGAGACAAAAATTCAAATATAGTGTTCTTAAAATTTTTGTATTATAAAAAATAAATTATAAAAAATAAATAAGATTAATAGAAACTGCAATTAAATCATACATTTATTGCACATTAAATTCTTGAAAAGAACAATACCTCATTGATTTGTTTCATATCAATGATTGACGTTGATTCTGTGAGGGGTACGCAATCTCCAAATGATTGTATATTGGTATACCCTAAAAGTGGCTTGATACACATGTTATCCTTTTCAATGTTGTCACACATTATGCAGCGTAGAAACATGTGTCCAACATTCTTCAAACTCTTAATAACATATCCAAAGCAATTTCCATAGGATGGATTTTTTTTCCTTCGTGACATTGAATCATATTCAGGGCACGGCGGGTTGAACAACAACTTGCTTGCATTTACGGTATTTTGTACGATAAATTTACCTGAATAATCAAAAAAGGTGATAAAAAATTATTTTAGTTACAATAGATAAATGAAATATTTACCAATTCAAGGAATAATCAGGATTATTACCATTGATTTTTTTGAGCTTAGCAAATAAGAGTCCAACGACCAACTCAAATGATTCACCATTAGCAACAACATCCATAAGTTGATCAACATATGGGCCAAATAAAATTACTTGGAAACGAAACCTAAAAATTAAAAATAATAATTAAATAAATGATAATAATAAAAGAGGAGAAGTAATAAACAATTAATAATAAAAAAATGAAAAGTTTATATTACCCATTGTTCTCAAGCTCAATGTCAACCACCTTCATTGGTAATCCGCTCCTCTCATAGTAATTGATAGTGCCAATGGCAGTGAGCACGCCAATAACATCTATATAAAAGTTAGGTTAGATCTGTGAGGTTGACTATAAAATGTAGTTGTAAATATTCTCAAATTAAAAAAATGCACCAATTAAATAATCACTGTCAAAAGCATCATCATAAAAATCAGATGGTGGGATAAACGTGAGAATATTTCTGGGAGCCATGACATTCGTAATAAGACGAACTGATGTATTGAACTTGAATAACAACTTAAATGTGTGACGTGTAGCACGAAAAGAACCCGTATTGTGCTCAACACCAAAGTTTGACATGCGATACACGAAACCTTCTTCCAACGCAGTAACAAACTTATATATTAGACATTTCCAAACAGTAGCTTGAATATTTTTTCCCTGTCAATAAGAATAAACGTTACGACTGAAGATATTATAAAAGAATAAATAGAAAGGAAAAAAAAAACTACAAACCTCCATGTCAATAAGGACCAGTTCATAGGAATAAGAACAATTGTGGTCATTGTGATGTGGAATACACCACATCCTGACTACCCTTACAATCAAACTCCAGTTTTCACGATCAGGACGAATTGCAGATATCAAATCAAATTTTGTAGCCATAGTATAAGAAATTTTAGGGGTGGTAAAAAACAAAAACAAAAAATTTTGATGAACACGTTATAGCTACTTGTGTGTATTCATAATTTCGGGTGGAATAATTTATAATAATTAGGTTACATAAATTTAAAAAGGAATAGAATATACAATTATGAATACACATTAATTTGTTATTATGTAAATGTGCAATGGTCAAATCGGTTATAATGCTCCCAAATCCTTATTCCTTGATTGCGTTTTATATTTCTTAATTGAATTTGGGTATAATCCTCCAAAATCATTAAAAATGAAAACCGAAATTTTGATTCACCAAAATATTTTGCCTATTTGAAACATTTACGTTAATTGTTATTTGTAATTTAAATTGTTGGTCAAAGCTGGCCATTATGAACAAATGAACAAAATAAGAACAAATCAATAATAGTATTAAATGAATAGAATTAAAAACATGACAATTATTCAACACAATTAATGCTGACAGAATTTATTTCTAATAGACGGTTTTGGATCAAATATGTATAAACGTTTTGGGCCGGGAATGTTGGTGTTAACATGTTTACCATGTACTGGTTCGGCTCAAGTTATTGTCATTAAAAAAATCGGCCAAAGGTTGCAAATTAATTTATCCACGAAGCTGCTGATGGGTGTCTTCCATGTGGACATTCATGCTGAATGGATTGGCAAGGTGGATGCAAAATAAATGCGAAATTATTTTGAGGAGGACATATGGAGGAGAATTCAATGTGGTTATTTATAAATGTATATATTATTGATTCTTTAATTTAATCATTGCAAATTTATGGTGCAGTGGATACAAGAAAAGAAAAAGGAATTTAATAATTACATTTAATTTTTTCTTTATTATGATTTTTATTGGAACTATTTTATCGAATAACGACTTGTCATTGTTTTTTGTTTTATGTTAGACTAAAGTTGCAAGCTCTTTGTCCTGGGAAGATAAAGTCCCTGCAAGCGTTAATCGTCTTTCTCTGGATAGACTTGTTTGCCTAAGGACATCCTCGTAGACAGACACATCAATGCAGCAAAGAAAGGGTCGTAGATTGTTGCTTATCCCTTTGCCACTACAAGGCCACATAAATCCAATGCTTCAGCTTGCACAAATGCTTCACTCAAATGGTTTTTCAATCACCATCATCCACACAAGTTTCAACTCTCCTAATCCTTCAAACTACCCTCACTTCAACTTCTGTTGTATCCAAGATGGTATATCAGAAAGTGAATCCTCTGCTTCGGATCTCTTAAATTTTGTCATTACACTCAACACTAGATGTGTAACGCCTTTCAAGGAGTGCTTGGGAAAGCTACTGTCTGATGTATCAGAAGAACCTATTGCTTGCTTGATCTCAGATGCTATGTGTTATTTCACTCAAGCTGTTGCCAGCAACTTTAAGCTTCCAAGGATTGTGTTGAGAACTGGTGGAGTATCTTCCTTTGTTGCTTTTGCCGCCTTTCCATTTTTAAGAGAAAAAGGGTATATACCTATTCAAGGTTAGTTTCTGTTTTTGAAACGAATTTAGGTATGCTAATTTATACACAAAAATTTCAGAATAATATATCATAGGACATGAACTCTATTATGCACATAAGAAAATTTACATCAATTACATGTAACATGATATACTTTTTTTTATAGGCAAATGTTAGTTGTTAGTAAGTTATGTTAGTAGTCAGGATTTGAACCCTGGACCTCCTTCCTTCAACTCTTTCAAATGTTTCAGCTCAACCACTTGAGCTACACCTTGGGGAAAATTTACATCAATTACATGTAACATGATATTCTATTAAGGTATGTTTAGAAGGGGAGGGTTTTAATTTGGAGGACAAAAGGGAAGATAACTTTTATTTTAAATAAATATTTTTTAATATTATAATTTTCAGAATGGAAGGAATAAAATGATATAACTTATCATTTCACTTAATGTCGTAGTCAGTGTTTATTTTTATAAATATTACGTTATCTTTCTTAATTTTTTTTAAAAAATAATGCTTCATTCCCTTTCTCTTCAAAACAGATAGAGGGTTTTGGAAATAAAAAGAAGTGATTGACAATTTTATTTCAAGAAAATATGCTCTGTTTTAAAAAAGTTTTGAAATAAAAGTAACAATAAAAAGATAGATTATAACATAATATCTATTCTTGTTCGTTTTCATAAATAGTATGCAACTCTAAAATGAAAATTTACGCTCTCTTTGTCTCTAATTTTTCACTACAACCCTTCATCCAAATATAGACTTAGATGCTCAAGTGAGAAATATACACTTTAGTGAATAAAAAAATGCATTTGAGTGTGAATCGGCCATGACACTGATTTTTCGCAACTGCTAAAATTATACATGCATGGCATCGTATTGAGATTTACACTTTGCAGAAACTTCTATAACATTTTACATGAAGTCATTTTTCTAATGAAAAACTTGCTGGGAACTTTGTGGAATATCAGTATCTATCAACTACTGTCAATAGTCTATTGAGCATCGCTTTAAGTGTTTTGTTTCCTTTTTTTTTCTTGGGTTACAAAAATGGCTTATTATGTTTTATGTTTTATTTGGCCTAAAAAGTAAACCAAAATGTAAATGAGTTACGAAGAATATGTTAAAGGCGACAGAACTACGATCTAACACTAGCAACTTATCTAATCCATTTCTGCATGTTGCATTTAGAATCCGAATTGGAGGAAGCAGTTACAGAGCTACCACCACTCAGAGTGAAAGACTTACCTATGATCAACGCAAAGGAGCCAGAGAAATACTACGAATTAATATGCAATTTCGTCAACGAGACCAAGGGCTCATTAGGTGTAATTTGGAACACCTTTGAAGAGTTAGAATCATCTGCACTAGCAACACTGAGCCAACAATTTTCAATTCCAATGTTCCCAATAGGCCCTTTTCACAAGTATTTTCCTTCTACATCTTCTTCTAGAAGCAGCTTAATACCACATGACCAAAATTGCATCTCATGGTTAGACAAACACACACCAAACTCTGTAGTCTATGTGAGTTTTGGGAGTGTTGCTGCAATAACTGAGGCAGAGTTCTTGGAAATAGCTTGGGGTTTGTCCAACAGTAACCGCCCATTTTTATGGGTGGTTCGACCGGGACTAATCCGTGGCTCTGAATGGCTCGAACCCTTGCCAAGTGGGTTCGAGGAGAATTTAGAAGGCACAGGGTGTATTGTGAAATGGGCTCCACAGCAAGAAGTTCTAGCTCACCCAGCTATTGGTTCATTTTGGACACACAATGGTTGGAATTCAACATTGGAGAGTATTTGTGAAGGGGTTCCTATGATATGCATGCCGTGTTTCACAGACCAAAAGGTGAATGCTAGGTATGTGAGTCATGTTTGGAGGGTTGGATTGCAATTAGAGAATGGAGTGGGGAGAGGGGAAATTGAGAGGACAATTAGAAAACTGATGGAACTGGAAGCTAATGCTGAAGGGAATGAGATTAGAGATAGAGCCTTGAAATTGAAGGAAGTGGCAAGGGTTTGCATGGAACAAGGTGGCTCCTCTTGCTCTTCTTTGGAAGGCTTGGTTACTCACATTTTGTCATTGGAGTCATTTACATTTGAAGCTTCATAGTTTGGGTCCGCAACTGTCCCCTCAAGACGGGTAACTTCTGAAAGGTTTTTCATCTCTTTTCTGGAAACATATTATGAGACATTTCACAAATTAAAATCCCAAGGGCGGTTCTTGTGGCTATTATTTTATTGGAATAACTTACAACTATTCAATTATAACTTTTCAAATATTTGAATAATTCTGAAGAGTATGATGTTTGAAATATCACTAGTCACCCAAAGTAGATTACTACATGCACCAAGAATACGCATTTGTAGGTGTCAATATCCTTTCCCTTTACATTTGAAGAGCATCATGTAATCCACCCCTATCAAATATTTTTAAAGATCAGATCAGTGGTAAAGATATTATTTCACGATTTTGGGGTTTTTTATCTTGATTAAATCATTCATAATTAAATATATATTTTTAATATGATATAATATATTAATTAACAAATTAACTTAAAATATTAAAAATTAAGACAAATCAAATTTTAAATTGCCTAAATTATAATTTTATTCACTATTATTATTTTAGATTTCAGTTTAGTCACGTATTTATTATTTATTTCGAATTGGTTTCTTACGTTACAAACGTTATTCCAACTTAGTCCTAATTGGTTATGTTATAATTTTATTTCATGATTTATAGTCAAATATTAATTAGGAATTAGCGCTTATCCAGAGAGATAAAATTGGAGCGTCAATTTGCAAGCAACTTATTTACATCTTTCTGTCTGAGTTGGAAGAGGGAAAGGTGTATGTGCTGTCTAAGTTTGGCGTGCCTTGAAATAGATGAGAGTATCGTACAACATTGCATGCATATAAATTGAGTTTCAATATAAAAACTACAGTTGTGAGGCAACCTAAAGCAGTTGTACCATAAAAAATATTTCAATTCACCCTCTACTGATGTATTTAGTGATAATTATGATTGCAGTTATAATTGGTTGGTCAATAATTCTGGATCAGGCAATCTGATGGCTGTGGTCATTTCATTTCGTGGCTCGTTTATTATCCTAGAACCAATTTAATATTTCTTATTTCATCTATTCCAGACATAATGAGAGTCCTTACCGATGTTGGAAAGGAACGGTATGCTAAAAATGGGGTCAAGTTCAAGCTGATATTCATGGAGCTCGATAACGAAGCACAACTTGATGATAAATAAATATATTTATGTTACCTTGTAATATTTTAGGAACTGTTCCTAACACAGTTATCTGTTTTCTATTACATAGTTATCATTTTAAAATCACTTTAGCTGGAGCTTTCGTCGATGAGTTAAACTCATGTTACACCAAGTCCCACATCGGTGGGTTCTTGCTTTGGTGAAGGCTTTGGAGCCTATATAAGGAGGTTTAGTAATGCTTTTATAATCATCCCAAAACATTTCTCTTCTTCCTCTTTTATTATTTCTTATACTCAACAAGAGTATTGTGAGAGTATTTGTGAGGTATTTTGTGAGAGGTATTCTTGTAATATTTTCTCACATAGTGAAATTCTTCTGGTCTTGCCCCGTGGCTTTTCCCTTATTTGTTGAGGGTTTTCCACGTAAATTTTGTGTGTTCATTTCTTTATTTTCTCGTCTCTTATTTTAGTTGTGTGACACCATTCTGATACTCTGGTACCTAACAGTGGTATCAGAGCTCCAAGGTTGGTGATATTATTCCGCTGCGTCACTTTAGGAAGGTGTTGGTTCTTAGTATGCTCTGTGGTTGCAGCATTGTCTGATCTGCCACATCAGAAAAGATTTGTTACCGGAAATAGTGTGGTAGTGTAAAAGTGTATGTCTAGTAAAATTCTGGCTAAGGAAAGACAAGGTTTTTAAGTACGCTTAGCGACACCTCTCTTTCCTGGGAACTTACTTGGTGCACTCTTTACTGACTCTGATCACTTTTTTAGATATAGTAATATTCACGGACACGGTTACTATTCACACGTGTGGTTGTATACTTTACAGAATTGTTAACATATCTTGGATTTGTTACTGTATACGGGATACGTGCAATCGTTTCACGATAATATTGTGCTATTCACGGTGAAATAGTGTAATCCGGTTCGGTTCGTGTACAACCATGGCAGCAAAATTTGAGATAGAGAAGTTCAATGGGAGTAATTTCTCCCTGTGGAAATTGAAGGTAGCGGCAGTTCTGAGGAAGGATAATTGCTTTGAAGCAATTGAAGGCAGACCCACAGATATGACTGATGAAAAGTGGAAAGAGAAGGATGGCAATGCTGTTGCCAATTTGCACCTAGCAATGGCGGATTCAGTTTTGTCAAGTGTTGCAGAAAAGAAGACTGCAAAGGAGATTTGGGATGTACTTAACAAATTGTACGAGGTTAAGTCACTTCACACAAGAATATTCTTGAAGAGGAAACTCTACACTCTTCGAATGAGTGAATCCACATTGGTGACGGATCACATTAACACCTTGAATACGCTATTGGCTCAGCTCACAGCATCAGATTTCAAAATAGCAGAAAATGAACGTGCAGAACTTTTACTTCAGAGTTTACCAGATTCGTATGATCAACTCATCATCAACATTACAAACAACAATGTTGCTGACACTCTTCACTTTGATGATGTTCTTTGGTGCAATCCTTGAAGAAGAATCCAGCGCAAGAATAAGGAGGAAAGGTCGAAGTTCAAGCAAGCGTAAGCTTTAACGATGATTTGAGGCGGATCAGCGTAGCGTGGCCCCAAAGTGGGAGCCAAGATCGTGGTAGATCAAAATCTCGAAGAAGAAAGAATCTCAAATGCTACAACCGTGGCATGAGAGGGCATTTGAAGAAGGAGTGTTGGAACAAGAAGAATGGAGAGAAGACCTCGGAAGCATCAACCTCGCAAGGTTGTGTTGCAAGTACCTCGGATGATGGAGAAATCTGTATAGCGAGCAACAAGTTCTAAAGGTGGAAGGAAGCTCAATGATGTCCGGATAGTGGATTCAAAGCGACATGGCACATGACTTTACACCGAGATTGGTTTTGTACTTATGAGCCTGTCTCGGTAGGATCCGTGTTTATGGAAATGATCACACCTTAGAAATCGTTGGAATCGATCTTTGTCGTAATAAAGATGCAAGATGGTACTGTTCGCAAGATACAAAGTGCGCCATGTGAAGGGCTTGAAAAGGAATCTATTGTCCAGGCAATT
Organism: Calophaca sinica; assembly: GCA_037113605.1. Classification (NCBI taxonomy): domain Eukaryota; kingdom Viridiplantae; phylum Streptophyta; class Magnoliopsida; order Fabales; family Fabaceae; genus Calophaca; species Calophaca sinica. Next base: position 48,409,864 of record CM073735.1, read on the forward strand.
GGATGACCTCGGGTGCAAGATCCATATTGAAGGTGGAATCTTGAAAGTAGTGAAGGGCAATCTTGTGGTGATGAAAGCGAGAAAGATCACAAGCAATCTATACATGCTTTTGGGAGATACGTTACAAGAGGCCGATGCATCAATTGCATCAGTGAGCCATGAAGAATCAACGATGATGTGGCATCGCAGGCTAGGCCATATGTCAGAGCGTGGCTTAAAAGTCCTTGCGAGCAGCCTCTTACCCGCTCAAGACGGTAACTTTACCCTTCGTGAGTCTTGTGTGACAAGTAAGCAGCATAGATTGAAATTTGCAAAAGTAACTACCAGAAGCAAACACATACTAGACTTGATACATTCTGATGTCCGGGAGTCGCCAGAAACATCCATGGGGGGAGCAAAGTATTTTGTATCATTCATTGATGACTACTCCAGAAGATTGTGGGCATACCCGATCAAGAAGAAGTCAGATGTGTTTCCAGTATTCAAGGAGTTCAAAGCACAAGTAGAGCTTGAAACTGGGAAGAAAATCAAGTGCTTGAGGACAGACAATGGAGGAGAATATGTAGATGGTAACTTTCTATCATTCTGCAAGCAAGAGGGTATTACGAGACAATTCACTATTGCACATACACCTCGGGAATGGTGTAGCGTAATCGGATGAACAGGACTCTCCTAGAAAGAACAAGAGCTATGCTGAGAACAGTAGGATTGACCAAATCTTTTTGGGCAGAAGCAGTCAAAACTGCCTGTTACGTGATAAATCGATCGCCATCAACAACGATTGGTTTGAAGTCACCAATGGAGATGTGGAAAGGAAAGCCGATAGATTATTCTTCTTTACATGTGTTCGGATGTCCTGCGTACGTAATGTACAACTCCCAAGAAAGAACAAAGTTGGATCCAAAATCCAGAAAATGTATATTCTTGGGTTATGCTGACAATGTCAAGGGGTATCGCTTGTGGGACCCCACTGCCCGCAAGCTTGTTGTTAGCAGATGTAGTCTTTGCAGAAAATGAATTACAAAATGAGCAGAAAAATGACAGCACTTCTAAAGAGACTGCTATAGTGTAGTTGGAGAGAAAGACTCAAGAAGATGATGCTTCTGAAGCAGAACCAGAGCACATAGAACAAAATGAGGTCAATGATGAAGGAGTTCGACGATCAACACGTCAGATAACGGCACCATCGTGGCACTCAGACTATGTCATGGCCTGCCATGATGCATACTATCTTTTGACCGAAGAAGGTGAACCATCAGCTCTTCAAGAAGCGTTGAACAGTTCAGATGCTTCTCAATGGATGCCAGCAATGCAGGAAGAAATGGAAGCCCTACATAGAAATAAGACTTGGGAACTTGTTGAACTTCCAAAGGGTCGGAAAGCCATCGGGAACAAATGGGTGTTCAAAATTAAACGAGACGACAATGATCAAGTGGAACGGTATCGTGCCAGACTTGTAGTCAAAGGTTATGCTCAGAAAGAAGGGATAGACTTTGACGAGATATTTTCTCCAGTTGTCAAACTTACTACTATCAGGATAGTGTTGGCAATGTGTGCTGCATTTGATTTACATCTTGAACAGTTGGATGTAAAGACTGCTTTTCTTCATGGAGAGCTTGAAGAAGAAATTTATATGCTCCAACCAGAAGGCTTTAAAGAACAAGGAAAAGAAAACTTGGTTTGTAGGTTGACCAAATCTCTGTACGGTCTAAAGCAGGCGCCCAGATGTTGGTACAAGAGATTTGATTCCTTCATAATTAGCCTTGGTTACAACAGACTGAGTTTAGACCATTGTACGTACTACAAGAGGTTTGATGATAATGATTTCATCATTTTGCTGTTGTATGTGGATGACATGTTGGTGGTAGGCCCCAACAAAGATCGAATCCAGGAATTAAAGGCACAGTTGGCTAGGGAGTTTGATATGAAGGACTTGGGACCCGCAAACAAGATTTTAGGGATGCAAATTCACCGAGACAGAAATGATAGGAAGATTTGGCTTTCTCAAACGAATTATCTAAGGAAGGTCTTACAGCGCTTCAACATGCAAGATTGTAAGCCAATTTCTACCCCGCTTCCTGTCAATTTTAAATTATCCTCAGGTATGAGTCCTAGCAATGAAGCAGAGAGGATGGAAATGTCTCGTCTGCGTATGCATCAGTGGTGGGAAGCCTTATGTATGCCATGATATGTACCAGACCAGACATTGCACAAGCAGTGGGAGCGGTTTGTCGGTTTATGGCAAATCCAGGTAGAGAGCATTGGAATACTGTTAAGAGGATCCTTAGATACATCAAAGGAACCTCAGATGTTGCATTATGTTACGGAGGATCAATTCATTGTCGTGGGTTATGTTGATTCAGATTTTGCGGTGATCTTGATAAAAGGAAATCCACTACCGGGTATGTATTCACGATTCTGCGGGGAGCGGTGAGTGGTTATCTAAATTACTGCATCGTTGTAGCTTTGTCTACTACAGAGGTCGAGTACATGGCAATACCCAGGCTTGCAAGGAAGCTATCCGATTAAAGGTTTAATGGAGGAACTCCCACAAGCAACAGATGATTACTTGTATTGTGGCGGTCAGTGCCTTGCACATTGCAAGGAATCCAGCTTTTCATTCCAGGACAAAGCATATAGATACCCAGTATCACTTTGTTCGTGAAGTGGTAGAGAAAGGAACCGTGGATATGCAAAAGATTCACACCAAAGATAACCTAGCAAATGTGATGACGAAGCCGATCAATGCTGACAAGTTTATTTGGTGTCGATCCTCCTATGGCCTATCAGAAACATAAGCGACATGGAATGGCAAGGCAGAAAGAGTGGTGTGAAGATATGATTGGCTCAATCAAAATCTTCAAGTGGGAGAATGTTACAGCAAGTCCCACATCGGTGGGTTCTTGCTTTGGTGAAGGCTTTGGAGCCTATATAAGGAGGCTTAGTAATGCTTTTATAATCATCCCAAAACATTTCTCTTCTTCCTCTTTTATTATTTCTTATACTCAACAAGAGTATTGTGAGAGTATTTGTGAGGTATTTTGTGAGAGGTATTCTTGTAATATTTTCCCACATAGTGAAATTCTTCTGGTCTTGCCCCGTGGTTTTTCCCTTATTTGTTGAGGGTTTTCCACGTAAATTTTGTGTGTTCATTTCTTTATTTTCTCGTCTCTTATTTTAGTTGTGTGACACCATTCTGATACTCTGGTACCTAACAACTCATTTCTCGCAAATGGCGAGGTAACTAATGCTATAGTTGTCGTGCTCTTCTCCAAAGTTAAGACATGGAACAATAAAAACATGTTAGAACATTGATAATATGGTGCCATGTCAATTATATTGCCGATTAATGTAATTTGTGATGGTCATTTTTTTGTCTTTAGGGAATAAAACCATTAGCAATAGCTATAATGTTTCACGGGTAGTAGAGGTTCCTTAAAATTGGGTGCAAAAGGGTTAATAAACTTAGGACATGCTTACGAGAAGAGCTCATAATACATAGCAAAAGCCTCGCCATCATATCTTTGCATTCTAATCATTTTTTCACCATACTTCTCCCGCAACAAAGAGTTCACAGCTCATTGATTAGCCTGTTTTGAGAGCAGAGTGAGAGGCAAATTGCCAGCAACGCATACATTAGTTCATTCTTATTCAGTATTTGCTCATACTGTGGCTATTAATTCTAATGGCACAACTTTGCCTATTGAAAACTAGTTTGGCATGGGAGGTGTTGAGTTTCCTAATGTTCGGAAATTGTCGAACACGTTCGGAATTTAGTTTCAGGATAGTTGTAAAATGCAGGGAAAAAAAAACTTTTGCCGCAAATGAGTTGTAGGCGGATGGAGAAGAAGGAAGGGTAGGTGGTTGGGGGGAAGACGCGACTGATTATGGGAGGAGGGGGTGATGTGGGAGATATCGTTGAAGATGTCGTGTGAGGGTCGGTGGTGGGGGAGGGTACTGACTATTGAAAGTGTGGGAGATGGTTTGGGGGCGGGGTTGGTGGTGTGAGGGTTAGTTTTAGGAGTAGGGGTATTTAGGTCATTTTAGAGGGGAAAGGGGCTTGAAAATTTAAAATGGGAGGGTGAAAATAGCAGTGCCCTCTAAATGGAGTAAATAATCACTCTCTTATATTGTGATGGGGTTGGGCCCAATATTCTCCTCAGTCAGCCAGTTTTATTAATTCCTAACTTTATTTTTGGTCAAGTGTAATTCCTAACTTCAAAGCACTTGAATTCACGACAAAAAAGTTTAGTTAGGCCCATACATGATTGGCTCTATGCCTTTATCTTTCCAATAATGGAGATCGCAACTGAGTCTGTTAAAGAGAGACCTACCGTGAGATCTAGGGGATTCACATGCTCTTCTTTTGAGAAATTACTAGTATTAGATACAGTATTACATATTATTCATATTACTTCTTTTGAAAAATAATAATTTAATAATTTTATTTAATTTGATCAGGCCCAAAATGTTGTATATGATATATACAACTTTCAATTTATTAATTGTCATTTAATCTGAAGTTGTATCTGCAGTCCGCTGAATAAAAAGCAAGATGACCTCCTTAGGTACGGAAGTGACAATTTTTTAGTAAAGTTGTTTCGCTATACACAGGTCAATGCAAGAACAATATAGGGGGAGTCTTAAAACACACAAAAAAAAATGACCAGAACACAATGCTACCCCTAATGATGCTTAATTTTTATAATTTAGCTACTGTGTTGCATCATTTTCACGGTAACAAGGTTAATTTGCTGTAAAAAAAAATTAGGCTTAAACATGAAATTGGTCCCCAAAAAATTCGCAAAGTTCGTTTTTAGTCCCAAAAAAAAAATTGTAGGTTTTTAGTCCCCCAAATTTGAAAAAGTTTTTCCGTCAGTCCCTCTAGCTGACTCCGTTTGTGTCACTTATGTGGCGCTTATGTGGCGGGGACTAAAAACGAACTTTCAGAATTTTTGGGACTAAAATCGAACTTTTAGAATTTTTGAGGGACTAAAATCTTAACGGCGAATTTTTGAAGGACTGACGAAAAAACATTTTCAAATGTGGGGACTAAAAACGTTTTTTTTTTATCAAAAACGAACTTTACGAATTTTTAGAGGACTAATTTCATATTTAAGCCAAAAAAAAATTATTTATAGCTTTTTTTAATTTGTGTGAAATAACCTAATATAAAAGGATAGAGTAATATGTAATTAGTAGAAAGTTTCAGTTGGTTGAGTTGTTCAGATTTCTTTAGGTGAATTCCGCATTCTTCCTCTCGAGAACTGTGTTGGGCGAGGGAAAAAGACTCTCCCAGGGTCATAGCAAAACGGTCCATTACAACATAAGCTCTGCAGCACATGTAAAACGGTCCAACCATGTTTTATCTCCCCCCACCCCCCGAAAGGTGTCCATACCTTTAACGAAAAATATTAAAATGCTACGAACAAATTGTATTCTTTAACAAATTACTATTATTGAATAGATTTTATGAGTTTTATCAAAAAGAAAATAAACTTAAAACTACTCGTAAAATTTACCTCAATTCACTCAATAATTATAGAAGTATGCTGTATCCCTCTAATCACGAGTTCGGGACTCATTATCCTACCAAAATTGAGAGAGAGAGAAAAAAGAACACAACTCATCATGTGTTGTTCTATAAGTGATGATTGTACTATTCACTAATTATAATATGCCACGTGTATTAAATTTTTTAGTTAAGTTCAAATTCAAAATGGTTCTGTTTATATTATTGGATAGACAGTCCATTTGTTGAATTGTAATTCGAGAATATATAGTAAAAACAACAACCGAGTACACATGAGGTTTGTCTTTCAAAAAAGCCAGGACGATGCGATTACTTTTTGTATTTTTATTAGACTGCTAGCTGTAAATGATTAACATACATAGTGCAATTCAATCACTGGTAATAATGTCAGTTAAGCATGCATAATAGACGGCACTAACCAAAAAGAGCCATAAATCAAGGATATGGGGGGGTATGTTGCGGACCTTCGTGCATGATTGGTTCGATGATCAAGCGAATATACGCAGCTTAGCTGAGACATCAAATCGTTGAAATTAGCTTCGTTGTGACAAATCACTCGAGTCAATCATTAATTGGGAAGAAAAAAAAGAGGCTAGGCTTGTTCGTGGATTGAAATAAACGCAACCCTATAGTTCCCACATGCACATGAACCGCGCATCAAGCTAACGGATACGTTTCAACATTCGTACTGTTACTTATGATCAGCGTAATCCTTGTTAATCTAGTGTATTCCAAACCATGAATATATAGCATATTTGGTTACGATCGTTTATAATCTAAGCAAGGAAAATTTTAAGATGTCTTCCAAGATTATAAGTACAAATATATAATGGATCTGTCGCATTCAGCATGTGATACACTTGAGCGTTTCAGATTAAGGAATGAAAAAAAGACTAAAAAGCAAATTCACACGATTATGTACTTGATCAGGTAACAAAGTAACTAATTCACACGATTACTAGCTAATGCTTGGTAAAAAGATGCCTAATTTCAATGCGAGAATTTATTGATATAAATTCCAAACTTCTAGCTAATGTTTTGTTAAAAGTGCCCATAACAGAGTACCCAAAAAAAAAAATGCCTATAACATATGCTTTTTTTTTTTGAGTTAATATGCTTCCCTAGGTGGATTGTGTAGCTGGTTTTGTATTATCATTTATGTAAGATAAAGAGTAAATCATAATACTTCTGTCTCCAAATATATGTTACACTTTAATCTATTTTAACGTAAATTTTTATGGACATTTTTTTCTATTTGTAATTTTGAGCACCGTAAATATATAGTTTTTAGCCTCTACAATAAATTTTGAGACATTAGAATTTGAAATAAGGATTTTGAGTGAAGTTTTAAAATCAATAAAATGAGTGTTTAAAACTTCATTGAAACTCTTAAAGTCCTAAGCTGGATAATAAAATATGTAAAATTAGTTGTCAAAAATATTAAAAGTCGAAGAGAAAGGGGGGAAAATCACTTTGAGACTCATTTATACCTGTTCACCATTACTAAAATGTTCATATATGTTTAAATGAATTATTACTTTAATTCCAAAAAAGGATAATCCTCACGGTATTGGAGACTATAGGCCTATTTTCCTCATCGGTAGCCTTTATAAAATAATATCAAAGCTGCTCTCTGCAAGTTTAAAATTGGTTCTTAATTCATTGATTTCTAGATGTCCATCAGCTTTTTTGCAGTAACAGACAAATATTAGATGGAGTTTTTATTGTAAATTAGATTGTAGATATAGCAACAAAAAAAAAGTGGTGTTGACTATTTCATTTTCAAAGTAGACTTCGAAAAAGCATATAATTCAATGAATTGAGAGTCTTTATTTTACATGATGGGTAGAATGGGATTTTGTAATAAATGGATAAAAAGGATGAAGGCATGTATTTGTAGTATCTCTCTTTTTGTGGTGTTTGGTGGATCATCAATTGTTAGCTAGTTAGTTTATACCTTGTTTACCCCTAGGCTAAGTGATAATTCTGTTTTCTGTTATTCCTATCTGTTGGTTAGTTAGGTTCGGTTAGTTGGTTGTAACTAACCTTATCTATCTGTGAGTAGGTTGAGAGCATGATTATATAAGTCTTGCATTAGGGGTAGTTTAATCGAATTTTCAATTGTTTTAGATTCTGAGTGACTTGTGATCAGATTGTGAACACAAGTGTGAGAGAGAGTGCCACATTTCTCATATCTGTAAAGCTTGTAACTGTATCTTGATCATAGTGGAAGACTCGGCATCAGTGTGGATGTAGGAGCTGTTCTTTGGCTCTGAACCACGATAACTCTTTGTGTTCTTTCTAGTTTTGTTCTTCTGCATCATTCTTTCTTTTGTGTTCTATCTCAAATCATTGGGATTTTACATTACAAGTGGTATCTAGAGTCTTGTTCTTGAGGTTTTGCACGATGGGCTCGGCCAAGTTTGATGTGGAGAAATTCACAGGTGACAATGACTTCAGCCTCTGGAGAATCAAGATGAGGGCACTTCTAGTCCATCAAGGTCTTGAGGATGCTTTGGTTGGAGCCACAAGAATGCTTGCCACTCTCACCGAGAAGCATAAGAAGGATATTTTGAGCAAGGCTCATAGCACTATCATCTTATCCTTGGGTGATGAGGTGCTAAGAGAAATCAGTGATGAAGACTCTGCTGCAGGGGTGTGGTTGAAGCTTGAGAGTCTTTATATGACAAAGACTCTGACCAACAAATTGTATTTGAAGAAGAGACTGCATCAATTGAAGATGGAGGAAGGAACATCCATCAAAGAACACATTTCAGAATTCAACAAAGCCATTCTTGATCTGAAAAGTGTTGATGTCAAGATTGATGATGAAGATCAGGCAGTGATCTTGTTGTGCTCTCTCCCTCAATCCCTTGACAACCTGGTGGACACCATGATGTTTGGAAGGGATACCTTGTCCCTTGAGGATGCGAAATCTTCTTTAATTTCTAGGGAATTGAAGAAGAAGATCACTGATCCTAAACATAATGGTGAACATGCAGAAGGGTTGTTTGCTCGAGGAAAACCACAGAAATCTGAAGGCAACAAGAACAAGCAGAAAAACAAGCCTAAACAGAAGAAGAATTGTTATTTCTGTCACAAGGATGGTCACTGGAGAAAGGACTGCCCCGAGAGGAAGAAAAAGAATCATGGCAAGCATAAAGATCACAATGATATTGCTGATGTTGTTGATGGTTATGACAAAGGTCGATGTTCTTGTCATTACCATCAAGATTATAGTGAGGAATGGATCCTTGACTCAGGCTGCACGTTCCACATGACTCCTAACAAGGAGTGGTTCCAATCATACAGTAATGTTGATGCTGGAAAGGTGCTAATGGGTAACAACAAGGCTTGCAAGATTGTAGGCATTGGCAATGTGAAGATAAAGTTGATAGATGGTTCTGTCAAGACTTTCACTGAAGTGAGACATGTGCCCGAGTTAAAGAGGAACCTGTTGTCACTTGGTATGCTAGCCAAGGCTGGCTGCATCTACAAGGGTGAAGGTGATAGTTTGAAGGTGTTCAAAGGAACTGGTTTGGTCTTGCAAGGCACCGGGATCAATGGTCTCTATAGACTTCAAGGTAATATTTTTCTTGACTCTGCTGGCCTAGTCTCTATACCTAAGTTTAAATCTTCTTTACTTTGGCATCATAGACTAGGACATGTGAGTGAGAGAGGGTTACAAGAATTACATAAACATGGGCTGTTAGGCAAAGGAGAATTTGAGAAACTAGACTTTTGTGAACATTGTGTATTTGGTAAACAAAAGAGAGTTAAATTTCCTACTGCCACTCATACTACAAAGGGTAAAGTTGATTATGTACATTCTGATATTTGGGGGCCAGCTAAGGTTCCTTCTCTTGGAGGGGCTAGATACTTCATTACCTTTATAGATGACTGGTCTAGGAAGGTATGGGTCTATTTGTTAAAGCATAAAAATCAAGCATTCAAATCCTTTAAACAATGGAAGCTGCTAGTTGAGAATCAGACTGGGAAAAGGGTGAAAGTTCTGAGGACTCATAATGGTCTAGAATATCTAGATGGTGAGTTCAATGAATTTTGTAAAGACAATGGTATTGTTAGGCACAAAACCGTGAGATTGACACCCCAGCAGAATGGTCTTGCTGAAAGGATGAATAGAACTATATTAGAAAGGGTGAGATGCATGTTATCCAATGCCAAATTATCTAAGACTTTTTGGGGAGAAGCTGTAACACCCCAATTTTCGTATTAATACATATGTATATATGCCTGAATATATTAATAATTTTTGTGATAATTTTTATGTAAGTTACTTTGGAAATTAGTACTTTTAGTAATGCTTTATTGTTTTATTATTATCTTTATTTTTGTAAAACATTAGTTTGAAATATTAATATTATCTTGTTAATAATTATTTAAATTTAAGGAGTATTGGAATGATACTTTATTATTATCCTTAGTACTATTGTTAAGAGAGAATTGTAACACCCTCAAAGTTGAATTCTTAAGATCTATAAATTGTGTGCTTATATGGTAATTTTGTGACAATTTGTGTGTGTTTATCCTAATAATTAGTATATTTTTAATCATATTATTTTACCTTATTTTATTAAATATTGGTCTTGAATTTATTTTAGATATTTTAGAATAATGGTATATTTTAAAAGTTAGTAAAAACATGAATTTATTATATTATATACATTATTATATATATATATATATATATATATATATATATATATATATGTGTGTGTGTGTGTGTGTGTGGGTGTGTGCTGATGCTTTAAAAAAAAAGATATAATTATATATAATATATATGTATATGACCAGCACGTTTCTTCTCCTACGTCGTCCTCTATTACGAGTTCCTATTCATCATCTTCATCACTCATTCGGCTGATAAAAAAAATACGAACCCTTATTCCTTTTCTTCTCTCTTCTTGTTCTCACATTTTAGGCCATAGAAAAATCCCAAAACTTACAACCCAACTCGAAATCGACCAAAGAACACGTTTTCGGCCTCTGTTCGTTCAACCGCGACTCCGTTCGTCGCGTTTATTTTGGTGGGGCGAGCTGTAATTTCCTTTTTCCGGCCACCATAGTTTTCGGTTCGAAAAACAGACGCCATTTTCGGATTCTTCGCGTCAAAACCTTCAGAAAGCACTACTCCTTTGCTCGATTCGGTGAAGTTGACGCCGGACCCCTTGTAACCCTTTTGTCTCGGTATGGCGTTTTCTGGTCACTCTTTTTGCTTCCTTTTAATTTCGTTTCAGCCTTAAAAATTCTAAAAAAATATATTATACTAATTATTATTTTTTCCAGCCGCGTTTCGCTCTTCCGTAAATTTTATCTTGTGCTCAGTTGGTGCTCAAATTGTCGTTGTAGCCAGTTTTCTTCACCTTGGAATACTTCAAACTTTTTATTGAGGTAAGGGGGTAGATGGATACAAGATTAGTGGGCTCATGGATATAATTAGGCAATAGGGACGTCCCATGGTCCCTAGACTTGGCGCGGTTGTGCAAAATAAGTACCATTGCCATTGTGATGGGAAAATTTGATATTAAATTATGTCATGATGTTAATGTTAGTTGAAATTGTCTTATAAGGTGTTGTTTGAATTGATGTGTTACGATGAAATGTCATGTATGAATCATATGATGATTTTGTTGTCTTGGCTTGTTATTGATAAATGTATGTAAATGTGTTTAAATGAGATTGCTTGTTGCTATTTGATGTTCTGGATTTGTTGTGTTGAGTGAGAGCCAGATTATCATAGAGTGTGGTTTGTTACACTTAGATTCTCTAGGTGGTATATCATGGTTATGTGAAAGGATAAAGTATGGATGATGGGTGTAATTGTTAGGAGTTAACTAAGGTATAATGATATTTTTCGCGTTTAAGTTATGGTACAAGCAAGTCTTAGGACTAGGATATGATGGTCATATTGTGGTGTCGATGGTTTAAATGCTTTAGAAGCAAGATTGGTGTTATGAGTATTTCAGCCTAGTTGACAACTTAGAGTAATAGTTATACAGAAAAATTATGCAGAAAGATGACTAAGTCTAGAATTATTTTAGCAAAGTCTCACTAATTGAATTTTTAAATTCAGGATATAATAAGTATTGACCCAGACTCTCTTGGATAGTGTCCTATAATTTTAGGGGAGTAGTGCGGCCCGTCCGGTCAGATAAGTAAGTTGAACCACTTGAGTTAAGAGTTGGAAATTTAGTTAAGTTAGCCTAGACTTAGTGTGGTGAGGTAGGTTGATAACTTGGACTTGTTCCAAGATTGTGGGAAATTTGTCGGTTCTTGACGAGTAGTACCTTGTTATCGTTGTTATAGCCGCCGCTTGATGGGTTGGTTGGTGAGTTGTTGTTGTTGTTGTTAGACACTTGCTTGGTTTGTGTTCATGCATCATATGTGTCTTGTTAAGTTAACGTTATTGGGGGTGAGCAACGATGATGCGATATAGTATCGCCATGATGGGCAAGGTACCCTACTGGGGTCAATTCCGCAGAGCGTCTTATATAAAGGCGGTGGATAGCTACCACACCGGGCGTGACCAATAAATATACCTTACGACTAGACACTGTTCGTACTCAAGAGTGATGATGTTTTCTCACTCGCTCATCTGAGTTGGTTTGGATCCACATGTTCGGTGAAGTAGACGTTGTATAGGATTGCATAAGTACTCGTTGAGTCAAGCATTCATGTTATGTGTTGATTAAGTTAACGTGTTGTATGCGCATTGCTTAAGCTATGTCCTTTGCCGTTCTGTGCTATGATTGTATATGATGTCTAACCCCATTTTGCTGTGGCTACTCATACACCATTGTGTGTGTTTAGACGATGAGACTGCAGGTGACGATGACGACGTGGCTGAGGAGTGACCTATGGGCGCGGTCATCGTAGATTAGAATTTTCGATGTTTTGGTTATTATCGATGTTGTTATTTTCGAAGTACATGTTTAGGGTCAGCTCTGAGACGTTGTGACATCGGGGTGTTTGTATCATTTGAATTTTATTCGTGACTGTCAATTGATTATTTCCGCAAGTTTATGAGAGTGTGACGACTCTATCCTTATTTATGAAAATTTTATTTGACTGTATTTTTCAGCAGTTACATTTTTTCTTAATTTATTTTCGTAACGATAACATGCGGGGTAGAGGGTGTCACAGAAGCTGTTAATACAGCTTGTTATTTGATCAATAAATGCCCCTCAGCTGCTATTGAGTTCAAAACCCCAGAAGAAAAATGGACAGGTGTTGCGCAAAATCGCAAGTGTACGATTCCGTCGTTAAGTAATAAAAGATCGTGTCCACAGGGATTGTGACCAATTCTTAACTATACCAACGATGTACTATTTGAACTATCAGACGAACGAGTAGTGTTTGAATTGTGTAATTAGTTTTCAACAATAAGATAATGACTAACAAAACAATTGATTTAAATATTAAGGAGATTAGAGTGACTAAGGTTCGAATCCCTTTGTCTCACCCTTTACGCTCTTGAATCCTATTCCAATGCAAGTAATGATCACGTATTTGAAGTTTGAATCCTCTAACTTAGATTAACGAAAATTCATTTCCTCTTAATCCCTTTAATTCAACTAATAAGCCCTAATCCCTTAGGTTCCAATTAATTAAATCAAGCAATAAGGATAAGGATTCATACAAACTCATACCAAAGAGAATTATATCCCTACAACCCTATAGATATGTCAAAATATCCCAAAGCAAGTTTAAAACTTCAACTTTCCAATTGATGTCAAACCCTAGTTCAACCCCATGGTGATCAAGCATAAAATCGCATTAAGAAAAGAGATAATTGATCAAATGACATACATCAAACTTGCATTGAAAATTCTGAATTCAATTACATAAAAGGATCCACAAAGTTCATCTTACCCTAGTACAAAGAAATTAGTTCCTCATGGAAGAGAAAGAACCAAGCATTTGAGATGTAGAAACAGCAATAGACTCCATTGATTCCTCAACTTTGCCTAGAATCCTTGTTCTTGATTCAAACTCACAAGAGGCCAACAACCAGTAGTAAGTCAGTAGGTCAATGTTTCATCTCTATATATAGTTCTGGACCAAAAGGGTTGAAAAACATCTAAAAATTAAGTCAAAACGCGCAAAAATAAAAGTCCGCCGAGACGCAAAGACGGCCAGTGGAGCCGGCACTACCGCCGTACGCTTTTAAAGCACAAAAACGCAGATGAGCAGCCCGACACGGCGTGGGGACGGACACGCCAGGCCGTGTTGCTCTCTGGAAGCGTAAGCACGGCCGTGTTGGATAACACTACCTGGCCGTGTTATTCATCGACTTCTAATTCTTGATTTTCTTCACGCCCACTAAGGCACGGCCAGGCATCAACACGGCAGCCGTGTTTTCCTCGATCTTGCCATATTTTGTGATTTTGGCCTCCGAGTTGGTTGCAACATCCGCCTAAGTGATCTAGCTCCGCTTTCCTAGGCCAATAACCTTCTTTTCTCGCACAATTGAACTCAAACCAAGTGCAAGATCTAAATCAAGCAAAATGCATGAGAACTATGGGTAAAAACCACTAAAATGACTACTATGCAATGCAAAACTAACAATGAACCATATGCTATAATGAACGCATCAAATTACCCCAAGCTTAGAATCTTGCTTGTCCTCAAGCAATTGCAGTGGCCAATGATAAGCAAAGAAACAAGAGACGCAACAAGTAAGGAACCCGAGATGATAGCACATTCAAGCAATAGGCTAAAGGCTAGAACAAACAATAGGGACAACCAAAATCAAGTCCAAATAGAGAATCAGGCTCTCTGAATTCATATCTCTCACTGATAGGGCACTCTCCTCCTAACTCTCCAAGTGTTTAAAGGTTATGACAAATCGCTCAAATCCATCCATGAAAGTGTTCTACCATAAGCTTGACTATTAACCAAATCTCAGCATACAATTCATGAAAATACACAAGAATCAAAAGGTCTTTGTAAGGTTGTAACGTGGCCATGGGATTTTTCTTGCACGGTGGGATAAAAACAAGAAAGGGGGAACACAAGGGCTAAAATAATAGACAAAGAAAACAACACTTTTAAAGCAGCATAAACGAAACAATTTATTCTCCCTTTCGTTTTCAACACCTTTTTACTTTGCTCCTCTTCTGTTATTTTATTTTATATATTTATTATTATTATTATTTTTGTTTCCTCCCCCATTTGAGTTACTGGGAAGGAATTGAATAACAGAAGAGGTCCCAAATGTCAAGCACTGCATAAATTACACAGGATTCACAACTAATTGCTCCCTTACACATACTTTAAAAGGTACTCTAACATTTAGCAATTATCTGGGTACCAAGAAAATTAATTTCATTTCAGGCTCAAAAGGGGCAACTAGAGGAAGTTTTCATTCAACAAACAGAGGCTTGAAACATGCCTAAATTGCCTAAATCATATTCAAGTGTGTTGACAACAATGTTCAAGTTTTGAAACGGTTTCAAGTCAAGTTCTAGAGAGCACAATCAGGATGGACACACTCATACAAGGAAAAAGGGGGGCATAAAAACATGATAAAGTAAAAGCCCCAATATTAAGCTCAAGTCTCACATTTAGAAGTTAAATTCAGGGAAAGACATCAAATCAGAGTGCCACATGCTAATTCCCAACTTATCCAAAGATTATCCCTATGTACATTAAAAATATTGCCTTGAAGCCTATCACAAGAGAAAATAGTTGGGTTCCAACTCATTGCAATCTCAAATTACAAAAAGATTGTAGCACACATGCCAAAACACAAGAGGATAGCGTACAATTAGGGGATAAAGTGATGCGAACAAAACAACAATTAAAACAAATATGCAAACATTAAACTAAAAATGCAAAACTAATATGCAAAACTAAATGCAAAAATTTAAACGCCCTACCCCAAGCTTAAGAATTTACATTGTCCCCAATGTAAACAATTTAACTGAGATAGGGATGATGCAAGAGAGGACTCACTGTGGGGGCGGAGGAGGAAACTGGCCAGGATACTGATGGAGGTGCCAGTTATACAATGCCGTGACCATGTCCTGAATACCGTGGACGGTGTTGTCCAGATTCGTCAACTGGGCCCTTTGAGCAGCCATCTCCTCCTGAAGAGCGGCATAAGAACCGGGAGGTGGCTGCGGAGCATAGTAATGTGAAGAACTGCCAGGGGCCTCAGGTCTCTGTGGGGGTGCCTCAGGTCTCTCCTCTTGAAGGGGCTCAGGTTGTGGGCCTCCGGGAAAATTCCAATTCGTCGGGTCTCTGATGGTGGTGTGCTCCTAGTCAGGTAGAGGATGAGTTTCCTCAGTATCAGGTAGCACCAAACAATAACATTGGCCTTCCCGGACTATCATTCTCATTGCCAAGCAGGCTTCCATGTCCAAGCGTGTGCTCCCACGAACAATTGGGAGGCCGGAGGTTCTATAGCCCAGAGCCTCAGCAATAGGGGTGATTAAACCACCAATAACAATTTTTTCGGCTGAAGCTTTCCCTACTTTAACCATGTGGGTGATCAAATGAGAACTCGTGATCTAGCTGAATTTCTGGTGCGGCATGTTCCACAAAAACATCAGCCCGATCGACGGACAACGCCATCACTATCCCCTCCGCCAAACAATGTGTTTGACATTACTCAGTGAACATAGCGAAACAGGGTTTCGCAACTTTGATGATTTGGATGAAGAGGAGTCATAGGTGTCGGACTTGGTTAGCAAGTACCAAAATTGTCTTGCAGAGAAATCATTGGGGACTTTTCGGTGACCACCATATGGCAATCCAAATATTGCATTGAATTGGCTCAGTGACAGGCTATGCTCCGTATTGAATAACCTAAAGGTTATCAAATTATCCTGGTGGTCCTCTGGCCAATACTCCGCATATGAGACATTAGCATTAACAGATGAGAGGAATTCCAGAGTAATTCTTGCATGAGAAAAACTTTTCAACCCCACAAACTTTGTCCAACCCACATTAGCAAATAAATACTGGACATCATCTAGCATTCCTAGAATTAACAGTGCAGGTTCATCCATATAACGGGTGGGGACAAGATTTCTTGCAACCAGAGAGTTATACCTCGCTTCTTGGACATCGTCACGAAATTGGATGCCATGAGGATTTTCAGTGACCTTTTTCTTGCCCTTTCCTTTCCCCTTGGCCAATGCCGGTTCCTTGGTGCCTGAGGCGTCACCCCGTTGCCTTTTTGAAGCCATAATACCCTGTAATCAAGTCACACAACAAGCACAACACACAGGTAATGTGAAAATAATATAAAAAAATGGGTTTGGGTTGGAGGTGAAGAAGATGGCAGGAAGGGAGGGGGCGTGGTGGGTTGTTGGTGAGAGGAGTGGTGGTAGCGTGACTGGGTGGGTGGAGAAGTGTTGGTTGCGGCGTGAATGGGTGAGTGGAGAAAGGAAAAAGGAGTGAAGTGTGGAGGAAGAAGTGGAGAGGACGAGGTAAATGGAGGGAGGAGATGATGGTGGAAGACAAAAGTTGGGGTGCTGCTGGAATGGAGATGGAGTTTGAGAGAAGGGAGGAATGGTGAATTGAAGGGGTGGGGATGGTGGATGAGGCTGTGGCTGAACAAAATTTTAGATTTAGGAGAATGAATTGTGAAGAAGGGATGGGGGTACACGGGCGTAGCCTGCAAAAGAGAGGGGGGGTATTTTGGGTTTTTCTGCGGTGTGCCTTGGTGTATGGTATGTACGGTGGGTCTGCACCAGGACCACAGATTAAAATTTAAAAGGAATGGACGGTTGTGATTGGCTAGGGGGAGGATTGGGTGAGGGCACGCGCACTGAGGCACGCTGAACCCCTGGCTGCAGGACACCTGAACATGGCCGTGGCATAGGACACGACCAGGCCGTGTTCTTCACTGTTTCCCCATACACAAAAAAAAAAAAAAAAAAACTAGAACACGGGCGTGCCAATTGGCACGGCTATCCCGTGTTATTCACTGTGCCTTCCCTTTTTTTTTTTAGGCCACACGGTCGTGGCCTAGGACACGGCCAGGCCGTGTTCTTCACTGCCTACCTTTTTTTTTTTTTTACATTGATCAACATGAATGCACTCTTGAACACCTTGGGTTGCCTCCCAAGAAGCGCTTCTTTAACGTCACTAGCTTGACGCGTGATGGTATGCTCAAGGCTCTTGCAAGACTAGAGCAACCTTTTCCCTGTTAAGCTCTCCTCCAAAATAATGCTTCAGTCGTTGACCATTCACCTTGAACGATCTTTGCGATGAAGGCTCCTCCACCTCTACTGCTCCATGTGGCATCACTTCTTTTACCACAAAAGGTCCCGACCACTTGGACTTGAGTTTGCCCGGGAATAACTTCAAGCGGGAGTTGAAAAGCAACACTTGCTGCCCAGGAGAGAAAGTTCTCTATACAATATGCTTATCATGATAAGCTTTCACCTTCTGTTTATAAATGGAAGCATTCTCATACGCATGCAACCGCATTTCATCCAGCTCGTGCAGCTGCAAGATTCTTTTCTCTCCTGCCAAGGTTGAATCAAAATTTAAAAATTTCAAGGCCCAAAACGCCTTATGTTCAAGTTCAACTGGCAAATGACAAGCTTGGCCATAGACCAGCTGGTAAGGAGACAACCCCATAGGGGATTTATAAGCTGTCCTGTACGCCCACAAAGCATCATCCAGCTTATGGGCCCAATCCTTCCTTGAGGCATTCACTGTCTTCTCAAGTATTTTCTTAATCTCTCTGTTTGACACTTCAGCTTGCCCATTACTTTGAGGGTGCTAAGGAGTGGTAACTTTGTGCTTCACATTGTACTTTTTCAGCACAGCCTCCAACTTTGAGTTACAAAAATGCGAACCACCGTCACTGATTAAAACTTTGGGGACCCCAAACCGAGAAAAGATGTTCTTCTTTATGAATTTCACCACAGTCTGAGAGTCACTTACTTGAGTTGCCACTGCTTCTACCCACTTTGAGACATAATCCACAGCTACCAAAATATACTGGTTAGAGAATGAGGAGGGAAATGGTCCCATGAAATCGATGCCCCAACAATCAAAAAACTCAACCTCCAAAATGGAGTTTAAGGGCATTTCATTCCTCTTGGAAATGCTTCCCATCCTCTAGAACTTGTCACAACTTTTTGCATGAGCATAAGCATCTTTGAAAATTGAGGGCCAGTAGAATCCAGATTGAAGCACTTTTGCTGCTGTGCGTTCACCATTGAAATGACCTCCGTATGGTGAATTGTGACAATGCCATAAAATTTTCTACGCCTCATCATGCGCAACACACCTTCTCAGAATTCCATCCGGGCCTTGTCTGAAGAGATAGGGATCATCCCAAATGAAGTAATTGGCATCTTTGAAAAAATTCTTCTTTTGTTGCCAAGTTAATTCCTCAGGTATAACACCAGCAGCTTTAAAGTTTGCCATATCTGCAAACCAAGGCCTCTCAGTCACCGCCAACAATTTTTCATCTGGGAACTCCTCTAGAATGTCTAACTCCCTAACTGTAACCTCAGTATTCTCCAACCTGGACAAATGATCACCCACCACATTTTCACTCTCCTTTTTGTCTTTGATCTCAAGGTCGAATTCTTGCAACAACAAAATCCACCGAATGAGTCTTGGCTTGGATTCAACCTTAGTCATCAGATATTTTATTGCCGCATGATCAGTAAACACCACAACCTTGGAACCAATCAAGTAGGAACAAAATTTTTCGAGAGCAAACACTATGGCAAGCAGTTCTTTTTCTGTGGTCGCATAGTTAACTTGGTTCTCATTTAACACCTTGCTAGCATAATAAATGGCATGAAAGAACTTTTCTCTTCTTTGCCCCAAAACATCCCCCACCGCATAATCACTAGCATCACACATTAACTCAAACGGTGAATCCCAATCGGGTGCAACTATCACAGGAGCTGAAATAAGTTTCTCTTTCAATAACTCAAATGCCTTCAAGCAATCTGGGTCAAATTTAAATGAGTCATCCTTTATGAGGAGATTGCAAAGTGGCTTAGCAATCTTGGAGAAGTCCTTGATGAACCGTCTATAAAATCCAGCATGCCCAAGGAAACTCCTCACTCCTTTCACATTCAACGGAGGAGGCAACTTCTCTATCACCTCAATTTTTGCCTTATCCACTTCTATCCCCTTAGATGAGATCTTATGTCCCAGAACAATGCCTTCTTTTACCATGAAGTGGCATTTTTCCCAATTCAATACCAAATTGGTCTCCTTACACCTTTTGAGAACCATTTCCAAGTTACCCAGACAATCATCATAAGAAATTCCAAAAACAGAGAAGTCATCCATAAATACCTCAATAGATTTTTCAATCATATCAGCAAAAAATAGAAAGCATGCACCTTTGAAAAGTTGTGGGCGCATTACAAAGACCGAAGGGCATCCGTCTGTACGCAAAGACTCCAAATGGGCAGGTGAATGCTGTCTTCTCTTGATCTTCTGGGTTGACAGATATCTGATTGTAACCTGAGTACCCATCCAGAAAACAATAGTAGGCTTGTCCAGCTAACCTTTCCAGCATTTGGTCCATAAACGGGAGAGGGAAATGATCCTTCCGAGTGGCTTGGTTCAGTTTCCTATAGTCAATGCACATTCGCCACCCTGTGACAGTTCTCGTAGGGATCAACTCATTTTTTTCATTTTTTACAACTGTCATCCCCCCTTTCTTAGGAACCACATGTACTGGACTCACCCATGCACTGTCAGAAATAGGGTAGATCATCCCTGCCTCTAAAAGCTTTAACACCTCCTTCCTCACCACTTCTTTCATGACCGGATTAAGCCTTCTCTGTGGTTGAACAACCGCTTAAACTCTTGATCTAACTTGATCTTATGCATGCAAAAGGTCGGATCGATCCCCTTTAAATCTGAGATGGTCCATCCAATTGCCTCTTTATGTTCTCTGAGTACTCTCACTAGCTTCTCCTCCTCCAGCTTCGACAAAGAGTTACTAATGATCACCGGATTAAAAGCATCATCCCCAAGAAAAACATACTTCAAGTGTGGGGGTAATTGCTTTAATTCCGGGCTTACTTTCTTTTCTAACTCACCACCTTGCAAATCCTCCTTCATTTTCATAACAGCTTCTTCAACTTGTAGAGCTTCAAGTTGTGCAAGACATCTTTCAATTTCATCTTCCATCTCCTCATCCACCTTCTCAATGGAATTCACTAACACATTCTCCAGTGGGTGTGAAGGTTGGTCTTGCTTGATGACTTCCAAAACGGAGTCGTCAATCACATCAACTCTAGAGCATCTCTCAATATCATCCGGATGCCACATAGCTTCAAAGACATTAAATGTCACCTTTTCATCTTGGAACCTCAATATCAATTTACCTTGTTGCACATCAATCAAGGCTCTCCTCGTAGCTAGGAAAGGTTCGCCAAGAAGAAGAGGACCTCCTTGTCCTCTTCCATATCAAGGATAACAAAATCCACCGGGAACAAGAACTTGTCAACTCTAACCAAAGACATCCTCCAAAGATTCCATAGGGGTATTTCACCGATCTATCTGCCAGTTGCAAAGACATCTTGGTAGGCTTGACTTCACCTCCTCCCAAACGTTTCAACATAGAGAGGGACATCAGATTAATGCTAGCTCCCAAATCACAGAGAGCCTTTCCAATGTGCAAATTCCCAATAGTGCAAGGAATTGTAAAGCTTCTCGGATCCTTCATCTTTGGAGGAAGCTTCCTTTGGATAATTGCACTACACTCTTCAGTCAAGGCTACCGTCTCATCCTCCTTGAACCTTCTCTTTTTGGTCAACAACTCCTTCATAAATTTTGCATATGTGGGCATTTGCTCAAGAGCTTCTGCAAAAGGAATGTTGATTTGGAGACGCTTGAAAATGTCCATGAACTTGGCAAACTGTTCATCCTTCTGGTTCTTCTTGCTCAGATGAGGGTAAGGAAGTTTCATGTGCGGCTGAATAATTTTTTGTTTCTCTTGTACCTGCAAATTGTTAGTAGAAACATTTCCTTCCTCACCCTCTTTTTCTCTCCTTTCTCAATATTTTCTCTTCTCTCATTTTCAACTTCTCCCTTTTCTTTTTCAACCTCTTCTTCTATTTCCACTCTTTCTTTTTCTATCACTTTTTCTTTTTCACTCTTTTCACTCTTTTTCTTTTTCTCTACTTCAGACAAAGGTTTTCCACTTCTCAAAGTAACTACACTACAATTTTCAGTTTTGGGGTTATCTACTGTGCTAGCAGAAAACTTACCTTTAGATTGTTCTGCAAGTTGCTTTGAGAGTTGCCCGATCTGATTTTCCAGATTCTTGATAGAAGCCTCCTGATTTTTGAAATGTGACTCATGGTTCTGGAAATTTGACTGAGTCATCTTCATGAATTGGGTAAGAGCTTCCTCCAGTTGATTTGGCTTCTCTTGCTTGGGAGGTTGTGGAGGGTTGCTCGATGATGAATTATCTATTGTTTCCAAGAGAAGTTGGGATGATTCTTCCACCCTGGATTATAGGTGTTAGAATATGGATTCCCTCCTTGCCTTTGGAAGTTACCCATGTAATTAGCTTGCTCCTTGGAGTCTCCCAAAGTATCACACCCTCCATTCTCATGAGGCCCTTGGCAGAATTCACATCTCAAACCTT
This sequence comes from Calophaca sinica, assembly GCA_037113605.1. Lineage (NCBI taxonomy): Eukaryota > Viridiplantae > Streptophyta > Magnoliopsida > Fabales > Fabaceae > Calophaca > Calophaca sinica. The sequence continues at coordinate 48,432,015 of CM073735.1, forward strand.
AATTTACTTGGTTCACCTGAGCAGAGGAAGAGGTTCCCACTTTCAGTGCTTTCAACTCTTTTGTGATAGCCTCCAATTGTTGAGAGACTAATTTATTCTGAGCCAAAAGCGCATCTTGTGTTTCCAATTCTAGGACTCCTCTTTACCCAAGTGTCCCTCTCACATTCTCGACATAATCGCTCATTGGAAGCCATTTGCTCCACCAAGGTTCCTCGCTTCTTCACTGCCTTGTTGTTGATTGTACCTCCAAATTGAGGCATCCAACATCATCCTGGTGTTCGGCCTCAAACCATTACAGAACATTTGCATCTGGTTGAAGTCATCATATCCATGTCCTGGACACCTCTTTAGAAGGAGCTTGAATCTCTCCCATGCCTCATATAAGTTCTCACTTTGGTTTTGTTGGAAGCCATGAATCTCACCTCTTCTTTTGATGAATTTGGAGGGTGGAAAAAATTTTGTCATGAATTTCTCCTCCAAATCGTCCCAAGTTGCAATGCTTCCGGTAGGCAAGGTGTCTAGCCAATCTCTTGCTCTCTCTCGTAGGGTCCAAGGGAAAAGCCTCAATTTCTTGCTTCCTCACTACCCACCAACCCAAAAGTATCACAGATTTCATAGAAGCTCACCAGGTGTTGATTTGGGTCATCAATTTCATTCCCCGCGAATTGGCTTTGCTTGAGAGTGTTTAACAAAGCCGGCTTGATTTCAAAATTGGCATTTGCCTCACCCTGTTGGTAGGCATTGACAGTCCTGGCATGGTTGTTCCGTCTCCCAAAATCACCCAAAGTACGTGGTTGGTCCCCCATGACTTCTTGAGTGGTGACTTGAGAAGTAGATGCGGAGGATTGTTTTTGTTGTTGTTTTGCCTCCTTTGTCTTCTTCCTTAATGCCTTTGCTATCTTTTCAATTTCTGGGTCAAATAATAGTTCATCTGTTTGTTTACCTCGCATGCACAAAACTAAGGCAAAAGGTAAGTAGCAAAGCAACAGTTAATGTAATAAATTTTTTTTTTCAGAAAATAAATAAAAGAAATAGTTCAAAAAGGTACTCGTTTGCCTTGTTAAAAATTAATTCAACAATCCCCGGCAACGGCGCCAAAAACTTGTTGCGCAAAATCGCAAGTATACGATTCCGTCGTTAAGTAATAAAAGATCGTGTCCACAGGGATTGTGACCAATTCTTAACTATACCAACGATGTACTATTTGAACTATCAGACGAACGAGTAGTGTTTGAATTGTGTAATTAGTTTTCAACAATAAGATAATGACTAACAAAACAATTGATTTAAATATTAAGGAGATTAGAGTGACTAGGGTTCGAATCCCTTTGTCTCACCCTTTACGCTCTTGAATCCTATTCCAATGCAAGTAATGATCACGTATTTGAAGTTTGAATCCTCTAACTTAGATTAACGAAAATTCCTTTCCTCTTAATCCCTTTAATTCAACTAATAAGCCATAATCCCTTAGGTTCCAATTAATTAAATCAAGCAATAAGGATAAGGATTCATACAAACTCATACCAAAGAGAATTATATCCCTACAACCCTATAGATATGTCAAAATATCCCAAAGCAAGTTTAAAACTTCAACTTTCCAATTGATGTCAAACCCTAGTTCAACCCCATGGTGATCAAGCATAGAATCGCATTAAGAAAAGAGATAATTGATCAAATGACATACATCAAACTTGCATTGAAAATTCTGAATTCAATTACATAAAAGGATCCACAAAGTTCATCTTACCCTAGTACAAAGAAATTTGTTCCTCATGGAAGAGAAAGAACCAAGCATTTGAGATGTAGAAACAGCAATAGACTCCATTGATTCCTCAACTTTGCCTAGAATCCTTGTTCTTGATTCAAACTCACAAGAGGCCAACAACCAGTAGTAAGTCAGTAGGTCAATGTTTCATCTCTCTATATATAGTTCTGGACCAAAAGGGTTGAAAAACATCTAAAAATTAAGTCAAAACGCGAAAAAATAAAAGTCTGGCCGAGACGCAGCACGGCCGTGGAGCCTGGCACGGCCTGGCCGTGCTGCTTTTAAAGCACAAAAACGTAGATGAGCAGCCCGACACGGGCGTGGGGACGGACACGGCCAGGCCGTGTTGCTCTCTGGAAGCAGAAGCACGGCCGTGTTGGATAACACGGCCTGGCAGTGTTATTCACTGACTTCTAATTCTTGATTTTCTTCACGTCCACTAAGGCACGGCCGTGGCATCAACACGGGCAGGCCGTGTTTTCCTCTGATCTTGCCATATTTTGTGATTTTGGCCTCCGAGTTGGTTGCAACATCCATCTAAGTGATCTAGCTCCGCTTTCCTAGGCCAATAACCTTCTTTTCTGCACAATTGAACTCAAACCAAGTGCATTATCTAAATCAAGCAAAAATGCATGAGAACTATGGGTAAAAACCACTAAAATGACTACTATGCAATGCAAAACTAACAATGAACCATATGCTATAATGAACGCATCAACAGGTAAACCTCCTATCTATGAAAATCTTAGAATATTTGGTTGCACTGCTTATATTCATGTGAATGAAGGAAAATTGGAACCTAGATCGAAGAAAGGTATTTTCTTTGGTTACCCTGAAGGTGTCAAAGGCTATAAAGTTTGGATAACAGAACCGAAGGGACCAAGATCCATTATTAGCAGGGATGTGATCTTCCAAGAGGAAGCTATGCTTGGCAAATCTGAAGGTATCAACTCAGCTACATAGGAGCCTATTGAAACCACAGATGAAGTTCAGTTGGAGGTGGAGCAATCTGACATCGCATAAACCGATCAAGCTACCAATTCTAATGATGCTTCGCTCAACCGTAAACCGCAGTAACTCATACAGTTTAGTTAGAGACAGAGGTAAGAGACAGGTCAAAGCTCCTCAAAGGTATGGTTATGCAGACCTTATTGCCTATGCTCTTGCTGTGGAACTTGAAGCCAACAGCTCAGACCCTGCAAACAACAGAGAAGCCATTTCTGGTCCTGATAAAGACAAGTGGCAGACTGCTATGGCTGAAGAAATTGAGTCTCTTGAAAAGAATAACACTTGGGAACTAGTTGAGAGACCTAGCAATAAGAGGATTGTTGGGTGTAAGTGGCTGTTTAAGAAGAAAGCTGAGATCCCTGGTGTTGAGAAAGAAAGGTATAAGGCTAGGCTTGTGGCAAAGGGGTTCACACAAAGGGAAGGTATTGACTTCAATGAGATATTTTCCCCTGTTGTGAAACACACAAGCATTCGGATTATACTTTCTTTGGTTGCTGTACATGACCTTGAACTAGAACAAATGGATGTTAAGACTTCCTTTTTGCATGGTCAACTTGAAGAGAAGATTCTGATGAAGCAACCCGAAGGCTATGAAGAAACAGGAAAGGAAAACATGGTTTACTTGCTGCATAAGTCACTCTATGGCCTCAAGCAATCACCAAGGCAATGGTATATCAGGTTTGACACCTTTGTTGTTTCAAATGGCTTCAATAGAAGCTCATTTGATAGCTGTGTTTACTTTAAGCAAACACATTCAGGTTCTTTCATTTACCTTCTCTTGTATGTTGATGATAGGCTTATTGCTAGTAATGATTTAAATGCTATTAACCATCTTAAAAGTTTGTTGAGTTCAGAATTTGAAATGAAGGACCTAGGTGCTGCTAAAAGAATCCTTGGAATGGAGATCATCAGAAGAAGATCTGAAGGCATTCTGTACCTTGGTCAGGCCTCTTACATTGAGAAGCTTCTAAGGAAGTTCAACATGCTCGAAGCCAAGACTGTTTCTACTCCTTTAGCAACACACTTCAAGTTATCAGTCAATCAATCCCCTAAAACTGATGAAGACTTGAAGTTCATGGATGGCATACCCTATTCTAATGCCACTGGAAGCCTCATGTACGCCATGGTGTGCTCAAGACCTGATTTAGCATATTCTGCAAGCATGGTCAGCAGATTTATGTCCAATCCGGGTAAGGAGCATTGACAAGCTGTCAAATGGATTTTTAGATACTTGAAGGGGACCAAGTCCATTGGTCTTGTGTATGGTAAATCTGAAGCAGCTCACAGTGGACTAGCAAGGTTTGTGGATGCTGATTTCGCAGGGGATATGGACAAAAGAAGGTCTATCACTGGTTACATTTTCACCCTCTATGGAAATGCAATCAGTTGGAAGGCCAACTTGCAGCATATAGTGGCTTTGTCCACCACTGAATCTGAGTACATTGCTCTCACTGAAGCAATCAAAGAAGCAATATGGCTGAAGGGAATTATGAGTGAGCTTGAAGGAAAGAATGTGCAAGGCATTGTTTGGTGTGACAGTCAGAGTGTTATCTGCCTATCCAAGAATCAAGTGTTCCATGATAGAACGAAGCACATAGACATTAGACTACATTTCGTTCGGGACATCATTGCTCAAGGCATAGTTGAAGTGAAGAAAGTGGCTAGTGAAGACAATCCTGCAGATATGCTGACCAAAGTTCTACCAGGAGCCAAGTTTCTGCATTGCTTAAATTTGGCTAACATCAAGTGTTTAAAACACTGAGTCTCAGTTCTGAGACTGAAGGTGTGCTCTAGCTTTGCTTGTCATTGAAGATCCAAGGTAGAGAATTATGGTGTTTGGTGGATCATCAATTGTTAGCTAGTTAGTTTATACCTTGTTTACCCCTAGGCTAAGTGATAATTCTGTTTTCTGTTATTCCTATCTGTTGGTTAGTTAGGTTCGGTTAGTTGGTTGTAACTAACCTTATCTATCTGTGAGTAGGTTGAGAGCATGATTATATAAGTCTTGCATTAGGGGTAGTTTAATCGAATTTTCAATTGTTTTAGATTCTGAGTAACTTGTGATCGGATTGTGAACACAAGTGTGAGAGAGAGTGCCACATTTCTCATATCTGTAAAGCTTGTAACTGTATCTTGATCATAGTGGAAGATTCGGCATTAGTGTGGATGTAGGAGCTGTTCTTTGGCTCTGAACCACGATAACTTTTTGTGTTCTTTCTAGTTTTGTTCTTGTGCATCATTCTTTCTTTCGTGTTCTATCTCAAATCATTGGGATTTTACATTACACTTTTTATATATCCTGGTGAATGAAAGCCCTTTTGTATTGGTGATGTCGCATAGACGCATAAAGCAAGGGGATCCCTTAGCCCCTTTTCTGTTTCTTTCTTATTGTAGCAGAAGGGTTGAGTGGAATGATGAGGGCAGCAGTGGAAGGGGGTTGTTTCGTGGTTTTTCTATCAATAATAGTTATGTGGTGTCTCACATTCAATATGCTAACGACACGCTTTTAATAGTGAAGGCTAATGTTGATAATTTATGAATTATTTAAAGCGGTACTGCGTGGATTTGAGTTAGTTTCTGGATTGAAAGTCAATTTTCTTAAAGAGCAGTTTGATTGGTATTAATGTATGCCCAGATTTAATAGAATATGCTGCTGGTATTTTGAATTGCAAAGTAGGGGGACTTCCTTTCAATTATTTGGGTTTACCGGTTGGAGCGAACTCCCGGCGATTATCAACTTGGCAACCTGTTATTGACACTTTTAGAAGGAGATTGAACAAGTGGAAAGGAAGGCATACGAGTCTTGCAGGTAGAATTGTTCTGTTGAATTGAACTTGGTTCTATCTAGTTTGCCTGTTTAATATTTTTCCTTCTTTAGAGGCCCTAGTAAAATATTAAATTTGCTAACCTCAATTCAGAGATCTTTCTTATGGGGGTGGATGTGAGGAGAAAAGGAAAGTGGCTTGAGTGAATTGGCCTAAGGTGTGCATGCCCAAAGAAAATGGAGGGTTAGGGGTGAACGATTTAAATGTGTTTAATTTTGAGCCTATTAGGAAAATGGAGATCGAGATTTCTCCAAGACAAAAATCCACCATGGGTTCCACTTTTCCATGCTAGATACGGGGATCGCCACTCGTTTAGGAATCCCAATATTTGAAACGGTCATAATTCATCTGGTTGGTGGAAGGATTTATGCTCTACCGAATCTGAAAATCATCAGGTCTTCTCTTGACGGTTTTCTAGAGCCGATTCGAAGAAGATTAACAATGGAGAATTAACTCTTTTTTGAGCCTTGTGAATTAACTCAGTTTCTGCAAATAAGAATGCTTTGGTTGCTGATATGGGTAAATGGGCTGGAGAGGAGTGGATTTGAGAGCTAAATTGGAAAAGAAGATTATTTGTTTGGAAGCAGGAGCTATATGTTGATTTGGACATCATTATTAAATATGTCTTTTTAGTTAAAAACGAGAAGGGTAGATGGATATGGACTAAGTGTCCAACAAGAAATTACTCAGTTAAATCTGCTTATAACCTTTTGCTAGGAAAATTGCATCATGCTGGGACATGTTACCCCTCTTCTCTGGTTTTAAAAAAGCTGTGGAAATGCATTGCTCCCAATAAAGTTTTGGCATTCTCTTGGCAGCTAGCTTTAGATAGGCTACCCAATAAAAGTAACTTGCTAGCTAGAAGAGTGGTGGATGATATATAAAGAGATCCATATGTGTTTTCTGTGGCTTCTCTCATCTATTTTTTACTTGTCTTATAACTCACAACATATGGTCTCATGTGTATGGATGGCTGGGATTTTCGACAGTGCTCCCTTCTTCCTTTCTTGATCACTTTCAGTCACATAGAGGGATGGACAGAGGCAAACAGTATAAGAAAATTTGGCAGATGATTTGGCACGTAGTATATGGAGCATTTGGATTATGAGAAATAACATAGTGGTTCCAGGAAAGCTAAAATCGATTTCTTGTCCATTATTGATTCAATCAAAGGAAGGTCTTGGTCTTGGTTATGTTATGGATTAGTATTCAGTTTTCTGGTTGGTGTAATAACCGAGTGTGTTGTATTTTGAGATGTATATCCTGCTGTAGATTGTTTTGTGTATAAGGGTTGGAGTACTCTGTGTACTCTGTTTAATTTATATTTTGATTACCAAAAAAATGAATTAAACTGTAATACATAATTATCTCTTAGTATTAGAGAAGCAGAAAGAGAATTTTGCTACTGTTAGTTAATGCACATGTGTAGTTAGTTGCTAAGTAGTTAGGGTTAGTTAAATTCATTGAGAGTTTAGTTGTCCATTTTCTCTTTCTGTTGTGCAATATTGATTCCTCTAATAATATCAATCTAGTCCATTCTCAAATTCTTCGGTTTCTTTGTATGGTATCAGCGATCTTTTGAGAGCTCTGGTGTTCATAAGCCATTTTCGAAAAAAAAATTTATTGCTTTCCGAAATTTTTTTTAACAAATATTTTTTTTTCAAAAAAAGTGAAAAAATAATTTTAGATTTTTTTATGTTTATAGATTACCTTTATTTAATTACTATAGGCAAATAAAAAAATTTAAAAATGAAAAAAAAATTAATTACAATATCCAAACAATAAATCTCTTAAACAAATGGAATTCAATTGAAGTAACGTAATATCCTAAAATTTTGAATTACCTCATCCAAACACACTCTTAGCTTCTAAATCACGTCTTTAGGGGGGAGTTTTACAATGTTGTTATTGTTTGGTCAAGATTTGAGACTTTCAACATTAATTCTGTGCTTACCAAAATTAATTCAAAAAAGTAAATTTTTTTAACTTTACCTTAGAGTAAAATTGGTTTTAAATACAAGATTCACAAAAAACTTTAAAAATATATTTATGTTCACACTTCGAAAATAATAAGAATTTACTATCTAAACAATATTTTAATTTCGTTTATATATAATACTTTTACAAAAATAATTCTGAAAAATTAAGTATTTTAAAAATTATTTTTTAACGTCAATTCATTTAAAATAATTTTATGAAAATATAAAACACGGGACGACTGGTACAGCTTACGCGATCTGTTTGCGACTTTTGTTTTTTACTGAAATCTGTTTGCTACTTTTGTTTACCTCTTGCATAAACCAAGTGAATGAAGCTGGATATACTACCAGGTGACCATACTACGATCACATATTGTCCACACGATCCCTCATCGAGTACCATCTCATTCGCCTAATTAATCTTCTCTACGTCAACAACTTTATAGCTGTAGTCCACTACTAGTCTACCCCGGGATTACAGCAGATATTAGACATTTACAACATTTATTACAATATAATTTTTTTATGTATGAATCAGCCCACTATTCTTAACATGAAATTGTTACTTTCCGTCAAAAGAAAATGAAATTGTTACTATTCTAGTATTATTATTAGTAAATTTTATCAGAAGAAAAATTTGAGTTAGTGGAGTAATTGTTGGGAAATTCCACGAGTTCCATCGAGCAATAACTATAATTTTAACATTTAGCATGATGTGCCCTGAATGTTGACGTGGGAACCCCTGATATAAATTCGCCGAAGCTGGCATTATTAATTTATTTACTAGTCACTTTATAATCTAAACGGTGTGACAAGTGATAACCTAAAATTTTTAATACTCAGCTTTTAGGACTAATTTAAAATTTTAAAGACTAATTTAAAATTTAGTTGAGTTTAATTTCACAAAATTTTAATGACTAATTTAATGAATTTTAAAAATTTTAAAAATTATTAGTATTTATTATTTTTATATTAGGAGAGAAAATATTAGTTCATAGACACAATTGAGGATTTACTCTAATTTGTAGCAGTAGTATCCAATGGAGAAGTTTGACCAAGTCAAAATCACAAATGGCTCCAACACCAAATCAAATCGCAACTTTCAAAGATAATATATTCGTTCGTTGCTTCTTTAAGTAAAAAATAAAAGCGGGAGATGCAGACCGATGGGAAGACGGTAGAAGAAACTAGCAACAGAGTAAAGGCTCCACCAACCGGGTAGAGAATTGAGATATAGGGGGGCCAAGGTACCAAATCAAAATCAAAATCCAATCAAAAACGAACATATAATTTCATCCCCTCAATATATATCCCATCGCTCTCTGCTTTATCTCCATCACCCCCTATCCTTCAATCAAATTCAATTCCTAACTGCAAGCAATCAACGTCTATCCCTCTCCCCCCAAAACCTCCCTCTCTGTTCCTTCCCATTATTATTCAAAATTGGAGGAATAATTGTCACTAAAGAAAATTTGAAGGGACATAAGGCTGGACACGAAAGTAGAAGGGACATAAGTCAAAATGTGAGAATCGGGTCAAATTAGACAATTTTAAAATAATTTTTAAAAATATTTTAGTTCTCATTAAAGTTTAATTTGACTTAAGAACTAAATTGATACTTTTTATTTCTCGAAAACTAAATTAGACTCCGTAATTTTTGATAGAACCAACTTATATATTTACATTTTATTTTTTTTTATTTTTTTATTTAAGTTTGGCCCCTGCCGGTTGTGAAAGTTCTCCGCATGACAAAGTTGCCCCTGGTAACATTCTGATGCACAAACCATTCACCAGATAACAGGAAATAAAAAAGCTAAACAAGGATCCAAATGGACATTTTCATGGGAGTCGGGAGAACAGTACAAGTAAAGGCATCCTTAGGAAATGCATAAATGAGTTACTATATCTTTATTGCACAATATAACTTATTACATACTATATATTCCATAATGAGCAAGGGATTTTAATTTTACAAAAGGTATGGGTAATCTACCTAACCTGCCAACACATTTCTTGTTAGCTTGACTTGAAACTTGGCCTGTTACCCCATACTGAAGCCCATCACCATAACATGAAAGAAAATGCCGCGCTTATATCTTATTATTACAGCTAATAATTATTACTATTATAATTATAATAACTATAAAATAAAATAAAAAAAAACCTTCTCTAAACTGCCATTCTTAATTTCACTATTTTTTCTTCAACTAAAACCAGATCCCAAAAGCTACAATCTTTCTTACTTAAGAACTGGAAATTTTATTACAACTACACTAGCCAAACACATTCTTCAATCTCATCTTTGTTAATAACCAAAATACCATGTTAACTTTCACAAGCTATTGCCTTTACTACTAGTTTCTTCGCCACTAAAGTTCTTCTTGGAGAATAACAGAGCCTTCTTTTAATTCAAGAGAGTCAGTAAGTCCACTCCTGAGGTAGGCGAATTTCACAGTTGGCTGCCTCTTCTCGCCGTCCACTTAATCTCTGTTGCATAAGAAGTGCGTTTCTCCTCGCTAACAACCCATCTAAAATCAAAGAAAACCCACAAATAAGTTCAAAAAGCCATGCCATTGCCAAATACTACTTCACTAGACTCTTTTTAAAAGATTTTACTCAAAAGAGTAAAGACCCTCTTACCATAATCCGTAGCTAAGGCATTCGAGAAGCGCGGTTGAGCAGTTTCATTCAGGTCATCAATGTTCGAGTTAAAAGCATGAACCGCCTTGGCCTGTAACATAACAGGTCCACAACCTGACCACAAGAAAACACATAAAAAATAAGACACCAAAAAAGGGATTTTATTTTCAGAAAATAATAAAAGGAAAAGAGCAAGAAGAGAGAAGAAAGAAAAAGAAGCAAATGATTTACCAGTTTTCTTGCGAGAATCTGAAGGGGTTTCATAATGACGAGGCAAGAACACCCCAGTTCCACCGCACCCCCTTTTCACAGTAGATCCACCCGGTACGACAACCCGAGACCCGGATCCACCAAAGTGTACCCGTTGGTTTTGCAGAGGGGGATAAGCAGATTGGGGAAAAGACAAACGACGGTTACATTTTCCATTCTCGTAACCAACCTCACGCCCTTTGTTCTGGATAAGTAGCTGTTGTTGCTGAGCCAACCAGTTAGGTTTGGCTTGCCTTCCCCAAACCGAACCACACTGTTGCTTTTGAACCTAAACACAACCAACAAGGCAAAAACACAATAAATCAGATACATGCCTTTAGGGGGAAAAAAGATAGAGTTGATGTTTGAACAAGCTTACCTGGATGAAACTCTGGTTAGAGAAAATGTTAGCACTAGTGGGACCCAGTGGCTTGTTCTGAAAATCAAGGTGTGAATTAACTTGGCCATTCATCTTTAACCTCGCAACTTGTCCTGCTGCTGCGTATATGACTTCAAAGGGGTCAGCAAACGGCGCCGTTGACGGCGACGGAACACGAGAGTGGGCGTTTGGGGTACCATCGCCCGAGACGGTGCTGCGACCAGACCAGCTACCGATTCCACTCAGTATGGACTGAGGCGACCCGGCTAAGTCCCGAGTCTTGGTGGTGGAAATGGAATACCCTGGCTCTCGGGGTTTGGTGATAGGTGTGGTGGTGAGTTGCTTCTGAGTGTTGTGAAGCGTGGAGTGAGTGAGACTCAGTCGTTGAGTTAACCCAGCTAAGAAGTCTTCCTCCTCGTCGCTGCTCTCAGTTTCCATCGACCCCGCCACCGACTCTACTGTCGGGGAGGAGACTCCGAACTCGTAGGGGAACTCGGAGGGGAAGCCGAAATCTGCGTATAAATCTGATGGAAGCCAGAGTTCAGCATCACCTGCGGCTTTGGCCATGTTTTTTTTTCCTACGTTTCGGAAAGATTATGGTTGAGAAAATTAATAATGAAAGACTAGGCTGAGTTTGCTGGGTTAGCAGTTAACAAACTGGGGGAAGAAAGAAGAATGGGAGAGAAGTAAAGAGAGTGAATGAGAGAAAGAGAGAGAAGAGGGAAAGAGGAACGAATTCCAGTTGTAGAAGGCAGTTGGAGGGGAGAATGTCGAAGACAATCTGCTTTTATTAAGGTTTCAGGGTCGTTTGAGGCACTCACAATATTTATTTTTTTAATTTTAAATTATTATTAATTATAAATATAATATAGGGGGCTGTGCAACTTTGAGAACAACTGGAACAATGGCCCAGTGGTTGGAGACATTTGTCCCAGTTATTGCATGCATAACCCACCTGCCATTTGTCCCCTCCACCCCACACCCTAATCTTAAACCAATAATCAATCAATATTAATCCCTAGTTTTAGAGTACTAGTATTAATTATAAAATAAAAATTGTAATTTTATTAGAAATGTTTAATGAAAATATTTCTTAATTCTTGAACATGATCAAGGAGGGTGAATCCATGGGTTTACTCTTTGTTCTAAGATGGATTCGGGACTTAGGCGTATATAATGTAATTTTAGAGTTAAAGTTTTGGTCGAGAGGAATCTTCTTAGTATAGTTTTGGTGGAGTTTTTGCGGCCACAAGCAAATATGATTAATCACACGCTTACGAGAGTGGTCACTAACTGAGCTAATCACAGTAGTTTCAATCGTTTACCGTTTTGTATTGCTGGTATTATTTTTAATGAAATGAATAGAGTTTATTTTAGTAAAAAAAAAAAAATTCTGACATGATTCTAAATAAATTATCCACGACGCTGCATATATTAAGATGTGATATCATTCAACAAGGGATTTTTACTCAGCCAGGCTTTTTGTCGTTTGAAATCAAATTTTTGGATTTGTGCGTTAATAGATGATCTAGTATTCCATTATCATACCTGGATGACCGGTCCCACTCTCCAGTCTTACGTTTTTTCTCTAGTTGCTTTTAAGTATGTATTGATTAAATTTTGGTGTTTGGCCAGATTCACTAACAGGTTTACATTTTTAGGTTTCTGACTCTTACTTTGAAATTTTCAACTAGTGTTATTTTTTGAATAGTGGTGGATCTGCCGCTGATGCTGGCTTTTGTTTCAAGTTTAATGCAAATTCAAAAGAAAGGTGGGGTCGATATAAATATATATATATATATATATATATATATATATATATATATATATGGTGATTTGGACAATATTCGAATTAAACGAAGATTGACTTTTTGTTTGCTGGAAAAAATGAAAATAGGTTAGATGCACGGTGATGCCGTCACTCACTGTGCCTGCATATGGGGTATGATTCCATTTGGACCTTTACTAATTTTTTTAAAATATTCCTATAATGATTCGTGATGATGCCTTTCTCAGCGTATCGTGTAATTTAACTAGTTGAACAAGTAATTCTCCCCGATAATATGATCGCAAATATAATGAGTATATTTTTCGCTTATTAGTTGTTTGTGACTTATCCTTTGACCTTCTGTATTTAGTTTGCTTGTGAAACTGGCAAATTACTTATTATTTGAAGCACAGGTGATAAGAATGAGCGTTACGCATCATTAGAAAGAATCATTTTCAATGCTATCCGATTCGTAATGCTACCACAACGATGTTTCTCTTTTTCCCCACCGCAAGGTTCCAAGCAACCGTTCCCCGTTTGCATACTTCAAAAACTTTGCTGTCAGTATATTTCATAGAGAACTAAATTGATCAATTGATATGGATTTCTTGGACTGGACAATTCATTGTTTACATAATTGCATATCACAAACATATCTATCAGCATATGCATATTGGAACATTGCTATGAGAAAAAAATTGAGTGTTTACTCGAGAATCCTCTCATTTGCATGTGCATTTTTTGAAATACAAAAAAATTAGTTACAATACACTAACATTATAAAAAAGTGTTTTTTTTTACAAAATTATAAAAAGTGTTACCCAGACCTTCAATCATATCTCAATTGTGTAGTTATATTAATAAGTAATATTACAATGTAATATGATTAGACATTTTATTAAAGAAATTTACTTTTTTTGTATTATAAGCAAAATATTATTAAAAAAGAGTACAACAGATATTCCTACACGTTACATCCGAGTCCAATTTAATTATTGTCAATTGATAGTTATTAAATTCATTTAAAAAATCAAAGATTTCAAAAAGATGTAATTTTACAATAATAAACATGATCCAATAACATTAGGCAATAAGTTTAATTTTATTCACGATTAATGGGAATTTTTTATGTTATTGTAATATTAAATATTGTAGTAACATGTAATATTGAGAAAGCTGTGTTTTTAATATCCCTAATAATACATTTGAGAATAAATAAATGGAACATACGCCACGTGTCAAGCTCTCACCATGTCATTATTAAATACGCCACGCGTGCTGAATTTAAATATTTAGGGAATTAAAAATGGTTTAAACAAATCTTATGCCATTATTTATAGTTGACATTCCAAAATAGTATGAATTTATAGTTGTCCTAAATCAGGTTTGGATTCCACATGTCGCAATAACAATCAATTTTAGGAAGGGATTATAAGTGTCATTTAGTCAGTCAATTTTCGTAGTTCTGATTACACGTGTCACTTAATCATGGTTCGAATTTCATAGGTTCGATTCCATAGCTGAAAACTTAATTACACCACTTAGACACTAATACTAATGAAAGCCTAATAAAATAGAATTACTAAAACAGTTGCAAAACATGTCAATTTTAAATGAATTAACTTAATATATACTTAATATATCCAGTAATATAAAAGATACAATAATGACAAAATGTTACCAAATTGGTATTTTTCCTAGACTGATATGGTAGAATCATTATGACTTTAGAAACAAATTAACCATTTTTTTTCCAAATATTTAATACTATGTGTGAAACATTCAAATTTTATTTTAAATAAATACAATTAATATATCCAATTTTATGTCATCTCATTGTTTTTTTTTCATCTCATAACAATCAAATTTCATATATCCATCAATTCAAAAAAAAAATATCACGTTAAAGAAATTCAAAAATGGAAACATAAATAAAGGCAGAAAACGTAATGTACAAAAATTTTGTTTGCATTGAATGTATTGATTTTAGATTTAATGGCATTGAATTATTAGACTTTTTTTTAGTCAGCTAGTAGAAATGGTAAACAACAAACACACACACACGCAAACGGCAATATCAGGGTTCGAACCCCGGTCTCGGCGTCTCTATGTCGCTGAAATTGCCAAAACCACCAACAGTGGGGGACGAATTATTAGACTTTTACAAATGAATAATTTTGATCTATTAGTAATTCAAAATAGCAATAAATGTAAGGAGGCTAGCTAATTGGACTCCGATTTTCCTAAGATCTCTCAAACCATCAAAAAAGGAATAATTTGTAATTAATATTTTTAAATTTCAAATTTCAAATTGAAGGCGATCTATTTACTCTCATTCACGTTGTCTTCTCTATCCACTGCTTTGTTTAGAGACGGCTTTATTTTCTTGATTGATAATTTCTCCATGACCTTCTCTTGCAGGTAACAGTTGATAGAGGCCTTTTGTAGTAGGTGTTGACAAAGAAGTCGAATAAGGTGAGGCCTTTGTGAGGCGCTGCGGTCTAGGCATGAACAAAGGAAGTGGAACATATTTGATTAATGGTGGTTCTCTCTTGAGTTGTGACGAGAAATTAAAAAATGAGATGAAGCACGAGTGATTTTCTGGATGGGATGGAGGGAAAGTGATCGAAAAAGATAGACCGTTGTTGTCGGCATCGGAGCTTTGAGGACCATCAACATAGACAGACCAGGGTTAGTTAAGAACATATGCATGTTTCATGTATTATCTGGAAAAAAACAATGAATTCCAAATGTAACAATATGTTTGTACTTTGTAGGACGGAAGATCTATGGTCTGTTCGGCTATTCGGTTCTCTCATTGAAGTTTACCCACCCCATCATGATTATATTGGGTAAGTATAAAATAGATAGTGAAAATGTGATCAGAAGCCACAACAACATAGCCACTCAAGCATAGCAAGTTGGGGTCAACTATTAATCTATTCGTTTTACTCTTACTATGTCATTTGTTATATGTTAGATAACAAATAGACTTAGAGGTTTGCTTATTTGTATTGTTTTAACTCTTTGCATCTCTGAGTATGCAGTTCTTCATTCTTTGTATGCATGGATCTTTTGGACTATACATATTTTTATTTGCAGTAGTTGGAAAAGAGTTACCTTGTGGTAGAAGATCAAAAAGTACATTATTTATATTCCTTTTATCTAGATTCTTTTCTATAACAAGTCAACTTTTTTGTTAAGTGAGTTTAAATTGTAGTTAACTTTAGGTTCATCAACTTTTTGTGCTTTAGAATATTTTAGGTAAGCTACAAACTCTTCAATTATGTTAACTACAATTATGTTACTTATTGAAATCTGTTAACTTTGATTAGATGAAAATTCATGTTTTTATAATATATTCATATTTTTAGTGTTTATTTTTTAGAATTCATGAAATATGTTCCCAATATTAAGTATGAAATCTGCAAAAGCTCTTATTTATAGTTGAAAATATGTAAAGGACTAATTTATCTCTGGTATAACATTTAAAGGATGATACGAAGTTACTTGGCTTAGGAACTAATACAAACCGATCGCTTAGCTCCGAAATCTAGGTAGGCTTTTATGAAACTTCTTTCTGATTATTCAGAACTTAAATTTATAAATTTCGACTAGAAATTTTTTATACTTATCATTTCCACTCATTATTATCTTTAATTTTTTGAAACAACCAAAACTACATCTCTTTGTGCATCACTTCTACAATCAAATGTTTTTGTGCTCAGTCACTCATATTTTGAAGGATGAGATCAGGTTCAAGGTGATTCCTGCCAAAGGGATATACATTTATCAGCATAACAAATATATTCTTTTAGTTGTTATGATTTTTCAAGTATTGTGCTATCTGTGGTCCAATGAGTGACATATGTAATTCCTTTTTTTGGCTAAATTGTAGAATAAGTTGACATTGGAAGTTTTGTAGCACACCCAGGTAGAAGAGCTTTTCACTTTGAAGCATATCGAGACATATGAATTTTTATAGGATTTAATTTAAAAATGATCAAACCAACAAGAATGAATTCTTTTCGGATTCAATGATAACAAATATAGAAGCCAGCATATATGGTTTGAAGGTTGATAATTACTGAACTGTTTCAGTTTTGGTTTTTAATTGCTTTAAGATGAGAATTTCATTATGATGTTATGTCTCATAATATTCTGTTAGTTTCAATTATACTTTGATCATATTCAGATTTCTTGATAGAAATGTAATCTACTAGGGGGCCAAAAGCAATGGAGTATCTCATATTTAAGTTGCGTGAATTTCTTTTATTTTTTAAATATAATATAATTGATTTTGAACATGGTCAATAACTTCCTATAATGTTTGGATGAGTTAATTTAGACTGGCAACATATATAGTCATAGACGAAGAGACGATAATGGTAAATCTGCAAATGATAATGGTAAATTTGCAAATAGATGGTTTGACTAAAAAAAGACATTACAACCATATAGTTTTTCTATTATTTCGCATACTATTTGTTTGTTGAATGTATAACTTAAACCCTTCTGAGATTGTAATTAGTTGAGTCATTGTGGTTAATAAGGTAATATTTGGTCATTCTTATTAGTTATTATATCCTAATTCCCTCTATTGATGCTTTTGAATCGATGGTTGAATCTTGTTCACTTTATGATCGAAGTTACCATGTTGCTTCTTTAGTTGCCACAGTGGTTCTACCTCACTCTGAAATTGTGATTGAGTTTGTGATAGCCTGGATGTAATCCAGTATAACGAGATTTTTTTATTATAATATTTATCTATTGGTGTACTTACGAGGTCTCAATCTGGCTGGCATGACAAAGACCTCTGAATCAACAAAAATCTGCCATCATGACTATTTAATTTTCATATTTTCATTAAAAACGGTAATATTTATATATTTATTCTCATTTTTAATATATATGTTCATTTAATTTTGTAAACCCAATGTTTACTGTTTGAGATGTTTTTCTACATTTTCTTTTACATTTTTTTTTATCAAGTGCCTAAAAAAATAACTCCTGATCAAAAATTCAATCCCTTTTCTTTTAATTTCGTCACAAGCATTTGAAAGAATTTTAACCAAGATACATTTTCCAGAGTTAGATCGGGAATGCATGTTACTTACTTCAATATTAACATGATTCAAAATTTAAAATAAGCTCTGAATGTATATGAAATTCCGTTATTACATACTCCTTCTGTCCCATTATATATGTCACACTTAACTAAATTACACGGTTTAAGAAAAAATAATAAATAAATAAAGAGAACAACAATTTTACCAAATTAACATTGATAGAAAATATTTAATATTACGTGATATTGGCAGAAAGCATATAATATTTGGGATAAAATTGACAAAAATCATTTAATATTACATTAAAAATAGAAAATGACATATTTTGGGACAATTTTGTTTTGTTGGTAAATGTGACATGTATATTGGGAGGGAGTAATAGCATAGTAACTATGTATCTTTTAACCGTAAAAAAAAAAAAACACTCTGATAAGAGTGTGAGGTAAGAAATAGTGTGTACCTTATTCTGCAAAGGTCAGTGATTTATTTAGGTGGGGTCAGCGTGTTGAGTACGATTTTGAGCGGTTACTTAGATCTGTGATTCACGACGTGTTTCGTGGATCGCCCTTGGATTGATTGGAGGGTCCAAATCGACCCTAGGGTTGGAGCCTTTAGGGTGTTAGGCCGGTCGGTAGTCTTAGTTCGGTTATGGGTCTTGGCTTACTCCAGATCAGACATAAAATAATATATCATAATTCATTTATATTTATTTATCAGATGTAAAAACATAAAATGTACTTTTATAGTAGTATAAAAATAAATTAAAGAAGAAATCTAAAGAAGAAAGTCGGGCATATTGCACAACTTTAATAATTGTTATAGTCAAAAAAAAAAAACTTTAATAATTGTCTATTAGAAGAGACTATTTTTCTTTTATTTATTTAATTTGTTTTATGACATGACATCAATGTTAAAATGTTGGGATGATCTGATGTGCTACACCCACTTTAAGTAAATTAAAGTGTAAAAACATAAAAAGAAATCATTTTATTATTTAATGTTATATGATCAAAAGAAATAATCATAACTAAATTTAAAATTAAGGGCATGCAAAAGAAAAGCATTTTTTTTTTGTATAAGAGCATGCAATTTGTCCAACTTCGGTAAAAATTAAAATTACGACGTGTGTCTTTATAATTTTATTGAATCTACTCTTTCATATATGATTTGTCAATTTATTACTATGATAATATGTTTTACTTTATTGATTAAGTAATAATAATATTAATCATAAGTTTTATTTTGTATTTTTAGATAATTTATTTACAACAAATTTGTAATATGATTGATTCTAATCTAATGCATCGTTTTTAATATATATATATATATAAGTTCTTTCATTTGATTATTCTAAAAAAAGTTCTTTCATTTGATTCAATAAAATCATGAAAAGTTGTTAAATTACAAAAGTTTAATGGATATGAACTGTCAATTTATAAAACAAATGAATATGCTCTGATAATATATGTAAGTTTTATATGGTCATCCAATCATATTTTAGTATTGTGCAACTTTTTTATATTACTTCCAAAAACATTTCAACAAAATCTACATTGTGAGATATGATAGGATAACTGTGTAAAACGTTTTTACTATTAAACTCTAAATTACAAACAAATGAATTTTCAATTAAGTTCTTATTATTTAAAAAGTCCTTATATTTTTATTAGTTTTAAATAAATCTCTAATGAGATCTTATTGTTAATTTTTATAAAATTATATGAATTTATCTAATACTTAAATAAAGAATAAAAATTGTAGTTTTCATGTAAATCCTTATTATTTTCTTATAAATTTAAAATTTAAATATTTATAGTTTATAGGTAAGTGATTATTTTCTTTTATTTGTGACAAACAGGGATGAAAATTTTACGTAAGACCTAATTAGCATGTGAATTTTTAAGAAAAAACTTTTATATTAATATAATTTCAACACTTTTTTTAAAAAATTTGGTCAAAACTAATTTTTAAAACTATGAGTTTTATACTTTTTAAAAGTCAACTAATTTTAATACTTAATTCTTTAATTAGCTGAGTATATTTCAGAAATATTTTTCCATACATTCTCTCTCTATCCTTGCATTTCTTTCTTTGACAACCTTCTGTATTGTTTGTTTACTCCTTTTCTTCTTCTCCTATTATTCTCCCCCTCTCTCCTCCCTTTCGTTTTCATTTCATTCCTTATTTTTTATCTCATGTATATGATTATTCACTTCGTGCGTAGCAGACATAATCAGATGCTTTGAAAAATGCTTCTGAAAGTGGCAAAACATATAAAAATATATCTTACATCATATATTCTCATTCAAATGAACATTTTATGTTAAAACATATCAATATCTATATAAAATATATTAATATTTAAACTACAGATTAAAAATATATCATAAGGAGATTTAATATTTACATGAAATAATGTTTTATCTATACAACTACCCTAAAAAAATCTATACTACTAAGAATGGACATTTTAATAGAAATTATATATTCATGAATTTATTTAGTTAAAATTATCTTTTAATATATATTGTGCAGATCACAGACTATCATAATATGTTGCCTTAAAAACCTTTGAATAAGTTATATTTTAGTTATAATTATTATTCTTATTTTGTATTATTAGAGTTTGGCTTTTCCAACAAATGAAGTGAATTTTAACTATTAATGAATATTTATATTGGTGAATAGTTATATCTCACGGTGATAGAAACTATATAAGAAAATTTATTAATATATATTATATCTTTCAAAGAGATTAAATATTTTTATGAAGGTATATTAAGATTTAGAGAAAGGTCTTACATTAAATGTGAATGGACAATATTTTAGCATAAATTACTTACATCATATATTATCACTCAAAGATAAAAATAACAATAGAAAAATAAAAATTGAAAATTTGTATACTTTGTGCTATATACTCATTCATTTTTTTTTGTAAAGTCATTTAAATATTAATATCTGATACAAATTTTTAGGAATCAATATATGTCCGTGCATTGCACGGGTTCCTATACTAGTTCTTTATATATTCTAAAAACAGTACACGCGGTGTAAAAATAACATAGTACATTAATTGTATAATTATATATGCACCAAGATTAAAACATTATTTGATAAATTTTAAATAAAATCTCACTCATACAAAGTATTGTTCTTTTCTTTTTGCTTAGATTAAAGTTTAGTGTTGGGTCTCAGAGACTGATCATCAGGGTCCGAGAAAGCCTCACATCCCAAATAGCGCTTGTAGAGTTATTTATATATTACCCACAAACGAGATCCTCGCATCGGCAGTGAGATTCAGACTCATAAACGAGCGCTTATAGAGTTATTTATATATTACCCACAAACGAGATCCTCGCATCGGCGGTGAGATTCAGACTCACATTATTGTGAGATATGAGTCGTACTATTACCAACTAGATTATACAAAGTATTATTCTCGTAGACTTATTGTATTTTAGAATTATTTTTAGATATGTTAGCGTTGGAGTGAAAATCATATTTTTAAAGCATGTAGTTTCTTTAACAATGAATCTCGAATTGTTTCAAAGAGGTAAAAGAATTTATATTTTCAAGGCAAGTCGGTCATGAAATTATGTCTTTAAAGTTAAACACTGTTAAAGTCAATTAGCAATTAAAGTTACATCATTGGGGGGAACGAAATTATGTGCAAAAATGAATAATCTCAAGAAGCAAATGCGAAGGGGGATTGAGAAATTGCAAGCTTAACACGAAGATCGGAGATTTCAAGGAAGCAAATGTTGTTAGAAAATACAAGTTACCAAATGGATCAAGCTGCTTCAAGGACGTTGTTGGCATTTCCAACCAGTTCCAAGGGGTTTGGAATTGAAACTACTTTAGAAAGGGAAGTTGCGAGCATTTATTTAGGAAAGGAGCTGCATGGAGACTGCACGTTAGAACTTTAAAGTGCATAGCCATTAGAAAATTTGTGTATAAATTCGTTGAGAGCGAAGTTTTTAGGGTTGAAATCCTATCATATTTTCTTATGCCTATAATTTCCGTTTTCTCAGGATACACGGCTCCTAGGATACCGATATATGTGTTTTGAATGCATTTCTTTTAGTTTTCACTATACTCTTGTGCTTTTCATACCCTTGTAGTCATTATCAACAATATTTTTGAGACAATTTTGTCTTCGGTCTATTCTTGTTTATTTTGTTTGTTGCTCTAGAAATTCAGATTTTGTATGGTTTTCTGTGTGTCTAAATCATATCACATTAAGTTGATTTATAATAGGATTGCAACAAATACAATAAATGTTAATTGATAATTCTAATCCTAATTGATATGATTACTTATAGCTAAGGATGACATGTAATTCTAACATATGTAAAATATGTTTTCTAACAGTTGTTATTTGTCATTATTGTACTTTCATTATCATCAATCATTGTTCGCATGCTTTTCACACTCTCATTTCATTTCATACTAGATATAACCTCTTGCATTGTACAAGTTTGTTTATATTTTATGAAAATATTTTTTTAAAATATGAGAAAGCTATATAATTTAAATATATAAAAATATTTTATACAAATCTCTCAACAAATTGTAGTTCACCTGATACATAGTCATCTTTTAGCATTTTTTTAGTTTTTATTGAAGGACTTGATATTGTTATCCCATCTTAATTGTATGATTATATTATAGTTTTTTTTCCCCGCTTTAGGCCTTATGCCTTTGTTAGTATAAAAAAATATGTAAAATAAAATTTTATTAATTATAGAATAATGTACAACAACTAACACAATTATATTGAAAAATTATATTAAATAACATTTATTTATAAATTATTTTTTGTATCATGTGTAATAATTAGAATTATCAATTTTGTAGTAAGTTATCATTATCAATTTTGTAGTAAGTTATCATTGAAACTTTAATATCAAGAAAGAAAACTACATCAAATAAGTTTATTAATCATGTTATGGTGTATTATATATATTTGTTGATTGAAAGTATTATATTTTTAATATACATATTTTTTATCTTATTTGTCAACAAATAATTTCAATTATAATTTCAATTATTATGGTTAAATTATTTTTGACAATGAGATATGTAATTGTACTTGCTAAAGTATGAGTTTTTCAAATATAATCCTACATAATTCAACGGTTGTTATTGGCTTTTAGTTATCATCACTACATAAAAACTATTTATTGGAGATTTTTTTTCCCCAAATTAAATGTCATTTATCATCAAAAGCTATTTATAAAATAAGTTTTTTTAACATTAGTGCTATGTTTTGTAATAATCTTTATGTGAAATATTTGATTTCTTATAATAAGGAGTTTTATCCTATTATACATTTCTAATTTAATATTAATATTTCTATGTAGAATACATGATACTCTTTTCTTTAAAAATATAGTAAAATTTAAGTGATCATCAATCATATGAATTATTTTTTCATTCTCATCTAGATAGTACTGCTACTATTTTTTCCACTTCAATTATGTTATCAAATTATAAATTTAATTTTTAAAATAAATTTTAAATGTTAAAATTGCTTGTAACTTTTGTCACATAAAGCTATAGTTTTTAGTCACTATATATGACTATAAAATAATAAATCATTATTTTTAAAATTAATTAATCATTGAATTAATAATAAGAAATTTAAATAAAAGTAAAAGATACGGTAAATAAAGACATGATAACCCTTTCAAAAAAAAAGCATGATAACAAATTTGATCCTAGCTTATAATGAAAAATATTTTCATTAAATTCAATAATTAATAATAAAATAGATATAAGATAATAATAAACATTCTCTTATTAGAAATGTCATAGTAAGATTGTATCAAATTATTTTAGTATTGTTTAAAAGTATGATTTAACATAATTTAATATTTTATAATAGAGCTTCTCTTATTAATATAAAATACATCTTTTTTTATTCATCAATGATATATTATTAACATAATATCATAAAAGACCTCGACCTCGTATAACCTCTAGTAATAATTATGATTTTTTGAACATACTAATCACATTAAATATTGAAAATGAAAACCTTTTACTTATCCTTTTAAATTTATCTTTTAAGTTTTTTTTTCGAAATACTAATCACACAAAAAATTTAAAATAAAAACCTTTTACTCATCCTTTGTAATTCATTTGAAGCCATTTTATTATGTAATACATTATAATTTTATAATGTGATATAATTTTTTATTTAACAGTTAATATTTAATAGTATGTAGTGTCCTTAATTTTATTTAAAAGTTTAACTCAAAGAATATATATTTTTATAAAAAAAATATTTGATGATACAATTTTATATAATTATTTATGCCATAATTTTTAAACATTAAATACAATTTGTATTGTTGTTAACTAATTTTAGTAAATAGCACAATACTTTATATTTCATGGAAATATTTAATAATTTATGGTGTATTTTAATTATATTTTAAATATTTTTCTCCAATTTTAATTAATAATTAGAATTATTATTATGCAACTTAAATATTTAACATAATTTGTAAGAAGTTTTTGAATAGTGAAAACAACTAATAATAAAATAAATTAATATTATAACAAAAAATTATATTAATATTAAAATACGAGTAGTATTTAATAAATTAATAAAAAACTAAATTAATAAATAAAATACGAGTAATATTTAATATTAATTAATAAATACAGTAATAAAATTACGAAATTGATTAGTGAAGATAATTGAAAGGTTGTAAGCTATAATTTAAATTTAATTTTTATTTAATATAAAACATCAACATTAAACAATTTAAATATTTAATAGATTGTTTAAGTATTTTTCTCAAGTTATAATTAATAATTAACACAATTTAAATATATAACAGAATGTCTAAGAAGTTTTATATTTACGAGTTAATAAATCTAATAATAACTTAAATTAATTAATAAAATAATATTTAATATTAATATTTAAATAGATTAATAAAATGATGAAATTGATTGACTAATGAGTGTAATTGGAAGGTTGTAACTTATAAGTTAGTTAAATTAAATTTGTAACTAATATTTATATATGTATGTGTTTGTGTATTAGTTTATGAAATTAAATCGAATCATCGATTTTTTAAAATTAATAGTCAAATTATAATTACAATTATTATTAACAACAATAAATACTAAATATAGAACAAACTTTGTGAAATATAAGTTAAATAAATAAATGTGTCATTTTATTATCAAAGAAAATTTGAATAAAGCAATCACTAATATGATTAGAATATGCAAATATGTTTAAATGGTAGTTTACCTAACTTCAAATATTATAAACAATACAATAAAAGTATTTATATTCAGTTTATTTTCTTTTATTATTATTATTATTATTAATAAAATAAATAAGGAATCCGTAAAAACTAAATAGCAAAACAACAACAATAGTTAATTTTAACCATCAATGAAAGTAAAAACAAAAATAATAACAATAAAAGTAACACAAATAAAAAGTCTTGTGTTGGACTATCAGTTGTAACAAAAAAGACAAATATACAAACAAACAAATATAAAATAATATTAAAAATGAAAAAATAAATTAGAAGCCCTAGCACGAAAAAATGTAAAAAGGAGGCTAAAATGGTAGTGTTACTAAACGTAACATGTATCAAGCATATTATGCAATAACAAAAATTATACGGGTAATGGGAGACATTCAACGAACATAAACAAATCATCCAACACATTATACAACTTCATCAAAGCTATTAAAATGAAACATTTTTTGAAGAGCGATATTAAAATTAAACATGATTTCTGGGCTAGCTTTGCAAAAAAGTTGTTATCTCAATTGCTTGATTCACCTATTGATCCAAATTTATCCTTCTACCGCTTTGACTACTAATATAAAATGGTAGTTCTTTGTGAAGATGTTGTTTTCCTTTTCATAATTTTTAAAAACCTGAACCATTTTGCCATGCTTTTTTTCTTTTTTCTCTATCAATGTAAACTTTAATTTTTCTCTCTAACTACTCTTGTATCTCTCTCTGTGCACTCTACTTTTTCTCTTGCGATTCACTCCTTCCTTTTTCTCACATGTGTATCTTGTTTTTCTTTGTGAAATTTTTGGTCAAAATCCCTTCCCCACCATCAAAATTTGTCTCATTTAAATAGTTTTTTTCCTTATAAAGGGGATCAATAGTGGTTTCCCACTTCTCCCCTATATGACTCGAACTTATTTCTTATTATAACTAACTAAAACTCTACCCCTTCTACTCATACTCTACTAACCCATGAGTTTATTGACAATTTAAGGAATAACTCCTATTATTGTGAAACGCTTCCCTTTAATGCATAACTGTTACACTAAAAAGAATTTCAAAGGCTCACTAATTATTTACTATTTCAATGACAACATAGATTAAATGTGAAACAATAGAGATGTGTTATAGAAATTGAGTAGGGATGACAACAATTAATAAAAGTATAAAATTGTTCAATTTAGATTAAATTTTGCACTAATATAATTGGCCAACTTTAATTTAGATAATTGTAAAAGATACAATATTATACATTTAAAATTATGAAATATACATTAAAGAAACAAACAAATACTTTATAAAAAAAAGAAAATACATGATTTAAATATCAAAATAAATTGCAATATATACTTGTATAAAAAATTAGGTTACAGGTGAATAGGGTAGTTTTCAAATTAGGTTGTTAAATAGTGTCTTTGTGAATAATTGAATAATTCAATTCAATGTATTTATAAAAGAATAATTGATTAATCCAAAAAATAATTAGATTAAATGAAAAGATGAAAGAGTGAAACTGATTTTAAGAAAGTAAATAGGGTGATAAAAGATTAAAACTAACTAATTAGATAAATTGAATATGATGTGTATCAATTAATAAAAAACCTCTATTATTACAATTCACCATTCCCTATTGCACAATGCAACAATCTCTTTTTTTTAGAACAATCAAAAACATGAAATTGTACAATTATGATTAAATGCTAGAGTTTGATAGAATAAGAAAGAGTGGTGAGTGTTTTAGAAGGACACATCAGCATAACTCAAGCTTGGTTTACACACACACATATTAGATAATATTTAATAATTTACAATATCATATAATTATTTTTAAGATAAATTTTTCGGCAGTAAATAGAACTTAGTTTTCACGTTGACTAATTTTATTAAATATAATAATATTTCACTTTTCATAA
The DNA here is from genome assembly GCA_037113605.1 of Calophaca sinica. Lineage (NCBI taxonomy): Eukaryota > Viridiplantae > Streptophyta > Magnoliopsida > Fabales > Fabaceae > Calophaca > Calophaca sinica. Next base: position 48,458,890 of record CM073735.1, read on the forward strand.
AAATATTTAATAAATTATATTGTAATTTAGTTATATTTTAAGTAGGTTTCCCAAATTATAATTAATGATTAACATTATCATTAATTAGTTTTAATATTGTAAAGAATGCCTAAGAAGTTTTATGTTTAATTTTTAATTTAACTATTAATAAATTAAATTGTTAAATAAAATAATATTTAATAATAATATTTAAACAGATTAAAAAACTGTCCCCCACTGTTGGTTGCTTTGGCAATTTCAGCGACATGGGGACACCAGGACTGGGGTTCGGACCCGGGTGTTACCGTTTGCGTGTGTGTGTGTGTTTGTTGTTTACCATTTCTACTAGCTGACAAAAAAAAGATTAAAAAACTGATGAGATTGATTAATAAGAGTAATTGAAAGGTTGTGACTCATAAATTAAAGTAAATTTATATTTAATACTAAAGCTCAAGTCTCCTTAAATTAAATTAATAAATTAATTAATATTTAATAATAATATTTAAATAGAGTAGTAAAATGGTAAAATTGATTAATAAGGGTAATTGAAAGGTTGTAAGTCATATATTATAATAAATTTGTATTTAATATTGTAGCTCAAGCTTGACACATGTCAATTCTACAATCAAGCTAAAACTCAAGCTTGCTTTACATATTTATATAGATATAGATAGATATAGATTCGCAATTCATTCACATATTCACACACATTCACACATTTATGTTTCCTATTAGGTACACAAATTTTGTACCCTGTAGTCTCTAGATTGCATTGAAACCATCAACGTGGTTTTCTACTTTGAAAATAACTAAAAAACACACCATAAACCTATTAACTTGCGTTTCTTTAAGAGGGCTAGATTTGATTTACCGGATTGTTCATCGTATAAAACTAGTAACAAAAGTCACTAGAAACAACTAGATAATTATTGTAAGACTTAAAATAAGTTTTTAGTATCCAAAATATGGTAATTTTCGCTAAAAGCTCCCCCAAAAGTTTTTGTCTCATTTTGGTCACCCATTACTGAAAAATGTATCAATTTGGTCTCTATAGCTAACTCCAAAAGTTAGAGTCTTTGTAAAAGCTATCGAATCTTGGTTGTGGGTTACATGTGACTGGATGGTTGCAAGCAACAAATTCTCACACAGACTATAAGGGATCAAATAAAGATGCAATTGACTTGTAACCCTAGCTTTGGTCCTATTAATGTCAGCATGGCCACTAATGGGTGAAGAGTCGCATTCCTTGAGAGTTGCTTGAATTAAATCAGACCGTGAAGGGAAACCAATCTAGATTTCCAAAATAGGAAATTATTTTTGATGCAGTAACTCAAATAAGATTACACACCTTGTAAGCACTGATTTTTAAGTTTAGATAAGTAAGGAACCTCATTGATACCCTTGTTGGTTTGTTGGAGAAGAGAGCACTGAGGAATTTATATTGTCGTGAGGAAAGATCATGATAGGGCATCAGTAGCAATATTGACCCTACTTAGCTTATACCCAATGGTAAAATTATAGCCCAAAAATTTGTGAAGTCAAGCAAGTTCAGGGATCTGTATCGCCTATTCTGTCAAGGATTTAAAACTCATTTGGTCAATTTTGATCATACAATGTCTAAATTTGACTATAGCTTCAGTAATAACATATAACTCTCTGATATAGGCTGACTATTTTTGTAGTCTATTGCTAAGCTTCTTAGAAAAATATGCAATTGGATGCTTTGTTTGGCTAAGTAATGTACCAATACCCGAACCTGATGCATCTAAAGATGCTGATTAACCATATTTGTACATTATTGATGTATTAATTCAATGAATTTTGACCCAAAAAAAAATTATCTGGTCCTTTCATAATACAAACTATTTGGCCTAATTTGATACATGGACTAATTTGTCCTTTTTTTAATTCTGATTATCACGTTTTTATTCAAGGACTAAAATGGCTCAAATGTTTTACACGTTGTCATTAAATGACACACTAACACCACTTAACAGCACACCTCAGTATTTAACTGGTCACGTCACTTCCTTAACTGACGTTTTGGATGGAAATGGATAGAGGGACTAACGTATCTCACGTTTGAAATCTTCAAATATTATTAAAAGACTTTATCTTTTTCAGGGACCAAAATTGGTCGCGTGAAAATTGTTAGGGACTAATTTGGGCCTTTATTCTATAAAAAATAATAAAAAGACAATAGAAAAACAGCAACTCTTACTCGGTACAGGTTGGTTAGAGGTGGCTTTTAAGATTTTCATGCTCCTCCAAATTTATTGTTGTATTATTATATGACAAATTCTGGTTTTTTATGAAATAAAATTTGTATCTTGAAGAGATCATGTAAGAGACGAGTTTTCATGTGGAAGATGGTCCCTGATAATTTGTACGCTGGTGAGATCTGGTTAACTTGCACACACCGACATATCACACTCACTCTGGAGTTTGGATACTTGCCCAATTGGTGTGCATCATGGTGAACCCACAACATCGTGTTGGAGAACTCTTCGACTATAGTCGCTCCTTCCTATTACTTTCGCTGTTTCCCATCCCTTCCCCAACTCGTCTTTTTCCGCAGCATTTCACCTTTTCAGTATTAGTAGCTATCACTCACCGACATATCACCATATTGTTATTGTTTATTTTTTAAATCAAGTCTATATCACAAAAAAATACGTAAAAACAATTAAATTGTAATAATGGCAATATTTTTTTTTATAAGGGAAGGAGTATTATTAGGCAACTAGCCAAGGTGATGAAACACCTCTAACATCATCCATCAAGTACAAGGGAAAAGTAAAATAAAAAAAACACTATCATAAGAGACCGTGTGGCCCTTATTTGCTAATAAATTTGTACATTTATTTGCTTCACGATAAATATGCACCACAAAAGTTCTCTAATTCGGCAGCTGGAGCAGAGAGATGACCTCGTAATAATGACAATATTAATAACACGTGATTATACTCTTTTTATTGTTTGATTATCATTAGTCTCACTTGTATACTGCACAGCTACATTCAAATTATATCACTTACATATAAACGAGATTGTTAAGCCTTATGCAAACGGAAATTAAGCATTTTTCACTTAAACGTGTATGATAAAGCTAAATAGTATGATTAGTAAAATTTGCCACTCAAAATCAGCTATATGACAGCTTCCTTATCCAGCTTTGTTGTTGTGTTTATTATTATTATTATTATTATTATTATTATTGGGACATAAATAAAAAAATGGAACCCACATATAAATGTTTTTGGGATTTTACTAGTGACCCCATGCATTGGGATCTTTAGTTGTTGCTTTAATTAGCAAACTCTGCGTGACTAATAAAAAGCAACTACATAATCATTACGATATTTGACCCCATAACTTTGTATTATTACTCCTTATTAATTCAATTATGCTTTTTCTCCTGTCTAGCGTCTGGCAATGCATAGTAAAATGGTCAAAAGAACTAAAAATGTCGCAATCCAAATCTTAGAGCATCACAATTTGATCTTCACTTGCTTGCTGATTGATAAATTAAAGGTTCATTTCCCAAGTTTTTATACTGCGCATTGACTATTTTCTTAGATGGGCATGCCGATCATAGTCACGCCGCAAAGAAGAGGAAGTGGAATAATCGGTTGCACATTTCTTTTAGCCCATTTTAAGGGTTAAGGCATGCTTGGTTCCTTGATAATTTACATACATGATCGCAAAAATGATCTAAAATAAGACGAAAGTCAAAAGAGGTTTCAGATCACTGCTATATCCTCCTAATCCCAAGTTGCTGAATGTTGACTCAATTTATTTGGGGATACATATATGTAAATTTAAACATTTTACAATTAAATTTTATGTTATTTTATTCGATGTTTTTAATTTGACTGATTTTAGTGTTTTTTTAAAAGGAAGTAGGCTTATTTCATTTCACTTGAAAGAGTGTTTACAAGAAAATCTGAAATATCAAGATAAAAGTGATGACTAGCATTATATATTGATGTTCTAGCTAAGCTATGGACAATGCTATTAGCTTGCTTCTTAACAAGCTCTAACTTTTAAGAATGTGAGTTTATCATATGTGAGTTATGCGGGACACTACACTACTTTGTAAGTGGTGCATTGGTATATTTTAAAAAAACTGCAATATAACCTTCTAGCTTTATTTCGTTCTCATTTTGCATTATCTCACCGCAAATCATCACTAGTGCGAAATACACCTAAAAAATATATTTATAACGTCGGTTTTAGAGATAACAGACATAAAAAGTGACGCGGTGGCATTTTTGAAATTAACGCGTCACTTTTAACCGCGGTTTTTTAAAAAACTGGCGTTATAAGTGAACAGGTAAAATGTGTCCAATTTTTTCACGCCACTTATAACGCCGGTTTTTCCTAAAAACCGCGGTTAAAAGTATTAACGCCGGTTTTATATAAAAAATGCGGTTAAAAGTTATAACGCCGGTTTTATATAAAAAATGCGGTTAAAAGTTATAACGCCGGTTTTATATAAAAAAACGCGGTTAAAACGTAAAAAACTTAAAACATCTAACGCCGGTTTTCTAGGAAAACCGCGATTAAAACCTAAAAGCCTAAAACTTATAACGCCGGTTTAATGTTACAACCGCGATTATAACTTAAAAATAAATTTCCCTCTGATTAAGGCCATCACCAACACCACATTACTCTCCCTCGCGAACTCTCATTTCTTTGATATTTTCGTCGCGAACTCTCCTTCAGACCTGCGCCGTCCCTCTCCCTCGCCGGTTCTGTGTTGACTACAACGCCACCCCTCTCCCTCGCGCCCTCCCTCACCACCGGTTTACGTTTTGAGTTTTTTTCGTCTGAAAAGTTTTCCCCCAAATTTTGGCCTTTATTCCTTGCTTCTTCTGTACAGCACCGGAGCGAATGAGGAAAGCGTTTCTTTTTTGTTGTCATTCGTTCACATTTGTTTCACGGTGACGCATAATAAGACCTTATTTGTTTTGTGAATTGTGAGTGACTCAGTTTGTCTAGGGTTTGGTGAATTATTTCAGATTGAAGATGATAGACTTTGGTCACGTACAGAAGGAGCTCGTAGAATGCAGCAAAGACGCCGAGGGATCGGGCATTCGAATCCTCCCTAAAAGCAACAACCTCGTAGAATGCACCATTCCCGGTCCTCTCGGAACTTCCTACTAATCACCTTCGTTTTTTTTCCTTTTATCCCAAATTGTCGTTTTTCAATCAATGGTAGGGTTTTCAATTCTCGGCCTAAGTCATTTCTGATATAAAAGAAATTGTTGCTGTTGTTTAGTTTTTTGGTTTTTTAGTCACCAATTGGTGTTCGTTTTGGTTACTTTTGTTGCAGATGGATACCCATTTGAACCCCCCACATTACTTTTGTTGGTTACTTTGGTTCACTGTCGAGTTGTGTACTGCAGATTGACGAGCATGTTCAGAGGATTGGGAAAATCATTGTCCTATTGATTGGGAAATGTTCTTTCATTTGCCAATCTTTCTGTTTTGTCTTTCTGTTTTGTAATATATGATTATTTGAATATTTGAGCAGTAGAATGTGTATGGTGGTGGATATATACTAAACTCGTATGCATGTGATTGAAAAGGTCCATGGTATTTTGCATGATATCCTTTATAGGTACATTGAACTACTCTTGCTCCAAAGCTCCTGCCCCTGCTCTAGAAAAAGCAAGCAAAGCCAATGAGTCAATATTTGATGGTAATTGGAAGATACAACCATAGCCATAGGCATCTCAAATTTCTGTTTGATGCTTTTTAGTGATATTATATTTATAGCATTTTGTTGATATGTTCTTGTAGCTTGCCATTGGGTTGATTATGGAGGTGGCTCATGCAACAAGATATCCATTTTCTCCTATAATTGTGAATGTGATGCTGGCTATTACAATCTCCTCAATGTCACTAACCTTCCTTGCTTCAAAGAATGTAAGATTACAAGCCTCACTCATAGTTAAAGGGAATCATTTTGTTCTATAGATGATTGATTTTTTGGGGAAATTTTGAGCTTTTCATGTGGGATGCTGGATTTTGCATGTATAATATGGAGGCCTTCTCCTTGGTGCCTTAGTATCCTCATTTCTATGAGTTTAAGGATATGAAGCACTCCAGTTTAAATGTACCAAAATGATTTCTCTAATGAATTAGGAGTTTCTGGTAAGATGGTAAAAATAATGCTATAAATTTAAAAAAAAACGAAAAAATAACTTTTAACCGCGGTTTTTAGCAAAACCGCGGTTAAAAGTTATTTTTTCGTTTTTTTTAATTTTTTATTCTTTTTCACGCTGGGTTTTAACGCCGGTTTTGATAAAAACCGCGATTAAAAGTGACTTTTAATCGCGGTTTATAAACCGGCGTTAAATGTTCACACTTACAACGTCGAAAGAATACACGCCGGATTGAAAACCGACGTTAAAAGTCCAATAAAAACCGCGATTAAAAGTGTATTTTGTACTAGTGCATGTACAACCCTTATGTTACCTAAGGTTTTCCCAACACCCATTAGCCATCGCGCCGGTGCTACTTCGCAGTCTGGTTGTGTGCCTCCTATCGTTCACGTGTGCCATTGCACATTTTATTGTCCATGTCCAAAAAAAATTATGGTCAAGTTTAGGGTCGGTAATTGGGTAAAGCTACTAAAACAAGGTTTTAAGCCCCTCTTCATTTTATCATGAGGGAACAAAATCGCACATAGTCCAAACTAGAGGGACCAAAAGTGTAATTAAACCAAAGAAAAATGTTCTTCTAATTCAGAGCAATGGTAGAATCTTTGAGCAAGACATCAACGATGGTGTTCTATATCGATACTAAAGCATACCACTACGATGACCCAAAAGACGTTAACACTACCTCTTAAGCACTTGTTTGCTTCTATCATCCAGGGCTTTGTTGCCCCCAGTTTCTTTGCTCAGGTCCCTCGCTTTTCCTCTTTCTCTCCCTTATTTTATCCATGCCATCCTCTATGTTCTCTGCTTGGGTCACTGATGAGTTGATGATATATGCAAATTTATATGAGAAAATTGGTAAATAATTGTGTGAATAAATATTAGATTTGGATAATTTAAGATTAAACTATTGTAAATATTTATATTGGAAGTAATAATAAGCGTATTTGTTAATTCGAGCTAATTTTGGGGTATTTTTGCTGGCTTTCTATTTAGACGCAAGCAACCCATTTCCTGAGCTCATTGCCACTTGTCGCATGGCAAAGACCCATTCCATTATGCACTTAATAATAGATGTCGTGACTCAGTATTTAGGGTCCTTCTCTTTATTTCCTCATTTTTAGAGTTTAGAGTCATTTTCTCTTTCCTCTCCTTGAAGACCCAGGGATTGAGAATAACTCTTGGAGCTTCAATGAAGTCTCCCGCCTCCATTTATTACTCCTCTATTCTCTTTTCCATCATTTTGAGCATGTGGAATTAGGTTTTTAGATTAAGCTAGTGTTTCACTCTATTTGATCTAAATGTAATTAATTTCTCTCTAGATTCCTATTCCATTTCAATATAATTCATGTTTATAATCCCATGCTTGATGAGTTTCAATGTTTGATCACCATGGAAATTGTTGAAATGATTTCTTGTTGCAACAGAAGTTTGATATGGGATTAATATGGATTAGGAACTATATGGGTTGAATGTCTAGGGATAGTGTTTGATTCATATGCATTCTTGATGGTGATCAGATTAAATGGATAAGAGTTTTCACCAAGGGATTGAGATTAATCTAATCTCTTGAACACGAATGATAATTGTGTTGGAATGGGTAGTAGTTGAAGGAGTGGGTAAGTTTCATTGAGTGATAATTAAGAGATCAATATGCCTAATTGATTTTAAGATTGTATTTTCTAGGCTTAAATATATTTTTGGTCCCTCAAATTATAGCAAAGTTTGGTTTTGGTCCCCTAAAAATAAATCGTAGCTTTTTAGTCCCTCATATTTGAAAATGGTTTTCCTGTTCGTCCCTGTATTAACTTCGTTTTCAGCATTGTGAAAATGGGGGACTAAAAAAGTTACGATTTATTTTTTGGGACAAAAACTGAACTTTTCTATAATTTGAGGGACCAAAAACAAATTTAATACAGGTAACACGTTAGCAATGCTGGAAACGGAGTTAATACAGGGACGAACGAAAAAATCATTTTCAAATATAGGGGACTAAAAAGCTGCGATTTATTTGGGGGACCAAAACCGAACTTTGCTATAATTTGAGGGATCAAAAACATATTTAAGCCTATTTTCTACCTTGTTTTCCATCTGCCATGTATTTGTGTTAATTAATGTATTGCATTTGAATTGTTTATATATATGTTGGGATGCTTCATATTAAATTTGGTAGCATTTGGATGATATTTGATGGGTCAAATAATTTTGAGAACACCTACTACTCATGCTTCCCTAGATGCAGATTTTTTTGTACATGCACCATCCTCAACATATCGAGAGGAAGCACATGGTGGACCCTGAAATGGTTTGTGTGCTAAGAAGATCAACTTTTCATGACACCACTTTGGTATCTTCTGGTGATCTTTGCTATCTTGGTGGTTAGGTAGTAATTTATACTCATGTCTTATACAAAATACATATATTGTGTTTTGGTTTGTATTAACAGAACTGTCTATGTGTTTTTTGAGTAATAAAAATTAGAATTTGATATTTCTATTCTATGCAGTGCAGGAGATTTGGGTGTCTCATCCGATTGTACCATATTTTTTCTTGATTGTTAGTTCTTTTGTATTGGAATTTACATTTATTGATTGTTCAAGATTTGTTGGACTATACTTGGGTGTATATTTTTCTAATGAATATTTTATTGTATTTGAAATGTAGTCTGAAATGTATAGGAACTAATTTGAATTTTATATAAAATGTATCATTCTCAGAATATAATCATACTTGGGTTTACGTTTTTCTAATGAATATTTTAATTGTATTTGAAATGTAGTCTGAAATGTATAGGAACTAATTTGAATTTTATATAAAATGTATCCTTCGTTCTCATTCAATAATGGTTGCAAATTGATTTTTTTTTCAATCAGATTTAGTTTAGGAAAAGAGATTTGTTCGGGTTCCCTGGGACCCTCTTTACATTCCTACCGAATAAACTGCAAGGCAATATAACTGTTGTGGATGGTGTTGTTACAGCTGCTGCTGGGTTTGAGGTTTGAATCTGGTCCAACATGCTAACAAATCTCCTCTCCATGGATGATTTTTGCATATTGCTTTGATATTTTCTTCAAGTTTGATCCCATCAAATTATATGCATTCATTTTTTTCTTCAACTGTCTTTTACAACTGTATGCAGAGATTAAATTGAATATAACTCCGAAGAACAGTCTGATATTAGTGGCTTAAGTGATTTAGACATTGGTGGCTTAAATTGCCCTTAAATAGTGCTTATCTTCCAGATTTGGATGTCTCTGCCTCATCTGAATGCATAATTTTGGTATAATATTGGTATAAGGCATGGGTTCTTTAAAATTGGGTATTGTTTCTATTGCATGTTGTTGTTGGTTCTGTTGATAAAACTAACAAGGTTTGATATTTCTGGAAGATTTGGGAATGATTCTCTATTGGAAATTGATTGAAATAAGTTGTTGTACATTTTGGGAGTTCACCTTCAAAATTTTGCGAAATTGGATGCGATTTTGGTACTTAAAAGTTATTTTAAAAGAGAAGTACCTCTTCTGAACGTTTTTAAAAAAATTTCACAGTTTTGAAATTTTCTGCACTTTTTAGTGTTCAATTTCAGTCAAACTAAAACTATGACAACGTTTCGATTTGTGTTTTTCATCATCCTTTAAAATTAGAGAGCATTTGGAGGTAATTTGCATGGTGAATTTTTTTGTAGAAGTTTTATATATAACTCTTTCATTTTGAGGGCTATATATTATGGCTTTTAATGTCATCTTTCTTATCATCACAATTGAGGTTTTATGTGTTGCATAAATTTTATTTTCATTAATTTGCAGGTTGATGGACTAATTTGTTTGACATTTAGAAATGTTTTAAGCTTTAGGCTTGCTCATTACGTTAATGAATTTTCATGTTTTTTATTTTCATTAACGAAAATCACTTAAGCCATGAAAATTCAACTTGCACAAATTATTTTCGAAGCTGTTTCCATTTCACTTTGAGACAATATCTGTCACTTTGGCCTGTGTAATTACAATTTCGATGTTCTGACACATTTTTAGTAAAGACGTGAATTATTTTAAGTTTTGTATCAGATGTAGCTACAATATTTATCAAGTTGGTTGTAGTACTTATTCAATGTTGTTCCCCTAATTTGATGGTTCATGGTTCATCTGTGCAATTCAACGATCGACATAGAGACTTATTGGAGTTGGGTTTTAGGTGCTTATACTGCATATTAAAGTTGGGTTTTAGTCTTAGCCAGTAACAAAGTATGAGCCATGTAGACATTTCAAATTTGATACATTGATGTATTTATACTTGGAACAACCACTGTATGACTCATTTACTTTTAGCAAATTCTTTATATATAATCCATTTATGGTTTACTTTTAGTTCAAATATATGGTTGTATAACTTAAAAAAATTTGTTGCAGTTGCACTTAGTTTTTGTTTCAATGATGTTATAGTCCCTTTTTAGAGTTTCATTCAAGTATATATTTTAACGTAACCAGTTCAATTTGCCCCATGTATCACACGGGTACAAACACTAGTTTTGTTTAAAAGATGCATAATGTTTTGGAAAGACAACATCAGAGAAAGAGATGTGGCATTTATTGCAGCAAATTCTATCTGTCCAATATCCACAAAAGTCCCGTGATTGAGAGTAATCGAGGAACACGTACATTATTGATTGCACGGGAATGTCACTTATTCAATAATAATGGTTCAGGCTTTGTAATTGTAATGAGAAAGAAAAATAAAGGAAAGGAAACTACAATAGAAAAAAACAAAAGACGGAACAATGCGTAGGAAAAAAATGACAGAAAAACTGATAAAAATAAAAATAAAGGAAAAGATTAGATTTTATATATTACTCAAATTAGAGAAAGTAAAAAAAATGTTTTCTTTAACTGAATGAAAATACGAAAAGTAAACTAAATAAGTAATATATTTCTTTTTTTGATACCAATATATATTTCTTTACTCTTGATAAAATGAAAAGAACAAATGAATCCCACTAAATTAGAGGAACAAAGAGGCGATTAAAATTAAAAAATGAATTTTCTTCTCGATGTTTATATTTTCTCATCACTTTTGGAGATTTTTTTTTTAATAAGCCTCACATCAATTGGGTTGTCTTTAATTTTTTGTCCATAACAATTACACACTTATTTTTTCTCCGTCTAACTTGTCTAAAGGGCATTCTGTTTGAAATCATTGAGATAAGAAGCATCTATATATACTCAAGAATTTCTCTGTTTGGTAACTCTTACCTTTTTACAGTCAAAATTTGTTTATTATGTTGATAGTTTAAAAATCTGGTTTAGATTGTTATTAAGCTCTCTAGTGATTAGTCGCAACGAGAATGGATAGTAATTCTTAATAAATTTTTATTTTGTAACTTCCAGTGATAAAAATATGAAAAAATAGGAAGATCAAGTTTGTTTACATGAAAATAAAGATAAGAAAAAATAAATTTACAGTAATTTAAAATATTTATGAAAAATAAAATTTTTATTAAATAAAAACTAATTTTAAATACGAATTTTACAAAATATATTTTTATTTTTATTTCATATCTTGTAAATAAAGTTAATTATTTTGACTTTATTTTAAATCATTATTTTTGACATAAATTCATTTTTCGATATAATCTATTATATATTTAAGAAAACAAATTTAACTACAGTTACTTACATTACGTGCCAAAAGCTCATTCACAGGTTAAAAAAAATTTGTGTCATTTTTCAGCTCTCAACATGTTTTCTTATTTCAATTACTCATCTATTTATTATTTATTTAAAAAAATTAATTATACTAATTTTTATTATCCATATTATGTCATGTGTCAATATCTCTATTTATAAGAAACTTAACTATATTAAAAATAAGTGTTAAAAATTCATTTTTCCATAAAAACATTTTTCAAACCAAAAACTCAACTGTCCTTCAAAAACTTAACATCATTGTATGTTGTGTTTTTGTTTGGCACATTTGACGGGTACGAATTCTCTATTACTCTATTAGTATCAAACAAAAGCCCACAACCACGAGTGTGCACACGGTTCCACGAAGTTTTATTCGCGCCAAATTTGAGTCTTACGATCGTACTAAACTTTTTATTTTACTAGGAAAAAGAAAACAAAAAATGACCTCATATTTCAAGGCATGAAATGGCGGGAACTGCAATAAATGACCTGCGCAAAAGGACAACACCGTTAGTCTTAGTGAAGGTCGCCATGGCGGGAATTGATCAGTGCGTTATTCTTTTAGGTTGCCATCTTGCTATTTTCAATTTCACCCAAAAAACTAAAATAAAAAATCTTGCTATTTTCAATATTTTTTTTTTGGTACACGTTATTTTTTACCAAAATAAGCTTACTTTATTTCATTACTACTAATAACTGCAGTACAATCCGTAACATAATCAAAACTATAACTACAAGGCTTTGATATAGCCACTCTTACAAGAGCATGAGTAACTGTATTCATTTGTCACTTTACAAAATTAATTGAACAATTTTGTCTCTCCCTAAAAGCTGCTTTATAAGCAAGAACAATGAAATCAAATTAGGAAACATATATCTTCAAAATTATCGTTGACAATATCCACTACGATTTTAGCGTCAAGCTAAAAAATGATATGTTTCAAACCCAACTCCTGTGTCCAATGTAAAGCAACCAGCAGAGCCATAGTCTCACCTTCTTTAACCAATAAACATAGTTGAAACCAAGCAGATATACCTTTCAAAAAAATGTCAGACTCATTTCTAAGACACAAACCAAAACTAGTCAGGTTACGGTATAAAAAAAGCCGCATCAACATTATATTTAAGAAAACTTTGGGGCGGTTTAACCCAACAAGCAGTAGGACAACCCATAGTAGAACTAACAGTAGGTTGATCCTGTTTATAATTATTAGCCCCCTCCTAGGATTGGAAAAATTTCTTGGCCCGACCCCGAAACATAACATCTGCAATAGTTTCCACTTTGTTATTCCACACTTTTTCATTTTTTCTAGTCCATAAACTCCATATTCATTGCAACATTGGACCTAACATTCCTTTCGGCCTGCAAGAACAATTTGAAAATTAATTGGCTCACCGAATCGCAGCTCCAAAGTAGCGGCTCAATGTCATGCCATAAATCCAATAATTTCCAGCAATGCATAATTCCTGGACAGTCAAAAAAATAGTGCCGAGCATTTTCGAAAGGGTGATCACACATAGCGCATGAAGATGGACAATTAACGCCCTTTGAATGTAATCTTACCCTTGTTGGCAAACAATCACGACACAACCTCCAAACAAAGTGATTAATTTTTTGTGGTACATGCGTTCAAATTAAATTTCAATCTCCATGAATTTTCAAATGATCCGTTTGCACGAAATATATTAATTTAATCATTTACTATATTTTTGGGTACATGTTATCTAGTACTTAATTAATCATTTTATATATATACATATGGACCCACTTGTGTCCATCTAAAGAAAAAGAGGAGGTGTCCTTTTGTTGATTTGTCAGAATTGGAAAATCAACAAAATAAATTGAAAAATATTTGTCCATGTAGTAAGTAGAAAAATTTAAAGAATGAAATTGGTGCATATATGTTTTTATTTTGTGAACCGTGCAAACACGTATTAGAGAGGAATTTGATGTTTCCGTTTTCTATACATAGTGGTACGTAGGAAAGACTTAGAATGAGAGCTCTCGAAAAAATAGGAGTGTTTAATTGTTGTGTAAAATATTTGTGTTTTTTCCTTGTAACCATTAAGTGGAGTGGGGTACTTGAGTCGGTAGAGTGATATACTTTGGGATGAGTTTTTTAAGTTTGTGCCAGAAAACTTGTTGTATTGTGGATTGAGTTATAATACGGATTGTAATATTATATTTGTGATAATAAAATAATTTTTTGGTATTCTGTAGTTGTAGGCAAGAGTTGCCAAATCATTTAACTCCTTGTGTATTTTATTATTATTTTTTTGTGTGGAGATTCTCTAGGTATAAGAGGTCCCTGGGGTGTTTGTGTTAATCATATGTGTATTTTTCTCAATATAGATACATATATTTATTTAATAATTTTAAATATTTTATCCTGTAAATATTTTGTTTTTCTTTTAAAGTTTAAAAATACAATACAGCAACAGCACCTGATATATTATATTCTTTAGCAACCGGCTTGGTTGGTCACAATTGTTGAGAAAAAAAAATGTGAAGAGAATTGCCGCCAAAGATGTTGTGAGTTTGGCGCCTAAAACGAAGAGAGTAGGCAGTGACGTCTGAGGCATCACTTTACCATCAAAATATCTGCTCTGCTTATTGTCACAGCTTAAAACTGATGATGGGACAGGACAACAAAATCCTATTACATTTTTTGTTTCTTTAATGTCATTATTTATTTACTTATTTATTTAGCTATTACATATTCTTGTCGTTTTACAACCACCCCGAGGTAATGTTCGAAAGAGAGTGGTTTCTTTATTGTTGATAATGTAAAGGAAAGTGGTTTTCGAAATTGAACTCAACGCTCAGGGCCATCAAGGAATCGCTGTACATGAGAATGGATCTTCTTCTGCGTATTTGCCAGACTCGTGGGATATTTGGCATCGTAAACGAGGACATATTAATTATGCGTATGTTAAAAAGTTGCAATGTATTGCCGTGATTTTTTTTATAATAAATAAATGTTAGTTGTTAGTAAGTTATGTTAGTAGTTAAGATTTGAACCCTGGACCTCTTTTGTCCAACTCTTTCAAATGTCTCAGCTCAACCACTTGAGCTACACTTTGGGGACTTATCGTGATTTCTTTAAGGGATAAACAACTTAGTAAATGCGATGTATGTGTAGAATCTAAATCAATCAAAAAAACGTCCCCCCTATACAACTAACTTGCTTAGTTTAATTCATACCGACCTAGGAGATTTAAAACAAACTATAACAAGGGGCGGTAAAAAATATTATGTGACTTTTATCGATGATTTTTTGAGATACACTAAGGTTTTTTTATTAAGGTATAAAGATGAAGCGTTTGATATGTTTCTTTTTTAGAAAGTCAAGGTTGAAGATTAATTATATAAGAAAATAAAAAGATTTATTTCCGATAGGAATGGTGAATATTTATTGTTTAATGATTTTTTATGAAAAAGAAAGCATTATACACGAAATTACTCCCTTTTATTCACCTGAATCAAACGACGTGATTAAAAGGTAAAATAGAACTGTTCAAAGAAATGATGAATGCAATGTTGAATAGCTTCTCTGCACTGAACAATCTTTAGGGCGAAGCGATATTAACTGCGTGTTTTTTACTAAATAGAACTCCTTAAAGGACTACCAGTAAAACACTAATGGAAAAGTGATCAGCCTAACTTAAAATACTTAAAAGTGTGGGTGTGTCTAGTTAAGATAATGTTGCATGAACCTAAGAGAAGGAAAATTGGTTCTAATACTTCTGATTGTATGTTTATAGGATATGTCATACATAACATTGCCTCTAGGTTTCTCGTAGTAAAGAGTGATGTACTTGATTGCAACACAATTGTGAAAACAAAGAATGCTGAATTTTTCAAGAACATATTTCATTCGAAATATGAAAGTATATGTAACGACCCGTTTCCGGACCGCTACGAAACTAGAACTAAACCTAAATGCGACACATTTTTAAAATGGTACTCTTGTGTCCTTCCGAAAAAATGCGGTAAATTTAATTTTTTTTTAAAAAAACATTTGGTGCCCGCAAAGTACACACAGAGTACTTACAGCGTTTCGAAGCATGATACAAACTAGGACACAAGCTACGTACTGGAAATACATACACGCATAAATATATACAATCAGCATACACAGTACGTACAAAATAAACAGAGTAGTAATGTAAGAGAAAATACACCTAAGATATGAATACCCTCGAGAGAGTGTTCATACCCTGGGGGTACTCCCGACAGACACCCACACAGGGGGCTGCTCCAAAAGTAGAACCACTAGTCTACCCTGCATCAGCAAAACATCATTAGCCCGACTGGTTACCCATAACCTGTACACAAAAACATATACTACAGTCCTCCCAAAAAGAAATATAACAGCAGTCAGACAACACAGTACTACAGGTAACTATCCAGATCCTCAGATGGATCCTCCTCCTCCTCGTCATTCATCGGGTCTTCGCCTGTTAAGTCGATAACAGGTGCCGCCACAGGCACAACCTCTGGCACATCTCCGGGAATATACTCTCCAGCAATCACATCCTCGCCAGATCTAGCTCCTAGACAATCCATCTCTCCGTACACCACGCAAACAGGAGGTGGATCCACTGGTGGGGTGGGGGTCCTAACAACAGAAGGAGAACCCGGTCCCATCGAGAACTACGAGCAGGGCCCTCGAGGTAGACGCTCCTGCAGATCCTCGACCAATCACACTCTTACGAGCGGTCCATCTCACTCTCGGTCCTCGACCACACCCTCGTGACAAAGTCCTGGAAACAGTAGATCTAGGAATCTCAAGCGGTCCCTCTGGAGACGAAGAAGAGGCCGGCATAGCCCTCTCACACTGGATAGTCCTCCAAGCATCAACCACCTGCATAGTCCGTATAGGGAAACTCACTGTACGTCGCGACACCTCCTGCCTCACAGAAACATTGTCCTCTCTGAAAGTCTGTACAATATCCCCGGTATATACAACACGGCGAGAGATGGGGTCAAACTCCATCGCCGCGGGCTGCTCGATATCAGGGAAATCAAAGATGATCTCCTGCGACGTCCGCATCGCCAGAATCAGTACGCTCTTCGCCATCACCTGGGTAGCCATCATGAATTGAAGGTACCACGGGAAAGGGTCAACTTCTCAACGAATCAAGATATAACAATTCCTAAAGCAATAAGCAAACAACATTGTATACAGTTCATAAGGCTCAACCCAAAACTCTCGCTCAAGACTCGGCTCACGACTCATTTTCTCTCGACTCGTCAATTTTTCCGGAAAGCAGACGCCGCACTATCCACTGAATACCAGCCGTAGCTTTGGATCTTCGTTCTCCCTAGGACATTCAGCTTCAGTTCCTTAACACTGCGACGCCTAGCTAATCCACCATGAACGAAGGGGACCTAACACCCTCAGTTGTCCGGCTCACAGCTCAAAAACGTCTCGACGACTCGACTAAGCTCTCAGACTCGATGAACAATTCGCCGCATACGAAATTCAAAGAGCAATTCGCATAATTATTCGACCGCATATCAAATAATTTATAGCAAGCTTATTACAGTGAAACGCAATTCAACAAACGTAAGCAGCATAAGAAGTTCACATTGTGACACACAATTCAATACATAAGCAATTCACGGCAGTTATTCAATCACATATTAAATAAATGCATAACTCAACAACATCGTCATTCACATCATGGAATCCATTCCTCTGCAACTCGATGGAGTTGACAGAGAGGTACAACAAGTGTGGGGGGTTGGGGTCAGGAGACCAACCACAATATTTTTCACCCACGAACGACTCGGAATATAGGAGACCGCACGACAATAATCACGAAGGGGTTCAAAAACCCTAACTTCGAACCCGGAGGGTTCTCAGACTTCTTCGTATTCAATAAAAGCAATTAAATAGATGGAAGCCTAAAAATATCTAAAGTTGCCCTTACACAAAAGCATATAAAATATAGTCCTAGAAATGTGTAGAAGTAGCCCTTACCACAAGCTGTCGCTAACGTAGCTCCGAAGTCCTCAGGTCCGCGTCGCTCGGTCTCCCAGATACGATTCCTATCACCACGACAATTTAGTACGCTTCTAAGTAAAACTAAAACTCAGCTCTCACTTAGCCCTTTCCTAACCAAAATTCAACAAGCATTAAAAACAATACTAGCCCTTAGAAAAGAAATAAAATCTTAAACTACAAGGTTTTCTTGTATTACAAGTAACACAAAAAATAACTCCTTTTCATAAGTTCAAAACTTTATCACAAAATCTACAAGCATTTAATCAAGTTTAACAACCAAATTTTTTCTAAAAACCCTCCTAAGCCTCACGGCCTCTACTCCCTTTTTCTCCCAAAAATATTTGCTAAAACTCTTTTTCATCATTACAAGCATTTTCAAATCAAGACATCAAGCAACATAATTCATAGTTAAAACACATACAAAAATATGTTTCCAAATCCTTTTCCAATCAAATAGCTAGTGTCATTTTCAATCTTTCCAATCAAATCTTACATGTTAATCTATCATTTAAGAATCCATTTTGCACCAAAGCATAAACTAACACCTAATTTAATTCATGCAAATCTATCTCAAAAACCTTAAAATTAACCAAGACATTTAATTAAACACTTGAACACAAGATTATGCATCATAACCCAATTTTTCTATAGTTCAAGAATAGGAAAAATTTCAAAAATGACAAGTTTAAGCATACAATTCAAAACTAACCTTTCAACAAACATCAAGCAACTTTAACTAACCCAATTAAATAACAAATTACATAATTGAACCACTCGCACCCACTTTTCCCCAAATTCAAGAAGGAACATAAACCCTAGAAATCAAGTTTCACATGCTCATCGAAAATTATAGCCCAATCAAACATCATACAACTTCCAATAACACATATAAACCATCAATTAGTTGATTCAAGTAGGATCACATTATTTTTCCCTTTCTAACACCTAGGGTTTTCGCCCTAGAGCATCAAAGGAAGGGTTGAAGATGTTTCATCTCCCATTAATCATCACCAACCACTAAACAACAACAATCAAGCAAGTAATCAAGACTTGAAATAAGCAAAATCAGAACAATCAAAATGGGGAGGGGGTGGCGCTATTTTTAGGGCTGTTTTGGGGGAGGAAAATTTGATTTTTCTTCTCATTCAAATGGTTGGAAATATAGATAATGAAATAGAGAAGGAAACCTAGCAAGAAAACTAAGTTTGGAAGCCAAAATCTCAAGAACAAAAACAAGGGAGGGGGCGCGATTTTGGGGCTGTTCAAGGAGAAGGAAAACAGAATTTTCTCCTTACTTGATGATGAAGAAGATGAGAAACTAGAGGTAGATGAAGCTCATGAACCAAGTTGATGAAGGTTGGAAGCTTAAAATCTCAAAGGAATGGAAGGTATGAACCATGGAACCTTGGAACCCTTTTCTTACTCAAGAAGAAAAAGAAGAAGGTGATATATGAGAGAGTGAGGGAGGGTCACGATGGGGGGCTGCATATAGCCCTTCCTTCCATTTATTTTACTTAAAAATAATAATAAACATAGTTAGTATAAAATAGTTTAGTAAAAAGGGGTTTTTCAAATTAATCACACGCATAATGACACCTAGCAATAAAGTAAAGATGCTAATCCCATCAACTAATCCATCCCATCTAATCTTACACCTCTCATGATTACCCACTAATCCTAGAGTCTAGGGGTTGTTAAAACACGACGTCGAAAAACCCGCGTTACCGATAAACTCGCGAAAATTAATTTAACGAGAAATTAATTCATCGCGTGATAATATTTAATTATAAATAACAAAAATCATGTCAAGCACTCAAAAATAGTCTCAACAAGTTACGTTTCGATTTTCATCGAAATCGGAGTTCGTTTAGAATTTTATCTGCGGCAAAACTAGCCGGCGATTCGAAACGCGACGAAACTTCGTTAAAATTTTTCGACGATATTCAAACCACGAATTAATATAAGAATATTAATTCTGAATTATATTTGGCTCTTGATTTATTTAAATCACTTATTTAAAGAACAAGCAACTGCTTATTATAGCATAAATACGACAGTTAATACTATAATAGCGCTAATAATCGTATCGAAAAAAATACGGGTGTTACAATACTCCCCCTCTAAAAATAGTTTCGTCCTTGAAACTACAGGTGAGATACGTACCGCGAAAAAGTTCTGGATACTGGTTCTTCATCTTCTCTTCCAACTCCCACGTTGTATCTCCAGTCTTCTGGTCTCATACAACATTGACCAGTTGAATCTCCTTGTTCGTTAACTGCTTAGTCTTTCGGTCTACAATCTTTGCAGGTGACGCTTCAAAAGATATGTCATCCTTCAGTTGAATCATATTCGGTCCGATAACATGAGAAGGGTCGGAAACATATTTCCGCAACTGCGAGACGTGAAAGACGTCATGGATGTTTGACAAGAAAGGTGGCAAAGCAATCTGATATGCCACTGGACCAATACGACGAAGAATCTGGTAAGGTCCAATGAACTTAGGAGTAAGTTTCTTGGATTTGATCGCTCGACCAACTCCAGTAGTAGGGGTAACTCGGAGAAATGCATGCTCTCCCTCTTCAAACTCTAGCGGTCGGCGACCCTGGTCTGCATAACTCTTCTGTCAACTCTGAGACGTCCGCATTCTATCTCTGATCAGTCGGATCTTCTCGGTAGTCTGCTGAATCATGTCTGGTCCCACGATAGAACTCTCACCATTCTGGTACCAACAAAGAGGCGTCTGACACTTACGTCCATACAACGCTTCATGCGGTGCCATACCGATACTCGCGTGGAAACTGTTGTTGTAGGTGAACTCCACTAGCAGTAAGATATCGTCCCAAAACTTTCTCTGTGATCCAATGTGCATGCTCGTAATAAATTTTCTAGTGATTAAATCGTTCTCTCGGTCTGACCGTCGGTCTGAGGGTGATATGCTGAGCTAAGTTTGAGTTTGGTTCCCATTGCTTCTTGTAGTTCCCTCCAAAAGTGAGATGTGAACTTCGGGTCTCGATCGGAAACGATAGAAGAAGGTACACCATGTAGACGCACAACCTCTGCGATGTAGATCTCTGTCAGCTTCTCTACGTTGTATGTCGATCTCACTGGCAAGAAATGTGCCGATTTAGTCAATCGGTCGACGATCACCCAAATCGAGTCATGCCTCTTCTGCGTTCTCGGCAATCCCACGACGAAATCCATAGAAATGCTATCCCACTTCCACACTGGTACGTCGAGCGGTTGTAGCATCCCTGCTGGTCGCTGATGTTCTACCTTCGCTTTCTGACAAGTTAGACAGGAAGCCACAAACTCCGCCACTTGCTTCTTCATTCCAGGCCACCAAAAATGCTTCTTCAAGTCCTGATACATCTTCGTAACTCCCGGATGAATACTCAAACCACTCTTGTGTGCCTCGTCAAGAATCAACTTCCTCAGCTCAGCTACGTTGGGTACACAAACACATCCATCGCATCTCAAGATGTTGTCTACTCCAACCTTGAACTCTGTTGCTTTTCCTCGCGCTATTAGCTCAACCTTCTCTTGAAGTAGCTTGTCATGAGCCTGTTGTTCCTTAATCTCCTCCAATAATCCGCTAGAAATGGTGAGCATTCCAAACTTCAGCTTTCCTGGTGACACTTCCACGCTCAACTTCAAGTCTCGAAACTTCTCTAGCATCTCCAACTCCTTGATCATCATTGCTGAAACTAAAACGCTCTTCCTGCTTAGTACATCAGCTACCACGTTCGCCTTCCCTGGATGGTATTCCAAAGTAAAGTCGTAGTCCTTCAGAAATTATGTCCATCTTCGCTGTCGCATGTTGAGCTCCTTCTGATCGAATAAGTACCTCAAGCTCTTGTGGTCGCTGTACACAGTGAATGTTCTCCCATAGAGGTAGTGCCTCCAAATCTTTAGTGCAAAAACCACTGCAGCAAACTCCAAATCGTGCGTAGGGTAATTCTTCTCGTGAATCTTGAGCTGTCTCAAAGCATAAGCCACAACTTTCCGATGTTGCATCAGCACGCATCATAATCCTTGGTGTGACGCATCGCAATAAACCTCGTAAGGTTCTTCTGATTGGGGCAGAATCAACACAGGTGCTGTTGTCAAAAGCTCCTTCAGTCTCCTAAAACTGGATTCACACTCTTCAGTCCAAGAAAACGGTTGATCCTTCCTTGTAAGTCATGTGAGTGGTGCTATAATCTTCGAAAAACCTTCGATAAATCTTTGATAATAGCCTGCTAATCCAACAAAACTTCTGATATCTGTCACAGTCTTCGGCTGTTCCCATGCTAACACAGCTTCAATCTTAGCTGGATCCACAGCTATTCCATTTCTAGTTATCACATGTCCGAGAAAGTTCACCTCTTCTAGCCAAAATTCACACTTAGAAAGGTTAGCATAAAGCTGTTTCTCTCGGAGTATTTACAGTACTCGACGTAGATGCTCTTCGTGCTCCTCTCTACTCCTCGAGTAAACCAAAATGTCGTCGATGAACACTCCCACAAACTGATCCAAGAATGGGTGAAAGATCCTGTTCATGTAGTCCATAAACACTGCTAGTGCATTCGTCACTCCAAATGGCATCACTAAGTACTCGTAGTGACCATACCTTGTCCTGAAAGCTGTCTTGGGAATATCCTCTTCCTTCACTCGAATCTGATGATAACCTGACTTCAAGTCAATCTTGGAAAATATTGCAGCTCCTCGTAGTTGGTCCATCAAATCATCGATACGCGGTAACGGAACATTCTTCAACTCGAGCTCTTGAGAAACTTCTGAACTAGCTAAGTACATATATTCCTGAGTTCCCTCTTTCAATGAAACACCAATGTGATTAGCAGATAGGTAGTTAGAAATTCCGAGGTCGGGAAAAACCACGGTTTGGGATATTCGCTCTCCCTAAGACTTTCAACTCCAGTTCCTTAATGCTGTGACGCCTAGCTAAACCACCATGAACGAAGGGGACCTAGCACCCTCAGTTGTCCGGCTCACATCTAAAAAACGTCTCAACGACTCGACTAAGCTCTCAGACTCGATGAACAATTCGCCGCATACGAAATTCAAAGAGCAATTCGCATAATTATTCGACCGCATATCAAATAATTTATAGCAAGCTTATTACAGTGAAACGCAATTCAACAAACGTAAGCAACATAAGAAGTTCACATTGTGACACACAATTCAATACATAAGCAATTCACGGCAGTTATTCAATCACATATTAAATAAATGCATAACTCAACAACATCGTCATTCACATCATGGAATCCATCCCTCTGCAACTCGATGGAGTTGACAGAGAGGTACAACAAGTGTGGGGGGTTGGGGTTAGGAGACCAACCACAATATTTTTCACCCACGAACGACTCGGAATATAGGAGACCGCACGACAATAATCACGAAGGGGTTCAAAAACCCTAACTTCGAACCCGGAGGGTTCTCAGACTTCTTCGTATTCAATAAAAGCAATTAAATAGATGGAAGCCTAAAAATATCTAAAGTTGCCCTTACACAAAAGCATATAAAATATAGTCCTAGAAATGTGTAGAAGTAGCCCTTACCACAAGCTGTCGCTAACGTAGCTCCGAAGTCCTCAGGTCCGCGTCGCTCGGTCTCCGGTATTACGATTCCTATCACCACGACAATTTAGTACGCTTCTAAGTAAAACTAAAACTCAGCTCTCACTTAGCCCTTTCCTAACCAAAATTCAACAAGCATTAAAAACAATACTAGCCCTTAGAAAAGAAATAAAATCTTAAACTACAAGGTTTTCTTGTATTACAAGTAACACAAAAAATAACTCTTTTTCATAAGTTCAAAACTTTATCACAAAATCTACAAGCATTTAATCAAGTTTAACAACCAAATTTTTCTAAAAACCCTCCTAAGCCTCACGGCCTCTACTCCCTTTTTCTCCCAAAAATATTTGCTAAAACTCTTTTTATCATTACAAGCATTTTCAAATCAAGACATCAAGCAACATAATTCATAGTTAAAACACATACAAAAATATGTTTCCAAATCCTTTTCCAATCAAATAGCTAGTGTCATTTTCAATCTTTCCAATCAAATCTTACATGTTAATCTATCATTTAAGAATCCATTTTGCACCAAAGCATAAACTAACACCTAATTTAATTCATGCAAATCTATCTCAAAAACCTTAAAATTAACCAAGACATTTAATTAAACACTTGAACACAAGATTATGCATCATAACCCAATTTTTCTATAGTTCAAGAATAGGAAAAATTTCAAAAATGACAAGTTTAAGCATACAATTCAAAACTAACCTTCCAACAAACATCAAGCAACTTTAACTAACCCAATTAAATAAAAAATTACATAATTGAACCACTCGCACCCACTTTTCCCCAAATTCAAGAAGGAACATAAACCCTAGAAATCAAGTTTCACATGCTCATCGAAAATTATAGCCCAATCAAACATCATACAACTTCCAATAACACATATAAACCATCAATTAGTTGATTCAAGTAGGATCACATTATTTTCCCCTTTCTAACACCTAGGGTTTTCGCCCTAGATCATCAAAGGAAGGGTTGAAGATGTTTCATCTCCCATTAATCATCACCAACCATCAAACAACAACAATCAAGCAAGTAATCAAGCCTTGAAATAAGCAAAATCAGAACAATCAAAATGGGGAGGGGGTGGCGCTGTTTTTAGGGCTGTTTTGGGGGAGGAAAATTTGATTTTTTTTCTCATTCAAATGGTTGGAAATATAGATAATGAAATAGAGAAGGAAACCTAGCAAGAAAACTAAGTTTGGAAGCCAAAATCTCAAGAACAAAAACAAGGGAGGGGGTGCGATTTTGGGGCTGTTCAAGGGGGAGGAAAACAGAATTTTCTCCTTACTTGATGATGAAGAAGATGAGGAACTAGAGGTAGATGAAGCTCATGAACCAAGGTGATGAAGGTTGGAAGCTCAAAATCTCAAAGGAATGGAAGGTATGAACCATGGAACCCTTTTCTTACTCAAGAAGAAAAAGAAGAAGAATAGATATGAGAGAGTGAGGGAGGGTCACGATGGGGGGCTGCATATAGCCCTTCCTTCCATTTATTTTACTTAAAAATAATAATAAACATAGTTAGTATAAAATAGTTTAGTAAAAAGGGATTTTTCAAATTAATCACACACATAATGACACCTAGCAATAAAGTAAAGATGCTAATCCCATCAACTAATCCATCTCATCTAATCTTACACCTCTCATGATTACCCACTAATCCTAGAGTCTAGGGGTTGTTAAAACACGGCGTCGAAAAACCCGCGTTACCGATAAATTCGCGAAAATTAATTTAACGAGAAATTAATTCATTGCGTGATAATATTTAATTATAAATAATAAAAATCATGTCAAACACTCAAAAATAGTCTCAACAAGTTACGTTTCGATTTTCATCGAAATCGGAGTTCGTTTACAATTTTATCTGCGGCGAAACTGCCCAACGATTCGAAACGCGACGAAACTTCGTTAGAATTTTTCGACGATATTCAAACCACGAATTAATGTAAGAATATTAATTATCAATTATATTTGACTCTTGATTTATTTAAATCACTTACTTAGAGAACAAACAACTGCTTATTATAGCATAAATACGATAGTTAATACTATAATAGCGCTAATAATCGTATCGAAAAAAATACGGGTGTTACAGTATATCAAAACAACCATTAGATATTGCTAACGAGGATTTACACAAGGACCTAAGAAGGAGTAAAAGACCAAAAAGAGAGACAGCCTTTGGAAACGATTTCTATATGTATCTAGTTGAAAATGGTCCTAAAACTTCTAAAGCCATTTCTTCTTCTGATTGAAATTTCAGAAACAAATTATTAAAACCCAAATTGGTTCGATTTCAGTAAGCAACATTTGGATTTTAGTAGATTTACCTTCAGGAGAAAAATCTATTGTTGTAAGTGGATTTTCAAAAGAAAATATAATCTCGATGGTTCGATTGAAAAATATAAAGCTAGATTAATAGCTAAAGGGTTTTATCAAAAACAAAATATTGACTATTTTGATATTTTTATTCCGATAACAAGAATTTCGTCAATTTGAGTTTTAATATTGTTGGCTTTTATCTATAAACTTGTGATTCACCAAATGGATGTAAAACTGTTTTTTTGAACGGTGATTTAGAAGAGGAAATCTATATGACTCAACTTGAAGGATGTGTAGTTTCTAGTCAAGAGAATAAGGTGTGTAAACTCCTAAAATCTTTATATGGTTCAAAACAAGCATCAAAACTTAGTCAAA
Organism: Calophaca sinica; assembly: GCA_037113605.1. NCBI lineage: Eukaryota > Viridiplantae > Streptophyta > Magnoliopsida > Fabales > Fabaceae > Calophaca > Calophaca sinica. Next base: position 48,485,022 of record CM073735.1, read on the forward strand.
AAAAAAATCAAAACAATGGCATGAAAAATTTGATCAAATTTTAATCAATGATGGTTTATCCTCTATTGAAGTTGATAAGTGTGTTTACACTAAATTTGTAAACGAAGAACATGTTATTATATGTTTATATGTGGATGACATGCTCATTTTTTGTACTTGTACTGATATTGTGATTAAGATCAAATCTTTTCTTGCATCTAAGTTTGATGTGAAAGACATGGGTGAGACAAGTGTAATGTTGGGAGTTAGAATCATTAGAGAAGGTGATAGAATAATATTATCCTAAAAACATTATGTAGATAAAACCCTTAGGAGATTTGGTCATTTTGACTCCAATCCTTTAAGTACCTTGGGAGTTAGAATCATTAGAGAAGGTGATAGAATAATATTATCCTAGGAACATTATGTAGATAAAACCCTTAGGAGATTTGGTCATTTTGACTCTAATCCTTTAAGTACCCCTTATGATACTAACTCTCACTTAAAGAAGAACAGAGGTGATCCCGTTAATCAGTCTCAGTATGCCAAAGTCATCGGAAGCTTACTGCATTTGATGATTTTTTCTCAACCATCTATAGCATATACAGTGGGTCGATTGAGTAGATATACTCATAATCTGAGTCAGAATCACTTGGAGACACTTGCTAGACTCATGAGATATTTAAAAGGTATCATGAACTATGGTATTGTGTATACTAGATTTCCCGTTGTAATAGAAAGGTACAATGATGCTAACTAGATATCTGATTCAGATGAGACAAAATCCACTAGTTGTTATGTATTCACACTTGGTGGTGGTGCGGTAACTTGGAGAGCAGCCAAACAAACTATAACTGTGAGATCAATTATGAAGTCAGAGTTTGTAGCTTTGGAATTGACTAGTAATGAAACTAAGTGATTAAAAGTTCTCTTGACAAAAATTCATTTGGGAATAAAACTAACTCCATTAGTATCAATACATTGTGATAGCCAATCGACAATAATAAAATCCTCTGGTCAAATAAAGATTTAGTGAAAATATAGGTGTTTGATATCCATCACAATTTTTTTTTGGTACATAAATTAATTTTACTTCTAGATCAAATGAAGATCTAGAAGTAAACTCCATTTTGTGATATAAATCAAGCAAGTATATTTTCACTAAACTCACTTTCGACTCTACTGAAGCCCAAACACAGGACATTTTTATTTGACCGTAGCCCAAAAGCAGCAAGAGTAAAAAAATCAAAAGCCAAAGGAGGGAGATACTCTTTTAGCCGTCGCTTTCATTGAAATCTGGTTGTTAATAGGACACAGTGATAGCATGCAGAGCAATAGGATAGATCCGCCGAATAATGATGCGTTGAATTTGGCTTTATTATTGGAGGACACACAAATTCAGCCTTTTACCCATCCATAGCTGAGTTCAATACATAAACATAGAAAAATAGGGAAAAACAAACAGTACAAAGTAACAGGCAACAAACAACCAAACAGAGAAACGGTTATTTATGACTCAAGATAAGAAAAATCAAATACTTGGATCTTCTACTTTTTTTTTAAATATGATTTCGATCCCTCTAAAATTCAAAAAAATTATTTTTAGTCTTTCAAAAAAATTGAAAGTTTTTATTCCTATAAATTTAAAAATATTTTTTTTAGTTTTTCACTTTGACCCCGTTAGTGCTTAAATATAATTTTAGTTCTTTAAAAATTCTAAAAATTTATTTTTAGTTCCTAAAAAATATTGTCACATAAGCACCACATAATGACATCAAAGTGAGGGACTAACAAAAAAATATTTTCAAATTTAGAAGACTAAAAACTTTTAATTTTTTTTGGGACTAAAAACAAATTTTTCGAATTTTTAAAAGAATAAAATCATATTTAAGTTTTTTTTTACAACAGACTTGGATCTTCTACTTAGTTGTTATTGTTTTTGACTTTTTTCTCATTGAATTTGGACCACCACCAATGTAATTAACGAACACAGCTTATTTTATTTATTATGGGATTAAACAAATGGGTAACCGATTCCGGCAAGAGGACAATGATTCGTGTTAGGATGATGGATAGGTTGTCTTCGTCTCGAACTTTTTATAACATGGGCTACTGTGATCCTAGTTTTACTTTTTTTATGAAAAAATGTTGTCCTCTGTGTTCTACAGTCATGGGCAGCACCTAGGCCTGCACATGCCCCCACTTTCATTATCCACTTCGCTTCCATGTTGGTATTTAGAAAAATGATATTTTGACAAAAAATTTCGACAACCGTACGGATAACACCGTATGTCTGCATATGCAGACTGCATCTTGACATACGTATTTTGATAAAATAGCGATATTTTGAAAATGTATCCTGATGGCAGGATATATATCCTGTTATCAGGATACATATGCTGATAGTAAAAAAAATAAAAATATTATCCGTATATGTATAGATATACGGTCCGTACATGTACGGACATACGATGTCACATACGATTGTCGAATTTTGGTGTCGAAATAACACAACTGTGGTATTTAATAGGTATTGCCAGCATTTCTAACTTAGTTGTTTTACGCACACATACAAAAAATTTCACTAATTTTATTAATATCTTGTCACAATCATTCACTTCTCCCTTTTCTTTATATGTTTCTTTCATACATTTTATTTTGCATTAATGACCTATATTATTTTAACAACGCTGTAAATTAAACATAACGTGCAATATACCAGCGTTACACATACATATTTGTACTGTACAAATATGTGTTCATATAGTACGGATTTTATTTTTTTTTAAAATTTTTTTTTTATCTGGTTAATGAAGTTCACTTATCTGGTTAATGGTTCACATTATCTGGTAAATACCAACCTTGAAACTTAACACATTTCATTTATTTATCTGGTTAACAAAGTTCACTTATCTGGTTAATGGTTCACATTATCTGGTGAATGCTAAACACACGTTCCATTTATTTATCTGGTTAACGAAGTTTATTTATCTGGTCAATGGTTCACATTATCTGGTTAATGACAAAAAAAAATTTAACCAGTTAAAAAAAATATAAAAAAATAAAAAATAATTTTTTTTTGAAAAAAAAATGTTGTCCGTACAATATGGATCGTATATCCGTACAGTACGAACTGTATATTATACATGTGTGTGTCAAAAAATGTGTTCAAAAAACATTTTTCTTATTTTAAAGGCACGTGAGGAAAAAAAAATTCTCCTAGAAACATATATGTTGTCGTTACCCGTGACACTATCAATTAGGGATGACAAAGTGATCCATTTATCCAATCTATCTATAAAAAAATCTATCCAATCCATCCATTACAAACAAAAAAACTAAATGGATTGTATCCAATCCATCCATTTAATTTAATGGATGGTTAGTCATCAATCCACTATTTTTTTAAATCAATTAGATTACCTTAGGAGTGGTAAATGGATGGTAAATAGATAATTTTTTAAATTAATAATAAAATATATTTTTAATCATAAAAAATATTTTTAAACATAAAAAAAAATATTTTAATTAAAAATATTTTCCTCTCTCTCCTTTCTCTCTCTCACGCCCCTATCTTTCTCTCTCCTTCCCCTGTCTCCTCTCTCTCTTATTTTTTTTTCTGTTTATTTTTTATCTGTTTATTCTTCTAACCTAAGAAAGAAAGTACAGAGGAAGCACCTGCGTAACAGATGGAAGAAAAAGCTACATTACGTGAGAGGGTGACTTACTAAACTTTTCTTTTCTTTTTTTTTTTATCGGGTGACTTCCATTTTAGTACTTAATTACTTGTATTATATTCTGAATCTTAATTAGTTGACGTGTTGTCTTCAGCAAACAGAAATAGTAAGTAGAAGATTATGATAAAAAACAGTTATTATCTAAATCATTTTTTAGGTTTCGTAAGTTGAGGTGTATTTTTACTCAAAAAAAATGTTGAGGTCAATTTATGTAACCAAAAAAAAGTTGAGGTTTATTTATTGACGATAATTCTAAATAATAATGAGTTGGAGAGAGGGGGGACGGAGAGAGGGGGAGGGAGAGGGAGGGGAGAGAGAGAGAGGAGGGAGGGAGAGGGGGAAGAGAGAGAGAGAGGGAGAGAGAGTAGGGGAGAGAGAGGAGGGAGAGAGAGAGGAGAGTAAAATATTTTTTTATAATATATTTTTTGTAATTAAAATATTTTTTATGATTTAAAATATATTTTATGATTAAAAAAATTGTGATTAAAAATATTTTTTGTGGATGGATCGGATATCCATCCATAAAAAAGTTGTTAATAAATGGATTGTATGGTTTTTTTTAAATGGATGATGGATGGATAAGATTTTTTTGATAAAATTTTAGTGGATGATAAATAGATAAATGGATTTTTCCAATCCATCCATTAGAATTCATAAGAAAATCCATCCAATCCATCTATTTTGCCACCTCTAGTATCAATAGCTTGATATATTGACACGTACATACTTATATATGTATATTAGTAATTAGATCTAATTCTTAATGATTAGAAATATAAAGTTACATAGTTTTTTAAAGTAATTAATTACACAACTTTTTTAATTAATGACATTATTATTATTATTATTATTATTATTATTATTATTATTCAGACTCGTAGTAGTATAATCCGAGTCGAACCGGATGGACTCATATAAAAAGATAAAACTCTCTCGATACCTTTGTTTTTTTTTTTCCCTTTCACACAACTCGAACTTGGACCTCAAGAATAACATAAATTCGTACCAATCATGTACTATTATTAAATAACTTTCAACACACCTATACACATTCGAGGTATAATACTAATCTTCACTCCTGCCATTTGTAATAATTTAGTAAATCTCTTTTTATAAATTACAATGGTGATTTCAATCTTCATATTCTTGATGAGATTGCAAGTGTATCTATGATTACATTATTTGAACCTTTACAAGGATTCAAAAACATATTTATTTATTTTTTTCCACGGAGGAGGCACAAATGCTTTTGTATCGGTTCTTGCGTTGGAGACTTGGAGCATCCTACATATAGAGGTACCAAAACAATTGGCGTTACGTATGTTTAAAAGCTAAATCCATACAGAAAAGGTGCTAAATGAAAAAGATTTAGATAAAGTGAATGGTGTAAAGTATTGAGATCAAAATTAATGTGTGGTTTCCTTGTAGAAAAATATTATATTAAAAATTGATTATATGTATAATACTTTTTTAAACAAATTAACTTCTGTTTAGTTATGTTGATCACAATCAAATTTAATAAAAACGCGGTTTTTTACTGAGTTATATAAAAGAAATTACTTTTATACGTTAAAATACCAAAAGAAACATTAAATAACTAAAAACCTAAAAAACAGAATATGCTTATGTCCCAAAAATTCTAAAATAATATAAAAGCATCAATAAAAATATTTGACTTTTAGCAAATAATTTAATTTTAATATGAATAAAATACTTTTTTCTAAATTGATTTTATCTTTAGTTATGTTGATTCATAATCAATTTTCATAAAAAATGAATTGTATAAAAGAAATCACTTTTATGCATTAAAACACTAGAAGAGACGAAATACTTGAAGACTTAATCAATTTAGTAAAGAAAGATATTTTATTCCCAAAACTTTGAAAATAATCTAAAAGCCTTAAAAAATTATTTGAATCATAACAAAAAATTTTAATATACAGAAAATAAGTTTAACTTTCATTCAATTATGCTTAATCTTAAGGAAATTTTTATAGTTATAATTTATAAACAATCAGATTTAAACAGGCACTAACTGCATTATTTGGCTTTAATTAAATCTAAATAAATTATTGAATTTCAATTATCTATCTCTCATTTCCTACTAGTTTGACATTTTGCAGAAATGGCATGACGCCGACAACTGCAGGAAAGTAACCTCCAAAGAACATGCAAGTGTGACAAACACAAGTGGTGTGTGTCCGGTTCAAGTGTTCAACTAGTAAATGCTAGAATTATTGTAACTTTGTAAGTAAAACGAAATGTGTTGAAGTCTTGAAGAACTAAATTTGAATAAAGAATGTTGAGATGCCAAAATGATGGAGTACATTAATTATAGCTAATTTTTTTTAAAAAAAATGAAATTAAAAATCTAAAAAATTAAACTATTTAATCCAATCTAGTTGACGAGGAACATTGTTCCGCGGGAAAGAGACGGTGTGTCGGGGAACTCTGTTTTAGAAGATTCTTGGAAAAGTGAGTTCCACTTCCATGACAGAATAGAATCTATCACCGTTTTGACCAACTCACTTCTTTCTTCCATCACCATGTCTCTCCACCACCGTCATTCACAAAAAAAAAATAATCATAGTAATGACAACAATTGTTTCAGAAAAACACAGCAATGACATGGCCACCAAGAATATAATTATTGAATCTTAACCACGCTTGCTCATCAAATTACAATTGTTTATTTTAGTTTTTAATGAGCATCACAACTAGATCGAGATTTAAGGAAATAATAATAATATTAAAAGCCGTGCCAAATAGTGAAAAGCCCAGAGACCAGGGCTGCATTCCACTCGATCTCTTCATCTCTTGCATGTGGGAGTCAGAGTGTAATAGTATGCCTCCCAATTTACAATACTATAATACATGCATTCATGTATTTATAGCGAATACGCTTTCACAAAATTAAGTGCAGCTATCGGAGGCAAAATGAGAGAGGATGCATATAATGTTAGGCAGCAGGTCATGAATGAATGTGAAGTTCACTGAATAAATGACCACATCACATGCATTTATTGAGTAGACAATACCTGAAGCAATCTTGTCTTCTCTGTAACGGAATGACATTACTGTAATCATGTACATCTGCATAGATTGATACTATTCATCTACGGTCACTGAGCACATTGAATTTGTTCAAAATTAGTACAAGAAAATAGTATGAGCTGAACAACAATGTGATTAATAAAGAGTGCCAATGTCACATGATCGGAGAGTAAGAGAAGAAGAAAATAAATCACAAAATGGAAGACAAGGCATGTAGTTAGAATTTAAATGACTTTTTATTAACTTCAGGCAAAATAATATAACTTTTTTTGTCCAGGTAGAGCAGTGCAATTGAGTTGCCAATACAGTACCAGATCAGCGTTTTCTGTCTCACGTGTTTCATGGAAAAAATAAATGGTTTACATAAGATTAGAATGAATTGATCAATGCTGAACAATATACAATTTTGAGCAATGAAATTTACGTAAATACACAATGCTATAGCCCAGAGGAAACCATTTTGAGAGGTTTTTACTGGGAATATAAATACATAAGGAAACTGAGTAGCCACTAAAATACACAAGGAATATGTAATATGTGCAAAAATAATAAATAATAAATGCAGCAACATAACTGGCAAATCATTGCAAAACAGGGAAAGAAAATCGAGAATCAGTATTCACATCGACGGGAAGTTGCAGAGAAGGTTGATGATGGTTCTTGCTCTTCTCCAAAGATATCTGCTTGGCAATGCAGGGAAAAATAATCGGTTTCACATATCAAGTTTTAACTGAGTAGGGTACGAAGTGTAGGAACATATGACTAAAAACTCATACATGATACAAACAAGTTTATATCAATATAAAAGAAATAAATGATGGTCAAAACTTCCATCAGAAGTTCTAAATGAAGATGATGGCACTTGCACTGTTCTAACATCTTATCAAACATCTTACCTATAAAACATATAACCACCAACAGCTTGGAATTACAGGGAACCATGGCACAGATGTTAATGCTATAGATGATAAATCATAGGCACACAGAATAAATACATATTTATCAGCATCCACCCAATTGCTAATAGAAACCTAATATTTATCTACTTTAGAATTAAGAAGTTACAAAACTTCAACATTGGAACAGTAATCTAGAACTCAAACAAAAAAACCTGAGTGCACCTATTATTCCGTACTATTGTTAACTAGAATTTCAAATAACTACACAGATTTAATTGAAGGCTAAAATGCAAGAGACCCCTCCATCTATAGGTCAGATTCAGCAACAGACCTGCGGTTCAAACTCAACAACTCGACTCTCCAAATTTACCGCATCATGTAACATAGTGTAAAGTTAGTCTATTGTGCATGTGCAGAAAAACTAATATGGGGAGTCACTATGTACGGTTTGGCAAGTTGGAGTTGAGTCATTAAGTTTTGAACCACAAGGGGTTTTTCTGAAATTGACCTACAGTTGAAGGGGTTATCTAGTGTTTTAGCCAGCCTTAATTCAATGTGGCTTTAGCACTTAGATTGATCCAATGAAAACTGCAAGCCTTTGCGCTAGTGGTCAGATACCCAGCGATCAGGCAGGAGTCTGAACACATCTCAGGTTCAGACCCACCTAATAAGACCATTTCAGGTGCTCCTAAAGTAAAAAGGGTAGAGTTACACTTATTTTAAAATAATGGCTAATTGAAAAGGAAAAAAAAAAAACTTAAAAGAGTCGTGGGCTAAAACTCTATTTTGAGGCATAGTTTAGTAGCAAATACCAAATAGATTATGGTCAGAATACAGGGAAGGAGCTGTTTATGACTTGAGGTATATGACGCATTAACTTACCAAGAGAAGATCCTCATCAGTACCAAAAGCCTTGCGAGCTTCTTCTAAAGACTTTGAAGAGATCCTCTTATGTTTCCTGCAGAATTTTCAGGGAACTTCGAATTTATGATTTTATAAAGATGACCAGTTAACTCCTATTGTATGACCAAAATCAGAAAAAGAATTAGGAAATATTTTATCCACTCAAACGATACGCAGATGTTTGACATATTCCAGCAAATTGTTTCGGGAAAGTAAAAAAAAAATGTCCATTGTCCTGTGACTTGTTATTCTTTGATATATCAGCAAATTCAATCATGGTAAAAAGGAAATCTAGCTATTATGAATGCACCCAGTAAGCTAGTGGCAGCTAGAACCAAAGGAATGGAAACACAATTTTAAGAATATTTACATGGATGGTTTTTGTAATCTAAGGCATGTAAAAATGTATATCTGCACGATAGAAGCACAGTTTGTATGCCAATGCTACTAGACTGATCTGGCAGGTTATGTTATCAAATGTATGTTTGGCAATCTATTGAGCCATAGCTTTTGGCAATCCTAATGATATTCAGTGTCTCCCATGGATCCAAGTGTTAAGCATCTTGGCAAAAGAGAATTATTCTCATCTCCAAGTAGATATCAAATATAAGTAGGAAAGCTAAATTACCTAACTATAACCAGACTAAACATTTCTTTTGTTGTCAATGTGGTAAGCCAATTCCTTAATTCTCCTCGAGATGACCATTTGAATAAAGTTGTCGGAATTTTGAGATTTACTAAAGGATCGCCAAGAGAAGGATTATTGTAAAAAAAACAAAGGCCATAAAGATGTTGTCTATACACTGATGCAGATTGGGATGGATCTCCTTGTAATAGGAGATCCACCCAAGAATATTGCGTTCTCTTTGGAGGAAATCTCATTTCATGGAAATGCAAGAAACAAAATGTAGTTGCAAAGTCAAGCGCTGATGCAGAATACTTAGCTATGACTCACTCTCACTACATGCAAACTCATATGGCTGTAAAACTGATAAAAGTTAAAATTTTGTGAGATTGGAACTATGAAACTAATTTGTGATAATAAGGCATCTTTTCGTATTGCGTCCAACCTAGTTTTCCATGAACGAACGAAACATATAGAGATTGATTGTCATTTCACTTGTGAGAATTATGGGGAAATTAGCACATCCTTTATTAACTCAAATGATCAATTGGTGATTTGCTCAACAAAAGCTCTTTGGGGACCAGGAATTTTTTATGTATGCAGCAAGCTGGGTGCTTTTGATCTCTATGATCTAGCTTGAGAGGGAGTGTTGGAAGTTGAATATCTTAATTATTATACCACTTTCTAAGTAGCATTAAAATTCATTGCATCATAGGATTCACTGTATCTTAGGAAATTGAGTTAACTTAATTACTCTTCTTGAAAATCGTATTTGTATATCAATATCATTTTACTGAGTGTGTGTTCTCACTCAAGCATACTCAGAAATTATCATCGAATATTTTCACTCAAAAGTGATTTTGATAATAAGGATAAAATATTATTGTGCAAAATTTTTAATAGAATACAAGATATCATCCAATTAATAGAATGAGGGAAAAGAGGATACTTGGAGCTGGCGGGATCTCTAATCTCAAACATATCTTCTTCAGCATCAAAGCCACATATCAACACATAGTGACCTGTCAATAGAATTTTTTCACTCAGTAATTGACTTTATCAATTGAATAATTTCAAAATGAATAATACTTATATCCTTTTCAATTTTAGACTCTTGTTACCCAAAAGTCACATTGAAATCCGACTAATCCAAATCGAGCCAAGTAGACCCAATTAAGAGAAAAAGCTCTCCTAACGTCTATTTTTTTCCATTTACAAGACTCAAATCCGAGACCTTATTTAAGGGTAACCAAGATCCTTGTCCTTCAAGTCAAGGCTGTTTCACGTAAGTCAATGAATTTTCCAGGTTTGAAGGGTTCAAGTGAACATCTGATCCAGCAGGTGAGTCCAGTCTTGGTTTAATATTTATGATTTAAAGTAGATATAGCTCAAAAGATTGTGGATATGACACACTCAAGGTAGACAAGAGCGCAAGTTGGGTCGTAGGATCGTCCTCTGCGAACTCGTTCCTGCGCAGGATCGCAAATGGCAGGGAGCGGATGGGAGCGACGTGCCGGAGCGGAAGATCAATGGGTGCGGACGAACCCGCGCTCCTGTAGAAATTTTTCGCGAAGTGGGTTTCCGGGTCGGGTTCGCGACCCCGGCTTCTTTAAAACTCAGCTTCTTTAAACCTCCAACGGACGGAGAAGCTGGTGGGTCTTCTTGGTGGGGGTTAGTTGTCGTACTTGCACTTCATGATAGGTTGGGTGCTGGTCTCAGCCTTCATGATAGGTTGACTGTAATGCATCACGCGTCTCTTTTTTCTGTTACAAATGCTACCTGTATCATCACGTGTCCACTGTCCAGTTTAAACTCTCAAAAATCTCTCTCTTTAGTCTTTTCTTTGAACTGTTTGACCAGCGAGAACAGTATTTTTTTATTCTACTTTATTCTAATTTTTTTTTGATCAGGCTACTCTAATCTAATTGGACTCGCTATTCTAAAATACCTTTCAAAGGTATGTATGGACGTTGAGGTTGAGTTAAATAAATAAAAGTATGTTTCGTATTTTTGAATTAAGAGTTACAAAAATATTACTATTGACTTTCCTATAAATTAAGAGAGTTTTTTTTTTGACAAAATAAAATAAGAATTATACAAAAATAAATATTACTACAATAATATTCTTCTTTTAAACCCAAACTTACTATAAATTAATAAATTAATATTGAACAAATGTAAGACTTATGTTTATGACACTTATTTTGTGTATGACTTTGAAGTTTATTAAGTATTTGTGGTGTTTTTGAAGTTTTTTTCCCACTTATTTATGGTTTTTATATTCCTACATATGTTTTTAGGCTAAATAGCACTTTTGGTCCCTTAACTTTATTTTAATTTTCATTTTGGTCCCTTAACTATTATATTTTTTATTTTGGTCTCTTAAGTTAAAAAAATACGACACTTTCGTCTCCTAACTATTTTTTTTCCTCATTTACGACCCTTAAGTTACGAAAATACGCCAAGTTTGTCCCTTAAGTTACGAAAGTTATGCCAAATTCGTCCCTTCCGTCTGTAATCTTTTTAAACAATAAAGTCAAAATCATGCTCCTATCAGAGTTCTTATTAATGAAGTAACATGATAAAAGGTAATGGAGCAAAAAAAAAAAAGAGTTTCAATGACCTATACACACAAAATAAAGGGATTACAGACAAAAGGGACGAAAGCGGCGTATTTTTGTAACTTAAGGGACCAAAATGAAAAATATAATAGTTAAGAGACCAAAACGAAAACTAAAATAAAGTTAAGGGACCAAAAATGCTATTTAGCCTATGTTTTTATATGCATATATATACTAGTTTGAGAATTTGATAGGATCTTCCGCTCCGTGTTACGAACCCACGTTTTACGATCCTATGACCCCTCCCCGCTCGTACGTAGGATCTCGCTCTTGTCTACCTTGGACACACTATAGTTGAAAGTTCACAAAAGCCTTGCAGATTGCTGCAGATCTCAAACCCAGAAAACTCACCAGCGTTGATGCAATTTTCATATTTAACTCATGAACAAAAGTGTAAGGTTCGTTCTCTGTTGAAATAACTGTTGTTTATAAAACAAATGTACTTCAAAGGATATTAAGTGCTTCAAGTTAAATTGAAATATAGGATCTTCAATGTGAATTAGATAAAAGGGTTTACCCAGGAGTGAAGTACTGTCTATATAAGTACTTGCACTTTGAACATGAATTAGATAGAAGGGTTTACTCAGATTTAACTTGTCGTCTTTGAGGAAGGTCAGAGAAACGCAACAGATATGTTTGCTGCCCATTACTTCGATCGAAAATTGAAATATAATAATTTTATTGACATATTTGTCTAAAGTCTAAACATGTCCTATAAAGTCATTCAGTACATGCAAACTGCAGGCATTAACTAAATATATCAAAAGGAATGCTATATACTTATATAGCTTATTTGTAAAATAGCAACTTCCATTTAGAAAGAACACATCCAGAGCTTATACAAATAAGTTAAAGCAAAAATATCAATGCTCACCTGTGTAGTCAGAGTTATTGCTGAAGACGCCAGGGACATGAACATCTTCTTGCCATGCATGACTGAAACAGGACTTTTTCATTAGTAGATAGAATTGCCCATCACCAAAGAATATGACATTATTGTGGAAGAAGAAAACAAAATAGAGAAGAATTCATATAACACCTGGGTAACAAATTTTCTATAAATATAGGATGTCAATGAATAGACTTCAAGGCCGGCCCAACCCTAAAGCAGTCCAAGCAAGGGCTTTAGGCATACAAAAACTTTAACCCAAAAAAGGCTTCAAAATTTTTATTTTTACTAATATAATAAACCGAATAATTAATGAGTACCACAAATCCATCTAGCTTATATGGTAAAACACAGTTGTCTTAACCTGTAGGTTGTAGGTTCAAACCCCTTTGTGGGTACTTTCGTTGTAATTTTTTAGTATTTTGTTGTGAATAAATTACTCTTATTCCACAAGACAACTGACTTGTTATTCCACAGGTGTTGGGCCGGCCCTGATATACTTGGTTTACTTCAGGCTATCTAAAGTTGGTAATGGCATTTGGAGTATGTAAATGTTTGTAGAGTTACTTTTAATCAAGTGTTAAAGCCAAATAAGCAGAGAAGGAAATAGACGAAACCTCTACCTCAATTTAGTGTGATCAACTAATGCAATGGCAACATACTTCCCAGACAATATGAGAATGGAAATCTCTTCTCCACTAATTGACCTGCACTGTAAAAACAATAAATTGAAAGAAATGACATTATAACGTTTCCCTTTTCTTCCCCAATTGGTAATAATCTAAGCACTTCTCAGATTGATGCCGAGGGGATCCAATAAAAAAGGTGCAGCATACCTGTATATCGATTCCAGCCTCCATTGCTTTCTGAAACAGCATATCCACTCTCACTAGATCATTAGGCAATTCCTCCTATACAACATTTAATACAAAATCTTATCAACCTCATGTAATCAATAGACAGTATTGAATGCATACTGATGAAAGACCCCTACAGCAAAGTTCTTTCTAAATCTCCAACAAACCAACATTGAAAGTGACAAGCATAAAACCAACATGCCATAACCTATAAACTGGTGCCCTTTCCACTCAACAATGATTATTAATAAGACCTACAGCCAAGCACAGATACATCTTAGGCAAAAACAAGGCTATTTTTCTGTTAACACTAGTGAATCACCTAACCATATGCCGAATGTCCTCTTGGATGATATTTTTATTTTTATAATACATCTCAAACCCATATTTCAACCACTCAAAGAAAATCTTATATCTTTATTTTGTTCATGTTGTGAGTCTCACACTGGATAGTGAAACGACCTGAATAGTGGTTATAAGTAGGGAACAACCCTCGCTGCATGAATTAGCTTTTGGGTTGAGTCAAGCCCAAACCCAATTTCTAAGATGCTATCCGAGCTTATTCGAGATCCGATGAGCCACCAACGGATGTCAAGTTTTGCAAACTTCACGCTCGAGATGTCCAGTCTTGAGCATGAAGGGGGTGTGTTGAGAATCCCATATTGGATAGTGATACAACCTGAATAGTGGTTATAAGTGAGGGGCAACTCTCATCCAATGAACTAGCTTTTGGGTTGAGTTAGGCTCAAACCCAAATTCTAAGAATTCAATATACAGACATGAGTGTGCAAAGACATAATGAGTCATAATAAACCCCCATTTGGTGCTCAGAATATCTTCAGGACATCAATTTGCTCCTTGAAAGATTATTACATCAATTTATTCTTCACATGATAATTTTGTGGCATCAAAATCGTCCAAAGTTACTGTTGCAATTACCAGAAATCTTCATTTTAGGACTAAATTGGGGGGATTACTCAAAAACATTGAAAAGCTTGTAATCACCTTGTAAAATGATTCAGCACAATAGTTTGGATTTGCACCAAATGTCACCGTGAAGTAGGAAAAAGTAACAAAAAATCTCTGTAACAAATACGCCAAATCAACCGTCCAAATGCTGCAAAACAGTAGTCAACAGTGAGAGCAGTCAGAAGTCCATCACATATTTTCATATTGAATTTTTTTGGGGGAGGGGGTACATGATATTAATCAGCTTTAGTATTTGATTCAAACCAATAGTTAAACTAAATGCTGTTGTTGGCAAAAATGAAGTCACAATCATTGACAACATAATCCTGAAAAATTAACAAACTTAGAACTTACATCATGTTTATATTCAACCATTATAAACAAAGAACTTTTTTTATTTTCCTATTTCTCTCCCTTCATCGACAATCTAATATGCACTTTGCTTTGTAACTTGAATCCTGGACAGTGTAAGCAAAGACATAAATTACATGCAGAACCAGACTGTGTTAATTCCTATACTTTCAATTTCCTATTTGCATACCATCAATACACGATGACCAACTTTAAGATGGTTCATGAATTTTTGCCAGTGATAATAAGGAATTTGTCATTTTATGATTGGTTTAGGTACTTCCCAACTAGCATAAAACCCACTGGATTCGTGGAACCAAAAACAATAAGGACAACCGACCCAACATATTTTTAAGCCTAAAGTGAACTTTGAGGTTATTATATTTGTATGGGTTAAATATGTTTTTAACCCCTATAAAATTAGCAAATTTTGCTTTTAGTCCCTATAAAAAATTCCTTCAAACTTTAGTCCTCCTAATATTTTCCGTTAGTAACTTTAGTCCCTACTGTTAAGTTCCCGCTTAGGTGGCAAATAGTGATACAGCTGGCACTTGCCATGTGTATTTTTTTATGATGTGGCATTACTAAGTGAACACAAATAATTTTTAAAAATCCATGTCACAATTTTATTATTCCCAAAATTAATTTCTAATCATCAGAAACCCTAATTTATTTTCAACCCATTCCTATTTTTACCCCTATCTTATTATTCCCAACTTCATTTTACAGAACCCTAATCACGAATAGAAGGAGAAAGGAGAGTCAGAAGGAGAAAGAGAAGAGGCGGCCATCAAAATCGCGAAGCAGAAGCCGAAGCCGAAGCCACGATACGACACGGCGGCCGGTGAAACACTGGTCAACAACCATGGTGAGCCCTCGTCCCCTATCCCAAACCTCCACTTCCAGCTCTGCAATTGCTTGGTCCCCCGAACCCTAACCCCCAAATCTGCGAGAATGAGAGAGAGAGAGGGAAAAAAAAAAAACACCAAAGTCCGAACAGAAACCACCCATCAACAACCCAAATTTGGTGCACATCTTCCTCCATCGCGCGTTTGGTGTCCGTCCTATCCGACCTTGAGACCACCGGGTGGGAGAGGAGGGAGGATTCGGGGTAGGGGTAGGGGTGGAAGGGGTTCAGATGGAGACAACCCACAACAGTGTTTGCGGCATTGAATCGACAAAGATGAAACCAGTGGAGGAAAAGGTGGCTTACGGCGACGTCACATTAGCTCATTGCGGCAGTGAAGCTTAACTCGAACGTACAGCATGGCGGAGACCGTGGGCTCTCTCCTCCTTCTCTCTATTTTGTCTTTGTTTTCCCCTTAGATTTGTTGTTGGTGATTTCTGCTTTAATTGTTTTTTCACGAGTGAGGTAATGGTGTGAGCTTGTAGAAATGGAGATTGAAATGGCAATTGGAGACTTCAAATGTGGAGGAAGTGGGGAGTATTGGTTCTGATGGTGATTACATTGGTGGAGATGAGGGTTTGGCCATCGTCTGGCCACTATTGGCGGAGGGGACTTTGTGGATTAGTATAGACTGTATAGTGGTTGGTGGAAGGTGGAAAAGGTAGGGTTTTCTGATAATTTGGGAATTAGGTTTCAGTTTTTAGTTTAATTAATTGATTAATTAATTGATTTTAGTTAAAATATTTGTTTTATTTTAGTTAAATTAAATAAGAAAGATGAGTAATTAAAAATTATTATTTTTGCTGACTCACTTGCCACGTGGATGCCGCGTCAATTAAATATCCACATGGCAAGTGCCAACTATATCACCATTTGCCACCTAAGTGGGAACTTAACAGTAGGGACTAAAGTTACTAACAGAAAATATTAGGAGGACTAAAGTTCGAAGGAATTTTTTATAGAGACTAAAAGCAAAATTCGCTAATTTTATAGGAACTAAAAACATATTTAACCTTATTTTTATTTAAAGTTTATTTTTCGGGCTTTTTGGGATGCAAAATCATTTATTAAATTATTGATATAGCCAATTTGTAGAGAATTGAGAGACAACCTATTTAATTGAAATAAATGGCTAATTAATTTTTAAGTGTGAGAGAGTAACAGAAAAATCAGAAGCCTTGCAAAAATAAATGTGGATTTTGCTCATGCAGGAATCGAACCTCATTCTTCAGGGAAAAAACACACGTTGGTTATCACTGCGCTGGGCCAGCTAATGATTAAAGTTTCATAAATATTAAATACTAAATAAGTTTTTTGCTTGTGGGTCTAAAGCAAGAGCTTGGGCCGCCTTATGCTTGGGCCAGCCTGAACAAGGAGGTCTACGTCTAATGAATAGAGCAAGGAACCACATAATGGGTCTAACACCACATTATGGCCCAAAACCTTAAGATATTAGGTCTAATGGATCTTTTCCACTCATAAAGTACTTACTTTGTCCATTCTTTCCAATGTGGGATTTCTGTACTCACATCTAACTAAAACTTGAATTCTTAACTAGCTCCCTCCCAAAGTTGAAGTCTTGCACACAAAGGCATCGTCAAGTAGAAGCTTTTCATGCATTCAACGGTGTCACCGAGAGCCCATCCAATACCCAAGAGCCAAGTGTCCTCTAAATCGGGTCGTAAATGCTCTCTTTATACTTGTCCCAACTTGACCATTGGCTTCAATAACACTTGTTGGGTAGGGAGCTAAAAATACCAGGGATATCTACATCAAAACGCCTAAAAGCTTAGACTTTTGGGAGAGTTATTTTATGACATGATATCAAAGCCCATCATGTTGAATTCAAGTAATTCAAGCACACTATATGGACTTGTGCATTGTCCAAAATTCAATCCCAAACAAAAGGGATTTTGCATGAGAGGTGTTAGAAATGTAATAAAATCATTCAAGTATTCAGCCGCCGTCACTCAAGCTTTTACGATAGTTGGTTCTGGCCAAAACTTTACCAAGAAAATGTATTACGCAACAACAACAATGAAATTATAAAATAATCGATATAACCATACAATATACTAAAACACACTTAAAGCAAGATAAGCTGATTATCTTTAGGTGACAAGGTGAGAGTGAGATTTAAAATGCAAGTGACAATTACGGGTTAAATAAAAGAGGAAGGGGGGAAGACTAGCTATATTTACTATTACTATATTAATCACATTGCAGCTAATATATGCATTTAGTCTAGAAAATTTGACAATATCAATAACAACTACAACAACCAAATTATTAAATAATGATATAAATATGCAACATACTAAAATATAATTAAAGCAAGATAATCTGATTATCTTTAGGTGACAAGGTGAGATGTCAAATGCAAGTGACAATTATGGGCTAAATGGAAGAGGATGGGGAAGGCTCATGTATGTACTATTACTATATTAATCACAATGTAGAAAATACACGTATTTAGTCCAGAAAAATTGTTGATACCTTGGTTCAAAATGTAATGTAAAGATACTAAGAAACCCTGCCACCTGATTAACATTTTAAGATTGTCAATGATTTTCAATTAAATAAAGACAAAGGGGAGAGGAGAGGAGGACAAAAAATATACTTTCATAGGCATGGTATTGCAGTGTATACTCTCACAACTTTGAGTGGAACCCACAGTGAGTCCCACGCATGGTTGTGATGTGAGTGTGGTTACTATAGGCACTTTAATTTTCTTAACCTATTAAAAATGACGCAACATTCTTAGTTGCAATCGAAATAGTTATGTGTATATCATCTAGGATCTTCAAGGATGCCATATAATATATAACATAACAACAACAATTTCTAAGCTTTTGTAGAGACAAAAGGAGACCTAGTTGTGCAGCATAGTTCAGCCAGTGCTTGAATATCGCAGTTGTTGACACCAATAGTTTCCAAAACCATCAAGACACAAGCAAGGCCACAATCCCATGTATATATTTGGTTTATGTGTGGTACCTACAAGCACGATTGGAAAAACTTTACTGCAGCATAATCAATGGAAAAATATTTGCAGTATAATATGGAAAGAACAAAATTTCAGCCACTTACTTCAATGAAGAGTGAACGGCGTAAGGAGGGAGGCTGGCAATCTATGTTACATGATGATTTCTGAAATAGGTATGGTTCTATCACACTCAAACTATCTCGTTTTGGTTCTCTTTCATCTTCCGTCTTAAGAATCTTGTTGAATAGTAGGTATATGGGCCACATCAATGACCAAATTGAATGTGTAAAACGTCTACTTCCAAACAAAAGTTCAGGAAATTGATAGAGTCCAAAGAGGGAAAATGGGAAGTCCCTGTGGTTTATGTGGAGTCCCAACCAAATCGATAGAGTTGCAGGTTAGATCCAACCTGCAGTAGCTTTGACATATTATTAGAAGTCATGCATAGAATTCTTTGAATTCTTTGTAGTTAGGAGCCTCAGCTTCAATGAAGGCCATAACACCTAACGAATTTAAAGAGTATATTTGGATGGATGAGTTTGGTGGGGAAGGGAGAGATAATTTTTCATTTTAAGTTAACATTGTCCTTATTTGAAAATTGCAAAAATGAGGGATTATCATGCAATCATCTATTCACTCTGCATTCAATTTTTTAAACATTTAATAATTCTTCAAGTCTAAAAATGAAAAATTAACATACCAGTTCCATACAAATTGATTATTGAGAAATGTTTGGTTGACACCAAAATTTGACAACAAATCGACAACTGGTTAATGACGTGCAAAAGTTTGGTTAATTCAGTTCAGTAGTTGGTTAATGGTGAATCGTATACATTAACCAAACTTTTGCCCGTCATTAACCATTAACCAACTACTCAACTGAATTAACCAAACATTTGCACGTCATTAACCAAACATTTGCACGTCATTAACCATTAACTATTAACTAACTACTCAACTGAATTAACCAAACTTTTGCACGTCATTAACCAGGTGTCGATTTTAGTGTCGATTTTGGTGTCCACGTAACACAGCTGTTGATTATTCAATGAGGATTGTGCAAATTTAATGCAATGCACACAAAATAAAACTTGGATGGCTTTGAAGTTGACAGTAAGTGCAGGATAGCTGCACCAAACTTATTATGTTTGGGGGAGCGTTTGAGCTCCCCAAACTTGCTTTTACGTGGGCAAACAAGATTTTAGTTGAAAAAAAATATCCTGTTTGTTTGTAATATGCAAGAATCAAGTTTGCTTCTAAAAGACAAATCTGAATACAAGTGATAAAATGTAGTTTCTGTGGTAGGTTGTGAATTTTATAAGTTTTACTACGAACTTACTTTTCAGATGAAAATTTTTAAACATAAATCACTTCATCTTAAACCCAGTTTTAACCAAAACCAGTTTTATAAAGTCAGGATTATCTAAAATCAAGCTTGTAAATACATATTCAAACACGTGCCTACACACGATACCCAATTAATTCAGAAATTTAACTTTTTTTGGTTGTTTTGGTCCTTAAAAGGGGCATCCCTACAAACATGGCTGTGAGACTAATCCTGTAGAATTTGGTACTCAGAGAAGAGAGAAAGCAATTGTGCTCATTCTCATTGAAGAATTATCTCAAAGCTTAACTAAAAAATACAACAGAGAAGAGTATTTATATCTAATGATCTAGCTAACAAACTAACCATAGCTTAACAGCCTAACCTTCTAACCGCCTAACTAACTGGGTGACGTGTAATCAAAATTCTGAAAACATCACCTTGATAATACCTATTCTTGAGATCTTGCCAAATTGCAGCAACTGTCTCCATCCACATAACACCGTGTGCAATTTCTGGATCCAGGGAGTTAAGAATCCAAGAAATTACCATTGTATTGCAACAATCCCAAGCAATAAAGGTAGGATCATCTTCAGCAGGTTGAGGAAGAGTTCCATTAACGAATTTGAGTTTGTTCTTGGAGCGCAAAGCAACATGCATTGAACGCGACCAAGCCTGGTAGTTATCGTGATTCAGAGGAGGAGAAACAAGAGTGATTCCAGGATTATCACTAGGATGAAGAAAAAAGGGATCCAACATATCTTGCTGGTAAGAACGATGTGACCTAGATTTGCGATTAGATTTCTTGTGAATGCTAGGAACAGATTCGCGATCGGAATCAGCAGATCCATCAAGAGATGAATCATCAGCATCAAAATCATGTTTCGAAGAGGACATCGTGAAGAAATCGATGAATCGAACAAGGAATCAATGAATCGAACAAGTGATCGATGAATCAGACAAGGAATCGAAACAAAGAAACGAATTGCAATTAAGCAGAAAATTGCAATCACAAAGAACTAGAGAATTAATGCAGAGAAGCTTGAAGAAATTCAACTGATACCATGTAGAATTTGGTACTCAGAGAAGAGAGAAAGCAATTGTGCTCATTCTCATTGAAGAATTATCTCAAAGCTTAACTAAAAAAATACAGCAGAGAAGAGTATTTATATCTAATGATCTAGCTAACAAACTAACCATAGCTTAACAGCCTAACCTTCGCCTAACTAACTGGGTGACATGTAATCATCACGTGCATAAATACAATTAACAAATCCCTCGCAGGTTTAAATCTACTAGTGTTAAAATTTCAAATGATCAGAAAATTGTGTCTATTTCTCTCATCGTGTCCCTCTTAACAATTGGCTTCTGCATTGAAACCCAAAAAAAAACAAAAACAAAAAAAATACTGGATCACTTTGACTAACAGCAAAAAGGATTAATGCCTGACACCGTAAATTCTCACTTGTAAATATAATATAATAGATAAACACACACAGGGAAAAAAATTCTCATTCAGAAATTCGTCTTTTTAGTTTTTTTCTTCCAAGGAATTATTGAATTGAGACTGTGGAAACCAGCAAATGACCAAAACAAGTCCAAAGCCGATAAAATTTCACCAGTTTCACCGAGGTAAGGTTACTCCAACAACAACAACAACAACAGCAACGTCCAATTCGATAACTGAACTAATTGACATATCATCAGAGAATTTAACCCAAAAATAACAAATAAAGCAATCAATCAATGAACGAATTCAGTTTCCTTTGAACAAATCTGGACGGAGCATCAAACAAATACGCGATTAGAGAAACCGTAAATTAAAAATGTCGCTGCGGGAGAGCTGAAAATGGAAGGAGGATCATGCAAATAAGATGAAATTGAAACGAAGTTGAACGTACAATGGCGAGCGGCGAGGAAGGCGCGTATTCGAGCGAAGCCAGACAGGTTCAGGTATTTGGTTGGTTGGTGCCTTTTTTGAGTCCTTTTGTGAGTTTTGCTCAGTTTTCAACTTTTCATTAGCCTTTGGTGCCCTTTTTACTCTGTCGTATGCCCTCCCATCGGTCACGTTTTCTTCTCCAACTACTCCCCTTTTCTTAGGTGTGTGTGTTGTTTTTTTATTTTTTATTTTTTTGGTGCAAAGAGTGTGGGTGTTGTTTTTTAAGCCGATTCATTAAGGGGACTACTAGGGTACGAAAGTGTCTCATGTAGTATCCAAAATGATAAATGAACACCCAAAATTGACACCGGTACAAATAACACCTTATGTTTGTATAGGTTTTTTTAAAACTAATATTTTAATTTTTATTTATTTAAAGAAATTTTTTTGGTTAACAGAATTAATATTAGTGGTTAATACATTATTAGAAGTGGTTAATAGGTGCAAGTGCAACTTAATTTGTGGCATCAGAGTAGTCATTGACCGGTTAGTGAACTGTATTAACCACTTAGTTGCACAGTATTAACCACTTTTAAAATGTTTTGTGAAAGTTATTAAAGGTGGTGAATGACAATTGGTTAACCGGATTGATATTACTGGTTAACACAGTGTTGAAAGTGGTTAATGGGTGTAAGTGCAACTTGTGGCATCAGATTAGTCATTAACCACCAGTTAGTGAACTGTATTAACCACTTAGTTGCACAACATTAACCACTTTTGGTTAACGGATACAAGTGAAATTTGGCATCATAGTAGCCTATTAACCAGTTAATAAACTGTATTAACCACTTATTTGTATCGCATTAACCATTTTTATAATAATTATTTTTTAAAAAAAATATTTTTTTGAAGAAAAAAAAGTTTTGTCCGTACATATACGGACATACAGTGTCCCTAAAGGGGGTGTTCAAATAGTGCGACCCCATGTAGTATATGTAGTATGTAAGTATTCAGTGGACTTATCTTTGAAAATTGTTCGAAACTCTAACAATGATCGACACCATCCTTTGTAAGTAGAAACTCGTGGTATTCTTTATCCTCGCGATTGAGATGGTGACCGAATTGATATCGTTTTGGCAACAAAAAAACGAATATAAATGCCTTAAAACTCAATTTACATTCGTTTTCTCTCATTTCTGTCGAATCAGCACTGATCAAGTCATCATTTCAACCATGAGGACATGGAGGACTAAGAGCTTTTATTTACGAGGGCGATGTCGGTCGTCATTAGAATTTACAGTAATTTTCATGCATTAATCTACTATAGACCACATGAAACACTTTTTCACCTCAACAATCGTGGTTGAAAAGTCAATGTTAAAACTTAAATTTATACTTAATTTAACTGTGTTTTTTTTTTAAGAAAAAAACGGTAGCAAGGGAGGCATCATTATGGTTCTACATTTAATGCACTTAATTTTTCTCTCTCTTTTTTATTATTATTTTTTATTTTCTTTCTTGATTTTTTTTATCAGTGATTCTTTTGTTACAGTACCGTTTTTATTTCTAACACTTTTTTCCTAAATTTTGAATAATTTTTTCCCTTGACTAATAGTAACATTCTTATTGTATTTTTTGTCACATTTATTAACCAAGTCAGTAAATACTCCCCCAAATACTGTATCTCCACTATATATAAGGTGATGGAAAATTCGTATTCAAACCTCCTCCGTTTTGATTCTCTTGTAAGCTGAAAATTGGATTGAACCTCTAAAGATATGATCTAGTTGTACGTTCCTCCTCTCTGATTCGATCAGTCACGATAGGAATGGGTACTTACAAAGGTACTCAAATGCTCAAATCAATATATATCTTAGCCTTTAGCTAGAGAACAAGAATAATTACATACCATTTGTTATTGTTCGTCCTCCTTATATATGGAGAGAGAAAATGGAGGAGTGGATGCAAGATCATTTTCTCTCACTCAATCTTCTTAGTTTTCTGACCACCAGGCTCTTTTCTCATTTCCCAAGACATGCAACTAATCGCCTATGGGCTGACCTAGTTTGTCTCTCTCAAGGTAGAGAGGTAGCTTGTCGGGTCAATCAGTCACATCAATAGCAATCAGGCAGCTGTGTCATGCTTTGCACACTGTCATGCAGGATGGGCCGATTATCACAGGGCTGATGAATAGCGTTAGATGAGACCATTACCAAGAAATTCTTTATTATGTAATGTTAATTCACGATGTATATTTTTAATTTGGTGCTCCAAATATCAGGATGTCGTCACATTAATCTTTTTTCCTGATGCTTATCATCACTTTAATATTAAGGTGTTGACATATAGTTCACTTTACATTTCAGTCATATCTTTAATACTAACACTTACGATAAAAACTTCTACTCTAAAATAATTTTGTCACGTAAATATTTTAAAATAGAGTTTAATGACTATGTAGTGGTAGTATAAACTTTTTTTACATGAACACGTTCAATTATATCTCACCATATAAATATCCGTAGAAATATTTTAGGAACTAACATAACAAAGTGATATTATCCCCCATTGCTGGTTGTTTTGGCAATTTCAGCGACATGAGAACGCCAGGACCGGGGCTCGAACCCGGTTATTGTCGTTTGCGCGCGTGTGTGTGTTTGTTGTTTACCATTTCTACTAGCCGACCAAAAAATAACAAAGTGACATTGCAATAAAATGTGATTGGATATACGTGTGAACTTTTTTTACAATATTGTTAGTCAATAGTCATTGAACTTCTTAAAATATGTATCTGTTAACTGGGAAATTTAGTTTGTAGTGTGTTTCTACCAAATTCGTCAAAGTAACGAATAATTAGTTTCAAACGATTACGAGATCGACGAGTTATGTGGTAATCTCGTTTTGAAAACAACGGTTTTGGTGAAATAACGGTCAAAAGTTCGACCATATATCAGTTTTCAATTTTCTTGGCTACTAAGCCATTAATCATTGAGGTTTTTTGCCAGTTTGTACTTAATAATCTCGAACAACAAGCTAATTGTTGTTGAAATGGCATTGAAAGTGTAAATAGACAAGATTGGCCGTTAGCAGCCAATGACTTGATTGACAAGTAACTAAAACAAAAAATAAAGTGGAGTATGGAATATACAGTGTTATGAACATACATCCATGAATTTAAACATACAAATTTGAATTGACGATGAAATGTAAAGAAAAGCATCTAAATGACTGCAATTAAATGAAAACATTCAAAGAACATGAATTTAAAAGAAAGCTTATAAATAGCAGTTTTAAAGGTAAGTGACAAAAAAGGTAAATTGCTGAAATGTAAAGAAATTATATAAAAGCATGAAACGTAAATGACAGTGAAGTAAAGAACATGAAATAAAGTACTGGAATTGAAAGGAATGCAGTAAGTAAATTGACTTTAAAAGAAATAATGCAGGAAGTGTAAAAACATGTATAAGTTCGAGATGAAGTTTAAAATGCAGAAAAGTTTTAATGCAGTAAAAGTTGTAAAGAAATTCACAAATTGAATAATAAATTTACAGATAAGTTAAATGAAGAACAAAGCAATAATTGGAAATGAAATTGAATTGAATTGCAATTTGCTGAAAGTAAGGGGTGGAAGGCATACAATGATCGTTTTCCTTTAATCTGCTTCGCCTCCGAGATGTTAGGAATTTAGATCATGTATTCAACCTGAGTTACATCGTAAGAACTATTATTTATAGACAAAAATATAAAAAAAACTACCTATCATCCAACCTGACACGCGTACGGACACAGGGTCGGTAGTTGATTTCACTAAAACTACTCAATCTCGACAGTAGCACTTCCCGTCGAGTTTGTTCATGTATTGCCTACGCCTAAGTCTAATTCGACCATGCTCATATTGACATCTTCGATGCTTCATGCACTCCGTCAAACAACCGCCACATCACTTGGTCTTTTAAACTTAGCCAATTTTTATCACTTATTCTGGCTCCTTGTGTCTTCACTTGTCGAATATTTGAAGTTCCATCGAGAAACCCAAATTTGAAATCTGGCATCTAACAGATGCCCCCCAAATTCTGAGTTTTCGACATCATTATGTGAAGAGAACCAGAATTTTGTTTTCTCTACGCGCGACGGTTACCTTTCTGCATTGTCCCATCACAAGGCTGCGTTTCCCATTTCCCTAAAAAATAGGGCCATCATTGCATATGAAGTAGGCAGTTACAATCCCGTGCGCACGTTTGCACCATAAGCTAGGTTATAAATAACCATCAATGCCCAAGTGAAAACACTTTCGTCTTTTCTACATTTCTGAGAAAGCTTCACAAACCTTTAATGGCGTCTTCTTCCAATCCAGCACAAAGTTCCAAAGCACCTCTAAGGAAGACATGGTGCAATCCGAATGTCGACGCGTCGATCCCATGGCAGAAATCTAAGGTAATCATACCTTACTTGCATGATCCCTCTTTCCTTTTAGATCCTCCTGCTGCTTATTTAGGACCAGTTATGACCCTCTCCAGTTTTCCTGAAGATTTTAAGGACTATTTCCCAAACAAAGATGGTCAAACTGACATTCTCGCTTCTTCCCCTAACTTGCATATTCATTATTTCTCTAAAAGCACTAGGCTTTTTAGAACTCCACCACTTAGCATAAGTGGATATTCTGCTTGGCTTGCTAGGGTTGAAGCCAAAAAAGCTGATACTTGGAAGAAACAAGACATTTACAATTTAATCAAATTGTCCGACTACACATTCAGGTTGGACCCCTCTATGTTAGGAGCTGCTGTTTTCTTCTGGAACCCTACTACCAACAACTTCCATTTCCCTTGTGGGATGATGGGTCCAACTCTTTTTGATGTTGCTACTCTTACTGGCCTCCCACCGGATGGCCATATGATTCACCGTATGTGTTCTCCAGAAAACATCATTGATGTTTTTACTGATCAACCTCTTGCTTTTTCAAAGTATATTTCTAGCCAAATGCATAGTACATTAGATGTTTTTGATGAAGAACATGTAGCCTTCATGTTCCATTGGCTATGTGCTTTTGTCATTTGCAACAAAAATGTCCAAATGTCGAAGCCATTGCTTGACTTGGCAAACCTTCTACATGAAGGCAAAAGGTGGGCTCTTAGCTCTTTTCTGTTGTCTAACCTTTATTCCAGCATGTCAAGCCTGTATAACATGGTAAAAGGTGGGGGAAAGAAAGTTGGAGCTGGTGGCCCATTATGGCTTTTACAACTGTGGTTGAATGCCACACTTCCTGGTCACACTGTCAACAAAGCTTCGTCGAACCTTCAAATCGACACTTATGGCACCTTGACCATGCACTGTGCCCCCAAACCATTTGACAGCGAATTCGAAAGTTTCAAATATTACTTCAAACTTTTCCATTCTCTCTCTGCTGGAACTCCAGGCATCCGTTTCCAACCCTTTGTTGGTAGGAAACATGGACCTGGGTGGTTCACCAATCCTTTTGATCCAAACGACCAAATGTGCAAAAACATTTGGACCCACTTCTTGGCTCGCCAAGTCTTTCCTGCAGGATTACCCGGTTTGACGGATAATTCTGCCTTTGTTTGTCTACCCAATACTTCTGCCAATAACATTGGTTTCCTACAATCCATCCCTGGCCCATTCCCTCTCAAGAAAGAAGATATTCTTTTGAATGCCATCAATCTCAAAGAGGCAATCATCGACGACATAAAGAACAAGAACAACACTCGCAAGTCTGCCGTCAATCTTGTCCCTTTCACTACCTCTTTGGGTGTATCTCAAGACTTCGTAGCTTGGTGGGATGAATACTACAGAAAATTTCACCCATCCTTTGAAGAATGTGTAACAAAGTTCATTGACCCCACAATGCAGGAACAGGACCTTTCGACAAAGACCAAAGGTGAGCACTTAAAGGATATTCGCAGCTTTGAAAAGTTTTACAAGGTGAAATAGGATCCTAGGTATCCTTTTTATATTGTTCGACAGGTAGATGAAATGATCGCCAAATCAAAAGAAAAGCACGAGAACAATTGGGGTATTGAGGCTTTAAAACATCAGGAAGCCACAGGACAAACACTTGTGATACCCCATTGTCCTGAACCAGTGCCTTTGCCTTGTGCAACTTTTGGTTTGGCTGATCCATTTCCAGGTAAACCAATGAGAACTGGTAACTTCCTTGCTATACAAAGATTTCAATATCATTCTAATATAGACAAGTATGAAAACAAAGAAGTTACTTTCACTGGTCGGTTTGCCTTACCTTTTGAACAATATGACGAAATTTGTCACAAGATCATTTCCCAATTTCCCCAAGGTATCTAATTCAATTAACTCTTTCCTGAAAGTCTACTTGCTTTGTACTTATATTTTCGTTTTACTTTAGCTTTAGCTCTGAAAGAACCCCTAAAGTATAAGCAAACAAGGGGCAAAGCCCAAGAAGCTGATGATGAGGATAGTGAATCCCCTCTTCAATCCACAACACCCAAAAAGAAGGCTGCCAAGACTTCTTCCAAGAAAGCGGATACTGGAAAGAGACGAGTTGTGTCGAAGAGAAAACTTGCAAAAACAAAGCGCTCGACCGGTTCTTCTCAATAAGAAACAACCAAGAGGAAAGTAAAGGCAGCCACTCCTAAAGCTCAACCCAAAAGGCGCAAAATGTTTCTGCCTGACACTCCCTCTCGCTCGACACCTCAAACGGTTCTCTCTTTTCTTCTTCTTGCTTGTATAATGTTTCTATCTTTGACTTCCTTTTGATATATGACCCATCAACCACTAACTCCAAAAGTTTTCATTTTCATTTTCCTAGGAATCTCTTATAGATAAATCTGCTTTTGAAAACTCTGAAGACACTCCCATAGCGGAGTTTGTAGTGGTAAGTTAATTGCACCATTCACCAGTACTTTAATTGATGGTCACATTGCATTATGCAAACTGTTTTTGTTTATTTATCATATTTTTTCAGGAACCCAAAGCCAAATCCTCAAAGAAAAGTGCTTCTGAAGAATGTTCTTCAAAGGTTCCTCCCTCTGTTGAAGAGGTTGGCTCGTCAAGCACTGACAAGGTATGCTTCATTAAATAACACTTAGATACATTTTCTTACCATGCACATCACCTCATCAAGCACACTCGACAGGTCTCTCCTGAACAACCAAACGTGGATACTTCCATACCTCTTCAAATGATTTTTTCACCCATTAATCGTCCAACCACTAAGGTATGAAACTCTTTAAACACTTTGTTGATGCTAGAACAACAAATTGTAACTAATTCTGGTTTTCCCTTCCATTAGGAGGTTCCAGAAACTTAACCTGAACGAAGTGTCGAGGAACCTACTGCTATGGATGTCGACGTGGCTCAACCCACTCTCTCGACGGAAAATCCGAATTTGGCATCTCCTCAACAAGATGATCCCACGCCCATTGTGGAAACCACTTCTGCCCCCCAAGCCACTGAGAAGGTATCTCCTGTAGTGGTTATAGCAGATAGTGTTGACATAGATCTTCTCTTTGATAATCTGACCAATCCATCTTCTCAACCTATCTCATCGACCAACCATGTGCCGCAAGACACCAACATTGAAAAGGGTAATGCCGAAGTGGATGAGTGGATTGACTTACTTTCAAGATCTAGCAACAAGACTTCCCCTATGTCTGCACGTTCCTCCACTCTCCCTAGGGACACTTCTACTGAAAAACTTGATGGATTAGTTGAAGAACTGAGAGGTTTTTTCAAGTATTCATTTGATGACCTCTACCTCAACCAATAAATCAGAAGCAATTTAATGCGTACAATCAAAAAGATTCATGCACTTCGCAAAAAGTTGCCTCCAATTCGACGAGGTTATTTCAGTGCCATTCATGAATTCATTGAAGACTTGTCTCCTAAGCTGCCTGAACTTGACAACAGCATTTTGCCCTATCATCAAGCCCTCAAGGCAAAGCACGAACTTCGTGATAAGCTGGTGTCACTTCGACAAGACAAGGTTGCATTGGTCGAACAAGGCGCTCCCCATCAAGCCAAAATATCTGAGTTGGAAAGAACTGTTGCTCGTTTGGAGTCAGAATTGGTCACTGCCAGGGCACAATTGCTTGAGGCCACTTCAACATCCTTTTCAAAAGAAATCACAACACTTGATCAACAAATGTCTGCTAGTGCTGTCGAGGCAAAAGCTATCTTGTCTAAAGTTGAAGACCTTGAAGTAACTTTACAAATGCTGAAGCCACAAAGCTTGAATTTGCCGCAGCTTGGGAGGAAATCAAGAAGACACCTCTTTAGTTTCTTTTCAGTTCTTTTCATTTGTATTAAATTTTCTACGTCGAACACATTTGTTCGACTGCATCTTGTACTTTACTGAAACAACTGAACTTTATTTGACATGGTTACCGTCAATCGTTTCACCGTCCAGCTAGCACGTTTCTTTTTACCAATTTAATTTTCAGTTTCAGGCCATAAATTGTAATTAAAGCCCTTGATCAGTCAATTTGACTGGTGAAACTTAAAAATCAACGTAGGTTTGCGCTATAAATAGGGACTTGCCATCTTGGTCATCCTCACCACACCAGAACATTAGTTCCCCTTCATGCACAAATACTCTCAAAACTCTTCTAGTTTCGTCTTCAGAATCTCTGGGAAACCTTTGTTTCTTTTATAAATCCCAAGCCTGTATCCACTGCCTTTTGCCTTTTAGCCAACCAATTTCAAAGTGACAAACTACAATGGAAGTCACTTTCAACCATTCCAACCCTTTACTTCGTGGTTCTGATTGTTCCATTTGGGATCCAGGGGACTCCGACTTTTGGAGTTTCTCCAAAGGTTTTTGTCTCAACGGTGAAAGAACCATTGGGTTTTGGTAATTTGCCTAACATCAACAATGAGTTTTGGTAAGTTGCCTAATGTGGCTTACCAAGCTGATTGAACTGTGTGAGAAGGATGAAGGCCTGGTCCATTCTTTCTTTCAATAGTTTTGCGCTCTTTCATACCTCATGTTGGAAATTTATTGTGGAGGATCCGCAAAACTACTAGAAAAGTTTTGCACGGTCGAGGCCTATTGTGAAGCGCATTATGGCACTGACGACAGCTTCTCTTTGGACCCCAGCTTTCCCTTTGCTCACACGGAGTTCGACATTCCTCCTCGACGCGTTCTTCAACTTCAAATCCCCGTCGATTTGGATGTCACTCCTTTGAAGCGGCTCTTGCAGACTTAATTGTCTTGATGAATAGCTCTCTTGGAATATGCTCCAATTCGACACTGTCGAACTATTTCATCAATTTGATAGCCACTTGACAGTATTTGACAAGATTGTGGCTTACACATTTATATGTTTGGGTTAATTGCCTTATAACCAATTGTGAATCCCCAAAAACTTTGACAGTGCGAGCTCGCATCTCTATCAAAATTTCCAAACCCACAATCAAGGCTTCATATTCATCCTCGTTGTTAGAAAAAACATATTTTAACTAAAATATTAGTTTAGTTGGCACCCCTAAAGGTGAGATTATCAAAATGCCAACACCAACACCATTTCTATGTCTTGAGCCATCAAAATACAAATGTCAGGGCTTCAAATCAACTAGCCTTGTCGGTTCTTTTATTTCTAAACATGGGTAGTCTGTTAGAAAGTCAGTAATTGCTTGACCTTTAACAGCTTTCAGTGGTACATACTGCAAAAAAAACTCAGACAATGCAAGTGTCTATTTTCCAATTCGACCATTTAGAATTGGCTGAGACAACATGTACTTAATTACATTTGTCTTTGACATCACTAAGACTTTACAAGGCATCAAGTAATACTTGAGTTTTGTACAAGAAAAATATAATGCAAGACACAACTTTTCTATAGCACTATATCTTGTTTCTGCATCATTCAACACTCGACTGAGGTAGTAAACGGCTCTTTCGACGTTGTTATCATCTTCCTGAGCCAGTAGACAACCTATAGTTTCTTCTGATGCAGAAATATACAACTTTACTGGTTAATGTGGCTCTGCAGGCATCATGACCAGTGGACTTGTCAAATATTGTTTGATTTGGTCGAAAGCTTCCTGATGCGGTTGAGTCCAGACAAAAGCTTCCTCTGCCTTGAGCTTCACCAAAGGAGCAAACACTCTTGTTCTTCCTGAGAGATTTGATATGAACCTTCTGAGAAAATTCACTTTCCCCAAGAAAGATTGAAGTTTCTCCTTATTAATAGGTGGTTTTGCTTCCAACACAGCTTTGGTCTTATTCTTGTCGACTTCAATGCCTTTCTTATGCACCAGAAAGCCCAAGAACTTGGCAGCAGAAACCCCAAAACCACACTTTTCAGGGTTCATCTTCAAACTATGCTTTCTCATTTCTTGAAAAGCTCGTCTACGATGACTCAAATGCTCCTCCTGGCTCTTTGACTTGACAATAACGTCATCAATGTAGACTTCCACAAACTTGGTTATCATTTCATGAAAAATAGTGTTCATCGCCCTTTGGTAAGTTGCGCCAGCATTCTTCAAACCAAAAGGTATCACTATCCATTCATAAGTTCCAATTGAACCTGGACACCTAAAAGCAGTCTTAGACACATCTTCTTCATCAATGAAGATCTAGTTATAACCAACATGTCCATCCATGAAACTTAGAAGCTCATGACCAGACGCTGCATTCACTAGCATATCTGCTATGGGCATAGGGTATTCATCCTTAGGAGTTGCAGCGTTAAGATTTATAAAATCGACACACACCCTCATCTTGCCATTCTTCTTTATGACAGGCACCACATTAGACAACCATTCAACATACCTAGTTGTACGAATAAACTTAGCCTTCAACAAGCGTTCAACTTCCTCCTTGATTTTCAGCACAACTTCAGGAGCAAACCTTCTATTAGGTTGTTTGACAGGCTTACAATCGGGTTTCAGAGGCAATCTATGCTCCACAAGATCTCTACTCAGACTTGGCATTTCATGGTAATCCCAAGCAAAACAGTCCTTATACTCAGAAATCAACTCCACAACTGCCTCTTGAACTGGTCTGGCAACAAAGCACTCACATATATTGGCTTCTTTCTATCACTATCCCCCAGATCAATCTCCTCCAAAGGATCTTCCAACTCAAACCCACTTTTATCCTCAAGCCCCTTTTCAAATCCTAAAGGGCCATCGTCGAATATGCAATCAGCCAACACACCTTTTTCTGAGTTTGGTTGTCGGTCGGCCTCACAGGCCGACAACTGTGTCTGATGACATTCAAGACTCATCTTTGTCGATTGGCCTATTTTCGTTGGCCTCATCCAGCAACTTAACACCAAATTGCTCCATCAGGCAAGCATTCAGAGCCTCTTTGTCAATAACACCACCCTGCACAGATATGGGTTTTACCTTTGGGTCATAAACGTTGAAATCCACATGCATTTGCTGCATATAGCAGGGGCTATCATCAGCTTCAATAATCTCTATGTCATCTTGAGCATTCCAAAATATAAGTTTCTAATGTACTGTCGAAGGTACCGCTCCAACAGCATGAATCTAGTCTCTACCCAATAAAATGTTATAACTAAACCTCGAAGGAATAACCACGAACAAGGTAGACCTCTCTACTGAAACTACTCAATCTCGACAGTAACACTTCCTGTCGAGTTTGTTCATGTATTGCCTAAAGCCTAAGTCTAATTCGACCATGCTCATATTGACATCTTCGACGCTTCATGCACTCCGTCGAACAACCGCCACATCACTTGGTCTTTTAAACTTAGCCAATTTTTATCACTTATTCTGGCTCCTTGTGCCTTCATTTGTCGAATATTTGAAGTTCGTCGAGAAACCCAAATTTGAAATCTGGTACCTAACAGTATCTAGGATATATTTAAGAAACATATTGCTTTATATGTGAGAATATCTGATATATTTACAGCCTAAATATGTAGTAAATAAGACAACAAGGTAACATGAGATAGATTTTTCACGTAAGATCATTATAATATGTAAGAAAAATGTTAGCAATACAACTCTCGTTCTAACACTCACTCCATGATTAGGTGAAATTCAAGTGGATTCTACTAAATTAATAATTAAACATGTTAATTTCGTTAATGTGTATAAAAAAGAAATAAACATAAAATCATAATAATTTTTTCTTATAAAAAATTAGTATGAAAACATTACAAAATTTAACCAGATTTTACTTATTTAATGCCAATAAAAATAACAAAATTTTTACGTAAGCTTTTCTAATACAAATCTACCCTAGAGAGGCTATTGGTGTTTTAGGATAGGCAGACAGCTGGTGGGTGACCATTTGGTAAGACTTGCTGGTACAATCCCATTGGCTTCTGATTAGGCGAGGCTTAACTAACGAAAACTCAGGATAATTTTTTTTAGGTTTATGATATGATTTTGGTCAATGTGGACAATTGATTGGGTTTTGAAGCTCAAAAGTACTGTGACGAATGGGCCATGAATGTTGTCCGTTACGTCTCACGGGCTCAGTACTTCAATAGGAATCGTTCTTTGACCAAAAACAAAAAATGTTGACCACACAAAAGGTTGAAAAAAACCAAAAACAAAAAGAATTCTTCGAATTTTGAGGAAACAAAACAGACCAGATTACAGAAAGCAAATGAAGTGACACTATAAAATGCTCCCCCTGTTTTCGTTTATGAGCAAAAAATTACTTTTTACATTTATTGAAAATACATACATTTTTCAATAAATGTAAAAAGTGACTTTTTGCTTCTAAACGAAAACGGAGGGAGTATCACATTTATCATTTAAATATTTGAAATGGATAGGAAGTTGGGGACCCAAAAATTCCCCAAGTGGCTAAAACAGCACTGGTAATCTGGTATCCCGTGAAAATAATAAATTCACATTTTTTTGTCAATTTCTTGTTTTTCAATTTCTTTTTGGCTCGGTGAAGGATAAATTGAAACCTAATAAAGAATGGATAGGTAAGCAGGCATCATTATCATAATATAATAACACATTGATTGGAGGTGGTCCATGCTAGTCTATCTAACTGGAGAATTTATGGAGATTGAAATACGCTAGATTTTAGCGTTGCCGAAGGAATCCTAGATGTACCATGTATGGGGCTGCAATTTTCAGAACATCACGGGCTGGCCTGGGGTTCCATTTGAATTGCATCATATATATATATATATATATATATATATATATATATATATATATAGGGGAGAGATCAAATTATACCGGTGTAATACTTGGGTAATGTTCTGTAGTTGATAAACTTTATGTAATCTTTATATTACAAATTAGTTGGATTGAAAAATACTATCACTTAGATCATATCTACAAAAAATTACATTAATCTAAAATCATTTGATAAGTCACTGAGATGCATCAAGATTAACGTTGTTTAATAAAAGGGCATAAAACGTTAATCTTGATGCCTCTCAATGACTTATCAAATGATTTTAGATTAATGTAATTTTTTGTAGATATGATCTATGTGATAGTATCTTTCAATCCAACGATTAGTTTTGTAATATAAGTATTAATTACAAAGTTATTGAACGGTGTAACATTACCCAAGTATTATACCGGTGTAATTTGATCTCTCCCCATATATATATATTTTGAAATCCACTATAGATAATTTGATATCTCGACTCCAACTTCGTCTTCACTTTCTGGTTTCAAATTGGAAAAACCAAGTTTCAAAAAGAACGGGAGAAGCAGTACTCCCAATATTAGATGAATGTATCAAGAATGATAAGTTAAAGTGGAATAGTTTTCTGTTATAATATTGATCACACAGTTAGTTATTATATTAGCACAATTAGGAAGTTAGTTAGGTAGTTACTAACACTGTTAGGATCTCGTTGTGTATAAATACCCAGTTTACTCATTAATGAAGTCAAGAATCATTTTGCACAATTCACTTTATAGTATCAGATTAGGTATTCTCTGCACCTAGTCATCTTCGTGAACCAGATTCATTTCTCTCGTATTTCTTCAACCTCTCGCTTCTTCAATGGCGTCTTCGATTCCTGTTTCTGAAGCAATTCATGTTTCTGAAGCAATTCCGACTTCGATTCCGGCGAACTCTTCAATTTCGGTGACGAATTCTTCAATTCCGGTGAATTCTTCGATTTCCTCCACAACACATGCTGATCTTATGAAGAATCCCTATTATCTTCATCCAGGTGAAAATCCTGGAGCCTTACTTGTTGATCCTCCATTAGACGGTACCAATTATCATCAATGGAGTCGAGCGATGCGACGTGCTCTCTGTTCCAAAAACAAATTGAAATTCATTGATGGAATGATTCCTGTTCCTAACGAAGCGGATTCTACGTTTGATGATTGGGCGCGATGCAACGGCATGATCGTCTCCTGGATTACTCAATCCCTTTCTTCTCAGATTGCGCACAGTACCTTGTATATGGAAAATGATGTTGACCTTTGGAACGAGCTTCAGACTCGATTTACCAAAGGAAATCATTTTTGCACTTCTAATCTCCTTCAAGAAATTCATTCCATTCGTCAAGGCGAGCGATCAGTTACCAGTTTTTACACTGATCTCATGATTCTTTGGGAAGAATTGGAACAATTGCGTCCAAACCCTACATGTGCCTGTTCGTGTGATTCTGTCAAGGCATTCAAGAAATATAAAGATTATGAACATGTGATTTGCTTTCTCAAGGGTCTCAATGACCAATTTGCTTATGTGAAAACTCAGATCCTCATGATGGATCCACTTCCTTCAATTAGCAATGTCTTTGCTCTGGTTCTTCAACAGGAAGGACAAATTTCAACCACTAATGGTGTTCTTGGTGAACCAAAGCCATCAATCAATGCTATGGAGTCCTCTAAGGGTGGCAAAGGCTCTGGTTTCAATAACACTGGCTATGGCCGAGGTCGTGGTTGTTCTTATGGCAAACCTAACAATGGTGTTTCTAACAAGATGTGTACCTTCTGCGGTAGAGGAAGACACACTATTGATTCATGCTATTACAAACATGGTTTTCCACCTGGTTACAAATTCAGAAACCGTGACTCTGCTATCAACAATGTCACAACTGAAGATTAAGATTCTTCAATCAATAATGTCACAGCTGAATTCGCACCACCAGTGAGCAAGGAAAATGGTGGTTTTACCCTCAATCAACATCAATATCAGCAACTCATGGATTTGCTCAAATCATCTCAGCCTGAGAAGCATGAGCTTGTCTCTAGCATCAACTCCCTGGTTGGTGAGTCTTCAATTCACCAATTATCCACATTTGTCAATTCTATTCAAAGTCAAATAGGTAATTCCTTTTGGATCATAGACACTGGTGCCACAGATCATGTATCTAATTCTCTTTCCCTTTTTACATCCTATCATAGCATTAAACCAATTAAGGTCAAATTACCTAATGGTTCTCACATAATTTCTGATATTGCTGGATCTGTTTCATTGTTTCCTGGCATCACTATCACTCATCCCCTTTTTATTCCTAATTTCATCTCTTGCATTCTTTCAGTTCATAAACTTTTTTCATCTGTTCCATGTCTTGTTTCCTTTACTGATTCTGCTTGCATATTTCAGGAACCACACACTTTGAGGATGATTGGATCCCGCAATTCATTTAGGATTGAGAGTACTTCAAAGTCAATGCTTTGATTAAGATTTTCACACTGCTAATTGTCCATTATATCTTGATATCACATTCTTAATTGTTTATTCAAATTTATATTTTCCTATCATATTCCTAATTATTAATTCAAATATATATTGTTTGTTATCATCAAAACCTTTGGGGTATTCTGTCAAAAAAAAAAAACCTTTAGGGTATTTATGATGTACCAATCGTCTTTGCTCTAACATATTATACCTACAATATACTCCGATGCTTATATATGAATAAATCTTTTTGAAAAACATATAAATTTGTATAGCACGAACAATCTATCTATATCGAAAAGTTTATTAGATTAATTACAATATTATATTCTTTTCATTTTTTTGGTGCAAATTTTCTTTTCATTTTATATTAGTCTTTTTTTTTCTTGATCTATAATTGTAGTTGTAAATTTGAGCTGAGTGGAGTATGTGTTTAATAAAGCTTGATCAAGTCAGATGCAATAATTCATTTCTTTTATAAAAAAGACTCACTTTAGTTAAGGTTCCGAATAGAGAATTGCTAACCATTGTCACTATATATAGATAGTGGTTCCTAATCTAGGTTCTCAGATGTAGCAATTTTTTTTTTTTTTTTTTGAGTGGAGATGTAGCAATTCTTAACGTCTATACTATCTACCTCTTCCTTATATCATCAATCTACTTATTAATTAGTTAAAACTGACAGAACACATACCAAGGCTTTTATTTGGCATAATTATAGGAAAAGAAATGACGCTTTACAATTACAAGTACTACTCGACCAAACTTTATAAAATTATTTTTGGCAAAAATATTGTTGCCAACTTTTTATGCCTTTTGTTTCCAATTCATAAACGACCAAGTTCCACTTATTGCTAGAGTTTAGCAACAATTATTTTTAAATTCGTTAAAAAAAATTCTCTCGAGTAAATCAATATAATATGCTACATAGTTTATGATTCAGCTATTACTTGTGTCATGTTAAAATATATCTATTCAAAAAGTCAATGACGGTATATACTCACAATAACTATACCAAAACACGATAAATTCTATTAAATGGTTTATGGTGGATCCGTATTTGAAAATGTCCCAAAACTCCAATGATGACCTGACAGTGTCTTGAAAGCAGAAGTTCGTGATCTTCTTAATCCTGAATGCTACCAAACACAATTGTGAAGCAAAAAGCAGAGTTTATGGAAAAGGGGTGTCATTGGCGGGGGCCTTAGTGCACAAAAATTGAGCTTTGCAAAAAGTAGCGGCAATGCACAAACTAAAGTCAAGGCCTAACGGTGCCTCTGCTTTCACAAACGGATATAATATAAGCTGCTTTTCACTTTGCTTTTATTTTAATCTATTGTCGAAAACAATTTACAAGCCGTTGTAGTCACTTTTGCCTTTGATCCCTACGAGGTTTCTACTATGTATGTTGGACTTGAACGAAAAGTGGGGAAATTTGAATCAAAGACTCCTATAAAAGCTATCCTACAAAGAAAATGAGTGGGAAATTGTTAATGGAGGCTAGTACTGAATATACAGAAAGAGAAATTAATCTTTCAGCAGTTTTAAACATATTAACGGCAATTTAAAAATCAATTAATTAAAGGGTCTTGCAGTCTTGCTAACAAATGCCCTAAGGACACCAGTTAAGGAATCAAAATATAGAAGTTTTGTATTGAAAAAAAATAACTTTTTAACTTTCAAAAAAATGAATAGACAACTTCCAACACAATATTTTTATATTTGATTTTTTAACTAGTACTCTAAGGGCACATGTTAGTATTTGCTTTAATTAAATTGATTGAACTCTTAATCATCTAATTTGAAGAGTCCGATACGATATTAAAAATTGACTTTTTCAAGAGTTGTAGAGATTAGGTAAAGCTCATTAATGAATTTTTTGTTTTAAAAATTAGCCCTCCTCACTATATATTGCTCCATCTCTCGCTTTCTCACTTTGGTTGAAATAGAACTGGTTTCATACAGGTGTGGATGTGGTCGGAGATTGTGTTCTTACTAATTTGTACCGCTTCGTAACAAAATATAAGCAAAAACGACTCTTAGATCGAAAAGAGGTTGCTGGACTGGACCAAGGCTTAAACAGCCAGGCACGTCGACCACACGCCCTAGCATAGCCTTTCCCGTACATGTATTTGGTCAAAATTTTACTTTTTTGCTTATATTTTGATACGGAGGGAGTACTAAGTTTGGATTATTGAAATTGAAATCTTCAAGCCCGGCTCAAGGGTGAGGCACCTAAAGCAAGGACTTCAAGCTTCACCTAAAAAACCTATATATTCCCTCTGGTCTGAAATATAAGCAAAAAAAGTCTCTAAAATATAAGCAAAAAGTCTATACATTTTGGACCAAATATATAGACTTTTTGCCTATATTTTAGAGACTTTTTTTGCTTATATTTCAGACTGGAGGGAGTACCTCATATACGTCACTGTATCGAATAATAAAATGGAGGACAAAGTAGTTTAATTATTGTTGTATTTGGCTTGCGCTTATCTGCATTAAACTTGGCACTTGACTGCACCGAATAATCAAAGCAATTTAATTTATATAATCAAATCAATTTAACTGCGCTTAATATGGCAACTGTTGTATTTCTATGTATTTCCATGTGGGGTGGCCCACGTTCATTATTGATTTTGTTGGGACAAAAATAAAAATAAAGTCCACACTATAAAGTACCAATCTCAAGAATTTTGCACTTCCGAATGCAAAATAGAGCCCTTGTCTTATAGTCGCTTTAAGCCTATATAAGTGTTGGGCCAGCCCTCTAAATCTTGCAAAAGAGTTGGAACCTTATCTCTTATAATGGTTCTTTATGTCATCTCTTCAAAACTTCATAAATTCTCAACACTCTACCTTCTATCTCTTTGTTTTTTTCCCCAACCAAGAGCTAGATAACAAAGACATTACTACAAATTAAATAAGGGATTACTAGCGGCACACTCTCTCATACTATCTTTTCAACCCTCTCTCTATTGTTAGTTGGGATTAACTGAGTACCACTCTTTTGGGAATGCGTCCCACCACATAGGAAACACAATCCATATAAATTAGTGGGATCACATGAATTTCAGTCAATAAAATATAGTGTGCAAGAAAGAAAGTGTTAAAAAGTATATTAGAAACATTTCTCATTTAAATAACAAACTAGAAAAATCAACAAACATGCCTAATTGCATTATCTATATTCACTATTTATTGTCGTACTCTCACCAATATAAATTTGAAAAGACGTGGATGATCAAATTAGGCAAAATTGCTCTGTAGGTCCCTTAACTTATTTTTTGGTAACGAATCAGTCATTTATCTTTTTTTCGAATAGGTCCTTTATGTTTTAAAATGTTTTCGAATCAGTCATTTATCTTTCTTTTTTCCTAAATAGGTCCTTTAGGTTTGAAAAACATACTAAAAACAGTCCTACGTATCCATTTATTGAAAGACCTTTTTGAAATATACTAAAAACTTGAAGAACCTTTTTGAAATATATTAAAAACTTGAAGGACTTTTTCTGGGAAAAAAAGATAAATGACCTATTTGGGGAAAAAAGATAAATGGCTGATTCGTTACCAACAAATAAGTTAAGGGACCTACAGAGCAATTTTGCCATCAAATTACTAGATAATTGTCAATAGTAGTGTTGTCTAATATTCCCACAAGCAATAGAGTATATGCTGATCACTCGTGTTTTGGAGAGAAGACGTTAAATGGCATATATATTATCCAAAGGCTCTGTGAAGGCGTCTACTTTTTTTTTGAATGAAAAATGTTAGTTGTTAATTGTTATGTTAGTGGGCTTGACAAGGATAGAACCCTGAACTCTTTACTCCTTCAACTCCTTGGTGTCCCTTAGCCCACCACTTGAGCTACCTAGCTGGGACTTTGTGAAGATGCCTACTAATTGATCTTCAATATAGATGCATGGGAACAAGCAATCTTGGAGCCTTTCATGCACTAAGTGATAATCTATGTCAATGTCTTCAATGCACTCATCATGGAAGCCAATATTGCAATGTATGTGCAATAACAAAATAGGATCATTGTGAGATATATTTGAATGTCCGTATAAAATTTCAAGTGGGTTTCAGTTTAATCACTACGCCAAAATCGCGTTTGAATAACGGTGTTCACGTGGCATTTATAGTGGGAAGCGCCATAAAAAACGGAGATTACTTAAAGCTTCAGATGACGTTTACTTGAGGAAACATTATATGAACCAATGTTTCCCCAAGAAAATGTTATCTAAATACTCCATGTTTTAAAATTGAAAATAAAAAAATAAAGAGCTTTACAATAATGTTTTCTCTAATAAACGCCATATGAAGCTTTATAAAAATATAAAAGAGAAATGAACACATTCTTTTCCTCCATACTTTGCCTCTAGCTAACACACTGTGCCATTACCACTTGTTGTTGCACAGTAAGCCTTTGCAACCGCCATCGCACTAGTCGTCGCACAGTAAGTTTATCAGCCTTCTGTCCTTTTTTCTCTGTTGTCCTTTCTCTCACCATTTTTTATTTAAGCCCTAACATCGCCGTAGTCATTGTTGTACGTGCAATGTAAATTGTTCATTATCCTCTCAGTTTTTCCTTTTTGCTTTGTTAATTTTCATGTAATATGATTCCATTATTTGATTGGAGACTGTGGTCAAATTTGTAGAACAAATTTAAGGCTTGTCTTTATGGTTTGCATGTTGAGGTTGTTTCTTTAGTTAGACCTGATAAAAAAGGTAACCCCTTGGTATGTAATTGATGTATTGTTATTGTTATCATTTATGCATCAACAATATTTGAGTGGAAGAAAGTGTTCAATTTATCATTTTTAGGTGTGACAAGAATGAGGATGGTAGGATAACAGAAGGGGATATTCAGGATGCGAATATTGAGACCATGTAAATTCTTATTTTAGTGTTGGGTGACTCTAATTCATAGACAGTGTATATAGAACAACAGAAAATGTATATAGATAATATACTAGCCTGGAACATTGTGTGTGTGTGTGTATAAAAGTACATGTTTGGATAATGTTTTCTAAAGAAAGTATTATCTGAGTTTTTCTCTTATTTCACTTAGTCAAAGAAGCGTTATTGTATGATGTATCCAGACAACGCTTAATAAAGAGAGCGTTATCTAGATGATTCATTGTTAACACACCAAATTGTCTACTTTTATAGGGCATTTTTAGTACTTAATTATATCATTTTGTGTTATTTAAAGTATAAAAGTACTTACTTATGTCCTATTTTGCATAATTATCATAAAGACATCACTCAGAGCAAAAGATACGAGAATAGATCAAAAACTGGCAAATTTTGGAGATTTTTAGCACTTCTGGACGAGCGGTACTACCTGACAGTTAGTTAGTACGGTCGTACCTATGCAAGAGAAGCAGTAGGGGCGTACCCCCTTGGTCAGTACAGCTTGGTGCCGATGAGAAAGTTCAGTACGACCGTACCAAAGGCAGTACGGTTGTACACAATTGCTGTCAAAGAGTGCAAAGTACACAAGCACGGGCCAGCGTCGCAAATAAGGTTCGGTACGG
This sequence comes from Calophaca sinica, assembly GCA_037113605.1. NCBI lineage: Eukaryota > Viridiplantae > Streptophyta > Magnoliopsida > Fabales > Fabaceae > Calophaca > Calophaca sinica. Next base: position 48,528,133 of record CM073735.1, read on the forward strand.
CCATATATAAATGCAGTACGACCGTACCCAAGCCCATAATGCACAGATTTGAAGTCAGTTGACCTAGTGCTCTTCAAAGCCTATAAATAGGCAATCTTAGCTCTCTTTCAAGAGAGCTGGAGCCTGGGGGTCTTTTGACCACTTTAGCTTTTGCCTCTTGCCTCTTGCCTTTTGTCTTTCATCTCTTTTCTTTTATGATTTCTAGTTTAGATTTATGTTATTCTATGATGTTGAGAAACAATATGAGTAGCTAATTCCATCACTAAAGGTGCTGGTGGATCTTTTATGATGTTCTTGACATTTATTTAATTGCTATTATGAACTTCTTATTATCCTTACAAATGTGTTTTTCCTAGCATGCTTAATCCCATAGGATCTAGCCAGTCCTTAATAAATTAGTTAATTGAAAGTGATCATACCACAATTAGTTAATGGAACTCTAGAATTAACAGAATTCATATTTTATGTCCGGTCAAGGGTAACTGCTTATTTCCAAACAGTCATTGAATTGATAAACTTACTAGTTCTTAATGCTCTTTCTTTTAATTGCATTGCATGACCAAACGGGGTAGTTATTTAGGAAGAAGACTATTAACATTGCATGACCAAACGGTGTTAGTAATTTTAGAGTAACTGATTAGCTTTCAATAAGGAGATATAGTACGTAATAGCAGGTTGATAGATTTAGGAACTACTATTAGTGAACCTGGTTCCCTTAGGCTTTTCCTTACTTGTTCTCTATTCTTTATTGTGAAATTGCTTTTGTTCTATTGCTTTTTACTTGATTGTTCTCGTTCTCACAACCATTACCTTTGTTCGTCTAAATAATAGATGATGTCTATTAATTTAGTACTCGCGCATACTCTGTGGGTTCGACATTCGGAGTCTTAAATATACTCTATTGTCTGAGCTGCAACATTCATACTGATAACGTTTCCTTAAGCAAGCGTTATCGGAAGAGGATTCGTGTGGGATTTTGGTTCATTTCTTATTATTATGTTTTTGAAGCGTTATCTGGGTTGACGCGCACAACAAATAATCTCACTCTAATAACGCTTTTACGCATTATCAAGATTAATTTTAAATTTTATAGATAGAAAAATTCGGCATAACGAATGTATTGTTTATTATTGTTGCCTTTGTGTTTCATTTAGTTCGTCATGAATATATGCATGACAATCTAGATTGCACCTTTGAAATATTAAGCGGAGTGTCAAGAATTAGTCCCAAAGTAAGTGAATTGCACTTAATCATGTGATTCGTAATCATCAACTATATTATATAAAATAGAGTTTTGTCACGTAGGACTATGTCACGTGTCAAAACCCCATCATTCCAATATAGTAGGATACATGCAATCCTGTATCCAAATCAAAACATTTAAACAAAGAACTTATTTGATGAAGCAAAGGAGGTACACTCTTGTATCCAAAACCATGTGAAGATGACTCACCATGAGTCACCTTTCTCTTTCTGACTAGGTATTCCAAGTGTTCCTTGGCCTGAAGAGGTAGTTCAACACCGGGATAAATGAGGTTATACTTTATTTTTATATTTTCCTCAATATCCGTCAGGGTAAATTGAGTTGGAGATAGTGGTGAGGAAGGGATATGATACTACTTGGGAGGACTTGCACTCCCAGTGTGTTCAACACACTCTCTGAGTAGGCAGGTGTGAGATGTTTAAGGTACTCCTTTGGGTCCTTGACGTAGACCTCATTATGCCTGAAAATAAAAAAGAGCATCCTATAGGGGATGCTCTTATCATTCCTTCAGAGACAATATTTCAGGTACTTCATGATGGGGTATGGAAGGTTGATTAAGGAGTGAGGAGATGGTACGTAGATGATTGCCATTTCATTTTTTGAAAGCTCCTTCAAACCTTTGATTTCACCTCTTGTTCTAGGGTGATGTCGTTCTTCATCTTTCCTGCATTACGCCCAAATAGAACTTCATATACATTTGCCATTTGGAGCTTTTCCTTTTCCACCCAATCAATGTTTCTGAAACCTTGTAAACTAGTGTTTGGAGCAAACGTTATCTTAGTAACAATAGTTTGTGATACATTGGCTGGTGCTTGGTTTACCATGTCTATGATGGACCAGTCAGCATTGATATTGGCAGTTAACCAGAACACCATGATCTCAACAAAATAGGCGGAGTTGTATATGTTGAAGAACTCAGTCCATCCTTGTATTCAATTTCCATTGTTTCATCTATTCCTTCACTTTTCAACTCTTCTAGGTTAATGACCCGCATTATTAGGTTTCATCATTTTGGAAGTGGTAGATGATTACCCCTAAGTTTGCAGAGTATGATAATGAAATGTTTGTCAAGAGGGAAATGTGAATGTTGTACGTTATGGCTCTCTTGTGGTTCCTTTTATGGAGAAGGTAAGCAGGTACTGGAAGAGATATGATTTATGTTGACAATAAATGGAATTGATGGAGAAAGGTAAGAAACTGGTAGTGGAGGAAGACATCTTAGAGCAATAAGCACGCCGAATCTTAATTAAACACACTCTGAGAATGAATCATCTTCTTCACCACCGTTTTATCTTCTATGAGTAAGTGCATGCATACAGAAAAAAAATAAAAGTACACGTTTGGATAATGTTTTCTAAAGAAAGTATTATCCGAGTCTTTCTCTTATATTGCTTAGTCAAAGAAGCATTATTGTATGATTTATCCAGATAATGCTTAATAAAGAGAGCGTTATCTAGATGATTCACACTGATAACGTTTCCTTAAGCAAGCGTTTCGGAAATGCCATTAAGAGGATTCGTGTGGGATTTTGGTTCATTTCTTATTATGTTTTTGAAGCGTTATCTGGGTTGACGTGCGCAACAGATAATCTCACTCTAATAATGCTTTTACGCGTTATTAGAATTAATTTTAAACGTTATAGAAAGCAAAATTCAGCATAACGAATGTATTGTTTATTATTGTTGCTTTTGTGTTTCATTTAGTTTGTCATGAATATATGCATGACAATCTAAATTGAACCTTTGAAATATTAAGCGGAGTGATTATATCAAGAATTAGTCCCAAAGCAAGTGAATTGCACTTACTTCTGTGATTCATAATCATCAACTATATTATATAAAATGGGGTTTTGCTAGTAGGACTATGTCACGTGTCAAAACCCCATCATTCCAATTCCCGCCGAAATACTATTATTTTAATTTAATTATTATTAATATTTATCAATCTTAAATACAAAATTTATTCCATCCATAAATACACAAATAAACGTGATACATGACATTATTATTTCACATATTGTTTGATTTCATTCATTCATAAATTTAGCAATATGCATTCCTGTCATATTTATCATTTGTTAGTTGAATAATTATATTAATGCTTTCCTATTATTAATGTGATAGGTTTTAAAATTCAAATATTTCATTAATATGATCGATTATTCACCATAATTTTTTGATTTTTAGCATCCAAATATCTAAATATATCACAGTTCATGTGTTAATTCATTGTTTACTATTTTTATTCTAACAATAAATCATTGATTGTATTGTCACTATTTAATGCATTAAGTGAATAACAATATTTGATATCAATATGCTGACACTATTTAATACATTTTGTAATTATTGTTGCATTATTTAAAAGTTATATTCTTCTATACTCAATGTCATTGTAAAACATGTTTGCTGCTTTCGATGCCATTGCGTACATTAACAACAAATATGCTAGCAAGATATGAAAGTTGCAGGTAAGAATAATTCGGCTATAAAGATTTCGAAATTTTAAACAACCGCAAGAACCAAAATTATTAGAATTGTTTATCAAGTCGAACAAATCATGTAAGCAGTTCGATGTTAAATTGAAAATAAGTGAGTGTCAGATCTGGATATAGATATGCAGTCTGTTGGCTCATCACCCACCTATTACAAGGGTTATAGCACGACTATGGAGAATGAAAGAAGACATGTTCACAAGGGTTAGGACATGTTCATTTTCTAGCCATTTTTTTTCTTTATTATCATACTTAATAATTAGTTAAAAATGAATATAAATTCTAAATAGGAGTCAAAGATAAAATAATTCTAAATATAAATTTTAATACCACTCACTACAAATTTATGTAAAATATAACACTTACAATAATTCTGAAACTTATAATAATTATATTTATAATATTAATTAATTATTATATTAATATTAAGTTATTTATATAATCTTTAATATGATTTTAATATATATATATATATATATATATATATATATATATATATATATATATATATATATATATATATGAAGACAATACATATGGAAGTCATTGTTTGAGTAACAATGAACAGGTGTCAATCAATGGGATACCTTTCACCACGTCAGTATTTTTTTATTATTTTTTCCATGCTTCTTTTGGTGAAAGAGAAAATCCTTTAGTTTCCAAAGATAAGACAAACACAAGGGGACAAACGTTTTCTTTGGAAAAGCAATGGACCCGATACATGGTAAGCGGACAAATGTTTGGCCACTTTTTCACCGCAAGCAAAAACAAAATATTCACACTTTGCACAATGCAAGACTGCAGCGACGAGGCTCAAAATATTCACACAGAAGAAAAAGAATGCCCATCACGAGACTCAAAAATTTAGAAGAAAAATAACGCCGAGATTCAAAAAATTTGAATCGTTTCCCTCTCTCATAAACAACTCTCTTCCTCACCAATTTCCAACCTCCCTTTTTCTGCCATTCTCTCTCTCTCCATCTCTCCTAAACACAATTTCTCTCCTCTCCTCCTCTTTGATTTTCCGTAGCTTCGTTTTCTAGATCGATAGCTCAAATGCAGTAATTCCAGAGCTCTGTTTTCCAATGCGACCTGGTGCCAAGTAGAGATGGAACCGGTTTGCGATGGCGAAACCACACGCGGAGGAAAGCGGATCGATAGCTCCTCGGCGTCGCCATACCATCACCAGAATCTCCACTCGATCTTCTATGTTTTGGATAATGTTTCTTCTACTTCTATTTTCGATTTTATATCTTCTTCTTTCATCTATTTTGCTGTAGAAGAAACTAGGACAGTTTGGTTTCTTCTTTGTTTTTTCTGATTCCTTTATAGTTTCTCGCACTGAGGGAGACGCTCGCGAAGAACATAGTTGAGCATCGAGAAGGAGGAAGAGGAAGAAGCTGTTGACGGTGAACCACCATCGAAGAAACAAATTCGATTAACGAGGTCTCTTAAGACTCCGCAACAAAACCCAGTACTGCGAACCACAATCTGAGCCATCGCCGGAGACCTCTGCCGCGCCGGAATGCTCACCCGTGAATAATCCTTCTTCTTCTTCTCACCCGGAGCACATTCGCCGAAGCCACCGTGCGCTGCCGTCCACCGCCGCGCCGGAATGGTGAGATTTTTCACCCTCTTCACTTCTCGGTTTGGGTCTTTCATTCTCGCAGCTCGACCCCTGTGGTCCTAAACCCAAGTCAGCATAAAGGCTTGGTGGGCTCACTCGCAGCTCGACCCCTGTGGCCCTAAACCCAGGTCGGCATAGAGGCCTGGCTCAAAAGCAGCTCGAAAGGTCGCCAGTCGACCTAAACAACCCCTGTGGTTTCCAAGACACCAGGTCAGCATAGAGGCCTACAAGCTCTAAAGCAGCTCGGCTAAGGTCACCTGTCGAGCTAAACAAGACCATTGTGGTTTCAAAGACACCATGTCGGCATAAGGACGTGCCGAGCTCAAACACAGCGCGACAAAGACTAACCCCTGCGGTTCCAAAGATTTCAGGTCAGCATAGAGGCCTGGCAAGCTCTAAAGCAGCTCGGAAGGTCATAACTCGACCTAAAGAAAAACCTAACCAGCTCCAATCATCAGAGACCTGACAGCTCAACACCAAGAGTTCTGTCGAGAACTTCAACACCAAGAGTTCTGTCGAGAACTTCAACACCAAGAGTTCTGTCGAGAACTTCAATTGTTACCTTAATTATCATTAGCCCATGTGTTTCATATGATAGTATCAATTGTGTATATTCCATTAGCTGTCAAATAATCAGCATTCATTTGTCAAATATCAAGAAGATATTAAGTATAGAGATTCTGAAGATGATTCCCAGGTTCGTAAAAGATGATTCCCAGCATAAAGGCTTGGTGGGCTCGCTTGCAGCTTGACCCCGCGGTCCCGAAGACCCCAAGTCAGCATAAAGGCTTGGTGGGCTTGCTCGCAGCTCGACCCCCGTGGTCCTAAACCCAAGTCAGCATAAAGACTTGGTGGGCTCACTCGCAGCTCGACCCCTGTGGTCCTAAACCTAGGTCGGCATAGAGGCCTGGCTCAGCGACTCGAAAGGTCGCGGTCGACCTAAACAACCCTGTGGTTTCCAAGACACCAGTCGTGAGGCCTACAAGCTCTAAAGCGGCTCGGCTAAGGTCGCCTGTCGAGCTAAACAAGACCATTGTGGTTTCTAAGACACCATGTCGGCATAAAGGCGTCTAGCTCAAACACAGTAGCGACAAAGACTAACCCCTGCGGTTCCAAAGATTTCGTCAAAGCATAGAGGCCTGGCGAGCTCTAAAGCAGCTCGGAAGGTGATAACTCGACCTAAAGAAAAACCTAACCAGCTCCAATCATCAGAGACCTGACAGCTCAATACCAAGAGTTCTGTCGAGAACTTCAACACCAAGAGTTCTGTCGAGAACTTCAACACTAAGAGTTCTGTCGAGAACTTCAATTGTTACCTTAATTATCATTAGCCCATGTGTTTCATATGATAGTATCAATTGTGTATATTCCATTAGTCACAAATAATCAGCATTCATTTGTCAAATATCAAGAAGATATTAAGTATAGAGATTCTGAAGATGATTCCCAGGTTCGTAAAAGATGATTCCCAGCATAAAGGCTTGGTGGGCTCGCTCTCAGCTCGACCCCCGCGGTCCCGAAGACCCCAAATCAGCATAAAGGCTTGGTGGGCTCGCTCGCAGCTCGACCCCCGTGGTCCTAAACCCAAGTCAGCATAAAGGCTTGGTGGGCTCACTCGCAGCTCGACCCCTGTGGTCCTAAACCCAGGTCGGCATAGAGGCCTGGCTCAGCACTCGGAAGGTCGCGGTCGACCTAAACAACCCCTGTGGTTTCCAAGACACCAGTCGACATAGAGGCCTGGCTCAGCGGCTTCGGAAGGTCGCGGTCGGCCTAAACAACCCTGTGGTTTCGAAGACACCAGTCGTGAGGCCTACAAGCTCTAAAGCGGCTCGGCTAAGGTCGCTGTCGAGCTAAACAAGACCATTGTGGTTTCAAAGACACCATGTCGGCATAAAGGCGTCTGAGCTCAAACACAGTAGCGACAAAGACTAACCCTGCGGTTCCAAAGATTTCAGTCGGCATAGAGGCTGTCGAGCTCTAAAGCGGCTCGGAAGGTGATAACTCGACCTAAAGAAAACCTAACCAGCTCCGATCATCGTGAGACCGACAAACCAACACCAAGAGTTACACGAGAACTTCAACACCAAGAGTTACGCGAGAACTTCAACACCAAGAGTTCTCGAGAACTTCAATTGTTACCTTAATTATCATTAGCCCATGTGTTTCATATGATAGTATCAATTGTGTATATTCCATTAGCTGTCAAATAATCAGCATTCATTTGTCAAATATCAAGAAGATATTAAGTATAGAGATTCTGAAGATGATTCTCAGGTTCGTAAAAGATGATTCCCAGCATAAAGGCTTGGTGGGCTCGCTCGCAGCTCGACCCCCGCGGTCCCGAAGACCCCAAGTCAGCATAGAGGCCTGTCGAGCTCTAAAGCAGCTCGGAAGGTGATAACTCGACCTAAAGAAAAACCTAACCAGCTCCAATCATCAGAGACCTGACAGCTCAACACCAAGAGTTCTGTAGAGAACTTCAACACCAAGAGTTCTGTCGAGAACTTCAATTGTTACCTTAATTATCATTAGCCCATGTGTTTCATATGATAGTATCAATTGTGTATATTCCATTAACTGTCAAATAATCAGCATTCATTTGTCAAATATCAAGAAGATATTAAGTATAGAGATTCTGAAGATGATTCCCAGGTTCGTAAAAGATGATTCCCAGCATAAAGGCTTGGTGGGCTCGCTCGCAGCTCGACCCCCGCGGTCCCGAAGACCCCAAGTCAGCATAAAGGCTTGGTGGGCTCGCTCGCAGCTCGACCCCCGTGGTCCTAAACCCAAGTCAGCATAAAGGCTTGGTGGGCTCACTCGCAGCTCGACCCCTGTGGTCCTAAACCCAGGTTGGCATAGAGGCCTGGCTCAAAAGCAGCTCAAAAGGTCGCCAGTCGACCTAAACAACCCCTGTGGTTTCCAAGACACCAGGTCAGCATAGAGGCCTGGCTCAAAAGCAGCTCGGAAGGTCGCCAGTCGGCCTAAACAACCCTTGTGGTTTCCAAGACACTAGGTCAGCAGAGGCCTAGAAGCTCTAAAGCAGCTCGGCTAAGGTCGCCTGTCGAGCTAAACAAGACCATTGTGGTTTCAAAGACACCATGTCGGCATAAAGACGTGCCGTGCTCAAACACAGCGCGACAAAGACTACCCTGCGGTTCCAAAGATTTCAGGTCAGCATAGAGGCCTGGCGAGCTCTAAAGCAGCTCGGAAGGTGATAACTCGACCTAAAGAAAAACCTAACCAGCTCCAATCATCAGAGACCTGACAGCTCAAAACGATGCTCGGATTAGACAAGCACTCGACTAATGTAGTTACGAGGGACTAATGTTCCAAACTTTCAATTTGAAACAAATCTTTCGGGGGAAGCCACCCGAGGACTACAGGAAAGCGTGGAAAGAAAAGTAAAGTAAGTCATCATCACTTAGTCAAATTTCATTCATAGGAAAAGGAATTGCAAGAGGTGGTTATCGGATGAGCAATTACGAGATCGGAACTTAAGAAAAACAAAAAGCAACAAGGCACAAGTTACGCAAGGGCATCCTCTTGGCTTTCAATAACAAGATCGGGAGCGATCACCTTTGCTGGGGCCAGGGCATCATCGAAACCCTCCTAAAATTGGGAGCATGAAGCCCTTTTTCTCTTAGAGACGGCTTGACAAAGATTAACTCGCCACGAGGTTGCGGAGGAAAAGCTCTCGGTGATCCCACCGACGAGGACCGGTTCTCCACAAGCTCAAAAAAGTGACGCTCCTTGTGAGCTCACCTGCAAATGGAACCTTGCCACAAAGAAGGTCGAAACTTGGTTCCCCTAATCATTCCAGGTCAGACCAAGACCTGGCGAGCTCTAAAGCAAGCCCGATTTGGTCCTGGCTTCGACCTCGAAACACCTCTACGTTCGCGGCGGCAACCTCCCTTGCTTCATCGGGATCACCCTGGTTGGTCTTTTAAACCGTCCTCCTCCTCCACAATCTTGCCATCCTTCGCAGTCTTGGTGAAGTCAAGCTCGAGATATCCAAATCGGGGCAACCACCTGATTTGGGCAAAGGCATTATCAAAGCCCTCCTTGAACTGTAGAGCACAAGAACTTATACTCCTCCGCCCGAACAGCTTCGGTCGAGGATTTCTACTTCTCAATCGCAAGGTCGAAAGCCAAGAGATCTCTCTCATTTTGCAACTCTTTTTAGTCCTCCAAGTGCCTCATGTAGCTCTCACAAGTTCGGTTACAACTTGCTCGGCCACAGTGAGCCCGGATCGAACAAGCTCGACCATGACCGACCATCCTGGAGAGACAACGAGGATGCCTGAATAAGTGCAGTCACGATGCGGATTAAACAATTGGGGGCTTACGTCCCATCGTAAAGACAAGAAATAAGGTCAATGCCTGACACATGTAGCACATGAACCAAGGATGACGATGTGATCAGTCGAGGTCCAATCATCTCGAACCTCTAGACATCATACCTCGCAGATCAGATCATCTGAAAAATCATCATATTATTGACAGTCAAAACCCATGCTATTGATCGCGGCTATTCGACGAGTTCAACCCGACCTACTACCCTTAAGTAGTAGTTATGCTATTTCAAGCTCGGCAAGAGCTATTCTATGATGGGATCAACTCTTACAGGGAATCTGGAGAAAACCAAACACTTGCACTCTAAGTATTAGATGCCCAGTAGTCGACAAGCAAGTCTAGGGGCTTGTGGTCCAAGATCAACAACGGATCACTCCCCGCTCAATAACCCGCATTTCTGGTCGAATAAAAACAAATAATATAGACTTATCAACTCTTCAAGTATCAACTCTTCAAGTCAACAAGTCTAGGGGCTCGTGTTCTGGACTCGATCTACGACTGCTACAAGAGACCTCTCAACTCGGTATCCTCTACAGGATAGCTCCATGCTCGGAAGGAGATCTGCTGCGGATGAGAACAAATAATATAGACTCATCAACTCTTCAAGTTAATAAGTCTAGGGGCTTGTGTGACGCCGGCCTCAGGCCCGTCCCTCCTAGCTAGGCCTCCGAGTGAGCTCCATAGTGACCGAAATCTTGACCTAAGCCCATTAACCGAGAAGGGCCCCAGAGACGATGACCGAGCCCACCAACCGAGCAGGGCTCCCAAAGGCATGTCACACGTCTCAACCAAGGACCAGCTTGCGGACATCCTAACTAAACCATTGCCCACATCACGGTTTCATGATCTTACAAACAAGATGAAGGTAACAGATGGTACCATCATCTTGAGGGGGCGTATTAGATAACCAAGTCAACTGTTGAGAAATACTCCAAGAATTCTGTCGAGATCAACACCAAAAGTTCTGTCGAGAACTTCAACACCAAGAGTTCTGTCGAGAACTTCAATACCAATAGTTCTGTCGAGAATTTCAACACCAATAGTTCTGTCGAGAAAATGACAATAACTTTGTCTCTAAATTTTTAACTTCAATTGTATAATGATAATAACTTACAAATAAGGTTTATCGCCCGTGCATTTGCACAGGTCCTAATACTAGTATATATATATATATATATATATGAGCGGTGCTATTTGGTAAGAATAACAAGCCGCACGAAACGCATTTGATTTGTTTTGAAAGGGATAAATATTATTAAATAAAAATAGAAAAGTATATACTCTCGCTTTGTCAGCAATCAACACATCATTCGTGCACACATGAATTTGTACGAAAAAGTATTTTCATATGTATTTACATATTCATATCCATAACTACTGACATATAATTTTATAAAATATAAAAATAATAGAGAAACACAATAAAAAAATCTAAAAAAAATACATACTTTATAAATTGTGTTAGTCGCTACTCATGCAAGACACGTGTAATTATACTAGTATGTTCAAAAAGGGAAAAAAATTAAAAAAATGTGAAAAATGATGAGAAATAAAATAAATGTGAGAAAATTAATAATTTTTTCCTTTGATTAGTATTTCAAATTACAAACTTGACCATGTGGGTAAGTACAATACTACCTGATCAACCCCAACCCAAGCATGCAAAATCTTCTGTAATCATAACATTCCCGCATGATTAAAGTACTATCTATATCTTTCCTTAGTAAGTAAATAATCTGTGGGTGCAAAATCTTCTAAAATCACGATCTTTCCATTTGCATAAAAGTAGTATTTTCATTTAGTAAAGGTACACTTACAAAAGTCGCAACAAATTAGTTAAAACGGGACGAAGGGTTAACAATAGTTAATGTGAATGAAAGCAAAGGACAAAAAGGTAATTATAATAGCTCAGTGTCTTTTATTGAATTTTTAACCATTTTCAAATTTTTTTATTGAATATTTTGAACGTATCGGGTACTCTGAGAGCGAAAGCCAGAGAGACGTTAGCATAGCATGTGGCGATTGACATTTTGCAATTCTCTTTCCAACTTCAAAACTTGAAATCAAATTTGTTATTTGTCCGTGAGAGAGTGTGAGTGTTTGTGTCTGCACCGAGAATCTCATAATCCTTTTCGGAAAAAGCCACACGTCTTCATCATCATCACACCGTCTTTACCATGAGACAACCTCAACGGTCCCTTCAAATATCCTTAAACAGCTAAACCCACCGCACATTATTTCCTCCTTTGTTTTTTCAAACTTGTCTCACTGTTATAATGTCTGAAGCTACGTTCTTTTCCCGTTGAGTGGTGACCACCCCGTTTTACCTTTGGGATTCAAAAACTTTCCCTTGCTGTTCTTTTTCCTCCAAGATGGATGCTTTATCTAAGAAGACCGAAAATTCCCAAAATAAAAGAGATGGGTCTCGTGCTTCTCTCACCGATTCAAGTGCAGAGTCTAGAGAAACCAGTTTCAGTGGATCGAGCTCTTCAGTTTCTACCTCAGAAGAAGCAAAAACAAAAGGGCCTTCTTCTCCTGCTCCTCTTGGCTGGCCTATTCTCAAAGCTACAGTCTCCAAGCGCTCAAATTCTGATGACAAAGAAAATCAACATAAATTGGAAGAGACAAAATTTACCACTATAGATTTAAAAATGTCAGGTTAGTTTTATTTTTTTTATTTTTTTTTCTTTTCTCCAAGCAGGAATTCGGAAACCGGGGTAAAATTAGAGACTATTTTCTGACAGAGTGTGTAACAATATATTTTATGATCTTTCAGTTAAATTGGTTTTGAGTCAATAATCCCTTTTTTAAGTCATTAATTAATATTTATTTATGTTTGTTGTCTAATTACTTTTACTCATTAGATTTATTTTTTAATTGAAACAGATGTTGACATGATGAAGGAAAGGTTTGCGAAATTATTGCTTGGTGAAGATATGTCAGGTTCTGGAAAAGGGGTTTGCACTGCTTTGGCCATCTCAAATGCCATTACTAATCTGTGTGGTATGCTTTCTTTCTCTCTTGCACACACTGAGATAGGCCCATTTGTAATTGAGAAACTGTTTAGTTTGTCTTAGTTGGCAAATGCTTCAAATTATTCTTTTGGTTTGAATTTAAGTTGTGTAATTTAAAATTAAATTTACCCAATTTGAATTTTCATGTAACATGTAGCCACTGTATTTGGGCAACTATGGAGACTAGAGCCTCTACCTTGTGAGAAGAAAGAAATGTGGCAGAGAGAAATGGAATGGCTTGTTAGTGTTAGTGATCACATTGTTGAATTAGTACCTTCTTGGCAAACATTCCCTGATGGAAAAAAACTTGAGGTAAAATTGGATCGAGACATTAAGTACTAAGCCCAATGCTAAAACTCTATTCAACTGTGAATTATGATGTTTCTAATGTGGTTCATTCTGCAGGTAATGACTTGCAGGCCCAGGACAGATATTTTTATGAATCTTCCGGCCCTTCGCAAACTCGATAACATGCTTCTTGTGAGTAGTGAATCTTGTTCTTTCGTGGCTCACTAGTAGTTGGCAGAGGCATCATCATTGAATGATTGAGGTTTTTAATTAATGTATATTTTCTTTTATAACAGGAAATATTAGATAGCTTCAAAGCTACAGAATTTTGGTATGTTGACCAAGGAATTGTAGCCCCAGATGCAGATGGTTCAGCCTCTTTTCGCAAAGCAATTCAGCGGCAAGACGAGAAGTGGTGGCTCCCCGTACCTCGTGTCCCCCCTGCAGGCCTCAGTGAGAACTCAAAAAAGCAATTGCATCACTCTCGAGAAAGTGCAAGCCAAATACTAAAAGCAGCCATGGCTATCAACAGCATTGCTTTGGCTGAAATGGAAGTTCCTGAGTCATATTTGGAAGTCCTCCCTAAGGTTTTATTTCTAACATAAATAGTTTTTTTTTTTTTCTTTTTTCCCCTTGATGTCATTATATGACCAAGATAAATGACCAAACAAAGATTATGTGATGAACTACAGTATTACACTACAAACTTTGCTGGTACACACATATTTCTTCTGCATACTTGTTAATCTTATTGTCAATTTATGACTCTGTTTTGAATATTAATTTGAGTTTTAACAAATAGTACTTTTTGACATGGCCTTGCTTTACAGAATGGAAGAACTTGCTTGGGAGATTTTATCTACCGTTACATCACATCAGATCAATTCTCCCCAGAGTGTCTGCTTGATTGCTTAGACCTCTCTTCTGAGCATGTTGCACTAGAGATTGCCAACCGTGTGGAGGCTGCAATTTATGTATGGCGTCGAAGAGCTCACTCAAAATCCTCTCCTAATCCCAACCGTTCAACTACAAAGTCATCATGGGAGATAGTCAAGGACTTCATGGTTGATGGAGATAAGAGAGAACTACTAGCAGATAGAGCTGAAAACATTCTAATTTCCTTGAAGCAGCGGTTCCCAGGCCTAACTCAAACTACCCTTGATACCAGCAAGATCCAGTGCAACAAGGTTCCATGCATGATCCATCTCTTTCTTTATTATTATATCTAAGATTTTAAATCATGATCGTGGTCACATCACAATCCTTAATATTATGAAGAATTGCGGTCTAATATAGCTGTTGCGGCCCCAATTGCGATTGTGGAGACAATAAAAACCTTGATGTCGTGGAACTTTTTTATTTTTATTTTTATTTTTAAAAACCTTTATTATATCTTGTTCTTACATGATTACTTTCATGGATTTCTTCACATTGACACATTTTACTAAAACATTACAGGATGTTGGAAAGTCTATTCTAGAGAGCTACTCTAGAGTTTTGGAGAGCATGGCTTTTAACATTGTAGCGCGGATTGATGATTTGCTACATGTGGATGACTTGACTAAACATTCAGATAAATTTGCATTGGTTCCTACTACAGTTAATGTGGTTTCTCAGCAGAAGAAGGCTTCATGTCCATTTTCAGTGTCTGTCTCAGGCACTCCACACAAAACAGCAGTTGGCACACCTAGCTTTTCACCTGTGCCATTGATTAGTCCTGCAAGAGGGGAGAGAACTCCTTTCCTCCACAGCAACAACAACAACAACAACATGAAACCTCCTCGTCGTGGCTTTGGGGTGAGAAGAGTATTGTCTAATTATCTTGGAGCAGAGACAAAAACAAAGATATGTAGCAATTCAACTGAGGTTAATTGTTCAAAACCGAGTAATAACAAGAAAACAGAACATCCAGAACAGCGTCAGAAGGAAACATGCGCTCTGAAAAACAAAACAAAATGAAGATCAAGGTTATCCTTGTGGCACACACACTATACAAGGGAAAGGAGATTTGGTGGAACACAGAGTCTTGTAAACATTTATTGATTTTTATTCCCCTTTCATTTGTATCATTCACGAATATTTATTTGGTAGTTTAGAATTCGAATTCATAGTTATTTAGTCTCTCACTGAGATCTGAAGCAGTTGGTACTCATGTTTTTTGAATTTAAATATGCTGGAAATTTCGTTGGCATTTAAATTATATTTCAGCAATTGATTGGAACCATCTCTCCTTTCGGCCTTTCGGAGCAATGTAGTGAAATCATTATATACCAAACCAAACCAAACCAAATAGAGATGGAAACTATAGTTTACATACCTTCTTTAGAACATCGGGCGTTCTCTGTGTTTTCAAGTGACAAATGGGATATTCGGACAATTGTGCGTTAAAAATTTGAAAGTGATCAATGAAGCCTGCATAAAAAGTCATTTTGTCAATAATAAGTGACAAACGAGGCATGAAAAACAACCAGAGGCAGCACAAAACATCTTCTCATCGAGAAGTGAAAATGCACACGAAAAACATATATATATAGGGGGCATTCCGAGAATTGAACTCGGGACCTCTCGCACCCTAAGCGAGAATCATACCACTAGACCAAATGCCCGTGTGCGTTTTTGATATATAAATGTAAATGTAAAAAGGTCAAGGAGGGCGGTGCGTTTCAAACTGATTTATATTATGACGTTACTGGTCCTTGTCTCTCTATTCCGGATTACTATGTTACTTGTGCAATTTACTTCTACCGTTATACTTGGCATGTGAATCATGTGTTTTTTAACGGGACCTGTAAATCATGTTAATTACTCCATCTGGAATTATTTATAAAGAAATATAAGTTTTTTTGAACAAAACAGATAAATTAAAAAAATTAGTTAATTCATTTAATTTGTCTATAATATGTATTATTTTTCAAAACTACTCTTCAATTATTGACTTAAGAGAGAAAAATAATCACCCATTTACTATTGACTGCAAAAAACAATATAAATTAATTTGGGGTATTTTTGTAAAAAAATAATTGATACACCTAATAATTTAGAAAGAAGCTTATAAAAAGAGACATTTTTTTTCAAGGGATTTATATTTAGGAACGGAGGTAGTAGTAATTAATTTTGGAAAAATTCTAACAAGTGCCCTTAAGGCATTAGTCAAATTTGTAGAGGAAAAGGTAAGTTTGTAGAGGAAAATAATGTACTTATTACATCGAAAAATATTTAATTTGTATTTTTAAGACAAATTTTTCTTTTATAGATTCTTTAAACAATGTTTTTAGGACACTCTTTCACAATACCCTTAGTTTTATGTCAAAAAAGAGTTTCATATTTTTTACAAATAATTTATTTATAATAAAGATTTAAATATGAAACACAAAAATTTATACAATTATTTTTTGTATAAAACATTGATACAATTATTTCATATAAAATAATTAATATATTAATTACCACTATACATAATAATGCTAACTTTTTGAAGGGGGAAAAAAAACATTTTGGTAAAGTTAAGACAAGCTCCGATGACCCGTTAGCAGTGAGAAGCGAGAACCGGAAACTGCAAACTCGAATTCACAAAAATGGCAACCCCTTCTTCGTTCACGAGCGTGCACATCACCGCCTTAGATGCGATCGTGAACGTGAACTCTCTCTTCACACTAGGCGTCTTCATCGGGTTGGCGTGGAACCCAAACGACCCGACGGAAAACCTGAATCCGGATCCTGCGTGCGCCCCCACAGCCGCCATCGCCGAGAATCTCGTGGCTTTCCACGTCTACTCCTTCAGCTCCTTCCTCTTCTCCAGCCTCATCGCCGTCGCCCTCAAGCAAGCCATCCGCCTCTCTCGCACTTCCTCCGCCGTCGCCCACATCCACCGCTCCACCCTCCGCCTTGGCATCCTCGTCTCCGGCATCGGATCTGTCTCAGGCTGTGCTTTCCTCATGTTGGCTCTTTCCAATGTCGTTCAGATCAAGCTCGGAACCCTAGCCTGTGGAAGCTCTCACACTTACGCTGCTATTGTTCCGCTTTTCATCTTCGTTCCTATTTCGCTTCTCATTTACGTTTCTGTGGTTTTGTATGCTTTTACTCGCTAGGTTTTGTACTTTTGTTTTTGTGGTTAGGCTGAAATCACCGTTCAAACAGAATAGAGTGCTCTGTTTTAGAATTGTCTTTTGATTGCTATTCCTATGCGCATGCCTGTGAGTTTGTAATTTATTTATCTTCATTGCAGTTGTAAGGTTTATCTTTATGTTAGGTTAAGTGGAATGTGTCAAAAATTGAGGGAAACAATGGATATGTATTATAATTTTTTAGTGATGAGACAAGTGATGGCAAATTGGGAAAATTGGATTGTACCACTGATCTTAAATCCTTACCAACAATTTTTATTTATTTATTTATTTATTTAATGGAGCTTGTTTTCGTATTCAAATATGATTGTTGATTGTGGATGACCGTTAATGAAATAGTGATATGCTCTGAAATGGAAGTGGTATTTTGATCGTGTCGGTGTCACTTCTGAACGAGATGATGAAGAGATTGTAATCTTTGGCTCTTTGCCAATACAAGTAATAGTATGCTATATCTGACGTGTGAAGGAAATGTTGTTATGAGTAATGATGATTAGGAGTGGAGCTGTGGGGGAATATGGAATGTGAAAAGGCGAGAAAATAACTACAACTATATTTATCTTATGCTAGGAAATTAGGAATCACAGAATAACATTCTATCAGAAAAGAACCACAGAATAACGTGGGAATGAAACGTGACACAGGCACAACTGTGGGACGGATTTATTTTCAACTGCAGGGTGGGCATTTCTAGTGATTGCATTATTCTATGTTTGTATTTCTTTTTTCATAATCTGCTTATTTGTTTTAGATTTTCATAAACTCTGAAACTCCAATTTGGCTAAAGAAAAAACTTGTGGCTTTGAAAACAAAGCCTATGTTTGGAACGGCGGCAGCTTTTACGCGTTGAGTGAAAATCGCGGCAAGATTTCCGTGTTGACGTGAAAGCTACACTTTGTAGCTTATGATTTTTCGCGTCAAGTTTTCCTTGGCAACACACGTTTTTTGTTTGAAACGCAAAACCAAACATACAAAAAATACAAGAACAAAATGTATTTTTTTGATTTGCGTTTACAGATATCTGCTTGCCCCTGAGCCTTCTGTTCCAAAAAATATTAGTACAATCACTCTGTCTTCTTCGTGCCCTGTGTGCTCATTTCTCTTTCTACTAGGTGCTAGTAAATTGAAGAACAATTAAGCATGGTAGATACGACCCACTTTTTCATATCTTCAAATTCGCCCTCCGAGCTTTAACAGCTTAGTGTGGATGTTTTAACAACTTTGTTATCTTCCTTCAACCGTTAGACCTAGACTGCAAAAGATAATACATTCCTTGCTTTTGAAAAGAACCCAAAGCTCAGAGAAGTTTTTCCTCCTTAGCTCCATCTCTGCTAGGGGTGAAGACATCTGCCATTGGAGCACATGAACGAGCGTTCACGGCCTCTAGTAGCTTACCACCCCTCAGGCGAGCTCTCCTTCTTCCCCTGACAATCCTAACCCGCTGCTGACTTGCCGCCAAGATCAAACTAGTAGTCTGTGAAGAAATGGAAGCTAACGGCGAACCGCTAGAAGGAGAGTTACACTTGCCATCAAATACATCACCCTATAGAACACATTTGCAAATTCTGTCCCCCCAACTCTCAAAAGGGTTTTTTGAGAGGAAAATGGATTATATGCAGTTGCAAATTGCATGCAGTCACGCAGTCGACCGAGATCAGTCGTCTGATCTCGATCAAACGTTTGCAAATACATGTGTGTTTTTGTAAGCCGTTTGATCGAGATCGGACGGCTAATCTCGACCGACTACGTGACTGCATGCAATCTGCGTCTTCATGTAATCCATTTCCCTCTCAAAACACTTTTTTTTTTGGGTCAAATCCCTCAAAACACCTTGACCAAGTGGAAATTCCGTGGAACCTAGAATACTCGCAAATTGGAGCAGTTCAGCGTTGCGGCCCACTGTTGATGGGTCAAGTGACTTAACACTCAGTTTTGGCCCACTGTTGATTGCACACCCCGTTGCTACGTCATTAGAAAAAAGTGACGTGCGAGGAAAAAGTCCCCACTTCTCCAGCCTCTCCCCCAAGCCACGTCCGTAACACCACCCACATGACAAATATTTCTTCTTTAGCGGGCCTATTATTCACAGACGTGCGAGGACCAAAGTAAGAATCTGCGGACAGATAACCCTTATAATATCCTAAAAAAGAAATTGAAGCATAATGCGGAAACCTGATGCTTGCGGACATGGTTTTGTCAACAGTTGCTTGTTTGTTTCGTTTCGCTATTGTGACAATATATAAACCGTAACGCGAAACAACTTTTAATTTGTGAGTTGCCTCTTTACTTAAGCATGAAGCTAATTAAGTGAATCCAATAAAGGTGGTCCATGCGGGAAGTTTAGCACATTAAGAGTACGTGTTGACGCATAAGCTGCGTCACTGCGAGAATACAGCACGAGATGTGAATGCTCCCTCCTTCCTGCTGCGCAGACAGACCTCGCAAAGGTCAGCATCTCTTGCCTGCATGCTGTCTTCTCTTCTGTCTCCTTCAGGAAAGTAGGCATCAATCCTGAAATTGTAATCACCATTCCCTGGCGGTGCCATGCCATCACGATCACTACTAGCCATGCATGTGATGTGAGGTAACTACATATAAATCTTCAACTCATAAATACCAATATGTGTGTCAAATTTGCTGCTATAAAGTTCGATATGTATATGCTCATTATTTTTAATTTGTTTCGATCTATCTGCAGGGCTTATGATGCGCGAGGTTATGGCCCATCGTCAAATTTCGGGCTACAGATACAGTACTACTGTGCTGTGTGTTGTGTCAAAAATCATGATCTGAGCTCATTATAGCGGCTCATAAATAAGTTGTAACAACTTTCTTATATAATTAATGAAAACTTTTCTATTCCTTTCTAAAAATATGTTTTGGTTCATTGTTTTAAACTGTGGTCCCCAACTGCAATTGCGCCTGCAGTACGTAACTGTTTTTAAAGCCTTTGCAACTGTAACCACAATTGCGAACGCATTTGTCCCCAATTTCCGGCAACATAAGAGTTTTTGAGGCATCCGCAGCTGCAATTTAAAACAATGGATTGGTTGCATTCAATATTTATTTGGAGTGGAGGAGAATCTAAAAGAAGATGGTAGAGGGCACTGATTAATGAAAAACATTTTTATTCCTTTCTAAAAAAACATTTTTTTTATTTGATGATTCGGCTTAATTCTTATCCAGGTTGCAATGAGCGGGGCCTTGGCAATATAATGAAAAGGTCTGGACATGTTCGCGTGCTCACAGAGTCACAGTAGTCCCAATTCCCAAACTCCCAATAGAGTAACGACTGATATAACAAGTCACAGTAAGCAGCAATATATACTATATATAGTGGATAGAACCAGAAAGCACACAGAAAGTATACATGTAACGGGGTCACATTACATGATTATAAAACAACACTAGAGTCTAAAGGTCAGTTGCCCTCATGAAACCTTTTCTATAAAATACAACAAACTCGGCAAGGAGTAATTATGACTTCAAGCTACTACGTACTGAGAGGGTTGACTTTGGTTAAATTCACTTATATGTGCAAGCTGTAACAAAAAGGACCCAACACATGTTACCAAAAGAGTACTAGCTAGATTCGTTGTATGCGCTACCATATGCCCGCATGCATGTCTTATTTCCTCCATACAGTTAACTAGAGTAGAGTACTGCTACTACATATAGTACATTGTACGTGGTCACTCATCATCCTGCAACATTGTCAACAAAATGCAAGTTAGAAACCTGAGGTAAATATGGTGAATCAGTTCAAATTTGTTTGCAAAAATGAGAATTAATTTGAATATAAAGTTGCAGTGTTTCTCCTTGGACGCCAAGAAATAGAAAAAGAAAAAAAGTGAAGCAATAGCGAGGCTTGAAACATTGTAAATTAAAAAGTATATGAATTTCCTAGTTAAATACTAATTGAAATTCTATTTCCTTTGAGCATAAAATATGTAAGTAACTAATCATGTCCAACCTCTTGAATTTTGCGTGTGTTGGCAATTCAAAGTAGAAGGAAAAGATACAATATAGTTCAATTTAAATATTGAATACCTGGTTTGCATGACGGTCATGAGCTGACATATACAGTGGCAGTGATATTAATAATAAAGGGAACCTGCAGAAACCGAAAATAATAAAGGTATATTAAAGTGAGTAAATTGTTTCTATAAAAAAAAAGTGAGTAAATTGTGTTCAATAAGAATGTCTGTTTTTCATTAAAAAAAAGAACTTCTATTGTTATTAACTGTTTTAGCTACTGGTGATCAGCAAATTAAGACTGTGTTACCTTGCCACCAGTTCCCTCTTGAAGCACTGTCTTTATCATTACCATTCTGATCATCATCATCCTTATGTTTCTTGAACTGCAAAGAAGCCCAAGGTTATATCTTTTATGCTTGATTGCAACATATAGAAACCACTTTTATACCTTTTTTTTTTTGACAAAACCACTTTTAAGTTTTAATTATACTTTCTTTTTGACAATTACTTTAATTATACTTGAAAATATATAAACTTTATATTTCTTTTACATTTTTATCACTCTTTACCATATGGATGCAAGGTCAAGGGAATTGTAAAACATCAAAGTATTTATATATGCTTAACATTTTTGTTGAGAAAAATAGATGGTATTACTTTAAAAAAAAACATATTAGCATATACTCCATATTATTAATTAACCACTAGCAGATGGGACTTGTGCTTAACACTCATGCGAGAAAACCCGCGATTTTTTCTCTTAAATAGATAAACAGATAATAGATTTGTCAAAGAACATGATGGAGCATATAGTAAGTAAAGGATGGGAAACGGCACTCACAGTATGGGGGGATTCATGGGTGGTCCTGCAGCTGGTGGTTCTTGGGGAATAATTTTCTTGACCACCATAATAGATTGATGAGCTGTAGTAG
Source organism: Calophaca sinica (assembly GCA_037113605.1). Classification (NCBI taxonomy): domain Eukaryota; kingdom Viridiplantae; phylum Streptophyta; class Magnoliopsida; order Fabales; family Fabaceae; genus Calophaca; species Calophaca sinica. The sequence goes on from CM073735.1 coordinate 48,550,207, forward strand.
CTGGGCTCCACTGTCTCATTCTGATAATTGGTACTACCGATATTCTTGTTACCGCTGCTTTCACCTTTGTTAGAGTAATTTCCTGAAACGAATCCAAACTGAAACTTTACTAAATAAACCCAGACATTTAAAGTGGATTGAAAAAGCCGTATGTTCCCTGTATGTAGACAAGATTTGAGGTCGGCTAGCTCAACTGATAAGGGCATATTTTGTACTCTAGTCAAAGTATAAGAGTATATATACTCCCTCCGGACTCAATTATAAGAAAAAAAAAATTCATAAGTTTGGTGGATTCAAATATAAGCAAATGTGTCAACTAATCTATCTATATTTAATGTTATTAATATTATGAAGAGAAAACCACTATAATTAAGGGTAATTTAGTAAATGTATTTTCTTTTTTTACATGAAATCGAAAAAATTAAATCCAGTTAACTATCATTCTTAATAAGTGTGAAAATATGTATTTTTACTTATAATTAAATCCAAAGGGAGTATTACGAACCTGGTGCTCCATAATTTTTGCTTCCCATGTCCTGCCTTGTTGACTCCCTCCTTCCAACCTAAAGTTACAAAAGAGTCATATGAGCGTATGTGATAAGCAACAATCGTTCAACCTTAGTCCCTATAAAATTTTTATTTATTTTTAGTGTAATTAAAAGATTAAAAACACAATTTTTTTTAAATATAACGATTAAAAATAAATAAAACTTTTATAAATACTGACAAAGACATAAATACATCCTCAGACTGAAACACAGAATAAAAGTTTTTTCTATTTGAAACATCATAAGAAATATGTATAGATAGAAGAGTATAAGAGGTATTCCAACCCATATACAACGATAAAGAAGAAAAACGATAAAGAAGAAAAACGAGGGTAGACAAAGAACACATACACTTCAAGTTCTGATTAATTGTTTGCCTTACAAACTTCAGACAACACAGACTAGAAATCAAAAGGACACTCAACAAGGTTTTTTCCTGCTCTATATCCACGTATACTTCAATTTATGCAGTACTAAATGAGAAGGTTGTAGACTAGTACTAGTTATTTAGGAGTACCTAATTAGAAGAGTTAGGCCATATGGCTCAAACTCAAACGAACACTATTGGACCTTAATCCTGCCAAGTTTCTCTTGTTATGACTAATTACTACTACTAGCTTTTGATGCTAATTAAAGCTATGATATCCCAAAAAGATTTGTAGGTCAAAGTCAGATCAGAAACAATTAATAACTACTCCATACTGCCTAAACCAAACACAATCTAACGGAAAAATAATAATGAAAATGAAAAACATGTAGGCGGCCAGGCTATGTAAGATTAAGCAAAATCCATGCATATACAAAAAAGAATATAAGGGGGAAGGAGGTAATGCATACAGTGGAAGGAGGTGGGAAAATGGAGCCAAAGATGCTTGTGGATGAAGATGAAGTGGTGGAGGGGTCCTTGGGACCAAAAAGATGATCAAAATTGGTGGGAGTTGATGAGGAAGAACCTCCTCCCACTTTCTTGTTGTTGTTCTCCATGTCTGTTATGTGGTGAGTGAGTGTATTACTCACGACTACTATATATTAATAAGCTTTTGAAGTAATTTGGGGGATCAGCTTTCTTTGTCAACCAACGAACAAAACTAAAACTAGCTAGTTAGTTTGGTGAGAATCCCGTAACGACCAACAAAAGATTGGATAAGGTTTGCAGGGAATTGAGAAGCCAACAAAAGAGATAACAACAATAGGAGAAGGGAGCAGGCTAAGGGGGTGAGGGAGGCTGCTGAAGAGAGCAGAGGAAAAGGAGAGGAGAGCACGTGATAGCTAGAAAGCAGTGAGTGATGTGTTGAACATCAAACGTATGAGAGTCTATTTATAAGCCCAAAAATATGCTGTGCCCCATGTGCTCGCATTCCACTTCTATTCCTTTCCCTTTCTTCGACACATGGTTGTCCTGCTGGGCCCCACGTGAATTATGCCCAAATCCGAAACCATCGGGCCATGTGTCAATGTGTCATGGTCTTTATCTTTGACTTTTTTTTATAGACTATATATAACAGGACTCTTGAAAATAAGTTTTTTTTAATGACAAATATTAATGGTTAGTTTTTGTTAGGGGAGAGAGATTTTTATTAGTGACAGGATTCGAACCCTGCACTTCCTGCTTAATACTCTTTTGGTGTCCCGACCCAAACCACTGGGCTATCCTTTAGGGACATTTGAAAAAAAGTCTCGTCCCATTTTGTAATGCGTTTATCAAATCACTAGATGTATTAATTATTTCTTTACAAAAATACCTCTAATTAATGGGTAACCATTTCTCTCTCTTAAGAGTTTTAGAAAAAAATGAGTCCTAATAATTGAAGGGTAATTTTAAGATTTAATGCACTAACTATTAATTTGTATGATCGGGTCAAAAAAAGTGTTATATATAGGTAGGGGTGGCAAAACGGGTTTGACCCATTGGGCCGGTCTACCGGGCGCATAAAATGGGTCGGGTTGGGTTGTGGTTCATTAACCCACAAGCCAATTTAGCCCAACTCATCTAGCTCGCCAACCCTGCGGGCCACGAGTGGGTCGGGTTGGGCTAACCCATCGGGCCAATATGTATATAATTTTATATTTTTCCTTATTTTTGAACAAATTTTTTTTTACATTTTCGGGCGGGTTAGCCAACCAACCCACTATTGTAGTCCATTTTGGGCGGACTCTTGCGGGCCGGCATGACAGGTTGGTTGATTTTGGCCGATTTTAGTCTAAATTTTAGACTTTTATTTATTTTTTAATTTATTTTTGTTATTTTTATTTTTTGACAGGCCAGCCCAAGCCCGCCCAACCCGTCATAGATCGGGCTGAGCTTAACATCTCAATCCATAATCCCTTGGCAGGTCGAGTTGGGTTAACCCGTTTTTACGCGGGCTCACGACGGGCCAGGCCGAGTTGGGCCGGGCGGCCCATTTTACCATCCTATATATAGGGATGGAGGTAGTTTGAGATATTTTATTGCAATAATTTTGGTAATATCTTCTTAACTGCTTAAAACATATAGATATTATTCGAAATATCTACTATAATTTTAAAAGTTATTGATCACGTTTTTCTTTGAATAATTAAAGAATTCCTAGAATAATTATTATTATAGGAATGTTCTTTGCGAGTTAGTATGCATATTTTTTTATTTTATTAGAGGAGGATCCACCACTTAAGTGCATCTTTTAGTCGACGACTCTCGGAAGCTGAGAATGAAAAGAAAGATGCAGAGTGTATCGTACAATTTAAACTTGCATATTATTTTTAATTACACGTTGCATAACTTGAAAAGACAATTATATTTTTTTGGAAAAGTAAAAATAAAAATTAAGCAGCTTTTAAAGAGAAATTATGACCTATTCGTAAACATTAGTGAAGATTGATTTTAATCCGTTTATATTTTCAGCCTTTACTATTGATGTAGTAAACTCATCGTTCACTCACATATTCATCAGTTTTTTTTATAATAAATAAGGCCACAGAATAAGAGTTTTTTTTCCTAACTTGTACAAATTTATATACGATAAAAATTATTAATTACTTTTTTTTATTAATTACTTAGTTTCTTATTTTATGAGTAGATAGAGATTACATAAATGTGAATCTGTAAATAAATAGGAAAGTGAGTAATTAATAAAAAAAGTGGATAATTGATACAAAGTTGTACAGGTTAAAAAAAAAACCTACAAAATAAATATATAATAGAGAGGTGATCAGCTTTATCAATACTGTTGTTTAATAAAAACATTAAATTGTTTTTTATACGTTAGTCATCAAAGCTTTTATTAAAAAATTAATTACAAATTCATAAACATGATTTTTCATTAAAGAAAACCACAAGCTCATTAAAAAATTAATCTACGTTTCCCTTTTTAAAACTATATTAATTGATTCACGCTAGCAATATTTCCGTGGGAGGAGGAGTTGGTAATAGAGTTCGTCAATCTTGTAAAATCTGTCTCATTGAATAAGTATGAAGAGGATAGATGGGTGTGAAGTGTATGTCCTTCCAAAGAGCATTTCTTAAAGTCTGCTTACTAGATAATGATGAGTAATCTTACCTATTCTGGGTCGAATTACCAACTGTCACCGATTTTAAAAAGTCTTTGGAAATGTTCTGCTCCCAACAAACTTTAGCCTTTGCTTGGCGACTTGCCTTGGATAGGCTTCCCACAAAATTTAACTTGTTCACTAGAGGAATAATTTCAAATTCACAATTGGTGTTGTGCTTTGTGTATCCAGAATTTAGAGGATGCATCCTAGTTATAGCGTCTAGATTCATACTTATGGCTGGCTTGGCTTTTTGGTTGTGCTCCCATCTTCATTTTTTGAGCATTATTTGTTTCATAGGTTTTGGTTAAATACAAGAAGATAAAGACTGTTCGGCAATCATTATGGTACGCAGTGGTGTGGAGCATTAATTTGGATCGCAAGGAATGACGTCGTATTTAGCAATCACATCCTTGATCTTTATGCTATTATTGAGTTGATTAATATTAGATCATGGTCATGGTTGGGGGCATATTAGACGAAGGTTTTTTTTTTTTAATGACAAACGTGTGTTATATATATATATGGGGCATATCTAGTGAGAGGGCCTTATTTATGTAAGAGTGAGAGGAGCAAATCATAGCCATTAGATCCAATCATGAATGATCAATATTAAATCAAAAAATTCATGTGACTTTTTTAAGTTGACATGTGACTTTTTTAAATTCTAACTAATTTTTAATCTTGGCCATCCATGTATGGTTTATATGGCCTAGATTTGCTCCTCTCACTCTCATATAAAAAAGACCCTCTCACTAATAGGAGGTACAAGGGGTATTCCAACCCATTACAACCATTCAAGAGAAATTGACATAGAGGCTTAGACCCTTGTCAAGAGCATAACCAAAGCCTAGCCCACCACTACTATGTCCTCGCAATGCACTCCATAGGACTGGAGAACCACTCGTAGTACATACACAACGATGACTTTGCCATGAACAGAAACCACCTCAATGACAGGGATTGAATGCGATCAATCAACTCTCTCGCATCAGACATTCTCCCAGAGAAGATGCAGCCATTCCTGAGATCCCAAATCGCCCACAAAACTGTATGCCAAATCAGCGCCAAACCATGTCTACATCGAGATCTTCCCCCAAGGTGGGTGAGCATAGAGAAAGAGGAGAACAGATCCGGAGGCTGCATGAAATCACATCCCAACCAGTTAACCACCTTGTACCATACTGGAAAGGTGAAACTACATCTACCAAATAAGTGTAGCGCCGACTCCTGATAATCACCACAAAAGGCACAGGTATAGCATTCACATCTCTGATCACACCCCTTCTAAACAGGTTTTTTCGAGTCGGTACTCTATCCAAAAGTAGCTGCCATGAGAAAGCAATCATCTTTGAAGGAGGCAAACTTTTCCATAACTTGCCTAGAATCCCAACCTCTATATCGGATACCCGAGCCACCCGTGAAGATGACTCGGAAAGAAACACATATGCAGAGGATACCGAATACGTACCACTAGGATGCCTAGTCCATACCCATCGATCCGCTCGTCCGACAAAGATACCGGTGCCAAAACTGCCAGAAGGTCAGCTACCAGTGCCTCCTCCCATACAAACACCTCCTCCAAGGGATGTTCCAGACACATGATGTAGCCTCCCTCCTCCCACAGCTACTGACCAACAAATCCAAATCCACTGCCAGTGAGAATAGCCTGGGAAACCTGCCTCTGGGCGTCGACTCTCCAATCCAGATGTTATGCCAAAAAGATGTGGCCCTACCATCCCCTAATCCCCTTTTAACGCTCCCTAAAAACCAATCTGTGCCCAAATCCCCAGCACCCCCAACCAGAGATATATCCTTCCGCCACACCGATGCTGATGAAAGAACTCTCAGATCGGTAAAATATGACATTGACGACACACTGGACCCATACCTTGCCCTTAGCACCTGACACCAAAGAGCCTCTCCCTCTCCCAACAGTCTCCACCGCCATTTCCCTAACAAACTAGCATTAACCCTCCGACTGATTGATGTATGAGCCTTTTAAATTTTATTAAAATGTATATGGTTTGATTATGACGGTAATTGTTTAAGAGTTAGAGTACCCTTGTATTCCTTATAATAATACTAGTTTTTTTGACACGTGCGATGCGCGGGGTAAACAAAGTTTGTATATTACTTCTGCATTATTTTTGTTCAAAGAATATATTTTATAGCTCTTGTAACACAATGGGCCACATTAACGAAAAATCTCAGATTAAAAAAATGAAAAACAAATCAAATATGGTTTATAGCATGAAAACAATCACGTTCTTTCAAACTGAGAAAATAATATCATATTTTTCTTAAATGTAATTACGAACATATAAAATGGTACGTCCCATTTAAGTACAAAAAAAAATAATATAAACTTGTAAATAATAATTATATTTTTTTTACAAAGGTAAATAATAATTATATAAAGATAAACATTATAAAACATATATAATATATAATATTATAAAAAGTAACTTTATTTGCCATGTCAAGTTAACATGCAGACTATCAAAAATTTATTGGCATGTTCGGCAAGTAGAACACCTAACTATTAAATTCCAATCAAAGAATGTAAAATGTAAATAAGATAGAGTTATGTATATTTCAAAAGATGAGGAAATAATGCTAACTCATACCATCTAAACTAAATTCTGAAATACTTCTCTATAAATTACATTTGAAGTGGCGGTTGTCACATCTCCCTCGTTGTTACATATGAGTATCTTCAAACCACTGCGTGATGTAACCCTTGATATTGCAACACATAGTTGACCATGGGAAGAAACTGATTGCGGAAGATAGATTCTCACATGTTTCAAAGACTGTCTCTAACTTTTATTTATAGTCATTGCAAAAGAAACAGTCACTGGAAATTGTTTGCGCTGAAATTTAATGGGAATTCTTTGGTTAGAATCAATGACAATTTAGGAGTAAAAACTTCTACTCCTACTTTGCTGCCATAAACAACCTTTGCCTCCAACTCATGATTGCCAAGTTGGGTGACTATGAGCCGAGTGCCATTACACAATCCTGACGACTGATCTATATTTCTCAATAACATGATGAGAACACCAATCTTTAACTTCAGTTTGATTAGGAAGTCCAGATGCAGAAATTGTATTCAAAAATTTTGGAGTATATATATCATCTGGTCTATCAAAATTTTCATCAATCGAACATGTGCTATCAAAATTTAGTAGGTTTTTGTTTCTCCATCAATGACATAATGTACTCATTCAAGTGATTAACAACATCCTTTGTGGGTGGTAAAATAGCTCTATGATAAAAGAATGATCGGTCTCTCATATTTTCTAAAATTGATGGGTATGTGCTATTAACAATAGCAGTAAAAGGATCGCTTGAATTTTCAATGAGCAAATCAGGGGGTATGTCAACTGTTGCATCTGTATCATTTATTTCACCAATAGTTTCATTTCCAATACTCAACACCTAATCTAAAAACTCCTATTGTCGTACTTCTTCTTCTGAAGACTTTCCTTGAAGCCTCGTGTTTTTTACTAATGTAAGCACCTTACATAATGGCTAAAGGTATGACGAATTAATGCTAGCATGAACAACATCTTGCCTCGTTTTCTTTAGTATGACTGGAAGTATCTGCCTAAAATCACTACCAATAACTACTACCTTTCCTCTAAACGACATATATTTACTTTCACTGTTAGAAAATCGAAGTATATCCCTGAAGGTTCGATCAACTACTTCAAACTAATGCATGTGAGTCTTTGGAGCTTCATCCAAAATTATAGGTTTAGCCTTGATTATCAATTTTGCCAAAGGGCTTCCCTGGTTTATGTTACAGATTAAATCCTTATTCACATTGATAGGAATTTGGAACCTAGAATGTGTTGTCATACCACCTGGAATCAACATAGCAGCTATTCCATTGTATGCAACAGTCAAAACAATTTTACCTTTAGATTTAAAAGCTGCAGAAATGGCTTTCCAAAGCAAAGTTTTACCTATTCCCCCATAGCCATAAAGAAAAAATAATTCCCCGAGATTTCTAGACACACTTAGCATGATTGTGTCATATATCTTCCGTTGCTCAGCTGTCATTGTAGATAATAATTGTTCAAGTTCAGCTGCAAGTGATTGCCTATCATAGTTTAGCTCATCATAAATGAGTCGATTCCGAGACTCAGAAATCAAATCATGTTAGGCCGAGGCATGGGTGGAAAATCAGATAAATTTCTATTGATACTTTGTAACAATGTCTCCAATTCAGCGTGTGTAATATTTTTTAACTGTTCATCTGTCAACACTAAATCTGTCATTGAATTAAAAGAAAGGAATTAGACATTTATTATGTAAGAAATTGCTAAAATATACTTAAATATACTGCTGAAAGTAACACTGATAATTATTGGAAAAGAAGGAATAAAAATAACCTTTGAATTGAAGAAGCACTCTTTGTCTATGCAATATATCATCACTTAAAAACTTTCAAGTTTTTTCCCAAACAAATTCTAGTTTGGATAGCTAATTTGACAAAAGTATGGTAGCAAACAATTTTCTCAAATAACTTTTTGAGTCCCAGTGACTTGCCTCATAAAAGCATCAACATATTCCCAATCGTCATCTAACAAGCCTAATGCATAGCAAACATCCTTAAAAGTAGGATATATGACATTATTAATTGTTCTTATTTCAGCATATATGACTGTGGCTCCCTTACGTAATTCAATAGAATTCTCAAATAATACAGCTCTCTGGTTTCCAGATGAACAAAATGTAATCTTCCGACGGTTAATCCTCTTTGTCTAGGACACCACTGATGTTCACGCTGCTTATAAACAAATTTTGAGGAAAACTGAGCATATAACAGATTCTTCGCTTCAAGGTAAATTTTATTTGCATCCATCCATGCAAAAAAATTAGATTTGTTGCTTTTTGGTTTTTCAAGAACATCTTCAATTAGGTCATCTTCATTAAACAAAACATTATGTTCACCAGGAAAATGGAATAGTAACCTCTCAACAGAAGGTTCTCTATAGTGAATGTCAAATGCAAAAATTCTCCAGGCTGCTTCACAGGACAACAAATACCTACAATCATAATACATTTTGATCTCATCCACACATTGAGACTCAGTCTTCCCTGCAGCACTATCATAGAAGGCTGCAGTTATCCGATCATGACCTTTGTCTACGTACTTGAACACATGCATGATAGAATGCGATTGATTACACCACTCGACATTGATATGTGCACTGTATTTCAGTAATAGATATCTATTGTAAGGGACCACAAACCTGTTATTAATTAAACAATCACCATTTTGAATGGCATTGCCATTGCCCCTTCTTCTATACCAAGGATATTCGTCAACATCAAATGTTGTCTTATTAACAAACTTTTTTCGGAAACCATGTATGTTTTCCATTATGCATGCACGAAGATCTCCTATTTTAGACTCCATATGGTCCATGAATCATTATTGCCGCTACAATTTTATATAGATCAGAATCAGTTCTTTGATATGGTATTTCAGCAGATATGATTTTGTGTATACCAACAAGATTTGGATATCTATATTGAGGTTGTAGGAAAACCAATATGTGTGCATGCAGTAATCATGTTTTCTGAAACTCAATTGTGTATATCACTGCATCATAATAACACAACCGCTCAATAATTAATAGTAAGCAAATAATCATGCTATTAGTAAAAAGTCATGAAGGATGAGTTGTGATACATACCTGCATTAATTTTTTTCGAAGACATTCCCTGCTTTATCTCTGCTACCAGTTGATCAAGCCTGACTTTGAAAACTCTACAAATCAAGTCCGACCTATCTTCAGATTTTAGACCCTTTTTTAAGAAGTCTAAAAAATTTCGACCATTTTTTGTTGCAAGTAAATGTTAAGAACAAATTAGGATATCATGTGTAATAAATTATGAAACATTATGAAGGATCGTTTAAAAAAAGAAATTGGGAAACATTATAATTATTTCTTTCTTGTATAAAAATAAATTAGGAAACATTTAATTTGAAAACACTACAATTAGGAAAAATCTTAAGAATCATTATTTCTTTACAAAAATCAAACAGTGCACTACTGTCATATACCTGACTGAGATTGTGTAACTTCTCCACCATTGAAAGCAAACAACTGTGTCACAATCTTATTTCTTTTGCCAGTACGCTTATTCCTTTATCCTTCGTTGTTACTCAAATTGTGTGTAACCCTCTCACCAATAGAAGCTGAGCTTGCATGAGGAGAGAAAAAAATAGATTCATTGTTGATGAACACAAATATATATTGAATGCAATGTATATAAAATCACATTGATGGAATAAATATATATTGACTCCATCTTCCAATATTGGTTAGTGATATCCTTTTAGTTATTAGTGGATTTCTAAGTTTCAGAAGGCTGTCAGAAAAAGTTTCAAAAGGCTATATTTTACAAAAATGATTTGCAGGCATATAAATATAGTTAATAATTTAAATAATAATAGCATATAAACTAATTGAAAATATTTTAGTAATAATTTTTTATTTCTTTGTTTTTAAAATTTTGTTTGTTATGCCAATTACAGGTAGGTATCTGTTGTATTATTAACTATTATTTTTTTTAAATTATTTAAATAATTTTATTTTTAATGGCGATTAGCTAATATTCTATATTTAAATAGATTGAAAAGATTAAATACTGACAAAGAATTCAAAATGTTGAAAGTCTGTTTTAATAAATTAATTATTTAAACCATTAAGATTGTATTTATTCAATATAGAAGGACAAATTTTCATTGAAAAAATATAAAAGGTCAAATATGTATTAAACCTTTAAATGCATACCTTATTTTTTAGTTATTATGTACAAAATCCTCGATTCTCTAACTTTTTTTATTGAAATCGATTCTCCAGTTTGTTTGTTTGGAAAGAAATCAAATATCTAATAATTATTTTTACTTTTTGATTCATTATTATCAAATATCGATTCTTTTCCGTTGGCATCACAAAATTAGGTTTCTTATCTTTTTTATTTTAAAATAGTTCTTTCTAATTATTAAATAACAAAATCGCTTTATTTTAAATTAAATCTTTTTAAATTTAAAATAAATCTATAAGGTTATTAAATGCTAAAATGATATTATAAGGGTGCGTTTGATTTGCAAGGAAATAAGGTACTGGACAGGATAAGACTGATTGTTCCTTGTTTGATTCAAAAAATAGTCTGGAGACTGGACAAAACAAGCGGACTGGACATCACAAAAACCCGATTTTTTTGTCCCTTACTAAACCATGAGACAAAAAGTTGTCCTACAGACAAGCTATAAAAAGATAAAAGTACCCACACTTTAATTATTTCTCACCCAATAAGTACTCTCTCTCTCCCTCTCTCTCTCTCTCTCTCTCTAACATGATTCCATAAACAATAAAAATGTTATTATTATTACTATTATTTATTAATATTATTATTATTTATTATTATTTACATAATAATTATATAGCATAATCTAATTATATATATATATATATATATATATATATATTTATATATATAATAAAATATAAAATATTATATACATATGTATTATAATAGAATATAATATAATAGGAAGGGTATTACAGTAAAATATACATCATTTTATTTGTACTGTTCATTGTTCACCAAAAAATAAATAGGACAAAGAGTTGTCCAGTGACTCAAAAATTTGTCTTGTGCTGTTCTACTGTCATGTACTTCATTGCAAATCAAACGCACCCTAAGGGATTATTTTAGTGATTTGATTTGACCAAATTATCCTCTAATTAATTATTCCTAACACTATTACTTTTAATATTATAAAGATTTTTACTCACAAAAAAAGATATATCTTATGTCAAAAATTTAAATTTTATAAATTATGAAATAATTTGGTCAAAGAATTAAATTTTAAAATAATTAATATTTTTTTATAACTGAACTTTTTTTTTTGACAAGAACAAACTTATCTCATTTCATTTAAAATAAGTCCATCAATACAGGTTAGAGTAAAATAAAAAAATATGGTGACTAGCATAAATCCGTGACGCCCTAGCTAGCGTATGAGCGACATGGTTTGCTTGTCTCCTGATTAAAGTAATCCCATAGTTTTGAAAAGAAGCTAGAAGCTTTCTACAAGTGTCTATAAGGGTGCCAAATTCTGCTTGGTTAGTGGTTATTCCCCGTATGACATCTACAACTGCTTTGCAATCTAGTTCTATGACCACCCATTGAACACCCAATTCCCTAAGCCACTTGATACCTTCTAAGAGGCCCCATGCCTCTGCTTCTTGAGCTAGTGACAGACCATTGAACCACGCGGTGTGAGCCTTCAGAAACTGACCATTCTCATCTCTTAGACACATACCCACTCCAAATTTCCTATGGTCCGTGAATATAGCCGCGTCAATATTGCATTTTACCTCACACTGCGCCGGTTTTCTCCACTGAGCATCTTGGTCATGATGACCCAACCTGGTGCTCCCTGCGTATGCTTCGCATGAACCCTTTGCCAGTCCAAAAGGTTCTCCCAGGCAAGAGAAGCTGAGACTCGTGGGTGCTTCTCAATCCCTTCCCACTCATTTTCGTTCCGCTGTTTCCACAAACACCACAGCATCATCACAAAATCCAGTAAAAGTTGACTCTGTAATGTACCCAGCAATTGAAAAATCAACTCCACAACTCCTTCTGCTTCCTCCAGAGGCCGCTTAATTCTCTCCCACAAACCTGCAGATTCCCAATTTTTTTTGGCTAAAGCGCACCTAAAGAAGAGGTGCCACTCGTTCTCTACTGTGGCATCGCAAAAGACGCAATCTGCTGAGCAGCTCACGCCCTTCGAAATGAGTATTTTCCTAGTAGGGAGGCATCTCTGAGCAATTCTCCATAACAAGAGCTTGATTTTCTGCGACATTTTCAACCCCAAATGCGACTCCACTCGCTTGGCTCCCGGAGATCACTATTGTCCACTAGGGTTTCCATCGCATACACAACAAGAATAATGTCGATTACCGACGGAAATTTACCGACGGCCTCGAGGCCATCGATAATATTTTAATTACCAACGACCAGGCCGCCAGTAATGCGTTGGAAAAATACTGAGCAGGATTTAAGTTTTTACTACTTTTACCGACGGCTTAGTCGTTAGAAAAGATTTTTTTTTATTTCTAATTTAGTTTTTAAAATTATCGACGACTAAACCATCGGTATGGAGCTGAAAAAAAGTTGAGCGGGAATTTATTTTTTTTACTTCTTTGTCGACGGCTAAGCCGTCGGTACAGTCAAGCAATATAATGAGTTGTTCCCGACGTTGACACACCCTGTGCCCCCAAACCCTCACCCTATTCTCCCTCCCTCTCTCTCTCTCTCTCTCTTTCTTCTTCTTCTGAGTCTTCTCTTCTTCTATCTATCTTATACCCTTCAATTTGCAAACACTACCCCCTCCCTCTCTCTCTCTGAATCCTCGAGCGCACTTTCACCCACGCATTCGGCTCCTCTTTTCGCGTTCCACCACAATATTCATCTTCTCGTTCCGTTCTGTTTTTCGACCGGAATTCCCCTCTCTCGGCACCGGATCTCCGCCTCCGATTGAGCACGTGGAGTCCCACTCCCTCCAGATCCGGTCGTAGGTTTAGTCCTACCTCGCCTTTCACCGTGATGACTTTGAGAGCCTTTTCTCGCTTTGCAACGACGCTGTTTTGCAGACTCTCCAGGTCTCCGACGATGTCGCCGGCGTCCTACGGCTGGTTTCCGAGCGCTCGGCTGGTGGAGGTACGCGAGGTGGTAGAGGAGATTAAGGTGATAAGGGATGAGCTGAAGGTGAAGAGGGAGATGTTAGGGTTAGTAGGGACCATTGTGGGTTTGAATCAGAGGTTGGAGATTGTGAAGGAGGCGTTGAAAAGTGGAAGGTTGCAGTTTGCTGCTCAAGGGTTGAAGGAGTTAAAGGTGACGTTGAGGGTTGGTGATGAAGATGATAGGGAGCCATTGGTATATGGTTTGTTGAGAAAGGAGTGGTCTCAGTGTTTTGGAGAGGTACTACTCTGCTTTCTTATTTTTTATTTCTGTTTTTCTTCTCAACTTTAGGTTTGATGCAATTGGTTTGTAGTTTCATGGCAATGCATGTGTTTGGTGCTATGAGTATATTTGTATGTAGGAATTGAATTGAACCGTGACAGAATATAAAATCTGAAATTGGTATTGGCAGACAACAATTTGTGTGTTGGCTTTGGACATTATTTTTCATTTTCCATTTTCCATTTTGTCTTTTCCCAAGCAGAGGCCAAGTACTGAATTATCTGGAAACAAAATGCCCTGTACCCCTACAATTACTTTTTCTTTCTTTACAGTGTGTGGGTGGTTGAACTTTATCTTCACCATTGATCTGGGAGTTCTTGTGCTTCTTATATTTGGTTTGAATTCAGGCAAGTGTTTTAATAATATTAATATGATAATAAACTGTGTAGGGAACTAACTCATAATGCATTTTTCCAGACATTTAGCCCATATTTGCTTTAATGGTGATTGTTGGATTATATTTTTGCTGACATGTGTAACCGTATAACCGATACATATGATTTGTGCCATAGAAATGATGATTGGATAGTTTGTGATTTTTATTGAGTTTGTGATTGTTTTTAGAGGAATTTGGTTTGGGTTTGTAGATTCAAGGGATCCTCATGAAGTTTATGGAAAAGGCTATGTGATTTGATAGGGACTTGAACCAAGTTGAAGTCAAATACTATTTAGAAGTTCATAATATCAGTGGCATTCAGTTACAAATGGTTTTGGGGGCAATGGAGATAGTTAATTTATCTCACTTTACACAAGATGTATGTATTAGCACTTCCTCTAATTTATTACATTTTTAGGTGGTTGGTATTCTAGAGTATGGGCTTGCTAAAGTTGCTGATTTAATGATCAAGTATGGCATCACTCCTTTCATTAATCGTGGACAACCTCTTTCATTTCTAGAGGAATCAAATCAAGAATCAGCTGTACTGAAGATAGTTCCATCAGCGGATAGTAAGGTGAGTGTTATGCGTTAGGGCCTTCGAATCAATTTATATTGCTCATGCTTTGCTGTTTCATGACACACACCACCCTAAGAGGTGGTTTTACACTTTTAGCTGCTATTTTGTTCCTAAATATCTGATTTTCAATTTGCAGCTTGATTATTTGGATGGGGAGTTTCTCTATTCAAGGATTGTGCTTTTTATCAAATTTATTTATAGAAGTATTTGCTTCCAGAACAGTTATTGGATCCGATGTTTTGGAAGGTTGACCTGGCCAAGGATATTAGAGCTCATAATATCAAGCTTTCTTTCAAAGGTTTTCCTTTAAGTTCTATGCCATAACAAACTTGGTTAAACAAAGACTATGTCCATGCATCTTGTGCTTTGAAACAGGTGTAGGAATATGTATCAATAAAAACACCATTTCATTGATTTCAGTTGAAATCGGATTGAATGCTGCTGTTGCTAATAATATGCAAGCTTATATGGTAAATTATGGTAAATTATCAATGGTCAATTTGATGTTGGTTATTAAAATAAATATAACTTGCTATAATTGAAGAATATTACTTCAATTACAATCTATATGCATAAATATTTCTGCTGCCTTTGAGTTTCCCAACAATCTTATGCCAATTTCTATGCTTAAGATCGAATAGGTGAAACTTTTTAATGTCAATTTCTATGTCAATTTCTTAGGCTATCGGGTCCTGCAATGAAATTTGAAGCTTCAAAACTAAAGGTTGTTCTATTACTTGTGCTACCGCCTACTGGATTATGCTTATTCCAGTTTATTACTTTAATTTATATTTTGTAAATTAGCAGTTTTGATTGTTGTTTGAAGCACTGTGTAAAAAAGTGTTGCAAAGTTTTACTGGAACCGAAAAATTGTTTTTAATGTCATAGTTTTTTTTTTTGTTTTAATTTAAATATTACAGTGGGCTTAGCCGTCAGTAAAATTACTAATGGCTAAGCCGTCTGTAATTTTACTGACTTTTTTGTTTTAATTTTAGTATTACAGTGGGCTTAGCCGTCAGAAAATCCGGTAGAGCCGTCGGTAACCACCCCAAAAAAATGGTGAAATTTGACCACTTTACCGACGGCTGTGTATAATATTCTGACGGCTTAGCCGTCAGTGTTATCGACGGCTTTAAAGGGCCGTCGGTAACAGATTTCTAACGAGCCATTAGCCGACGGCCTCAAGGCCGTCGGTAGGCCGTTGGTAATCCTGATTTACCGACGAATTTCGTGATTTACCGACGGAAAATGGCCGTCGGTAACAGCGAAAATTCTTGTAGTGGTAATAGTACGCTGACCGAACAGAGTATATCCCGTCGCTGCTCAGATTCCAGACTCTCTTATCCTCCTGGTGAAGCGACGCAGGTGGGATGTTGAGAATTTCTTCTGCGTCGCGTGGGTTGAAAAGTGCGTTGACCGTCTCTGGTCTCCAACTTCCAGATGCTTCATCCAATAAATCACACACTCTTAGGTGTTCTGATCCCCTGCTGGGAGCTGTAGTGATAAAAAGGTGGTCCTTTGCTCTTAATCATGGATCACTGCAAACATTAACACATTTTCCATTACCAATTTGCCACCTCATTCCACCTTTAACTAGTACCCGTGAAGTGTAGATGCTACGCCATACAAAACTTGGGCTATGTCCCAACTGGGCCCCAAAAAAATCTCCTTTCGGATAGTATTTAGCTTTGAAGACACGAAAACACTATAGCATCCTGGTTGGTTGCAAGCTTCCAACCTTGCTTCCCTAGCATGGCAAAATTGAAACCATAAAGATGACGGAATCCTAACCCACCATATTCCTTTTTCATTGTTAGACGATCCCAGCTGAGCCAGTTAATTCCCCGCCCATTCCCTCTATTGGAGCCCCACCAAAAAGAATTAATCATCATATGAATTTCCTCCCTTATCGTAGTAGGAAGTAAAAAGATAATCATGCAATATGTGAAGATTACCCGAGCTACTGATTTCACCAGGACTTCCCTACCAGCTTTGGAGAGGTGCGTGCTTACCGGACCAATGTTGGATCTTGTTACAAATCCTATCCTTTAGGTAGCTAAATAAATCTTTCTTCTTTCTCCCTACCATTGATGCATCTTGTTCCCTCTATTTTTCATTTTTTATAACTGAACTTGGATATGTATATTTCTAAGAAAAATAGTACCGAAATAATCGCCATTTATATTCTCTACCCATCAATCTATTCTTCTTTCCCTAATTAATAATCATGTCTGCTTATACAAATAAATTGGCCTGGTGGTAAAGGTTTCGATTGGTTCAAATATTGATTGTGTTAACTAAACAAATATGAATAGGCCCAAAAAAAATAACAAAACTTTTACTAAATTAAAAAATTGGCTAGGCCAAATAAATAAAACCAACAAACGTTTTACTAAATTACTAAAAAATTGGCTGTTTTTTCAAGTTTCTTTATTATGGTTGAATTTTCTTCTTCTGAATTCTAAACAGACAAAATGATCGACATCCCGACCAATTTGATAGCTATGCAGCTACTTACTATGCTTGAGCGAGACAATTGAAGATTGAATAAGCAAACAAAAGGAAACCCGGACAGTGACACGCACAACGAGAAATAGTGGATAAGGTGGCGATTCTCAAGTTTAGCTTTTACTAGTACTACTTGGATTGGATAGGATTTGGATATTTTTTATAGGGCGGGACATCTTACATGTAACTCACTTGTGTTTCATGATTAAACACTGTTAGATATATTAATAAAAAGTTACTGTAGGATATTATTTTGAATGATATACTTAGATAACATATTTTCCAAATTTATAATCGTATCCGTTTTGTTTTGTTTTGTTTATTACATATAAATTTAGACTAAATAAATGTATTTTTTTACTTATGTCTTGTTACGGAGTACTAGTAATCTAGAATCTTTCAAGCTATTGCAATTATCCGCAAAATCGCGATTGCTCCACAACGGGGCTAGCAGGAATATTCGATTAGGTGGAGGTTGGCGGCCGTCCGATAGAAAGATGGTGCGTGAATCGTGGGACATGATCTAATCTTAATGGCAACATGGAAGGTTTACTAAGTTCTGTTTGGGTGAATGTTGGTTTGTTTGGATGGCTCCTTGAGTTGCGAATTGGGGTGAGGTTGAGTGGTGGTACAACTTCTTGTGTGTCTGTTTTGATTAGAGTTGACCATTTAACCAAGTCCGCGTAAACCCGTAACACAAAAGAATAAATAAATAGGCTGAAATGTTTGGGCCCATGTTCATCCCACGTTGGCCCACGGTTAAACGGGCTGGCCCGTGACCCACACTAAAAGAATTTAAAAAAACAGAAATGACTAAAAGTTAAAAAATACTAAAAAACTTGAAATTTTACTAAGCATAATCCCAAAACCATACAACAAAAAAAATAATCCAGAAATCAGGTTCAAGTCATACAAAATACAAATAGTCAAAGTCATACAAAATATAAATGGTCTAAGCATGAAAAAAATCTATAATCTTTCGATAGTCTGACTTTTTTGGGCCAAAGAATCTGACTTTTTTTAAAAACTAGTGTACTAACCCGTGCAATGCATGTATGAGATTTGAGAGTTATCAAGTCACTAAAAAAAAAGTGGTCAAAAATATTTTCAAAAGAAAGTAGAAAAAATAGCATAATTGAGTTTCTAATATAATAACAAATAGTCTAGTAAAAAAATATAATAACAAATAGTAATATGATTTTAAGCTAAATTTATAGTATGAATTAATGATAAAAATTAAATAGCCAGATATGTGTCAGCAAACAAACTTTTATTGTTAAATGTTAGACAAAATATGGAAAACATTCAAAAGAGAGTGAAAAAAAATTAAAAGCTTATGGCCGAATTTGTGTTGTTGTATTTAATCTTACTTCAAAATTGAATAAAAAACCACAAAAATGAAAGAAAAATGATACCAATTGACTATTTTAAAAGGAGAAAAGAAAAAAAAAAAACAATAGTGACATAAGTATTCATTTTTGTTTCATAAATATGTTAATTTTTTTTGCTCAATGAATATGTTAGTATTTATAGATTAAGTGATATTTTTAGTATGATATTTTAGTTAATTTCAATTTGATTTTACTTAAATTCAAATTTGAAATTTGAATTCAAAAATCGTATGAATTATATAATTGACAGTGAATGTTAA
The DNA here is from genome assembly GCA_037113605.1 of Calophaca sinica. Taxonomy (NCBI): domain Eukaryota; kingdom Viridiplantae; phylum Streptophyta; class Magnoliopsida; order Fabales; family Fabaceae; genus Calophaca; species Calophaca sinica. Next base: position 48,569,454 of record CM073735.1, read on the forward strand.
ATTAAAAGTTGAAAAATTTATATGATGAAAAATATTAAATGTTGATTGATTACGTTAATTCAAAATCGGTAAGTCATTTAAGAGAAGATAATTATGTTTTTGATAACATTTATTAATTGAGATTTTGTAATAATATTGATATTTTTTTTTGATCAAATAAAATTAATAATATTGATATTAGAATAATAATAATAATAATAATAAATAAATAAATTTGCTTTAGGCGGGAAAAGAATATATATGGTTTTGACACGTGGCATAGTCCTACGTGGTAAAACTCTATTTTATATAATATAGTAAATATAATAATGACATAGGTCACAGGCTGGCCCGCCTGACCCGCTGACTTTAACCACTGACATGCAGGCTAAATGAGCTGACCTATATATGCCCGCATCAAAATGGGCATTTTTTTACTGGTTTTGGCCCGCCCGGGCTGTGGCTTAAATGGGCAAATCCGCGGGCCTTGGACCATATATTCAACTCTAGTTTTGATGGAGAAATTGAGGTTAGTGTGCGGTTCTATTCAATGTTTTAAAATCGAACTGGATAGAAGAACCGACAATCGAACCGCCAAATAACTAAGCCGTAGACAGGACCGGTTCTCAGTTCAACCGGTTGAACTGTCCAATTCAATTTAGTATTTAAAATACTGGTTCTTTTCTTAAGAGCTTTAACAATGGTTGTTGTAGATGTTATTCAATAAAAGGTGGTTTTTTCATTATTGTAAGAATGTAATTTCCTGATTATCATTGATATGTTTTCTGAATAATATACAAGTATTGCCAAAGCTGTTTAGGAAACTAATAATGCATAATAACTATAATTTACATCAAATCATTGTATACTAAATATAGACAGATTCTATTTTATTCTATTACTCCCCCTTAGTCGAAGCGGGAGGTGGACGGACACTGAGACTGTCTCTGAAATCCTGAAATAGTATTAAAGGAAGACCTTTGGTAAAAATATCTGCAATTTGATAGCGTGAAGGAACGTGGAGAACACGGACGTGACCGCGAGCGACTTTTTCTCGAACAAAATGAATATCCATTTCGATGTGTTTGGTGCGCTGATGTTGAACTGGGTTGCCGGATAGATATATCGCACTGACATTTTCGCAGTAGACTAGAGTGGCCTTGAGAATGGGACAATGTAATTCGAGAAGAAGATTGCGTAGCCCGCATGATTCAGAAACCACATTGGCGACTCCACGGTATTCGGCTTCAGCACTAGAGCGAGATAATGTGGGTTGCCTTTTGGATGACCAAGAGAGTAAGTTATCCCCAAGAAACACACAATAACCAGAGGTGGAACGTCTGGTGTCGGGGCACCCTCCCCAATCGGCATATGTATACGAGATTAAGGAGGAAGTAGATGAGGGATAAAGATGTAAACCGTATTATCGTGTGCCCTGAATGTAGCCCAAAATGCGTCTGAGAGCGTGCATGTGGGTTTCCATGGGGTTGTGCATGAAGATACATATCTGTTGGACTGCGTAGGAGATGTCTGGTCGAGTGAAAGTGAGATACTGAAGTGCACCTGCAAGGCTGCGATAGAGAGATGGATCTTCAAATGTGGTGCTATCAGTGGCACTCAGCTTCGGTTTTGTATCAACCGGGGTGAGGCATGGTTTGCAGGATGACATGCCAGCACGGACAAGAATTTCTTCTGCGTACTTCTTTTGTGAGAGAAATAGACCTTTGGGTTGGCGAGTGACTGCAATACCCAAGAAGAAGTGCAGGGGTCCCAAGTCTTTCATAGCAAATTCTGAACTTAGTAGCGAAATGATATATTGTCTCAGAGCATCAGAAGAGGTAGTAAGGATAATATCATCAACATATAAGAGAAGGTATGCCATATGAGTGCCTTTCTTGTAGATAAAGAGAGAGTGATCACATTTGCTTTGAGAGAAACCAATAGAGGAAACATAATCAGCAAAGCGTTTATACCAAGCTCGAGGAGCTTGTTTGAGCCCATATAAAGACTTACGTAGAAGACACACATGATGAGGATTTTCCGGGTCCTTAAAGCCTAACGGTTGATGCATGTAGACTGTTTCTTTGAGCTCGCCATGTAGAAAGGCATTCTTGACATCCAGCTGATGAATTTGCCAAGATTTAGAAACAGCAAGACTAAGGACAGTTCGAATCGTTGCTGGTTTAACAACTGGACTAAAAGTTTCTCCATAATCAATGCCAACCTGTTGACCTGCACCATCACCTACAAGTCGGGCTTTATGCCTCTCAAAAGAACCGTCAGATTTTTCTTTATGTCTAAAAATCCACATAGATCTAATAACATTAACATCAGGTGGTCGTGGTACTAAATCCCACGCCTTATTTTCAATTAGAGCATTATATTCATCGTCCATGGCCATTTTCCAATTTGGGTCTTTAAGTGCAGACACTGGGTTTCTAGGTAGAGGGGATTTGGTAACATGGGTGTGTAGGCTATAATATTTTTGATTGGGTTTAAAAATGCCATGTTGACTCCTAGTTACTGGTTTGGTGTCTGTTTGTATAGATGGTTGGAAAATGGGTGGAAGTGATGGTTGGTTCGTTGGTTGATGATGGGACGGTGTAGTAGGGGGTTGGGAAGGATGTGTGGCACATAGTTATGGGTTGGGACGTGTTGTAGAAGAAGGGGGGTGGGTGGCCGGTTTGATGAGTTGGGATTTGGGAGAGTGTTTGGGTCGGATTGAGTTTGAGTCAAGAGGTGGTCGATAATGTAATGGGACAAGTCGTTGTCTAGGAAAGTATATGTGGTGGGTTGGGGGGTGTGCAGCTTTGCATATGGAAAAGAGGTTTCGTCAAATATAACATGGCGACAAATGATAATTTTATTTGAAGATAAATCTAGACACTTATAGCCTCTATGATTTGACGGGTACCCAAGAAAGACACATGGTGTGGAGCGAGGTTGGAATTTATGTATTGTAGTGGATGGAAAGAGGGGAAAGCATAAACATCCAAATACGCGTAAGTGGGAATAAGAAGGGTCTCTTTGATACAACATTTTAAGAGGTGACTCAAAATTGATGGTTTTGCTAGGTAAAATGTTCAAAAGATATGTTGCCATTTCTAGACAATGATGCCAAAAAGATGGGGGTAAAGATGCATGAACTAAAAATGTTCGAATAATATTGTTAATGGAACGTATTTTTCGTTCGGATTTGCCATTTTGAGATGATGTGTAAGGGCAAGACAAACGAAAATAGATTCCATTAGTTTCACATATTTTTCGAAAATTACTGTTGACATATTCACGACCATTGTCACATTGAATGGTTTTGATTTCCCGTTGAAATTGTGTGTTTATATAAGCTCGGAGTTTTTGGAAACATGAATATACTTGAGATTTATGTGAGATGGGAAATGTCCACAAAAAATTTGAATAATTATCCAAAAATAGAACATAGTATTTGTGACATAATGAGCTTAAAACGGGAGATGTCCATACATCGCTATGTAAGATATCAAATGGCAATGAACTAGAATTATGAGAGTTTAGAAATTGCAATTGAACTTGTTTACCAAGAGGACGAGAATGACAAACACGAGAATGCAGCTTCCTAGGATTATTACATTCAATCAATTTATTTTGTCTAAGAGAATTGAAAACTTGTTGTCCCGGATGGCCTAAACGATCATGCCAAAGAGAGGATGACAAAGCTGCAAAGGATGATGTAGGTTCAGCTTTATTTGTGAAGGTGGTGTTGGTGGTGATGGGGTATAGGTCGCCTCGACTCTCACATCTCATTAGAGCCATCCCCGTCTGAAAGTCCTTCACAGAAAAACCAAACGGGTCAAATTCAATTGAAACTTTATTATCTGTAGTAAATTTACGAACAGATACTAAATTTTTAATTAAGTTTGGGGCATGTAGTACATTTTTGAGGATAAGTGGAGGGTGGGGAGAGGGTATGTGTGTACTACCAAGACCATAAATTGGAATGGAATGACTATTTCCTACGATTATTTTATGATTGTTGCTCAATTCAAAATAAGACAAGAGATTACCTTGCGAGGATGTCATGTGAGAAGTGGCACCGGTGTCCATATACCAAGACTAGTCAGGCTGAGCAAGGCTGAGGGTGTGAATAGCATTTTCAATGTCAGTTGGGCTGGGTGCATTCACATTGAGAGCAGCTTGTGGTTTTGGCCCAAGAATCCCTCCTTGTTGGACTGCACTGTTGGGCCTATTCCAATTGTAAGAAGGGTAAGGGCATGGTGGAGTGTTCCTAGGAGCCCACTACTGCCACGGGGCCCACTGTTGCCACTGTGGTTGCTGTCCGCGGCCACCGGTTCGGCCACCTCTCCCGGTGCTCCGGTCGCTGCCGTTGTTGCAGTTGTTTTTCTTCCCGCGACCGCGATAGGTGTTGGGTGCAGTTGCCCGGTTTTGCGCGCTGTTCGCGGAGTAGGACGGAGGAAGGAGTTCAGACGGGGGTGTGGTGGTGTTGGCCACAAGCGCCACTGGTGTGGAAGAGGAAGAATCGCGAGCAGCACGTTGAAGAATAGTCGATTCTTCGAGCTCTAATCTGGATTTGGCAGCCGCAAACGTTGGTAAAGGGTCATGTTGTTGGATATAAGTTACAAAGCCGGCATACGCGTCGGTGAAGCCAGAGATCATCTTCAATACCAAACGGGTATTAGACACTGGAGAATCAACGTTGGCAAGTTGATCGGAGAGGAGTTTGAGACGGTTACAGTAAGCTTTGGTGGATGGAAAATCCTCCAGGTTGGTGTTGCTAAATTGGTTTTTAAGTTGAACAGCCCTGGAATGTTTGTTATCATTGAACATGGCAGCGATGCGGTTCCAACATTGTTCGGCAGAGTCGTCGATCACAAGAATGGAATTGAGGATGTCTTGTGAGACGGTGGCATACATCCATTGCAACACAACAACATCTAGACGATTCCAAAGATCGGAATCGCTAGCTTTGAGGGTGGCTGCTACTTGGATGGCATGTGGATCAGAGGGAGGGATGATGTGGTCGAGCACGTTGTGGACGCGTGCTTGCACCTTAAAGAGGCCAGACCATGAGAGATAGAGATTGGAGTCATTGTCCAACGTCACGGGTATGATGGTTTTGACGTTGTTGATAGCGAAAGCGGAGTGAAATTGCGTTTTTGCCGCCGGTGGATTCTGGTTTGACGTTGACGAATGGTTTGTGGGGGAACCGTTTTCATCCATGGTGGTAGTTGGGGGGGTGGCGACGGCGGTAAGGATTAGGGGTTTTGGATTGAGAAAGCTGTTACCATGTAAGAATGTAATTTCCTGATTATCATTGATATGTTTTCTGAATAATATACAAGTATTGCCAAAGCTGTTTAGGAAACTAATAATGCATAATAACTATAATTTACATCAAATCATTGTATACTAAATATAGACATATTCTATTTTATTCTATTAATTATGTTCTTTTAACTTTTTAGCAGTTTGAGTTTCTAAATTGTTGGGAGGAATCTGTTTCCTTCCGTTCTTTTGGTCTTGAGTATGCGCAAATCCAAGAAAAGAGACTATTTGCCTACCTATATTCTTTGTCGACATTTCTCTACTTAGAAAAATAAGTATTTTTTGGAGATGATATATAGATTTGTTTTATTAAATTTTGTTTTAAGGAATATCTCTACTTATTTTCTTTTATTAATGAGAGCTCTTATTGAAGTGTTAAAACATATTACTATAATCCAAATGAATTTTTTTGGGAGGAAAAGATGATTGTAAGGAGATTCCTTAGGTAAAATGGGAAATCATGTGTAAGCTAAAATATAAGGGAGGTGTAGGTGTACACATATTTTTGTTATTTAATCTAAGTCTTCTTGGTAAGTAGAGATGGAGATTTTAGTGAAGAAGGAGGAAATGTGGACGTAGGTGCTATGCATTAAATATGAAGATGATAATTGTATTTGGCAAATTTGCTTGAAAGGTCACAGATTTAAATTTCCTTTAGCTTGGTTGAATGCAATTTGCTCTACCGAAGTGTATCGGGTTGAAACAGAGACTTTATTTAGGAGGGGACTAGGAAAAGATAGGCAATGGTCCAGTGGCAGAGCTAGCCCCTTTTTTATGAGGGGACAAAATATAAAGAGCAATTTTTTTATAGACAAAATGAACTACTAATTTTTTTTAGTAATAAACTACTACTCCGGTTTGAAATATAAACAAAAAAAGTGTCTAAAATATAAGCAATTTGAGTATTTTTTTTAGTGTAAGTACTTTATCTGATAAACGTATTCTATTACTACACTGGGGTAGCGACCTGAGTATTTTTTGGAGTAGCAAAATTCCATATTACTACACTCGTCTTTAGTAATTTTTTTTTGGGTAGCAATGGCTACCTCATTGCAACACAAGGCTTCACCCCTGCAATGGTCAATGGTCTTCCTTTGGAAGGATGTTTGGGATGAAAATGTATCTTTGAAAGAGATCTTTCCAAGACTATATATTTAGTATCATAATATTAGGTGTGTAGAGTTTTTGGTTTGGGGAAATGGGTGAATGATGTTTGGGTGTGAAGCACCCAATGAAGTTGGCCCCCGTTTGCGTGAGAAAATGACTTAAGTGGCTTTTCTGATTTTGGGAAATGGGTGTATAATGTTTGGGATATGAATTTTCAGCATTTGTTGGGTTTTGTTTATCATTCTACAGATCTGGATAATTGTGACTTTAGAAGAATCACAGTTCTGGTTTTTATGAGGTGAGGTCAGCTTTTGAGGTTCTTATCTTGCAGTATTTGATGTCTTATGAAATCTCTACTCTAGAAGAAAATGTGTTCAAAATTTTATGGAAGGGACTAGCTCTTACTAAGATGAAGGCTTTTTCTTGACAACTCGTTATTGACAAAATCCCTTCAAGATTTGAATTTATTTTGTTGGAAGATCTTGGTAGGGAACAATAATAACCGTTGTTTGTGTTCTTTGTGGACAACACGTGAAACCCTCAGTTTGTTTTTAGTCTTTGCAACATTTTTGCTCTAATTTGGTGTTTTATGTGTAACTTGTTAGGTGTTTCGATAGCTCTTCCCCATGTCTGTGGCTTATGGATCGAGACCATTCAAGTGCCATAACCCTTTTTAGGGTTTTGCTTCTCACCTTGCATGTTCGGGATGTTGACACCATCCCTAATTTGGGTAACACTGATCTTGATTGGTTCACCTACCAACGTAGGACACGACTCCTTCTTATGGCCATAGCACCCGCATGCAAAACATATGAGGTGAAGCCCTTCATATTGCACTTGTAAGTCGTCTTACCCATCTCAAAATAAGATGAAAGAGGCTTTCGAAGATCGACTTCAGTGGTTAGTCTATCGAACTTCCCCCTCCTAGGAACAAAGGTATAGCCAACTTCCCCTCTCTGGAATAAAGGTTGCCTCAAGAGCTCCCTCCTTGTGCCTAAGAGTATTCGTATCCACTTTCACAGACTTCCCTATTGAATTACCAATTTGCCAAAAGATGTGTCGATCATAGAACTCTATAGGCAAAGTAGGAATTCTCATCCAAACTGTTACATGTTGGAACACATGATAGAAGAGTGAAAACTTAGGTTGCCAAGGTCGCACCACTAAATAGTGGTCTAGAACCATCTAGGGACCATTACTCAGATGGTAATGGCAAGGTGCTTCCAGGTTACTTAAGCCCCAGAGTCCCGGGTTCGAACCTTACCGGAGGCAAAAACTCCACACAGGGGTGGAAAAGATCGCGAGTACAGCTGGAGGGTGGATAGAACCTCGGTTGTGACAAAAAAAGGCACCTTTTTTGTCATAGCCGAGGTTCTATCTACCTTCCAGCTGTACTCATGGTCTTTTCCACCCCCATGTGGAATTTTTATCTTATACAAGGTTCGAACCCGGGATCTGGGGCTTAAGTAACCCGGAAACACCTTGCCATTACCATCTGAGCTAGTGGTGAAAAAGACCGTGAGTACAGCTGGAGGGTGGATAGAACCTCGGTTGTGACAATAAGCACATAGTTCCCATCATCAGCATTTGCAAATCTGCCTATGAAGTAGTCAATATCGAGATCAATAAATTCCCTATCTCCAATTAGATTCCAAAGTCTCATCAATCTTGATTGGAGAAAATTCATATTAACGCTTTTGCCCAAGAGCTTGATAATAACAGATTTTTGCTTCACAAACTTTTTGATCACTTTCTTGGAAAGAATTACCTTTAGGTAGCACAAAACTTGAGGAACAACCTTCTCCCTATCCTCCTCCAATTCTTCATCATCGACATCGGTGGGATCATCTCCATCCATCTCTTCTTCATGCTCCATTTTCTCAGAGTTATCACCCGAGAAAACATCATGATACGAGATGACTTTAATTTCTCTTCAAATTAGTTTCTCCCATCGCAGTGGGAAACAATTATGGAGGACCTCCAACATCACATATACCATTGGAGACATGAATCGTAGGGCTCGATGGCTGAGCATCCACCTTCTCCGATGAAACACCTCTGTCAACTTTAGCCTTCTTCTTACTCTGGGCCAACAGATCGCATTTTTCAGAAGAGGGTTCCAAATTTCTTGGAGAAGACCTAGAACTCATTTCAATATATTTTAAAAATAACTAATTCTTTGATAGGTGTAAACCTTCAAACTTTTTTTGTGTGTATCTACTAATTAAAAAAATTAAAAAATTATTAGTGATTGTTCATATGCACTTTGTAAAAGCGCATTGTCCTGCTTTGGAATTTTTTTTTTTTTGAAAAAAAATCTGTGTAGTTAAGCTCTATCAAATCTTTCAAAAGAATCTATTTGTGTTTTTGGGCAAGAGATACCACTTCTCTGGTTGGATGAAGTTGTAGATTTTTCTATTTGTCTATTAAATGTTAGCCTAAGTGACAGGGGAATCATAATGAGCATCATAATGTTACTCGTGCTTTATTATACCCAAACACAAATCGGAGTTCTTCAACATGGTATGAAGATTCTTGAGAAAAGGTATGGCCAGATATCATAAGAAATTAGTAGATACACACTCAACATGGAAATCCAAATCTTTTTTCATTCTCAAAATGGAAATGGCCAGATAAGGCCTATAGGTTAGTAAATAATCTTGGAATGATTACTGAGAAAACAAGCCTACGATCAAAAAAGTTCATGGAGTGCCAAACTAATTTGAGGCCCAAGTTTTAGTTAAAAGCTTGTGGCATTGAAATGACACATATCATTTTAGAATTTGAATTTGAGTATAACTCAACACCAAAATCTAGCACGGTGTGAGAGTTTTTCCCCATATATAACCATTATTGTGGCCATTTCACTATCTAATGTGAGACTAAACATGGCTCATTAACCGTGTTAGAATCATTAATTTTTACACTGAGCTGCTAAATAGTATTCTCACGGGGTCATGATTATTAATTACCATTCTTGTCCCTAAATATAAGTCCATTTTGACCAAAACACACAAATTAATAAAATTAATTTACTTATTTAATTTGTCTATAATGTGTACTATTTTTTAAAACTACCATTCAATTATTGACTTAAGAGAGAGAAATAGTCATCACATTTACTATTGACTACAAAAAATAATGTAAATTAATTAGAGATATTCTTATAAAAATAATAATTAATACACCTAGTAATTTGGAGATGGACTTATTAAAAGGGACAAATTTTTTCCCTTCCATATGGTGGAACCAAGATACCACTTGTTAGTGAATAATCTGGAGAATAGATATTATAGCCTAGAATCTTCAACATACAAGAACTATTCAAATGCAACGAACTTGATATGCATTAGTGTTTTATAAGATTGTTCCTTTGAAATGGAAGGTATCAAAAAAGCAAGATATAAGCATGATTAGATCGCCTTTATATCCTTAATAAACGATTAGAATTAGACCTTACACTATCGTTTTTTTTTTTTTGACAAAAATTACCCTATCGTTAATAAGCAGCAATTGTAAGTTAATACTCTTAAATAATTGTTGCAAAAGGTCACATGGGGAACGGTCTTAAAGAAGGTCTAGAGTGGAAGAAGAACATATATAGAAGGGGTGTAGGAGAATTTTATTAAGAGTATATATTTGTGTAGTTAAAGAATTCCCTTCATTCTCTCAGGTTCGTTTCGGATAAATAAGGGTAAGGACCTGCATGGGAGAATTTCATGGAGGACAATATATTCTTCATCAAAATTAAAGTACTTTTCACACCAAATAATGTTGGGGGTTAGTATATAGAATATGCCACAAAGCCCCGCAAGCTTCTCTTTGCAAACAAACTAACAAAGCTTCCCTTTGGCCACCCTTTTTAAAGGATAAATTATTAATTCCTTAGTCCTATTAATGTATTGGCAGTATCAAATGCTTTGACTTTTAAATATTTAAGTTTGAAAATTTGTTTTCAACGTTGTCACTTACTATTTGGAACTTAATTGGAGTTTTGTTCCGGCGTAATGTAATAGCTCACATCATATAAGGATTTGTATTCATATTTTTTTTTGGTCTAAATGTAAGGATTTGTATTCATATTGGGCAAGGCCCAAACCGATGCATTCAGATGGGCTAAGCCATCAAATTGCCAACCGGTCCATAAACCGTATCCAGGTGTAAAGCAGTCAAAAGTAGTCAAGTACAACTATAGGAGCTAGTTTAGTTACCCACTCAGATGTAAAGTACAACGTGATCTACCACAAACCATAGTTTTACTTCTCCTCTGACTCATATCTATCATAGAGCCACCGAATAGTAATAGGGCTTCTCAATCTCCGACGCAATTAAGAGCTAGAGGGAGGACATAATCTGGAGGACGACGGAAGCACCCCCAGATCTAGGCTCTCAGCGGAGATCGAGGCCTCATCCCCTTCCACACGTTCCTGTCTTCTGGGAAGCTCACTCAGACCTACAAAAGATGTGGAAGCCCCCCATATCCCTTCTTTATCCACTGATAAGGCAGTTATATTTGTATACTTGCAATTGACCTTTTACAAGCCCATAAACGGACCACAATTCCCTGTATTTGAATTCAAAATGGAGGTCCTAAATTTAGTGTAAATAGGCTAAGAGAGAGATTTGGGAGAGATGGTCATGAGTGTTGTAATGATCAAAAGCACACTAAAACTAAATACAGGTGACAGCAGGGTTTATGAATTGAGGCAATCCATTACGCCCATAAACCTAGCAATATTAAGGGGTCTCTTTCAAAGTGATCTCCACAAGACAAGTGTAGGATATAGTTCGTACTGCATCAGTTGATACACTCCCTCCCCCAAAGGCTTGTTGGAGAGCTATGTACCGATCACCACTACAAGAATACTTGACATTTCCTAGGGCCAAAAACCCTAGGCAATGGTCAAAAACCGTAGGAAAGGTGCAAATTTCCGAGGGCTCATCGAGGGCCGCGTGGCTGTAGGTTATTCGCTAGTAGGAAACGGTTTTCGAGGACTAAATCTAAAAAACCCTCAGAAATTTGGCCCTAAAAAATGCCAAGATTTTAATAAAAAAAATAAATTAAAGCCAACAATCACCACACCCCAATCAGATTAACAACTCAAATAACTCCCAGCATTCAATCAACAACTCAAATAACTCAAAAACAGCACCCTAGTGAAGAACATATCTAAAGTCAATTAAAAACAGATCTAAAGTTTTGGAACAGATCTAAAACATCACCTAAGTGAGGAACAACACCCAAGCTATAGAACAGATCTAAAGTCAATTAAAAACAAAACCAAGTTAAGAACAGAATGAGGCTTCCAGCAAACACGGAGAAGAGATCTTGTTTGTCTCTTACAACCACAAAATCGATTCACAATGTAGCTTCTTTCAATTCACTTCCCCAAAAGACAGAACCTTTAGCAAAATTCCCAGCAAGACACCAAAACAACAGATTCAACAACAAAAATCCCTGCTCGAATCGAAGGATTTTTTTTTTGATCAAACACGGAGAAGAGAAACGGGAGGCGACGAGTTGGACGAAGATGATAAGGAAGATGAGTTTAAAAAAATTACCTCTTTGCTACCTTCGGCAAGCTCTTAGCCGCGAACCACCGTGCCGGAAATCGCCTCGTCGCGGTGGTCTTCTTCTTCCTCACATTTTTTTCGCTCTGTCTTCCCTGTTTTGCTTCGTGGTTTCCTTCGCCGCGCCTCCGTCTTCTCTCTCTCTCGTCTCTGTGTCTCTTGGCCTTGGTGGAGGAAGAGATCGTGTGTGTTCCGATGAGAAGTGCGATGACGATGTTGAGGGCGTGCACTAACATCAATCGCGAGATCTGAGTGGGGGGGGAGTGAGATCTGAGGGAGGGGAGGGATGTGACACCCTCTACCCCGCATGTTATCGTTACAAAAATAAATTAAGAAAAAAATGAAACTGCTGAAAAATACAGTCAAATAAAATTTTCATAAATAAGGATAGGCTCATAAACTTGCGAAAATAATCAATTGACAGTCACGAATAAAATTCAAATGATACAAACACCCCGATGTCACATCGTCTCAGAGCTGACCCTAAACATATACTTCGAAAATAACAACATCGATAATAACCAAAACATCGAAAATCCTAATCTACGATGACCGCGCCCATAGATCACTCCTCAGCCACGTCGTCATCGTCACCTGCAGTCTCATCGTCTAAACACACACAATGGTGTATGAGTAGCCATAGTAAAAAGGGGTTAGACATTATATACAATCATAGCACAAAACGGCAAAGGACATAGCTTAAGCAATGCGCATACAACACGTTAACTTAATCAACACATAACATGAATGCTTGACTCAACGAGTACTTATGCAATCCTAGACAACGTCTACTTCACCGAACATGTGGATCCAAACCAACTCAGATGAGCGAGTGAGAAAACATCATCACTCTTGAGTACGAGCGATTGTCTAGTCAGGGTAACCGGTATATTTATTGGTCACGCCCCAGCTGTGGTAGCTATCCACCGCCTTTATATAAGACGCTCCTACCCGATTGACCCCCAAGGCCGGGTACCTTGCCCATCATGGCCGATACTATATCGCATCATCGTTGCTCACCCCCAATAACGTTAACTTAACAAGACACATATGATGCATGAACACAAACCAAGCAAGTGTCTAACAACAACAACAACAACAACAACAACAACTCACCAACCATCTCATCAAGCGGCCGGCTATAACAACGATAACAAGGTACTACTCGTCAGTAAACTGACAAATTTCCCACAATCTTGGAACAAGTCCAAGTTATCAACCTACCTCACCACACTAAGTCTAGGCTAACTTAACTAAATTTCCAACTCTTAACTCAAGTGTTTCAACTTACTTATTTGACCGGACGTACCGTACTACTCCCCTAAAATTATAGGACACTATCCAAGAGAGTTTGGGTCAATACTTATTATATCCTGAATTTAAAAAATTCAATTAGTGAGACTTTGCTAAAATAAGTCTAGACTTAGTCATCTTTCTGCATAATTTTTCTGTATAACTATTACTCTAAGTTGTCAACTAGGCTGAAATACTCATAACACCAAATCTTGCTTCTAAAGCATTTAAACCATCGACACCACAATATGACCATCATATCCTAGTCCTAAGACTTGCTTGTACCATAACTTAAACGCTAAAAATATCATTATACCTTAGTTAACTCCTAACAATTACACCCATCATCCATACTTTATCCTTTCACATAACCATGATATACCACCTAGAGAATCTAAGTGTAACAAACCACCCTCTATGATCATCTAGCTCTCACTCAACACAACAAATCCAGAACATCAAATAGCAACAAACAATCTCATTTAAACACATTTACATACATTTATCAATAACAAGCCAAGACAACCAAATCATCATATGATCCATACATGACATTTCATCGTAACACATCAATTCAAACAACACCTTATAAGACAATTTCAATTAACATTAACATCATGACATAATTTAATATCAAATTTTCCCATCACAATGGCAATGGTACTTATTTTGCACAACCGCGCCAAGTCTAGGGACCATGGGACGTCCCTATTGCCTAATTATATCCATAAGCCCACTAATCTTGTATCCATCTACCCCCTTACCTCAATAAAAAGTTTGAAGTATTCCAAGACGAAGAAAACTGGGTACAACGACAATTTGAGCACCAACTGAGCACAGGATAAAATTTTCGGAAGAGCGAAACGCGGCTGGAAAAAATAATAGTTAGTATAATATATTTTTTTAGAATTTTTAAGGCTGAAACGAAATTAAAAGGAAGCAAAAAGAGTAACCGGAGAACGCCATACCGAGACAAAAGGGTTACAAGGGGCCCGACGTCAACTTCACCGAATCGAGCAAAGGAGTAGTGATTCTTGAAGGTTTTGACGTGAGGAATCCGAAAATGGCGTCCGTTTTTCGAACCGAAAACTGTGGTGGCCGAAAAAGTGACAGCACAGTTCGCCTAACAGAGCAAAACGCAACGAACGAAGCCGCGATTGAACGAACAGAGGCCGGAAGCGTGTTCTTTGGTCGATTTCGAGTTGGGTTATAAGTTTTGGGATTTTTCGTGGTCTAGGATGAGAGAACAAGAACAGAGAAATTCAAAGTGAGGGTTTGCTCACTCACTGCGCGGCTAATTTGTTTTCATAGAGACGATGAACAGTCATGGTAAAATAACAGGGACGTGACCTACTGGGCTTGGGCCTTCTTACTTTTTTTTTAAAAACGTGAGCAACATACATATATATCACATATGATTATATCTTCTTTTCTTTTTTTTTTCTTTTAAAAACGTGAGCATCAGCATATATATATATATATATATCACATATGATTATATCTTTTTTTTTGAAACAATTTCACTAATAAAGAATTATTTCCATATAACTCCAAAAATGTACTATTATTCAGAATTATCTATAATAAATTCAAGGCTAATTTTTAATAAAAATATAGTAAAATAGTATTAATTAAAATGTACTAATTATTAATGCAAGCACACTCAAGTTGTCACAAAATTACCAATATGAGCACACAATTTATAGGATCTTAATAATTCAAATTTGAGGGTGTTACAATTCTCTCTTAACAATAGTACTAAGAATAATAATAAAATATCATTCCAATACTCCTTAAATTTAAATAATTATTAACAAGATAATATTAATATTTCAAACTAATGTTTTACAAAAATAAAGATAATAATAAAACAATAAAGCATTACTAAAAATACTAATTTCCAAAGTAACTTACATAAAAATTATCACAAAAATTATTAATATATTCAAGCATATATACATATGTATTAATACGAAAATTGGGGTGTTACAATTCCACCCCCCTTAAAAAAAAAATTCCGTCCTCAGAATTTCTCTGGGTGCTATTAAACGATACGGTTCATGTCCCTAAAACATCATGCAACCTTCTTCACTATTGCAATATATATTCCACACAATTCTTTCTTAAGAGGGTCAACTAAGGTCACTAGCTGGAGAACTTAGTCCTTCTAAAGGTCTAGAATTTTAAAAGTTCTAACTTATATGTCTGGTGTACTAACCAATCATGCTCAAGTGACTTTCATGGCTCTTTCTAGGATTAACTCTTTAAACTAAGGAATACTAAAACGTTACTATCTTAAGGCTTCAAAATTGCAACAACCACAACGAATTAACAAGGCTAACATCTAAATCCTTAAGAACCACTTCATGATTTAAGGTTCAGTTCTTAAGCTAAAAATTAGTTTTCTCCTACTCAAACAAAATAGTCTTCCTAATCATGACAATTGAAATAAGCAATGATTTTTTTTTCTTAGGCATTAATCACTACGTCTGATCTTTCTTATAACATGCTACAACTTAAAAGCACTATTTCATTCTATTCTCATATGTCTATACTGTAAGACGCCTAGTTTCATATCGCTACGCATTCTATATCAGGTTCCATAAAGGCAATGTTTTCTCAACCTTCCAAACCAAAAGCTATGAGTTCCAACTCTTTCCACGAATCTCAACTTAAAGGTGTTGATTACCGATCCTTATTTCGCACAACCACGTTCTTTAAACTTTAATACAACACATCGTACAAGGTCTATTAAGGTCAGGTGGAACTAAAATGAGATTGAGGTTAACTATCTTATGGTAAAATCATGCGAAGCTAGACACACAACCTTTATAAAACCAAATCATAATTAAAGCTATATATATACATTTAGTAACATATCATAAACAACAATTCAGCAATTGTTCCGGACTGGGCCGAGGCCCAATCCGAAGATCCACCTTCCAAGCCCAATCTGAAGTTCTGTCCATGTCGCTCCACCTTCCCTCGAGACCACATCGACGCGGCCGACCCAACGGTTCTCAGCATTAAAAGAATTAACTGCCGACTCCCGGGTTTCACGGAACGGTTACTCATCGGTAACCGTCCTCAACTCATATTTAAAGAGACCGCGTCAAACGGTCGAGGTAATGATTATTTTTCCACCTCTTCTCTCACCTCTTACACACACTGACTTGAGCGTCGGAGTGTTTGCAGGTACACCACCCCAACACGCCGTCGTCATCCGTCGCGAGCGCAACCATATTGCTTCCCTCCGGTCATCCTCTGAAGTTCTGTTCAGAACATTGGCGCCGTCTGTGGGAATCATTTATGATTTCATCTTTCTTTGTCGAAGTTTTCCTTCTTCGCTCGACGATGACTGGATCGAAGCGTCAGGTCGCGACTCGCAGTTCCACTCGTGCGAACGCAGATCTTGAACCACTGAATCCGCCGATAGCTCAGGCAGAACCACTTCAATATGAACCTGTTGATTTCATCGTTGAATATGGGAGACAGAGGAGTAACCTTCCGCCTCCGCATCAGAATGACGCCGTTTCCGATCGTTGCAGCTCAAACCGATACAGGAACGGAGACCTCCACCTTCCTCATCCGTGAGTTCCGTGAATTCATTCGGGCTATCTTGCCGGCGATGCACGCCGTAATCAACGCCTCAATCGAATGGAGAATCAACAGAGAAATCTCCGCTCACGTGGCCACGGTCAGCGAAAAAGCAGGAAGTCTCTCGTTCTCCTCGAGAGATCGAAGAGTCCGAAAATCTCAGAATCTGTTCATCGCCACCGCCGTGGCACGACTCCACACCGCTCTGTGCATAGAGCACATCGCCGTGCTCATTCTGTTTCATCAACTCCTTCTCGGAGCTCGAGCGAGGCCTTTGGTCCTTTTACACCCGAGATCATGAAATTCCCGATTCCGAAGCATCTTCAGAAACCACCCGCTTTGGACTCATACGACGACACCACCGACCCCGACGAGCATGGTGGTTGCTTTGATACTGTCATGGGCTATCGAGGCGCCAAGTACGGTGAAGTGCAGAATCTTTCCCCTCACTCTGAAGAAGGCAGCGTTGTCTTGGTTCCAGACTCTTAAGAAAAATTCCATTGGTTCGTGGACTGAGCTCGTCGACTAGTTCTCCGCGCACGAGATGAAGAAGTCATTTTGGTGAACAAAGAAGCCATTTTTTGGTGAAGAAATGCTCTGACGAGATGAAGCTGTACTTGCTAGAGCAAGGCCTGATCGAAGGAAATCTATTCAGCGTTGACGTTGGTGTCGACAAACCGAAGACCCTGAACGAGTTCCTGAAGCGAGCTCAGAAATTTATGAATTACGAAGAGAAGTTGATGGCGTCAAAAGCCAAAGACAAATCCCTAGAGTAACATTGACAACTGTCGGAGTATACGAGAAGAACTCGACCTCCTTGACGAATGCAGAGAGCTTGCAGCACTCAGTGAGGTCGCAGTGAAACAGAAAATCGCAGCAAGATACAACCGAAGTGTTGTGCCCAGGGAGTTCATACCTGGGGATCTAGTTCTTCGACGAGCTGATGTTGGCCTGAAGAACGCCCCACAAGGGAAACTTACGCCAACCGGGAAGGCCGTCTGAGAATCGCCATAAAGACTGCACCGGCGCCTACACCCTCGAGACACTACAAGGACAAAGAAATTCCAAAACTTGGAACGCGACAAAGATGTGATCGAGCCTCGTCGAGACCGTGCGTGCACAGCTCGTGACAAACTACGATGATGAGCCTCGTGCGAGACCGGCGTGCGAGCTCGTGATAAAGCCTTGTGCGCTTGCACAAGCACCTCTGCAAATTGGATACGCAGCCCGATTACTGAGCGACCTACCAGGCCCACCTCGCAATTTCAAAATTCAGACGGCTTTAAACTCGGCTACGTCGTTGACCTTGATTATTTGATGACCTCAACCTTGCCGCTTGGACAGCCAGATCAACTACTCTCACAGGGAAGTATAAAACTCAACTACGAGCACTTTACTCAGCATAAAAATTAATGCTAACTTTATTACATCAAGTTGTTGCAAATTGTCTATACTTTGACAGGAACAGAACCTCGTGCCGAGACCGTGACAAAGCCTTGTGCCTTGCACAAGCACCTGATGAGGAGATCGACCTCGTGCCGAGACCGCGTGCACGAGTTCGTGACAAAGCCTTGTGCCTTGCACAAGCACCTGATGAGGAGATCGACCTCGTGCCGAGACCGCGTGCACGAGCTCGTGACAAAGCCTTGTGCCTTGCACAAGCACATCAAGCCTCGTGTCGAGAACTGCCTCAGCAGACGTGGAACACGAAGGTCCCGAACGAACTAATGAACAAGCACGACATGACGACACTTGCAGTTCCTTACGAACAAGGACGTCGAACGTCGACATCAACGAACTTCGACAACAAGTCACCACCTCGACATTCGAGCTAGCGACTTGGGGGCAACTGTTCCGGACTGGGCCGAGGCCCAATCCGAAGATCCACCTTCCAGGCCCAATCTGAAGTTCTGTCCATGTCGCTCCACCTTCCTCGAGACCACATCGACGCGGCCGACCGCGGTTCTCGGCATTAAAAGAATTAATCGCCGACTCCGGGTTTCACGCGGGCGGTTACTCATCGATAGCAGTCACTCAACTCATATTTAAAGAGACCGCGTCAAGCGGTCGAGGTAATGATTATTTTTCCACCTCTTCTCTCACCTCTTACACACATTGACTTGGCGTCGGGTGTTTGCGGTACACCACCCAACACGCCGTCGTCATCCGTCATGGCGCAACCATATTGCTTCCTCCTCGGTCATCCTCTGAAGTTACGTTCGTAACGACAATCAACATTCACTTAAACATAATATACAAAAGTTAACGACCAAAGTACGATGACTAAAGCGTCAAGTAAAATAAATAAACGTATATGTAACATCTTTAATATAATTTTTTTGAAGAAATAATATGTTTGTATCTTTGTATTTAACGAGAGAACCAAGTGAAGCATACAATATAGAAAGATCAATTAACCGTATGTCAATGAATATAACAAAATAATTTTTTTTTTAATATCATATCATAAATAATTCAGCAATCATGACTTTGTTAAGCACAATGCACACACAAAAATTAATGGCTAAAGTATGTTAGACTAAAACGTTAAAATAAAATGAATAAACAATTATTCATCATTTTTAATCCATTTATTCCATAAAAAAAAATAGAAACTTATTTATCCTAAAAGAAATAACATGTTTGCATGCAATATTTCATAGTCATTAAAATTAAGCACACAATATAGCAAAAGTAATTTTGTCGCAAATTAAGGCATGACTAACTACAAGTATTTATCTTAAGGTACCCTACTAAGTTCACTAACCAGAAACTTGCTTCATGCAAAACCTTTATTATTTCTATTGCTCAACTTACTCGCGGAAACATTCTTTAGGATGCTACCCAATGATAGACTCGGTTTCTGTTAAAACATCTAAAATCGGTTTTGTAGTCTTATCAGAAGGCAAAACAATATATTTTCCAAAGATTAACTAATGTCCCACACTAATTTCTACTTCTATCCTCACTCTATGGTTGGTCTCTATGCCTAAGGAAAATTACTTTCCACCTGTAGAATCTACGGTTTCAAAGCCTTATGCCTATCCGAGGCCCCTAAGAATTTAACTGCAATGTAGATAATCTGTGCTCACAGCTAATTCTAGTAGCTAAGGTAATTCAAACAACTAATACTATCCACCTAATCGATTACCATTACTTTTCTCACCGGCGGTAAGTGATTGAGCTGCAGTCCCTCCTACTCACTCAGCTAGGTAATCCAAGCAATAATAACCATGTGCAATAATCACCTATTCTTCTATAAGGTTCTTTGATAGGGCTTAAGTGTAAAGATGTCGACGCCACATGATTACCCTGAAGCTCTATTAAAGATCCTTCCTATAGCATAGCCACGATTCCGCTGCGCTACTCTGATAACATATTTCCCAGCTAACAATGCTGTAAATCTAAAATAAGGTCAGCCTATCCTCTCTAGTTAAGCTACTAGCCCATTGTACTTACTAGAATTCCTTTAAGGTAATGGATAAAAGTCTTGCACCTTAAGTGCAACAACTAAGGGTTAACCTGCATCTCTCAGTTCTGGGTTGATCCTTCTCAATTCACTAAGCGTAATTTTAAACAAGATACTAAGAAATTAACAACTTAGGAAATTGCTAACCCAAGATTCATAGCTAATGGTTCAGGTACCTACTATCTTAGCTCTATCTATCATATACTCCTGTGAACTTAGCCCACTGAGAATTGTTCGTGTACTAGAACAAACAAAATTAAACAAGTAATGCATGTAACTCAACTCAGAGTTCACGCACTGAAACACAATAGACCACACACAAAGTCCGGTTAGAACCAAACTGCTCTGATACCACTAAATGTGACACCCTCTACCCCGCATGTTATCGTTACGAAAATAAATTAAGAAAAAATGTAACTGCTGAAAAATACAGTCAAATAAAATTTTCATAAATAAGGATAGAGTCGTCACACTCTCATAAACTTGCGGAAATAATCAATTGACAGTCACGAATAAAATTCAAATGATACAAACACCCCGATGTCACATCGTCTCAGAGCTGACCCTAAACATATACTTCGAAAACAACAACATCGATAATAACCAAAACATCGAAAATCCTAATCTACGATGACCGCGCCCATAGATCACTCCTCAGCCATGTCGTCATCGTCACCTGCAATCTCATCGTCTAAACACACACACTGTTGTATGAGTAGCCACAGTAAAAATGGGTTAGACATTATATACAATCATAGCACAAAACGACAAAGGACATAGCTTAAGCAATGCGCATACAACACGGTAACTTAATCAACACATAACATGAATGATTGACTCAACAAGTACTTATGCAATCCTGAACAACGTCTACTTCACCGAACATGTGGATCCAAACCAACTCGGATGAGCGAGTGAAAACATCATCACTTTTGAGTCTGACGATTGTCTAGTCGAGTGTCGGTATATTTATTGGTCACGCACCAGCTGTGGTAGCTATCCACCGCCTTTATATAAGAAGCTCCTACCCGATTGACCCCCAAGGCCGGGTACTTTGCCCATCATGGCCGATACTATATAACACCTTATAAGACAATTTCAATTTCAATTCAAACAACACCTTGTTAAAAATATAGGGAATTTTCTTTCTTAGATTTGTGCTCATTTTCTTTTGAATGTATGAAGCAAATTAATTTGTAAAGCTTGCAATCCTCTAATATGCTTCTCTTTGTCTGATAAAAAAAATTCTAGAATCTGATGGCTGTTTCATCAGGTTATTCTAGATTTCTAACAATAATTTCTTTTGACCGACAACTTAATTAGGTTGGCATGTGCCTATATAACCTTTTCGCTGGTCAATATATAAGGATGGATAGAAAGATGGGAAAAGATAGACTTTGCGGCCCAGAACAGAATTACTAGCATTAGGAAAATGGACTGACGAGAGAACGGAATAACGAATTTCGTACGTGATTCGCTACATTAGAGAGCCCTCGTTTGACATTCAGAGTCGTCTTTGACATTTGGAAAATGTTTCTTTAGACCATAATAAAAGAGAAAAAAGGAACTGTATATTGAACTATATATTGTCTCACGCATGCACATAAATATGTGTTGTCTCACGCATGCACATAAATACGTCCTCTTCTGAATCATCCTACAAGAAAAATTCGCTGGAACTTGGAATTTTGCGTCCTATATATATATAAACATATATCATGTGCATATATATATATTTTGTTGTCTAAATTTGGTGACTTTCTTTTTTATAATTTGGCTTAAAATCTTATAAGAAAATACCAGGTAATCATAATTTTCTTATCAGAAGTTTGTTTAAATGACAGTGTTGTTATTTGAATAATGGATTAATGAGTAGTGTACACCAATGTTTTAAAAACCAAACCGGACATCGAACCGGTGAGACTTTCGGGTCATGGTTCAACCGCTTTTAACCGCTCGAACCGGGACGAAACCGCGGTTGAACTGCCAAAATAACCGGACCGTAAACAAAGTCGGTTCAAGGTTCAACCGGTTGAACCGTCCGGTTCGGTTCGGTTTTTAAAACACTGGTGTACACGCACGCACGCACACACGTTTTCACTATTTTAACCTATGCAACAATCGATCGTTATTTGATCTTGACAAATCTTACTTGAATTTTGTCAAATAATTATGTCCGTGTGCATGGCGTTAGCTCCTTTGTATGTAGCTTGAGCTTCTTTATATTTCCAATGAAAAAAAAATTGAAATGTTTTATTAGTAGGTTGAATTTCAAAACCTAAATTTATGACTAACTATAATAGAGTTATGCTGCTAGAATTAATAAAGCAAATATTATGTACCTATAGTAAAAGTGTAAGTACATAATAAATTCAGTCTTAGCTAGTTTAATTTTTTTTTCCCTAAACAGCAAAGATAGGAGTATTGTTCAAGGAGAGTACTAGAGGTACTCCGACCCATACAATTTATAGTGACACGTATTATGGACTTATAGTTTTAATTCAGTCTTAGCTAGTTTACTCTTGTATTTCTTTTCTTTTTACAAGGCCTCAAAAAGGATTTTGAAAACATTAATAAAGATTAAAAGGGATTTTTTTTTTGGGGCGGAGGTGGAGAGCAAGATAAAATAAATTGGGTGTTTTGGGATAAAATTTGTCATCCAAAGAAGTTTGGGGGGCTAGGAGTGAAAAATCTTAAATTGTTTAATTATACGTTGTTGGCCAAGTGGAAATGGCAATTTTTGATGAATCGAAATGCTAGCTTTTTGGTCTAACTTGATGAACTATAAATATGGCCCTCTATCTATAAATTTGAAGTAGTCATTGGACTCCATTTCCAACCTGAAAACTTCTATTTGGTGGAGAGATTTGATGGCCATTGACGTAAACGGTGGTTGCTTGGAATCATGGTTCATAGGGGCAATAAAACGCACTTTAAGGACAGGTGAAGAAATCCGATTTTGGACAGACAGATGGGCTGGTTCGGTACCTTTAAAAGATTGTTTCTCAAGGTTGTTTCAGGTGGCTGCTTATAACAATGTCACAGTTGATAAAATGGGCAATTGACTCGACGATAAATGGGTTGGAGTTGGCAATGGAGGCGTGCACTATATGTTTGGGAGGAGGAAATATTGATAGAATTGGAGAACATGCTGCCCAATATTCCATTAAAAGATGTATGTGACTCATGGGTGTGGACATTTAATTAATTGGATCGTGTTAATGGTTATTTAGTAAGATCTGGCTACTCTCACTTGTTAAATTTGCGGCAGTCTTTACCTTGCAGCCCAATATTAGAAAAAGCGCTCTCATGCCTTTGGAAATGTTCTGCTCCATCAAAAGTCATTGCATTTGCTTGGAGACTCATGTTGGATAGACTACCAACAAGGGAAGCCTTAATGTCCAGAGGTGTAATTAGCCCCAACCAAGGTTTACATCTTGTGTTTTGTTTCTTGCATTGCGAGAGCTGTGACTCAAGTTGGCAACGAGTCTCTCACATTCCCGTAACCCTAACCTAACCTCTTTCACTACTCAAGTCTCTCATCAAAATGATGTAGGTATAAAAAACGAGTTTTGCGTTTGTGTGTGCGCGTAGCAGGGTTTGGGTATAGTCGGTGTTTTTTTTTTAAGATCCGCACCCGCCCGTGCTTAACCATGTGAGACCGCACGTCTCACCCGAAAACCCGCGAAACCGTCGGGACCCAACTATTCTTCCAGATCCCCTTCCAGGTTATTTAGTTTCGGGTTGGGCCGAACGGTTGTGACCAGGCCTACTTTTTCCTATAACATTTGGTCTTTATAAATTTATGGTTGGATGGGGATCATGGAGCCTACAATTGTGATGGAGTCAACCACTTGTTGAATCATGGGATGATAATTAGAGGGAAGCGAGTTGTGGAGTTTAGAGTGCCTTAAAATCATGTTGGAGATCATTGAAAGTCATAAAATTGAGTTTTCAACAGGTGTGAATCGAATCATGGGTCTCTGGAATCGATTCATGATGTGCCTTGGAGCCTTGGAGAAGTTTTGGACATTTTGTGAATCGAAGTGAAGGAGTGTGAATCGATTCACTCACTTAGGATCACAAAACGCGTAAGACTTATTCGTGTGAATCGATTCACACTTACTGGTGAATCGATTCACCACTGCTGTTTTTATACCAGAACGTGTTTTTCATTCAGACAAGACGTGCAGTCTTTCTAGGGTTGTGTGCAGTCGTTCTTGAGCATCTTTGTGAGGTTTTAGGGGCTGGAAACACATTGAAACACCTTGGGGTCTTAGGAATTCATAGAGGGAGGATTGAAGGCTTTCTCTATTGCTGTTCTTGAGAGGTTTTCATAGAGGAAAAGAGAGAGGGATTGAGAACTCTTGGGTTTGTTCTTCTTGGACATTTGGAAGGGGTTCAAAGCAATTGTAATCTCTTGTAAAGACTATTTGATAGTGAAACGGAGG
The DNA here is from genome assembly GCA_037113605.1 of Calophaca sinica. Taxonomy (NCBI): domain Eukaryota; kingdom Viridiplantae; phylum Streptophyta; class Magnoliopsida; order Fabales; family Fabaceae; genus Calophaca; species Calophaca sinica. The sequence continues at coordinate 48,594,243 of CM073735.1, forward strand.
GCTGCTCTCTCCCACAGACGTAGGTCATCTTTTTGGGGCCGAACTGCGTAACAAATAGCGGTGTTATTCTTCCTACTCTCTACTCCTTGTTTGATTGATTTTATTGCATTGTTTTGGTTGCTATTAAATTTAGTATTGGTTGCCTTTGATATTTGTTCATTTATTCTTGTTAGTAACTCAACAAGTGGCGCCGTCTGTGGGAAGAACAAATAATTCAATTGTGCACCATGGGTACTAAATTGGACATCGAGAAGTTTTCCGGTAATAACGACTTCGGTCTATGGAAGGTGAAGATGGAAGCAATCCTTATTCAACAGAAGTGCTTTGAATCCTTGAAGGGTGAGGCAAGAATGCCGGCCACCCTGTCTCAAACGGAGAAGAAGGAGATGATAGATAAGGCAAGAAGTGCCATTATCTTGTGCCTTGGCGATAAGGCATTGAGATAAGTTGCAAGAGAGAAGACCGCGACAGAGATGTGGGCAAAGTTAGAATTGTTGTACATGACAAAGTCATTGGCCCACAGGTTATGTCTGAAACAACATCTCTACTCATTCAAGATGGTAGAGACCAAACCTATTGTGGAGCAACTAGCAGAATTCAACAAAATCATTGATGACCTGCAGAACAATGATGTGAAGCTCGATGACGAGGATAAGGCTCTGCTCTTATTGAATTCGCTACCTAGATCCTTTGAACACCTTAAGGATGCACTCCTCTATGGCAAGGAGTCCACTATTACTTTGGAGGAGGTCCAACAATCCATTAGGACCAAGGAGCTAACCAAGCTCCAAGACTTGAAAGTGGATGATAGTGGTGAAGGCTTAAGTGTATCAAGGGGAAGAAGTGAGAGTAGAGGAAACCACAACAAAGGGAAGAATTCTAGGTCGAAATCCAAGTCAAAGGGGAACAATAAGAAGTATAAGTGCTTCAATTGTCACAAGACCGGTCACTTTAAGAAGGCATCTGAGAAAGGGGGCAGGGGTGATTCTGTGGAGGTTGCAATTGCTATGGAGGATGGTTATGAGAGTGCGGGGGCTCTAGTGGTGTCAAGTTTGGAATCTGAAAAGAACTGGGTCATGAACTCGGGATGTTCTTATCACATGTGTCCTAGGAAGGAATACTTTGAGACTTTGAAGCTTATAGAAGGTGGAGTCGTTCGCCTGGGTGACAACCGAGCTTGTAAGGTGCAAGGTATGGGTTCGATTCGTCTTAAGATGTTTGACAACCGTGAATTCCTTTTACAAGATGTGAGGTATGTTCCTGAACTAAAACGAAATCTTTTATCTATAAGCATGTTTGATGGATTAGGCTATAGTACTTGAATTGAGCATGGCATGATTAAGATTTCGAATGGTGCATTAGTAATGGCTAAAGGGTCTAAAATGTGTGGTTTATACATATTAGATGGTTCTACTGTTATAGGGCATGCATCATTAGCCAGTCAAGCTCCGCATGATAAAACTAAACTATGGCATTTAAGGTTAGGGCATGTTAGTGAAAAAGGTTTAGTTGAACTAGCTAAACAAGGTTTGCTAGGTAATGATAAATTGGATAAGCTAGAATTTTGTGATAATTTCATACTAGGCAAACAACATAGGGTTAAGTTTGGAAGTGGTATGCATCATTCTAGTAAGCCCTTTGAGTATATTCACTCGGACCTTTGGGGTCCCTCAAGAGTGACAACTCATGGAGGGGGTTCCTATTTTCTCACCATGATTGATGATTTCTCTAGGAGAGTATGGGTCCACATTTTGAAAAATAAAAGTGACACATTTGAAAAATTCAAAGAATGGCATACTCTCATAGGAAATCAAATAGGAACTAAACTGAAAGTTTTAAGGGTGATAATGGCACGGAGTTTGTTTCAGAGCAGTTTAATGAGTTTTGCAGGAAACAGGGAATTAAGAGACATAGAACCGTGGCAGGAACACCGCAACAAAATGGTCTGGCAGAACGTATGAACAGGACTATTTTGGAGCGGGTCAGATGTATGCTTTTGGGAGCTGGGCTACCTAAAAGTTTCTGGGGTGAAGCTGTGAGTACAACAGCTTACTTGATCAACAGATGCCCATCAACGGCATTAGACTTCAAGACACCTATGGAAGTTTGGAGTGGAAAACCGGCAGAATATTCCAAGTTGAAGGTTTTCGGGGCTTTGGCGTTTGCTCATGTCAGACAAGACAAACTTGAAGCCAGGGCTGTGAAATGTGTCTTCATTGGCTATCCGGAAGGTGAGAAGGGGTACAAGTTATGGAAGATGGAGCCTGGGGGATCAAGATTCATAATAAGCAGGGATGTGACCTTTGATGAGACTCGCATGGGGATGAAGTGCAAGGACCTGGAGAATAGTAACTCAGAAACAGAGGTAGAGAAGACTCAGTTTGAGGTGGAGCCTTCCACTAGTGAGACCGGGAATGATGAAGAGGAGAACAATTCTCCACCATCAGGTTCTAGAGGAAGACAACCAACAGTGGATCCTGGCTATCGGTTGGTAAGAGATAGGAAAGGAGGAAGCGTGGGCACCAAAGAGATATGGCTATGCAGATTTAATTTGTTATGCTCTAAATGCGGTGAAGATATGCAAGACTTCGGAATCAAGACATTGAGGAAGCGGTTGAGAGCGAAAGAGGGTCGAAGTGGTTAGAAGCGATGAATGAGGAAATGAATTCATTGGAGAAGATCCAGACCTAGAAACTTGTGAAGCTACCTAAGAAACAAAGGGTGGTTGGATGCAAGTGGATCTTCAAGAAGAAGGAAGGCATTCCGGGAATTGAAGAACCAAGATATAAAGCAAGACTTGTGGCCAAGGGTTTTACGAGGTTGAGGGAATTGATTACAACGAGATTTTCTCACCCGTGGTGAAACATTGTTCCATAAGGGTTCTTATGGCAATCGTGAATCAATACGATCTTGAGTTGGAACAAATGGACGTGAAGACTGCATTCTTACATGGAGACCTAGAAGAGGTAATCTACATGCTACAACTGTAAGGTTTTGTAGAGGACAAGTCTAAGGTATGTCTTTTGAAGAAATCCTTGTATGGGTTGAAACAAAGCCCTAGGCAATGGTATCTTCGTTTGACGATTTTCTTACGAAGGCGGGATTTGTGAGAAGTGGATGCAGCAGTTGTGTGTACATTTTGAAGAGGGATGAGAAAGTGGTTCTCTACCTACTTCTCTATGTTGATGACATCCTGATGGCAAGCTCTAGCAAAGAGGAGATTAACATGCTCAAGGAGAAGATAAATTCAGAATTTGAGATGAAGGACCTTGGGGCCGCTAAGAGGATACTTGGGATGGATATCGTGAGGGACCGGAAGAAGGGTAAATTATTCTTATCTCAGCATGGGTACTTGAAGAAAGTGGTGGAGCGGTTTAGGATGCATGAAGCTAAGCCGGTTAGCACTCCTTTGGGTCATCACACAAAGCTCTCGGTGACACAAGCTCCTGAGTCCGAAGAGGAGAGGAGGAAGATGGATACTACTCCATATGCTAGTGGGGTAGGAAGCATCATGTACGACATGGTTTGTAGTAGACCAGACTTAGCATATGCAGTTAGCATAGTGAGTCAGTTTATGGCAAATCCGGGCCAAGCTCATTGGGAAGCACTGAAGTGGGTTTGAGGTATTTGAATGGGTCACTCAAAGGTGGTTTGAGGTACACAAGAGCAACTCAAGGAGAAGATGCTTTGGAGGGTTATGTAGATGTAGATTATGCAGGAAATGTGGATACAAGGAAATCCTTATCTGGATTTGTATTTACATTGTTTGGAACGGCAATAAGTTGGAAGGCTAATCAACAGTCCGTTGTGGCGCTATGTACTACTCAGGCGGAGTATATCGCCCTAGTTGAAGGGGTGAAGGAAGCCATATGGTTGAAAGGTATGATTGGGGAGCTAGGAATTACACAAGGATGTGTGAAGGTACATTGTGATAGTCAAAGTGCTATCCACTTGGCAAATTACCAAGTGTATCATGAAAGGACAAAGCACATTGACATCCGCCTACATTTCATTAGAGACGTCGTAGAATCTAAGGAAATTTTGATTGAGAAGGTTGCGTCAGAGGACAACCCGACGGATGTATTCACCAAGTCATTACCTAGATCAAAGTTCAAGCATTGCTTGGACTTGATGAATTTCTCTGAGACGTAATTCCAATAATGGAGAGAGCAGCTAGTGGTTGATAGATAAAGTTGAGCATCACTACTGATTTGAAGTCAAGGTGGAGAATTGTGGAGTTTAGAGTGCCTTAAAATCATGTTGGAGATCATTGGAAGTCATAAAATTGAGTTTTCAACAGGTGTGAATCGAATCATGGGTCTCTGGAATCGATTCATGATGTGCCTTGGAGCCTTAGAGAAGTTTTGGACTTTCTGTGAATCGAAGTGAAGGAGTGTGAATCGATTCACTCACTTAGGATCACAAAACGCGTAAGACTTATACGTGTGAATCGATTCACACTTACTGGTGAATCGATTCACCACTGCTGTTTTTATACCAGAACGTGTTTTTCATTCAGACAAGACGTGCAGTCTTTCTAGGGTTGTTTGCAGCCGTTCTTGAGCGTCTTTGTGAGGTTTTAGGGGCTAGAAACACATTGAAACACCTTGGGGTCTTAGGAACTCATAGAGGGAGGATTGAAGGCTTTCTCTATTGCTGTTCTTGAGAGGTTTTCATAGAGGAAAAGAGAGAGGGATTGGGAACTCTTGGGTTTGTTCTTCTTGGACATTTGGAAGGGGTTCAAAGCAATTGTAATCTCTTGTAAAGACTCTTTGATAGTGAAACGGAGGGCTGCTCTCTCCATGAGGCGTAGGTCATCTTTTTGGGGCCGAACTGCGTAACCAAATAGCGGTGTTATTCTTCCTACTCTCTACTCCTTGTTTGATTGACTTTATTGCATTGTTTTGGTTGCTATTAAATTTAGTATTGGTTGCCTTTGATATTTGTTCATTTATTCTTGTTAGTAACTCAACACGAGTAAAAAGAACAAAATATTTAATTTGGTTAGCAACCACGTGGTTGTTGAGAAACAAGATTATATTTCAGGGATACTGCCAATATGCGGTGTTAGCTCAAATTAAGATTTTGTCTTGGGGAAGGTTCATTTGTCGAGAGAGTAGGAATTCCGGTTTATCTTTTTTAGATTGGTATATCTACCCGATGGAATGCCTTAAAACTGTATAAAGACACCTTCAGATGTAACGGATTGGAGTACCTCTCGTACTCCTATCAATAATATTTTATCTAAAAAAAACCGAAATATAATTTAACTGCAAAATCATAATATTAATGTATCTCCGCTATTTATACATGATAGATTTCAGTCATTCATTCACCAACTAATCTCTGCTAAAGTTTAATTTAAAATTAAAACTTGATAGATATGAATCACTAACAATCACCTTTTATTATTAAGATATATATTGATATTGATATATAACTACTTATATAATCAGATAGTTTATCAAGTGCAGAAGCTGTGCTGAGCTTACGTATATGATGATCGATCATAATACAGTGCATCAGGCATATTAATCCTCATGATTAATTATTTATGAAACGGCGTAAATTAATATCTATAATTGCAAAAGGCTATATCCTTAATATTTCCATGGTTTGCAAATGAGGTTGGAGCAAGCTGCAGCATCCCAAGTGCTTATGCATTCGCCACCTTTACCATCACAGCATTTGCACACAAGCCCCAGAGTCGAATACCCTATATATTAGTGATCAGATGCATTGTGTTTAGATATATATATATATTTTGAACAAATTAAACACAAAAACAAAAAATAAAGACCACTTTGTGCGAGAGGTCAGCAAATACACACACACACAGATAGACACAGAGAGATATTCATTCACCTTTAAAATAGTTTCCGTTTCTGTGGATGGTTAGAACCCGAGTGGCTTCCACACCGTTTGGAATGAGCGATAACTTAGGAGCAATTATTAGGAGACAAACAAAGAGCATAAACCACTTTTTGGTGAGCATTTTTGTGATTGGTGACCACACCATAAAGAGCAAAATAGAGAAACACAGTTAGTTACTAGTAGAAACAAATTGGAGTATGGGAAGTAGGAGAAAACTGGGAACAAAATGAACACTTGAACGTGCGTGGGTTCTTTTATAAAATGGGGAAATCACATTCTGATTCCTTTCTCCTATATATATATTGAGTGCAAAGAACTTCTAGAAGCGCGTTTGTTGTGGCTCACGGGGCATGAAATTGAAATGGGACTTCTTCCTCTTCCATCAAACTTACTCGCTCCGTTACCCAATATAAGCAAAAAATTCTATGTATTTAAATACATAAAATCTTTTACGTAACAAATGGAGTAGTTAATTACCGTCTCGGGTCTCTAGGAAGGTACTAACTGATAAGACGTTTCACCTACACCTAAAGGGACGTTGGTTCGAGTCATATAGGGGAAAAGTCGGAAATCACTATTGATCCCCTTTAAAAAAGAAATAAAAAAGAAAAAAAATTAATTAAAGATGATTCACATTAATGAGAGTCACATTAATTACAGAATAAACCCTCAATTTAGTCCTGAACTAACATCTCTATCCTGTTTAGTCCATAAAATATATGAAAATAATAAGTAGCCCATAAAGTTTGTAATTATTCTCTTTTCAATTTGATCATGGAGAAATTCCATGTACACATGTACCAAACCCATAGATTGGGGTAGCTTATTCCAAGCAAAATTCTCAGGTTGGCATCGTATAACTATGAAATATTCCATTTCTGTTTACTTATCTCTGCTGTCCCTAAAAATGGTGTCTCTCTATCCCTAATACCCAAGGTAATTAAAACCGGACCGGGCATTGAACCGGAGAGGGCCAGGGTTCAGGGTTTTTGGGTCGGACCGGGGTTGGACCGGGGTCGAACCGAGTTCGAATAAAATATTATTTTTTAAATATTTAATACAATATATATATAAATAATAAACAAAAAATAACTAATATTCTATTCATAACTTCACACCATAAAAATTATACTTCACTTAACAGTAACAACTATAAATAGAGGCTAAGTTAAAAAAAAGCCTAAACGACGCCGTTTTGGCCGTTTAAAAAAAAAATGTTTCTGAACCAGTAGGGTTGAACCGGTTTTCCGATTTTTACTGGTCCGGTCAGGTTTTTCTGGGTTCTTAAACCGGACCGTCCGTTTTTATGGCGGATCTAATTGCCTGACTTGGGCCGTAGTCAGTTCAGGTCAAACCGGTCAAGCCGGTCGGTCCGATTTTGTAACCTTGCTAATACCTACTACGAAATGAGTAAACGGAAATGGAATATTCGACAGGTATAAGATGCCAACTTGAGAATTTTGCTTGGAATAAGCTACCCCAATCTACGGGTTTGGTACATGTGTGTACATGGAATTTCTCCATGATCATTTGAGAAGAGAATAATTGAAAAGGGAATCACTTTTAGCCAAGCAAATATTCTTGTCTTCCCAAGTCAAGGAGGAAAACGAAGACGCATTTCTGTGTCGTTTTGTAATTAAGCCTGAACAATGACTTTTCTTTAATTTCTTTTGTTCTCTTTTTCTTTTTAAATCTCTTAGTCTGATATTGTAAATCAAAATAATTTATCTTATGTTTTTATAAATACTAAATGAAAACAATTTATTGAACCATTATAATTCAATTATGCAAAATCAACTTATTATTAATTATATATACTGCGTTCAACTCAATAACAAAGATCGAATACCTTTTTTTTTTTGACTCATCAAAGATCGAATACCGATCTATTAATTTATGTCCGGTTTTCGTAAATATATTTTCCAACTTAATTTCGAAAATCGATTAGAACTAGTGATCTTCCTTTTGTAGCGTATTAACAACTTTTTTTTTTTCACTCAATCATATTAACAACTTACTAGTAGATGTTTTTAAACGCGGTTAATTAGATTGGATTATTTTTTTCCTTAAAAAATCAACAATAAATGTTGAATCAAATTTTAAAAAGTTTTTAATATAGTAATTATTTATTTAATTTGATTTTTCTAGTTTAATTTTTTAACCAGTATCTTATCTTATATAAGGTACTTATAAGATCAGCTCCCCCCACCTTTCGCACCATTCTTCAGCCCCAATGCTGCTTGACTTCAGTTCAACAGAGAAAGAAGTGGGGGCCAAAAAATTGGATAGAGAAATACCATTTCGCGTGTGTTCGACGCCAAACTGAACACATGGTTCATTTGTTTGAGAGGAGTAAGAAAATCGGACATAGAAAAAAGAAGGATGGACCCCACATAAATATTTTCTTCGAGTATGACAATGAGCCAACCATTGATGGAGGAATTTGGAATGCCTTCATACAATCATGCAAATCTCAGTCGTACGATTAGGATCAAATGACTCAGATTTCAAGATCAAAAAATCATAATAAAAAGTTGTTGAGATTCAAACAAGATAAATGGAACAAATTTCAATGGCAACCAATAACTAAATATTAGCAATCAACCACTCAATCAACAAGGTGCAATAGAACAAACAAACAAAGGAGATAAAAGTTGAGAAGAAGACACCGCAATTTGGTTATGCAGTTCGGCCCCAAAGAAGATGGCCTACGTCTGCGGGAGAGAGCAGCCCTCCGTTTCACTATCAATGAGTCTTACAAGAGATTACAATTGCTTAGAACCCCCTTTACAATGTCCACAAAGAACAAACCCAAGAGTTCCCAATCCCTCTCTCTTTCCCTCTATGATAAACTCTCAAGAACAACAATAGAGAGAGCCTTCAAACCTCACTCTATTCTCTCTTAAGATCCCAAGGTGTTTAACCGTGTTTCCCAGCCCCTAAAACCTCACAAAGACGCTCAAGAACGGCTGCACACAACCCTAGAATAAATCTGCTCATAGTACTGATTTCTGCAGCGCCGGTTTTATAGAAAAACCCGACTGTGAATCGATTCACAGTCTAAGGTGAATCGATTCACCTAGTACAAAAAGCTTTCCCTGCACGAATTAATGAAGTGAATCGATTCCTGCAGGCTTCCCATGCGATTCACAGAGGCGTGCTTCGATTCCCAGAGAACCAAACATGCTTGAATCGATTCCCATAGCTAGGGAATCGATTCTCAGTGTTCAAGAAACACTTCCAAGCAATTCCATGATCCTCCAAACTGATTTTAAGGCACTCTAAACTCCACAATTCTCCACCTTGACTTCAAATCAGTGGTGATGCTCAACTTTATCCATCAACCACTAGCTGCTCTCTCCATTAAATGGAATTACGTCTCAACGCAAATGATCAAGTCCAAGTGATCCTTGAACCTTGATCTAGGAAGATACTTGATGAACTTCTCACAACCATGCGTAATCCCCAATTCACCAATCGTACCCTTCATTGCGACTCCACCTTGAGTTGTCTTCACATGCTTCAAACCGCCTTTCAAGGAGCCATACCTCCTTTTCCGGTTCTTCCCAATATTCGTTCCAAGTGTCCTATCCACAATGCCGAGATCCTTCATCTCAAATCCAGAAGCTAACTTCCCCTTGAGCATACCAATCTCCTCCTTGCTAGAACTTGCCTTTTGAATATCATTCACACTCTCCAACTCAAGATTGACCTTACACACAAGCCTCTCCTTGTACCTTGGTTCTTGAACTCAGGAATACCTTCCGCCTTCATGAAGTTCCACTTGCATCCAACTACCCTTGACTTTTGGTAGATTCACAAGTTCCCAAGTCAGGTTCTTTTCCAATGAATTCATACCTTCATTCATTGCCTTCAATTTATTTCGACTCTCCATGCTTCCCATTGCTTCATCAAGTCCCTCGTCCCGAGTCTTGAACCTCTTGATCCTGACCAAAGCATAACAAACAAGATTAGCATACTCGTATCTCTTGATTGCCACGATCTCCTTCCTTTCCCTATCTCTTTGCCAGCAGATAGTCGGGATCCACTGTTGGTTGTCTTCCTCTAGAACACGATGGTGGAGGACTATCCTCCTCTTCATCATTCCTGTCTCACTGGTGGTAGACTCCACCTCAAACCGAAGTTTTCTCCACCTCCACTTCTGAGCTACTATCCTCCAGGTCTTTGCACTTCATCCCCATGCGGGTCTCATCGAAAGTGACATCCCTGCTTATGATAACCTTTGACCCTCCAGATTCCAAATTCCATAACTTGTATCCCTTCACACCCTCCGGATATCCGATGAAGACACATTTCACAGCTCTGGCTTCAAGTTTGTCTTGTCTGACATGAGCAAACGCCAAAGCCCCGAAAACCTTCAACTTGGAGTAGTCCGTCGGTCTCCCACTCCAAACCTCCATAGTTGTCTTGAAGTCTAACGCCGTTGATGGACATCTGTTGATCAAGTATGCTGCTGCACTCACAGCCTCGCCCCAGAAGCTTTTAGGTAACCCAGCTACCAAAAGCATACTCCTCACCCGCTCCAAGATGGTCCTATTCATGCATGTTGCTAGGCCATTTGGATGCGGTGAGCCTTCCACGGTCTTATGGCTCTGAATACCTTGTTTCCTGCAAAACTTATCAAAATGCTCTGAAAGAAACTCCAGGCCATTGTTAGTCCTTAAAACTTTCAGTTTAGTTCCTATTTGATTTCCTATGAGAGTATGCCATTCCTTGAACTTTTCAAAGGTGTCACTTTTGCTTTTCAAAATGTAGACCCATACTCTCCTAGAGAAATCATCAACCATGGTGAGGAAATAGGAACCACCCCCATGAGTACTCACTCTAGCCGGACCCCAAAGATCCGAGTGAATGTACTCAAAGAGTTTACTAGAATGATGCATGCCACCCCCAAACTCAACCTTATGATGTTTGCCTAGTATGCACTTATCACAAAATTCTAGCTTATCCAATTTATCACCACCTAGCAAACCTTATTTAGCTAGTTCAACTAAACCCCTCTCACTAACATGCCCTAACCTATTATGCCATAACATGGTTTTATCATGCAAGGTTTGGCTAGCTAATGATGCATGCCCAATAATAGTTGAACCCTCTAATATGTACAAACCACACATTTTAGATCCCTTAGCTATTATCAATGCATCATGCGAAATTTTCATCATACCATGCTCAATACTAGTGCAATAGCCTAATCCATCAAACATGCTTATAGAAATTAAATTTCGCTTGAGTTTAGGAACATACCTCACATCTTGTAAAAAGGAATTCGCGGTTGTCATACATCTTAAGACGAATTGAACCCATACCTTGAACTTTGCACGCTTCGTTGTCACCAAGGCGAACTACTCCACCTTGCTTGAGCTCCAAAGTTTCAAAATATTCCTTCCTTGGACACATGTGAAAAGAGCACCCGGAGTCCATAATCCAACTCCTCTCTGGTTCCCAACTCGTAACCACTAGAGCCCCTGCATCCTCATAACCATCCTCCATAGCAATCGCAACCTCCACGGAATCTTCATTGCCCCCTCTCTCGGGACAATCCCTCTTAAAGTGACCAACCCTATGACAATTAAAGCATTTGTACTTAGCTTTATTGTCCCCTTCCGACTTGGATTTCGCCTTAGGCTTTCCTTTACCGTTTCCTCTACTCTCATTCTTTCCCCTTGAGACACTCAAGCCTTCCCCACTATCTTCCACCTTCAAGTCTTGAAGATTGGTTAGCTCCTTGGTCCTAATTGATTGTTGGACCTCTTCCAAGGTAATAGTGGACTCTTTGCCATAGAGGAGTGCATCCTTAGAGTGTTCAAAGGACCTAGGCAATGAATTCAATAAGAGTAAAGCCTTATCCTCGTCATCGAGCTTCACTTCAATATTCAGTAGGTCATCAATAATCTTGTTGAATTCCGTTAGTTGCTCCACAATAGGTTTGGTCTCTACCATCTTGAATGAGTAGAGATGTTGTTTCAGACATAACCTGTGGGCCAATGACTTTGTCATGTACAATGATTCTAACTTTGCCCACATCTCCACCGCGGTCTTCTCTCTTGCAACTTCCCTCAGTGCCTTGCCTTATCGCCAAGGCACAAGATAATGGCACTTCTTGCCTTATCTATCATCTCCTTCTTCTCCGTTTGAGACAGGGTAGCCGGCATTCTTGCCTCACCCTTCAAGGCTTCAAAACACTTCTGTTGAATAAGTATTGCTTCCATCTTCACCTTCCATAGACCGAAGTCGTTGTTACCGGAAAATTTCTCGATGTCCCATTTAGTACCCATGGTGCTCACTTGAATGATTTGTTCCTTCCCACAGACGGCGCCACTTGTTGAGATTCAAACAAGATAAATGGAACAAACTTCAATGGCAACCAATAACTAAATATTAGCAATCAACCACTCAATCAACAAGGTGCAATAGAACAAACAAACAAAGGAGATAAAAGTTGAGAAGAAGACACCGCAATTTGGTTACGCAGTTCGGCCCCAAAGAAGATGGCCTACGTCTGCGGGAGAGAGTAGCCCTCCGTTTCACTATCAATGAGTCTTACAAGAGATTACAATTGCTTAGAACCCCCTTTACAATGTCCACAAAGAACAAACCCAAGAGTTCCCAATCCCTCTCTCTTTCCCTCTATGATAAACTCTCAAGAACAACAATAGAGAGAGCCTTCAAACCTCACTCTATTCTCTCTTAAGATCCCAAGGTGTTTAACCGTGTTTCCCGACCCTAAAACCTCACAAAGACGCTCAAGAAACGGTGCACAACCCTAGAATAAATCGCATAGTAAATCTTGATTTACTGCGGTAGCGGTTTTATAGAAAAACCCGACTGTGAATCGATTCACAGTCTAAGGTGAATCGATTCACCTAGTACAAAAAGCTTTCCCTGCACGAATTAATGAAGTGAATCGATTCCTGCAGGCTTCCCATGCGATTCACAGAGGCGTGCTTCGATTCCCAGAGAACCAAACATGCTTGAATCGATTCCCATAGCTAGGGAATCGATTCCCAGTGTTCAAGAAACACTTCCAAGCAATTCCATGATCCTCCAAACTGATTTTAATGCACTCTAAACTCCACAAAAGTAAATTTAAAACGGATAGTTTAACTTAAACTGCTTGACTTTAGATTTCCCGACGACAGGAAAAACTTGGAAGATAAGTTACCCAACATCCTCATCTTACATCCTCATGTCACATCCGAACCAATGTTGTAAAAGTCTGTTAGGTGCCAAATTTCAGATTTGGAGTTTGTTCGACAGAGCTAAGGGGTTCGATGAATGAAGAGGCAAGGAGCCAGAAATTGAAGTAAAGAATTGACTAAGTCTTAAAGACTAGGTGATGTGAAGATTGTTCGACGGAATGTTTTAAGCGTCGAAGATATTAGACGTGGTTAGTTGAGTAAGACTTAGGCATTAAGCAAACAAATGTACAACTCGACAGGAAGTACTACTGTCGAAGTTTTATAGTTTTTTAGCGAAATAAACTACTGACCTTGTATCCGTACACGTGTCTGGTCGGATGATAGGTAGTTTTTCATATTTTTGTCTATAAATAGAAGTTCGCACAATGTAATCAAGGTTGGATACATGATCTAAGTTCCTAACATCTCGACATCAGAGCAGATTAAAGGAAAACGATCACTGTATGCCTTCCAAAACTTTTACATTCAGCAATTCAATTTCAAGTCAATTTTATCAATTATTGTTTTTGCCTGTTCATTTAATTCATTTGCAAGTTTACATTTTTGTTTATGCATTTAAATTTAACTTTGGCTATTTTACTGTCTTTCGAAACTTACATTTCTCTTCATTACTTTCTGCATGTTACCTGCTTTCAAAGTCATTTTGTATACATCATTCATTTCAAATGTTTTAACTTTACTTTCTGTTTAAAGTTACTTGATAATCAAGTCATTGGTCAGTCACGACCATACTTGGTTAAATTATTATAATTTGTGCCATTTCGACTACAATTCACTTGTTAGTTGAAAAAATCATCATACTTAAAATTGGCAAAAATACAATGATTAATGGCTTAGTGGCCAAGAACATTGCAAAGTGATTCTCGGTCGAGAATTCGACCGTTTACTCAGAGATAAGACCATTTGTTGAAAACACGAGATTACCACATAACTCGTTCGATCACGCAATCACTTGAAAAAACTAATTATTTGTTTGTTTGATGAATTTGGTAGACACAGTTCTACTGAACCAAATTTCCCAGTAAACAAATTGCACGCCGATGGGACGAGTTTAGAGTAAACTTCGTTGTAGCGTTAGTTTTATTCGTTTAAGAAGTAGAAAAGTAATCGCTTCTAACGTATCTGAACAACGAAACATGAGTGGCGCGCCAAGTAGCGATGTCACATTTCCAAGTGTTACTAGCGAATGCTTCGACAAGCAATTGAGCGTGTCGGTTTCGATACAAGCGGCTGGGGTATCGAATGTTCCTCGAAGGAACAATTACGTCGTTGCAGTCTTTGGGATGACAATGGTCAATGCAATGGGCGAACCTATTTCAAGCGTTGCCTTCTCTGAGCCTTTGGTGGTTCAAAGTGCTCCAGAAATCCAAACAACGCCTGGAAGTGCGAGGAATTCGAGCATTAGACCAACGGCACATGTAACACAGCCTCCTTTTGGGATGCCTTATGGTTATTTGCATAACTTGACGATTCCTGCTATTGGTTCGACCACGTTCAACCAATATGCCAACCAGCCTTTTGTGCCGTTTGGAGGTTCTTCCAATAGTCAAGGCATGATAGGTGTGACCACTACTACAACTAATCGACAAGGATCAGGAGCAGGGGACATGTCGAGGTTGATACCCCAAAATAATGGAGGAATGACACAAAACTCGCTAGCGAGCATTCGACAGCAAGTCGATGATAGCAATCATGAGATGGTGCACATGTTCACACAGCAGATGGGTGAAGTAATTACACCTCTCATGCAGACTACTAATCAAACATGCAATGCATTGGCTTTACAAATAGAAAGGCTGAATCAGGCATTGGGTTTGGCAGCACCAGTAGATTCAAATCTTCAGCAGGGCTTAGGGGTCACGCCTCAAGGTCAAGGCATGGGGGGCATTCCCCAGGATGTGAATAACCCTATTATGGTGCGAAATGAGAAAGTTCAGCCAAACCAGAACCTTGGTCATAATGCGAATAATTTGGCCTATGGCCAAGTGCAAATATTGCAAAGGAATCATGATCAAGGACCTCCAATGCACCAAGGTTTGGTCAACCTCAGGCACAATATCATGGGGAACCAGATTGAGCAGAATGTGAATCAAGCTGTTGAGCAAATGCTTAATAGACTTGGTTTTAATATTGGTCAAGCCAATAGACCATACTTTATATCTGTGTTCCCTGAGTGGGTACAGCAAGCGGAAGTGCCAAGAGGAATGAAAATCCCCAAATTGTCTAAGTTTTCTGGTGACAGTGGAGAATCGACTGTCGAACATGTTGCTAGATACTCCATAGAAATGGGAGAATTGGCCACAATGGAAGGGTTGAAAATGAGGTTTTTTCCGAGTTCCTTGACAAAGAATGCATTTTCTTGGTTTTCCACGCTGAGGGCCAATTCAGTCCATTCGTGGGCACAATTAGAAGGGTTGTTCCATGATCAATTCTTCAGGGGTGACTTAAGAGTGAACTTGACTGATTTATTCAATGTCAAGCGTATTTATAATGAATCCATAGATGATTATATATCTAGATTCAAGCAAATGAAGAGCAGGTGTTTCACACCTGTTCCTGAAGCGGAAATTGTTAAGATGGCCGCTAGTGGGTTGGATTACCATATTAGAAAGAAATTAGTAAACCAACACATAGTAGATCTTGCCCAGTTAGGGGAGAAAGTTCGACAGATTGAACAACTCAGGTCTGAAAAGAATTTCAAAAACAATAAGAAATTCGTAAGGCGTGAGAAGGTTAATTGTGTCGAACAAGATCAAACAGACAGCGATGATGAGGCTATTGCTGAGCAAGAGATAAGTCTTGCTGAGTTAAAAGAAGGGCCACCATATGCTTGTCAGGCATTAATACCTTCCAAGAGAAGGGAAAAGATGAGTTTTATGAATAAGAAAACATACACATTTGACATAACAAAAGCTGATAAAATATTCGATATCTTGATAAAAGACAAACAGCTTAAGTTATCAGATGATCATAAATTGGAAGGGTCTGAAAACTCCAATGGTTTAAATTATTGGAAGTACCATGGGGCTTTAGGCCATCCTACTAATGAATGTTTTCGTTTCAGAGATTTGATTCAAAAAGCTCTCAAAGAAGGTAGGCTCAAGTTTGCCGACAGATCCATTTGGCCAAGGCATATCCAATGTCGAAGGCCAAAATTCAAGAAGCTGCAACATGGTGAACATTAGCGCCAAGCAGAAATATGTGGTGAATGTGGGAGATCCTTTTGACATTTACCCTGTGAAGAAGATTTCCTTCTTAAACTTGGCTGGGTTTCGATGATGACAAGTTTGCTGATCAAAAAGAAGAAAAGTCTCCGATAGATCAAGTCAAAGATTCTACAGAGTTGTTAATTATGTTTTTTCAATTCTCTGTAAGTATGGTTCGTATCTTTGACATATTGCAAAACTGTGATTATATAACTTAGATGTGCTCAAACAAATCATTCCTTAAGTTTAAAAACTTAATCTAAGTTATTTGCAAAGTTAGTGTTGAAGCAAACCTTTTGAAATCTTAAGAAAAACATTTTTCGATTTGATGTCGATTACCTCAAGTTTGTAATCGATTACATAAATGCTTCGATGATGTGCAAAAACATTTTCTTAGTTTGATGTCGATTACCTATAATGTGTAACCGATTACATAAACTCCCATTGATACACATGTAATCGATTTCTTTAATTGTGTAATCGATTACATTAACTAAATTTTGAATATCTGATTTTCAGCGTACACATGTAATCGATTACCATAACGACGTAATCGATTACCACTGCTGCAAAATCAAATTTTTTGAAACGTTGTGATTTCAAATGGTGTGGTTTGGTTTCTGAAAAGTTGCCAAATGATCACCTTGCTTCATACACGATCTGATGGTTATATATATACCTTTTTACATCAGAAAATAGATACAACTTTCATTCTTTCAATCATAAGAGTTCAATATCATTTTTACAAGTTTTAAACCTTCAAAACTTTCTTGCCTAGAACTTTGATATAATTTTCATATTCTGAAAAAGTTCTTGAGCACTAAGTTGTATAGTTACAAAGTGATATTGATCTGATACAGCCATACCATTCTTCATTATTGTAAATTCATCCTTGTGTTGAGTTTTTGGTTTGAAAAGATAGTGGGGTGCTATCTTGCTGTTGTATAGATATTGTTAGGGAGCCTTGAGGTGAGGCTTGCTTGTAACAAGAATTCTATCATAGTGAATTGTTCTGCAGGTGTCAGAAGAACTGGATGTACCCAAGTGGTTAGGGGAACCAGTATAAATTCTTGTGTATCAATCTTCTTCCTTATCCTTTTACTTTTGTTTATCAATCAAACTCTATCTATTTGTCCATAAAACAAAAGAACGAGAAAAATCTCTAAAAGTTACTCGAAAAGTGTTCAACCTAATTCACCCCCCTCTTAGGTTGTATACCAGACTTACATACCCCAGGCCTCATGAGACCGTCGAAGACTTTTTGAGGAGGAAAAACAAGGGCCAGTTGAAATTGTGCCCACATTGTGACAGGTATTTCGACGAAAAAGCTGCTCAGAAAGCCAGTAATGTTCAGAAGGCTAAAGCATGCCAGAACATGCAGACTGGTTATGCAAATAAGAGCTTTAAACCTGTTCCAGCAAGCCAGAGGCATGTTCCAGTAAACCAGATGCCTGTTTCAGTCAACCAAATGCAAAGGCATTGCATATAGGCCTATGAGCTTGATTGGGGGATGGTGGTTGAATCCTCGAAAGTCGATGAGAACAACCATAGGGGTCTTTTGGTCGAGTTGTAAACAAGACTAGGAAACCCGATGCTAATGTCATGGTGAATAAATGGGTCGAGAATTGCAAAGGCTCGTTGCCACGAGCACGAGAAATAGGGTGAGGGCAAGGAAGAGTAATCCTCGGCGGATGCCATTTTGGGATGAAGATTACGGTGTGGCGTAATCCACTTATCCAGGTGGTGACCAAGTGAAGAAGGCACCATTGTCGAGAAAGTCGAAGCGTCGACGGCGGCGGATAAGGAAAGCACACAAGCATAACATGATGATCGCCGAGTCGTCTAAGCCCCCAAATCAAGAGCTTGTTTCATGGTGGGTCTTCGAAGGTGCCATTGTCTAAAGAGCCCCGACCGAAATTGAAAAGTGTAGTAGTTGATGTCAAGGGAACTAACCCGACAAAGGGTCAAGCGTCTCGAGCGGGGGACAGGGACTGTAGTAGGTTTTAAGCGAGTGTCAAACCTGGCAAGGCCAATTCTCGAAGGGAGGAATAAAGCCTTGGCGATGGGTTTGGTTGAAGGCGAAAGATTAGCTCTAGTCGAGGCAACATTGGTGTCCAAGCGGCCCCAGAGAAGGATCTTTGGAAGTGGCGTGTCCATGGAGGAATTGAGGATCATAGCTAATGATTACGATCTGCTGGATGAACCAATGGAGCGATGAAGCGAATAGGTGTCAAAACAGATTTATCCATGGAAGAGGTTATTGAGGCATTGTATGACCCAGGAGATCTCATTGGTTTGAAAGACAAAGAGGAGTTCGATCTCGACACTAGCTTAGACGGAGATCTGGATGAGTTAGTGATGGCAATGGGAACAACTCTGTCAGATTTAGGACCTCAAGAAAATCTTTTTGACAAGAAGGATATGAAGTTAGGGAGTCATCTGGAGAATGAAAAAACGGCTACTGAAGAGGAGTTTACTATTTCAACGTAAACTTGGTATCAGTATTGCCGGCAGAGTACGAAGCTCAGTATGAGTTAATTATTGAAGTTCCTGATGAAGAGGAATTTGATGACTTTCCTGTTGGTTGGCACTTTGTCGAGCAGGACATGGTAACCATCTTTGACAACTTTGCCCATTTGGACAAACCAACTAACGAAGAAAGAGGTCACCTAAGGCCATTGCATATTAAGGCAATGCTTGAAGGAAATATAGTTAACAGAGTGTTGGTCGATGGGGGTGCGTCCGTGAATTTGATCCCAAGAGCTATGTTCAAGAAGTTGGGAAAAGATGAAACAGATTTGTTGCCCACCAACATAGTGGTGACTGATTTTGGAGGAAGATCTGCCCCAACAGATGGAGTAGCCATGCTAGATGTACAGGTTGGATCGGTAGAAAGGTCCACTTTGTTTGTGGTTATTCCTTCAAGGTCTAGTTACAATGTCCTGTTGGGCAGAGATTGGATTCATGCTGTTGGAGTTGTACCTTCGACAGTGCATCAGAAGCTGATTTTCTGGAATTCACATGATGATATTGAGATCATTGAAGCTGATGATAGTCCATGTTATTTACAACAGATGCATGTGGATTTCAAGGTGTATGACCCAAAGGTGAAACCAATATCTGTGCAGGATGGTGTTATCGATAAAGAGACCTTGAATGCTTGCTTGTGGGCGATTCAATGTCAAATTCTTTGGATGAGGCGAAGACAATCGGCGATCGGCAACAATGCCCTTTGAAAAGCTGTCAAACACAATTATCGGCCCATGAGGCGATCGGCGATAACGCCCGAAGAAGGTGTGTTGGCTGATTGCATATTCGACGAAGGCCCTTTGGGATTTGAAAAAGGGTTTGAAGATAAGAATGGTTTCGAGGTGGAGGATCCTTTGGAGGAAGTTAATCTGGGGGATGCTGACAGGAAGAGGCCAATATATGTTAGTGCCTTGTTGTCAGACCAGTTCAAAAGGCAAATTGTGGAGTTAGTCTCAGAATACAAGGACTGCTTTGCTTGGGATTATCATGAAATGCCTGGTTTGAGGAGAGACTTGGTGGAACATAGGTTGCCTCTGAAACCTGAGTGTAAGCCTATCAAACAAGCTAACAGAAGATTTGCTCCTGAGGTTGTTTTGAAAATAAAAGAAGAAGTGGAACGCTTGTTGAAGGCCAAATTCATTCGGACAACTAGATATGTTGAATGGTTGTCAAATGTGGTGCCAGTCATAAAAAAGAATGGCAAGATGAGGGTTTGTGTTGATTTTAGGAACCTCAATGCTGCTACGCCTAAGGACGAATATCCAATGCCTATAGCTGATATGCTAGTGGATGCAGCGTCTGGCCATGAATTTCTTAGTTTCATGGATGGACATGCAGGGTATAACCAAATCTTCATTCTTTGAAGAAGATGTACCCAAAAGCGCGCCAGTGCCAGGTTCGATTGGAACATACGAGTGGGTGGTGATGCCTTTTGGTTTGAAGAATGCTGGTGCAACCTACCAAAGAGCAATGAACACTATTTTCCACAAGATGATAGGCAAGTTTGTGGAGGTTTACATCGACGATGTCATTGTCAAGTCAAGTAGTCAGGAGGAGCATTTAGAGCATCTGAAACAAGCTTTTTAAGAGATGAGGAAGCACAGTTTGAGGATGAATCCTGAGAAATGTGGGTTTGGCGTTTCTGCTACCAAGTTCTTAGGCTTTTTGGTGCATAAAAAAGGCATTGAAATAGAGAAGAACAAGGCTAAGGCTGTTCTGGAGGCTAGGCCACCCACTAACAAAAAGGAACTTCAGTCTTTCCTGGGAAAGGTTAACTTTCTTAGAAGGTTTATATCAAACCTCTCAGGAAGAACTAGAGTTTTTGCCCCTTTAGTAAAACTCAAGGCAGAGGAAGCTTTCATATGGACTCAACAGCATCAGGAAGCTTTTGACCAAATCAAGCAGTATTTGATAAGTCCACCGATCATGATGCCTGCGATTACCACGTGAGCCGTTGAAATTGTACATTTACGCATCGAAGAGACCATAGGTTGTTTCTTGGCTCAAGAAGATGAGAACAATGTCGAGAGGGCCGTTTACTACCTTAGTCGAGTCTTTGAATGGTGCGAAACAAGATATAGTGCTGTAGAGAAGCTTTGCTTAGCATTGTATTTTTCTTGTACAAAACTCAAGTATTACTTGATGCCTTGTAATGTGTTAGTGATGTCGAAGACAAATGTAATTAGGTACATGTTGTCCCAGCCAATTCTGAATGGTCGAATTGGAAAATGGACACTTGCGTTGTCTGAATTTTCTTTGCAATATGTACCTATGAAGAAATTTGTTAAAGGTCAGCGATTGCTGATTTTTGTGAGACTTTCCTTGTTTGGAAATAAAAAAATCAACAGGCTGGTTGATTTAAAGCCTTGGCATTTATACTTCGATGGTTCAAGACATAAGAATGGTGTTGGCGTTGGCATTCTTATAATTTCACCTTTAGGTGTGCCAACCAAATTAATGTTTGAATTGAAGTATGCTTGTTCTAACAATGAGGCTGAGTACGAAGCCTTAATTGTGGGTTTGGAGATTTTGGTAGAAATGCAGGCTCGTACTATTAAAGTCTTTGGCGATTCACAGTTAGTTATAAGGCAGTTAACTCAAACTTATAAATGTGTTAGCCATAATCTTGTTAAGTATTGTCGAGTGGCTAGCAAATTTATGAAGCAGTTCGACAGTGTTGAGTTGGAACATATACCAAGAGAATTAAATCAAGAGGCTAATGAGTTAGCCCAATTAGCTTCAAGGTATAAGGTACCCTCAAAGGTTTTAGCGGAACTCATAGAGATTCGTGAGTTACTGTACCCATTGGATGAGAGGGATGTCCTCGTTTCAAACTCGTCGAATGTTGTTGATTGGCGAAAGCCAATTATCGAATACCTGGAAAATCCAAGTGATAACGTCGACAGGAAGGTTAAATACAAGGCAACTAAGTTCGTTGTTCTTGCAGGGGCTTTGTATAGAAAGTCTGTCGATGGGAATCTTGAAACATGCCTTAGTGAAGAAGATGCATATTTGGCTTTAGCAGAGGTTCATGAGGGAATTTGTGGCACTCATCAGGCAGGTGAAAAAATGAAATGGATTCTAAGAAGACAAAGGGTATATTGGCCTACCATGGTTAAGGATTGTATTATATTTGCGAAATCCTGTGAAGAATGTCAAAAACATGGCCATATACAGAATGTACCTGCCAGTGAGTTTCATTCCATTATTAAGCCTTGGCCTTTCAGGGGATGGGCTCTAGACCTCATAGGTCAAATTTATCCTACCTCTTCCAAAGGGCATAAGTACATTTTAGTAGGAGTTGACTACTTTACCAAGTGGGTAGAAGAAGTGGCTCTGAAAGAAGTAACACAACAGGACATTGTGGATTTCATCGAGAACCACATTGTTTGTAGATTTGGTATACCACAAACAATAACAACAGACCAAGGGTCAGTGTTTGTTGATAAGAAAGTCGTTGAGTATGCTGAATCAAGGAAGATTAAGATGATCACTTCGACACCATATTATGCTCAGGCAAATGGACAGGTCGAAGCTATGAGCAAAATTATCATAGGATTGATAAAGAAGCATATTGGCAGATACCTGAAGAGGTGGCATTTAACTTTGGAGCAAGTCCTTTGGGCATGCAGGAACTCGCCTAAAGAATCGACAGGTACGACGCCATACAAGTTAGTATATGGGCATGAAGCCGTATTACCTGTTGAAATAAATCTAGGGTCATTGAGAATTCAAAAACAAGATGAGATACCAGTGGATCAATACTGTGACTTAATGTTTGACGAATTAAATGAACTTCATGATGAGAGGTTGATTGCGTTAGAACACTTAATTCGACAGAAGGAAAGAATAGCTAAGTTTTATGACAGTCGAGTTAAGTATAAGCGTTTCAAAGTTGGTGAGTTGGTATGGAAGGTTATTCTGCCAATGGATAAAAAGTG
Source organism: Calophaca sinica (assembly GCA_037113605.1). Lineage (NCBI taxonomy): Eukaryota > Viridiplantae > Streptophyta > Magnoliopsida > Fabales > Fabaceae > Calophaca > Calophaca sinica. The sequence continues at coordinate 48,617,016 of CM073735.1, forward strand.
TCAAGAATTTGGAAAATGGTCCCCGAAGTGGGAAGGGCCATTTAAGGTGGTTCACGTGTTCTCAGGGAATGCTTATGCACTTGTCGATGTTAATTCTGGTTTTAGAATTAAGTCTATTAATGGCAAATATTTAAAGTCATATAGACCGACAATGTGCGAAGTGAAAATACAGCCTTGAAAGATAAAAGGAACTCCTTCATTTATAGGCCATTTGGCAATTTACAATACATTGTCGAATAGGCTGATAGCCAGGTTATACAAGTAAAGAAAAGTCCTGAAACTCAAGGTTGTTACAAAAAACAAGTATCAGATACAATAGCAGCAACCATGCTGGAATTCAGCCCATGAAGAGAAGGAAATTCAAAAAGCATGGGGGACATCAGCAGATTATTGGTCGAGCCAATCAAGTCTGCAAGAGCTGCTGAAGGGGAGCAGCATCCAAATCGACCGGGATGTGAAGTCGAAATTTGAACAGGTCGACTTGGAATGCCCAGGTCCCAAGTGAGCAGAAGGAGAGCCGAGACTAAGATTTGCAGTCGAGGCCATAATGTGCTTGACTATAGGCCTCGACGGGACAAAAATTTTCCTTATAGTTTGCAGATCCTTCATGTGAGGTTTTTCAACATGAGGTGTAAAGGAGCGCAAAACTATTCTAAGGAAAAATGCCTCAGGCTCTTACCTTTCTCACACATACCAATGAGCTTGGTAAGCCACATTAGGCAACTTACCAAAACTCATGGTTAATATTAGGCAAATTACCAAAACTCAGTGGTTCTTTCACCATTAAGACAGAAACTTTTGAGAGAAGTTTCAGGTTTAGAGTCTCCTGGCTCCCAAACAAGGTGATAGTAGCCAGGAAACAAGGATTTGAAACAGGTGGAAGGATTGCCCATCGTAACTTGGCATTTTCAGTCGAGTTAATTTAGTGGTAAGAAGGAGCATGACGTAGGTTTAATTTTTGTGGAAAGGTAACAACAAAGCATTCTCAATGATTCAAAAGCGAGGAAATTTGGGAAAGTTTTGAGAGTGTTTGTACACGAGAGAAATAGAGTGTGTTGGTATGAATAGCAAGTTGAACACCTCTATTTATAGTGCGAGCTGCGTTAATTTTTAAGTGCTACCAGTCAAGTTGACTGGTCAAGGGCCTTAAATGAGAGTTATGGTTTGAAACTGAAAATTAAAGTTGCAAGAGAAACGTGTAAACTGGACGGTGAAAAGATTGATGTAAAACAATGTCAAATCAAGTTCAGTTGTTTCAGAATAGATAAAGATTCTTTCGAGCGAATGCATTCGACAGGAAAATTCATACAAGTTCAGGAAGGAAACTAAAAAGCAATTAAAGTGGTGTTTTTTTATATCATCCCAAATTGCGGCAAACTCCAATTTTGCGGCTTCAGCATTTGCAAAATCAACTTCGAGGTCTTCAACTTTGGACAAGATAGTTTAGCCTCGGCAAGATCTTGTTAGCCAATTGTTGATCAACTGTTTTGATTTCTTCTGAACATGATGCTTTTGTGGCTTCAAGTAGTTGAGCCTCTGCAATGGCTAGTTCTGATTTCAAGCGAGCCACAGTCTTTTCCAGTTCAGATATTTTGGCTTGATGGGGGGCACCTTGCTTGGTTAATTCAATCCAATGCTGTCGAAGCGATACTAGCTTATCACGAAGTTCTTGTTTTTCTTTAAGAGCTTGCTGATAAGGCAATATGCTGTTGTCGAGTTGTGGCAATTTAGGAGTCAGATCTTCAATGAACTCATAGATGGCATTGAAGTAACCACGTCGAACCGGAGGAAGCTTTTTGCGAAGAGCATGAATCTCTTGTACTGTGTGCATCAGCTTGCCTCTGAATTTTGGTTTGAGATAGAGGTCATCGAATGAGTATTTAAAGAAACCTTTCAACTCTTCAACTAGGCCATCAAGTTTCTCAGTGAAGTTGTCCCCAGGAAGAGTGGAAGAACGCGCAGACATGGGAGAAGTCCTACTGCTAGATCCTGAAAGCAAGTTAATCCACTCATCCACTCCGACGTTACCCTTTTCAATGTTGGTGCCTTGTGGCACAGGGTTGTTCAACGAGGCAGTCTGAGTAGATGGAATGATCAGATCATCAAAAAACCGATCCATGTCAACACTTTCTGCTATAATCACCACAGGAGATACCTTTTCAGTGACTTGGGGGGGCAGGAGTGATTTCTATACTGGGAGCAGGATCAGTTTGTTGAGAAGGGCTTGGAGTTGGACTTCCCGTCGAGAGTTGAGGTTGAGCCATTTCAACGTCCATAGCAGTGGTTTCTTCGACCACTGGTGCAGTTTGAGACTTTGGATTTTCCTGTTAAAAAAAAAAAACTCAAATGAGTTACAAGAATGCTATTTATCGTAATAATTATATCAGAATTTCTTAGTGCGCATAACTGAATGCTATTTATCTTTAGACTTCCTCTTTACAATCTGGTTCACCTCATGTATCAATAATGAGACCACTGTGGCTTTTGTCACTGCCATAAATTGCGACTAAACCCCAATGATCACCACTTCAACACACTTGATGACATAGATCAATATGGATGAGTAGCATGAAAATTACATGGAATGTGATCTCAATTATGCGTATTTCCAACTGGTCCTACTTAAATCTTTAGTGAGATCAATTTTGCAAAATTTAATTTTGCAAACCCAAGTCCTTAATGTGTAAATAAAATTTACACACAACAAGATACAAAAAAGGTTTATAATGAACTAACTTTATTTCTGCAGAAAAGATCGAAATAACATAAAATTTGTATCTCAAACATAAAACACAAATAAAGACTCCCACTAAACCAAGACAATCTTAGTGACAACACACTCATATGAGCAACATGCTCATGAAAAAGCCATAGGTGTCAAGCTCTTAGTTAGTGAATATCTAGCATGGAATCAGCCTCTATGTTCTCTATAGAAATTCTTTTATTTTGAATTCTTTATTTCAACAACGAACACCTTTATGTCGATAGACATTGTAAAATTCTTTATTGTTGTTGAAGTATGATACAACTTCCTTATCTGTCACATTGTAACTTAACTGGTATTTTAATACCTTTTACTATACATAACATAGTGACATAGATATTTCAGTCATATCCCATAATTTGATGTCTATATTATTAACATCCTGGATATGAGAGAAGCAGAGTTCTTGATGATCTCTAATCTTTCGGATCTCTGATATGTGGGCATATAGACTTTTGTTCGCCTTGATGATCCTCATGGTTGCCTTTTGTAATAATTCAAACTAGAATTGCTCAAGTATCTGCCACATGATCGCACGATGTACACCGTTTCCTGATGCATACAGATGATATCATGTATCAGACTTCCCATAGCTAGAGCATAGGGAACTCCAGTATTTCCTGAATTTCCAGATTTTCTTTTGGGCAAAAATTGAGACTAAAATTGTCCCCCTTAGTAACTGAGGTATCCTCTGGTTTACTATATTTCATGTCAAATTTATTTAAACTTTATCGATATAGTTCTTTTGTGATAATCCCAGAATATTCCAAGAGAGATCTCTCAGAATTTTGGATTCTAAATACAAAAGAGACGTCCCCAAGATCCTTCATCTCTAAATTTTCGTTAGAGATTTCTCGATTTTGCTCAACCAGGCTATATAGCTATTGACTAGATAAAATATCATCGACATATAGTTGCAGTAATATAAACTTACTCCCACTGACCTTGTAATACCCACATTCGTCCACAATCCTCATCTCGAGACCAAATGAGACAATTACTTGATGAGACTTTGCGGTATCACTAATGAGACAACTTCTTTAGCTAATGGGTGAATTATGTCAGTTCGCAAACTATCTTGGGTCTATCCACACAAAGTATATCGGTTTCACCATATATATTTGTTTCATTAATGTTGCCATTAAGAAACACCGTCTTGACATCCATCTTATGTAGCTCCAAAGTTATAATGAGCAATAAGCGTTGTGATTGTCCGAAAAAGAGTCTTTCAATAAAACCAAATAGAATGACTCTTTACGGTCAATCCTTTCTTTATGGCTCCCAATGCTCTAGTTCTTGAGGGTGTGGGAGTTTGATCTTCATGAATAATTTCCGTAACTTGATTGGGAGGAAGAACAATAATGTCCTCATGAGGATCCAAATTTGCTACACCAATAGCAACTGTATGAATTGGTTCAATAATTAGAACCGCTTCTTCCTCACTCAATTTTGTTATCTAACCTTATCTCTCCCCCAAACTCAATATCCTTAAAGAACTATGCAGTTCCCGTCTCAAAAAATTTCTTTAACTTGGGACCAAAGTTTATACCTCTCAGAACTTTTAAAAAGTATAGATTGTCACAAGTCATAGTTCAATTGACTCCAACAATATTTGAATTTAAAAGACAAATTGAATCCATTGTTTAAAAAATAAACCCAAAATCATCTTAATTTGTTCAAAGAGAAACAAAAAACCAAACTTTATCCCAAAATTTGATTCAACCAAATTGTCTTTTAATTTCAAATATAAGCCAGTAACAACAATCTAAAATGCCTAGAGTTTCAATCTTCACCGACTTTGCCAACTCCTATATGGATGCATCTTTTAGCGTCACTTGGCCTTTGTCACTTAAGACAACCTTAGTTGTTTCTTTTGAGAGAGACCCTTAACAGTTTCATCTTTAGTTTTCTTTATTTGCCCTTATCCTTTGGGGTATTTACCAAATGAGCACTATTTTATTTTTCTCTTGTTTCACCATTTATTTTCTTGCACACCTTATGAAATAATCTTATTAAAGATTATTTCCTCCTTTGACAGTTGTAAACTGATTTAATCTGATCTAATTGTGCAAGAAAGAATACAAATGCTAAATGTTTGAGCAAGTCATTAGATTGCTCAAGTTTTAGCGCCTTAAGTTTGAAAACAAGATTTGAATATTTTCATAATGTACTCCTCATATTCCCTTTACTTTCATACTTAATGAAAATTAAGCTTTGTAACGAGTGCTCATTTTGGCCTCATTGCCTTTTACAAGCACTTTTAATTTCAGCAAGAAAATTTACGACATAAATTATGTCATCGAAAATAACACCCCTAAAGATCTCTGAAATATTATACTTTATGATCATCTGACTTATGCGGCTGGAGCGGTCGTACTTCTTATACTTGATTCTTACTTCATAGATACCGAATTGAGTGAGAGAAAGTGGATTTCTCCATTCTTATGCTAAGTCTAGAATCAAAACTTTATTTAATGTTCTGCCTTTAATCCAAAAACTCTAAACTTTTAAGGATTAAATTGAACTCAAAACTGCAGATACACAAACTATTATAGTTCAAAGAGAACAAAAGTACTAAAATATACTTATCAAAATACCCGATGCAACATTAATACAAAGTCTTTGGACAATGATATTAATTACTGGTGGTATTTTGTTGTAATGATCAAACACTATCGATAAGTCCTATCAAACAATGGTTGTCTTTGGACATCCCATTGCTCACATTGAGAAATTATCCTTATAATAGGCACATGTTTACCATCACAGGTGTGAATGCAACCCAGCCAAATATTAACCTTCCTTTGGGCCGATTAATATTTGCATGGACACGCATCCACACAACATCAGTTGACACGTCAAATTAAAATAATTAATAAGACATGCTCAATTATTCTTTATCTGTAAATTAAATACCTAAACAAGATACCAAGCGCACCATTAATCCCCAATCTTTGGATTGTAAGGACTAACTGCAAGCGATACTCTCAACGAAACGATCAAACATTTGCGATAAGTCCTGTCAAGCAATGGTTGCCTTTGGGTATCCCAATTGCTCACATGGATAAATTGTCTTTATAATCATCACACATTTATTATCGCAGGCATGGAATTATGCGGCCAAGTTGTGCCTTCCTTTGGGCCGACAACAACTCGCATGAATAACTCCATGCTACATCTTTTGTACATTTAATTGAACTAATCTACGCAACAGAGGTTACTTTGGCAACATGTTGTTTCAATCAACCCAATTAAAGATACTAGACAATTATTAATTAAAAAAAATGGGAGGGCCTTAGTTTACATAAATTCCATACCTAGGTGTAGGAATATCCATAACTGTATGTTTACAACACCACACATCAGTCAAAAGACCACTTAGCAGTCCTAAAGCGAGAGAAGTATCTCACACATTACCACCTAGTGGTGTTGTTGGCCGCTCGATGGCTCAAATACGACAAGATGACGAACCGAGACCACCCCTCAGTGACCTGCTGAAATCGACACTACCGCCCAATGGTGTCCTTTATTGCCCAGCGATTAGGAGGCAAAGTTCTAACTATATGCGACGTTTAGCATGTAAAAACATATATAGCATACAAGCATACATGGAAACACTTCATACATCGCATACATAATGCATAAAATTTACAGTGGTATGGTTATGGCCTCCTAAACAGAAAAGAATTACATAACTAATTATTACAATTCTTTGACCCACAAGCCAGTTGCTCCAACCGGTGTCCATATGGCGTTGTCCCATCGTTCGTGTTTCATGATCATTTATAATATTTAACAATAAAATAAAATGAAATAAAGAGAAAGTCACGACACGCAGGCCGTATTATAATTAAATCACGACACGCAGGTCGTATTTAAAATAAACAAAAAAAAAAATTAAGGCCATAACCATACACCTCAAATTTGAATTATAATAACATGTCATGAATTATTATTAAATTCAAAATCCAAATCTTAAAACAATATCACAATAATAATTTGATTCAGTCTCAAGATAGACAAAACCATGAAGTATGCAATAATCAAAGACAATCAAATCTTATTATCACAATAAAGAGATATTCAACCAAAGATTTGTATGCCTTCTTTCACGATGGCCAGAATCAACAATATATATAATAAATATTATTAAAGATTCACCGCAAATAGACTTAACGCAAAGGTCTCAAAAATCGTAAAATCCTCATGCCACAAATCACATATAATATCTCACTCAAATATTCTTGTCCAAATCAAATATACAGAATCGTAACTTTAATAATTTTCAAAACAAATCAGAAAATGACAAAACTTTCTTGGTTTCCTTTTTATGCAATATAAAAAAAAACCAAATCTTTATTTTCCTTATTCCAAAAAAAAATTCATGTACAAGATTTCCAAAAATCAATTTCAATTTCAAATATATGAAATCAATTGCCCTCCAAAAACTCTATTACGATAATTTCAACAAAAAAATTGAAATCTTTTGATTTCGAAATTAACGCACAACGCTGAACAATTCTCAATCAAATCCATATTTTCAATTTCAAATAATATGAAGTCATATCATAATTTATGATAATATTTGAAATCAAACTAAATTGAAAGCAATTAGCATCGTAGCCTTTGAAAAAGAAATAAGTCAAAAGCTATAATTATTGACCTTTGCATACGGAATTATCAAGGAAGGCCAAAAAAAAAAAATTTCACGTACAACACTTGATTGCAAATTCTAAATTTCCAATCATTAAAAAATTGCCAACAATTATTCATGAATATTAAATAATATTCAAATCAAAACAAAACTCTCTTTCAAAAAATCTTTCACACCGAGAGATAAAAAAAAACTTTATTGTGCAAATTTTATATTCAATTTCGATTAATTACCGAAATCCGAAAGACACACAACTTTTTTTTTTCTCAGTATTTTGAAATATGCGCATACAAAAATAAAAGCCATAAATTCTGTAATTTTGAGTTCACGCAAAATTGAGGAATAACATAAAACTCATTCAAGAGCAAAACCGCATCATAAATCAATCCTAATAAACCAACATAGAAGACCGCTCTGATACCACTTGTTGGAATTAAAACTTTATTAATAACAACAACAAGAATAAGCATGCTTAAATCTCATAGAAGAAATACTTTAGTCGAAAGCTATAAAGACATACAAGCATGCTCAACAAGAACAACATGTTTTCTACCCATAGGATCTACGACATGTTGGATTATCAAGGATTAGAAGAATACCTGGATCCATAGCAATCAATCACCTGAAGCGGAATATCAAAGGAATGATCACGAACAAACTACAAGCAACTAGATCCATGACAACAAACAAAAAACACGTTAGCGGTGGCTTTATGGTTCTTCCTCAACCGAATCTTCTTGAGCTCTCTCACGAGACTTTAGATTCTCTTCAGATGGGGAGAAGAGAATGGATGACATCGATTCGATGTATTGGGGACCATAGTCTTCTTTATAGTGTGTTAAACCTAACAGGGTACCCATTATTCCCTTATCGGGCCACACTAACATCTACTCATATAAGGCCCATATCAATTAAATTAGGAGTTCAATGAGCTTACCTTATTTTAACTTTATATGATCACATAAAATATAGATCTTTTATGATAAATAGCTAATATAATTATTAATGACATCGGTCCATATTAATTATTGGAATATAAAATTCCAACACAAACTTGCTTGGGGTATGATTGTTTAACCAGGTGCATAATGGGTCACTGTGATATCAGGAAAATAAGGTCGTGGGTGTATATTGAGAAGCGAGACTCAGACCTCACCTTAAGACTCTAGATTATGGTGGAATATATCTAAAATTCGCCCTAATCTTCTTGAGGGTATTAGAACGGAGTAGGGAATGGCAATGACATGTTGTTTGGCACGATTGTTGGATTAATGGCTCATGTTCGCTTGAACAATGGTGCCCCAACAATTTTACCATTCAAGCCTCTCAATCCCTGGTAAAGAGTGGGTCTTGCATAATGGTGGTTGGGACATCGAGAAATTGAGGCAGTGGCTCCTTGATGTTGTGGTTGGGCGAATAAATGCTTGTGTTCCCCCCAAGATTAATGATGGAAGAGATAAAATGGCTTTGAGAGGATCAGATGACGACATTTCAAGGAGAGGGAGGCATATAGCATGTCCAAAGGGTGGAGGTTGACCCTAGGGAAAGAATGTGGAAGAAGCTTTGGGAGTGGAAGGCCCCCATAAATATGCAGATTCACATTTGGAAGGTATGCCATATAATAATCGGTTAGCTACCAATGCGAGTAGAGGGCTTTGATCTCTCAATCCTAGAACTGTCTACATTGTAGTTGGGGTACTTGAGACTACTCTCCATGTGATGAGAGATTGTAGCTTGGTAAGTCGCGTGTGGATTCTGCTAGTTAAGACATATGAGTTAACCAACTTCCATTCGCTGAGTTTACTTGACTGGGTGGAAGCCAACATGTATTTAGTGACTTGGACTCGGAGACATGGAAGGATGTGCTTTTCGTAGCTTATTTTTTTGCTCTGGGATTAGAAGAATAAGCAAACCCATGACGGTGATTTTGTTAGGCCAGTGTACCCTCAGTGGTGCGCTTTAGAGCGTGGGCAGCATATTAATGAAGCTGTGAAGGAGGTGGCTCATTTCTTATTGGGCTTAGGTGTATGCGTTTGTGGATCAAATGGGAATTACCGAGAGGAGAATGGTGCAAACTCAACACTAATGGGGCATCTAAGGGGAAACCTGGGGGCTGGTTATGGGTGTCTGGCGAAATGATAGGGGAGGTTGGATTATGGGATTTTATGCTAATTTGGGGCATAGTTCATCTTATATGGCCGAACTTTGGGGCATAATTCATGGGTTGGAGATGGCATGGAGGTGTGGGATAGGGAAAATCATAGTAGAATTGGATAATGTTGCGATGATGTCTACCATTAAAAAAGGTTCTTTTGAGACCAGATGTAGCAAATTCTTTGCCCGAATCAAGGAGTGGATTGAAAGGGATTGAGAGCTTGAATTCAAGCATACTTACATGGAAGGAAATGTTAGTGCAGACTGGCTTGGAGTGCATTATTTCGATAGTCCTCCTTTGGAACTTGATAGGCTAGTTATTGGTGATTTGACTGGAATGGCCAACCCGATACATCATTTCTTTGCAGTTTTGTTTCTTTTGGCTTTTAGCCCCATTTAATATAAAAAAAAAAGAATATAGTTTTTTTTTAAAATACAATGACTTACTCTAGCCATAGGAATGAGCAGTATTACTTAAAACTCTTGAGAAAAAGCATTGTCGCACATGTGGTTCTACCAAACTCGAGAGATTAGTCTTCGCAGTTACACACAAATATACTTATTTATACCAAAAATTCATATATGTTCATAAATGTAAACAAATTTAGTATAGTCGACAGTCATTTGCAACCTTTCTTACCACTCCAACAAAATCTTAGCCATTAAATTAATCTAATGGTTAAGAAATCAACACTCATAACAGTTAGATTAAGGAAAAAACTTAGATCCTGTGTCTTAGACATTTTTTCTCACTAGTGCGAAATATACCTAATAAATGGACTTATAACGCCAATTAAGTACACAGTGGCATTTTTGAAATTAATGTGAGACTTTTTACGTCGGTTTTTATTTAAACCGGCGTCGTATATTTTGCCTTTATTTGTACTTTTTTTGTTCATGGATTTTACGCTGGGTTTAGAGATATCCAACGTGATAAATAAAACTTTTCACGCCGGTTATTACAAAAAATGGGCATCGTATGTGCTTGCATTAAATCAAACTTTTTATGCGTTTTTTCATCAGGGATTTAACGCCGGTTTTGTGGTATGTGCTTGCATTAATTTACAGATCTTTCCCTCTTCTCTCTCACTGTTTCCCTATTCTGTCTCAGCGTGTACTTTCCCTTTTCTCTCTCGCCCTTTCCCTCTTCTCTCTCAGCGCCGGCCCTGCCTAAGATCTGCGAGTGGCTCGCAACTGTGAGTGGCCCATTTCATAGCCTCGCAACTGTGAGTTCCTCCACTTCATTAGTGCCGACCCTGCTTCATAGCCTCGCGCCTGTTATGCTGTGTCTGCTTCAGCTTACTCCTGTGAAACCGCGACCCCCGAACGGCGCACCACCACGAGACACCCACGAACGGCACACCACCATCAGAAGACCGCGATAAACTTCTGCATTAAACGGGTCTTGCTTCAGCGCAACTTCGAACCCGTTCTTCGCCAAATCGAATTCCTCCCGTTCTGGTTTTCAACATCTTGTAAGCTGTAACTTTCCTTTCCCCTTTCTTAATCTATGTGGTTTGGAATTGTTGGTTTGTTTCGTTGGTAATCAGATAGGCATTATTTTTATGATTGTTTGTTTATTTATTTTTCCTGAATCTGCAATTGAAATACTTCCTCAGAGCTATACTGATTGTTGTTCAAATGCGTATGTCAATTGTTTGTTCAAATACTTCAAAGAAATTTCGCAGAGTACAAAAATTAGTGTTGTTTTTTTTAGATTAGATATGATGAGAGTGTTATGATAAATTTGCATGAGATTGTGCTGGAAATAAAGATGAATCGTTGACGAGACACTCGTAATAGGCAAAAGAATATTTTTTTTTTCTCCTATCAGTATGTGTAGTAGAGTTTTGTAATTTAGCAAGGATCAGGAGATTGGGTTTGTGATCATGGATCTTATTATTGGTGGAAAATTCAAGCTTGGGAGGAAGATTGGGAGTGTATCGTTTGGAGAGCTTTACTTGGGTATGCACCTTATCTAGTATTGTTTTGGTAGCATTAGTAGCTTTGTTTACTTTGAATAATTTGGGCTTCACACCTTGGTTGGTCTTCTAATGCTTTTATTTGTCTCAGGTGTTAATGTACAAACTGGAGAGGAAGTGGCTGTCAAGCTGGTGAGTGCAGTGATTGACTTTTATTGGATGTTTAGGAGTGTTAATTGTTTGGTGTTTTATTTTTGTTAGGTTTTCTTTTTTTAGTGCATAGATGGGTTTTATTGCTATAGAAGTGATGTAATTTGTAAAGCATTAGGCATGTCACTAAGGCTATGTCAGTCCTAATGGAGGAGGTTTGCGTGCAACGGCTTGGAAGGTAATAATATTAGTAGCTGATTTGGATTTTCAATATTGGTACTACTTTGTATATTAAAGTGAGAATATGATACCTTAGCGCTTATAAAACTTACAATAGCGAGGAATATAATATAATACTATCTTATGTTTGTGACTTGCATTCCATTTCCATCATCTGGTAATATAAGATATTAGGCTAGCAAGTAGCAACTATATAGATTTATGTTCAATTTGCAAAAGTATAAAACCCTTTGATAATGACTATGTCTGCATATAAGCAGCTGATTTTCCTTTTATGATTTTCATAACCAGCTACTCTTGGGTTACTTAGCTTCATCTCATGACCTATGGGAGAATCAATTAAAAGAGTATAGGCAAAAATATGCTAATCTGAAAGAGGAGCTTCTCCTAAATCTGGTAATATATTGCAGATTTGCACAATTTTCACACAAGCGGATGTATTTTTAATATGATGACGATTGACTTCTTGTTTGTGTCGTGTTGTGTTGGATGGATTATTTATCAATTTCTTTGGTTGCAGGATGAGAAACTTCGCCTGTGTTGTGAGATTAATTTTTGTTCCTGCAATGGAAAAACATCTATACAAAAAGATGATGATGATGGCTCATTTTCTTCTATCCTGAATGTAGATAGTAGAACAATTGATTTGTATATTGTGCTCTTCACACTAGTTTTGCCTTTTGTGTTGTTTCAGATGCTATATTGGAGAAGGTAGATTCACTTAGAAAAGGGAAGAGTGAAGTGATCGAAAGAAACCATATACTTATTCTTGTGTGGAGTGACAAATTGGTAATCTCCTCAAGGGGCTTATTAAGGATTCTGATGGGATTCCTAATGACGAGGTCATTTTACAATGCCTATTATTTTGACTTCTCCTATTACCACTACTAGAAAAATTGATTTTAGAGAGGGAAATTTGAGAGGGACGCATATTCCTCACTAATAGCGACGAATTTAGTGACGGAAAACAAGATATCATGTAGATTTTGATTTCCCTCGCTAAAATTTTTGCGACGCTGAATTCAGTTACGAATTCGTGTCCGTCACAAAATCCGTCACTAATTTGGTTTGTGATGGATTTTTGTATGTTTAGTGAGGGATTTTGTCCCTCTCTAAAATCGATTTTTTTAGTAGCGTACATATCACCTTTTATAATAAAATGTTCTTACGTGTTTCAATAAAAGTAAGATAAGCTTTTGCTTATTTTTGTGATCCTTTCTCTCGTATTTTTCTTATTTTTTCCCCTCTCCCCTTAGCTAGATGAAGATGATTTCAAAGAGGAGCAGAATTCCGTTGCCCGTCTAATCCAGATGCTTTATAATGATGATCCAGAAGAGATGTTTAAGGTGAATTACTAATGTTCCATGTATGGTGATGATGAGCAGAAGAAATCTGTGTTGTATTTGTTTTTTTTGCTGGATTTTTTCTCTTCCAAACTCAAGTTGATAGTTTCAGCTTACTCCACTTTTTTCTCACTGGTACTTCTGTACTGATGCCTCATACAAATTTAACCTTGTCGAATATTGAAAAACAAATCTTTGTCAAGTACTAAAATGGATTTGGTGTTAACTTAGGTTTAATTGCTTTTAACATTTACATAGATCATATCTGGTCATGGTCTCCTGTGAGTATGAATGCTTATCTGTAATTTTAATGTTTCTAACTTCATTGGAATGATGTTTGATATGTTGCCTGTGTCTGCACACTTCATAGTTTACCCCCTATTTGGGGAGGGGGTTTGAGTTGCGCATGATAAAGAAACCATTTTTTTTTTATAATTAACTTGACTTTTGAAAACTGCGATTAAATGTATCATTTAAAAAAAAAAAAACTTATCACGCCGGGTTTACTAAAAACCGCGATTAAAAGTGATTTTTTCGTTTTTTTTTAAATTTTTTTGTTCCTTTTCACGTCGGGTTTTAACGCCGATTTTGAGAAAAACCGCGATTAAAAGTGACTTTTAACGCCGGTTTATAAACCAACGTTAAATGTCCACACTTACAACGTCAATAGAATACACGCCGGATTGAAAACCGACGTGAAAAGTCCAATAAAATCGCGATTAAAAGTGTTTTCTGCACTAATGTCTCTTGTTCCACTCACAAAAAGACAGTTAATTTTTGTGAGAAGGTGCAATGAAACAGTTTTATAATACACCCTTTAAACAATTTTGATAGTTTCAGGTATATTTTTAGTGGGAACAAGACAAACTGAACATATAGAAATAGATATAAGTTTTATCCTTAGATTAATCCATCCTGAGATTTGACTGAAGGCATAGAGGGATGGGGAGGATCTAAGTATAGGTTTTTAATTATATAACTAGCACGGTCTTACTTTTTATTTTTTTTATTTCATATAAAGTACTCCCTCCGGTCTCAATTATAAGCAACAAAAACTTCATATTCTTTGGTCTCAAATATAAGCAAATTTAACTAATTTTACACTAACATTCATAAAATACTCTTATTAAAATCACTTTTTGGCCTCGAAAATAGTAAAAAGTATATCTTTTACATATACCAACAAAAAAAAAGTTTACTTTTTACATTGTAATGTGTGCTCCTTAATAAGTGTGTTTTTTTTTTTTGCTTAAATACAAGACCGGAGGGAGTACATATATTATAATTGTATTGTTAGTTTAATACTAAAATATTAAATCAAATATTGTTCAATTATACCTTAATAATTAAAATACAACAAAAAATAAAACTTAATCAACATATTCAAAGTAATGGAATCAAGTATCATGAACAGTATATATATACCATTAAAATTGAGAGGGGACGGAGTTTTAAGTAATATGCATGAGATTGTACTTCAAATATCATTATCACATTTGTATACTAAAAGATAGATTTTGAATTGAGATCTCACTCACAACACTTCAAATCTACAATTGAATTATATATAATTAAACTTTGAAAAATAAATAACGAAAGATAATTCTATAACCTAAAGTTGTTGATGAATAATTACAAATAATAAATATAAATGAAAATTTATTTTATATAACTTTTTTCAGCATAAAAGTAATAATACGACGTATAAGAAGAGTTAGGATATTATTTTAGTTAAATGTTGTTTTGCGTTAAAACTCAGTTGCAATAACATAAAATTTAAAATGTAAACTAAAAAAAATATATCTAATGTAAAAAATATAAATATTATCATGTGATGCAACAATTAACTTTTTATCATCTTTTCATTAATACATATAAAAGAAACATACTAAAATATTTTCAACCGTTTGAGTTTTATTCTGTATTTTGAAATAGATATATTAGAGCATCTTTATCGCGGTGATTTAAAGCGGTGTCTTGTTTTTGTTTCCGGCAAGTATAAGAAATCAGCGTTGCAGTAAGCTGACGTTGCAGGGAGTCGAAATCAGCGTTGCAGGGAGTCGAAATTTTTGTTGACGGCAACTCTGCAGTTCACCGTGATTTAGCTTAAAATAAGCATTGTTTCTCTCTCAATCTCACCCAAATTGTTGTTAAAATAAGAGGGAAACAAAACAGAATTTCTGAAGAAGGGAAAGGGACGAGCGAAACAGCGAGCGATTGCAAAATCGAAGCAAAACAAAAGCGATTGCAAAATCGAAGCAAAAATTACAAATCTCAAACTACAAAATTGCAAATTACAAGCGAAACAGATTCTCAAGATGAAACGAAAGCGAGAAAAAATTACAGATCTGAAATTAAAAATTACAAAACAAACATACAAATCAAAGAAAAAATTACATATCCGAAACAAAAAAATTACAAAGCGAAGAAAAAAATCTGAACAAAAGTAGAAGGAGAAGGAGAAAGCGGATCTGTGCGGTGGTGTGAGACATTGTGAAATCGGCTTGCAAGGACAGATCTGGTCGCGATGGTTCAATGGGTTGAGGGAGGCGAGACAAGATGAGAGAGGCGAGGAGGAATCTTACGGACAAGACAAGATCTGGCGCAATGTGTGTGTGGGGAATCTTACGGAGAATGGAGGTGAGGAGCGAGAAGTTGAGAAGGAGAGGTGAGGAGTGAGGCGAGGAAGATGAGAAGGTGAGGCCGAGAGGGAAGAAGAAGGTCGTGGCAGAGAGGCTGAGCAGAGAAAAGGAAGCGAGGGAGTGAGAGAAGAGGTGGAAGAGTCTAGAAATGGAAAAGAGAGGCCGAGAAAGGAGCGATTGAGGCGAGGAGTGAAGAGCGAGGAGTGAAGGTGGCGAGCAGAGAAGAGGAAGCGAATGGAAGAATCTGGAAGCGAAGAAGTGAAGAGCGAAGAAGCGAAGAAGTGATGAAGCAATCTGGAAGCTTCAATGATTAAAAAATAAAAATAGTGTCGTTTGACCATATATCCGTTTGGCTTGCTCTCAAAAAAATATCTGTCGGTGGTAAAATTTAGCCGTTTGTGTATTGCAACGGCCATAATTTTATCTAATATATAAATATGTAGAGTTATTCACTTCATTTTGCTCCCACTTTGTCATCTTTCAATTCTATTCTTTTGTTGTTATCAAGTCTCAATCTTGTTTATTTTTTGTCAAATGGATCCTAATCATCTTCAATATATGGCCTATATGAATTTTTTGCAAAACCAACCCCCTTCCGGCGACAATTTTCAAAATCCCCAATATCGAGCCTATATGAACTACTTGCAAAATCAACCCCCTACCGGCGACAATTCTCAAAATTCCCACCGGTTTATGTATCCACCACAACAACCATCCAGTCCCACCATGTGGTTTAGGCCTCCAATGGGTATCAACAGCAACATGGAGTCTCCTAACAATGAACTGGAATCACTAATCGGGTCAATCTCCGAGTCTCAAGTCCCACAGTTCTCCACTCAATTGGAAAACATTACGCTCAATGAAGAAGAAGAGGGTACTACTAAGAAGAACAAACGTATCAGGTTCGAATCACCAGAAGACGAGTTGCTTATTCAGACATGGCTCAACATTTCAAAAGATCCAACCGTGGGAGTTGACCAAAAAGCAGATAGCTTTTGGGCAAGAATAAGAGATAACTATAACAACTATCGCGGGCGGCTTATAGAGAGGAGGCGAGGTGCCTGAAATCTCGATGGCATAAGATGAATGCTTCAGTACAAAAGTTTTGCGGGTGCTACAAAATAGCTGTTAGAGACAACACAAGCGGTAAATCAGAGAATGGCGTCATGGCTGAGGCGTTTAAGCTTTATTCTCAAATAGCAAAGGAGTGTTTCAAATTTGAGCATGCATGGAGGTTATTGAGAAGTGAGCCTAAATGGAAGGGAGAATCGATGAACAACTCTTCAAAGAGATCAAAGACAGGTGATCGGACGTACTCGTCATCATCGAATCCAGAAACGCCAATTAATTGTGAAGAATATGACTCATCAATCCCAACAGATCGCCCAATTGGACAAAAGGCAGCAAAAAGGAAGAGCAAGGAAATAGCAACACCGGCAACACCCGTTGTAGATTTGACTGCCATGGAAGTGCTATATCTGTAAAAAATATTGCCATGACAAAAATAGCTGAGGCAAAGCTTGCGAAGGCGAGGCAATTATGGCAGCTAGCAAGGCAAAGGAGGCTGAGTGCAAGGTAAAGGAGGCAGAGTGCAAGGTAAAGGAGGCGGAGAGCATACCAGCATTGTATGAAATCCTCATGAAGGATGTATCAGGGATGGATGATGCGCAACTTGAAAATCATTATTTTTGTTGTGAAATTATTAAGAAGAAATTAGCAGGACTTATGTAGCTTATGCTTTGAAAGTTTATGTACTAGTTATGAAAATATATTCTTATTTATCCAAGATATAGTTGTTGTAAAACTAGTCGTTATAAAATTAGCCGTTATAAAACTAGCCGTTATAAAAAACTAGCCGTTATAAAACTAGCCGTTATTAAAAAAACTAGTCGTTATAAAACTAGCCGTTATAAAAAAAACTAGCCGTTATAAAAAAAACTAGCCGTTATAAAACTAGCCGTTATAAAAAACTAGCCGTTATAAAACTAGCCGTTATAAAACTAGCCGTTGTAAAACTAGCTGTTGTAGAACTAGCCTATATATACCTCACATAAGAGAACCAAATTGTGCAATCTTCTCCCATTCTCTCATCTTCTCCTATTCTCTCATCTTTTACCATTCTCTTCTCATTTCTCACCTTCTCATATCATCCATATAATGGATCAAAACACTGACTTTGATACAATCTGGAACGAAATCATAGATGAATGCCTCGAGGACAACACTGAAGAGGAGGTCATAAGGTTGGTACGCGAGAGTCAACAACAAGCCGACAACACCATCAGTGCGAGAAGAAAGAACGTTGATAGATCGGAGTCGTGAAGAAGGACATAACCGATTGTTCAATGACTACTTCTCGAGAAAATCCTGTATACACGGAGGCTCAATTTCGACGAAGGTTAGAATGCGAAGACATGTGTTCCTTCGCATCGTAGAAGCACTTGACAATCATGACGGTACTTCCGGAGAAGGATTGATGCGATTGGTAGAAGGGGCCTTTCACCATTGCAGTGCTTCTTGCTCTTCATTATCTTGGCATATGGATCACCGTGGCGGTGTTGATGACTATGTTCGAATCGGTGAAAGTACAACATTGGAGTGCCTGGACAGATTTGTAATGGGTGTGTCTTGCGATATTTGGTGCTCGATGCACGAAGGCCAAACAATGAAGACATTGCACGCCTACTAAAAATAGGGGAGGCACGCGGCTTTCCGTGTATGTTGGGTTCTATTGATTATATGCATTGGGAATGGAAGAATTGCCCGGTCGGCGTGGAAAGGACAATTTTGTCGAGGTGATCATGCCAACCCACAATCATGCTTGAAGCCGTGGCATCACATGACTTGTGGATTTGGCATGCATTTTTGGCAATGCGGGTTCTAACAATGACATTAATGTGTTAAACACATCCGATGTGTTTAACGGCGCTTTGAACGGACAAGCCCCGCAGTCACAATACATGAATAAAACCCCATATCATATGGGGTACTACCTAGCTGATGGTATTTATCCCGAGTGGGCTACGTCATTTGTCAAGACCATCCCAATGCCGCAAGGAGAAAAAAGAAAACTATTTGCCCAACGACAAGAATCGGCAAGAAAGGGCGTGGAGCGGGCATTTGGAGTGCTCAATCTCGATTCGCGATTGTCGTGGCGTGGCGTGCTTGACACGTGAACACAATGAAGCATATAATGTTGGCATGCATCATATTGCATAACATGATTGTTGAAGGCGAGCTGAACACGTATCTTTGATAATTTTGATTCTGACCACGGATAATGATATCTCAACCGGCGGTGAAGTATCGCGTGGTCACGATCCCAATTTTACAACATTGTTTGAAAGAGTAGCACATGTTCATGAAAGACAAAACCACCGCCAACTTCAAGCCGACTTGGTGGAGCATATTTGAGGCTTGATTTGGGCGTGAAAATAACTAAAATTAAATTTTTATGTAATATTTTGTATTTCGGTTAAAATGTAATATTATGTACTTCTCATCTTTATGTATTTCACATCGTTTTTTATTATTTAATATTATGTATTTCTTATTGTTTTAAATTTATTATGCTAAAAATTAATTAAACCAAAATTTCTATTTTTTTAATATTTAATAGTTTTATATGTATTAATTAAAATAATTGAATTAATATTTAAATTTGAATAAAAAATTAAATGGAAATAAAATAATATAAACATGTGGGGTCAAGATGGATTGTTTCCAAGAAACCACCATTGGAGCAAATTGTGGTTGGGTTGCTTATGGGTTGCTTAAATCTTATGTGGCAATATGGGCCCACAAAAAGCAATTTAAGTAACCCATTTAGTTGATTTGCACTAAAGATGCTCTTAGTGTTTTCTTGTGCCCTGTAGCAACTACCAGATTTAATTTAATATATAGATTTTTTTACAGCAATATATATATATAGGGGAGGGATCAAATTATACCGGTATAACACTTGAATATTATTATACCGTTCAATAACTTTGTCACAAATATCTGTATTATAAAACTCGTCGTTGAATTGAAAGATACTATCAAATAAAATAGATCGTATCTACAAAATTTTACATTAATCTAAAATCATTTTAGAAATGTATTAACATACACGAACTTTTATAATGGAAAAATAACATTGCCGAGGTTCGCGCATTGTATTCCCACACGAACGGCCGTTTAAAGTGCTTTGTCGTCCGTTTATTCTGTTTGTGTTCACTCATTGTTGGCCTTTCAAAATGCCTTTTGTTCTCACTCTATCTCTTTCTCTTTCTCTCCCTCTCCCAACTTTCAATTTTCAATCCCTGTACTCATCCTTCATCGTCAACCCACTTTGCTTTCACCATCTTTTTATGGTTAGCGACAATATCATATATTAATTAATATTTGAAATTACACCTCTCTAGTCCATCTTTCTCTTATTATTTTCTTTTCTTTTTTTGCTATGGTCTGATTCTCTTGATTATTGATATGTTTGTTTACTTGATTTTTGGGAATTTCCAATTGGATATATGGTACAGGTCTCGGGTGGTGTCGGGTATTGGAAATAACATGGCATACAAAGTGGACCATGAATACGATTATCTCTTCAAGGTCGTACTCATTGGGGACTCTGGTGTTGGAAAATCTAATATCCTCTCCAGGTTCACCCGAAACGAGTTCTGTTTGGAATCTAAATCTACCATTGGGGTCGAATTCGCAACCAGAACATTACAGGTTGGTTTCTTTTGGTTTTTCCCAATATTTCGCGAAATATCAAATACATTTATGTTAATCTGCATTCATTCTAGAGATTGTGGGCATGGCTCAAAAACTTAAATTTCTTCGTGATTTTTATGGAGTACCTTTTGTTTGTTTGATGACCGTGCTAATGTGATCAGGACGAGAGGCATGCAGTGTGATTTCCAATATAAGATAAAGAAACATGTTTGTTGTGAGTAAATTTGTATACATAATTTCACTTGGGGAATGTGCACTATTTGAATTGATGAACAGATGTGCAAAAGAGAAAGAGAAAAATAAACGGGTGGTGATAGGTGATAGTTAAGTTTGGAGACATAAAGATAATAGGATTTAAATTAAAAAGAAAGAAAAATACTTGATATAATGAAGCAAGCCGAGAAAGTTTGTAAAAGTTTATTTGAGTTTATCTTATGACATTAACACTCGAGTGTTTAAAAGATCTTATAAAAATAACTTATGATATGTCAAGTATATTTTTAGCTTATTTTCGTAAGCTTCTCAAAATAGCTTATAAAAATATCTTATAGAGTTTATACATATATAATTTCACCACATACTCTCTTTGATCGTAAAAATAACTCATACATAAACATTTATATGAGATAAACTCCAAATGCCTCCTTAGCGGACTTCTCTTACAAGTTCTATGATTTGTAGTGTGTAATAATAAGAAGGAACTAAATTCCATCGCCTATATATTATGAGCACGCAGGCAGTTTTGGTGCGTACGTACTATTTGTGATATCTCCTGCTTCTGCATGAAGATTTAATTCCTTGGAGTATACATATGCTTGTTTGACACAGGTGGAAGGGAAGACCGTGAAGGCACAAATATGGGATACAGCTGGTCAAGAGAGGTACCGAGCTATCACTAGTGCATACTATAGAGGAGCTGTTGGTGCCTTATTGGTCTACGACATAACCAAGAGACAAACATTTGAAAATGTGCAGAGGTGGCTTCGTGAACTAAGGGACCATGCAGACTCTAACATTGTTATTATGATGGCTGGAAATAAGTCTGATTTGAATCATCTCAGAGCAGTCTCTTCTGAAGATGCTCAAAGTTTGGCTGAGAAGGAGGAACTGTCATTTCTAGAGACTTCGGCATTGGAAGCCTTAAATGTTGAGAAGGCATTCCAAACTATTTTGTTTGATATATATCAAATTATGAGTAGAAAGGCATTGGCAGCACAGGAAGCGGCTTCCACTACTAGCCTTCCTCATGGAACTACCATAAATGTCTCAAATATGTCAGGTAACGTGGAAAAGAGAAGTTGTTGCTCGAATTAACAAAGTATAATTGTGTAGAAAATGTGAGGAGGAGCAAGTTTTTTTCAGTGAATCTTTTTTTTTTTTTTTTTTTGTATTTGTAAACACAAATGACATGAGAAAATAGTTGCTACCTTCGGCCAGATAATTTCTTTTCATTTTGATCTCAGAAAAACAAGATGAAAATTGATCTCTAGTCTTTAAAAAGCACAACTGAAAATGAATATAACAGTGTTAACAATTTATATTCCTCGGCTTGGCATAGCGATTTTGCAATGCATGCATTGGGATTTCGAACATTTTCTGATTAATAGATGTAATCAAGCACTGTAAGCGTAGTTTCTTGTCGTTGTGATTATTTTGCTCTTTTATATCATGTATGGATGAATATGCTAATATTGACATGAGACGCTAGAAAGCCGTTTATTTTATTTGATTGATTGTGCATCTAATAACCAGAAACACTAGTTGATGCATTAAAAGCATAAAGTAAAAATATTTAAATATGTTAAAAAATAAAAAATAAAATATTTTATATTAATTTATTTAGAGTGTTTGTTAATAAAACCATGTATGAAATGGAACTCTTGTGTTAATCATGATGGTTTTGTTAATATGTAATTAGTCGTTAAAATGTTCTTTAGTTATCAATCAAAATTGTTTAACATGTAATGCAAAATCTAACAAGACCTTTTTTTGGTAAAACAAAGCTAACCAGGCTTTATTACTTTCTTTTTTTGGGTTGAATTAGGCTTGACTGCTTGTTAATAGGCTTTGAATGTCAAATTCCAAAAGCATTATGCACGGCCCGTCAAGATTGTCCTAAAGCTGTTATGCCCAATGGATTTTCTTATTTAAGAAATGGAACTATATATGTAAGTCCATTGAAGTTTAAAGGGAGTGACTCCAACACTCCCATTGTTTTTATTCAAACACCCCATTCTCCTGCACTTTTCCAAGATACCTCCATTTTGTTTTCATATGTAAGTCCATATGAAGCAAACAGAACCAAGTAAAGCGAGTAAAGGGGATGAAGGTAATCTCCATTTTGTTTTCACAGTAAGTTTAGTCTGCTGAAGGCAAATTTGAGTTAGGACTTTTTATGCGGAGTTTAAGCAAGAAAGAAAAGTCTCTCAGAAATTCTGGAGTTAGAAAGGAAAGAGTTCTGAGAAATGTGGTGCATAATGGAGAGCAAAGACTTTGTTGTAAAGATGGCAAGCAGGATACATGCCCCTATTTATAGTGCAATCTGGCATTAGAAATTAAGTGTTCTAGTCAATTTGACTAGTCAAAGTCTTTAATTATAATTTAATGTCAGGGACTGAAACTTAAAGAGTTAAAAAAAGGTGCAAGGTTGGACGGTGAAACGATTGATTGATTGATTGAGCGTCAAATCAAAGGCAGTTCATAAGTTAAGTACAAATTTGTGGTCGAAATACAAATATTTGACATACATAAGGAAAAGCAAAATGAACTAAAAGAAAACTAAAGAGGAGTCTTCTTGATTTCCTCCCAAGCCTTGGCAAATTCTTCCTTGGTAGCTTCAGCATTCACGTAGCTGACTTCAAGACCTTCAACCTTCGACAAGATAGCTTTTGCTTCAACGGTACTGGTGCGCAGCTTTTGGTCAAGTGCCTTTATTTCGTCAGAACAGGGGCCTTGGTTGCTTCTTGCAATTGCGTTTTGGCGATTGCCAATTCTGTTTCCAAGCACACAATGGTTTGTCCCAGTTCAAGTACTTTAGCTTGATTGGGGGCATCTCTGTTGACCAATGTAGCCTTGTTGAGCCGAAGAGTTATTAACTTGTTACGGAGATCTTGTTTTTCCTTGGCAGCTTGCTGATATGGTAGAATGCCATTGTCGAGTTCTGACAGTTTGGGAGTTAAATCTTCGATGACTTCATATACCGCGTTGAATAGACCTCGACGGAGTGGAGGCATTCGTTTACGATGCCTGTGGATTTCATTGACCACATGAATTAAATTGCCTCTGACTTCATGGTTGAGGTAGAGTTCATCAAAAGAATACTTGAAGAAACCTTTTAGCTCTTCAAGTAGTCCAGTAATTTTCTCAGTGAAGTTATCCTCAGGCAAAGTGGAAGAACGAGCCGACAAAGGATAAGTCTTGCTACTGGATCCTGAAAGCAAGTCAATTAGCTCATCTACTCCAATATCACCCTTTTCAATATTGGTGTCTTGCGACACAGGGTTAGCCATTGAAGCAGGCTGAGCAGTAGGATGAGTCAGATTGTCAAAAAGTAGATCCATATCAAAACTTTCTACCTTAATCACCACAGGAGATACCTTCTCAATCGCTTGGGGGGCAGGAAGTGTTTCTTCAAGAGGTATGGGGTCATCTTTTGGAGAGGAAGTCAAAGGTGGATTTTTTGTCGAAAGGGTTGGTTGAACCACATCGACATCCATGGAGGAAGGCTTTTCGACCACTTATTCAGGTTGAGTTTCTGGGACATCCTATGGAAAAAGAAGATCAAGATAACAAGTTGTAAACTGTTGTTCCAAGGCAGATAAATTGTTAAAAGAAAAATGCGATACCTTAAGGGGTGAAGGAACAATAGGTGGGGTGTCAGTTTGAAGGGGCTCATCGAAAATTTCAATAGTTGGGTGTTCAGGTGATCCCTGTCGAGTAACTTTGATAAGAGGATATTCATAGTTACAAATACAAGTGTTTTGTGAATGGGAAGAATACCTTGTCAGTGCTCAAAGAGCCAACGTCTTCGACAGAGGGAGGTTCTTTTGAAGTGCACTCTTCAGAAACACCTTTCTTTGAAGATGTAGTCTTTGTTTCCTGAAGCATGGAAGACAAAATAAGCAACAAGTTGTGTAATGTGAGCTGACCATCAAGTGAAAAATGATGAAGTATTATGTACCTTTACATGCTCCGTTGTTGGAGTGGTATCTAAACTTAAGGAAGTTGATTCCTCTAAAAGGGAATCCTGATAAATAAAGGTTTGAAAAATTAACATTTGATGGTCATAAAAAATGCATTATACAAGTACAAAAGGATAATTACCGTTTGCGGTGCTGAAAGTGAAGGAGAATTAGATAAGACTAGCTTGTGCTTCTTGGTGGATTCTTGTTGAGAAGTGCTAGTCGAACGCTTCGACTTTGAAGGTTGTTTCTTTGTCGAAGCTAGTTCCTTGCCAGCACTTGGTTTTTGAACCAAAGATCTTGAGGGTCTTTTGCTGGTTGGTTTGATTGAAGTGGAGATTCATCATCTTCATCACCCTCTCCTTCTGCAGTTTCAGGATTTTAGTCACTCACTTGCTTGCATTTCAATGGTTCCTTTAAAGTCAAAGCTAAAACAAAACATAGAATGTAAGCAAGAAGCAAGAAGGCTTTCAAAAAAGAAAACAAAGTAGACTAACTACCTTGGGGAAATTGGGAAATGAACTTGATAGCTTCATTATGTTGCTCGAAAGGTAAAGCAAACTGACCAGTGAAAGTAACTTCATTGCTACCATAGGTATTGATATTAGAATGATATTGAAATCTTTCTAACGCAAGGAAGTTACCAGCTCTTGTCAGTTTACCCGGAAATGGATCAGCCAAACCAAAATTTACACTAGGTAAAGGCACTGGTTCAGGATAAGAGGGTTTCACAAGTGATTGCCCTGTTGTATTGTAGTGTTTCAAAGCCTTTAAGCCCCATTTGTTGTTGTGTGCTTCTTTTGATTTGACAGTCATTTCATTTATCTGTCGAACAATATAATGAGGATATCTAGGATTCCATTTCACCTTATAGAATTTTTCAAAGCTACATATATCCTTCAAGTGCTCACCTTTAGTATTGGTCGAGGGATCTTGTTCCTGCACAATGGGGTAGATAAATTTTTTCACGCACTCATCAAAAGAAAGGTGGAATTTCTTGTAGTATTTATCCCACCAAGTCACAAAGTCCTGAGATACACCTAAAGTGGGTGTAAAAGAGGCAAGGTCGACTGAAGCTTTTCGAGACTCATTCTTTTTCTAAATGTCATTAATGCTTTCCTCCTTGAGGTCAATACAGTCCAAAAGAATGTCCTTCTTTTTGTTTGGGAATAGGCCAGGAACAGATTGTAGTAGGCCAAAGTTGTTGGAAGTGGAATTGGGCAAATAGACAAATGCAGAGTTGTCGGTCGACCAAGGTAATCCTGTGGGGAATACTTGACAGGACAGGAAGTGAGTCCAGTAGACATCACAGCCTTGAGAAGTTGGGTCCAGAGGGGCTCTGAACCATTCAGGTCTATATCTTCGATTAACGAAATGTTGGAAACGAATTCCTTGAGTTTTCAGAGAGAGAGAATGGAAGAGTTAGAAGTAAAACTTGAAGGTGTCAAGGTCACTACCCATTGGCTTAGCAACGCGATACATGGCAATGGTGCCATATGTGTTGATTTCAAGATCTGCAGGAGCCTTAGAAACGGTATGACCTGGTAAGGTAGCATTTAACCATAGTTGTAAAAGCCACATTGGGCCTCTGACTCCACACTTTTTTCCTCCTTCTTTCACCATGGTGTACAGGTTCGACATACTGGTGAAGAGGTTCGACAAAAGAAAAGGGCCAAAAGCCTATTTCTTACCTTCATGAATAAGGTTGGCCAAACCAAGTAGCGTTTTTAACAACTGTATGTTTTTGTTGCAAAGAACAAAAGCGGACAACCAAAGAAAAAGAAAAGCTATATGTTCTTTGTCGGAAACCTCTTTAGCATCTGACATATGACTAAGAATGAATTTTGAAAAAGCAGGGGGAAAGCTAGTGAAAACATCTTGAAATTTTTCTGGTTCACAAAAAGGGTGAATCATATGGCCGTTCGGTGGAAGGCAAGTGAGAGCAGCAACGTCGAAAAGAGTTGGCCCCATCATTCCACAGGGGAAATGGAAGTTGTTAGTGGTTTTGTTCCAAAAGAAAACAGCAGCTCTCAACATGGAAGGCTCTAACTTAAACGCATGCTTTGACAATTGAATAATGTGATAAATGCCTATTCCCTTCCAAAACTCAACCTTTTTGGCTTCTACACTAGCTAGCCAAGCGGCATATCCATCTATTTTAGCTGGAGGAGTTCGAAAGAGTCTAGCACTTTTAAGAAAATAATGAACGTGCAAATCAGAGGCAGAGGCTAAAATGTTAGTGGTGCCATCCTTATTTGGGAAAACATTTTTAAATTTTCCAGGAAAACCAGATAAAGAAACAACGGGTCCCAAATAGGCCACAGGAGGATCCAGAAGAAAAGAAGGATCATTTAAGTAAGGTATGATTACCTTAGATTTCTGCCATGGAACCGACTCGTCGACTGTGGGGTTGCACATTACTTTCCTTAGAGGCTGGTTGGGGCCTTGAACGGGATTGGATGAGGACGCCATTGAAGACCCACTAAGCTTTTTAGAAGTTCAGAGAACCAAAATTGTTACAATTTGAGTAGCAAGGGCTATTTATACTCATGCGTTCCAGAAGCAAGACGTGCGAAGGAAAAAGTAACTGCCTACATCATGTAATCATGGTCCTATTTTTTAGGGAAGTGGGAATGCAGACATTCGATGGGACGTTATTGAAAAGGCAACCGTTGTGTGTGGAGAAGAAAAATTCTGGTTCTCTTCCAATTGTGAGTCGAAAACTCAGAATTTGGGGGGCATCTGTTGGGTGCCAAATTTCAAATTTGGAATTCCCGACAATATGTCAAGCATTCGACAGGCATGGGGGTTTGAGTCCAGAATGAATGACGAAAAATAAACTAAGTCTAAAAGAATGAAAGATCTGGCGGTTATTCGACGAGACAAATGAAGCGTGGAAGATGTCAGCATGGAGCAGTCAAGTTAGACTTAGGTTTTAAGAAACATTTGTAAAACTCGACATGAAGTATTACTGTCGAAGTTTAGTAGTTACTTAGTAAATTTAACTGCCGACTCTGTGTCTGTATACGTGTCAGGTCGGATGATATATAGTTTTTATGTTTTTTCTCTATAAATAGTAGTTCATACGATGTGACAAAGGTTGGATACTTGGTCTAAATTTCCTAACATCTCACCGTCGAAGCAGATTAACGGAAAAACGATCAAAGTATGTCTTCCACCCTTTTTCATTAACTCAATTGTAACAAATTCAGTTTACTTATATTCTCGTCTTGTTCTTCATCTTTATATTCCTGAAACCCTTTTACACATTATTCATGTTGTTTATTTATAGTGTTAATCTTTACTGCATTTGAAACGAACTTCTTTTACTTTGTTCATTCTTACATTTTCTTTAAACTTCTTTTTACTGCGTTACTCCCAACCATTTCAACTCCAGTATTTCATTTCCTTATCTTTACTTTATAGCAATTTATCCTTTCTGTCATTTATCTTCATGAATTTACAAGTTTTCCTTTTAATTCATGTTCTTTGAATGCTAATTTATTTCATGTTTTTACTTATGTTTTTTACCTTTCCACCGGTCTTTCATTTATTGTCAATTACAAGCTTTCTTTTGAATTTGTTATTCTTTAAAAGCCTTGTTTAAGTCTAGTTTACGAATGTCTGTTCATGATTCTGCATTTCATACTTACTGTCAATTATTAGATTTAATTACTTGTTAGTTAAGTTATTGGCTTTCGACAGCCAATCTTACTTATTTGTATTAAGTGCCACTCCAACAACAGTTCGTTTGTTAGTTGGTATTTCTCAAATTTAAAATTGGCAAAGTATAATAAAAAATGGCTTAAAAGCCAAGAATGTTGAAAACTGATACAGTATCGAAAATATGATCGTTAGCAATCAAAAATCGTTGTTTACAAACGAGATTACCACGTAACTCGTCGAACACATAATCGTTTGAAAATCTAATTATTTGTTTCTTTGACGAATTTGGTAGAATCATACTACAAACCAAATTTCCCAGTAAACAAGATGAATATGCTAATATTGACATGAGATGCTAGAAAGCTGTTTATTTTTTTGATTGATTGTGCATCTAATAACCAGAAATACTAGTTGATGCATTAAAAGCATAAAGTAAAAATATTTAAATATGTTAAAAAATTAGAAAAAATATTCATTTTAATTTATTTAGAGTGTTTGTTAATAAAACCAGGTATGAAATGGAATTCTTGTGTTAATCATGATGGTTTTGTTAATATGTAATTAGTCGTTAAAATATTCTTTAGTTATCAATCAAAATTGTTTAACATGTAATGCAAAATCTAACAAGGCCTTTTTTTGGTAAAACAAAGCTAACCAGGCTTTAGTACTTTCTTTTTTTTGGTCGAATTAGGCTTGACTGCTTGTTAATAGGCTTTGAATATCAAATTCCAAAAGCATTATGCACGGCCCATCAAGATTGTCCTAAAGCTGTTATCGCCAATGGATTTTCTTATTTAAGAAATGGAACTATATATGTAAGTCCATTGAAGTTTAAAGGGAGTGATTCCAACACTCCCATTGTTTTTATTCAAATACCCCATTCTCATGCTCTTTTCCAAGATATCTCCACTCCCTCACTCTTCTTTTTCTCTCCCATCTTCTGCGACCCCCACCCACTCATGCTCCCACTCCCCACCCTTGTCAGTTTTACGGTGAAAAAGCGATATACTGACAATTTTCTAGCATTTTCAAGGGCTTTTGGCAATAAGTATTTGGACTTTTCTTGTAGTGTCTGGGATCCCATTGGAATGCCAAAAATCCTTGTTACGGCGGGTTGGTGTGTGTGTGTCTATATATATATATAGGCAGTGTATCAGGTGAGAACTCTTGTTTAATGTGAGAAATGAGAACTACTAATTCCAACTGTTAGATTAAAATGAGTGGCTCAGATTATATTTGTAATTAAAAACATCACGTGACCTTTTCACTTGCTCTGTGTCCATCGCTCTCCCTTTACCTCCAGTCTTCCATGCTTTGTTTCATAGAGCGCGACCTCCGATTCTTAAAAAGCCAATGTTTTTCTCATCTCTACTTCAGTTACAGATAGATTGACCCAAAACAAATTCAGTAAAATATAGCAAGGTGTTATGATCCTAGAAGCAAAAAGAATAATGACTCAACTATTTCTAAAAGCAAGGATGACTCATCTTATTCTAGAATGATCCTTTATACATTTTGCTAGTTTGTTTGGTAGGATTGTTATGGTGTAGTTAGTGTAGGTGTCTTATTGTGCATTATGCATCAACTCTATATAAGTATTGTATGACCTCATGATTGGTAGAAATAAAGAAATTAGTCAATTCCCTTCTCTTATTATTTTCTTAAGAGGTTTCTGCGCCTCGAAACAGAGTTATCTTTCTCAATTCCTCCCTTTTCACTACCCACTTATCCCTTCCATAATCCACCTCCTAACATTGGTGCTTTCATTTCGCCTACTCCCTTCCGCATATCAGCCATGGCAATTTTTGTTTTTGATGGTGCAGAGGATGCATACTGGTGGGTGCTTTGCAAGAAAAACATTTCAAGGCGACTAACACATCAGCGGAGGTGAAGGTAGCAGAAGTTGGGGCGGTACTGCACGGTTGTGCTCTCCACTGGTGGCTATGGTGGTCTCACCGTCACCCAGCGTCGAGTTGAGACACATTTACCACTGCACTGTTGTGGCATTTCAAGCCTGAATGGCGACATATCTTGCCGATATTTGATGAGGAAGAAGAGCCAGCTTCAGACTCGTTGACCTCTACAAAGGCGCTTCAAATCAATGGCGACTCAGTTGAACTGTTTGTTGAGGCCAAGACGTTCACGATACAGGGAACACGACCGCAGCCGACTGTGTTGCTCACCCAGAATGATACCAAGGCCTTCTCTTCTCCCGCAAGAGGCAGGAGCATCGAAATCACTACTGGAGATAAGCAATTCACCTTTCCAAGCTAAAAACATCACCTCTACAGCTGCCAGAGTCAGATATGTTCGCTGGAGACGATGAAAAAAAATGAGTCATCAACCGCAGCTAAGATCTCGTTTACCCAAATTTTGGCCTCCACCACCGGCGCTAAGAATCATCAACCACAGCTAAGAATCTCAGCTCCACCATCGGTGCCGCCACCGCCTAAACCACCGGATCCACGGTCACCCACCAGGCCTCCATCACCATGTCTGCAACCATCAACGTCGCAACTCACAGAAATGATGAGGACAAACAAAATAGGCATACATAAACCAACGGCTCCGATGGTATCTCTCTCAGCCACCCATGGACTTTCATTAATTTTGCCAGCTATTTCCCAGCATACATACGAACTGTCTTCACAATACCAGATTCCCATGCCTGAATTTGTTACACCATCTTTTTCTCACTCATCACTCCACATGACACTTCCTGCATCAGATCTGCATGCCTGTGTGAGATTAAATCACAGCCATTCACAAATTCCATAATCCGCGTGGACCCATTCTCAGCAATAGATGCTCGCCACATGTCATCATTTGTTGTGCCCAATTCAAACCACATGTTGCACACTTCCTCAATTCCACAAAATAGTGAGTGCCACCTTTTTCTACCATGCCGAAATTTTATTTCATTAATTAATGCACCACCTGTTGGAACCTAAACGATTGAGAAGTTTAGACCCTCATTAATTTTGATGATAACAAAGTATTTACAAGAGAACAATTTAACTTCTAATAAGTCTTGAAGTGTGTAGGTATTAAAATCATTCATGTTTTATGACTCACTCAAGCAATAAGAAGAATTTCATAAAAAGATGAATACATTCATATGTGTCTACATCTGATTCACTCCAGCGTCTTATTCTATGCACTTTTAGCGAACGTTCGGTATTGTTATCTTGAGACATGTGGTATACTCAATTGCTACGAGCATCCTATTGATATCTAAGCAAGCATCCGGTCCTTTAACAAAACACGTGTTGGTCACGTTTATTCTCTCTGCCATCAGCTTTCAGGAATGAAATTTGAATTTGATCTTGTGCGCTCATTCTTATGTACGAGGTATCAAAGGTGACACCTTTAGTATAAGACAAATTCGTACAAGGCAATTGTGTGAAAAACAGTTAGTACAAAAACGGTAAAGTGTACTATTCTGATATTCTCTGAAAAGAAAGATAAAGACGTAATTTCAAATTACCTCACCAAATGATTTGAAGCTGAAAATATCTGCAACGGTATTATTCTCAAGGTCCTCTAAAAATACCTCAAGCTCTCCTTTGAAGAATGTTTCCATAAACGTTATACTGCAAAAGCTATTCTTAAGTGATCAGCCAAGTTTCTTGCTTAGTTTCTAAGAACCAACACTGAACTTCAGCGTCTTATATTCTTTCTTTTAGAAAGCTATTGTTTTGAGCATAAGTCTTTTCATCCTCTCTTCGAGAGTTATTTGATTGTGTTCAAAATATCTTTGTGAAAGTTGTATTGCCTAGTAACAGGCTTGATTCCTCAAAGGCTCGATCGTACTGATTTATTTTGAGAAGTTAAGAGTATTGTCAAGTTTGTGACAGTTGAATACTCTTAAGGAAATTTGTAATCAGTTGGTTATAGTGAAAATCCTTTAGGAACGAAGGGCCTAGACGTAGGTACCAATTTGGTGGTGAACTAGTATAAATCTCTGTGTCTCTTGATTTACTGCTTTACATTTACTTTTCTCTTGCAAAGAAAAACAAGTTTTCATAAACTTCATTTCAGCGTCCGGTTAAATTCCAGCATCCGATAACAAACAGTTTTTTTTGTTAAAACAAAGTTTTTTAACTTAAAGTTTGAGAAAACTTTTCAACACAATTCAACTCCTCCTTCTTGTGTTCACGTTCAGTTGGTACCAGAGCTTGGCCTCTTGGTTGAGCACTTAACATTATTAAGAGAAAAAATCATATACTTGTAAACATGTCTGCAGAAGGTGGTCACAAGAACCGTCCTCCTCTATTTACTGGAGAAAAAATTGATTACTGGAAAGACAAGATAAAAGCTTTCTTTGAGACACAACAACTTGAGTTATGGGATGTGGTTGAAAGGGGATATATTATTCCCACTAATGCTGTTGGTGTTGCTATAGCCAGAGAAAATTGGAATAATGAGCAGAAAAAGAGATATCAGCTCAATCAAAAAGCTGGATTCATTCTTATTTGTGCTATTTAAAAAAAGAATATGATAAATTTGATACTGCCAAAGAAATTTGAGATTCTCTTGTTTTGTCTTATGAGGGCTCTGCCCAAGTAAGAGAAACTAAAGCTAGCATATTGGTTCGCCAATATAAGTTGTTTAAAATGGAAGATGGTGAAAACATTGAATCTATGTTTGAAAGGTTCCAAACACTTGTTCATGGGTTACAAGCCCTTGGAAAAAGCTACACCACTCCTGACCATGTGAGAAAGATCCTGAGAAGTTTGACCAAGCAGTGGAGATCCAAAGTCACTGCTATACAGGAAGCAAAAGATTTAAACGTCTTACGACTTGAAGATCTTTTGAGTTCACTGAAAGCTCATGAACTTGAGCTGAATGAGGAAGAACCAGTAAAGAAAAGCAAATATATTGCTTTAAAAGTCTACAAGTACAAAGCCAATTCTTCTAAAGCTCTTTAGGCTGAAGAATAATCAGAAGATGAAGCTTCAGAAGGCGATGATGTGGCAGATGATGAGCTCGCGTTCATATCTAGGAAGATCCAAAGAATGTGGAAGAAAAGAAACTTCAAAAGAAAACTCCAGAAGAAAGATGTCAAGGACAAGAAGGAAAGCAAAGACAAGAGTCATGTCATTTGCTATGAATGCATAAAGTCGGGACACTTCAAGTCTGAATGTCCTAATCTTAAGGAAAAACCCACAAGGAGTTCTTTCAAGGGAAAAAAGATGAGTCCCATGGCTATATGGGAAGATCTGGATTTATCCTCCTCTGAGGATGATAAACACTGACTCGGACCCTGAAAAAGAAGTTGAAGAGGTAATAATATGTGATTCTTACTCTGAACTTCAAATTGCATTCGATGATCTCCTTAAGGATTCATCCACTCTCTCCATTGAGTATAAAGCTTTGAAAAGAAATTTTCAAAATTATCACAAAAATTTCAAGTTTTGAATAATGAAAACTCAAAGCTCAATGAAGAGAACCAGAAGCTGAAAATTGAAAATCAGCGTCTGGTGCATCATCAGCATCTGGTAGCAAGTCAGCAACCAGAAGCTGAGAGCTCTCAAGCTGAAAGATCTACAGCTAAAGGCAATTATAATTGTAAATCAAATGATTATGAATATGCCTTTCAAAAGTTTCTTCCAGAGAGTGTAACTCGAAGAAAGCAAGCTTCAATGATTTGAGGTGTCAGTAAAACGACAACTCAAGGTCTTAGTTACAAATCAGATGAACCCTCTTTACAAAATAAAAATCTAGCATCTGATGAATCCAATTATCACAGTGAATACTTACATTACACTTATTGCAATAAACCAGGCCATTTGAAAAATGCATGTACTGCTTTTAACACTAAGAAGGATAAATATCCTTCAAGAACTAACAAGAAAGGACCCAAGAAGATATGGGTATCTAAAGATAAAATAGTCTATGTTGCAGACATGCTTAACAACAAGGTCAACACATCTATCTTGGTACTTAGACAGTGGATGCTCGCGTCACATGACAGGAAAAAAGCATATGTTCCAATAGCTAAGACCTAGAGAAGAAGGATTTATTGGTTTCGGAGGAAACCAAAAAGGTAAAATAGTTGGAATTGGTCGCATTGGTAAAGGTTCTCTTCCCTCTATTGATAATGTACTTTATGTTGAAGGACTAAAGCATAACTTATTGAGCATAAGTCAATTATGTGACAATGATTATGATGTCATTTTTACAGACACTGGATGTTCAGTAAAAAGCAAGAAAGACGGGTCTATTTTCTTTACCGCAAAGAGGAAATAAAATATTTATAAAATTGATCTTTCTGAACTTGCAAAACAAGATGTCAAATGTCTCATGTCTGTTCAAGATAAGCAATGGACTTAGCATAAAAGATTGGGTCATGCCAGTTTGAGATTGATCTCAAAATTAAACAAGCATAGTCTTGTTAGAGGTTTACCAAATCTTAAATTTCAATCTGATGCTCTCTGTGAGGCATGTCAAAGAAGAAAACAAGTTAAAACTTCTTTTCATTCTAAAAATGTTGTTTCAACCTCTAGACCACTTGAGCTTTTGCATCTTGATCTTTTTGGTCCAACTAGGATAGCCTCTCTGACTGGAAAGAAATATGGTTTAGTCATTGTTGATAATTTTACTAGATGGACATAAGTTAGATGCTTTGCCCACAAGGATGAGTCATTCAAGATGTTCACTGTATTCTGCAAATCAGTTCAAAATGAAAATGAAAGCTTTCAAAAATTTTGTGAAGAAAATGGCATCTCCCACAATTTCTCCTCTCCTTGAACACCACAACAAGATGGTGTTGTAGAAAGGAAAAATAGGTCCCTCTAAGAAATGGCCGGGACCATGATCAATGAAGCTGATATTGCTAAACATTTTCTGGCAGAAGTTGTAAACACAGCTTGCTATATTCAAAACAGAGTCTTTATTAAACATATTTTGAAGAATACTCCATATGAACTGTGGAAGGGTAGGAAACCCAACATTTATTATTTTCATCCCTTTAGTTGCATGTGTTATATTCTGAATACTAAGGATCAACTTGGAAAGTTTGATTCCAAAGCTGATAAAGGTATCTTTTTGGGATACTCTGAAAGATCTAAAGTTTTTAAAATGTACAATAAAGAAACTTTAATAATGGAAGAATCCATTCATGTCAAGTTTGATGACAAGAAGCCTGACACTTCCATGTCAGAGCTAGATGAGTTATTTTTAGGTTTAGATATTGGTGGTACAACAAACAGTGAACCTACATCTTCAGCATCCGGGTGTGATAACCAGACACAGGATTCTACTCAGGCAGAAGCTGAAGCCAGAAAGAGTTGGAGATACAAAATTAATCATCCCAAAGATCAAATCATAGGAGAACCTGGAGACAGAGTGAGAACAAGATCCTCCTTCAAAGAGCATGCAGATCTTGCACTTCTCTCTGAGATGGAACCTAAAACGATTGATCAAGCATTGGAGGATGAAGGTTGGATTCTGGCAATGCAAGAAGAGTTGAATCAGTTCCAAAGAAATAATGTTTGGAAGTTAGTCATTCTACCAAAAGATAAACAAGCTATTGAGACTAAATGGGTATTCAGAAACAAGCTTGATGAAGATGGTAACGTAGTAAGAAACAAAGCAAGGTTACACCACGAGATAATTCTTTATCAAATAGATGTGAAAAGTGCTTTCTTGAATGGTTTTATAACTGAGGAAGTCTATGTGAAACAACCTCCTGGATTTGAAGACATTGAATTTCTTGAACATGTCTTTAAACTTAAAAAGGCTCTATATGGTCTTAAGCAAGCTCCCAGAGCTTGGTATGATAGATTGAGTTCCTTTTTAATGGAAAATAGTTTTACCAGAGGTCAAGTAGACACGACCCTGTTTAGAAAAACATCAAACAAGTATTTTATACTTGTTCAAATTTATGTTGATGATATCATTTTTGGAGATACTAATGAAAGCCTTTGCAAAGAATTTTCTAAGTTAATGCAGGCTGAATTTGAAATGAGCATGATGGGAGAATTGAAGTTCTTCCTGGAATTCAAATCAACCAAAGCAATGATGGCATTTATATACACCAAAGCAAATACATCAAGGAATTGCTCAAGAAATTCAAGATGGTTGATTGCAAGCCAATGTGCACACTTATGCATCCTACTTGTATTCTAAGTAAAGATGAAAGTGGTAAGAAGGTAGATCAGAAAATGTACAGAGGTATAATTGGATCTCTACTTTATCTTACTGCTTCAAGACCTGATATTATGTTCAGCGTCTGTCTGTCTGCTAGATTTCAATATGATCCTAGAGAATCACACTTGAGTGCTGTTAAAAGAATATTTAGATATTTACAAGGATCTACTAATATTGGTTTGCTTTATAAGAAATCAAAAGATTACAAATTAGTAGCATTCTGTGATGCTGATTTTGCTGGAGACCGAATTAAAAGAAAGAGCACAAGTGGAGGCTGCCAATTCCTTGGAGCAAATCTTGTGTCTTAGTCATGCAAAAGACAAAGCACCATTGTACTCTCTATAGCAGAAGCTGAATACATCTCAGCAGCAAGTTGCAGTTCTCAACTTTTGTGGATGAAATATCAACTTGAAGACTACTTGATAAAAGAGAGTAACATTCCTATCTTCTGTGATAATACATCTGCAATTTGTCTTACTAAGAATCCAATATTGCATTCAAGAGCAAAGCACATTGAGATTAAGCATCACTTTATAAGAGACTATGTTCAGAAGAGTGCACTTGAAATTAAATTTGTAGACACTGATCATCAGTGGGCTGACATTTTTACAAAACCCCTTATTGAAGATAGATTCAATTTTATAAGAAGAAATTTAAATTTTCATCTTATAGAAGAATGACCAATCTCAGCGTCTTGTGAAATGTATTATTCTACATCTGGTATGACATAAGCATTCACACATGTAAGCATATAATATGTCATTCACATTGCATAACTCAGCACCTGGTGAACTCTTTACGTGCATCCGGGTACACACGTGTCGCATGCGTGTGGGACTGAAGCGTCTCATCACACCTACTGAGTCATGATTAAATTTGTGTTTTCAATAAAATCTTTTTCTTGATTTACTTTATTTTGGCAACTGCATTTAATGGGAAGCGAATCTTTTTTTTTATTTAATTTTATCAAGGGAAATGTGAAGTGGTTTTTAAAAAAGTAACTGTACCATTTCTTTCAAAACTTGCCCGCTACTCCACTATCCCTCACACTTCCTGCGTACACTCTGTTTTCTCTGAAAAATTGTTCTCTCTCTCTCTCTGATTACCCTCTCTGTGAAACCCTAAACCTCCATCACCTATTCCTCTACTGCAACCATGACCAATGTTAGAATCTGGGAAGACAATGATATCTACAACACTTTGGCTGAAGGAAAAGTCAAAATTGAAAATAGGATTGATTTGGTGAATTTTAAGACTTGCGATTTTGATTTCGATTAAAAATAGGATTGACGGATTATGGGCTGGTCGAACTACTTCTTTTGGGATCTAATTGAAGTTCTTGTCCCTGCTATAAAGGAACTCTGGGAAACATTCAGTTGTTCAAGGGTGGCATTATAGAAGGCTATGTCAAAGGTTATAAAATGGTGTTTACGGTGAGCAGTATTGCTGAGATTACTAAGTGCCCATGTGAAGGAATCAGTTTCTATACTGGCTGGGAAAAAGCCTTCAATGGAATGGAAAATGTTAATGAGGCTTTGTTTGAGAATTATCGACAATTGAAGGCATCTGGGGAATCTCCATCTGCTAAGCATCTGAAGAGTCACTACAGGGTGCTTCACAAGATAATCTCCAAAAGTGTTATTCTAAAGGCGGGGTCGAGTGATGTTGTGAACTATGAGCAAAAGTGCATAATGAGGAACTACATGGCTGGTCACAAGATAAATATGCCTAGATTGATCTACAACAATCTGGTTAATGCTATTGTTAACTCGAGGAAAGTTCTGCTGAAGTGAAACAAATCTACAAGAGCATTCCTTACGGTGTTCTTCTTACAGAAATTATGATTAAAGAAGGTGTTGCAAGAAAGCTTGGAGCTTTGCAAGGGAAAGTAAGGGAAAAATATTTTGGAGTAGGTGTTATTGTTCTTCTTGATGTTTTTGGAGTCAATAGTTTGGTGAGAATGAATCTTGTTACTGGTGAAATGATCAAGCAAGTGAAATTTGAGCAAGAAGAAGTAGTTGTTGCTACTGAAGTTGAAGTTATGAAGAAATCCACCAGAAGCTCAGTATCTGGTGTAAAGAGAACTAATGTGTCTCCAGCAAAGGAGACAAGGAGCAAGAAGCAAAAGGTGCCTCCTGCACCAGGAAGGAAAGATGATGACGATAGAGTCCCCATCAGAAACATCTTGAAGAAGAAGAGAAAGACAGAAGCTGAAAAGCCTATTTCAGCGTCTGGCCCTATGAAGCAAGCTCCTCCACCTCCTCCTCTAGCTGATGCCCCTCAAGGCAAGAGAAGGAGATTGTATAGGCTCTCTAATAAGCCTACTCCCAAGGTACTAGACTTTATTGTTGACGATTCTATTGTTTCATATGGTTATGATGATCCTATAATAGCACCACCAATCTCTGTTTCTTCACCACAAACTCACTCTACACAACCTCCACCCACCAAACTATAATTCCCCAAAAGAACCACAAAATCCAAATCACAAGCCATTACCCTTATCACTCAACAACCACCACTTCCTCCATATTACCAAAACAGATCGATAAAACCCTACATCACTCCCTCAAGAACTATTTCCTGGTACTTGGGGAACCATTCACCCAAACCTACCCAAACATTAGCCCCACCTAAAACACTTACATTACCCAAACCACAATCCTCTACTTCCTCAAACACTTCCATCACCTCACATATAGCCACACCTCTCACCCACCCCTTCAATCAATTGTTTAAAGTCACTCCATTCAAACCTAAAACCTACAAATTCAAAGTCACCTCCACTCCCACTTCTTCATTCACTCCATCATCTGAACCCACATCAGATACCACTTATTTTGGTGCTTACAAGTCTGCGCTGAAGCCTGAGAGACCGGTGCCCATCAGAGAAGAAGAGTATCATTCTGTATATAATCATCCATCTCTTTGGCATTTGAAGACATTTACTTCAGGGGTAGCTAGACTGGAAATTGCTCCATTCAGCTACAATGACATTCAGCAAATGACCTTTGGTGGAAAGTTGAGACCTCCTCCAAACCGTGGAATTATTCCACTGTCATTTGACCTCCCTCAGATTCTACCACAAAATGAACCTTTCACTCTGGAAGAGTGTGGAAGGTGGATTACTGATGAAGAAAGGGCTTTTATGAACCATTGCCTGGAAATAAAGAGGCATGAATTGGTTCTTCTGAACAAAGACCCCTCTTTGGCCACTGTCAAGATTGTGTCTGACAGGCAAAGATGGCTTCCTTGGTTAGTCCCTG
Source organism: Calophaca sinica (assembly GCA_037113605.1). Classification (NCBI taxonomy): domain Eukaryota; kingdom Viridiplantae; phylum Streptophyta; class Magnoliopsida; order Fabales; family Fabaceae; genus Calophaca; species Calophaca sinica. The sequence continues at coordinate 48,656,871 of CM073735.1, forward strand.
AAAAGAGAAAAGGAAAACCTCCTCCAAGACTTCCCTCAATAATGATGATCAAGGAGTTTGAAGAAGCTCCCAAAGAATATGTAACCACTTTCTTTTTCATTAGAGAAAGTTGGTGATTTGACTGAAAACCATGCTACGGAAGTATATCACACATGGCTAGCAAGGAACTCCAATGATACTGGCTCTTCAGGTTGCTATGATGCAGAGTGTAACACCCTACTGAGACAGGGCGTCATTTTATCCTGACTCAACCACAACACATTTTCAATTCAATATCAGAGTACGCAACAGGATAGGCCGTGATGCAACACTGTTTCCCAGGCTCTAAGTACTTGATTTTCTTGTCCATCTATTATTTATCATCATATGTTAGAAACACACCAGAAAAACAAAGGGGTAAGATATCCATTAACCTCCTACAATAAGGAACACAACATAGTAGAGATACTATTATCATGCACAACACAATCATATATCAGCACAACTACAATAATCGTTATCATGGATATCACAACTATCAACATGAATGTTACCATGCTCAAACTTTTGAGCACACAGTCTTAGATCAGACCATACTAATACGTCATACTGGCAACCCAACCACACGGTCACAGACCACATCATACTCTGGTATCACAGACTGACATATGTCATAGGTCTTTCAGCTGATCACTGTCTCTACAGACCCAAACCACTAGACATTCAGCTGATCACCAGCTCTACTGTCCCAGAGGCTAACACATAACATCGCTCCTTAGGGCTGATCACTGGCCCTACAGACCCAGTTCATCGCTGAATGTTGCGGGCCATTATCGCCCTATTCCCTAGACCAATCAATCTCAGGGCACAGAAGGACGAGATAAGTTGGTTGTCCCGGGAACATATCCTGATACACTACCTTCTCTGATTATCGGTTATGGCATCCCATACTACCATATCCAATTACCTGAGTAAGGTATCATCCCGTGCACAAGGACGACATTCCCTTTACAGAGAATGGCCAAGATTGTCCACCTGTCAGATGTGGAGTCATGGAGTCGTAACCGAGTCCACACCTTCGGACTGATCACCAGTCCTCAGGTCACTCAAGGTCACCGACTATCTCCAAACTACTTTGTACCCTTGGTCCGATCACCAGTCCTCAGGTACACCAACCTCAGGTTCACTGACCCGGCTATCACCACAGATAAACAGAATACTGACAATAATACTTCCTACTATCGTATAGGGGTTCGCAAATCTCTAATTAGAGAGCGTCACCATGGACTCTAAAACCATGCATCAGACTCACATTCATCATATACAACCAACTCATAAATATCAGCATGTTAATCAGGTTATCAATCATCCTTAATTAACATAAGGATCAGCTCTAGTGTTGCTCAGACGATCTACTACTGATATGTTATCAATCAACACATCAACAGTCACGCAATCATAAAACAATCATATCAATTAGCATCACATCAATCAGCATCCATCCATAGATTTCAATAAATCATTCCTATGGTTGACAGACCTCTGACAACTGTCCTCGGCTATCACAGGTCACACCCCTCTCCTGAGGTGCTGCTGATATCAACCCTTAGCAGGGTTAAGGTCCCCTACACATGCTAACAATACTACTCTACTACTTTTCCCTAGAGATTAAGATATCTTCCCCTTACCTGGCTTAGAAGACCGTTGCTGCCCGTGTCCCGTCCCTGCGTCCCGCCGTGCCTCCAGAATCCCCCCACGCGCTCCCAAGAATGCCTTGGAAGAAGGTGAGGAGAATGGAGGGTGAAGGGTGGTATTTATAGTAATTTTGGGTCCATCGCGTCGCGATGAAGGACACGTGTCAGCAATCCCATGCTCTGATCCATCGACTTACTCACCGACTTATATCGCATCGCGACCTAACTTACACTGGTCTCCTCGCATTGCAATGAAGGCTGACCGGAGATATCTCATTTTCAGTGTTCTAGAAGATTCTCAAGTGTTCCATGCCTTTCTAGGGCGATTTAGACCTTTCTTAAACCTATTTTTCCTTAATTAAAGTTTCTAACTCCCGTTTATCACATAATTACTGATCTAATTATTTTCTAATATTGTTTAAAAATCGGGATGTCACATTACTACCCCACTAAAAAAAATTTCATCTCCGAAAATTCAGAGGATGTTATTCTTCCGGAACAAGATTCCTATGTCAAACTCTCTAGCAAACCTCAACCCAATTGTCATCCGATGTGGAGACAACTTTGACTCTAGACACGACCAGTGACTCGACCCTCCCCATAGTCCGGTTAGAACCGAACTACTCTGATACCACTAATGTAACACCCCGCCGAGACAGGGCGTCATTTTATCCTGACTCAACCACAACACATTTTCAATTCAATATCACAGTACGCAATAGAACGCACTGGCCGTGATGCAACTGCTTCCTAGGCTCTAAGTACTTGATTTTCTTGTCCATCTGTTATTTATCATCATATGTTAGCAACACACCAGAAAAACAAAAGGGTAAGATATCCATTTAACCTCCTACAATCAGGAAAACAGCGTAGTAGAGATACTGTTATCAGGCACAACACAATCATATATTAGCATAGCTACAATAATCACTATCTTGGATATCACAACTATCAACATGACTATTACCATGCTCAGACTTTTGAGCACACGATCTCAGACCAGTCCATACTAATACGTCATACTGACAACCCGACCACACGGTCACAGACCACATCATACTCTGGTATCACAGACTGACATGTGTCACGGGTCTTTCAGCTGATCACCAGCTCTACAGACCCAAATCATTGGACATTCACCGATCATCGCTCTACCGTCCCCGGTGACACATAACATCGCTCGCTTCGCTTATCACCGCATGCACCTGCACCATCGCTGAACATTGCGGGTCATCATCGCTCTACTCCCTAGACCGATCACCAGTCTCAGGGCACAAAAGGACGAGATAAGTTGGTTGTCCCGGGAACATATCCTGATACGGTACCATCTCTGATTATCGGTTATGGCATCTCATACTACCATATCTAATTACCACAGTAAGTTACCGTCCCGTGCACAAGGACGACATTCCCTTTATAGAGAATGGCTATGATTGTCCACCTGTCAGACGTGGAGTCATAGAGTCTCGTCAAATGACCAAGTCCACACCTTCGGACTGATCACCGATCCTCAGGTCACTCAAGGTCACCAACTATCTCCAAAATACACGGTACCCTTGGTCCGATCCCCAGTCCTCAGGTACACCAACCTTGGTACACCGACCCGGCTATCACCACTAACAAACAGAATACTGATAGTAATACTTCTTATTACCGTATAGGGGTTCACAAATCTCTAATTAGATAGCGTCACCCTTAGCTCTAAAACCATGCATCGGACTCACATGTATCATATACAACCAACTCATAAATATCACCATGTTAATCACATTATCAACCATCCTTAATTAACATAAGGATCAACTCTAGTGTTGCTCAGGTGATCTATTATTGACATGTTATCAATCGTCACATCAACAGTCACACAATCATAAAGCAATCATATCAATCAACATCACATCAATCAGCATCCATCCATAGATTTCAATAAATCATTCATATGGTTGACAGACCTCTAGCAACTGTCCTCAGTTATCACAGGTCACAGCCCCTATCCTGAGATGTTGATGATATCAACCCCTAGTAGGGTTAATGTCCCCTACACATGCTAACAGTGCTATTCTACTACCTATTTTTCCTAGAGATTAAGGTATCTTCCCCTTACCTGGCTTAGAAGACCGCTGCTGCCCGTGTCCCGTCCCTGCGTTCTGTCATGCCTCCAGAATCCCCCCATGCGCTCCCAAGAATGCCTTGGAAGAAAGAGAGGAGAATGGAGGGTGAAGGATGGTATTTATAGCAATTTTGGGTCTATCGCGTCGCGATGGTCTCCAGGCACAAAGACCATCACGTCGCGATGAGGGACACGTGTCAGCAATCTCATGCTCTGATCCACCGACTTACTCACCAACTTAGATCGCGTCGCGACCCAACTTACACTGGTCTCGTCTCGTCGCAATGGAGGCTGACCAAAAATATCTCATTTTCAGTGTTCTAGAAGATTCTCAAGTGTTTCACGCCTTTCTAGGGCATTTTAGACCTTTCTTAAACCCATTTTTCCTTAATTAAAGTTTCTAACTCTCATTTATCACTTAATTACTGATCTAATTATTTTCCTAATATTGTTTAAAAATCGGGATGTCACATTACTACCCCCTTAAAGATTTTTCGTCCCCAAAAATTCAAAGGATGTTATTCTTCCAGAACAGGATTCCTAGTGTCAAACTCTCTACCCAACCTCAACTCAGTTGTAATCCAATGTGGAGACAACTTTGACTCTAGACACGGCTAGTGACTCGACCCTCCCTACTGTCTCATTAGAACCGAACTGCTCTGATACCACTAATGTAACACCCCGCTGAGATAGGGCGTCATTTTATCCTGACTCAACCACAATACATTTTCAATTCAATATCAGAGTACGCAATAGGACTCACTGGCAGTGATGCAACACTGCTTCCCAGGCTCTAGGTACTTGATTTTCTTGTCCATCTGTTATTTATCGTCATATGATAGAAACACACCAGAAAAACAAAGGGGTAAGATATCCATTAACCTCCTACAATCAAGAACACAGCGTAGTAGAGCTACTATTATCATGCACGACACAATCATATATCAACACAGCTACAATAATCGTTATCATGGATATCACAACTATCAACATGATTGTTATCATGCTCAGACTTTTGAGCACACAGTCTCAGACCAGACCATACTAATACGACATACTGACAACCCGACCACACGATCACAAACCACATCATATTCTGGTATCACAGACTGATATGTGTCACGGGTCTTTCAGCTAATCACCAGCTCTACAGACCAAAACCACTGGACATTCAGCTGATCACCGGCTCTATTGTCCCAGAGGCTGACACATAACACCGATCCTTCGGGCTGATCACTGGCCCTACAGACCCAGACCATTACTGAACGTTGCGAGCCATTATCGCCCTACTCCCTAGACCGATCACCAGTCTCAGGGCACAAAAGGACGAGATAAGTTGGTTGTCCCGGGAACATATCCTAATACGCTACCATCTCTGATTATCGGTTATGACATCCCGTACTACCATATCCAATTACTAAAGTAAGGTACCGTCCAGTGCACAAGGACGACATTCCCTTTACAGAGAATGGCTAAGATTATCCACCTGTCAGACGTGGAGTCATGGAGTCTCATCAAATGACCGAGTCCACACATTCGGACTGATCACCGGTCCTCAGGTCACTCAAGGTCACCGATTATTTCCAAACTACTCTGTACCCTTGGTCCGATCACAAGTCCTCAGGTACACTAATCTCGGGTACACCGACCCGGCTATAACCACTGACAAACAAAATACTGACAGTAATACTTCTTATTACCGTATAGGGGTTCGCAAATCTCTAATTAGAGAGCATCACCCTTGGCTCTAAAACCATGCATCAGACTCACATGTATCATATACAACTAACTCATAAATATCAACATTTTAATCACATTATCAACCATCCTTAATTTACATAAGGATCAACTCTAGTGTTGCTCAGGCGACCTAATACTGACATGTTATCAATCAGCACATCAACAGTCACACAATCATAAAGCAATCATATCAACCAGCATCACATCAATCAGTATCCATCCATAGATTACAATAAATCATTCCTATGGTTGACAGACCTCTGACAACTGTCCTCAGCTATCAGAGGTCACAGCCCCTCTCCTGAGATGCTGCTGATATCAACCCTTAGTAGGGTTAAGGTCCGCTACACATGCTAACAGTACTACTCTATTACCTATTTTCCCTACAGATTAAGGTATCTTCCCCTTACCTGGCTTAGAAGACCGCTATTACCCATGTCCCATCCCCGCGTCCCGTCCTGCCTCCAGAATCCCCCCACGCGCTCCTAAGAATGCCTTGGAAGAAGGTGAGGAGAATGGAGGGTGAAGGGTGGTATTTATAGCAATTTTGGGTACATCGCGTCGCGATGGTCTTCAGGCACAAAGGTCATCGCGTCGCGATGAGGGACACGTGTCAGTAATCCCATGCTCTGATCCACCAACTTATATCGCGTCGCGACCCAACTTACACTGGTCTTATCGCGTCGCGATGGAGGCTGATCGGAAATATCTCATTTTTAGTGTTCTAGAAGATTCTCAAGTGTTCCATGTCTTTCTATGGCGTTCTAGACCTTTCTTAAACCCATTTTTCCTTAATTAAAGTTTCTTACTCCCGTTTATCACTTAATTACTGACATAATTATTTTCCTAATATTGTTTAAAAATCAGGATATCACACGGAAGGCCGCTTTTAAAACCGTTGGGTCAATCAACATAGTCTGGGACACTAATCTTGTCATTCTGCATTTTGATGATATGCTGCAGTGCTCTGTCATTAGGCCTCCCAGTGCTTTGAAACTGCAACATCAATGGAAAGCAATTAGTGAACAACTTGAAGTTGCATTCAATTGGAAACAAATGGCAATGCATTGGAAATACAAAGCTATTCTACCTCGTCTAAAGCCAGTTACTCAAGATGTGGAAGACAAAGAAAATCTGCGAAGAATTTATTTGTCTGAGAATGATGTCCTCAACACCTGCCTTGCAGAAACAGAAGATGCTCTAAGAAGAGATTTATTAGAAGCTGAGCTTGCCAAAGTTGATGAACATCTTGATAAGCTGGTCAAGCATAGAGAAAATGTGTTTATGAGTATGGTTTACCCAGAAGAATTGGAGTATCGATGGAAAGAGAATTTGGAGTTTGAGAGACAAAAGCTTAGAAGATTGATCAAATGGTGCCTACCAAATGATGAATTCTTCCTTAAGGCTAAGGAAAGTAAGGAAAGGAGACTGAGACTGTCACAAATAGTTCTTATGGAACATCAGAAGCTGACTTCTAGGAGATGGCAAAGGGCCATCATTGAACATACTGAAAGGGTTCCAGAACCTGCTCCTCCTGCTGCAAATGATGAACATGTCATTATTTCTAGAGCTCAGTATGAGACTTTCATGGCTACAGCTCAGCAAGTAACTAGGTTGGAGAGTACTGTCAACCTCCTCATGGAACGCCTCAACCAACTTCTTCCTCCTCCACCATAAACTTTTTTCCTTTGTTTCAAATGTTTTGCATTATTCTTGATTTTGCTACAATTATCCTTTATGTTATTATTCTCTATTGGATTCAGTATCTTTTAACTTCAAATTTTTCTCTTATTTCTGTTTTGACAATGATGTGTTTTACACTCTTTTTGTCTGATGACAAAAGGGGGAGTAAAAGTAAGGTCTGATGAACACGCTTAAGTAACACATATCATGCATCATTCATTATAAAAGTAAGGTCTGGTAGACGCGCTTAAGTAACACATATCATGCATCATTCATCATAAAAGTAAGGTCTGATGAATGCGCTTAAGTAATACATATCATGCATCATTCATCATACATAGTATATTTTTAGTTGCTCTGATATTCATTGCTACAATTAAATCTAACACTGATACAATGATCTCAGCATCTGGTCCTCAATGGTTATTTAAATATATGCTCTGATACATGTATGTATTGTGCTATCATACAAATGCTCTGACACTTGAAAATATTTGATGATATATTTGATTGTCGAACTCAGGGGAGACCCCCTGAAATTATTTTTGAAACTAAATTTTTCATCAACCTTGGATATTTGTCATCATAAAAAAGGGGGAGATTGTTGGAACCTAAACGATTGAGAAGTTTAGACCCTCATTAATTTTGATGATAACAAAGTATTTACAAGAGAACAATTTAACTTCTAATAAGTCTTGAAGTACGTAGGTATTAAAATATTCATGCTTTATGACTCACTCAAGCAAGAAGAAGAATTTCACAAAAAGATGAATACATTCATATGTGTCTGCATCCGATTCACTCCAGCGTCTTGTTCTATGCACTCTTAGCGAATATCTGATATTGTTATCTTGAGACACGTGGTATACTTAATTGCTGCGAGCGTCCTATTGATATCTGAGCGAGCATTCGGTCCTTTAACAAAACACGTGTTAGTCACGTTTATTCTTTTTGCCCTCAGCTTTCAGGAACGAAATTTGAATTTGATCTTGTGCGCTCATTCTTATGTATGAGGTATCAAAGGTGACACCTTTAGTATAAGACAAATTCGTACAAGGCAATTGTATGAAAGCAGATAGTATAAAAACGGTAAAGTGTACTATTATGATATTCTCTAAAAAGGAAGATAAGGACGTAATTTCAAATTACCTCACTAAATGATTTGAAGCTGAAAATATCTGCAATGGTATTATTCTCAAGCACTACAAGAAAACAGCTCGTTACCGACGGAATTTTACCGACGGCCCCGACTCCGTCGGTAATATTTTTATTACCGACGGCTAAGCCATCGCTAATGCGCCGGAAAAATATGACTTGCGAAATTATTTTTTTCCGACATTACCTACGGCTTAGCCGTCAGAAACGTCGAAATATAAAAACTGATTTTTTTCCTACGTTACTGACGGCTAAGCCGTCGGTACAAAATTATGTTGGCGGTAAAAATTTTTGTTGTCCCGCGTTTAATTGATCTTGGCATCGACGGCTGAGCTTTACCGACGGCTAAGCCGTCGGTAATATTCAAAGAAAATTTTTGACCTATCTGTTCTAATTTTCCTCTCCTCTCATTCTCAAAACTTCCCTATTTTCATCTCTCTCAACTCTCGCTCTCTTGCTCTCGAGCTGCCCTCACCGCCTCCTTCCTCATTGTGCCACACCATCGCCACCTTACCTCATTGCCACGCGGTGCCATCATTGCTCGCCTCCACCACCACGCTCTGTGCCGTCTCACCTTACTAGAACAGCCTTCGCCTCACTGTCTCTCTCTGTCGACGCTGGTCGCAGTGTCCTGTGGCCAAGGCACGAGCGTCTCTCTCGATCTGCTCTACTGTTGGTGAGTTTTTTGTGATTTTTTGCTCTCAATTTCTTCTGCTTCTTTCCATCGTGAATCCGTCAATCTATTCTCCCTTTTTACTGCTTTCGCCATTTTTGTTGGATCCCCCTCTTCTCTGTGTTTCCTGGTTTCTTGTTCTCTTGTGTATACGATAGTTTATCGGAGGAACGGTGGTGGGAAGCTGCTTGTGTACATTGTGGAGAAAAACGAGAAATAAAGAGGGGGAGGAGGCTTGCTGCCTCTCACGTGGTGGAGAAACGTCGGCGTCCGGCCATGGCGCCAGAGGAGAACTCCCCTCTTTTCCTTTTATTGTTCCTTTTCTCACTCCATGTATAGCTTTTTCTTTGTGTCCTAATTTCTGAGTTGATGAGACTATTTTGATTTGTAGGTAGATATTGAAGTAATATATAGGATTGTTCCCCTGCAACCCAAGCTTTCTTTAGTTCTCTGGCAAGAATCTTAGGAATATTGTTGGTGAAATTCCTCGGGGTAGAACCAGTACATAAATATTCTTTATTTGTTCTAGCTTAGTAAATGAACATGTTTCTACTTTCTTGATGCAGCTGAAAAAACATCTTGTCACTGCTAGCTATGTTGATAGCTCCATGTCAATGCTAGATGATAAGGCTAAAGATGCTGGTATAACAATTCTTGGCGAGATGGGCTTGGACCCAGGAATAGGTATGAGCTATTCTGATAATTAATGAACGTTTTCTTTGCAACATAAAATATTCTATAATAGCGCATCTGGATTTATGTACATATTATAAAATCAGTTTTTGAACTATTGTTCTCACTTCTCAGAGATATTTTCTTTAAATTTGTGATTTTGGCATTGCACCAGTTTAATTATTGTATGTGCTTATATTCTGATGGTATGTACGACTAGCCTACAATGTTTTTCATCCGATAAAGTCGAAAGAAATCATTAGAAAATATTGATTTAATGGACTGCATGTTACATACATATCATGTCATCAAATTTATACTAGTTTCTTCAAAAATACTTGGTTACTTGTTTTCATCCCAAAGACATTATCAAAACCAGCTTCCAAAATTATAATCTCTAGAAGCTTGACATATTTCCAACCAAAATGGGTCTTGCAATAAACTTATACTTGATTGATGATCCAGATCACATGATGGCAATGAAGATGATCAACCAGGCACATATGCGTAAGGGAAAATAAAGTCTTTCACTTCATCGTGGTGGACTTCCATCTCTCAAGATGCTAACAATCCGTTAGCATATAAATTCAGGTACTTCTTGGAATTTCTGTATCTATGCGAGCAGTTCCTAATGGTTCCAAAATGAAAACTCTAGCTTCGGTAGTTGAAGAGCCGGTATTTTGTCACGTATGATATCATGAAGTCAGTAAAATTTTCCCTTGAAAAAGCATCACATGTTGATTTGACGTGATGACTTAGTGATCTATAGCTTCATATCATGGTTGAATTTTATGCAACATGAACATTCTCTATGAAAGCATACTTGTTACAAATTCTGACAAACATTGCCATTATTAATAAGCGATAGAATTAATTAACCAAAAAAAAGTGATAGAATTCTTTAGGAAGAAGTTAGAACATAAAATAACCTGTGAAGCTATGGTATAGGACAAATCTCAGACAACAATACAAATCCTAACCATTCTTCTCTATGTTTGGACATTTAATATCATATAATACATTAAGGATACTTGCTAGATGGTTTGTACTTTGGGAATATTGTCTTATTTCTTTTATGTAATTATGATATTTTCTCTTTTCTTACTTTGTCAGTTGTTTCTAGCAGTTTCTAGCAGTTAATATCATTAGCTAATTATCGCTTGAGCATTTTAGTCATATTTCTATGCCCTTTCTTTTATTCTGTCCCTTTTCTTTTTTGTGGGTTCATCAATGAATTGTTTTCATGACTTGAACCCATTATCAGTACCCAAATTCCCATCCACATTAAACTTGGGAAATTTATGCTTCAAACCAAAGAAAATTGTAATGATCAGTAGACCTAACTCAATTCTGGAGTATTCTTGGGAATTCAATTACAAAATTTGCATAGGTCTCATTATTTAGCGTTACATTCTTGGTTCCTTGATATTTTAAGACTCTTGAACTAGGCTTTATCCAAGCTTGAAGTTCAAGTATCAAATCCTCATCCTAGTTTCAAATATCTTCAAACCGACTGTAATATCTGTGTTGACTTGATAATAAATGTACAAGTGTTGTTATTGGTCTTGATTCGCAAAAGCTCTTAATAGAGTTTGGTATTGAGGGTTGTAATTTGTTACCTTGAAAGCCCTCCTAAGAGATCATACAACATTGTATTTTAACTACAAACACTTGATTTATTTTTGGCAAATTCTTGCATAAACTATTAGAGGAACAAATCTTGATTTAACTAGATATGATCTATAGAGCATATGCACATGGTAGTCCAAGTTTCAAAAACTCAAATACTTCTAAACTTCTCTTAATCTTATAGTGTTTTTATCTTGTCCGTCTTTCAACTGTAGCAGATCACATAGTTATTTTTCCTTGCTTAGTAAAAAAAATTGATGGTTGTTGGCTTTGCTATAACAACTCATTGGGTTACCCATTATTTCAGCTGGAGTCCTATTGGGGCCATCCGAGCTGGGCGCAATCCTGCCACCTACAAATACCATGGTGAAATTGTATATATTGATGGTAAGCTTTTAATAATTTTGAAGTATAATTTCAAGAAAGTAGCAAGCAGGATTTTTCTGTATTCCTTTTTGGTTTAAAGGGCCTTAACATGCTTCTTTACTATGTATGCATGCATTTACTTTCAGTAACATACATGGAATTTTCTATATTTGACCTTCGGAGGGGTCTGTCTTAATTTTGATAAAGATTACTTCATCTGTTCCATTTTGAATGGATCTCATCCCCCGGGCCGACTCTGTCACTGTGTTACATTTGCTTGAATTGTTCATAAGCTCAATGCATAACACTTGTTTATTGGACAGGGGACAATCTTTATGATTCAGCTACAAGACTAAGGATACCTGACTTTCCTGCTTTTGCTTTGGAATGTCTTCCAAACCGAAACTCATTGCTTTATGGAGATTTGTATGGATTAGGGTCTGAAGCATCAACTATATTTTGTGGAACCCTCCGCTATGAAGGCATGGTTTCAATATGTTTCTATTAATTTTTTTTTAGGCCAATATTTGACACTGATTATTACCGTTCTCTGAAACATGTTTAAATTAATAAGTCCATGTCTTGTGTGTTGGAGTATGAAAAGTTTAAGTTTTTTTTTTTTTAAATCTTTATGGAACTTATTTAGTAACTCTATGTACAGGGTTTAGTGAGATTATGGGGACACTTTCTAGGATTGGCTTATTCAACAATGAAGCTCATCCGATTCTAAAGAATGAGCAGAGACCAACTTTCAGAACATTCATGTTTGAACTTCTGAAAATTGAAAGTGAAGATCCAGATGGACGATTGATGGGAGAGGAGGACATCACGGAAAGGATATTAACACTAGGACATTGCAAAGATCAAAGACCTGCAATGATGACAGCAAAGACAATCATGTAGGCCGTTTACCTGGAAACGGAAATAAGTGTGTTAAGAACATAAGTGTGTTGGAGTTGGTTAAAGTCTTTCCCAACTCCATGTATTATAAATAATATTTGTTGTGTTTTATAATTTAGGCAAATTTGGTGCCAGTAATTGGTTGTATTTGGTGCAAATTTAGTTGCCCAGTATTCTGTTTGTACACTACAAGAAAACAGCTCGTTGATTGCAGTGGGAGTACCATATTATAACCTTCAAAAGGAGGATTCTTTGATTTTTTTTAACAAAGTCATTTTTTACATATTCTTACATGTTGTGATTTCTTTGGGGCTGCTTAAAAACAAAAATTTCATAAAAAAAAAAAATAGCATTATCGGACTGCCGCCGCTAAATTAATCCAGATTTTGAGGGGTTACAGACGGCTTAGCCGTCAGAATTACAGACAGTGTATATAATTTACGAAGGCTAAGCCGTCAGAATTACAGACGGCTTAGCCGTCAGAAATTACGGCAGTATATAATTTACCGAAGGCTAAGCCGGCGGTAAATTACAGACGGCTTAGCCGTCGGTAAATTACGGCAGTATATAATTTATCGAGGCTAAGCCGTCGATATCTGACGGATTTAATTGGCCGTCGGTAAAAAATTTCCAACGAACGATTTTCCATGGGCCCCGAGGCCATCGGTAATCCGTCGGTAATCACGATTTACCGACGGCTTTCTTGAGTTACCGACGGAAAATGGCCGTCGGTAATGACGAAAATTCTTGTAGTGAAGGTCCTCTATAAATACCTCAAGCTCTCCTTTGAAGAATGTTACCAGAAACGTTATACTGCAAAAGCTATTCTCAAGTGAACAACCAAGTTTCTTGCCAAGTTTTTGAGAACCAACACTGAACTTCAGCGTCTTATATTCTTTCTTTTAGAAAGCTATTGTTTTGAGCTTAAGTCTTTTCATCCTCTCTTTGAGAGTTATTTGATTTGTTCAAAATATCTTTGTGAAAGTTGTATTGCCTAGTAACAGGCTTGATTCCTCAAAGGCCCGATCGTATTGAGTCGTTTTGAGAAGTTAACTAGTAACAGGCTTGATTCCTCAAAGGCTCGATCGTACTGAGTCGTTTTGAGAAGTTAAGAGTATTGTCAAGTTTGTGACAGTAGAATACTCTTAAGAAAATTTATAATCAGGTTGATTATAGTGAAAATCCTTTAGGAACGAATGGACTAGACGTAGCTACCAGTTTGGTGGTGAACTAGTATAAATCTTTGTGTCTTTTGATTTACTGCTTTACATTTACTTTTGTCTTGCAAAGAAAAACAAGTTTTCATAAACTTCATTTCAGCGTCCGGTTAAATTCTAGCATCCGATAATAAACAGTTTTTTTGTTAAAACAAAGTTTTTTAACTTAAAGTTTGAGAAAAGTTTTCAACACAATTCAACCCCCTTTCTTGTGTTCACGTTCACCACCTTGTTCACACAAATTCTCACTCGGTCAAAGGATTACTCCACCACCTACCATTCAATTTTCAATTTTCCATACGGATGACATTAATGCTCCACCAAGTCTTGTCAAACCACACCAACAAATTCTCCTCACACGTTTTTTCATAGGCTTTCCAGAAGGGAGGGAATTGAATTCTCATGCACCCCCATTTAATATTCCAGCTAACCTCACATTTCCCTATAAAATCGGTCCAATCAGTGCGCTTGACCTCGACGCGTTTCCAAATACGCGCATCATTACTGTCGCTCCAATCTCCCTTACACAAGTTCTCACGCGCTCGCTACGCCATTCGATTCGCTTCAGCCTTCCGCGTTTTCATCTCAGTCGTCCATAAAGGGGATAATCTATGTGCTCTCACTGAAGGAACCACTTGCTATTCTCAACGTGTCTCTCTCATCACAAACCCAACCGCTGGGCCTCTCCCTCTCTTCCGCAATCCAAACCGTGGGTTTCAACACAGGCCCAATATGGGTCAATCCGAAGCTAGCACAGAACCTTGAGGGCAAGGTTCAATTTAAACCGATCGACAATGATAGTGAGCTTATTATTGATATTGGGATGACTGATCTTGGGCGGCAACTATTGTTTCCTCAACAACCCAAGATCTAGAAGGCAGGGGAACTTTTTCGTGACCCCAAGGCAGAAGAAGTGCAAAAGGAGCAACAACAATATATGTTAATCTTTTGGGTGAGAATTGGAAATGGACAACAATGGGACCCCGGTGGACATTTGGATAAGTCTGCAGCAGCTATGTCATCCCAGTTCAAACAGTGGGACCCAGGGAAATTTATTCAAGGGAGCAATTCTTACAACCTTGAGGACAAGGTTAATCTTGATGGGGTCGGTAATGTTATGATCCTAGAAGCAAAAAGAATAATGACTCAACTAGTTCTAGAAGCAAGGATGACTCATCTTATTCTAGAATGATCCTTTATACATTTTGTTAGTTTGTTTGGTAGGATTGTTATGGTGTAGTTGGTGTAGGTGTCTTATTGTGCGTATGCATCAGCTCTATATAAGCATTGTATGACTTCATGATTGGTAGGAATGAAGAAATTAGTCAATTCCCTTCTCTTATTATTTTCTTAGGAGGTTTCTGCGCCTCGAAGCAGAGTTATCTTTCTCAATTCCTCACTTTTCACTACCCACTTATCCCTTCCATAATCCACCTCCTAACACAAGGTCCCCTAGATAATCCCTCGCCAAGCTGTATCGTGTAATTTTCTGATATGGAATCTCATGGAAAGGGCCATTGGATGAAAGTAAGAAATCGATCAAAAATTGGGTTGGAATCATTCCCTGAAATTCATATTGATAGAAACCATCAATTTTTTCTTTGAAATATCCAAACTTTAAGTTTTCATTGTTTTTATTTACTTTGTGTTTGTTTTATCACTATTTCCAAGGGCACTTATCTAGTCCTCTATAAGCTTGTGTCCCTGGAAATTGTTATTTCAATTTGGGTTATTTATGAAAGTTTTCTTTTCCCCCCTTTTTGCGGTAACAGTGTGATTAAAAACTTGATTATTCTTTGTACCACAAAGAATAGAGAACCGAACGGAAAAGAGCGAGAGATGGATACCCAGCGAGTGAAACAGTCACGTGACATTTTTAATTAAAACAATATAATCCGAGCCACTCATTTTAATCTAACAGTAGCAATTAGTAGTTCTCATTTCTCACATTAGACAGGAGTTCTCACCTGATACGCTTCTTATATATATATATATGTGTGTGTGTGTGTGTGTGTGTGTGTGTGAGAGAGAGAGAGAGAGAGAGAGAGAATTTCATGTACAACTTAAAACTTTTGGATTCATTCACGCACATACATCTACATATGTGATGGGGTACGTGATTTAGGCTTATTCCTGAACTTCTTTTTAGTAACACCTACAATCATTCCGGCCCGAACTTTGATTTGTATTAGTGTGTCCCATTAATAAAGTTTTCTTTAACGTGGCTTCCCAACTTATCCATTACAAACCCCGTTCCTAATTTAAAAAGTTTAAAGGGAAAATGATATACTAGTATTTTGTTTCATATAATGAAAGGGTCAAGATGCGTTGGCTTTTGCTGAATATGATATCTCTTTTTGTACATTATTTTTATACAGAATAAGGTTCTTGACAAACATATAGTTTAGTACAGAAAGGCAATTGTCTTTATATGTTCTATACCTCTCATATTCTTCACTTCTTTCCACCACGCACTATGTAACAGATTTGGGAATTCAGAGAAATAATCTGAGAATTCCCTAAACTCAGAGCAGGGATTTCTGTTTAAAGAAAGGAAATCCGGTGCAGAGAGCTTGATAAGAGTAGAGAAAAATTGAGAGTAGAGAGAATAGAATAATTTTCTGATATCATTCACACCATGTGTGTGGTTCTCAAATAGGCAATTACAATGATTGCAAGCTTCTCTCATGCGCACTTCTGTGCCAGCTCAGCTAAAAATAACAGAAAGCATAAAGCAACAGAGAAATTAAAACTACTATGCTTCTAGAAGCATTTCATGAAATGGTAGAAAATAAACTATAGGCTAAAAGGTGAGACTATGGTTACAATATGAAATATTGTAACAATACCCCTCCCTTCAACAACATTCTTATCCTCAAGAATGAAAATCTGGAAATTGTTTGATGAAGTCCCAGGAAGTTTGATCAGCAGGAAAATTCTTCCATTTAATAAGGACTTTATAGCAGCAAATCGGCCTCTCTTCACCATTTTCCTCTCAAGTATAGCTTCAGGTTCCGCTCTTGGAGACACAGGATCCTGAGAATCAGGCAGACGATGGAATGGGCTAGTAGTTGGGTCAGTGCAACGCTTCAGTTGCGAAACATGGAAGACATTGTGAATGTCAGCTGAAGTAGGTAGGTCCAGTTGATATGCAGCTTGACCTATGCGATCCGCCACCCTATAAGGACCATATAGAATTTAGGGAGGAGCTTATAATAAGGTTGGTTGCGAATTAAATGTTGTTTATAGGGTTGCAGCTTCAGAAAAACGGCATCTCCAATTTGAAAAATTCTGTCACTACGGTGTTTGTCAGCCTGCTGGATCATCCGGTTCTGAGCTCTTAACAAATGGAATTTTAAAAGTTGAATTACAGCTTCTCTAGCATTTAATGTTCTCTCTACAGCAGCAGTGACAGCTTTCCCAGGCAGATAAGGTAAGTGGATGGGAGGAGGTTGCCCATAAACTACTTCAAAAGGAGTGGTTTGGATAGATGAGTGAAAGTTAGTGTTATACCACCACTTAGCCATGGAGAGGCAATTGAACCAAGAAGAGGGTTTGTCAGCACACATACAACGAACTCCAAACACTTATTCACAATCTCAGTTTGGCCATCCGATTGAGGATGGTAAGCAGTGGATTTGTTAAGGGAAACACCTTGGAGCTGAAAAAATTCACTCCAGATTTTACTAAGGAAAATGGGGTCTCTGTCACTTGTAATAGTAGTTGGCATGCCATGCAACTTGAAAACATGATCCAAGAATACTTGAGCCACATCAACAGTTGTGTATGGGTGTGACAATGCTAGAAAATGTGCATATTTGCTCAAACGATCAACCACTACTAGAACCACTTGCTTTCTTGAGGAAGGGGGAAGTCCTTCAATAAAGTCCATACTTATGTTTTCCCAAATGTGATTGAGAATTGGTAGAGGTTGTAGGAGGCCAGGGGATGCTGCTAAATCGGGTTTACATCTTTGACAAATGTCACAGGCTCTCACATATTGTTGGATATCTTTATCCATGCCCTTCCAAAAGAATAGAGTCTTGATCCTTGCAGCTGTAGTATCTCTTCTTGAATGACCCCCTATTGGAGAATTGTGCAGCCACTACAGAATAATGCGCTTAATTTCTGTATCATTGCCTATCACAAGCTTTCCTCTTCTCCTTAATTCATTTCTGACCCAAGAGAATTTGGGGTGAGAATTTGGTTTCTGCTCCAAATCAGAAATGATGGTTTGCAGAGTGATATCAGTGGTCCAAGGCTTCTTAATCAGCCCTAACAAACCCTCTTGAGCATTATCAAGCATCAATGGAAGTAATTCAGCTCCTGATTTTCTAGACAAAGCATCTACTGCTATATTTTGAGACCCTTCCTTATAGTGTATTTCAAAGTGAAATCCCATTAGTTTAGACATCCAAACTTGTTGAAAGGGGGTGTTAAGTCTTTGCTCGAGCATAAATTTGATGCTATTTTGATCAGTCTTGATTACAAAAGGCCTGTGAGCTAGGTAAGTTCCCTATTTCTGCACTGCATAAACAATTGCCAAGAGCTCTCTCTCATAGATAGACATAGCCTGCTGTCTGGGCCCTAAAGCTTTGCTTATATAAGCAATTGGATGCTTATCCTGCATCAAGACAACACCTATACCAGTGCCAGAAGCATCAGCCTCTACTGTAAAAGTCTTAGAAAAATCAGGTAAAGCCAAGACTGGAGCTGAAGTAAGTGCTGATTTCAAAGTGAGAAAGGCAACAGTAGAGGCATCTGTCCATTGGAAACTTTCCTTACGCAACATATCAGTCAAAGGCTTTGCTATTTTTCCAAAATCTTTCATAAATCTACGGTAATAACCCACAAGTCCAAGAAAAACTCGCAGCTATTTAATGTTGACTGGTTTGGACCAAGAATCAACTGTTGAAATTTTTGTAGGGTCAGTAGAGATTCGCTCTTGTGCAATAAAATGGCCAAGATATTCTACCTTGTGTGCAACAAAATAATACTTTTCTTTTCTGAGATACAGCTTGTGCTCTCTGAGTATTTGAAAACCAATTCCAAATGGAGAACATGGTCATGTACAGAAGGGCTATATACCAATATATCATCAAAAAATATAATAACAAACTTTCTCAAGAAGGCATGAAATATTTGGTTCATTAAAGCTTGGAATGATGCAGGGGCATTTGATAATCCAAAAGGCATTACCAAGTATTCAAAATGGCTGACATGAGTCTTGAAGTCTGTCTTGTATTCTTTCCCTGGTTCCATGCGTAGTTGATGATATCCAGCTTGGAATAGACAATGGAACCCCCTAATTCATCCATAAAATCCTCAAGTAAGGGAATTGGAAATTTATCTTTAATGGTTTGCTGGTTAAGCCTCCTATAATGCACACATAATCTCCATTTTCCACCTTTTTTTCTGACCAGCACCACTGGAGAAGCAAATGGACTATTGTTATGCTGAATCCAGCACTTATCAAGCATTTCATCCACCAAATTATAACAATATCTTTCTGAATTGTGGAGTACCTGGAGGGTCTCACGCTGAAAGGGTTTGTTCCTTCTTTCAATGGAATTTTATGGTCAAATCCTGGCCTAGGAGGTGGTAATTCAGTTGGACTCTCAAAGATATCTGCATAGGCTTCTAGAAGTGCGGAGATATCTGGAGGTATTGGATCTTGTGATGCATTATGAATTAATGCAAAACAAGTATGTTCTGCTACTGTTTCATACCCGGATTCCACACTAAGGAAACACAATTGAGCCCCTTGATGTACTGTTTGATTGAAGTTTTTATTGCTGATAAGCTTCAATCTCGATTGCTTAGCTCCTCTTAGCACAAACCTCTTGCCCTTAGATGTAAACTCCATCATCAGCTTGTTAAAATTCTATAAAATTGGACCCAAAGATTTGAGGAATGGAATTCCCAAAATCAAATCATAGCAGCCCAAGGAAAGCACTACAACATCTGCAGAAAATGTAGTTTGCTGCAGTTGGAATGTGAAGCCCTTGCAAAGGAGCTTGTATTTTACTCCCTCCCCCTGCTGTAACAATCACGGGCTTAATTTTTTCCAACTTACATCCTAACCTCTTTGCAACTTCCAAGTCTAGAAAATTGTGTGCTACCACTATCCAAAAGAACCTGCAAGGATTTCTTGTTATGGGAGCCACAAATTTTCATGGTTTAGTATGAAGGTAGCCCTGTCATGGCATGGAGAGAAAACTGAACATTGCTGTCTGATTGAGGGTTATCCATGCTAACCACACTTGTTTCTTCATTAATCTCATTCTCATCATTGTTTGAATCCCCTTCATCTAATTCAATAATCATAAGCTGAGTTCTCCTGTGCTTAAGGTGATATCTAGTGGTGTAATGTAAGCCTCATCACAATACATACAAAGTCCTTTCGCCTTTCTCTCAGACATTTCAGTTGGAGAGTAGATTCTAGGTATTTTAGAGAGTAATGGTTTCATGGGTTGGGAGGAATTTGGGTTAGTGTTTGGGTTACTGTTTGGCTTGGGGTTATTTGGGGTTCTGTTTAGTGTATGGAGCGTTTGGTTTGGGGGAGAATCCGTTCATGGAATTGGGTGAAAGTTTGGAAGCTTCATGGAATTTAGCTAATCTACCAGCATGAGCAATATTGGATGGATGAAACATGCGTACATGCATCTGTGTGGTATTCTCCAATCCAGCCATAAATATACTAAGAGCTTGCTCAGGGAAAAGGGATACCTGAGTTAGGGCTAGCTCAAAAGCATCGATGTATTCTTAAACTCCACCTGTTTGTTTTACCTGGACCAACGCTGCTAGTGGGTCTTCAAAGACTTCACCATATCGTGGCGTTACCTCCATTATGTACTCTATCCACGGTGGGTAGATATCGAACTTGGATCGCATGCCCCTAAAGTGCCACTCCTTCGAGGTGAATTGAGGCGAGACACACTTTCGCATCCTCTGGGGTGCCTTCTAGAGCAAAGAACTGGTTGCATTTGTACAACCATTCTTTGAGCTTCTTTCCATCGAATCGAGGGAAGTCTACCTTCGAAATCCGCGTAGCATACGAGCCCTGATTGTTCCTCGGCGAGCGATTGTGGTCGTGGTTGGAGGAGAACCCATTATCTGCGTGTTACTGAGCTTGAGCTCTCATGCGCACTACTATGCCAGCTCAGCTAAAAATAACAGAAAGCATAAAGCAACAGAGAAATTAAAACCACTATGCTTCTAGAAGCATTTCATGAAATCGTAGAAAATAAACTATAGGCTAAAAGGTAAGACTATGGTTACAATATAAAATACTGTAACACACTAGCAATAGCTTGAATATAAGCTCTTGCAAGCTCGATAATCGAAATGTTTGTCATTGCTCACTTCCAAAGAGATGCCGCGTTTTAGATAAAGTTTTTTTTTTTTTACATGTGTTTTAGATTTTTTTTTTTGACGAATACATATGTTTTAGATAAAGCTGAGAATAGTTTATTTGCGCTAAAATAAATTATTTGAATGGTTGTAGTTTTTGTAACGCTCACCAAAAAAATTTTGTAACGTTAAATTTGTACTATAGTTGCTTTTTTGATTTAGGATATAGGAAATGGAATGAAAATATATATAGTTTTTTTTTTGAACAAATGAATATATATAGTTAAACGTATTACTTATTGGTTACAGCATAGTGCTTTATTGTTGTTGTAATATGTCCCTCCAATTCGTTAGGAACTTAGGATAATCCTGATTTATATGAATCACCTAAACCCCATCAGCAGTACAGATCTAGAAATCTATCAAACTAGGGACAAAAATAATTAATAATTAAATATTAAGTAATATTTTTCTTTTGAAAATAATTTAGGTCATTTATTATGTTATTTTTTACATTTATTTTTTTTTCTTTTCTTTTAAATTTTAAAATTAAATTAGCAAATATTTGATATATTGCATAGAGAATAAAAAGTCAATGTTATATATGTCAACTAGAATGTGACTCATGCGATGTATGGGTTTTTAGTCTTTTTTTAAGATGTGGTTGAAAATACTAATATAATTTAAAGGAATTTAAAAAGATATTTTGTCAACTGAATTTTTTATGCAAAAGGTATTTTAGAGGCGTGTCACTAATTGATAATAAATGTTAGTATAAAATTATTTTGTTGAAGTGTAAATATGATAGATGTGTGGTTTGATCATTTCTTAGAAGTAATTATATTTGTAAGATGTAAGTTGGAAACCATTTTTTTAAAACTTTGTTTTTGTAATATATAAATCGAAGTATATTGAAAATACATGGTTTTGATAATTAGTTAACTTACTTCTTTGAGTTATACTACATAATAATATAATAAAGAGATAAACGTATATAAATTATGTTTATTAATAAATATATACTCCCTCCGTTCCTTAACATAAAGCACATATGTACTTTCTAGGTTTATTGAATAACTGATGCACTTTCTAGTTTATTGATAAAAGTCAAATAACTATTGAATTAAGAATGTTTTATTATTGGATAAGAAATGTTTAAACAAATTAATCATCGGGATAAATATCTATTATTTTAAGAAATATACTCATATTTGAATTAAATAGTTATGAAATGAGAATTAAAAAAAACAAAACAAAACAAATAACGGTAGATTAATATGAATTCTAAATGACAAAACATAAATTCAGTGCATCAATTATCAAAAATAAATTCAGTACATCAAATTATAAGATACAAAACCATTTAAAATTAGATATTTTAAATTTATAAATTAAATATGAGTATATTGGAAATACAAATCCGAAAAAGAAAAGTAACATCAAATTATGTTTGTCCTTAATTTGGATATGTTTGTCCTTAAATTACTTTTGGTATTAAAAATAGTTACCTTAAATAAATAAATAGTTACCTTAGATTCTCTTGGTTATGTTTTAATTATTTATACGTGTAATACCAAAAAGAAAAGTAACCTTAAATTTTGGTGGTTTGTCATGTCCATGTTTTGGTATTGTATTTTGGTCAAGTTTCAAGTTTGTTCACCATTCTTTTTCATCTTAGGCAAGAAAATTGAGTGGTTTATTGGAAACTCACCGCAAATGGGCTCTGTATACTTCTTCCTATATTTACATAATGTAACAATGGTTTCAATGTGGAAAAATTAGCAGAAGAGGTCAGTATTATGGTTGGCGACCAATGGAAGAGATGATCATCAGTGGGTTCTGGAAGTTGCCACTAGTGAGGGGTGGTTTGAGAGAGATAACCTAATGGTTTTTTTATGTTGATTCTCTTTTTAGTTTAGTTTTTCATGTTTTCTTTTCTACTCAAAATCTCTATCTCTCTCTCAACGTATTGTAATTTGCATACTCTCTTTTCTTCAACTTCTTTGAAATTGGTGATAGTATTTTGTTCCTTCTCTTATGATCTTCCTTTTATAACTTAATATTCCAATGCATTTTTCTTTCCCCACTTCATCATTTACATTTAGTTTATGAGAATATTGAATTACAATAATTTACTTTATATATGATAAAAGTAATTTAATAGAAAACTGTTATAGAAGATGAAACAAATTCAACTTCTAATATATTTTTATTTTACTATTTCATTATTTATATATATTTTTCTGTAGAAATTAGTATAACTATCATCTTCAGCCAACACTTGGACTTCAATTTTGTGTTTAAATATTTTTTTGACTTATGAATTTGAAATAAAAAATAAAATAAATAAAAAGTAAAATGTTTTTTTTGACAAAAAAAATGTAATTTTTTTTAAAAATTGTTATATTGTTATATTAAACTAATGTTTTAAAATGTGAAAAATGTTTTTTTGACTTAGCATATAATATAAACATACATTTTGTAAAACAATATAATTTTTTTTTTGATCACAACAATATAATTTTTTTAAGCAATAAAAAAATGCAAATAAGAATTAGGTTTATATATCATTTATAATATTTATAATATTTTTTCCTTTAAAACCATTAATTCATAAATTAATTGAAACACTCATTATATAAATTAGTTAAAACAATTTAATGCAATAAAAAATATGTGAAGACACTAATTAAAAATAAGTCTATTTCTTTTATTCTAAAACCATTAATTAAATTGTAAGATTACCATCTAACCCATAAATAGACAAATAAAATTTTCAATATTGCTCCTAGACAACATTCCTTTATATATATAATGATAGATTATTAACAAAAAGACACGAGGGAGGGAGGGGCTAGAGTCCCTAAGTACCATCCTTTGATCAGTCTCTCATGCTATGAAAATGTAAGCAAGATAATTAATCCTTTTACACTCTTCTCTTCGCCATTGCTTCTTAATTATAGCTTTAATTTCACCAAAAAAAGGGACTTAAAAATTCTTACTCTGAAAAGAATTTAACCAAAAGTTATAGCTTTAATTTCACCAAAAAAAGGGACTTAAAAATTCTTACTCTGAAAAGAATTTAATAGTTCGATCAACTAGGTTTAATTTCGGGCTTATTTGCTATAATTTTTATATAATTTATTTTCTAAAATTTAAACTCCCAAAAAAGTACTTTAGTGTTTTTTTAAAAATAAAAAATAACCTCTTCAAAAATTAAATAGTAAAACTAGTTTCTTTTATAATTCACCAAATAACATAATGTTTCTTTTGAAATTCATCAGTCAAACGAATGTTTAGTGATTTTTTAACACTTCTTTAGCACAGGGCTAATTCAGTCAGAAAATCTACAGTACTGAGATAATTCAATCAGAAACATGCTGGTGGTAAAATCTTGTCCAAATTTTTAAATATATATTGATTCACATGATTGTAGGTTATTATATTAACAATAATCTATTGGATTGTAGTTATTGACATGGAAATATTTTATTATTTCTTTTACTATGACATATGCAGAGATTAAACATGAAGGGAGAATATGGGTTTGGATTAGTCTTGTTTAGAAACAAAAGAAAAAGGGAGCTTTTTCCTTTTCTTGCTTCCCTGCTGAATTTTCCCCCCTTTAATGTTGCATGCTTGATTGTGGCCATTGCTCGATATATACTCCATATGTGAGAATTCAGGCATCCGAATGGTCCTCTTAAAACCGGCTTGTGAGGGGGTGGTCTACCCAGCTATATAAGCAACGGCCAGGCTCGTTAACCACCCGATGTGGGACTCGCAACACGCCCCCTCGAGCCTGGGCTCATCACCACAAGCGAGGGCTAGCGGCACTATCCCCTCACAAGCCGGTTTTGAGGGGACCATTCGGATGCCTGGATTCTCACACCATCCGACACAAATTATACGAAACAAAACTCTATTTCACACATATCAAGAAATTGTATTGAAATGTGTTTTTTCTAATTAATACTCCTAAAGATTGAGTTTTTTTTTCTAAAATATCTCTTTTATGAAATGGTATATAATGAATGTGTAAGAAATAAGTGCATCTCGTAAATATAAAGTCTCCCTTTTATTAAGGGTAAAAATAGAAATTAGTAATTAATGCATTAGAAAATTATTGATATTTGTTTTTTATAATTAAGACCTAAAAAAGAACATTTTGCTTTTTATAATATGGAACAGAGGGAGTATGAGGTATCTGATATATTGAGTGGAGTGTTATGTGATGTGCTTTTAAATTTATGAAAAGAATCGGATCCAATTTGGATGAAGAACATGAATTTCATTAATAATTGCTTTAATTTACCATGAAGAGCGGCAGACGCATCAGATTCTTTCCATAAATTTAAAAAGCATCTACTCCAGTTTGGAGTATATAGTTACTTGATTATACTGATTATTAACTCCCCAATTAGCAAAGCCACGATATTTAATTGTATGTTATAAATATGTAGATTTGGTGAATGACTATATCAATTTGTTATCTCATTATATCTTTACCATATCTCTTGATTTGGTCTATAAATAGTAGCACATTATCTCTATAAATAGGGCTATTAGGTTTGTTCCTGAAGAACTAGTCTTTGAATCATGGTACCTGAAGAACCTGTCTTTGAGTCTATATTTCTATTGTCTTGTCTCTTTATTTTCTTTTCTATTTACAACATGTTATCAGTACGAGACTCTACTGTATGACTGGTGGGTTAATGAGGTTCTATTGAAATTGCAAGAAATCATGTGTTCCTAGAAGAAAAGGTGAGATATATTTCTCAACACGATTAAGTCTCTAATGATGTAACAATTTTTTTTTTGTGTGATCATCTTTTCAAGGTAAAAAATTATGTATACATATTTATTTGTTATTGCTAATGTATAATTCTTTAGCAAGGGAATAAATATTGGTCCTGAAGTACTAATACCAATGAATTAGCCAAAATCATTGTGTTTTATTGGTCCTAAAGTACCAATGTTAATTCTCCGATCCTTATATACCACAAGATTTGATCATGAAAAATTATATAATTTTTTAGCGCTACGAAAAGTTCCTGAAGAACCTCACAATTTTTTTATCACTACGTATAGTTCTTGAAACCTCATAATTTTTTTAGTGCTGCTTATAGTTCCCAAAGAACATCACAATATTTTTAGCACTACGTACAATTTCTAAAGAACTAGACTTTTAGACCATGAATGAATTCTAAAAGATCTATTTGATCTTAGTACAAATTGAAACAAAAGAAAAGTGAGAAAAATCTTTAAATAATTGTATTTTTACAAGATAGTTCCCGAAGAATTTACATGATATTTCCGGAAGAACCAACATTTGAATCCTATTCTTTTCATATATTAGTTCACGAAGAACTAACTTTTGGTTCTCATTAAAGATGATATTTTTATATGTTTATTCCCGAAGAACTAATATTTGAATCAATGCCTCTTTTCATATTAAAGATGAGATCTTTACATATTAGTTTATGAAGAACTAACCTATGAATCCTAGTTCTTGAAAAACTAGTCTAACCATTTGTGAAAACATATGTTCGTGGCACAAGATATGATCTATGATTTGTGTACATGTTTTTTATATAAATTTTGATCTCTATGTATGTGATATATTATAATTATTGTTATTATGATTAATACAATTTTAGAATCCTTATCTTTATTTTATTTAAAGATATGATCTTTGTTTAATTTTTGAAAATTTGTTGTTGTATAAAGATATGATCACTAATTAATTATTGCAAATTTGTAGCTATATAAGGATATGATCTTTACATGTCAATGATGCATTTTAAATTTGAAATGCGGATCACAAATTTGAGTTAGCATTCAAATTTTGATTATGAAAATTTTGTATTTGATCATGGTGTTACAAATACTAAGTATTTGGATATGTATACATATTTTTAAGCGTGAAGATTAAATAGACATCATTCTCCAATGTTTGTAAGATTTGTCTCATGGTTGGTCCTGAAGTACCAAAACAAATGAATAGCAAAAACAAAATCTTTACCTTTTATTGGTCCTAGAGTACCAATACATGATTTCAATTAATTGATTGATCGTAAATTGGTATTGAAGTACCAATACAAAATTTCAAGTAATTGCGAAATTGGTCTTGAAGTACCAATATTAGCTTCACGCATAACTATTAAAAATGATCAATGCACGAACAAGAGTAATAATCTTTTTGGTGTTGAAATACCAATATTTGGTGGGCAGTGACACAACCCATACAATTATTCGTCGTAAAAATTTATTTAATGCAATTGACATTAGTCAAAATTAATATTGATACAATATCTGGTATTGCAAATCTTTATAATTGTAAATGTAATAGTGTTTGAAGGTAATTTTGTCAAATCACTTAAATAAACCTTAATTAAGGACTTTTAACACTTAATAATTATATTAATGATCTTATTTTAAATGAAAGAGAGAGCAAAATCCTAAAAAAATAATTAAATCACTTAAATAAACACTAATTAATGTCTTTTAGCATTTAATAATTATAAAAATCTTTTTTTTAAATGAAAGAGTGAGCAAAATCCTGAAAAAAAGTAATTATATAAATCCCAGTGTTAATTGATTTCGTTTACAAAATCAAAGAGAGCAAAATCCTAAAATATTATTATTATTATCATTAAAAAAAATCATATATCACAGTATAATATAAAAAAAATTATATATCGCAGTGATATCACTTTGTTAAATTACTTTTTAAAATATTTTAAAAAATTATTTTGTCCTCAATATTTTTACAATATTTTATATGGTGAGATATAATTAGATATATCTTTATCTTTATATATAAAGCAACAAATTATTTTTCGAACATGAGACTATTAGAAAGCTCACGCTGAATATGCTTGCGAGCATGCATGGAGTTTTGACGGGTTGTCTCTAATGTTCATAAAAAAAAAAGGTTGCATTTTTTTGTTTTGAAATCAATTTATTTATTATTAAAAACTGTTATTTCACGGAAAAGAAATTTGTTAACATTTTTTTTGAATAGGAAGTAAGGAAGCTTACGCCGAATATAACTGCAACATATATGGAGTTTTAAGGGTTACCTCTGCAATGTTCATATAAAAAATGTTACATTTTTTTGTTTCGAATCGATTTATTTATCTTTAAATACAATAATTACACAAAAAATAAAACAAACATTTTTTTCACATGAGACTGTGAGAAAGTTCACGCCGAATATGTCTGCGTGCATAAATGGAGTTTTGACGGGTTGTCTCTATAATGTTCATAAAAAAATATTGCATTTTTTGTTTTGTAATCAATTTATATATTCTTAAAAAATGTAATTTCACTGAAAAGAAAATAAACAAAATTTTGTTTGGACAAGACACTATGAAGAAGCTCACGCTGAATATGACTACGAGCAAGCATAGAATTTTGATGGGTTGTCTCCATAATGTTCATAAAAAAGGTTGTATTTTTGTGTTTTGAAATCGATTTATTTATCCCAAAAAACTGAAATTTCACTAAAAATAAAATAAATAATTTTTTTGCAAAGGAAACTATGAGAAAGCTCACACCGAATATCTCTGCGATCATTCATGGAGTTTTGACTGTTTGTCTCAATAGTGTTCATAAAAAATGTCACATTTTCCTGGCTTCAAATCGATTTATTTATCATTAAATATTGTAATTTCACTTAAAAGAAAAAACCATTTTTTTTGAATAAGACACTGTGAGAAAGCTCACGGTGAATATGCATGCGAGCATGCATGGAGTTTTGACGGGTTGTCTCTGCAATGTTCATAAAAAAGGGTTGCATTTTTTGTTTGTTTAGAAATCAATTATTTATCCTTAAAAATTGTAATTTCACGGAAAAGAAAATTGTTAACAATTTTTTTGAATAGGAAGTAAGGAAGCTTACGCTAAATATGCATGCGAGCATACATGGAGTTTTGACGGGTTCTACAATGTTCATAAAAAATGTTACATTTTTTTGTTTCGAATAGTTTTATTTATCTTTAAATACTATAATTTCACCAAAAAGAAAAACAAACAAGTTTTTTTGACAGGAGACTGTGAGAAAGCTTATGTCGAATATGGCATAAATAGAGTTTTGACGAGTAGTCTCTGTAATGTTCATAAAAAAAGATTACATTTTTTGTTTTATAATCGATTTACTTATCTTTATAAACTGTAATTTCACTGAAAAGAAAATAAACAAAATTTTGTTTAGACGGGACATTGAATATGTCTACGAGGATACATGGAGTTTTGATGAGTTGTCTCTGTAAAATATTCATAAAAAATTGTGACATTTTTTTTTAAATCGATTTATTTATGCTTAAATACTCTAATTTCACTGAAAAGAAAACAATTTTTTTTCATAGGAGACTATCAGGAAGCTCATGAAGTGAAAGTATGTAACAAAAAATGGGGGTTTGAATTGTGACCTATTAGCACTAAAACAGTTTTAAACTTGCTCTCAAGTCAGTTCTTGGAGTTGAGTAAGTTAGTGATACTGCAGTTGAACTTACTCAAGTTGTAGTGTTTACATATGCTGTGCGATTGATCAATAATAGTGTAAGACAAAATCTTGCATGATGTGAGAACAGAATCATATGAATTGAATTGGCAGTAAGTAAAGCATGATTATGCAGAATGGTTGAAGAACACTGTTTCTGAGTTTTAAGTGAAGTGTGTGAAGTGTCACAAGTGAGATGGATTTAAAAACATAAATATAAATCACACTAGATGTATAGTGGTTCACCCCAAACCTTGGGCTACATCCACTCCTCACTCCCAGTGAGTGTTTCCACTATTTTCCAAATAGTACAAGTGTTCTTTCACTCAGCCTCTTCAAGCTGATTACAAGTGTTCTTTCACTCAGCCTCTTCAAGCTGATTACAACCAGGAACTTACTCCTGTTCCTGAACTATCTTCCTTAGCAGAACTCCTCACCAACACTCACCTACCCTAGGAAGTTTGATAGGATCCCACTAAGACAAAACAGATACAAGGATAAGTTATTTTTGGGGTTTAAGGCTTGGTTACACAGAGAAATACAATTTAAACTTTGTGTTTACAAGCAGACAAGTGCACAAAAAGATCCCCTAACAATTTCTTCATAGTGCACTTTTGAGTGAGTTGAGAGGCAGTTGATTTGCAATTTGAATTTGATGCAACAGTTGAATTTGGCTCTCTCAATCTTGTTCAGTGTTCCAATGATGTGATATATATAGCCCTGATTTGGTGATCTAGCCGTTGCAGAGCCGTTTGAAATTCTTAGGACAGATTTGCACAGTGTGATGAGTGTTTGTGCACAGAGCAGTCTTGCTTTTCACCAACTATCAGTTCTGTCTCCCTGTCACATCACCTTTTGGAAGCTTCACTTGCTGAACTTCCTCACTTACAACAGTAGCAGCAACAAGCTCTTGATTTCAGTTTTTGTTCTTCATTTAATAGCACGGTGTGCTCATAAATGTGATCACTTGATGCATTTAATTTGTTCTTTTTGCTGCTGAATCTGTTTCTGCAGTAGTTGAAAGTAAGTTGGAACTTACTTACTCCTGAGTAAGTTTGCTGGAATTTGATTGTAGTTACTACAGTTTTATTTCTTAAGAAGGTTGTCCATTGTCATGTCATATTTAGCTATTTTCCATTTTGTTTAACAGCTTCCTTCTCAAGAATTGATGTCCAATGTCAATTCACCATATTTCTCAGAATCTTATGCTTAATTTCATTGTCTTCTTGCTTGACATGTTTCTTTTTCTTTTCTTTCTTTGCTGGAACTTACTCACAGAAAATGTTAGAGACATATATGAGTCAATAAACTTAAGTATCTATCTCAGAGTTTGTTGATCATCAAAACTGGAATTTCAGAGTTTGTTTCAACAGCTCACACCAAATATGTCTGCAAGCATACATGGAGTTTTGATGGGTTATCTTTGCAATGTTCATCAAAATGGTTAGATTTTTTTTGACTTCGAATCGATTTATTTATTCTTGAATACTGTAATTTCACTGAAAAGAAAACAATCAATTTTTTTTGGATAGGAGACTTAGAAAGCTCATGTTGATAATGTTTGCAAGTGTACATGGAGTTTTGGCAAGTTGTCCCTGCAGTGTTTATAAAAAAAGTTACAGTTTTTTTTGTTTTGATAATAGTAATAGCATACTTGTCAAAAGAAAATATAGTAGGAATAGTATAAATATTACTACGTACATTGCACATAATAGTTACACGTATAACACATGACTGTATTATGTACGAGTTATCTTAATTACAAGAATTGTGTTCGTGTTACCTTAATATTTATTTATCAATACTTTTAACAATCTTACAATTATTATGACAGAAATAAAAAATACATAATTATTCTCACAAACTCCGTTTACACGAGTCGAAAATCTAGTATGATTGAAGGCTTCAGAAGAGCATGCGATGTATTCGCAAGAAGTAAAAATGTAGTAGATTTGAAATATCTCTATAGTTTTAAATGTTCATATTAGAGAAATTTTAAGATTTCTCGATACGATTATATTTTACAAAAATAAGGACGACACAGTCAAATATATGCATCAGAAGTGTCTTGATCTTAAGACTTTTATGCTTTGGTAAAATCGCATTGGTCATCTCAGTTTAACTATGATGCGACATATTATTAAAAATACCAGTGGACACTTATTAAAGGATCATCAAATCTTTTTACCTAATTATTATTTTTGTATTTCTTATGCTGAAAGTAATTTTTTTTCCTTCTTTTAATGCTCATATATGATTGTTTTGCATTAATATTATTATATATATGGTGATAAATATTTTTACTGAGCCAATTCAATTCGTAGTCATATATCGTATGTGAAGTATTATTTTTTTATTTTGGTATATATATCTGGTGATATATATTTTCTTATGTGCCAATTCTATGAAAGAAAATATATTGATTATTGAGTGAACTGGGAAACAAAATCCTATTTTTCTCTTAAAATTTAAAGTACTGTGAAACAAATATTTTAAGCCAATTTTGACTATCTTGATATTATCACTTGAAAGAGGCTTGAATTTTTTTGTCATATATTGTTGTTAATTCATATTGTTTGAATGATGACCATAAATATGTTTTGGTTTTATATATTTGATTAATTGATTCTCATTATTTCTTGAGATACATATATACAAAACATCTACCAAATGTCTCATAATCAATACAATGTATCAAAAATGGGAAAAAAAAATACTCCCTCCAGTCCTTTTTATAAGAAACATTGACCTAATTTCAAATTTATTAAATACCAAATATAATTTATACCCTTATTTATTGTGAGAGAGAATATTAGAAGTAATCAATTTAGTGGAATTAGGAGTAATTAATATAGGGGTATCTTTGAAAAACAATTTAAATTTATAGCAGTATTAAATAAAATTAGTTATTTCCAATGCTTTTCCTTGGTCTTGATGAATTAGAGTTTTGTTTCTTATAATAAGGACCAGGGAGAGTATATTTTATAAAGTCTTTATTAGAAATCCCTTTCTATTAAATGTCTCAATGATCAATAATGTTTATTGAAATAAGTAAAAATAAATTTTTTTATAACAATTTTTATAACGTGTGTAATGTTACACACAATAAGCCTCATTAATTGTTTAATTTTTTTTATTAATTACCCAATTTCCTATTCGGTGGGAAGAGAGATTATAGAGTGGTGAATAATTAATAAGAAAAATAATAATTAATAAGACTTATTGTAACATCCCGCCAAATTTCTTAATTTGTCAAATTCGCATAATTTGCCTAAACTACCTAATTTAATTGGTTAGCTTCTTAAATGAGGATTTATATGTTTGGTAATTAGATAATTGAGTAGAATTGTTGGGGTTTAATTCATAACACTAGGGGTGTAACTAGTAGGGATAAGTTGTAAAACTAAGACTTAAGTGAAGGTAAAATGGTAAAATCAACATCACAACCCCTTATTCCCTCTAGGTCTCGCCTCAACCCCTCATTCTCTCCTCTCTCTCGAAATTTTCTGAAGAAAAGAAGAAAACAAGAGGAAGAGAAGAAGAAGGAAAGAGCAAGGGTTGAAGATTTAGAAGGAATGAAGGGAAATGCATGAAGACTCCACCTACTTCTTGCTAAGGAAGAAGATTGGAGCTGCTAATTTCTGAATCTAAGGAAGAGTAGAGTTGCCCTAAGTTGACAAGAAGAGGGACTTGAGTTTGAAGAAGGAAAAAACCAGAAAATTATCCAAGTCTCAACTTTCATTTCTTTGATTAAGGTGAGTCTTTCTCACTTAGGTGTTGGGCAACCAATAAGTCCCATATTAGGGCTATTTTATCTTCCTTTCATGTGCCTATATCTGTCTTAGGTTGTGGATTTGAGAAGTGTGGGGTTGGGGTTGGAACTCTTATGAATCTTGGGTTAATTGGGTGAACGTGCATGTTGTACATCCTAGTGATGTTGATTGTTTTGATGTTGTTATTAGTTTCTAATAATGCATGTGATTCTTTGCCTTGAATCTTGGTTTGGTTGGGTTTTTGGAATAGAATAGATTGGATTGAAGTTGGTGGTTTGAAACACAAAGTTTTTACAGAATTCCCTGTCAAATTCGCTTAAGCCAAGAAATTCGCTTAAGCGAATTTCAGAAAAACCTGCAGACCTCGATTCTGGCTAAAATTCGCTTAAGCCAAGAAATTCACTTAAGCAAATTTCAGAAAAACCTGGATTCTGGCTAAAACTCGCTTAAGCTAAGAAATTCGCTTAAGCTAATTTCAGCAAATCCTGCATAGTCAAATTTTAGTGTTATTTTCTTCTCTCTTGATGTTTTGCTGACTAATGACTTATATTTTGGGTACTTAATTGAAGGGGGTTTTCACCCTAAAATGAGGACAAGGATATATTATTAGACTTGTGTAAGAATAAGGCTTTTGAGGTTTGAAATTGATTGTGTATGAAATGTTTGTTCGTCCGAATGTGCACTTCGGCGGCTGGCCCGCCGGTTGTGAATCCTTGCAAGCGTATTCCGATAGGGACTCTCTTGGTCGATGCATCACTTTGGGATCATGTCTCAATTGCAATTGAGTTTAGGGCCAATGGGGTACATTTGAGGTACTTGATTGAATCATATGTTTGCATTTTTTATTCTTGAATGCATTTGACTATTTGTATGAGAGGAGAATTATTATATGATGACTGGGGTAAGTGTGGTGAGGGGTCCGTGAAGGACTCACTGAGATTTATTTAAATCTCACCCTTTTCCATTTAATGTTTTCAGATAAGTAGGTTCGTGAAAGTTGAATGTAGCTGGAGTTCTTAGTAGTATTTTTATCTATTTTGGACTTGTAATGTAACTAAAGGTCTAGGAAACTTGTATTTTGAGATACTAAGGATCATGTAACTTGTATTTTGATGTACAAACTTATGAGTTGTATTCCGCTGAATATGCACTCTGTATGGATTATGACTTGGTGTATGTCAAGTTTTAATTTTTTTGCGTTTTGGTATCTTTTAATGTTTAATATCCATGATTCGAATCGAAAAGAATTTAGGGTGTTACACTTATCGTGTGCAACATTACCAACATGAGAAAAATTGAATTTATAAAGTATGCATTAAAAACTCACTTCCTATTAAATGCATCGGTAATCAATGTAGTTTGTTGAAAAAATGAAAATAAAAATTGATAAAATTTGCATTAAAAACCCACTTCCTATTAAATGCCCCAGTAATCAATACAGATAATTAAAAGGATGAAAATAAAATATTAAACGAGAAATATTTGGAGTACCCCTAGTTTGGCAAAAAAAAGTTGCCCCTAGGAAACCTGTGTGTGTGTGTGTAATGACCCACAAAATGACATACTTTTTTTTTTTAGATCGTCAGTATCTCGAAGCCACATTGGACCTCGACTAATCCAAGTCGAGCTGGATGGGGGAAAGCTCTCATAAAGTATATTTTTTTTATTCATAAGACTCGATCATGTGACTTCTTTTAACGGGAATGAAGCTCCTCGTCACTTGAACCAATAGACATTGATACAAAATGACATGTTTGTATCATTTTAATTATACTTGTAATGTAAGCATAGTTCAATTGAATTTTGAATGGAGAATTAGATATTGTCATTTAAATAAAGGCTAAACTGCACTTTTGGTCCCCTAATATAGGGGTTGTGCGATTTAAGTCTTCCAATTTTTAATTGCTCGATTTTGGTCAACACCTTTTAAAAAATTTTGGTCCAACCATTAAGCTATTATCTAATACTTAACAGACTTGGCACATAAGACATAACACCTACCTCCACATGGATGGTGTCGCTGACGTGGATTAAATGGCTCTGTTGAGTCAAAATTAAAAAAATGAAGTATGTAAACGTTAAGGATCATCCTCACAATATGCATTTAACATTTTCCCCTTATGCTTGGGCTCATGCACTCATACATATTTAACATTTTTTTTTTTTGCACAAAACTGCAACATTGTTTTGTTGTTCTTGCTGTGAGTATGAGCAAACCCAACCATTCTAAATCGAAAACCATCATCGCTGCTTCCACTTTCCATCGGAGAACCATTGCTGAAGCATCATCCTAACTATCATACATGTGATCCCCACACCTAATAAGACATTTGTCAGTCCACAAGCATGCGATTGCAGCACAAACCGCCACGACTCCACCATTCATTGAGTCGTTATCGATTGTAGGACAAATTGAGAGGTCGTAATAGTTCACGACTGAGCCTGCACCACGCATGGGAAACCACCATGATCCCCAACACACCATAATGTTGGTAATCAAAAGCCATAACACTGAACATCGCTGACAACATCATCACCAGAAGTCAGTTTCGACGTAGAAAGGTTGTGAATCCTGTGTGCTGGTCCTTCTTTTACGAGTCTCTTATTGTGAAATGCGACCTACTTCATGTCACCTTTCCCGAGCCAAGAAAATTGTGTTTTGCCACTGTGAGTGCAATCAATGCACCCAAGAGCCTCTAATTCTTAGGGGTGGAAAATTTGGCTATCCGGCTCTGCACCCAAGAGCCTCTAATTCTTAGGGGTGGAAAATTTGGCTATCCGGCTCCACACCGCTTTCAACCCACCTTAAATGGGCTGGACGGGTTGACCACAAAGAAAAGTGGGTTGAGAATTTCAAATCATCCCGCTTAAGGTGCTCTGCCCCGTTTTCAACCCACCTAAAATGGGCTAGGCGGGTGGACCCATAAAAGAAAATGGATTGAGATTTTCAACACATCCTGTTTAAGGACGAGTTGGCCTTCCAAAAAATAGGAAAAAAATCTTTATTGCTTCCATCAAAATTACATACTTGAAAGGTTCTTCGTTATTGTCCTTTTGCATTTAGAAAAATCACAAAGTCATAAACATTGCACTAAAACTACTACAAAAGACTAAAATAAAGCAAAGAGAGTTCTTCTACTTCTAAAGAAAAGAAACCAAACACTTGACTAATTTTTTTGTACTCTTAGATTCTGGATACAAGTGGCATAATACACCTACTTATTTAATTAAATAGAAAGATACACTCAATTTATGTCAAGCAGAATAACACAAACCCCAAAAGTGGCACAATACATCTTCAAAGTTCAAAGTGAAAAGCAATACGATAAGACGTGGACGGATGGGGACGAAGAGATGTGAACGAGATGTGGACAGAGGGGGAGAAAACGTTGTGGCGGGACACAAATAGAGGCGGTAGAAGCACAATAAAAGTAGATGACAAGATGCAACACGGATCGCTTGAACAACACTAAGTTTAGTTACTAACAAGAGGAAAAGGAAAAGTGGAAGAGGATTGTCAGAGAGAAACAAAAGGAAACAATACCCTAAGTTTTGTCACTAACAAACTGCTCTAAAAATTAAAATACAATATTGTTAATGTTTTAAAAAATGAGTTGCCAGATTGACCTTCCCTGACATGCCCTCAACCCATTTTTCTAGCGGGTTAGGCAAGTTGGCCCAACAGGTTCGACCCGATTTGCCACCCTACCGATTTTGGCCTATAATTTTCTCTTGTACAACAGCAACAACGGTTGCTCCCCCATGTGCGATATTCATGCCCATTTGAGATTAGGGCACCGGATGCAAAAATATATGAGCCCAAGTTGCTTAAGCCCATTTAGATTGTGAAAACGAGACAATATATTCCTGAAATCAGTGGCAAAAGCATGTGTGCATAATTGTTACTATCTCCGTAACAAAATATAAGCAAAACAAGTACATGTATTTGGTCCAAAATTTGGGCCAAATACATGTGCTTGTTTTGCTTATATTTTATTATGGTGGGAGTACAATTTCTCATATAACCACTAATCCTGCATATGTGGCACCCACCAGACTTTAATTATCCATTATCTTACCCCCAATGCCTAACAATGAAAAAATGAAGGAAAAAAAATTATAAAATGTGCACTAAAAACCAACTACCTATTAAATGCCTAATAGTTACAATTTAGTATTAAAAAAAAATTATGAAGTGTGCATTAAAAACCCACTTCGTATTAGATACCTCAGTAATCAAGACAATTTATTAAAATTAAATATTATTTTATAAAGTGTGCATTAAAAACTCCCTTTCTATTAAATGTCAAAAAATCAATAGTTTATTAAAAAAAATAAACAAAAAAATTAAATGAAAAATTCCTAGAGTGGCCCCAGTTTGGCTAGGAAAAGTTGCCACTAGGGCAACCCCAGACTTCCTTTGTGCGTGTGTCTATGCGTGCTTGCGTGCGTGCATGTGTGAGAGAGAGAAGAGATGATGACTTTTAATTTTTTGTAAATGAAAAAAAAAAACAATTATTTTTAAAATAAATTGAATTATGTATATTCTATTTATTAAATTAATGTAAATTATTTTAATTTTTAACCATGAAAGACATGATTTTGTGAAATATTCCTGAAATATGGGTGTGTTTTATGTGAGAGATTTTTAAAATATAACTTTTTAAGTTGTATATATACTTAACGGTGAGCATCAAGTGTCGCCTTGGTGTAGTGGTTGGGTGCTTGAATGGTGTCTATTGGAGACATGGTTCGAATATTATGTGTTGCAATTTTTGACCATTTTCTGACCGTTTTTAAAACGGAAATTAAAGGCAAAATGTGCATTGGATGGGTTTCGAACCCGTGACAAAGCGGTGCAAGGCAAAATGTGGTTACTGTTTAGTATATAAACATCATGTTCGGTTGCATCCCTTCATTCAAAGCCTTGGAGGGTTGTTCCCTTTCACCAAGTGGCATGAGTTAGTCTTTAAATAGAGTAATTTTATATGAGAAAGGACTACAAATTTTATCACTATTTAATCCATTCCAAATCATCTCTTTCTTCTCTTATGCGTAAATTGTAGTTAGAAACTATTGTTCTGTAAAATACCATTGACGATACGCTTGGTGTGGGAATGCAAACCATTGTTACCAGCCTTCATTCAAAGGCTTGGAGGGTTGTTCCCTTTCACCAAGTGACATGAGTTAGTCTTTAAATAGAGTAATTTTATATGAGAAAGGACTACAAATTTTATCACCATTTAATCCATTTCAAATCATCTCTTTCTTCTCTTATGCGTAAATTGTAGTTAGAAACTATTGTTCTATAAAATACCATTGACGATACGTTTGGTGTGAGGATGCAAACCATAGTTACCAGAATCGTGGTACACTTTAGTTCGTGATACGAGTTCGGGTACGCTATTTTGAAACGTGGTACGTTTAAAATTATTATTCAGTACATTCTTCATATTAATTGAAATGCTGTTGTGAAAAAAACTAAAATTTTGTATAAAATAAATATTATAAAGTTGAAGATCAAAATTCATTAACATAATTGCAATGTTTGATTGAAGACAAGACAACATTCATGTATCCCACCGTTGCATAACATCAGAACAATACAAAAAGAAAAGGCAAAACATAACTCATGTTATCAATATTCCTCCATAATTATATATAAGCATTTTAAAACTTGTGAGGTTTATTTTGATTGTTTCTCTCACTAAATAATTTTAAAATGAAATTATATCATTTATCATAAACGACTTCTTGATAAACATAATTTATTTTGGTTAATTTTTAAATTGATTAGCCAAAAGGTTTTATACTTTTTATATTAATTTTGGAGTTATATTTATAAGTTTTTTTTAAATAACTTAAATTATTTCTTGAATGAAAAACTAGCATTACATTACAGCCATATTTATAAGTTTTTTATATTAATGTATATGTGTGGAAAAAAGTTTTAATTTAATTACTTTAAGCCTCACACATTCACTTCAAACCTCGTGCAATGGGTCCACTATCTAGGGGTGGCAAAGTGGGCCTGGCCCGTTGGGCCGGCCCGCCAACCCGCCAAAATGGGGCGAGTTGGGTTGGGATATTGAACCCGCCAACCCACATAACCCGCCCCGCTTGGACCATCAACCCACCGCCGAGAGGCGGCAAGGCCACCACACCCCATTTTTTTATTTATCTATTACAATTTACAAGGCCCATATAACTCCACTGGAAAAAAAAAAGGCCCATAACGTCGACGACACCCACGTAACACGTTCCTCTGCACACTCAAATTTTTATCAGAAAACGAGTATTTTTTTTTGATGAGTATGGAAAACTATTCTGATGAGTATTTTTTTTTAGATAGCTATGGTGTACGGATTTGATTTTAAAAAAAAATATTTAGAATATAGAGTACATATGCTATTCAAATAAAAAATAGCTCAACAAATTAAATCACTCTAAAAAAAATGGTACAAAAAAATTATTAGACTGGAGGATTATATGTTGAATATTGGGCTTGCAATCAAAAGGCAAAAAACGATTTTTTTGCATATTGAATTTTTTTTATACCCAACAATAAAAATGCCAAAATGGAAATTTTTTTATATTGGGTGGCTGGTCAGCCATGCCATTATTAAGCGGGGTGGTAAAAATTAAACCCGCCCATGGCCAACCCGCCCCACCCCGCTTTTTGACGGGCTAAAGTGGGTTGGGGCGGGTTGGCCCGCTTTGCCTTCCCTACCACTATCCCACTGGCCACTAGTCCAAGGCCACTAACGTGTACGTGCCACTCTTCTTCTCTTTCCAATGTACTCTCACTCACTGCTCCATAAAGTCACTTCTATCACAATTCACACCCACTCCCTCATCTTTTTTACATTTTGCGTTCAAATTTTTTGTTGTTGTTGCTATTCATTCATTCATTTATTTTTAAATAAACTCTCACCCAACTCCTCCATATTCTTGCGAAACTAGTTTTTAGAGCCAACTTCTCTTTTTTCTGCACACCGACTGCGAGACTGTTTTTCTTCTCCTATCTATTTTCTTCTCTATTATCGTCTTCTATCTTCGGCAAATGAAGGAGTGGGTGTCTCCAACGTCCTCTATCTCTGTCTCTTATCTATTTACTTCTCCATCTTTTTTCTTCTTTGCCGTGAGAACTTTAGTTTCGGTTCACCGAGTAAACTGTTCCAGTGCGCGCGCACCACAGTGAACCAGGACGTAGATGAACCACGATCTGGGACGCACGAATCAGTTCGTTGTTCTTGAGGGAGGGAGCGAACCATATTTACGATTGAGTATTAACGATCGCTATAAATGTATAATAGATTACAATGATTGAAAGAGATGTATTCATTATTAATTTAAAAATAAAATTAAAAAAAAGTAATTAATATTTCATAGAAAAACTTAACATAATATTTATTTTGAGATTTTTTTTTTATAAATATAATACTTATTATAGAACTAAGTGATCAATATAATTTATTAAAAATAAATAGGACTATTATTTTATAAAAAGCGTGCATTAAAAACCCACTTTCTATTAAATGTCAAGTAATCAATACAGTTTATAAAAAAAATTAAATGAAAAATGCCTGGAGTGCCCCCATTTTGCGTGGGAAAAGTTGCCACTAGGTCAACCCCAGCCTTTCTTTGTGTGTGTGTATGCGGCGCGTGCATTTGTGTGAGAGAAGAGATGATAACTTTTAATTTTTTGTAAATGAAAAAAACAATTATTTTTAAAATAAATTGAATTATGTATATTTCATTTATTAATTTAATGTAAATTATTTTAATTTTTACCCATATGAAAGACATGATTTTGTGAAATATTCCTCAAACATAGGTGTGTTTTATCTAGGTGAGATAATGACCCTCCCATAAAATGAGATATTTGTGTCATTTTAATCATACTTGTAATCATAGTTCAATTGAATTCTGCATGGAGAATTAATTGTCATTAGAATAAACGGATTAGTGGTCTCAATCTGTGTGAGTATCTCGGGCAAACTTTGGTTGACTGAACATACACCTTATCTTTGGTGCTCTTCCAAATTCAATAAGTAAATAATGCGGATGCTGAAGTAACAATGCTCGTTTATTAAACAAAAATGATATTTGTAGATCACTTTCAGCGACACCTTCAGCGACACTATCTTTTGCACTTTTTTTTTTTGAAAAAATATTATTTGGTAAAAAAGTTATTAAACTCGTGAATCACATGTGATTAACAGAGTTAATATAAGTAGTTAATACAGTACTGAAAGTAGTTAATGAGTACAACTTGTGGTATCAGAATAACTCATTAACTAATTAGTAAACTGAATTAACCATTTATTTGCAATGCATTAACCACTTCTAATACTGTATTGATAATGATATTTGGTTAACCAAATTGATATTACTGATTAACACAGTGGTTAGTAGTTCATGTTAGTGGTTAATACAGTTCGCTAACTGGTTAATGTATTACCCTGATGTCAAACTGCACTCATTAATCACTTTCAATACTGTATTAACCACTAATATCAATTCTGTTAACCACTTATATCAACGAGTTGTACTTGCACCCATTAACCACTTACAACATTATATTAACCACTTTCTATACTACATTAATCAGTAATATCAACTTTGTTAACCAGTAATATCAACTATGTTAACCACTAATGTCAGAATAGCCCATTAACCAGTTAGTGAACTGTATTAACCACTTATTTATACTGCGTTAACCACTTTTATAATAAATGCATTTCAAATATGTCACTAATGAGGCCACCAACTATAGTTACATATTTACCTGCACGTCTTTTTACTATATATAGCATAGCATCCCATTAAGGACCCTTTTAACCTGTGTCTTCCATTTGTTGTAATAATGGAGCAAGAAATAGAGAAGAGAAAGCAAGGTACAAGAGAAGAAAGGGAAGAAGAGAAATGGGTGTATGATGGTTCTGTGGATTATAAAGGCAGAGTTCCTCTTCGTGCTTCTACTGGTGTATGGAAAGCTTCTCTCTTTGTCTTCAGTAAGATACCTACTATTTACCTGAGTTTTTGTGTTCATTTTTTTTTTTTTGAAGTTTCCAACTTTTGTAAAAAACATCGTTTTCTTACAAAAAATTGTTCATAAATAATTCGTTTTAAAGACTGATTATCATCATAAATCAATAAAACATGTTCAAGTATGTCAAATAACAAGTAGCACCTTCTCCTACAAGATTATTATTAGCTACCATATGCTTTTCAAACAATTCATGGGGAAAATATAAGCAACTAGTTTTGGCAAAAGCATGTTTACATACATATCACAGTAGACAACAGAAGCTGACAAATGATCTTCAAACTTCAAAGTAAAGCTGCATGCTTTTTTTATATAATGTAAAATTTAGATCAGGGGAGTCACATCCCATGTAAGGACAGAGAGAACCACCGATCTCAACAAGGGTTTTTGATAGAATTTACGTATAACCTACCGGTGGGAGAATAGAATTCCGAATTCGAACCTAAAAGGTTCGACTATTTGTGCCAACCCCTTTGGAAGTAAAGATGCATGCTAAAATTGTAGAAAATAAAATTTCCCTCTTTTCGGCTTAGTATTGTGCACTACTTTAGGCAAATTGTCTTCTTATTTAGTGGTACTTAGTAGCTGTCATAAAATTGTGCAATCAATGTGTTTGATTAGCATGAGCATAACTTGGTGTTTCTGTTTCAATGTGGTGCAGCAACTGAATTTAGTGAAAGGGTAAGTTACTTCGCGATAGCCGCTAATCTTATCTCCTACCTCACTAAAGTGATTCATGAAGACCTCAGAATAGCAGCCAAGAATGTTAACTATTGGATAGGAACAACAGCCCTGATGCCTCTAATTGGGGGATTTGTAGCTGATTCTTACACTGGTCGATTTCCTATGGTCCTATTTTCTTCCCTTGTATACCTGATGGTAAATCTTTCTTTTCTATCAATGTACTACGTACATAATCGCTTATCATATAAGTGCTTATGTATAAACTATTTTATAATAAAAGATAAAATGAAGTCAAACTGTTTTGATATAAGCTATAAG
The DNA here is from genome assembly GCA_037113605.1 of Calophaca sinica. Taxonomy (NCBI): domain Eukaryota; kingdom Viridiplantae; phylum Streptophyta; class Magnoliopsida; order Fabales; family Fabaceae; genus Calophaca; species Calophaca sinica. The sequence goes on from CM073735.1 coordinate 48,700,375, forward strand.
CTGTTTTCATAAGCTATCCTAGAGAGTTTATGAAAATAAGCTTAAAACAATTTATGGACATGTCATAAACTATTTCCATAAGCTCTCTCAAACAGTTTCACAAATACTTCTGTCAATAAGTAAGCTCAAATAAGCTGTTCATAAGTCAATCTAAATATATTAGTAAATTGTCCCTTAACAACTCTCATATCATGTCTTTAATCAACAAGGGGACAACAATCTTCAATTTCTTTGCTTATATATCAAATTAAAATGCAAGCACTGATATACTGTTGACATGAAAAATAAGCCTCATTTGTAGTTGTGAAACTCAAACTAGGGGTTATGTCTGTTGACTATGTCTCAATACATCCCAAATCTAAAGCCATGCAACACAAAGGTATGTCAAAGGCCAAGGAAAGTTCATGAAGTGGTTTTCTTCCTTGCCCTTTACTGTATCTCCTTGGGTACTGGAGGATTCAAACCATGCTTGGAAAGCTTTGGAGCTGATCAATTTGATGATGATCATCTGGAAGAAAGGAAGAAGAAGATGTCTTTCTTCAACTGGTGGAACTTTGTAGTGTGCTTTGCATTGCTGCTTGGTGCAACAGTGATTGTTTATGTTCAAGATTTTGTCAGCTGGGGAGCTACTGGTCTTATCCTCACAATTCTTATGGCTCTCACTGTCATAACTTTCTATTTGGGGAAGCATTTTTATAGGTACAGAAGGCCAGAAGGAAACCCTCTAACCCCAATTTTACAAGTCCTAATTGCAGCCATCAGGAAAAGGAATTTGTGTTGTCCTTCAAATTCTGCTTTATTGTATGAAGTCACAAAGTCAGACAAGTCCCAAGGAAGACTTCTATGCCATACTAGCAGGCTCAGGTATCACACATGGACCTTTTCAAATTAAGACTAATACTTTATGAGTAAACCATCAATTTCGTCCCTGAACTTACACTCTCTCTCCTACTTTATCCCTCAAGGAAAGAGAGAATAATAAGTAGTCCCTAACATTTGTCATATATGTCTCGTTAGTCCCTAGCATTTTGTCAAATACGCGCAGTCCAGTTAGTCCTTAACATTTTGTCAATATATAACAATAGGGACTAATGAGACGAGTGTGACAAAATGTCGATGACTACTTATTATTTTTATTTACTTAAGAGACGAAGTAAGATAGAAAGTGTAAGTTCAGAGATGAAATCAATGGTTTACTAGTACTTTCATTATTAGAATTTAATGGAATATGTATATATTTTCTATATTGTAAATTGACCAAGAAGGATATATCTAATATTACTTGAAATGAGTGAATAGGTTTCTTGACAAGGCTGCAATAATTGAAGAGAAATGTGTTAATCAGAAAGACAATCCATGGAGATTAGCAACAGTGACAAGAGTGGAGGAAACAAAGCTTATTCTGAATATGGTTCCCATATGGCTAACTTCATTAACAAGTGGAATATGTTTAGCACAGGGCCCAACACTCTTTGTCAAACAAGCAGCTGCAATGAACTTAAACACAGGCAACAGTTTCAAAATCCCACCAGCTTCCCTTACCTCTGCTTCAGCTATTGGTACCTTAATGGCTGTTCCCATATATGATAAGATTATTGTTCCAATTATGAGGAAAATTACTGGTAATGAAAGAGGCATCAACATCCTTAGGAGAATTTTCATTGGTTTGACACTCTCAGTCATAGTTATGGTTGTTGCAGCCTTAGTAGAAGCTAAGAGACTAAGAATGTCAAAGACTATGAGTGTGTTCTGGTTGATACCTCAATACTTGATCCTTGGCTTTGGGAATTCATTTTCTCTAGTTGGTTTGCAAGAGTATTTTTATGACCAAGTTCCTGACTCAATGAGAAGTTTGGGAATGGCTTTATATCTTGGTGTGATTGGAGTTGGAAGTTTCTTAAACAGTTTTTTAATCATCATTGTGGATCATGTCACAGGGCAGAATGGTAAAAGTTGGATTGGGAAGGATATAAATTCGAGTCGTTTGGATAGGTATTATTGGATGTTGGCAGTTATTAATGCTCTAAATTTGTGTGTCTATCTCTTATTGGCAAAGAGGTACACTTATAAGACTGTAAAGAGAACAGCTAATGAAACTGATGGTTGTAAGAGTGATGGGGTAGAGATGATTTGATGCGAGCTACAATGGTTGTATTGTATCCAGCTTCTATATTTTCTGTTGAATTAAATGTTTAACATCTTGTACTATCCCCCATATTTACTGCAATTTGAATTGCTAAGCTTACATTATTGCAGATTACCCAATGTATGGCTTATTACTAAACAATAACATAGATGTGAATTTAGGATTGAAATTAAGTGTCTTCTTTTTCTTGTCTCCTTCTCCATCTCTCTAATCAAAATATAACACCTAGCAAAAGGAAATTACTCGCTATCAGCTTTTATGTTTTCTTTTCCAAAATACTTCTATTCAAAAATATTTTTGTACGTGTTGAACCCATTCCACATGTAATTTTGCTTTTTAGAGGTTCATTTTCAAACTATTTATAACGTCTAGAAATATATTTTCAGACAAAATTTAGTTGTTTTTTAATATATATTTTCGAACACATTTCAGTTCTGTCCGGAAATATATTTTCGGTGGTTACTTTTTTTATGTATTGCATGAGCATTTTCATTGGTCTGGCATAGAGCTATCAAATCGGGTCGCCCGTCTCGGCCTAGCCCACTGGGCCAAATTGAAAAAAAGGAGCCGAGTCAGACCAACTCATATATCTGTTAGCCCATGTATTTTCAGGCCCTGCCCAGCCTGAAACACATCGGGTCGGGCTAGGCCAAGGCCGAATTATTTACAAAGGCAATTATCTTAAAGTGTTAAAAAATGCATAAAATATGGCCCGACTTGGCTGGGCGGGCCATAATGGCCATGTTACGTTTGGGCCTCTAATTAATGAGCCCAACCCAACCTTAAACACGAACTCATCGGGCCAGGCTAAAATTGATAGCTCGATACATAAACTATGTGATAGGTACATTGTTTGTAAAAGGGCAAAATCCTAGGTAATGGGCTCATGGACTCTATACCCCCTGCCCATTCTTGATTCCCCTTGGACTGACTTTTCTATGGATTTTGTACTAGGTTTGGCCCACTCAATGAAGGAAAGAGACTCCATTTTTGTGATGCTAGACAGGTTCTCCAAGATAGCCCACGTCATTCCTTGCCATAAGGTGGATGGCGTCATTCATGTGGTAGATTTGTTCTTCAAAGAGGGAGTGAGGCTTCGTGGGACGACCAAATGCATAGTTTTAGATAGGGACTCAAAGTTCCTAAGCCATTTTTAAAGGACCCTTTGGAACAAGCTTAGGACTAAGCTACTCTTCTCTACCACTTGGCACCTACAAATTAATGGGTGAACTAAGGTGGTGAAAGACCTTTTCGACCTTGCTACGATCACTCATCAAGAGAAACATCAAAACATGGGAAGAAGGCTTAGCTCTTGTTAAGTTTTCTTATAACAAGGTTGTGTGTGGTACTACTAGTTTCTCTCTTTTTGAGATTGTACATGATATTAATCCCTTGAGTCCCCTTGATTTACTGCCTCTACCTAAAGTCTTTTTCTTGATTCACGGGGATGGAAAAGCAAAAGTTGAATATGAGAGGAAGCCCCATGAGCAAGTCGAGACTTTAAGCAAGCAAATAAAGGGAAGAAGGCAAGTTGTATTTGAACTAGGAGATAGAGTGTGAGCAAATTTTGAAAAGAAAGATTCCTAGTACAAAGGAAAGCTAGGCTCTTACCAAGTCTTAGAAAGTATCAATGACAATGCCTACAAAACTGACTTGCCAGTTGATAATGGGGTTAGTGCAACATTTAATGTTGTTGACTTAAGTCCTTTTGATGTAGGTGAAGAAGGATCAAATTCGAGGATAAATTCTTTCGAAGAGGGAGGATGGTATGATTAAGATCGAGGAATCCCAAGTGAAGGCCCAAGGCCCAAGGCCCAAATTTGCACTGCAAGGACTTGGGGTCCCATGACAAGGTCAAGAGTCAAGAAGGCTAAGGAGGCTTTGGATAAAGAATTCAACCCCCTGCTCACTTAAGCACAATCCAAAAGAAAAAACACTCAAAATAGTGCAAGTGCTCCAAGTGGAGGCCCAAGCCCAATAAAGAGCCCAATGTGGGGTAGAATTTAATTAGTTGTTTAATTTATTTTGGTAGTTTATTTCGGTAGTTTTTTTTTTTGGACTACTAGTTATTTGTTTTAGTTTTTAGGCCTATTGTTATTAGGCTACGTTAGGTGCTATTTTGACAGAACTCAGTGATAGGGTTTTAGGCACATGCTTCCTTCCTTAGGCAAACCCTAGTCATGTCCTTTTGTGTGTGTGATCTTTATATGGAAAAGAGAGGAACGTGTGCTAGCTTAAGCCTATAAATTTGTAAGTTTTTGAGAGCTTTGTTCTCTTTAGGGTTCTTGGGTGAACCTTCTTGGTTCTTATTAAAGATATCCTTTTATTTATTGTGAATCCTCGCTTTACTTATCACTCTCCAAGAGTGTGACGTCTTCCTCTCATTTTTGTCTTCCTCCATTTTTTTCATTTGCCCTTTATTCACCTATGTTATTCAAGTTTATGTGCTTACATTAAAGCTTACACCTTTTGCGCATTTCAACATCTTCGTTGCATATTGCGCCATTTTCCATTAAGCATAAAGCTTGTATCTTTGTTCATTCAAGTTCATGAAATGTGCGCCTAAATACAAGGATTAGAGAAGCATTGCGTAAAGTTCATTCTTCTTCTTCTTTAATTCATTAACAACATGAAATCAACTCAAAAGAAGATTCATAAAAACAATATGCATCGAACTTGAATCATATCAATTAGAGAACCCGAAGGATATATGAGTTAGGAGTTTGAATGGGTAGAAGAAATAATATCTGTTGTAGTTTTTTTAAAAGAATTTTTAAAAAGTACAATATTTTACAAAAATAATATTATGTTCTCAAATATGTCAATTTTTATATCCGACCTCGATCGTACGACTGAGATCGTCCGACTTCGTGAATTCATGACTTTGCCAACTGCATCAAATTCAAATTTTAGGGGGGGGTGTAACTTTTCCCTTGCTTTTGTTTTCGTCTTGAAATATTTTCTTTTTTCTTGTTCGGAGGAACAACATAGAGTCCCCTTGCTATGCGGGAGAGACAGGAGAATTTGTTGTAAAAGATAAATCAAGTCACAATATTTGAATGCAACAGCCAACAAAAGTTCAGAGGTTAGCAACGTAAAACATTTTTTTTTTTTTGACAGAAACGTAAAACTGGAAAGCACCACTCACTACTCAGGGTTCTTTGCTTTAGTACCCGACTCTTTACTACTTAAAAGACAACTTATCTTTTGTTTTTTTTTGGTGCAATAAAAGACAACTTATCTGATTATACTGCTATTTGGTGTTAAAAAAACATTGGAGCGACCATTGATTAAAATCAAAAGTTACTCCAATCGTCTATATGTATTTAATTAAATTAATTATCCATACAATGTGCGATAGTGGTATACATATTTAAATTATACTATTTTTATGTCAAATTTTAGTTTCATGCAATATAAATTATAAAATTATTATAAAACACAAATATCATTTAAGTTTAATTTTTTTTAATGATCATAAAAGAAAAAAAGTTGTTCAAATTAATTTTACGCTACTAATTTGAAATTTACCTAAAATTCATTAGCTGAAAGTAAACTTAAATAGATGGGTTCAAATTCGGGTGCTACTGCTAGCACCATTTTTTCTAATACACCTCCCTATGTCTTTTAAATTTTTCCCAATATACCTCTATTTGGAATAACTTTTGGAAGGTAGGTACCTAGTTCGGGCGGCTTCTAGAGTGAGACAGTGCATCATACGGTTTACGATAGACCGATGCTTGAAAATAGTTCAAAATTCCAACGACAACCAATGCCGCCCCCCGTAAGTAGAATCTCACGGTCCTCCATGTCCACACGACTGAGACAGTGATCTAATCGGTGTCGGTTCTACAAAAAACAAAGAAAAACGAATATGTTGAGTTTTGTGGCACTCATATGCTTTTCCTTTTTTTTTTGAACCGACACTGATAAGGTCGTTGTTTCAGTGAAGGATCGTGAGCTTCTACTTTGATGGAGCGACGCCGGTCGTCGTTGGAGTTTTGAGCTATTTTCAAGCATCGGTCCACCATAAACCACATGATGTACTGTCACACCCTAGCCATCGCCCCTAGTTCGTGGATAAATTGCCTAAACTTCCGAACAATTTACAACGTTTGGAAATTAACTTCCAGACCATTTGTTTAGTGGTGTCTGAATGGAAACTTCCCAAAGGTTTTCTAAAAGTTTATATCGAAAATGTGTTAATTAACTTACTTTTTTACAAAATTAACTTACAGAAGTTACAATATGGTCAATTTCATAATGTTTGGAAATAAACTTCCGAAAGTTGATAACGACAAACCTCTTGAAATAAACTTCTGGAGGTTCACTGAACTTTGAGGGGCAAAAAAAAGAAGTTGTGCAACATCTTTGATAGAATCACAAACAATATATCCATCAATCATTTAGGGAATAATAAGTATATTATGCAAACACTAACAACGTTATTTGTACAAACTATGAAACAAGTACAAGTACAAATAGTCTTCGGTAAGGTCAACATAGTGTGGGTCTTTCGGTACATAAGAGGCATTTTAGGGGGGGAAAATGAAAATACCCTATACGAAGATGTATTAGCAAAAAAGAGTTATTGCTAGTAACCCTTTCAAATCCGAGAGTATTTGACCCAACTTTTTATGGTTTTTCTTCTCTTTAGAAGAAAAAGTTGGGCCAAACAAATTTCAAAACAAGCTCTTTAAAAAATGAATAGCTTATTTTTAAAGAATAAAATTGAAGGGAAAAGAAAAAGACCTACAAAGAAAGTTATTTTGTTGAGCTTTATTAAATCTTAAGGCGGAGCTCAACAAATTTTTTGAGCTTAAAGAAAGTTATTTTTTTGGGCTTTCCTGAAAAGAGTATTTCTTAATTTTGAAGTTTGAATTTTTTTATTATTAGAGTCATTCAAATTCATTTCATTTATTATATTTGCAGCTTCTTTTTTCAACAAGTTAATAACGAACGCAGAAGTCACAACCAAGTGAAGCAATAATTTTCTTTGCCACATAAATTTCATATGTCACTCACTAATGAGATCACCAATCATAGATATCATCATTCCTTTTCAGTTGTCTATATAACATATCAATCCCAATGATGACCCTTTTAACTTGCCTCTTCCATTTGTAAACATGGAGCAAGACATGGAGAAGATAAAAGAATGTAGAAGAGAAGAAAGTGAAGAAGAGAAATGGGTGTATGATGGTTCTGTGGATTATAAAGGCAGAGTTCCACTTCGGGCTTCCACTGGTGCATGGAAAGCTTCTCTCTTTGTCCTCAGTAAGATACTTGTTCACATGAACTTGTGTATCATTAGTTTATTTCAAGTTTGCAACTACACTAAAAAAAACATTTTATTTCATCAACGGTTCTTAGTTCATTTTTAAGCTTCACTCTCGTTATAAATGTTATTAAAATGTGTTCAAGTTTGTATAATAACATATTAGTAGCACTCCTAATTTGGAGCAGCGGTTGAACTTGGTGAAAGGATGAGCCACTATGGGATATCCATGAACCTTATCTCATACCTGACTGAAGTGATTCATGAAGACCTCAAAACAGCTGCCAATAATGTAAACTACTGGATAGGAGTAACAACTCTAATGCCTCTGGTGGGGGGATTTTTAGCTGATGCCTACACTGGTCGATTTTATATGGTCCAATTGTCATCCCTCATATACATGATGGTAAATCTTTTTAATTTTTGTAGTATACTGCATATTTTTTATTTTAACTTATTATGTCGTTTATCACCTCATTTATCATGTCTTCGATCAAATAAACAACAAATTTCAATTTCATTACTTTAAACATCAAATTCAAATGCAAGCAATGATATGCTGTTGTCATGAAAAATAAGACTCATTTCTAGTGGTGAAACTCAAACCAGGGGTTATGCCTGTTGACTATGTCTCAATACATCCCAAGTCTAATGCCATGCAACACAAAGATATGTCATAGGCCAAGGAAAGTTCATGAAGTGGTTTTTTTCCTTGCCCTTTACTGTAAATCCTTGGGAACTGGAGGATATAGGCCATGCTTACAAAGCCTTGGAGCTGATCAATTTGATGATGGTCATCTAGAAGAAACAAAGAAGAAGTTGTCTTTCTTCAACTGGTGGAACTTTGCATTGTGCTTTGCATACCTGCTTAGTACCACAGTGATTGTTTATATCCAAGATTTTGTCGGCTGGGGAGCTGCTACTCTATTACTCACTAGTTTTATGGCTCTTGCTGTCATAACTTTTAATGCAGGGAAGCCATTTTACAGGTATAGGAGGCCAGAAGGAAACCCCCTAACTCCAATTTTACAGGTCCTAGTTGCAGCCATAAGGAAAAGGAATTTATCTTGTCCCTCAGATCCTGCTTTACTGTATGAAGTTCCTATGTCAGACCAGTCCCAAGGAAGGCTTCTGAGCCATACTAGCAGGCTCAGGTATTACACATGCACCTTGTCATAATCAGACTGATTGTTACAATTCAATTATATGTTTTCTAATTGAGTCTAAGGACTATGCACCGACAGTATAAAATATCCAATCAGATCTCACATGTAGATGTTTGTTGAGATATTTTAGGAAGTATTATAACAAAGTGACATCATGGTGAAATCTGATTGGATGACTGTTTAAAAAGTTTTACACTGTCAGTGCATAGTCATAAACTCTCATCAATTTACCTAGGATATACCTGAACCAACCTACTATTAGTCTAATATTCATTGAAATGAATGAATAGGTTTCTTGACAAGGCTGCAATAATTGAAGAGAAATATGATGAGCAGAAAGTCAATCCATGGAGATTAGCAACACTGACAAGAGTGGAGGAGACAAAGCTTGTTCTTAATATGGTTCCCATATGGCTAAGTTTATTAATAATTGGAGCATGTACAGGACAAGGATACACATTCTTTATCAAACAAGCAGCTGCTATGAACTTAAACATGGGAGGTAGTTTCAAAATCCCACCAGCTTCCCTTGCCTCTGTTTCAGCTATTGGTATGTTAATAGGTGTCCCTATATACGATAAGGTGGTTGTTCCAATTATGAGGAAAATCACTGGTAATGAAAGAGGTATCAGCATCCTTAGTAGGATTAGCGTTGGCTTGACAATCTCAGTCATAGCTATGGTTGTTTCAGCCTCAGTAGAAACAAAGAGGCTCGGAATGGCTGGTCATGAAATCCTGATAGCAGGGGAAACAAAGCAAATTAAGACTATTATGAGTGTGTTCTGGTTGATACCCCAATACTTGATTATTGGCTTTGGGGATGCATTTGCTATTGTTGGCATGCAAGAGTATTTCTATGACCAAGTTCCTGACTCAATGAGAAGCTTGGGGTTGGCCTTATATTTTAGTGTGTTTGGAGTTGGAAGCTTCTTAAGCAGCTTTCTAATCATCATTGTGGACCATGTCACAGGGAAGAATGGCAAAAGTTGGATTGGGAAGGATATATATTCGAGTCGTTTGGATAAGTTTTACTGGTTGTTGGCCGTCATTAGTGCTTTTAATGTGTGTGTCTTTGTCTTCATAGCAAAGAGGTACACTTACAAGACTGTACAGAGGAGAGCCATGGAAACTAATGGTTACAAGAGTGATGGGGTGGAGATGACGGCCTAATCATAGCTACTAAGGTGTACCCCTCTTCTATATATTCAATTGAACCAAACGTTTGATTTATAATGTGGTTGTGCAAGAATTTGATTCATAATATTTATAAGGAGTCAGAATATATATAGTGTAAGTATAAATAAGTTACAATATCTTTTAATATGTTATCACATTATTGTTGTTTTGTTATCTGCAAACTACATTATTATACGCTGGAGGAAAAGCATCACATAAGAAGAACATTCTTTTGAATTAAAACAAGGTGTGGATGATATTAGTGAATTCATAGTTGGACATTCTTATAGGAACACCCCTTTTCCCCCCAGGGGCATGAAATAGCAGAAGGGGAAGCTATCCAACCTTCTGTGTTGGGTTTGAACCAATCCAAACTCCTTAGAGAAGGTGTTCTTATTACAGTGGAAACTGACCAGTCAAACGAATATGGTCCAGAGTACAACGTAGACCATATTTATTGACAGCTGCATTAGCTGCTCTAAAGCCTTCACCATAAGCTGGGGAAGAATCATTGGCAATCTGGTTCATGAAAAATTTACCCAATTTATTCTCAGCTTTGGATTTCACACCTTTCTTTGATGAGTGTGAGGAGGAGGAGGAAGCTGCTGCTGATGTTGATGGCATGCTTCTAGAACCTGACATCACTTCTGCATCAAGCCACATGTAAGAAAGAATCTGACAAATACCTTCCTCTACTACAGGATCAAGGTTGTGGTAACCTGCTTAGTTTAAAGATAAAATGAGATGAAAATTAAATCATACAATACTAAGGAGTTGAATGCCAAGATATGATCAAAATGTATATAATGTATAACCTTTAAGGCGTAACCAAGCATGCATCAACTCATGGGCAAGGATAGCGCCTGTGAGTAACCTGCATCCCATAAAAATATCAGAACACCTCTTATAAAGTCTGAATATCATCACAAACATACAAAGTAGCATTGTCTTGCATTGGTTCTGCCCCTTGAGGGAGAGTCTTACTTTGTATTTACAAGAGGCTTAGGACCAATTATTGTATAAATTTACAGGAACTCAATAGTTTTCAAATGAGAGGGGCAAAAAGCAAAGTTTCCATTGTGTATCAAAAATTAATTACCTCGGAAGACCATAGAGAACAAGAATAGCTGTAACTTCACATTTTCTAGTCAGTTTTTGGGGTTGAGTTCGCATCCCTATTAATCGATGGCCTCCAATTTTTGGCCATCTATGTACCTGAAACAACAGAGAATCAGATATTAGTGGAACTACCTCACAGATAATTTATATATTGGTTCGTAAAGGCGTCCACATTCTCTAATCTGATAAAACAAAAGGTTTTGAAAATCATACACTGGTGACAGTCTGCTCTTCTGAAAGGCATAAGCCCCTTGTTTCTGGCAAGTGATGGAAACCCTGGTAGAAACCAATAAAAAGTAAGAGGAACTGAATAAATTCCTATGACTGAAAAACAAAGAATGGATGGTTAATTACATTTTTCTCCCCAACAATGGCTTCATTAAGTGCTTCTCTCCCAACAAGAAGCATAGGAACTTGTTGCTCGATTCTCATATGCATTCCTTCATAATAGTCTCTGATGGCATGATAAAGAGGCTGACATTCACCAGTATCTGTTATAGCAGATTCCATGCACTCAAAGCACAAAATCCTTCCATCATCCAATCTAAAGTATCTTTCGCCCCGAGACTTCAAGGAGAACATAATTAAAAATATATATCAGAAAAGAGGAGAAACGTATATCGCAAAATATTATTTTCCTGTCCTAAAAATAGAAATAATAAAACATTCCGGGGCACCAGTTAAAATAGTACCTCTAATCTTTCACAACTACAACAGCGAGCTGTATTATCGTATTCATGAGATGGACAATACTTTTGGTTCCAATAGGGGTGGCATCTATACTCAATCAAACCAGCAGAATTTATAGGTATCTGAAAGCAAAATAAAATATCACAATTGTTAATATTGCTTTTCAGCAACTGTAAAGATTATAGGCCAATAGTAATAGACACAAAGGAAATTATCTTTTTTACGAGGCTAGTCTTCTAATAAATCAATAGAAAGTTTTGATGCCACTATTATATGATTAATTAATGATTGACATTAACTTAAACATATTTCTAATGTCATTAGAAGACTATTTGGTTCCATCATCATAACTAGTGCAATGGTCACTTATAAGGTATATGCAACTCACTGAAATTTAATGACCTTAGTTATTGAAGAAAAGTACTAATAACCAAGCAGAACAATGTGAATAAGCAAAGGCAGGGGAAGACTAACTTACATAGTGATGGCAAACTTCACATTTAGGATGGGTCAATTCTTTAAAGCAGGACTTGTGATATGGATGCTTCCCTGACAAAGAAAACTTGGTTTAACAGAAACAAAAGGCAGTAAGAGATGGATAAAAGAGGAGTGTTAAAATCAAAGCTTTTGTAGACATAGCTTTGAACGTGTAAATAACATGAATTTGTGGAAAAATTATGAAGTATGATAAGCATAGGGAGTGCATCTGCATGCTATGCATTTGTAAATGTGTGTCAAAGCTTGAAAATAGTTATATCAATATCCTCTAAATCTCAAAAGGATCAAACTACCTCACGCTCAGTAATAGGATGATGACAAGAGTGACACCGAAAGCAATCTGGATGAAAATAACTATGTTCAAATCCCAAACAATTGCCGTAGAGTATCTCCTGGTTGCACCCTCCACATATTCTGATATGCGATGGTATTCTGCACATTATCAGGTTAAATAAGTAATCAAACACGACCAACATATATTGATTTTATTCGAACAAATCAGAAATGTTGCAGCAGCACCATCATAATGTACCAGCATCAGAACAATGAAACCAGAATTAATTACATAACATAATGTATGGTAAAGTGAGTCAATAGAGAAATTAAAAGTCATTTTAAAATTCTGTTAAAAATCAAAGCTTATAATGTTACAACACGCACACACACACATACATATATACATACATAATGTCAACGAAATCTTGACTTGTGTGATTTTTTACTAGCAGTAGCCAATAATAAATTTCAACAATCATGCTATTGATCAAATAGGAAGCACATGATGTTTGGCCTTCATACAAGATTTAGAAGAGCAAAAAATTTTACCCATATCCGCGGGGATAAAAAGGTAAAGGGGCATATGGAGGGTGTAGAGATGAGTGCAAGCGATCCTGAAGTGCCTTTGCGTAATCGTCATCAGTTCCTGTTCGCCATCTATATCCTTGATGAGCAAATTGAGGAGGAAAAAAAAGAGTTTAATCCTTGATTACCAAAATCATGATAGCTAGAGAGCAAGCACTTTCTGAAAATTAGTACCTACCAGTTGGTCTCTTTAAATCTTCTCTTAAAGAAAGTGCAATTGCATTGTTCGGATCCTCTTCCTCCTTCTTCGATCTAGCACGTTCATCCTAATGGCATCAAGAATATTATTCAGTACATCTAGTTATGAACTTTTTTATTGCCACACCAGTGGAAGTGAACCCAATGGCATAGACACTCTAAATGGCATGCTGCGAGAAAATCAGTGAGCAAGGAATTTTTCTATATTCTTATATTCTATATAAAAGATGGAGATGTTGTCCAACATGGACAACCGAATTTCGTGTAGTTAATTTTTTTAAATAGATAATAGATTTATTTATTTTGAGCAAAGCAACTATCATATCTATGAAAAGTACAATAACAATAGATATAAAAGAGATAGTTTAGTGAGTGGTTATGTTTACCAAGGATCTAGGAGGAGCTCGCCAAGCCATGTTTTCCTCCACAGGCTGTTGTAGATGACGACCACCACCCCTTCCTCTACCGGACCCAATTTTGAAAATCTTTCCAAACCATTTCATAAAACCAGACTTCCTCTCTGAGTAAGAAGAAGCAAAGTCCCCTGTTTCCCACCAAAATTGCAACCAAAAAAAATTAGGTTTAACTAAAATAGCTTAAGTCATGGTATAAACCGAATTCCGTGTATGAAGAAGAAGGAGAAGAGAAATAAAATACCATATATGCAAGGGTGAGAAAGATGATTGATATCTGAAGGAGGAGCCATAACGACGGTGGAGGCTTATGTATAGATTTGTGATTATGTGAGAGACCCGGAGAAGGCGAAAGGAAGAAGAAAAATGAAAATGATGGAGAGAGAGAGAGAGAGAGAGAGAGAGAAAAGGGGTTGGAAAGAGAGATGGGTGGAGATGAAAAAGAAGAGTAATTAGACATGGTTAATAGTGGTTGAAAAGGGAAGGAGAGGAATCTATGAGGGAAGTGGTACAGGGAGAGATTCTTGGCTTGGAAAGCAATGAAGAGAAAGTAGGGAATTGCAGAAAGATAGGTTCTTCTTGCTGAAGGGGATAGAGAATATATTAATTAAGCAACGGTGGATTGCAGAGATCAGAGAATCAAATTGGAATGCTGAGACATAAAATTCCAGGTAGAGAATGGAGATTAGAGAGAGAGAAAGGTGACTAAAGGGGAAAAATTAAAACAAGAAAGTGTTGTTTGTGATTGCACGAATGGAGTTGAAGCCCGTAGTGTAGTAGTGCATGAAAGTTTTATTTATCTGTTTTGCTTTGTGGTTTGAATTTGGAAGCATTTTGCCGGGTAAGAAGAGAGAGAGAGAGAAAGAGAGAGTTCAATAGTTTCCTTTTGTATGGTCAACTATTTGGAGGGTCTTTTTTTTTTTTTTTTCTTCTTCTGAGCTAGCTAGCTCCTTGCTGGAGGAGATCCGAGAATAATGTCACATCCTATCCTATCTATCTTATAAAATGGAGTTTTGTCGGGTAGGCTCATATTACTTCACAACTCCACATTCTTTTTTTTTCTATTAAAATTATAAAATATTTTATTTTTAAATTTATTATATTTCATTAATTAAGACATATCAATCAATTAATGCTTATATATGGACTTTTACTATTTAATCAAATTTGAATTAAATCAAATTTAAGTTCAAAATGTAATAAATTAAAGCATATCAATCAATTATTTCTCATATATGGACATTTGTAATCCAATCAAAATATTATCTAAATTAAGTGACAACATAAGAATCATTAATTTTTTAGTTATTGTTTTAATTATAATAATCATTATTACCTCACGTCAATCGATAAATTCGTAGTGTAAATCATTAATATATTCTCTTAAATAACTTATCTATTTTTATTTATTAATTACATCAATTATAATTAATTATTCATCATTACTTTTTGACAAATACTATTTATCATTATTTTGTCATACAAATTTGATTACTTTTAATTTTATAACTTTTCATGAATGATTGATTTTACTATGCACATCATAGTATTTTATTTAAAAATCATAACTCTACAATGTAAAATTTAATTTTTATATTTTTTCATAATTTTTATATTTTATATCTTACATATTACTAAAATTTAAAAAAAATTGGCATTTCTTTTGGAATATAAATATTTTCAGCATTCCAACATTCAGATCATTGTTTATGTTTAAGTGTAATAAATACTAAATCAATATGTATATTTATTTTTTTCCTTCTTAAAATTTCAATATTATACACGAGAAAAACCATAATTTATTCTAGGATTAATTTGTTGTACAAAATAGATAACTGATTATCTCTTTTTCATGTAACTTATTTTGAATTTATTTTACTGTAATTTAGATAAATCATTCAATTGTCAATTGTGTCCTTTATATTTTTGTTGTTGAAACTCATAGTTGAAAAATCATCTCTAAATATTTACGAAAATATAACCGATATTTTCTATTTTATTTGTTATATTTTAAAATTAGAGTATATGTATAAATACATATATTCTCTACTTCATAATGAATTATCTATAATAGTTTTTGAAAAATTTAAATATGCTAATAATTTTTTTGAAAAAAAGTTCAAATTTATTCTTACACATTAAATAAATTTACAACCCATACAGCTAACTCGTGCAAGCACGGGTAAATACATTAGCTCCTCTACTAAAGAGACTTGATATTCTCTAATATTTGGGGTAAATTTTCATATTAAGCTTAATAAATAAATCGGTTTCCCCTCATGTAAATGTCAACAAGATACTTATTTAATGTAATTTTTTTCATACATTTTTATTATTGAATTAATTTTATATAAAACTCATCAAATTATATAAATTACTTTTTTATTCAAAACAAACCGGTGAAATTTGCTAGTAAAACTATGCCTTAATTGCATTTTTAGTCCATAGAGTTTCTTAGGTCCTTGTAATTTCAATTGTTCAAGTCAAGTCCTCGTATTTGTCAACATAATGCACTGTCCAATTATTACTCCCTCCGTCCCATTTTGAATGTCACATTAGAGAAATTCACACATATTAAGGAGAAGCAATAAATTAAAGAGAGGGAATGACTATTTTACCAAATTAACCTTGTTATTTGTATTTTCTTGAAAATGGTGCAGTTTAACAGCATAACTTTAAAAGAGATATCAAGGATAAAACTAGAAAAAATTTAATTAATGAGACTAATATGACACTTATTTTGGGACTAAATTTTTTGCAAATATGACACTCATAATGGGACGAAGGGAGTAATATATAAGCCGACATAGATGGCATTTTGTGACACGACAATAATCTTAAATGACATGGAGCTGTTTGGAAGAGATTCTTTTCGCTGGAACAGTTCCAAATAGTGCTACTAAAAAACCACATTCACCGTAAGGAGCCTTTGAGCATCTTCAAAAAAAGTATAAGGCAAATGCTAACTAGGGCCATATGTTCACTTTTTAAGGAATCAAATATAAAAATATTATGTTGGAAATTGTGCATACAATTCTTTGAAAGTTTAAAAGTTGTTGTTTTCAATACAAAACTTCTATTTTTTAATTCCTTAACAAGTGTCTTAAGAACACTTGTTAGCAAGACCCAAAGGATAAATTCTATCCATTGAGCTAACAAAATGATATTTTGCGATGTGACAATAGCCTCAAATGACATAATAGACCATTTTTGCAACATTTTATATCATCTTAAGTTGTTGTCCCATCACAAAATATCATTCATTGTCCATTTTTTTGGTAATTAAATGAAGTATTAATGATTGGATCAAAAATCATTAATTTGAAAAATATAGACTTAATTTACGGGAACATACGTTAAAACTCTTGAGAGATTAATCTCCGTAGTTGTGCATGAAGGATACTCGGTTTAGGAAAAAAAATCATACATGTGGCAAACTATGGGGCTAAAAAAATACAATTAAACCTAAGTATAAGATTTCATCTATATATATATATATAAAAGGTTGTCTAGGGGCAACATTAGAAATTTTGTGTCCATCTATGGGTTTATTGGTAATCTTGCAATTTAATTAATATTGTCTGGGGTATTTTTGTAATTTGTAATATCCATTTGAGGAGTAAATTCTTTGTTTTAACAAAATTTGAAGAGTAAATTGGTTAATGGTTTATTAATACATTTAATTTGTTAGTCCAAGAGTTAGTACAAATTGTATAATATTGTGAAACTTAAAATATAAAAAATAAACATTCAATATGTCCACTAAAACATTAGATATTTTCAAAATAAATATAGAATGAAAGTCAGATTTTACATTATTTTTTTATTGTTTTGGTAATTTTTGTATTATTTTACAAGTTTTAAATTATATATATTAATTTCTGGAAAAAAATTGATTTTATAAAAAATGCTTGAGGTGAATTATTTCAAAAGTTTGTTTACTTAGTTTTAAATTTTTATCACATTTTAATTATTAGTTGTTTATTTATTTTTATGTAATTATTTAACTTTCAAATAATTCTCTCATGTATTTAATTTATGGTTGTCTTGGGAAGCATGCATTTGAGAAGTAATTTAGTACATTAAAATTGGTTAATAGCTGGATCAATAGCTAATGCATTAAATTGTCAAACTCAAAGTATTAAAAAAACACTCAACCTGTCCACTAAATTGCATAATGGTTTTTAATTTAAACTGTACATTATTTTTTATACTGTTTTGTGTTGAAACTTTTTTAATCTATTATAAATGTATATGATAACAACAGTTGGAATAAAGAAGAAATATATAACAAAAATATTAATTGAAAATTTAATTGCATACAATTTTTTAATATAAGCACTAAAAGCATTTATTCTAATGGACAATAAATGGGGTTCTTTTTTTTTTTAGGAAATAAATGGGGTTTTTTAACTTAAAGTGAAAATTCAATGAGGCCAACAGAGCCTATACTATCAAATTTATTTTGGGCTTTTTTAATTTTCTCCACCGCTTTGCTATTAAATCTTTACGAAAGTAATAACGTGTAAGTGAAAAGAATAAATATTAGACCTTTTGAAATGACCAAATGAACAACACCTTTGGGATACGAAAAAGTATGTTAACATTTTAATATTTTTAAAATATTAATATTATAAAGGCAATATTCCCATTATATATAGGAGTTGCAGTGATGATTTGAGTGTGCTAAATGGAACTCGAAACCTTTGTTTCGTTGGTCCTTTGTTTTTTCAGTAGCACCATTCCATCTTCCTTCCACCCCCATCGTCACATTGGTTCATTAGATAAAAAGGATAGTGACAAACTGTGGCATTCCTCTCCAACCACAGGCACCGTATAACAAGGACTGTGACAAATTGTGGCAAGTCTCAATTAAAGCTCTCAAGGGAAATATTAGAGAGAACGATTTGTGTGGATGTCCTACTTGATACAATTTTTTTTATTATCAATGTAGTTCAAATGAAAAAGACTTTTGATGCAAAGGAATTAGGAGAGTGATATTTGGATGATATCTATGTCTATAATACGTTAATTTAGGCTATGTTCCAGCAATTGCTTTACGTTATTCATTTTGTTTTGATTTGTTTGTAATGAGGTTGTGTTATCTTTTTATTAATTTTGTTCTTTTGGGGCCATATAATTAGATTATTATGTTTAGATCTCTGGAGATTCCTTAATATATGCTCCCTAAAAGCAAGTATTTGCCATATGTATGGTTTGTGTTTGACCTTTTTTTTCCATAAATATAAAGGAATCATGGAATCAAAAGGAAGAAGTTTGTTGATATGATTGAAGATTAGGAACAAGAATATGGTCTATGCCGCAAAGATGCAATATTAAACAAGGCAATCCTCTTGCTAAGTTAATTATTGGAGCAAAACTTATCATATGTGATGAAACTCCTATGGCTCATAGGCACTGTTTTGAAGCAATTGATAGAACATTCAGAGATATTGAATCTACCTTTCGGGGAAAAGGTTGTTGTATTAGGTGGTGATTTTAGACAAAATCTCTCTGTCATACTAAAGGGTACGAGGTAAGATATTGTACATGCAACCATTAACGCGTCATACCTTTAGTAATTTTATGAAATACTCATTCTGGCTAAAAACATGAGACTTTTAACCGGCAACCCAAATTCAAATATTGAAGAACTTAGAAATTTCTAAGAGTGGATACTACAAATTGGGGATGGATCTATTGGTCATGATAGTTGTGAAGACATTGCAATTCAAATACCTGACGATATATTGATACATAATTCGGGTAACCCTATGGCTTCAATTGTTCAAAGCAAATGTCCATGTTTCTTACAAAGCTTTAAGGATCTGTCATTCTTCAACATGGAGCTATTTTGACAACTAAAAATGACATTGTTGACCAGCTGAATGATTATATGTTGTCATTAATACCAGGGATACAAAGACTTATTTAAGCTTTGATAACCTATGCCCAAAAAATACACGTATTGATAGACCATATGACATTCATACCCGTGAATTTTTAAACGATATCAATTCTTTTGGACTTCTAAATCATGATTTGAAACTCAAGGTTGGCATCCATGTTATGTTGTTAAGGAATATAGACCAATCTATGGGCTTACATAATGGAACAAGACTTATCATGTCATGTTATGTTTGTCACAGTGACGAACAAAACACAAACAATATTGTAAATGTGGTTTATAAAGAAGTTTTCAAAATTTAATATAGGTAAATACCTTCTTTTGATTTCTTTTTGTTTTCCCACGATAAAATAACTAAATTCTATAAAACAATCTACTAATTTCCCACAACATCACTGATACGATGTACACAAAAAAGTCACTCATAATATACATGTTCTTCAAATGTATCTTTGTAAATTACAAATTACAATGCTATATGCTTCACCTATTAATAAACCAATTTACTCTTCACAGGTTTATTAACTTCTTACCAACGCTTAAATAACCAATCGTTTTCTTGTCAACAACTATTTTAAAAATACTCACAATTAAAGAATCTAGAAAGAAAAAATAAAAAATGCATGTAATATATTAAAAATTTAATAAACTAAAATTAAAAATTAATAAAGTTCTGTCAGTAAATTTTATTTGTTTTTAAATTATTGACGATTACTCTAAGGGCTTGTTTGGTGGACAGAATAGGATAGAGAACTAGATAAGAAAATGATAGCATATAGACATAATAAGCTCTTATCATATCATGTGTTTGGTGCGCAATGGATAACAAACTAGATATCATTATATCAGGATTTTAGCTTTTTAAAAATAATATAAAATGACAAAATTATCCTTGAGACACAATTACATATAATTTTTAAAATTAAGTATTTAGATATTCAATAGTTTAAATTAATTTTTATAATTTGTACAATTTTTAATATTAATAATAATTTTCTATTTTTAGTTTTTATTTTAAATACTTTTATATTTCTTGGATTTTAAATTATTCTTTTGCAATTTAATTTTTTGGTATTATGTAAAATGTCATAATTATTCTTGTTAAAAAATTACATATAAATTTTAAAAGTTATTATATTATTTATATTTATTTTTTATTTTTTATTTTCTATAACTTTTATTATTAATTTTTTCAATTTTACTTTTTATTTATAATATTTTTATATTTTATTAGATTTTAAATTATTTTTTATAAGGGTGAATACGGAAACAAATTTTTTATCTTATCCTGTTGTTTCTAACCCAAATCTCCCCTCAGGATAAAAATTTAACTAGATGGACAGAATAGAATAGAGTACATGATTGAGTTATCATATCCTGCTGGTTCAACAAACAATGGATTAAGACAGGATATGATTATTTATCATATTTTGTCTCTCCTATCCTAGCCACCAAACGGGCCCTAAAAAGCCACGACTTCTTGTTTGTTTATAGGGTTTTGAACTAGAGCTTTGATTTTTTAACACCCCCACAAAATCAACACCTATTTAACACCTCTATTTCTTTCTATCTCTCTCTTCTTATCATATCACCTAACTATCACATCTATCACTTCTCTCTCTTCTTTCTCTATCTCTCTCAAGGTGTATAAGAGCTTTAGGGTGTCTAAAAAATATTTTCCTTTGAACTAGGAGGTTCACTTTGACTTTCCTGCTGTAAAAGTCTATTCATTTTTTTTAAAACAACCAACTTACTTCATTTCATTTAACAATAATCCAGAAATACACGAGGGAATTGAATTAAACACTTGGGAGCTAACATAAAGCCTAGATGCTCTAGCAAGACTATGAGCAACGAAGTTTGCTTGCCTCCTAACGAAACTAACCTCATAGTTTTGTAAACTCCTTAAGAGCTCTCTACAAGAGTCTAAAATGGTACCTAGCTCATTGTTATAAGACTGCATTGTGATCATATCATCCACTACTCCCTTACAATCCAACTCGAAAATTGTATTTGGAACACCTACATCTTTCACGCACTTGATACTCTCTAATAAAGCTATGGCCTCAGCTTCTTTTGGAGAAGGATTACCAGTAAACCACTGAGATTTTGCTATTCGAAGGCACCTTGATCATCACGAATACAAATGCCAACGCCAAATACTCCCTTTGTAGAAAAAAGTGCAGCATCCAAGTTACATTTATATTTTCCTATCTCTGGCTTCTTCCAAATTAAATCCACGCCACTGTCAATATACCATGACTACAATGTCTCTCTCGATCTCACTTTGTTCTAGCTGGTTGTGAAAGTCTTGGCCATCTCCACCGCTGCTGCAACCGGGACTTCCACCTCCTTCCACACCTTGTCATTTCACCGCCGCCAAATACACCAAAACAACATGAAGAAAACTTGCAGCTTCTCAGATGGCAGCACCTGTAGCAGCTCGAAGGTAGCTTCTTTGAATCCCTCAGCCTGTTGCACTACAGCCTGCATCATGTTCCAAAGTCCATCGGCCATCCAGCATTCGACAGCTTTTTGGCAATCATAAAATGCATGCCATGTATTCTCCTCCTGGACTTCACAATGTGGGCATAGTACCGGACAAACCACCCCTTTTCTCACATGATTTTGCCTCGTGGGTACCACATCACGCAAAGCTCGCCAAACCAGCAATTTGTTCTTCTATGGAACCTTGGCATGCCAAAGCTTGCACCACTCTCCTTTAACTCTTAATGCTGAATTGTCAATAACTACCTCCATAAGTCGGTGATAGCCAGATCGGATCGTGTAGTCTCCCGATTTACTTGGTGACCACACTAAATGGTCCTCTCGGCCTGCATGAGTTAGGGGAATACTCAGAATCTTGGTAGCTTATGTTGGATATAAAAAGGCAGTAACAATATCTTCTTTCCACTCCCGCCTTTGTTGATCAATAAGATCACAAACTCTCATGTGCTCCGTACCAGGTATCATAGGGCTTTTTATATATGGATCATCATAAGTCTTTAGCCACGGATCAGTCCAAACCATAATACGATCACCCTTTCCTATTTGCCACTGTGTGCCTGATTTAACCACTACCCGGGAAGTGTAGATACCACGCCAAACATAGCTCGGGTTATGACCCAACCGGGCCTCCAAAAAATCCCCCTTGGAAAATATTTAGCTTTGAAGACTCTAGATAAGATAGTATATTGGTTGGTAGCAATCCTCCAACCCTTCTTCCCTAGCATAGCTAAATTAAAGCTGTGAAAGTGGTAAAAACCCATCCCATCGTACTCTTTTCTCACAGACAATCTCTCCCAGCTCATCCAATTTATTCCGCGCCCTCCTCCTCTGTTCGAACCCCACCAAAAAGAATTGATCATGCTCTCCATATCTTCCCCTAAGGAGGCGGGGATGAGAAAAGCACTCATACAATATTGAGGGATTGACTGAGCTACTGACTTAATGAGAATCTCTTTTCCTACTTTTGATAGGTGGCGTCCTGGCCAATTCTGAATCTTTTTCCATACCCAGTCTCTCAGAAAACTAAACATGGCCTTCTTGTTTCTCCCTACCATGGATGGCAAGCCAAGATATTTCCCCGTTCCCAAGCACTCTGTTACTCCTAGTAAACCTGTTATAATTTGCCTGGCTTCCAGGGTGGTGTTTTTGCTGAAATAGATCTCTGACTTTTGCAATAGCCTGGCCTGATGCTCTCTCATAAGTGGTCAGGATGTTTTTCAGATGATTGCATTCCCCTCATCAGCCCTGCAAAAAAGAAAACAGTCGTCAGCAAATAATAAGTGTGTGAGAATAGGAGCTCCCCCACACACTTTGATACCATGGATATCACCTCTCATTTCCGCTCTTTTTATAAGGGTTGTTAATCCCTCTGCACACACTATAAAAAGGTAAGGGGACAGTGGGTCCCCTTGTCTTAATCCTCTCCCTGGTGCAACATGTCCCACTCCCTCTCCATTAAGTTGAATAGAGTATTTCACAGTAAAGCATAGAGTAATCCATCACACCAATTTCTCACCAAAACCCATCTTTAAAAGCATACCCTTCAGAAAATTCCAATCCACCTGGTCGTAGGCCTTGCTAATATCAATCTTCAAGGCTACTTCACCTACCTTCCCATTCACTTTACAGTTCATGTGGTGTATAGTCTCAATTGCAACCAACACATTGTCCAAAATTGAATGATTGGCCACAAAAGCTGACTGTTCCTGAGAGATGCATTGATGTAGAAGAGGCTTCATTCTATTTGCTAAAAATTTGGATATGATCTTATAAAGCACATTGCACAATGATATGGGTCTCAAATCCTTCATGGAGGACGGGTTATCTTTCTTGGGGATGAGGACAATATTAGTATCATTCAACTCTAGGGGAAAGGATCCTCTCTCCAACCATTCAACCCCCGCATGAAAAATCTCCAAGCCAATTAAGTGCCAAAAACGCTTAAAGAAAGCCGGGTTTAAGCCATCCGGCCCCGGTGCCTTATCCGAGTGCATCTCAAACAACGCCTTCTTGAATTCAGTTATGGTGAAAGGCCTGAGGAGCCCCTCATTATCACTAGAAGAGACCCTAGGGGTAACTAAATTTAGAACCGAGTGCATATCACTCTGGTTACCTTGAAAAAGATTATGAAAGTAATCCACAGCCACATTACCCATACTTACTTAATCATGCACCTCCACCCCTTCCTCAGAAACAAGTTTTGTAATTGTGTTGCGCTTCTTCCTCTGACTTGCCATTGCATGAAAGAACTTGGAATTTGTATCACCATCACGGAGCCAAAAAAACCTTTGCACGTTGCCTCCAAAAGGCCTCCTCTTGAGCTATGAGGGTCCCTAGCCGATCCCTCAGTGTAGAGTAACGGAACCGTGCATCATTTGAAGGATCCTCACAAAACACCGCAAGCTCCCTCTTACATGACGCAATGGCTTCTTTATACTTTGATCTTAATTTCTTACCCCACACATTCATAGCCTCCGTACAAATCCTCATGTGAGCCATCACATCCCCTCCCAAATATTCCTCCCAGCCTTGCTTCACAATCCCCTCTAAGTCTTCCTCATCTAGCCATGCATTTTTAAACTTGAAAGTCCTCAGAGTTCTCCTTCTTTCCCTCTCAAAAAGTCTGACAAGGATAAGGTAGTGGTCAGACCTATCAATAACCACAGATCGCAACTTGCAAGTAGGGAAAACGTCCAACCACTGCTGAGTAGCAAGACTCTATCCAACCTCTCTTCCTTTGCCTGGGGGTGCCTCTACTCTTGAACCAAGTGAATTGATACCCTCAAGTGGGATATCATGAAGATTACTGTCCATCACTGCTACTCTGAACCCTTTTAATTGCCAAAGAGGATGATCCACCTGTCCTCTTTTGTCCTCATTCGATAGGAGATCATTGTAGTCACCCATCGTACACCATGGAAGGGAGTTGTCCCTAGAAAGGTGTCTAAGAAGGTCCCAAGAGTCTCTCTTTCTGCTAAACTATGGATACCCATAGAAACTCGTGAACCTCTAGCTAGGTCTTCCTTGTTGAGTCATCTCTACGTCAATAAAGTTTGAGGAATAACTATTTATATGACAGTCGAAAGGGTGACGCCATAGAATAGCCAAACCCCCTCCTCTACCGACCCTATCTACTGCAAAAGAACCATCATATCCCAGTCTTGCTCGAATCTCATCTATTTTGTTTGAGTGCACCAAGGTCTCGCACAAAAAAATAGCATCCAGTTGGTGCGTCTGGACGAGGTCCCGGCGATGGAATCGCTCGGGTGGCCCAGCCCGATGGGGCCTAATCGAGAAGACTCATTGTCCCTGGCAGGCTCCTTTGCCAGGGCCCGCCATTAAAAAACAATTCGCATCATGAAACTGATTAGGTGTCTCTGCCTCGGTTTTGCTTTGAACTGGGTCAACAGGCGCTGACCGAAGAGTGGTTTGACCACTGGTATCACAATTTGGTTGCCTCACGTGCGTTTGGTCACGTTTTCTTTTCTTCTCAAGTTCGGTCAACTCTTCCTCCTCAAAATCCTTATCCATTGATTGACTAGTATCTTGCACTGTTTCCTTGTGCGTATCTGCATGATTTGTTCCCTATTTCATAAGATTCTCCACGTGCTCACGCGCATTCAGCATGAAACCTGTTGGTAACTTTTTCACTACTGGCTGCGAACTTTTAAAATAAGAAACCATCATCTCTTTCCTTTTTTGCACCACTTCCTCAGCGACTGTTACACTCGAGCGATTGCTAATTGGGCCCATAGAATTAAATGTAGCTCTGTGATTTTCGTAACCTAGTTGGGACTAACCTAGCTCTCTAATGCTTCCTTCCTCACGCAGCCACCGCGAGCCGCCACCACCTTCACTTCGTTGCAAATCAGCTCGTAGTTTCGGTCCCCACATTCTGACCCCATCGCCGTGTGTCATTGCAAAAAACTGATCACAGTAATCCTCCACATGCCCTAGGAGACCACACAAGTAACAGAAATTTCCTAACCTCTCATATTGGAAGCGCACCGTCTTCACCTCCCCACCTTGCTTCTTGATCTTTCTCATGCGTTTCAGTGGATTTCTAACATCAACGAGCACCCAGATTCTCATGTATCTTCTCCAAGCATTCGAATTATTTTTTGCATCATACTCCAAAAACGTTCCAATATAGTTAGCCAAGCTCTCACCTACTGGTTGCAACATAGAACCCACTGGAATATCGTGCACTTGAATCCAGAAAGGGACAGTGAACAATGGTACCTGATGCGGCATCTCATCGTCTTGCAACACACCCAAAATTAGTAAATGCTTATCAAACAACCAAGGTCCCTTGTTCATCACCCTCTAACACATCTAACTTGTGAAAGAATTGGAAAATAAAAACACCAGCTCCCGCCTCTCGAATGGTGACTCCAAATTTAGGACACCACACATTCGCCATCCTTTCCTTCATGATCTGCGCCCTAACCAGCTTCTCTGTAAGGAACCTTCCAACAAGAACTAAAGAAGGTTTCTCACCCTCCTCTTCGACCCCCGACATCACCACTTTCTCCACCAGAGACAACCTCGCTAAATCCACCCTCTCCATGCTGATTTCAATGAGAAGATGACTACAATCGAAACCACAAGCCTTGAAACCTAGAAACAACTCTCACAAACACTCTGAAAAGAGGGGAGAGACACTACTCACTAAGGAGAGAAAAAAAAAATTGAGGTCACGCTAGTTGTCCATGTAAATAATTGAGGTCACACTATTCATATTTACGAGTCTTTTTTCTTTTGGACTAAACATATTTTACTAGGCCGAAGTTTTATAGGATTCACGTATTAATATTCTATGAAAATAATTATTCGATGGTTCCATATGTTTTGCAACTTTGGTAATTTATTTTAAAAAAAATAGCGAAGATTTTGTGCAATTTTTATTTGAACTATAGACTAATCAAATCCGTATTTTATCAATCCAAATAGGTAAACTTCATTTAAAATTACATTTTGCCATAATATAATTTCATGATCAAGGATTTTTATGTCGACCAGAAAACACGGGGAAGTTATAATTTGACATCACCCACTTAAGATCACACAGTCGACATAATTAAAAAAATAAATATGGATTAAGGTACTAATAAATTTGTACCTATATTATTCTTCACAAGTTAATAAAAATTTTATTATCAAAATGAAATCTGAAGAATTAGAGAGAGAGAGAGAGAAAAAGAGAGGGGGGGGGGGGGAAGCGCTCGTGTGAAGTATATATTAGGTGCGTAAATTTGTAAATTAATACTTGCTTAAAGATCAGTCCACCCAAAACAAAAAAAACTTGCTTAAAGATCAATTTTGGAATATATTATATAGACAACAATATGTCATTGTCTATATATACACGGCCCTGTCAAAAAAAATATATACACGGTAATAGAGCTTATTGACAACTTCCCTTCCTTTATCTTTTTGAAATTCCATTCCTAATTAAGATGCGAATATATATCATTATCCTTTTAATATTCCTTATATCACAAACATTTTTCTTCTGTTTGCATGTGTTTGATATGACAAGCAACAACAAAAAAAAGTTTCCTTCATCATGCTCAGTTCACACACACAGAATCTACGTCCACTTGCGCAGGTGTATATCATCTAATATATCATCTAATTAAAAGATGACCCTGCTTTCCTTATCAAATTAAAAATTAAGAGGGAGGGGAAGGCGTATTGTAACACTGTTATAGTGTTATGTATATATGAGCTCATTATGCATTTTGTTTTGAGACCAGCTAAAGCATATATAATATGTAGCACCAAAAAAGAAAAGCATATATAATATGAAGTGAGACACTTATTTCTAGCAAAGGTTTTAAACAATTTTTATTAGAATCACATTTTCACTACCACGATTAATGTTATTTTAAAAACTTATTTATATTTTAAAAACTTATTTGGTCATTGTTTAAAATTACTCCCTCCAGTCTAAAATATAAGCAAAAAAGTCTATGTATTTGGTTCGGAGGGAGTATTATATTTTTTATTTCTAGTCAAACAACTTAGAGTTTGTTCAGATCACATTTCACAATGCATACTTTTTCTAGGAGTATATATGTAATAATAGATAAAATAAGATTAAGAACGATAGCATTAGAGAGAGCGTTAGGGTAACACTTATCGTAGAAAAAAAGGGGCTTTTTTTTATAAGAGACTTAAGTGGCTTGAACATGTGTGAAGGAGACTTGTAGATTCTGTATCAAGCAGAGTAGTTCATACTGTTGGTGATATTTGTGGTGGGAATGCTGCAACTACTAAGAAGAAGCAACAAAATTGATAAGTTCAAATAAAGATAAGATGCTATAAAATAAAGAACAAAAAAGAAGATGATTGCGCAAGACTCCAAGGCATGTGTAAACACTAGGCTTTAGGTTCGATTCGCCCCCACCAGTCCCTCTATAACTGGATGCAAATGGTTGAACAGCGAATCCCCTTCAAGATACAATGGAGTTCCTTGACATGGTTTGCACCTCATACCAAGCGTATCGTCAATAGTATTTTACAGAACAATAGTTCCTAACTTCAATTTGCGCATAAGAGAAGAGAGAAAATGATTTGGAATAAATAAAATGGTGATGATTTTCTTATTAATTTATGCATGTAGAGTTGTTCGATTTATAGAGCAACTCATAACACTTGATGAGAAGAAGCAATTCTTCACAAAGTGTTATATTTTTTCATGAATTGATTCAAAGAAAAGATGTATTGATTTATGAATAAACACATTCAATCATGAAGAAACACACCTTATTAATTTAAATCTCAATTCCATGAAAAGGCACAACCTTTGGAACCAAAACTGAATTCTATTATTTTGGAAATCCCTCACAATCCCCCACCATTTTCAAAATAATTCCAAATCCATTATTCTGGAAATAAAATGTTTTCAGCTAAAGGTATCTTGTGATTTGAACCTTTACTTAGTAAGTCATTGTTTCACTTATCCCGAATAGATTGGTAGACAGACTTTGAACCAATTATTATTAGAACAAGCATAAATTAACTTACACATGAGATCTCAGTACCATTGAACGAATTGTAAAGTGACACATTTGATAAGGCTTTCATGTATCCTTTTCATGAGAGCTTTAAGAGTCAAGCCCTTAATCTCCAAAAAGCGGCCCCACTTCACTCTCATATAGGTAGACTCTATCGAAAATGATCCCATAATAAGCATTTCAGCACATACGTGCTATAGGTCCATTAAGAGCAAAAACTCAACCTTCCAACTTTATACTTATGGTCCAAGTACTTATAAACTTTGGGATGTATCTATTGTCAAGTACTTACAATTACTCTAATAGTGTACTTTCACCATTGAACACAAGACTTAATACTACTTAAGTGTGAGTGTTGGGTTTCCACCATTGGTAATTATTTAGATATGGACTTGAAACTCATTCTCAATGATGTTTTAAAACATTGTATCCCTTGTTAATCCTTTCGTCAAAGGATAACAAGATTTCTTTCCTTTTCTTATAAGATTCATAACATTACTTCTTCACATAGCTAAGCTTTAATCCAATGTCTCATGACATTTCATTATTCAATAGTTAATATACTCTTGATAGTATCGAATAACTATCACAAATTATGAACCACTTGTCCTAGTGACTTTATAGTATACACTGGCTATTATGCCTTTGATAGTGTTGACCATCACATTGTGTGTGTGTGTGTGTACACACACACACACACATATATATATATGGGAACATATCAAGTGAGAGGAGTGTTTATATGAGAGGGTGAAAGGAGTGACTCCTAGCCATAGATCAAATCATGAATGACTAAGATTAAAATAAAAAGTCATGTGACTTTTTTAAGTAGTCATGTGATTAGTAAATAACTTTTAATCATGACCATCCATGTATGGTTGTATGGTCCAGATTTACTCCTCTCACCATCTCATATTAAACACTCCTCTCACTTGATAAATGAAATGGTGATGATTTTCTTAATCTAGAACCATTAGCACCACTTAATGACTCTAATGTTTTTTCATAATACTTAGTAAGAATAATACCTTCTTGAATACAATTCATATCAGCACCAGAATCTACTAATGCTATAAGATCAAATCTTTCATCCTTAATAACTAATGTAATTGGACAATACCACTTATGAATAACAAGCTGACTTAATATATTGACATAAGAAGTATCACTAGATTCTTCTTTGTCATTTTTAATTCTATCTTGACTAGCTTGACTAGTTTGACCAACTATTACTCCATTTGCCTTTAATTCTAAATATTTAATTTCTAAATCTAAATCTTTCTGTTTTAATTCTTGTATCTCCTGCTTTAATATCCTAATCTCATTCTGTAAATCCTGTAAAGTAATTGAAGGGGCTGAAGGCTGTCTAAACCTATTTAATACTTCCTTAAACTCTATTTTATGAACCTTTTCTTTTTCTTTTTCTTCTCTATCTATAATACCTTTAATTTGTACTATAAATTCTTCTTTCTGAGGTGACTCATGCATTCCTTCTAATACTCTTATGAGTGTATTTACCTGATATGAAGTAATAACATTTATACTCTTAATACAACTATCACAAATACATAATCCAGGGCCTAAACAATCTTTATCAAAACTTTCAAGTTCTAATTCAGATTCATCTAATACCTGATTAATATAATCTTCTTCTTCTTCGTAAGAACTATATTCTGAGGAATCTTCTTCTGAACTATTAACTATCATAATATCCTTTAATATATTAATAAGACTATCCTTTAATTCATTGGATATTTCTAAATTATTAATCTCATTAATCTTTTGCTTAACTCTACAATCTTTTGCATAATGACCAAATCTACCACACTTAAAACATTTAACATCTTTCTTACTACTATAATTCTTCTTAACCTATTTTTTCTTATAACTCTTTCTAGGCTGCTCTTGATAATTACTATTTCTAAAGTAATTCTTACTTATTAATACTTGCTAATTCATCTTCCTGTGATAGCATATTTATTTTTAATGAATTATTACTATTATTTCCTGCTGTTATATAGGCAGTAGCTGCCATAGTCATTTCTTGTATTATATCTAATATATTTTGATCACTATGACCATCTATATTCCATTCTATTATTGCTATACTAGAATAAGAGATTTCATTTTTATAATACTTTTCTTCAAATTGTAAATCAGGGAAACTGAGTCTAGGGTAATAATTTCTAGTCTTTCCAAAATAATTTCTATTTCTCCCTGTAATTCTTAACTTATTGTAATTCTTATAAGGCTTTGTATGTTGTTTCTTTCTAGCTTGTTTACTAGGGGCTTTAATAGACTCTATTTCAAATTGTTCACAAAAACTTCTTAATTCTCTTTTACTTTGCATAGCTTCTGATCTAATTTTATTTTGTAATTTATAATCAGTACAAGTCTGTATTCCTGTTTCTATAACAAAATTATGTAATTCACCCATAGTTAAATCAGAATAAGGAATAATTCCATCACACTTATTTTTAATATTATTCTTTACTTTTTCAGTAAATAATTTAAGTAATTCTGCTAAAAATCTTTCTTTCGAATAATTTGCACCACCATCAGGTCTAACATATAATTTACGTAAAAACATATCTTTATACCATCTATAATCAGACATAGTTGGACAATATAAATTTACTAATTGTTCTCCAACTCTTTGCTGTAATTGTAAAGGATCTCCTACAAAATGTTTAGTAATAGCATATAATAAAACATTTAATGCGTCTTCTTCACCAGTTTCTCTTTTAATAGCACCTAATATATTATTCTTATCTTGTTCAGTAACAATATTATCCCACCATCCTTTTAACTGTCCTGTAAAACCTATAGTTAATAGCATTGCTGCTTTTCTATTACTAATATCTTCTATAAAAGGATTTTCTATTCCTTTTTCTAAACAATAATTTTCAAACCACGTAAAAAAATAAATATTTAATTCTAATTTTCTAAGGTAACAATAAAATAATTATAAATAAATTGAAGTTTGTTCCTTACTAAAAGTACTAAAATACCAATACCTTTTTTCCTTATTGTAATCTGCCTCAAAATCTTGTCTAATCCAAACTTTATCTATTTCAAATGCTTCTTCTCTAGTAATAACTCCTATAATTTGAGATCTAGTGGGTGACATCCTAGGTGATTCAGATTCAAATGAAGGACATGGTTCATATAATGGTTGAGAAATTATTTGGAGTAAAATTAACACCTGCTAAATTCACATTAATAGTAGAGGTAGTATCTACTGATCTTTTAGAGGGCTGGGGAGTAATTACTTGAGATTCATTAATTCTTAATGACTGACTTCTATTCATTCTAATTCTAACGGTTTCATCTTCTTCTATAACAAATTCTCTAGGTTTCCTATATTCTAATTTAGGTACTTCCATAACTTCTTTTAATATCAATTTTTCAGGTAATCTAGCTATTATTTCTGATGTCTTTAACTTCTTAGGGGTAGTAATATTAGACCTACTTAAATTAGCTTATATAATAACAGTCTCATTTCTAGGTGTGCTACGTAATGCTTTAAAATTATAATTAATATTAGAAATTTTATATTTAATTCTATATATAATATCTATGTTAGAAACACCTTCATAAAATAAGTCATTTATACACTGAATATTAATAACTAATGAACTCTTTGTATGATCATCTCCAAAATTCATAGAAAAATTAGGATAACAATTAAAATATACTTGACCATCATTTAAATTAGATTCTAATATAGCTACAATAGACTCAGGAAATCTCTTAATTCTACTATCTCTTAATATTAATAATAAAGGAGTATTTAATCCTAATTTATATAATGGTTTAACTGCTACTTGTATTAATCCTAAGTGAATATAATGCATATTATCTCTAACATGATTATCTATCATATCTTAATCTAATAAAGTAATAGTCTCTTGGTTCTGTTTAATAGATCTAGATGATTCTATTGTATGAATGATATCATGATTCTTAAATATTTTAAAAGTACTGGACTTATATATTTCATTATATCTAACATCTGGTAATTTCCAACTTTGTAATCTATTTTCTATTTCTGCAATTTGTAATTCTCTATTTTGGTAATTATCTTGATCTCTTCTAACTTCTAATTTTTGTTGAGATAATGAGGTAGAGGGAATTAATGTTCTATTTTCTCTCCGACTAGATCCTAACTGGCTTAAAGTTCTAAGAAGTTGGGCCATTTTACAAATCTTTTCTAAAAAATGTTATCAAAAACTTTTGTGAAAACTTATGTCCTATTCTCTCTATCCTTCTCTGGATCCTAGCTTTCTTCAAGGTTCTGGGCTATTGGGCTATGTCTAGTTCTTATTCACTTAAATTTCTTTTCTCTATCACTATTTTTTATAACGTGACCACCGATCCAGGTTCCGGGACCACCCTACTGCCCTCTCCGGGTCTTACAAAATGGGCTGACCAACGCAACTGAACCATGGCTGGCCAACGTTTCAAAGCAAAGAGGATATTGAAAATAAAATTTTAGTGAATAAAAACCATAATAGCTCAATGGCTCAGAGACCTCTTACGAGGCTCTGATACCAAATAGGGGGAAGAGGGATGAGGACATAATGAAAAGATCATTTTTCCATCAGAGTAATAGTACACAACATAATAGTATAAATATGAAACATAAAAGAAATATGAAGAACTTAGTTATACATTAATTCAGAGAAATAGTACAAACAAGAAATAGTACATAAAACGAAAACTTAGAAAAATTTACAAAGAACTTCAGAGAGAATTCGTTACAAAAGAAAACTTAGGAATGAGAAAGTTAAACCGTGCTTGGTAATGTGATGAAGGCTCCCTTTTATATAAGGAAGAGAGACACTTCTTTTACAATAATAACCCTAACATTGGATTCTAAAAACAAATAAGACAAACGACATTTTCTGAAAGTCTAAAAGTAAACGTTAATGTCACAATTTTTTCAAAAGTAAATAGTAATCTGTAATAAGACAATCCAATTTAGTCAAAAGTAATTCTAATATTGTCGGAGATTCTTCCAAAAGCAAATAGTAATCTTCACAGAAGTTGTGTGATGCAGTTCACTTTGTACATATTTCCAAAATTCTTGACGTTGTTCTTCCATAATTGCTAAATTTGTCTTTTTCCTCATAATGCACTTCTAATAGTAATGTTGGTAGACATTTGTGGTATTCTTCATAACTTTAATGCTATATGTTTTCCAAATTTTTAATGCTTTACGTGAATTACTTTACCAATTTTGAAAGTAATAGTGTATTTGTTGAAAAAGCTTTTAATGCTCCAATAGTAATAATAGTAATGAGGATTCTCCACAAATTCTTTCCACGTAATCAAGGCATGGTATAGTAATGTCATAGTAATCCAGTTTCTTTATGTGTCCAAATTATGCTCTGTAATTGAATCATAAGAGTCATAAGATGTTTCTGATAACATATCTTCCTTGTCTGAAAAATATACGTAATCTTTATAAAGTAATTCTCCAGGAAAGAGCATGAACATTTTATGAGTATTTGGACCCCAAATCTTATGTATTGAAGTTTCTCCATATAAAGATCTTGATGGCCATCCAAATTCTGGCTATATTGACTGATTGATCAGAAATTCATAAACCTTTTTACTCCGTTAAAGGCAAATGTAATTGGACAATACCACTTATGAATAACAAGCTGACTTAATATATTGACATAAGAAGTATCGTTGGATTCTTCTTTGTCATTTTTAATTCTATCTTGACTAGCTTGACTAGTTTGACCAACTATTACTCCATTTGTCTTTAACGGAGTAAAAAGGTTTATGAATTTCTGATCAATCAGTCAATACAGCCAGAATTTGGATGGCCATCAAGATCTTTATATGGAGAAACTTCAATATATAAGATTTGGGGTCCAAATACTCATAAAATGTTCATGCCCTTTCCTGGAGAATTACTTACCAAAGATCACGTATATTTTTCAAACAAGGAAGATATGTTATCAGAAGCATCTTATGACTCTTATGATTCAATTACAGAGCATAATTTGGACACATAAAGAAACTGGATTACTAAGACATTACTATACCATGCCTTGATTACGTGGAAAGAATTTGTGCAGAATCTTCATTACTATTATTACTATTGGAGCATTAAAAGCTTTTTCAACAAATACACTATTACTTTCAAAATTGGTAAAGTAAGTCACGTAAAGCATTAAAAATTTGGAACACATATAGCATTAAAGTTATGAAGAATACCACCAATGTCTACCAACATTACTATTAGAAGTGCATTATGAGGAAAAAGACAAATTTAGCAATTATGGAAGAACAACGTCAAGAATTTTGGAAATATGTACAAAGTGAACTGCATCACACAACTTCTGTGAAGACTACTATTTGCTTTTAGAAGAATCTCCGACAATATCAGAATTACTTTTGACTAAATTGGATTGTCTTATTACAGGTTACTATTTACTTTTGAAAAAAATTGTAACATTACTGTTTACTTTTAGACTTTCAGAAAAGGTCTTTTGTCTTATTTGTTTTTAGAATCCAATGTTAGGGTTATTATTGTAAAAGAAGTGTCTCTCTTCCTTCTATAAAAGGGAGCATTCATCACATTACCAAGCACGGTTCAACTTTCTCATTCCTAAGTTTTCCTTTGTAACGAATTCTCTCTGAAGTTCTTTGTAAGTTTTTCTAAGTTTTCATTTTATGTACTATTTCTTGTTTGTACTATTTCTCTGAATTAATGTATAACTAAGTTCTTCATATTTCTTTTATGTTTCATATTTATACTATTATGTTGTGTACTATTACTCTGATGGAAAAATAATCTTTTCATTATGTCCTCATCCCTCATCCCCCTATTTGGTATTAGAGCCTCGTAAGAGGTCTCTGAGCAATTGAACTATTATGGTTTTTATTCACTAAAGTTTTATTTTCAATATCCTCTTTGCTTTGAAACGTTGGTCAGTCGTGTGTATATATATATATATATACATATATATACATACACACACACATATGTACCATTGGTTTTGACCAAATTGATTTATTATATAACAAGTTTCTAAATAACTTTACTGTGTTGCTACCAAAGCATTCAATACACATTCCAATATGACATTCTAATTTTATTTTAGCTATCTTAATTTATTTAAGATATCATACATTGAATGCATTAAATGTACCTAGCAACAACTAGTACAATCTTGTTTAAAGATCATAAACTACATTTGATTACTTTAAGTGGGTCAATCATGTAAATCATAAACAACAAATTTATTCTGACACTTTAGAATTCATGTCAACTGTATTTGAAGCATTGACATCTGACTTAACATACAAATAATACATGCATCATAAGTTCTACTAGTTAAATATTCAATATGAACTCATCATAACATTTAAATGTATTAAGAGAGTTAACCATCATAACATAGTATCCATGGAGAGTGACTATCATAAATAGGTCCAGCATAATGCCAAAATATTTTCCATGTCAAAAATAAATAATTTAAAATCAATATTTGTAATTTTTAAATAATTTAAAAAGTCTTAAACAAAATAAAATTATTAAAAAATACTTTTATATATTCATCAAATATGAAACCTAGTTATCCAATAACTAACGGTGAAGACAAATACAATGCAAAAAAGGGCACACAAAATGGAGTTTTGTAGACTCCACACTCTCCCTCACTCTCTAAAGCCGAGAGTGGGCATTATCAAATGCTAATGAGTCATCTTCAACCTCCAATTGGGCAAAAAGCGACCCAGATTACAGAATTTCGGGTCTTGCGACCCGCTTACTTTTGATCACATTTTCTCTCTCTCTTTTTGGCACCGTTTTGAGTGATTCTTGAACCATTTTTATAATGCAAAAAACAAGGATTAAGATGATATAATTTTTAGACCGAAAATCATCAAAAATCAGATACAAAATTTGCCCAAAAATTGAAAACGAAATTGACTTTTAAAAATGGGTCTGGTTGCAACCATTGATCAAAAAACATGATTTTTGGCCAAAACACATACTGTATCAATTTAAAAAACATTGGATTCATATGTGTACACATTATAGAATCATTTTTAACAATTTTTATGAAGAAATGAACGTGAAAATAGAATAAGAAATTGTGCCTAAATTAAATCAAAAACGAAAATATCCTTTTGGAATTGGTTTCTGCCCACCATAAACCAACACGTTTCTACATCATTTTTTTCAACTTGTTTTTTATTGGAATATCTTGTCTAATCAATGCTAAAACATTTGCGGATAAATATAGGGACCAAAACACACGAAACATGGATAAAAATGGAACCCCAGAAAAAAAATGTCTATTAATATAGAAATGGGTTCAACATCCACAATATGTCATTTTGATGTTTTCTTCTATTTCTATTCCACCCAAAAGCAAGAAATCATGTATTCTGACATGATGTAACATTCAACATGCATTAAAATAAATTTAAATTTAAATACAAATATTCATACTTTCATGCAAAGCAATAATTTTGATGCATGTATAAAATAACAAACTCTAATAAATGAAATGCATCTAAATATGCATTCTTCATGTCAAACATCAAATGGGTCATCAACCATACAACTAAGACTCTAACACTGCATGTTAAATTTAACATAAACAAGATTACATTTGTGATAACATACATGGATTTAGAACATCAAACATATCATATCTATAGGAAATAATTGCGTACCTTTCATCATGGGCATTAGTAATAATTTTGATGAAGCATACGAGTGTTTATCTATCTCAAGTTGTAAGAAGAAATGCATCTTCTTTCACACCACTAAAGATTGCTGTCATCATTGATCCTCGCAATCTTCACAAAATTAGAAATCATTTCCTTCAAAGTTGCAGCCATTATTAATCACAAAGGCAAAATTCGAACCTAAATATTGTTAGTGATATTTGTGGTGGGAATGCTGCAACTACTAAGAAGAAATAACAAAATTAATAAGTTCAAATAAAGATAAGATGTTATAAAATAAAGAACAAAGAAGAAGATGATTGCGCAAGACTCCAAGGCATGTGTAAACACTAGGCTTTAGGTTCGGTTCGCCCCCATCAGTCCCTCTATAACTGGATGCAAATGGTTGAACAGCGAATCCTCTTCAGAATACAATGAAGTTCCTTAACATGGTTTGCACAGCACACCAAACGTATCGTCAATGGTATTTTACAAAACAATAGTTTCCTAATTTCAATTTGCGCATAAGGGAAGAGAGGAAATGATTTGGAATAGATGAAATGGTGATGATTTTCTTATTAATTTCTGCATGTAGAGTTGTTCAATTTATAGAGCAACTCATAACACTTGATGAGAAGAAGCAATTCTTCACAAAGTGTTGTATTCTTTCATGAATTGATTAAAAAAAAAGATGTATTGATTCATGGATAAACATATTCAATAGGAACACTCCTTATTAATTTGAATCTCAATTCCATGAAAAGGCACAACCTTTGGAACCAAAACTGAATTCTATTAATTTGGAAATCTCTCACACATATAAAAGGCAGTCTTATTACTAAAGACAGAGGATGACCAAGAAAAACTACAGGCGAAACTATCAAGAAAGATTTAGATGACAATGGTTTGATTATAGACATAATTATGATCGAACATCATAGCATCGTTTGATCCATATAGTCGACAAGTGGGATAACACTACAAAAAAAAGCTAAATCGTGGCGGTTTTTTTTTGCAATTTGCGGGGGTTTCGACCTCCGCTAAATTATTTGAGGCGGTTTCTACAACCGCCCCAGTAAAATTTGCCGCAATCTATTTGCGGGGGTTTTTGGAAACCGTTGGTATGTGCCTTATTTTGCAGCAGTTTTATAGCGGAAGTTGATAACTTCCATATTCTGCGCCACTGATTCCCCTTATTATGTAGTTATTTTGTGGGGGGTTTTGACCTCCTCTAATTGTCAGTCATGGGTTCCAAAGCTCCCCTTCTATATTGTCATTTGTAATGAGGTTTTTGAGCTGATTAGTGATTTTATTATTAGCATCCCTATATATTATATACCTTGCTATTTGAATAATTTTGTTACTAAAAAAATCTATTCTTTAATACTTTGTTCCAACAAAAAAGAAATAATTTATAGCAATTGTAAAACATGAAATAAATTTTATAAAAGTACTCAAAAAATCCATTAAAAGTATAACCATAATAACATAAATGTACTCTAAATATTTGTAGTTCAAACATCAAATGTGATAATACACCTCAAAAATAGCACTAAAGGAACCTAAAAAAAAATCTTATAGAACTCCAAAAGAAGTCTAATACAAAAGGAACTTAAACATCTTCAAATGTTGCTAGCACTAGACGATCGTCTTGCTTCCAGAGGCGAATTAGACTCACTTGTAGCATCTATTGGCTGAAATAACCAAAAAAAATACTTGATTAAAATAAACCAAAAATTGTAAGTGTGTGGATCAGTATTGAAATCTTCTCATCTTTCCCTATCTTTATTCAAATTATGTATGAAGATGCAGAGGAATAAAGCTCAATACACAGACAAAAGAAACATTATAAAGGACATACTTAAGTTAAATACTTGATTTAAACAGTAATCATTGTCAAATTTCATGAGATCCTTATGACCCCATAGATGTGCAGAGGTCTAGCTTAGAGGTTCAGAGGCTTCCCCTAAAGGCTACCTTGGCCCCATAGATGTGCAGTACAGGTTCTCAAGTTGTCCTTACTCAAGCATTCCCTTTGAGTGACAATGTAGTTCCCTCTACCACCAATTAAGAAGCCAGATCCTAATATATTTCTATCTCTTTAATGTATAATAACTCATCAAAATTCATTGCAGAACAGCATCACTTCAAAAGGAAAAATGAGCATACTAGATCATGGCTTTAAATTGAATATACAAAAATAGTGAATCATGAATGGCATCCTAAACCAAAAATTGAAAATGATTAGAATTATTTGTGCTAATCAATTCAGATCCATTACACTTCTTGTAAAGTTTGGTCGAAATAAGATTAGTGAGAAAATTGGAAGCTCACTTAAAAAAAATCATATATAAGGGAACTTGAAGACCTAAATTCATGAAAATTGGAACATGTTAGCAAAATCAAAGCATAGAAATTCAGAAATATCCTGAACTCAATGAATTAAGCGCTTGAAAAATAATGTTGAATACTTTATTTTAAGTATTATGAAGATCTGAAAGCACTATAAATAGAATAGGAACAGACATTTTATTTTTCAGGCTTAGAAAACCATGGAAATTAATCACAACATGAACTTGTTTTCATAAATAGTATTGAACAGAATCTAGAAAGCTCTGAAGCAATTATTATTGAATAAACAATAGGAAACAAAACAAGACAGAAAATTGATGTACCTATTGGTGAAGAACATCCCAGCACAGAAGCAATATTTGCAAGTAGTGAGTCGAAGAGAGAGCCGACTGGTCGTGCGAAACTAGAGGTACTGCAAGAAGCACACACACACTAAGAGAGAGAGAGGGAGGGAGAGAGAAAGAGAGGATTACCAGCTTTTTGTGATATGTGGAGAGGTAAGGCAATGAGAGAGACGAGTTGAGTGTCGAGAGACTTGAGGGGCTGAAATGCAGAATCAATTAGAGGGTTTCGAAGCTTGAGAGCTTGATAATTTCAGTTTGCATTTAGGGAAGAGAGGGTGCTTCCATGAGAGGCCACAGATGGAGAGGCATGAGGTTGAGAGGGCGATTTTGCAACGAAACGGCGAGCTTGGGCCATTGGGATGGGGTTGAGACGGCGAAAGGGGAAAGGGTTTGTTAATGAGAAACTAAATGAAAGGGGAAATGGTTTTAGGGAGATGAACGTGCGTTATAGTGAAAATTTTGGGGAGATGGAAGGCACGATAGTCAAAAAGAATTAAAGGATATTAAAAAACAAAGAAAAACTAAATACATTTAGAGGGAGTTTTTAAACCCCTTCAAATTAAATGAAAACTATACACTCTAAGCGGTGGACGGTGCCTTTTTTTAATTAATTTGGGGGTCGTAAAACCTCCTCAAAAAAACCCCACTAATCTAGCCCCTCAAAAAAACCCCACTAATGTAGTGTAAGGGTTGTTCTTTTTTTTTTTTTGGTACATAGTGTAAGGGTTGTTCTTGTTGTATATGTAATAATACTCAGTTTTTTTATTTTATTTTTTTGGGCAATACTTAGTGTTTTTATTATATAAAGCGCTATTTGACGTATTATTCTTTTAAATGAATTGACAAAATGAAATGAAGAAAAAAAAAAACAAGATGATGATTAATCCACCGCCACTGCAACCAAAAAGGAAGAAAAAGAGATGAGAATATATTCGTCGAAGAAGACCACAGAAGTCGTCAATTTGCAAGTGACAAAGATGCATGTGAGAATAAAATGAGAGAGATGGAACTGATCATTAACCATGAGAGCTGCAGAGGATCATAACGGTGAATATATATATATATATATATATATATATATATATATATATAAAACAAACCAATTTACTTACCAACCCTGATTTTTGGACACCCTAAAATCCCATACATCCGTCCAATACCTCTCTTTCTCTCTATCTTTCTTCTTATCATATCACTTACCTATTACATCTATCACTTCTCACTCTCCATTTGTCTCTCTCGGTGTTGGAGGGAATATAGGTGCTCATGGATATTTTTCTTTACCCTGCTTCACGTGTCATGGCATTTTTATCAGAGAAGAGAAAAGGCCTTCTCATCTCAGTTAGAAAGATGGTCATCATTGTAAATTTGTACAAGGGGCACCGAAAACTAGGAGTTTTTCAAAGCCATGAGTAATGAAAAGCATCTTACAACCATGCATGCCGCCTTCATTGTATATATGTACATATATTTTCACCATTTGGCTTTTTAGGTATATATATATATATATATATATATATATATATATATATATATATATATATATATATATATATATATGCGCTCATCTAGATTTTCATTCTTTTTTATAGGCAAAATTTTTTATTTATAAGGAGTACAAGGGGTATTCCAACCCATGGTAATCAAAACCGGACCGGATCGGTCGGTCCAACCGGTTGAGCCCTTATAACCGCCTGGCAGCGGATCGGCCGGAGAACCGGCCGATTTTGGGTCAAACCGGTTTTCCTTTTTTTAAAAAAAATTATCTTTATTTAATAAAAAAATCAATTTTGCTCTCAACAAGACTTGAACCCCCTGTCCTTAAGGCCACAACAAGCCATCTTACCACTAGGCTACATGTTATTTTGTGTATAAATTGAAATATTATCTATATATTATATATTTCTCAATATATATATATATATACCATATATATAATATATATACCATATATATAATATATATACTATATATATTATATATTTGGTATATTATATATTTGGTATATATATATTAAAAAAAATTATTAATATTTTATTAAACCCGGTCCGACCAAAAAACCCTGAATCCTGGCCCTCTCCGGTTCAATGTCCGGTCCGGTTTTAATTACCTTGTTCCAACCCATTACATCACAAGATAAAATTTAGAGAGCCTGTAAGCATCCCATTGGGTTGTTAAACCAGTCAAAATCTTGGAGAGTTAAATTTCTTCCCACCCCACTAATAAACCACCCCCAAGCCAACATTTTGTTCTGGGCTATTACAGTAAGACAGTCTGCTATCCCCCCTAAAAATTATATTGTTTCTCGCTGACCACAGGGTCCATGTGACAGCAAACCAGACTAAGTGCCTTACCTTCTTCCCTTACTTTCCTTTAATATCAGCCCCAAATTGCATAAAATGGTGCACCCCATCACTATGAAAAACTACAACATAGCCAATCCAAGCATAAATTGCATATCAAATATTGTAATAAGAAAATGGACAAGAAAAAAAAATAAGTGATTGATATCCTCGCCATGCATAAAACAGAACACGTGTACCTTGGCTAGCTGGAATTATCATTCTGTGCAGTAAGGCCTCCCTGCGAAAATGAGAACTTTGGATGGTACCGTGGATCTCCACAGCCACCTGCAAGCTTTTGCAAATTCAACATCCTAATTCCCAATGTGTTAAGCATTTGATACCTGCATATATCCTGATCTAACAGAATAGCCCTATGTGTATTCAGATTTCAGAACCCATACCCTTAGATTCATTTACCAAACAACTAGACCAGTGATAACCTTTAGTCTTATAGTAACATTTCTCTTATATTTTTTTTGGAAAAGGCAAAAAAGCTTTATTGAAGAAGGTGAGAAACATGGCTCAAGCTATTTCTTTCTTTCTCTATTGATGGGTCGTTGGGCTAAGGTTTCAAAACCCCTCACCCATCTCCCTGCGGCGCTAGGGTTAGTGGCGACGGCGGCCCATGCGCCGTTCTCTCCTTATGGGCCGGCGTGCCCCATTAGGGTCTCTCCTCACCAGTTGCGGTTTGGTGCTCCTCCCCTCCCCCGTCGGAGGTTCTCCCCCCATCAATTGGGGTTTTTTGGGTCTCAGTTTCGAGCTGTTCTTCTCCCCTGTCGGTTGGGGCTTTCGTCTGTTACTGCCGCCGGTGCCATTCTCAGTCCCCTCGCTGTCATGGCTTAACAGCCGCTGCCACTCCACTATGGTCAGATCTCACTCCTCCACCAACTCATCTCTCCATGTCTCCACTAACAATCTCCATGGTTTCTCTTCCCCTCCCTGTCGCGGCCTTCTTGTCCTTAACCATCACGGTCTATACAAAGGTCGAGCATCCACCACTTGAGCCACCGCCTCAAAGTGTTCTACACAGTCGGATAGGATCCTTGGGAACTCTACCATCCCCCTGGCCGAAGCAAATACTGTTTGTTCCTCCACCTTTGGTTCTCGGTCTCGATCGCCCTCCTCGTAAGCCACCGGACGTTTTTTGGGTCTCAGTTTCGAGCTGCTCTTCTCCCCCGCCGGTTGGGGCTTTCCGTCTGTTACCGCCGCCGGTGCCATTCTCAGTCCCCTCGCTGTCGTGGCTTAACAACCGTTGCCACTCCACCATGGTCAGATCTCACTCCTCCACCAACTCATCTCTCCATGTCTCCACTAACAATCTCCATGGTTTCTCTTCCCCTCCCTGTCGCAGCCTTCTTGTCCTTAACCATCACGGTCTATACAAAGGTCGAGCATCCACCACCTGAGCCACCGCCTCAAAGTGTTCTACACAGTCGGATAGGATCCTTGGGAACTCTACCATCCCCCTAGCCGAAGCAAATACTGTTTGTTCCTCCACCTTTGGTTCTTGGTCTCGATCGCCCTCCTCGTAAGCCACCGGACGCAGGTATAAATCTTGAATTAGATCTTGTTGTTTCTGTTGTGGGTGCCTATATGAGCCCCTTCTTTTGTAGTGTCGATTTCCAGATTTTCAGGCATAAATTTGCACCGTTAGTGTTTGCTGGAATTTCCCAAAAGTGTTGGGTATCTTTGGTATACATGGTGTGGGCAGAACTGCAGGGGGCTGATACCAATTTCTACATCCTCTCCAAATTTCATTCATTTTCCAACCAAGTGCTCAATATGGACTCTGCTGAGACCACGTAAAGTCGAAACGCGCCTGCAGAAACCAAAAATTTGATTCGTAACTGAATAGAAAAAAGACTGTGGATCTCCTTTCTTCGTCATTTTTGACCGTGGACGGAAGACATTGTTATGCCGACAGTTAGGATATCAACATTGGCTTCATCGTGCCCCCTTAACCCCTAAACAATCTTTGTGAATTAATATTCAATTCGTATTAGGCCTAACTCTTAAGAGTTTCTCTAATTTGTGGACGGGAAATGCCCCGACACATATGCTTTAATCAAGTTGTATTGCTCCTATTTTTATCTAATGAATGAATTTGAATTACTGTAAAAGAGAGAGAGAGAGAGAGAGAGAAACATGGCTCAAGATGAGTCAAGACCACCAAAATTTACA
This sequence comes from Calophaca sinica, assembly GCA_037113605.1. Classification (NCBI taxonomy): domain Eukaryota; kingdom Viridiplantae; phylum Streptophyta; class Magnoliopsida; order Fabales; family Fabaceae; genus Calophaca; species Calophaca sinica. The sequence continues at coordinate 48,745,280 of CM073735.1, forward strand.
ACCAGCAGCCACATTGCAGCGTGATAGCAACACTAGATCTGTAATTATACAAAAATTACACTAGCAATTGTTACTTTACCAGTACAACTGACATATACACACAGACACATATAATAATTGGCAAAGCAGCACTGCAGATTTTTCACAGCGAGTTCCCTACACACTTAGCATCACCTTTGCTCCAGTGCAATGTCTCTCCCATTCTTGCCTGCATCCTTGCCAATTTGTCAATTCACTGCATGCAATAGCAGCCCATTAACTATTGTCCCACTCCCATTGTGCTCACAATTGAATTTTTACTCTCATTGCCACCCCAAGCTATTACACAACATAGTTGTCATCCCTTTGTTTTCACCCCTCAACTCGCCTCCATCTGCCTTCCTGATACAAACAGCTTGCGATCGAAATTCTGCTACCATTTTTTCCATTTGCCACATACTTGTCAGCGATATATAGCCATAAAGTGGTTAAATATTACTTACAATATACTACAAGAAATTTGACATTTAGCGACAGCAAAACACCGTAGGTAAAAGACGAAAATCTATAGGTATAACCCGAAAAACCTATACCAATGACCAGCTTTCTCCGTGGTCAATAGTTTGCTATACCTACAGTTCGATGTCCGTCATTATAGGTTATAGTGATGGTTTTTCTTTTCTTTCCATTGGTAGAAAACTTGAAGTTATACCCACGGTTTACCATCCGTTGGTACAAGTTTTAGTGAGACCTCGTGATTTGTTATTCCCACCGTTGATTCTCCATCACTATAGGTTACTTTTAGTTATGGTTTCCACTTCCAAAAGAGAAATAATTGAACATATACCTACCGCTATATTCTTTTGGTCTAGGTTTTCGTGACGATTCTCACACCTACATGCCTGCGATTTATCTTCCATTGGTATAGATTTTAGTAACAAATCATAATTTGCTCTATACATAATTTTTGCTTGCCATTACCACTTATGATAAATTAGTATTTTCTTTTAAAATACTAATTTGATTATAAACTAAATACACAATAAAATTAATAAATGAATTTAAAAAATAAAATAAAATAAAACTTCAATCATACCGAAAATGAACACAAAGTCTTACAAACATATCAAATAACACAAGTTAAAAATATCCACCTATGTTACCATACTAGCATATAGTAGGCATATAAAGTCTTGTAACAATCTAAAAAATTACAAAGAAATCAGATCTTCTCCTCTTAATATCTAAGTTTACGCCGTCAAGAACAAATTATCTTCTAATCTTCACCTGCAATGAAACAAGATGGATTTGTAGCCAATGCAACAAGAGCAACATGTAGAAACAAAAGCGGAATAGATGAGTTATATCCCAACTCCATCCAGTACAGATATAGAGTAAAGTGCAAACACACAGAGAGCACTTTATTTTAGCTAACCGCGTGATCAGTATCATGTAGTCTAGGGTTTTTTGTAGGCATGTAAGGAACAAAAGCAAGGAGTTGACATGGAAAGCCCATATGTTGAAAACAGTCAATTGAACACTCAAGTACAAAACATTAACTCTACAACAGACTAAAAATAATGGTACCTAGTACCTCGCACATGCCAAAGTTGATCATTGCAGTAACTTGGTACATAGAGAAGTCTCTTCCCCTTACTTTCTTTCCACAGTCAAATGATTGAGGTACCTAGATCCCACCTACAAAGATAGAGAGGGGGAAAATCATTATGGTCATACCAAGAAATTAATCTAGAAGGAAAAAGTACATAGATATTGTTGCACATCTAACTCTAATAATCATTTTGTCAAAAAGAAACTAGTAATCATACAAAGTTTCAGACAATAGACTGAATTAGGGTAAACTGAAAATAAATACCTCATCAAGTAGTTCACTCAGACGATGACTAGATTCAAGGTTAAAGCTTTCATGCCCACTCATGTTGAAGAAGTCAAGCAATAAGATCTTCAGTATTCCTGTTTATCAACATAACCAACGTGCTTACAATTTGGAAGCACCATAATCATTGCATCTTCCAAGATAGGGGTTAAGCAAACTGAGCACTCCTCTTCGATCTAAAAGTATCATAGATTATTAACACTTAACTTCTTAAGCAACCTAACCAGAAAAAAATAACAGCAACAAATAAGCTGCTCAGTTCGTTCAGACTCAAAAGTGCTACCAATTTTCTCACACATAATCTTAGTTTACATTTGACTCATGGAGAAAAATAAAGTGGGTTTCCAACATTGTTCATTATAAAAATACTAAGCTAAAGAGTAGAAACCTTGAGATTTTGAAGGCTGATCACTGCCACACAGCTCGAGCACAATTCCAAGATAACCTACAGCAAACAAAGGCCAAACATATGGTCTCATTTCATCACTAAAAAGGTATAAGTAAAAGAAGGGGAACAACACGAATTCAGAATCAAGAAGCTAAGCATGTGAATGATCAATCCATCAATGAAGTATTATTGAGTTCAAAGGGAAATGACACCTCTGGTTTCAGAAAACTGACAATAGATTAAACTTCTCTGCTTGATTCCTGCGACATTTATAAATGTTATGCTCTAACTCTGTCAATTCAGCACCAGCATTTCTTACAACTAGAATCAATATAATGAAATAAGACAAGGCCATTCAATCTATGCAAAGAAATAGCACAATAACATTAACAACTCCGGTTGAAATGAATGAATAAAAACAAGATGCATAAAAAGAATCCCAATTTTTTGCTCTGAATGAAGACGGTGAAAATGCACACTGCAACCAAATTCAAAAAAAAAAAAATTAACTACAATTTTTCCGGGATGTGTAAAGGAACCATAAACCTGTCACTGGCAGCTCTACGTTGTACTGACACTACTATCGTTGTTATGCAGGACTGCATATATTCGTTATTTGATTGAAAGAGCAAAGAAATGCTTGGATTTTTCAGCCACTCTCTATACTTGATTAATGGTGAGAACTTCCCTTATGTTGGCCGAAATTATAGCAAGAAGGAAGGGGGGAAATCAATGTTGGTTTTTAGGGAGTGTTAAAGGTAAGTTCTACTGTAATAGTGAATTTATACTCTGCTAAAATCGAACTGGGTTTGTTTTTGGATTGGTGTATTTTAATTATTGTTGTAATTTGTAGATTGAGTGCTTATAAGGCATTGTTCCTCCATTGGCTTTAAAATCTTCCAAATTCATGGCCATTGCTAATTTGTCATACATTGCCATATTATGATCTTCAACTCTGTATATTAATTTTGTAACATGCTGATGTAATGAGATTTCTTACCTTTCATCTCATAATATGGTGTATAGTTTAAAACAAAGTGTTTGATAAAAAGGTGTTAGATTTCATCTCATAATATGAAAAGAAGTTACAAAGTTGTGTATATATTGCATTTGAATTTGAATTCAGAGTGCTTCAATATATGGGTATTGCATTTGATGCTTCTACTAACTTCCTTTATTCCTTCTTGGCAGGCCTGATGGTACAAAGAAAGCCTATGTTAGGTTGACTCCAGATTATGATGCATTGGATGTCGCTAACAAAATTGGAGGGTAAATGTTGCACTGCTTATTTGAGCAGAATCAATCCATCAATTCTAAGATAGTTGATATACATATCCTGTTAGGACTCCTTTCTCACCCTTCGTATCAACTATTGTGCATTCAATTTTGGGAACTTTAATCAGTTTTATATTTGAAGTAACCTGCGCAAACCGTGCGCAATGTTTTTAGCAATTGTTATAATCATTATGTATTGATTAAGTGTTTCCTTCCTGTCAATTAGTCTTTCTCATACAACAATGCATGGAATCCATTTAAAGGTTGCAAATAACTAAATCAATTCTGAATGCAGATTGCAGGCTTTCCAGGCATGATGAACAATATAACTATTGACAATTACTGAAGAATCTGAAAAATGATTTAGAAGAACGAACTCTAACATCACAGATTGTAGCCGTAGGTGTGATTGAAGATCCTAATGCATTCTGTTGCTACTATGGGTTCTGATTGGGGAATGGCGAGTTTAAATGAAGAACAAATTTTGTATTTTCTTCTTCACCTCTGTGCCAAATTTCTTGAATATTGATGAGCTTCTATTTTATTTGTTTCTCTGTCTCTTTTACCCAATAACCACATTTTCTTTGGTGTTTATTGAAGCAAATTTTTAGTTTGAACAATATTTTAGCAGGTTAACATTTTCTTTTGGTCATTTCTATATGTTTAGAAGTAGAATTTCAAAGAAATAGAACTGGATATGTGAATCCAATTGGCCCTGTGATTGCTACTTTCTTCTATTTCGCAACTTACATTGCTGAATTATAAGCTTCTGAGGTTTTTATTTTGCAGCATAGTGTTGTTCTGTATACTATTTCTATTTTTCGTTCAAGTGGTACTTTATTATGTGTATATTATTGTTGCCTACTGATTTCATAAGGTTTTTATCTTCAAGTTTCATTTTGTTCAACGCATATTTTTGTTTAATATTGTGGTTCCATATTCTTTCAAGTTTGATTGTGTGCAATATAAATGATTTACTCAAGCTATATATTATGGCTGTATCTGTTTGTTGTTGATTTGAAGGTTCAAACCTTATGAAATCAGCTCTTAAACAAAACACCTGGACCCATATCTATGATTGGTTAGTTATATGATTCTATAAGGATCTTGCCATATGTTGTCAGGATGAGGCACAAATGGGAATTGTATGATTCCAATCTCATTTAATATTATCGTTTTGATATTAAATTTGAAAATTGTTTTTTCTGTCAAGGATGAGGTTGAGGATCTTGAGAAATTAATATTAATGACACTGGGTTGTTCACTGATTTTGGATTACAAATTGTAGTGTGAAAGACACTACCCAGGTTCATCTTCATATTTATAACAAAAATGTTCTCTGCTTTTAGGTTCTAGGTTGACAAACTTTGTGGGCATTCTCAGCCAAGGACTCAGAATTGCACCTCCCGAAGCCCCTGCAATCGGATGTATGGTTCTATCTATTACTCCCCTTACACACTTCTGTTTTCATGCACCTCTTACCTTTCTATAGCAATACTAAAATCTTAATATATCACCTGCAGTTTGGCAAGGGAGTTTTGAGTTCCTTTTGTTTCATTATGGGAATCCACTGATGTAGCATTGTCATTGACAACTCTTTCAACAGCTTATCAGAAGTTTGATTTTAACTCTTTCAGTTTTATATAATTTTTGTATTTTGATTTTAATTGTTATATATTTGACTAATCTTATATGTTGACAAGTAATTTGGTTGTAATAATATGATTTTCACTAATTCAGTTGTTATTTGAAAATCATGTTTGTACTAACGTGTTGTGTTGTGACTCTATAATCAGTCTATGTCTCTTGGTTTCTCTCAACTTGCATTTTCCCGGACAACTGCTGCTGTGAAAATGGAATGCTGAACCTCCTTTTGATTGCAAGCTGATGGGTAGTTGGGTTGAGTTCTGCAAGAAAAAGGGGCTCAAGGAAGGAGTTGTTGTGAAGCTTTATGTCTCCAAGGATGATTCTAAATTTGTTTACTTCATTTGATGTGATTTTCGTGCTACTTTAAGTCCATTTTTTATTTTGGTTTAGGTGCCACTTTTTGTGCTCATATTTTAATATCCCTATTTGGTCACAGTGTAGGCAAACTTTGTAATGGTGGCAATTAATGGTATTTTTTTGGTGTTTTCATGTTATCCAAAATTTTCCCTTAATATATAATGGAAATGTGTTTCATATTTGTGGGACTCAATGAGTAGCGTGTTTTCCTTATCTTTTTTGGTCTTTTGACAAATTTGTGATGGACAAAAAGAATAATAGAGTAGCATTTTTTACTTTATTTTTTTCGTCTTTCTGTTGGGCAACCGGTGTGAGCCATGTTTCGTGAGATTTGATTGTAAAAAATTTCCTGGGTTTAATGTCTTTCTAACTTAGATATTGAAGTTGTTGCAGTGACTCAATCCTTAATAATAAAATGGCAACCTCTTGGATAGTTGTCGTTTCTAAAATTACTCCCACAAAAAGACAATTTTCTATTTTCTATATTTAAAACATGAAAATTATGAAAAGATTAACAATTAAATATTTTATTGTAATGGAAGCATATGTATGAAGATTATCAAATTAAATATCAATTTTATAAATGTCTTTGTTATTTAAAAATAATTATTTTGTATTTTAGTCCTTATGGGAAGCAAGTGCGTTCCAAACATTTGTTAATACTCATTGGTGCTGCTAAAACTACAACCTCTTGGACAGGTGTTGCTTCTAAAATTACTCCCACAAAAAGGCAATTTTCTATTTTCTATATTTTAAACTTTTATTTATTGCATTCTATATTTAAAACATGAAAATTATGAAAAGATTAACAATTAAATATTTTATTGTAATGGAAGCATATATACGAAGATTATCAAATTAAATATCAATTTTATAAATGTATTTGTTATTTAAAAATGATTATTTTACATTTTAGTCACTATGAAAAAGTACAGTGCATTCCAAACATTTGTTAATGCTAATTGGTGTTTCTAAAACTACAACCTCTTGGACAGGTGTTGCTTCTAAAATTACTCCCACAAAAAGACACTTTTCTATTTTCTATATTTTAAACTTTTATTTATTGCATTCTATATTTAAAACATGAAAATTATGAAAAGATTAACAATTAAATATTTTATTGTAATGGCAGCATATATAGGAAGATTATCAAATTAAATATCAAATTTATAAATGTCTTTGTTATTTTAAAATGATTATTTTGTATTTTAGTCTCTACGGGAAAGCATAGTGCGTTTGAAACATTTGTTAATGCTCATTGGTGCTTCTAAAACTACAACCTCTTAGACATGTGTCGCTTCTAAAATTACTCCCACAAAAAGACAATTTTCTATTTTCTATATTTAAAACTTTTATTTATTGCATTCTATATTTAAAACATGAAAATTATGAAAAGATTAACAATTAAATATTTTATTGTAATGGAAGCATATATAGGAAGATTATCAAATTAAATATCAAATTTATAAATGACTTTGTTATTTAAAAATGATTATTTTGTATTTTAGTTCCTACGATGAAGCATAGTGCATTCGAAACATTTGTTAATGCTCATTGGTGCTTATAAAACTACAACATCTTGGACAAGTGTCGCTTCTAAAATTACTTCCACAAAAAGACAATTATCTATTTTCTATATTTAAAACTTTTATTTATTGGATTCTATATTTAAAACATGAAATTTATGAAAAGATTAACAATTAAATATTTTATTGTAATGAAAGCATATATACGGAGATTATCAAATTAAATATCAATTTTATAAATGTTTTTGTTATTTAAAAATGATTACTTTGCATTTTAATCCATAGGGGGAAGCACCGTGCGTTCCAAACATTTCTTAATGCTCATTGCTGCTTCTAAAACTACAACCTCTTGGACACGTGTCGCTTCTAAAATTACTTCCACAAAAAGACAATTTTCTAGTTTCTATATTTAAAACTTTTATTTATTGGATTCTATATTTAAAACATGGAAATTAAAAAAAGATTAACAATTAAATATTTTATTGTAATGGAAGCATACATAGGAAGATTATCAAATTAAATATCAAATTTATAAATGTCTTTGTTACTTAAATATAATTATTTTGCATTTAGTCCTTACGGGAAAACACAATGCGTTCCAAACATTTGTTAATGCTCATTAGTGCTTATTCTAGATTCATGTTCTACTAACTGCATATATCACTGAGCAAGTCTGCTGATAGCCTATCTTTTACGAAAATTTGAAGTTTGTTTATTCTAGATTCATGTTTTATTATTTGTTTTACTCTTTAAATAATATAATATGCACAAGTACATTAATCAATGTTGATACGCAAATTAGAAAACATTTTAATTTTTTTTTGATGGATAGAAAACATTTTAATGATATCTAATTTAATCAATGTTGATATGCAAATTAGAAAACATTTTATTGTTTATACATTTTTATTACAATTTCTGGTAGCAAGCAAAGCAACCGACCCGTGCATCATTTTACTAGTTTTTAATTAAAGGGAGGTTTTTAACCTATTCACACAAAAAAATTAACTAAATTTTTTCCGGGATGAGTAAAGGAACCATAAACCTGTCACTAAGCCTATGTTTGGTTCAGAAAAGAAATTGTGAAGAGAGAAATATGTGAGAGAGTGTGTTAAAAAAGAGAAATAGGTGAGAAATAGAGAAGATTTGGAGTATTGATTGGAACAAGAGAAAGAGAAGAGAAATAGAGAAGAGAGAAATGTGTTTAATTTTTGAAAGTACAAAAATATCCTTATACTAAATTAATTGATTTAATTTAATTTTTTTTGGTTACATAATTTAATTTAATTTAATTTAATTTAATTTAATTAATTATTTAATTTAATTTAATTTAATTCAACCCCCACACCACGTCATTAGCATTAGCCATTACTCACTCATGGCAATTTATTTGACACGTATTTGTTTTGGTACAAATATATGACACATAATAATATATGAAACTTTGAACATTTCAGTCAGAAAAAAAAAAATGAAACTTTGAACACCCCACCACAATGTTAGTCATTACCCAGTACACACAAAGTCCGGCGGCCACAGTTGTCCTGCAGAAGTTTTTGGAGCATCTCTCCCTCCCCTTGCCACTCCCACCCTCTATAGTCACTCCCCCATGGCAGATTTAAAAGCTTCAATATTTCTCTCACTCAGCGGCTTTGCTCGAAACCCACCGGTGGTGAAGGAATGCTTCAACCCGGTCTCTGATATCTTCGATGGCAATTTTTGGTCTTCTCTTGAGCAACCACCGAGATGAAGAAGTGGGGATGAGATGAAGCTGCCTTGGGAAGGACAAATATGGAAAAGGAAAAGCAAAGCCATTTTCGTTTGCATTTCTTCGCATTTGAGCAAAGAAAGAAAAATTACGTGGACCCCAGCGATTTCTTTCTCTCTTCGCTACTTCTCAGGCAAACCAAACTGCAGAAGTTTATCATTTCTCTGTTTTCTCTCTCGTTAGCATTTCTCTCATCACAAAATCACCGAAAACAATCACAGTGTAAAACATATAGTTACACATAAAAATAAAAAAGTCGTACCTAACCCACGGATTGAAATCCGTCACTAATATAAATACCGACAAATTTGGACATATCTGATAATCTGAAGGTATATAACACCTATTACTACGGTTAATCGCATGTCTATAGGTATATGAAACTTATACTTACGGTTTTAACGACGGTCACTAAAAGTGTCAGTAGGCACATGGCAAATTTATTGTATTGTGCGCAATGCATGCACACCATGTAATTACTTACAATTATTTACTAGAAAGGCTGTAAATTCTGACTCAGACCACATGTTAGAGGGCACCTTAATTGAAGATACTTTTTTTTTTTTTGCGCTGCTTGTTTTGTTTAAATTAACACTGGCACAAGTACATCTGGAAACATGCATCAAGGTTGTTGAAACATCAAAGTGCACAATCGTTCTTGAAAGTATGGATAAGACGATGCACGATTATGCATTTATGCACAATCCTGCATGCTATCGACGTCAGCCTGTGCATAAATTTGACGTCATGTTGTGCACATTTTTGTAATTAAGGGCGTGCATTTGCAAGTCTGGAATTAATCTAAATCTTCACTCATTTTCAACCAAAAATCCTCTGAAATTGCCTCCACTTTTCCAGTTGTTATGCCCACTGTCCAATCTATCAATTATATATACAAAATCAAATCAAATAATCACAATATAATAAAATACACCTAGCTAATTTCCCATAGATAAATAGGTAGAATGATGGTTTATCACCGTCCAATAAAAAATTGGAACAATGTTGAAATGCTCTCATAGTCTTATCTTATATTAGACAAAATTAAACAATAATGAAGAGAGAAACCATGCTCGTTATTTGCTGCTAATTTTCAATTAATCAATAGACAAAATTAGTTTTTGGTCCTTTATCTTTTTTTTTTTTTGACAAATTAGTCTCACATGTTCTCCAATGTTAACAACATTGGCCTAATTGAGTTGTGGTTGCAACAACATTTTAGATTCTGCTTTGTGGCATGATTGATATGCAGCAGATGGGGCTTGTGGCACACACTTGCATTTCTCCGTATATGATCTAACAGATTGCACTCGAGATTAACATTTAAGAACACATGAGACTAAATTGTTTAAAAACATTAAATGACTAAATTGAAATTAAAAATTAAGTTAAATGATTTAAAGAGTAATTTTGCCTAAATAGGAACTGATGCTTAGGTACAGATCTGATATATGTCATCAATTTCTTCTTAAATTATGTAAAAAAAAAACCTAGTTTTTTTTTTTGATGATTCACGGGATCGAACCCGGTACAAGTGCCTAAAGAGCTTACTAAGCCTAGGGGTGCAACCGCTGCACCAACTCCTTGTTGGCACCTAGTTTTTTACTTTCCATATATTTTCTACAATGAGATCAGACAAGATTTGGGAGAGTTAATTCTTTCCAATGGGAAATCTCTCTGGTAGCATCTGAGCCACACATAAATGGAGAGAGAATGTTCAAAATATAAAAAGCAAGGGAGATAAGTGTTTTAAGGACCGGGATTTTGAGGAAAAAATGAGATGACTTCACGGAGAGAATCCCATCCCATCCCATGTATTGGAGAATCGAAATTTAACAAAGATAAAAAGCAATTAAAGATAAATAAAGACTTTTTATAAAATTATCATAATAAATGGTTATGATAATACTTATTTCTTTTTTGATGGAAATTGATTATGATAATACATATCAAAATGTCACCCCAAAAAATAATACATACTAGATATAACCCCGTGTATTGCACGGGTTTGTTTATATTTTATATAAATATTTTTTACAAATATGTGAAAGTTATGTGATTTAAATATATAAAAATATTTTATACAAATGTCTCAACAGATTGTTGTTCACTTAATACATAGTTAACTTTTAGCATTTTTTTAGCTTGTATTAAAGGACTTGATATGCTTATTCCCATCTTGTAGGTTTAGATTGTATTTTTTTTCTTTTAGGCCTTATGCCTTTGTTAGTATAAAAAAATATGTAATATAAAATTTTATTGATTATAGAATAATGTGTAACAATTAACGTAATTATATTGAAAAATTATATTAAATAACATTTATATATAAATTATTTTTATATAAAATATTTCTTTATCATGTGTAATAATTAGAATTATCATTTTTGTAGTAACGTTTTCATTGAAACTTTAATATCACGAAATAAAACTATATGAAATAAGTTTATTAAACATGTTATGGTAATATATATATATATATATATATAGATTAAAAGTATTATATATTTTTTAATATGCTTATTTCTTATTTTATTTATCAACAAATAATTTTAATTATTATGGTTAAATTATTGTTGACAATGAGATATTTAATTCTCCATGATAAGTAAAAGTTTTTTCAAATGTAGTCCCACATAATTCAACGGTTGTTATTGATTTTTAGTTATCATGAATACAAAAAATCTATTTATTGGAGATTATTTTTTTCTCCAAATCAAATGTCATTTATCATAAAAACCTATTTATAAAATAAGTTTTTTTTTTGCATTAGTGCCATAATTTTGCAATAATCTTTATGTGAAATATTTAATTCTTATAATAAAGAGTTTTATCCTACTATACATTTCTAATTTAATATTAATATTGCTAAGTATCATAGTTGGTATTCTTTTCTTTAAAATATAGTAAAATTTAAGTGCTTATCAAATATATGAATTATATTTTCATTCTAATCTAGATAGTACTGCTACTATTTTTTGTTCCTCAATTATGTTATTAAATTATAAATTTATTTTTTAAAATAAATTTTATATGTTTTACTTACTTGTAGTTTTTGTCACATAAAACTATAGTTTTTAGTCACAATATATGACTATAAAATAATAAATAAATATTTTTAAAATTAATTAATCATTGGATTAATAATAAGAAATTTAAATAAATGTAAGAAAACACAGTAAACAAAGACATGATAACAAATATGATCATAGTTTATAATGAAAAATATTTTCATTAAATTCAATAATTAAAAATCACAATAGATGTAAGATAATAATAAACATTCTTTTAATAGAAATGTCATAGTAAGATTGCATCAAATTATTTTAGTTTTGTTTAAAAATATGACCAAACATAAACTAATATTGTATAATAGAGCTTCTCTTATTAATATAAATTACATCTATTTTTTATTCATCAATGATATATTATTAACAAAAAATACATCTAATTTTTGTAGTCGATATAATATCATAAAAGACCTCGACCTCATATAACCTCTAGTAATAATTAAGATTTTTTGAACTTGAAAATGAAATTATTTTACTTATCCTTTAAAAATCATTTTTTAAGATTTTTTTTTGAAATACTAATCACATTAGAAATTGAAAATAAAAACCTTTTACTTATCCTTTAAAAATCATTTGAAGCCATTTTAATATGTAATACATTATAATTTTATAATGTGATAGAAATTTTTATTTAATAGTATGTAGTGCCATTATTTATATTTAAAAGTTTAGCTCAAAGAATATATATATATATATATATATATATATATATATATATATATATTTATATGTTTGTGTAATAGATAATATTTGATAATATAAAATTTTATTTAATTATTTATAAGATATTTTTTAGTTCTTAAATTGTTATCTAATTTTAGTAAATAGCACGATATTTTATATTTCATAACAATTTTTAATAATTTATGGTGTATTTTAATTATATTTTAAGTATTTTATCTAATTTTAATTAATAATTAGAATTATTATTAAGCAACTTAAATGTTAAACAAAATTTGTAAGAAGTTTTATATTTAATAGTGAATACAACTAAAAATGGCAACCCTAGCACGAAAAAATAAAAATGGGTAGGCCTAAATGGCAGTATTGCTCAACGTAACATATATCAAACATATTATGCAATAACAAAATTGTATAGGTAATGGTGAACATTCAAGGAGCATAAACAAACCATCCAACATATATAACTTCATCGAAGCTATTAAAATTAAACATTTTTTTAAGAGCAATATTAAAATTAAACATGATTCCTGGATGACTAGGTTTACAAAAAAATTGTTAGCTCAATTGCTTGATTCACCAATTGATCCAAATTTATCTTTCTTTCACTCTGACTACTAATATAAAATGGTAGTATATTTGAGAAGATGTTTTCCTTTTTTTGATTTTTTAAGAACCCGAACCCTCTTTGCTCTACCTTTTTCTCTTTTTTCTCTATCAGTGTAAACTCTAATTTTCCTCTCTGACTACTTTTGTATCTCTCTATGTGCACTCTGCTTCTTCTCCTGCGATCCACTCCTTCCTTCTGCTCATGTGTATCTTGTTTTTCTTTGTGAAATTTTTCATCAAAATCTCTCTCCCACCATCAAAAATTGTCTTCTTTAAATAGTGATTTCTTATTATAACTGACTAAAACTCTACCTCTTCTACTCATATTCCACTAACCCATGAGTTTATTGGCAATTAAAGGAATAATTCCTATTAATGTGAAACTCTTCCCTTTTAATGCATAACTATTACACCAAAAAGAATTTCAAAAGCTCACTAATTATTTACTATTTCAAAGATAACTTAGATTAAATATGAAACAATAGGGATGAATTATAGAAATTGAGTAGTGATGGTAACAACTAATAAAAATATAAATTGTTCAATTTAGTTTAAATTTTACACTAATATAATTGGTCAAGTTTAATTTAAATAATTGTAATAAATACAACATCTATATATATATATATATATATATATATATATATATATATATGTAAAACAAGCTTGAGTTTTAAATTGATTGTGAATCGCCATGTGTAAAGAATAATTAAATACGAAGTTAATTTAACTTATGAGTTACAATCTTTCAATTACACTCATTAATCAATTTCATCATTTTAATAATCTATTTAATTATTATTATTATTATTATTATTATTAATTTAATTTATTATTAGTAGTATTAATTGATATATATATATATATATATATATAACACTATAAATTATTAAATATTGTTATTAAATATAAAATATTGTGATATTTAGGTTACAGGTAAATTGGATATTTTTTTTAATTTATGTTGTTAAATAATGTCTTTGTAAATAATTGAATTAATTGAATTCAATGCATGTATAAAAAAACTAATTGATTAATAAATAAAACAATTGTATTAAATGAAATATATAAATATATAAATTTTTTAAGGCGTATATCTTCTCATTTATAATACATAAAACTCAAATTTGTTTTACATAGATAGATGTATAGATATAAATAGATAGATAGATATAAATAGATTAAATATTTTAGTGAAATAAAATTACATATTAAAGTATTAAAATTACTTTTTCCTCCTCCCTGAGCCCGAAAACAAAATAAACCCATCACAATTACCCCGCGCTGTAACTCTCTCACTCTTTCTCTCTAAACTAAAGGCATCTCTCTGCTTCACAGTTCACGAAAACAAACTCTGTTTTTTGTTGTTTGATTCAGATTTCAATCCAAAATAATCATGGCGGAAGGTATTTGCTTTCATCTCTACGTCTATTGTTAAATTCCAAATTTGAATTGTTGTAATCCAAGTGTTTCGTGGGGTGTTTCTTTTTTTTAAGCTTTGTGCGTTGTGCTTCAACTCAAGTTTAATTTTTTATGTTTTTTATTTCTGTTGATTCGCGTCTTGGGGCCTTTTCGTTTGCCCTTGATTTTGCAGAAGGAGATAATGGATCCCCAAAATCTTCTTCATTGACACCGTATGAAGAAGCATTAGAGGCCTTGTCTTCTTTGATTACTAAACGCACTCGTGTTGGTGATGTCAATATGGAGGAGCGATTCAACGTGCTCTTCGAGTACCTAAAGGTATAGTGTTTGTGATTTGGCTTTCCATATATTTAATTTGGTCATTTTGTTGGGATAAATGACTAGTTGTCTGGTGATGTTAACAATGGGGTGCCGTTGATTCCATAGATGCTTGATTTGGAGGAGGCGATTTCGAATATGAAGATTATCCATGTTGCTGGCACCAAAGGGAAGGTACTGCTGTTCACGTGGGGTTCTTTATTGTATTAGTTCAATTTGCTGAGGCTTTAAACTTACTGCTGTTGAAAATTAACTTCATGTATTTTGTGAATTTATGCTCCATAGTCCATACTGTTCAATGAGAGGTTCAAACTTTTTGCAGTAGTTGATGTGATTGGTAGTTTGTGGTCTTTTTTGACAAAGAAGGAGTGGCTTTGGATTTCCAGTTTCATGTATTTTTACTCTTGCATCTGTAATGATACAAAGTTTGCTTTTGCACCATGCTTCCGTAGGGATCTACTTGCACCTTTACAGAATCTATATTACGCAACTGTGGTTTTCGCACTGGGCTTTTCACTTCTCCTCACCTAATTGATATACGAGAAAGATTTCGTTTAGATGGGTGAGTATCTCATATGTATTGAATGACTTTATTTCCATTAACTATTAAGTAGGAAACTTGTGTTGTTTTGCATATTGAATTCATTCTCTTTCTTTAGTGGGCCATTATATTTTCTTTATAATCTCCCTATGTCAAATTGTATAATTCATTTTCTAGCTAGAAATACCTCAGAATTTTGGTTATGCTTGTTATCTTTTGCAGCATCCCTATAATCAAAACAAGCCAGACTTTAGATCCATGGAATGTGTCTTTTTGGGTTATTCACCTCACCACAAAATTTATAAATGTTTAGCCTCAGATTGTTGCATTCTTATCTCTAAAGATGTGTTGTTCAATGAGTACAAATTTTCTTATTCTATTCGATCTTGTGGGTTCCTTCTCCTCTAACACTACTACATCCTCATACTCCTCTCACATTCCTACATCACCTATATCACCCTGCATGCTTGCTCCTCTTAATCAATTTTGTCCAATCCTACCATGATCCCACTTTCTCCTCTCCTTTCTGCTCTCCTCCACTACCTCTTCACCTCTCTACTCGACTAGTCTGCTTTCCTCTCATACAACTACTAATGTGCAAGTTTTCAACTTTTGGTTTGACTTTTTCCCCATCCTATGCTTCATTTCCTCTTATCAATTTCCATCCTATGTTAACCATGTCTAAAAAAGGCCATATCAAACCTTGTGTGTTTCTCACTCATGCTGAGCCATCTTCTGTCAAACGGGCCTTGTCCCATCCTTGGTTGCTGTAATCCAAGATGAATATGCAGCTCTTATTAAGAATAACACTTGGTCTGAGGTGCTTTTGCCCCTAAATTGGCAAGCTATTGGAATCAAATGGGGTTTTCACATCAAAGAAAATTCTGATGGCACTATAATCAAATACTTAGCTTGTTTGGTTGCTAAGGGTTTTCTGCAATCGGGCTTTGATCACAAGGGGACATTTTCACTGATTTTCAAATTTCAAACTTGTGACTATTCGAGTTATAACCTTGGCTCTCACTCATAGCTGGCCTATCCAACAGATGGATATTACTAATGCCTTTCTTAATCGCTTTCTTGATGAAGAGGTTTATATGACACAACCCTTTGGCTTTGAAAGCTTTGACAAATCTCTATTATGTAGACTTAACAAGGCACTTTACGGCCTGAAATAGGCAACTCGTGCCTGGTATGAATGGCTGACCACTACTCTGTTACACTGTGGCTTTTCCTCAAGTAGACGTGATTGTATGTTCTGAGGGAAGTGCTTGCATCTATGTACTAATTTACATTTGATGGCGTTATCGTCTCGGGGTCCTCTTCTTCCCCCATTGTTACACTCATCAGCAAGCTTCATTCCAAGTTTACATTAAAAAGCTAGAAGCTCTGGATTATTTTCTTGGGGTTGAAGTTAAGCACCTTCCCAATGGTTCTATCTTACTCTCACAATCTAAATATATTTGAGACTGTTAGAAGTCCCACATGGAAGAATGAGATGGCCTGATTAGTGGTTATAAGTAGGGGGCAACCCTTACCCTATGAGCTAGCTTTTGGGGTTGAGTTAGGCTCAAACCCAAATTCTAATATGGTATCAGAGCCTATCATAGATCCATTTGTTGGGCCACCCGTTATCGGGCCACTCGGGTCACGCTCCAGTTGTCTAGTCCTGGGCGTGAGGGGGGTGTGTTAGAAATCCCACATGGAAGAATGAGATGGCCTGATTAGTGGTTATAAGTGGGGGGGCAACCCTCACCCTATGAGCTAGCTTTTGGGGTTGAGTTAGGCCCAAACCCAAATTCTAATAGAGACCTTCTTAGTCGAACTCACATGAATGAAGGCAAGAGCATTCCTACTCCAATGGTCAACAATTGCAAATTGAGTAAACATGGGGTTTATTTTGTCCTAGATCCGCACTTATGCATATTATTAGGCGGGGCCTTACAAATTACAACATGCTATGCTGACTTGACTTGGGATATCTTACAGTGTTAATTAAGTGTGTCAAATTTTTCTCAGTACTGGAACCCCATTAGCGAGCTGTCAAGACGATACGTTGTTATCTCAAAGGCACCTTATCCCATGGTTTGCTGTTGCAACCTCTTAAATTCTGTGAGCCTCTCTCTATTCGAGCCTTTTGTGAAGCGACTTGGGCAAGTGATTCCGATGATAGAAGTTCAACATTTGGTTCTAGTATCTTCCTAGGATCTAATCTTGTTTTGTGGTGGTCCAAAAAGCAGCCTCTCTTTGCCAGGTTCGGCACTTAAGCTGAGTACCACAACATGGCTAACAATACTACAAAGATTCTCTAGATATCCCTCTTGACTGAACTACGCATTCCCTCAAGAACACCTATTTTGCTCTGTGACAACCTCAATGCCGTCTCACTTTCCCATGATACGGACACATGGAGCTGGATTTGTTCTTTGTTGGGGAAAAATTCATCAATAAGAACCTCAATTTGTCATATCCCTGCTCAGGATCAACCGGCAGGTCTACTCACTAAGCCTCTTGCTACTTCTGGGTTCTGTGATCTACGGTCCAAACTCGAAGTGTTTGATTTGTTTGAGCTAGTGCCCTCACCCTGAGTTTGAGTGGAGGCTATTAGAGTAATAGCTTGTGTATATTAGCGTGGTAGGCTAGTAGCTTATTGTATGCTTAGCTGTACAGTAAGTTATAGCAACTGTTGTTACAGTTGCTCAGTCAGCACATTCAGTGATGCTGTTATAACATAACGTAATAGAGCCTCTGAAGCTCTCTTTCTGTATAAATAATCATGTACCTCAATCAACGAATCATTTTCACTTTTATTCATTCAACAAAGCTATAATTTTCTCTCTCTGCTAAATACTTTCTATCTTTTACTTTGATCTCTCAATTCTAACAGCAGCAACGGTAATATCATCATTCTTGTTAAATGAGAGAATAGAGAGAGACATATGTTGAATACCGTGTGTTTCAACTACACAACGGAGGTTCTTTATATAGGCTTAAAAAGAAATCAGAACAATTAATTACAAGATATCCTATTCCTAATTACATGATATGATTTGCCTATACAATAAATACAAAGATCCTATCTTATTTTCAACACTCCCCCTCAAGCTGGAGCATATAAATCGTATGCACCAATCTTGTTACATATATAACTGATTCGAGGACCTCTTAGAGATTTAGTGAAGACATCTGCCAATTGGTCATTGGAATTGACGAAGCTAGTGGTGATGTCCCCCGATTCGATCTTCTCTCTGGTATAATGACAGTCCACCTCAATATGCTTAGTCCTCTCATGAAATACGAGATTGGAGGCAATATGCAATGTCGCTTGATTATCACATATCACTGTCATTGGCATATCCTCTCCAAACTTGAGTTCTTTGAGAAGTGATTGTAACCACATGAGCTCTTGAGTCACTAATGCCATGACTCTGTATTCAGCCTCAGCACTAGACCTTGCTACAACATTCTGCTTCTTGCTTTTCCAGGATATCAAGTTTCCTCCAACTAGTACACAATACCCAGTAGTGGATCGCCTATCAATGGGTGAGCCTGCCCAATCGGCATCTGAGTAACCAACTACTCGAGTATGACCTTTATCCTCATAAATAAGACCTTTTCCTGGAGCACTTTTAATATACTTCAGGATGCGTATTACAGCATCCCAATGATCCTGGCAAGGAGAATTTAAGAATTGACTTACCACACTAACTGCAAAGGAAATATCTGGACGGGTGACTGTGAGGTAGTTTAATTTACCAACCAATCTCCTGGACCTCCCTGGATCTGAGAGGGGCTCCCCCGACAGGCAGAAGTTTGACATTTGGGTCCATAGGAGTATCAACTGGCTTGGCATTCAATAAACCTGTTTCCTCAAGAATATCCATAGCATATTTCCTCTGTGAAATCACCAGACCATCCTTGGATTGGGCTACCTCGATACCCAAAAAATAACGTAGTTTACCAAGGTCCTTAGTCTGAAACTTGTGAGAGAGATCGCTTCAATCGATTATACCCTGTTGATCACTACCAGTTATCACAATATCGTCCACATACACAACCAGATAAACACATCCTTGAGCTGAATGGCGATAGAAAACAGAGTGATCATTGTTACAACGAATCATACCAAATTGCTGCACTATAGAACTGAATCTGCCAAACCAAGCTCGTGGAGACTGTTTAAGACCATAGAGAGACCTGTGGAGCCTGTAAACCATGTTAGAGGACTCCCCCTGAGCAACAAACCCAGGTGGTTGCTCCATATAGACTTCCTCTTTGAGATCACCATGCAGAAAAGCATTTTTAATATCAAGTTGGTGAAGTGGCCAACGATGGATGGCGGCAATGGAGTGGAAGAGCCTAACGGACGCCATTTTAGCCACAGGTGAAAAGGTGTCACTGTAATCCTGCCTAAATATTTGAGTGTATCCTTTGGCCACCAACCGGGCCTTATATCGATCAATCTTACCATCAAGCCCAACTTTGACAGTATAAAGCCAACGACAACCAACCACAGACTTTCTAGGAGGTAGAGAGACCAGTTCCCAGGTACCATTGCTTTGAAGAGCACACATCTCGTCAATTATTGCTTGCCGCCATTCCGGGTGGGATAAAGCTTCACCTGGAGTGTTAGGAATAGAGACAGAAGACAAAGAAGACAAACAAGTGTAATATGGAGGAGAAAGACGATGATAACTCAAAGCAATGTAATGAGGGGATGGGTTACGAGTACAGTGTATACCTTTACGAAGGGCAATGGGAAGGTCAAACTCAGGTGGCAGGGCCGGTTCCGGTAAAGGAGATGGCGCCGGTGGTGAGTCTGGTATGGCCTCAGTAGCAGGAACAGGGATATGTACCTCGGTAGATCACTGGTGATGATGATAAGTCTGTAGTGGTCGCACAGCTGGGGGGTCCACAGATGGGGTGTCTGGAGTGACAAACTCAGGAAGCTCAATCGCAGGAGGAACGGGGAGGACTGCAGAAAGAGGCTCGGGAGACAAGTGAGTCGACTCAAAGTAAAGGCCTGGACTCGAAAAAGGTAACATCAGCCGATATAAGGTAACGTTGAAGAGTAGGTGAATAACAACGATAACCTTTTTGGGACCGATGGTAACCAAGAAAGACACATTTGAATGAACGAGGTGAGAGTTTGTCAAGACCAGGAGTGAGATTGTGGACAAACATGTGGTCCGGAAGACACGAGGCAAAAGTGAATGGAGAGGGATATGTGGAAAGAGTACCGAGTGTGGCACTCGATCATCAAGCACAGAAGAGGGCATGCGGTTTGTGAGATAACAAGCTGTTAGAACAGCATCCCCCCAAAAACGAGTTGGGACATTACTATGAAGAAGCAGAGTCCGAGTCGTTTCAATGAGGTGCCGATTTTTGCGTTCAGCTACCCCATTTTGTTGAGGTGTGTGAGCACAGGACGTTTGGTGAAGAATGCCGTTAGATGCCATAAAATTTTGAAATTGTTGGGACAAGTATTCACGGGTATTGTCACTACGCAAAGAGCGAACAGAAACACCAAACTGAGTTTTAATTTCTTGATAAAATTGCTCAAAAATAGAGAACAACTCGGACTGCTTTTCATTAAAAATAACCAAGTACAACGAGAAATCATCAATGAAAGTAACAAAATATTTGGACCCAAAAGTATTACTAGTGCGAGACGGACCCCAAACATCGGAGTGAACTAAAGCAAAAGGGGAAGCCCGCTTATTGACTCTATCGTGAAAGTGACTACGAATGTGTTTCCACTAGCGACACGACTCACAATTTAAACTAGATAACTTGGAGAGACTAGGCACCAGCTTCTGAAGCTTGTGAAGACTTGGATGACCCAACTGAGCATGGATAGTAAGAGGAGAATCTGTGGCAGAGCACACCCTGGATGAGGATAGATAGTAGAGACCATTAGACTCACATCCGATTCCAATCGTCTGTCCTGTACTTCGATCCTGCAAGGTAACATTGTTATTAGTAAAGGTAACATCACAGTTATGAGAACGGGTCAAACGACTAATTGAAAGCAAATTAAATGGACACTCAGGAACGTAAAGTACAGAATTAACTGACAGGGAAGGGAGGAGTTTGGCAGTACCAATCCCTTGGGATTTGGTTTCAGTACCACTGGCTGAAGTCATACTAGGTAAGTAACCAGATGTAGAAAGAGAGGATAAAAGAGCTTTATTACCAGTGATGTGGTCGGATGCACCAGAGTCAAGGACCCAGGGGCCAAGGGAATTAGGCTGAGAGATGCAAGCAAATGAATTACGGTGTGTGCAGCAAGCGGTGGATCCGAGTTCGCGATTCTCAAACCATTGGAGAAATTCTTCATAGTCGGTGGAGTTGGCTTAGGTGAGCCAGGGATTCGATGTGTGTCGGGCATAGTGGTGCGAGCCGAATTTCTGGGACGTGGGCGCCCATGTAGCTTCCAGCATCGATCGATAGTGTGTCCCATACGGTTGCAATGATCACATTTGGGACGATTCTTAGTGTTGGATGTGGAACCTCGTACGCCCACGGCTTTTGTCTTTGAGATGCAAGAGGCGGCAATGTCACCGATGGCGGGGAGCAACAGAAGCTTCGGTGGACTTCAAAGGGACCGGAGAAGAGGCGGAAGAAGCGGCAGACATGGTGGGAATAACAGTAGATCCCAAAATCTGATCACGGATGGCAGTGTACTCCTGAGGTAAGCCATAAAGGCCAAGGAGCATAAAGAATGTGCTTCGCTGCTCAAGTTCCTTCTTCTTCTCATCTGCGGTAGATGCAACCGGAGGTAGGAGCTCATTAAATTGATGGAGTGCAAAGATGAACACGGCCAGAGATAAGCGAGCATAGGGCCATCCAACTTCTTTGGTCCAATGAGGGTTCCCACATCATGAACCACACTATAGAGACGCTGAATATTATTGGTGTAGAGTGCCTTAGCCTGACTCCAAACCGATTCACACGTGAGATGAGGGTAGAAAATCGATTTGATAGTGGGATGAAGTGTGGACTTGATGAGACTGCATAACTAAGCATCAATCTTATCCCATTTCGTACGTTCAGCCGGGTCAAGCACAGATTCGGCCTTTTTGGTGAGATGGTCTTTATACCCCTGACCAATAAGCCATAACCGAATGTCTGAAGCCCAAGTTTCATAGTTGGAACCGTCCAACTTCTCTGTAGAGAGGGGAGAAGTGACAAAGTTGGTGAACGCAGACTTGGAAGCATCGGCAGCAGAGGACCCCATTTTTCATTCAAAGGAGAGAGAAAAACACGTCCAGGAGAGAGAAAACGGGGCTGTTTGCACTGGAACGTGGTCAACCGTGTACCGAAACGAAAAACTAATAGCAGATCGAGGACCGGGGTGGTAGGGCGACGCCGGAGATGAAAGCACGGCCGGAGGGGAGGCCGCACGCGCTGCCACGCGCGGCGGCGACGGCGGCTGGGAGAAGATGAACCGCGGCGAAGAAACGGCGCGTGACGGCGCGTTGGAGGGCCGCCGGAGCTGAGATTTCAGGGGTGGGCCGGTCTCACGGAGGCGAGTACGGTGGTGGGGTCGGTTGCCGGAAAGGTCGCCGGAGATGAGGGCGGCTGACGGCGGCAGTGGCGGTTTTAGGCCGGAAAAGGGTGCCGGAATGGGTCACGGCAGTGGAGAAGGGGCAAACCGGAGTTGAGACACGGTTTGCCAAAAATTTTTGTCACCGGAGGACAGTGGGTCCACCGGGTAAGCACGGTTTTAGGGTTGCCTCTCTTTAGGCTCTAGATACCATGTTAAATGAGAGAATAGAGAGAGACATATGTTGAATACCGTGTGTTTCAACTACACAACGGAGGTTCTTTATATAGGCTTAAAAAGAAATCAAAACAATTAATTACAAGATATCCTATTCCTAATTACATGATATGATTTGCCTATACAATAAATACAAAGATCCTATCTTATTTTCAACAATTCTTGTACTTTTATATTTTACCAAAATTCATGGAACTATTAAAGTACATCATCTGCTGCCATTTAGTTCATCTTTGCAGCATAGCTAGTTTGCTATAATTTATTAGCATTCTTGATGCTTCTGCAGTGTGGAAATCTGTGAAGAGAAATTTTTAGCATATTTCTGGTGGTGTTATGATAGACTAAAGGTATATTTCTACGAATAAATGTGTCATTATAATTTTTATGGGCAAAGTTTTGGCTAGCTGTAAAACTGGGTTATTATTTTCCACTATTTTTATTCTGAACATGAACCGAATTGCATTCCTAATTTGAACTGGTGGTAACTTTCTTTCAACTTATCTTTACAGGTCCGTAAACTAGTTTACCAATAACAGTTGAGAGTGACTAGATGGATATTTTCTGCTAATTGTGTTGACGTTTTGAAGCTATTTCCTTTCTCTTCCTTTTTGAGTTATTGCATGGATTTCAGAAGATAATTGATAGAGAAAATACTAAGATTAAATAATTAGTGTTATTATTTAATCAATCTGAGTGTCATCCGGAACAGTAAAAACAACGTTTTTAATTGTCACTAGTGGTTTCAGCACAATGAACTAATGTAATAATTACAATTTTGGTATTTCATAACAGTAATACCATTTCAAATTCATGCATGGCTGATCATCACAGTGATCGCTTTGAAGTGGTATTGACAGAACTATAAAAAAAAACTTGCGTGGCTTGATGTGGTTGTTTATAAGGGGTCTCTTATTTTGGTGGTGGTGCACAGGAAAAAACTGATGACAATGTTCCAATGCCTACCTTTTTTCACTTCCTTGCTTTACTTGCCTTCAAGATATTTGCAGCAGAGCAGGTTTGATCCCTGTGCTTTAAATTCCTATGCAGACTTGTTCCATACCGATAATAATTTTTGTTTATTTTACTATCAATGAATATAAGTCACTTTATTTTCAATTTTTATGCAGGTGGATGTTTCTATAATGGAGGTTGGATTAGGTGGAAAATACGATGCAACAAATGTGGTATGCATAATTGTCATTTCAGTAGATATGTGTTGGTCTTTAACAGACTACCATTATAAGATTGCTTGAATATTGATATTTGTTATGAAGTTAAATTAGAACATGCTCATGCAGATGTTTTGAATTTCAGATGCAGACACCTATTGTGTGTGGTATAACTTCTCTTGGGTATGACCACATGGAAATTCTCGGTTAGTACACCACCCCCGCCCCCAAAAAAAAAAAAAAAAAAACTCTTTTTGTATTCTGGGTAGGTGGTAATTTAATGCATATCTATTGCTCATGAAAATCATGAAATAACATGATATTTAAAAATTAAAAGCAATTTATATGTGGTACGGTGTGCGTTGCCAATACAACAAGAATGATAAAACAAAACAGCCCGTGATCTCCTTTTGCAGAATATAGTACCAAGAGATATGTAACTTGTAAATCTTGAATAGTTACATTGTTGAATGATTGGACTTTGTATAACCTGGTTAAATGTACAAACTGTGTTAAAATTTCATTGTGCTGTAATTTGTTTTCCTTGAAATCTTGATATGTCCATCTGCAAGAAGAAAAAGGGGAAAAATAGACCTTCTATAAAAACTGTTATAATATGAAGTATCAGAATATGGTTGAACATCATGTTGCACAGTCACTGATTTGTTTAACCATTTGGTCTTAACTCTCTCTGGTGGATTCTACTAACAGGAAATACTCTTGGAGAGATTGCTGGTGAGAAGGCTGGAATCTTCAAGGTAATTTTTGGAGTAAAATATTTTCTTTTTAATGGGTTTGGCTTCATTGGACCCCGTCATAGTGGGAGCTTTATAACACCGGGTTGCCTCCTGCCCTTCTTTTTTTGATGTAGAGGGGTGCCCACTACTAAAAGCTGGGCTGTTAAGAGTGGATAACCTGTACTTTAAATGGGAGTTCTGTGTTTGTCACCCATTACCCAACCAAAATAGGAGTCACACTCATATCATTTTCTTTCTTTCTTTTTTATTTTTTAAAAAAGAGAAGAAAAAAAAGGGGGGCCATGGTACAATGGTTGGAGCTAGTATGACTTGGAGATCACGAAAATCAATCTCTTGCAAATGTAAGGTTTCTTACAATAGATCCACAATGGGTTTGACTCTTCCCTAGATCCCGCCTTGCCGGGAGCTTTATAGCGCGAGGTCCCTCTTTTTATCTAATGGCAATATGCATATACAGCACAGCTGTGATTATTATCTTTTACACTTTTCTGTCTTCCCTTGTATCACCTGATGCCGTTTTCTATCCGCTCTAAAAGTTTCCTTTTATTCCTTTTGTTCATTTGTTTTATATTTTGATTGGATGTAGCATCGGATTCCAGCATTTACAGTGCCTCAGCCTGATGAAGCAATGCATGTACTTAAAGAGAAGGCTTCTCATTTAAATGTAAGTATATTCTTTCATGTGCTTGCTCCCATGTCAAAGTGAGATAAGATAGTAAAAGTTGGCACATGTTGCAAACAATTTTAAATTTATTTCTGTTATTAGCTTAGCTTCATTGTATGTAACACTAGTACCACCAAACCAAAAATTTGAAACAAATTTCACGTATGTTTTTTCTTGTGTACTTCAGTGTCTGAACTATCTTCTTATATTATTTAATTGCCTTGCCCTAAGATCTATCCCACGATTCTGTTAGTACACCCATTTGTTTTGCCAAAAGGATGATATACGTGAGAACCTTATTATTTTGATTTGTGTTGTCTATAAGATTCAACACGCTTGGCCATGCTCTTGCTAAATTTAATCAAGTCGTGTCTTTGTACACTTTACATGTGTCAATGATCTTTTGAAGTTCAGAGATTCATAACATCGAATTCAGATCTTTCTTGGCTTCCCTGGATTTGATATTCAATCAGCTGAGCAGATCTAACTAACTGTAGGTACCTCTTCAAGTGGCAACCCCATTAGATGCCAAGTTGCTAAATGGTTCAAGACTAGGGCTTGAAGGCGAGCACCAATATATTAATGCTGGTCTTGCTGTTGCATTATGCTCTACGTGGCTGAATATAAGTGGGCATCTTGAAGACACTCGTATGAAGCAGTTGAAACATACAGTAAGTTCCAAATGTGAAAAGTAGTTCTTTGTGGCTTTTTCTTGTGTGTTTATGTGTTGTTTTTGTCATGCTACTGAAGTGACTCATCTGCCTTCATGAAGCAACACACTTTGCCAGAGCAGTTCATAAAAGGTTTAGCAACTGCAAGTCTGCAAGGAAGGGCTCAGATTGTTCGTGATCAACTCATCAACAATGAAATCTCAAATGAACTTGTCTTCTTTTTAGATGGGGCTCATAGTCCTGAAAGCATGGAAGCATGTGCAAGGTGGTTTTCTCTTGCTATTAAAGACCAGAACCAGACCCTGTTTCATCAGAAACCTGATCATTCTAAGTTCTCAAATGAAGTGGCGAAGACGCACCAAGGTGAAGAACAAAAATCTGAACAGGTAGATAAATAAGCTGTTATTAATGTTCAGCAAATATAAGCTGAAAAATCAGTGGTCAAAGATGAAAATCCATAAAATATAGTTATCCTGGTTACTTCTGATGTGTCTGTTGAGCGCATTGTGTTGACAGAAAAGAATGTTACTAGTGAAGCAAACAAAATAGGAATAACTAATATTTGTTGTGTAGTAGGGAAAATGGCTTTGTTGCACAGGAATCATAAATATAAGCTCTTGAAAGTCCCATATGACTCACGTATAGAATGAAAAGTAAAAAAAAAAAAAAAAGATATGGTGAGAGAGGATAGAAATGTTAATGTTTTTATCAATCTTTATTCTTTTTCATCGATTATTTAGTTGAAGTCATCGAATTTTGTTTTTGCAGATTTTGCTGTTCAATTGTATGTCTGTGCGAGATCCTCAGTTGCTTCTTCCTCACTTGATGAAAACATGTGCTGATCATGGTGAGTAATCTCTGGACTTTCCTAGAACATGGTTACCTCATAATGGCCTAGTCCCATAATGATTTGAAAGTCTATTGATTAATAAATACTTATCAAATAAATGACTTTGTCCTCAATTAATTCCATGATAGTTTAGGTCTATCAGGATAAAGAGTAAGGCCGGATATTTTTTCGACCGACAGTTTTTTTCTGAATAAGAAATAAACAACTAGATTGAAACTGTAGGTGTCTACTTCAAGAAGGCGCTCTTTGTACCTGGTTTATCAGTGTATCACAAAGTTGGATCCCATGCTTTAACACCAATTGATTCTAACGCTGACCTGTCATGGCAGTTCACTCTACAAAGAGTATGGGAAAATCTCATGCAAGGGAACAAAGGTATTGTTTGGTCAATATGCAATGTATAAGAATTCAAATTTACGAACTTGATTATTTTAGACGTTTTTCCTTCTTCTTTTCAAGTTTTTCTATATTGAAGGCATACTTTGGCATTGGAGTTGATCCCTTAGTTTTCTACCCATTTTTTTTGTCATTAATCTTTTTGGGGTCACGTGGCTAGCAGGCAAGAATAACGATGCTGCTTCTGAAGAATTAAATGGTATGGAAATGAGTGCCAGCAATTGTGAACACACTGCAGTGTTTTCCTCATTGCCGCTGGCTATCAAATGGCTTAGGGACAGAGTGCAACAAAACCAGTCAACTTGCTTTCAGGTAGAATTAATCTACAATTACGTATTTACGCTGAAGAATTGTGAATATCTGACATGACAGATATATGTTAGATATTGACACCTTTTTATTTTAAGTGTTGAGTTTGTGTTTTTGTTATAGTAAAAAACTTATGATGTGAGTTTCTAAATATGCTCGAAAGTGTTTTGAGTTCTGTTATTTACACAGAATAAGTTTCTTCCCAGACCTAAAAAAGTATCATCTCCACAGTTCATTTGTCTTTTTCTCTTTCTTTCATTTTCTCTCCCTCCTCAATGGTTCTCCCTTGAACTCGGGGGCTCTGTGAAACACAGCCCTCTGTGCAAGTGAAGCAACTCTATTACTCAAGTAGCCTTGTTGTACACATCTAAGAAGTAAAAAAAATCAATAGACCCATTTTGCTGCAAAAGATTGGTTGC
This sequence comes from Calophaca sinica, assembly GCA_037113605.1. Lineage (NCBI taxonomy): Eukaryota > Viridiplantae > Streptophyta > Magnoliopsida > Fabales > Fabaceae > Calophaca > Calophaca sinica. Next base: position 48,773,781 of record CM073735.1, read on the forward strand.
TTTCTGTTACTTGAATCACTTATGTTCTTACCAATATAAGAAATTTTGTAACGTGCAAAAATATCTGTTGACACTAGAAACTATCAAGTTATGTATGCCTTTGTATAAATAATACGAAAGATTCAGTTGAAGGAATGTATAATCCAAGTTGTTTTCCAAGATTTCACTTAAAAAGTATTGATGATTGATAGAAATAAAGGCACTGCCTTGTATAATGTGTGCTTGATATGTATGATTGCAAGTTTATCTTATTATTATTATTATTATTATTATTATTATTATTATTATGTGGTGGTGTTGTTGTTTCCCTATGTGAGTGTGTGTATGGTTGATGTATCAGGTCCTTGTAACTGGTTCGATACATCTTGTTGGTGACGTGCTGAAATCAATCAAGAAGTGATTCGTTGGACTAAATAGAAAGATCTGGCTTCCTTTCTGATTTCTAAGTAATGAAGTGCCACCATGTGTCATTCCCAGTTGCTTGGTTCGGAAACTGCTAATAGAATGTTAGCAACATAACAACATCCTTGGTTTTGGACTTCCGATACATTCAGTCCATTGGTTTATTTATCTCAGCATTAGCGTGGTGACTTTCTTCGTGGGGTCATTCAATCTTCATTTGATTGTAGTAGTTGAGATAGAAAAGGGTGAATTTAAGGGGCATACTGAATCCTTGTATGAATATTCCTCTTGGATTATGCTATATGAACAGTACATTTTTTAAAACAAAAGACAAGACAATAAATACGCAGTCATAAAGTTAACTATAAACATCTGTGTAAAAATAATTTGATGGCGTGAAAATGTGTTAATTTTTATTTTGTAGTGTTAGACATAAGTGAATAATTTGTAAATTGGTTTTGTTAATAAACTTGTATTCTAAAGTAATCTCCCCATTTCATCATCGTATTTGGGGGCAGGGTGGTGGGCCGTGGGCGCAAGCTGTAATAGAACCCATATGGGTATAGTTTTAAACAATTATCGTTGTAACATTAAACACTAGTTCACTTTGTTTTACCTTTTGAAATAACATATTTGCATCAATTTAATTACTGTGTGTATAATCCCTTTAAATCTTATACGTACTTTACTCGTATAACATTTACTCTCTATACACTTGTAAGACATTCTCATGATGTAATTATAATTCAAGTAGATTCTTACAATTCACGGAGATTTTAACCAATTACTCATTTTACAAAAGAAATCAGTTACGCCAGAATATAAATACAAGTCAAATTAAGACTATGCACAATAATAATCCAAGTCAAATCATTGTTTAAGTGATAACTATCTTGATATATTGAAATTACTCTAGTATATTGAAGTATGCGGGTGGTTAGGAGTTGTGGTAGTTGTGCTAGGAGACATCTTTTAGCTTTTTTCAATTTTTTCTCTTCGGGGGCAGGGCGGTGGCTGCAAGGGCTTTGGATTGATCTAGAATTCAGTGCTTTTGAATTGATTGGGACCTGAGAAATTGATGCATCTTCTCTGATAGGGTGTCTAATGTCTTTATTGTGGTGAAGCATGTTTAGGTTTTCTCTTGTAGATGGTTTTTGGCAATAGAAGGCAGACTCATTTTGTTATATGAATTGTGTTTTGAGTCTATAGATTGTATCCTTAGAAAGTAAGTTCTCCTATTTTGTGGTTTTGGTAGTCTTGGCTACTATGATTTTCCCTTCTTATTTTCTCCTTTGATGTAAATGGGTTGGAGTTTCCTTATACCTCATATCTATATATTCTTCTTTGTTGCTTAAAAAAATATACATACAGGGATCCAATTTGTAGTGAAATCCCATTGAGCATCACAGATTCTGTCATTAAATTCCCATACTTCCACAACTTCTTGTTATATCTTAATAATACATTTTTTATATTATGTTTACAAGAATTAAGACAACCATGCAATAAGCTCTTTATTATGTCAAAGTTTTTCATACGTATTTACACAATAATTTCATTAACTTATTATGCACTTAGTTTTCTTTATTTTCTCCCATTTTATTAGGGTATTAATATTCATAACCATTGTATTAAATATTTTCTTTATTTTTTGAGATGAATGAGTCAATTCACTAAAATTCAAAAGAGAAAAAAATAAATTAACATTCAAAATTTTTCTAAATTGATTAATTAGTCACAATTACCAATAATTAATTTAATTTAATATTTTCTAATATGCTAACATATCTTATCTATGTAAAGATATTTGATAAAATAACTTAACACTTCAACTCAATTTCTAATAAGAAGAATAAGTTTATGCATTTATCGTTATACTAGATCATGGACCGTGCGATGCACCGATAAGTAAATTGGGGACTTGTGTATGCTCCAAAATTAACAAAAAGACAACAAAATAAATTCCTATATGAGCACCTGTTTAAAAAATTATATAAAAAATATTTCAACAATCAATATGAACAAAGTAAAGGATATTATTTGCTGGGTGTATTATTTTCTTTACCATTTATCATTTATATACAATTTATAGTTGAAAAAATATTTGATTGCCGCCTTAATTAGAAAACTATCTTATAAGTGTTTAGACAAAACATTAATTAAACTATTTTATTTTATTTTAATTATTTATATTAGCTAGTCGCTGTGTTGATAAAACGGTCTCAGTCATAGGTAAATTTTAATAATAGCCCATCTTTGTCAACAAGTCTGGGTGGTGTAGTCGGTTATCACGCTAGTCTCACACACTAGAGGTCCCCGGTTCGAACCCGGGCTCAGACATGATTCTTTTATCTTTTATGTCGTTACATTTTATTTGGGCTTCATAACTAACATCCACAAGGCTGGGCCTTCGACTTCACTAATATTAGGCCCAATATCAAATTATAGTATTTCCGTTTCAGCTGATTTTTCGGCCAAAAAAACTAACTAGGAAAGTCAACAGCCTATGCAATCTAGGGCTTTCTGATTGACGCACGCACGCACTTGTGCATTTCCATTTCCGTTGTTTGATAATCGGAGCAAATTTTTGCGTTTTATGGAGGAAGATTCTCACAGCACCAGCACCAGCACCGGCCATTTGCTCGGTTCTGTTCCCGTGAGTGTGCACTCGCTGCGTTTGTTCATTCTGTTATTAATTTCATTGGTAATATTGGATTGGAAAGCATTAAACAAATCCATAAACTATGGTATCAGTGTAACAAAACCAGCAACGAACTCTTTTAACTATAAAACCCTAACATATTAACATTAAAAATCACTTCTCTTACTACTTTATAGTTTTTTTTTTTTTCATGGACAGAATAAGTTATTTTTAAAATACACTTATGCGACCATAGTGCGTACAAGTTCTTTAAAATATATTCTAATTTATTTTATTAACAAATTATGGTTCTGTGCTTATTCCTCTTTTGGTGTTCAGGCTGTTATAGCTGATGAAAAGAATGCCTCAAACCATGATGGTATGAAATTACAGCAATTCTTTTTAAAAAAAAAAAAATTATACTGAGATGTGTGTTAATTTTTTCCCTCTAAAGTTTCAGTTACCTAAAAATATTGCTTATGAACTTACATGTAGTCCCTTATGCAAGTATGCAAACATTCCCTCCCAACAATGGAGGAGGCAGAGGACAGGGATATCAATCACTTGGAAGTCCAACTGGTATGTGATCAAACTTAATTTGTGAGTGACTGGAATCAAATGGTTGTTTCATTTCTGTTTCATTTTTCAATTTTTTTTTTGGTTGATAAATTGTAGCTTATTAGGATTGTCTTCTGATGATGCCCATTTATATAATTTATAGGCTTCACATTTTAGATACTCTGACATATCTTAAGTACATTTTTTGGGGAGGGGTTTATGGCTTGGGTGGAAGAAAAAAGAATATTTTTGTGGACCCGACCTAAGTTGTACCCTGTTGAAAAGAGTATACCAATGGTTTCTTTCATTGACTTGTGACAGCTGTTTTATAAAAAATGATTGATAGAGATTTACCTTGCTAATTTCTTTTATGATATTCGTCTGTGATTTTTTGTTATAATCTGATGGTTATCCATAACGGAAACACCAGTGATCCATGTTTTATTGGGACCATGTTAGATGCATCCTATTTTGGAGATGAAGTTTGAGTAGAGCCTCCCTTGTTATAATAATCTCTTATGGAATTGATGACGAGTGTGCAGACTGCAGAGTATTTTTAGTTTGTTTAGTTTTAGCTTATCTTAGACAACGAGCTATCTAAAAACCAATTGAATTCGGTGTTTCAAAGAATATATTTAGTTATGACTTTATTCAATTAATAATTTCATATGGTTGTTTGTGGCTACTGGCATTTGATGTAATTTGTTTTCTGGATTCTGAATGAACTTGGTTTCGGTGCCATCTTTTGACCAAGAGATGATTCATACTGCTGGTTGATTGTGCAACCCGATTAGAGAATAGTTGCAATTTTATATTTTTGTTGCTGATTGATGTTATAACAATCATTCATGGACCTCTTTGGCTTATTCATCCATGCAGAAGCATTTGAGGAACAGCCAGCTAACAACTGGCAGGGAGTCTTTAGTGTCTCATCTTACACACAGTATTTCAATGTGGATACAGATGTTGTCTTAAACAGATTGATAAGTTCCTTGAATCCAGTCGGTGATGACTTTTTTAGCAAGATAGATGCTAACCCTGATTTGTGAGTTCTGCATTTTTTTTCTTTTGCAGCTGTATTTTCAATAATCAAAATAGTGATACTGAGTGGGATTACATGTGGAAAATGTGATGCTCGGAGAAAAACTATAGTTGGAAATTGAACTGTCAGCTTAACATTCTTAGGGAGAAACCTGTCTTTTTGTTTCTTCTACCTTTTTTTTTCCTAGCCTCCTTTTTGGTCCAATGTCCTTTGGACACACACCAAGTTGTTACTTCCCTAACCAGAATTTGAGAAAATGGAAGTCATGTGGATGGTGAATAATGCAAGCATAATTTGTTGCTTCATGCCGGTTGGGATGCATGGGGACTATAGTCTATAGATATGTCAATTTATGGGAGACATGATGAACTTTTACCATATTTTTTTTAGCATCCTAGCCCAAAGTGCACAAGTGTTTAACTTTCTGATCTACCTTATCATAAGTTTTTTCCCATATAATGGAAGCAGATATGGAAACAATTACTTCTACCAACTCCATAAATATATTGATCCAGCCATTTTTGGAAGAAAACAATTAATGAAAATTCAGATATTCAAAAATGTTAATCATGTTGATATACCTTAAAGTGCTAGTACCTAAAGAGAGTTAAAGTAGAGCTAGGCAATATTTGTCTTCTCTTTCTTCCTTTTTTTTTTTTCTTTTTTGGGTTAAAGTTATTATATACAATGGTCCACATTAAATAAATATCTTGTAGTGTGATGCTTTTCCATTATTACAGGTATGGGCTTATATGGATCTCAACAACATTGGTTTTTGTACTTGCCTTACTTGGAAATCTTGCTACATACCTTATGCAAAAACATGTAGATAGCAGTACACCATGGAGCTTTGATGTCAGCTATGTGAATACGTCTGCATGGTCTATATATGGCTATGTGATAGTGGTCCCATTGGCATACTACTTTTTCCTTCAGTATATGGGTTCAAATGCCAACCTTATACGGTTTTGGTGCATGTGGGGATATTCCCTCACCATTTTCATCATGTCCTCTGTAAGTTTCTGTGTTCTATGTATATCAGATTGTGTTATCAACTCTTGTATGCATAGGCATAGCTAGCTAGCTTTGATTTAATAATTATGTATTATCTTTCACGTTTTTATCTAATACTTCTTTTGAAATTTTCAGTTTCTATTGCTTATTCCAGTTGAGATTCTTCGGTGGATTATAATAATCCTTGCCGGCGTTGCGTCAGCTAGCTTTGTTGCTTCGAACCTAAGGTCTTTTATAGGAAATGATCTTTCAGTGGCCGTAACTGCTGCATTTTTCTTGCAAATAGCTTTGGCTGTCTTCATCAAGGTTTCGTTCTTTGCTTAATTTAAAGCGTTGCAGTAGTGAAAAATAAAACCCGGGCTGCTATCATTGCTACCTCACTCCACTGGCTAACTCTGTTTAACACGTGAGTAGAATTGTCTGCAGCAGAATTGGTTTATGTACTTCTATTTATTTATTTATTTATTAGATGGATGCAAGAAGAGTTAACAAACTAGTATGACCACCTCATTTTGGCCTAGGCCTTGTGAAAGACCAACATTTGGGAAGGGGAAGAACAATCATTGGTGCAATGTTTGAGCTCCTTCCATATTTTTGTAAATATCAGACCTCTCATTTCACCACTTTTCTGAAAGTGAAGTTTGTGATATCTCACCCCACATGCTATACCATGATATCCCCGGTGGAGCAGGAAAAGAAAATGCAAAGACTCGTATGTAATAGCCTTATATAGTATAGAGGTGGTGAGGGAGCTATGTCAATAAATGTGTATGGGATATCCATTACGCCAAGGAGGTTTCTCCGGTTTGCTTATACTTTTCTGTTAGTACTGTGCCTGTATCTTTTAACAATTAGTAGTTAATATATAGTCATGCATCTTATTTATTTATAACATGTTCAAAAATAACTTTATATTTGCTCTGTCCCAAAAGAGAGATTATACCCAACGTTGAGCCTTCGATTTTGGGAAGGGAACGGCGACGCGAGGTAACACTTTGTCCTTAATTGGCCGACTCGGTGCGAATTGGTTGTACACTTGCCACCATTTTATTAATAAAAAAAAGAGAGAGATGAATGTAATTTTATCTAAATTCTAAATTTTATTATATCCAACCGCTGTGAATAGTGATTTACGGTGAACCACGAGGTCCACCCTATCACAGATACATTCCAAAGTTCAATTTTAACCATGAGTATAAATCATCACATGACCTGGTCCCAAATTGCTGAGTAATTACAGTTGTAGTCTGTACTGTAGTGCTGCAGTGCCTAAAAATTACAACGCATCATGACAAAGAAACAAAACAAGTGTTTTGATTAGCCTGATGTGATTTTTTGTTACCATGAATAATAAAGAATTGTGAACATATATGGTCTTTCACTATCGAGAACCCTTAAGTGAACGTGGAAACCTCAAAATTTCCAAATGCAAAACGTGCATGGTTGAGTTATCTTTTTCTGATAATTTTAAATCGAATTTTTTTTTTTTGTGAAAGAATCAAATTCTTTACTAGAGATCATCTAATGCATCATTTCCCTTTTCCTTTTTTTTTTTTTGAGACCTCCTTTTTTTTATTATAAATACAACATTTCCCTTTTATTTTATTTCTTCATACGGATCGTGAATATATTTCAATCAACTTGCCCCACTTTCTCTCTGCCACTATTGTCCTTCGCTATTAATTATTCTTTTTGATTTTTCAGCTGTTTTGTTTATGTTTACATAGAAATTTATCATTTTTAAAAAAAAAATTCCCACTTGCATGCGGCTTCAGGAAAGAAGAGCACAATTAAGAAACGTCTACTTTGCCCGGAGATTTTCTACTTTATTTTTTGATAGTAAAAGGAGTGACATTCTCGTGATAAAATCCCCATTAATGTAATGTCACCATCAGCTATACTCTGAATTGATTTTATTATCTGAAGAGCGATAATATTTCAAGTTTCAGAATTAACCGGTTCAATTGGTTAAAGTAATTATTCATGAGTTGGGGTAATTGCCCATGAAATTTTTACTTTTTAGTTGAATATACTTAATAATTTTCATTTTGCATCCATAAAAAATTAGGTGTTGCCCCCACTTTTGTTAAATAAGTGAAGAAAGTTATAAGAGATAAAAGAGAGAACAAATTGGTTTTAATTTGATCTCTTTATTCTTCTAATTTTTACCACTTCTCAAACGCTAAACTCAAATAGTGACAAAACACATTAGATTTCAAAAAAAAAAACCGCTCAAGATAGAGAAAGAGATAAAGAGACTCAAAGAGCAGAGACAAATTTTTGATGATTTTCAATCAATATATCATTAGACTAAGATAAAAAAAGTGATACTAGTAAGAGTATATGAGAAATAAATAGTTAAGGCCCCGTTCGGGGTGGTTTTTAGTTTTATGTTTTGAAATTTTCAAAAACCAAAACCAGTTTCAGTTTTGAGTTACAGTTTTTTGTTTTGTTTTTTGAGTCAAGCCTCTCTCTTTACCTCACCTCACTATGAATTCACCCAATATAAAAAAAAATATTGACCCATAAGAATAATTAAAAAATGCAAGCTATTTTTATATCTAACCATATTAATCACGTTGGGTACATATTGTAAGATTATTTTGTCCATAACTGCATATGAATTTAACAAGAACAATAAGACAACATGTATCTCTACTAGCTAAAAGGGACTCCCCACTTGCATCCAACAAGCCTTTTTCTTCCATGATAACCCAACAGAGAAGAGAAAATGGGCAGATCAAAAGTCACATGGTCCTATCTCTGAACGTTTTACCAGGAGGACTGATTATTATTTTCGATAACTAGACCAAAAAACAAATACATACTCCACCTCAGTCATGTGTCCCAGAAAGGGGCTATTACGACACCTGGCTCTAAAGTACACAGCACCAACAACACCTGGCTATTACAACACCTGGCTCTAAACTACATAGCACCAAGCCCCCCCCCCCCAAAAAAATTCTATCGCTGGGATAAAAGCACAAACAACAGCTTATAGGGACAGATTTAAAATAAAAAAACAAAAAGGCCACTGTAAGACTCCTAGCCTCTTTTAACACTCAGAATTACAATACCCATTTACCATCCCGAAAGCATTTTTGCAATTTTAAAAAAATAATATAAATTTTGACATAAAGATGATTTGCATCACCTTTCAACGTGGCATCCAATACCAATTTTTTTTTTTTGGGTACATATCCAATACCAGATTTAGATGTCTAATAAGTGAGGACTGAGAACCTTCATCACCAAGTAGATCGAAGAGCACTAATACCTGAGGTTGAGATTTTTTTTTTTTGATAGATCCAGAGATTGGGAGGTTGATCTGGAAACACAGAAGAAAAAGTCGAAGAAGACGATCCAAGATCCATGGAAGACATCTCGAGCAGGTAGATCGAAGAGCGCTAATACCTGATTGTAGATATTCAGGTTCAGATTTGAGGAGATATGGTGAAGATCTTTAAGATCTAGTTTGAAAACGAAAGATTTGGATTTGAAGAAAGGAGGAGAAGAGGAAAAAGAATAAAGAGGGAGTGGGCGGATCCCATGGAGGAGATTAGGGTCAGGAGAAGAAAGAGGGAGAGAATGAGGGAATAAGGGAGGAGAGAAGGATCGAAAGAGAAGCGCACTTCACAGTAGAATTAAAAAAAAAGACGAGAGATTTTACTGAGAGCCAGATTCGAAGTATGGATTTCGTGAAAATAAAACTCCGAACGAGAATCACAAAATCAATTTTGTGGTTTTGGGATTTAGATGAAAACTGTTTCAAAATTAAGGAAAAAAAACCAACTCAACCCCAATTTACTCGAACAAGTTTTGTTTTCAAATTTAACTTTCAAAACCAAAAACAGGAAACTTAGCACCACCCCGAACGGGGCCTAAATGATTTTTTTTAAATGTTTAAATGATTGTTTGTTACATACATAGAGGTATATTTTTATAGTATTGACATTGAAAAAATTATATGACATTTTCAAAATATGAAAATACGTAGAACACATTATAATTGTAGAAGGTTAGATATTTTAGGTTTTTTTAGTCATAAAAATTATGTATTTTTTAAAAACTTATAATATTTTTTTATATGAAAATATTATAACTATTTTTTGCCCCCATGAAAGAAAATTTTTGGATCCACCACCGGTGATAATAATACCAAATTTACTGAAAAATATTTACAAAATATGTCATCCCGTTTATTAAAAAATGAAAGAGATAAAATGTTTATCTTAATTTAACATTAAAGGTGACTTTTGGAATTTCAATAAACATTTATATATAATCGTCAAAAAAAAAAATTAAACATTTATAAATGAGTTATAGACAATTCACCAATCTATACATTTGTAAACTAAAACCACTAGTAACTGAGTAATCAGTTCACACAGAAACCACTAGTATTTTTGTTTTCAAGCTAAAACCGGTTCCGACAAAAAATAAGGAGACTTGGAAATTTTTTCATTTTTTAAGTACTAAATAGATCTTCGTGTTTTTTTTTTTTTGTAGAGAACTGGTTTGAGCCTTTATTTTTGTTTTTATTTTGAGATGGATCAATAGAACAAAAGACCTTGTTGAGTTTTCAAAGTCCAAACGGTACACTTATTTTTAGAAGAAGTGTGATAGGATGTTCTGTCCATTTTTTTAATTTCTAGCGGCATATATGACAGTTGGCAGAAGAACATCCAACATTTTGGAGTCAGGGAAAAGTTTGCGAAGACTTGAATCTTAAAATGGGATAAGTGTGATATTAAAAAGGAGAAAACTTATGTCTTGTTCCAATGGTGTTGTTGGTGTTGTTCTCCAGCATGTCATGTGGATTATTTAATTTATAGTATCAATTATTATTCAGTTATTTTTTATAAAAAAAGTTCACATGACATGCTGTGATTGGAAATAAGCACTAACTTGGAACGACACCTAAATTTTCTCTTATAAAAAAAGGATAACTCGTGATTCTCCACAAGGCCACAACCTTTTTCATTTATTAAAAAAAAAAAAATCGGTGATCAATATCTAATTAAGGAGTAGGAAGCTCTTCATGTGTGCTATTAAGAACATTAGTTGCACTTTTTGTTTATAATTTGATTAATATTTTACTAAACTTATTTCTGTTTTTAAAAATTGCAATATTATTTATTGATAATAAAAATATATTATACTTTAAATCATTTTAATTTAAATAAATTGTTAAATATGATAGTTACAATGATGCGATCAAGCTTATGTTTGTTTTTATTTTGTAGGGCTAAGGAGGCCGAGGCGGTCAAGCTTATGAACATTCTCCAATTGTATGCCAATGTTTTGGGCCAAAAGATCAATATGAACAAATACGAAGCATACCCCAGTAGGAACGTGAGAGGTGAAACCAAGGAGTTGTTGTCATCGGTCTTGGGGGTGAGGACTAGCATTAGTACTGGAAAGTACTTAGAACTCCCCTCTATGATTGGTAGAAGCAACAAGTCAACCTTCTCCTATATTAAGGATAGGGTATGGAAGAAGCTCCATTCATGGAGCAGTCGTTCTATTTCTAGGCATGGACAAAGGTGTTAATAAAGTCAGTAATGCAAGCTATTCCATCATACGCGATGAGCATTTTTCTTATTCCATCAGGGCTAGGGACAAATGTGGACGAGCTTCAGGCAAACCACTTCAAGCTGCTTGCCAAATACCATGGAGTGGAATGAGGTTCTACTGAGATAACTATTCCCCATTAATATCGCAGAAGCTATAATGTGTGTTCCTCTACTTCTATTGGTCAAAGAGGATCGCTTAATATGGGGACATCACAAGCAGGGGATCTTTTGATCAAAACAGGTTATAACCCATGCATGGAAAGGTTTATGTCAATAAATCAACATGCGGTTCCAAGAAATTGGAATGTCGTCTAGTCTCTGAAAGTTCCACCTAAGGTCAACAACCTTATATGGCACATTTGTCGTAAATGATTTCCCGTGAGTACAAGATTGCAAGAGAAAGGAGTTAAGTGCACCTTCCTTTGCACTTTTTGTGATGCATAAATCGAAAACTCTGGGCACCTCTTCTTCATGTGTTCTTCGAGTAAGGCTTGTTAGATGGAAGTGACCTTTGGAGGGATATTGACATTTGCTCACAATTAGTTGGAGCATTAAGGATCTTATTTTTGCCATCTGCAATAGACTGCTAAATGTTAAACTTTATCTGTTTGCAATGGCAATATGGAGCTTGTGGAAACAAAGAAATGCCAAATTTTGGGATTATCAGTTGGAGCCAACTTAGTAGCTAACATGGGGGGCTCGCATAATGTACAAGGACTGGGTAAAGGCTAGAGGTGGAAGAGATCCCCAAGAGCAAGCTAGGCAGTCGTCTACTGATGTGTCCTGAGTCAAGCCACCACAAGGAATGCTCAAAGTAATGTAAACGCTAGCTTCCATCAGGCTCAAATGGTAACGAGGTTTGGTGCTTGTATTAGAGACACCAATAGTTCTTTTGTAAAGGTCTGTAAGGGGTGGACTAATTCTGCGATGACTATGGAGGAAGGTGAAACTTGAGGCCTTCTTTGTGCTTTTAGATGGGTTGCAGCGTTGGGGTGGATAATGTGATTTTTGAGCTAGATTCCCAATTGGTGGTAGAGTCAATTAGGCAACAAAAAGAGGACATTTTTGAATTCGGTACCATCATTGATAGTTGTAGGGACCTCCTTTCTTTACATCCAAACTTTTTTGTCGAGTTTATTAGGAGACGAACAAATGTGGGTGCTCGCATGCTTACGAGGGTGTCTATATTGCATGCTAATAACCATACTTTTGATTTTATACTAATTTGTATTGCGAATTTTATTTTGTGAAATCATATCAGTTGTTCCGATAAAAAAAACTAGAAAACTGTTACATAAAAGGATAATTAATTAAAATTAAAATAAATTAAAATATTTTACCTATATTAATTTTTCGTAAAATTGTAATTTTTCGAAATATATACCCTTTTTACTTTTTATGGACACGTGATATTAAGATATCGATTAGTTCACAGCTGGACTGTGTTGTGTCTCTCTTTCTCTACCCACGACGCTGAACAACAACACTCCATTGGTCAGAAAAAATGGAGAACGCCGACCCTTGTAGGGATTTCGTCAAAGAAGTTAAGCGCATAATCATCAAGGTTCTCTTCTCTCTCCCAAAAATATCTTATTTTTCATTAATTTTAATTTTTTTTTTCATTTTTATGTTGTGTATGGTTTGGCTTGCAATGCTCCAACCATGGGGTGATGCAAATGGCTAAGGTTGTTTAGATTGGTTTTCAAGGTTGGGACTGCCGTTGTCACCCGCCAAGATGGAAGATTAGCGGTTGGGAAATTAGGGGCACTCTGTGAGCAGGTCTTTCTACATGTTTTGGTGTTACGTGTGTTTGTGTGTGTGTGTGTGTGTGTTTTTTTTTTTTTCCTTTTTTGAGAAATAAAAATGGGATTTTAAATTTAGCATTTGTGACCCTTTTGAAAAATAAATGGCAGATTAAGCAGCTGAACTCTCTGGGTTATGAGATTATTTTGGTGTCATCAGGTGCTGTTGGCCTTGGTCGCCAAAGACTCAGATACAGGAAATTGATTCACAGCAGGTAAGATGTAATGTAAGCTTAACACCTTTGTTTTGTTGCTCTCAGTATATATACATACCCTTCAAAGTGCTGCAGGTACAAGATTTTTTTTTTTTTTTTTTTAATTTCATTTGTTTTGAAGGTGGTTGAATTGAAATAATAATTTACCTGGGTCTTACATGGGACTATTACAGCTTTGCTGACCTTCAAAAGCCACAAGTTGAACTTGATGGCAAGGCTTGTGCTGCTGTTGGACAAAGCAGCCTTATGGCTACTTATGATGCTTTGTTTAGTCAGGTAATTGTTGTTAATTTAATTGATGTAGCATCTTATGGTTGCTCTTATTGGAATTTGCAATACCCTTCATGTCAATTTCATTTTCAGTTATTGCCTTATTTTAGGATTAGTTGACATTAATGTGTTAACTCTTTTCTCTTCTTGTCCTGTAGCTGGACATGACGTCTGCTCAGCTTCTTGTGACAGACAATGATTTTAGAGACAAAGACTTTAGAAAGCAACTTTCTGAAACTGTGAAATCACTGTTAGCACTAAAAGTTATTCCAGTATTCAATGAGAACGATGCAGTCAGTACTAGGAAAGCTCCATATGAGGTTTGTTAACAGAGCTGGACTAAATCTTGGAGCTGATTACTTCAAGCTATGCTCCTTTGTGAAAAAAATTGTGGCAATAAGTTTAGTTGTATTCTTTGTTGGTGATATGATCCAGGCTTACTAGCAAGAAATAGAGACTATAATTATATTTTTATCTATTGATAAATTTTTCGAACTTTATCTGTCAAACTCAAATATTGATTATGTGTCCAAGGTTTTCTTTAGACTGATCTTTATGTAGTAAATATTTATTTAGTGATTTGTCCATCAGCCCTAACTAACTCAACCTTTTTAAGGAAATGTGACTGTTCATTTATCCTTCTATAAATTCCTTCTTTGCCTGTCAAGTATTCCCAGATATGTTGAAACTCCTCTATTAAACTTATATTTTAATTGATCATCAACTTGTGTCTTTTCAGCTTGAAAGTTGAGTTTGGATTTTGGAGTGTGCTTCCTGGACTGAAACTTAATTCTTTCCATTTCTAACTATTTAAGTACTTGAAGTGTCGCCAACTCATTTTGTGCAGGATTCTTCTGGCATATTTTGGGATAATGACAGTTTATCAGCTTTGTTGGCCATGGAATTAAAAGCAGATCTTCTTATTTTGTTGAGTGATGTAGACGGTCTTTATAGTGGCCCTCCAAGTGATCCACATTCAAAGCTTATTCACACATACATTAAGGAAAAGCATCAAAATGAAATTACTTTTGGAGACAAGTCTAGGGTGGGAAGAGGTGGAATGACTGCCAAAGTAAAAGCTTCTATTTATGCAGCTGAAGCTGGCGTTCCTGTTATCATTACCAGGTGCACTGCTGTTTTGTTTTTGCATTTCTCAAAAGCACCATTTGAAGGCATATTTGTATCCCCTTTTTAGATTTTATTTAAAGCATTTTTCAGTGGCACCATTTTCAATTAGAAACATTTTAATTAGGCCGTGACATGCGAACTCATGATTTTCACTAAACCACAAGCAATTTGAGAAATAGAAATAAAAAGGCTCATATATATTTAATTTGCATGCAGTTATCTGTTTATTTGTTCTATCTATTTTTTCCGTTGGATGGCCTTTCATGGAGCGGATGTTTAGTCGGTAAATATAAATGAGACATGCATATGAACTTTTCCTCCTATTCCCGGGTTGATATATTAGTCAAAAATTGTAATGCCAAGAACACTCTTAAATCCATTATGTATGCTACCTACCTACTCCATCTGATTCTCATCTTTGCAAGTTGGTTTTTTCTTCCTTCTGCCACATTTTCTTTTTCTCCTTCAGTGGTTATGCACCTGAAAATATCATTAAAGTCCTCCAAGGACAACGTATTGGTACCCTCTTCCATAAAGATGCACATAAGTGGGCCCCACTAAAAGAGGTGGATGCCCGCGAAATGGCAGTTGCAGCTAGGGACTGTTCCAGACGGCTTCAGGTCTCTTTTACATCTTAACACTTACAAAATGTATAATGGATATCACTGAGCTGTCAGTATATGCTTCCTTCTTCAACATGCTAATCTCCTATCTTACATTACAGGCCTTATCTTCGGAAGAGAGGAAACAAATTTTGATAAAAATAGCTGATGCCCTGGAAGCACATCAACAAGAGATCAGGATTGAAAATGAAGCTGATGTCGCTGCTGCACAAGAAGGAGGAATTGAAAAATCCTTAATTGCCAGGCTGGCTTTAAAGAATGAGAAGGCAAGACAGTTCACCTAACAAAGAAATTTTTAAAATTTCAACTAACTGTTCGTAATTGTTTAAATTTTAACAAACTGCAAAATTTCTCATGATAAATTATGATAACTGACAGATTGCAAGCCTTGCCAACAATACACGAATTATTGCAAACATGGAAGATCCGATTGGTCGAGTGTTAAAACGAACCGAGGTAATGAAAAGTTTGTTTTTGTTATATATATATATATAGGTCATGGTAGTTTTGAAACACCAGTAGCTGAGGCCACTGTCGAAATTTAATCAATTTTCCTTCTACTTATTATTTTTTTAAAAGATTCTAGTTTTACGTCATACTAGTAGATAAGAAGGAAATGACTTGTGTTATTTACAATTTTATATTAGTTGTCCAAATTATGTGACTGTAATTGTTGCTTAGTCATAAAGTATATTTTTGGATAAGTTTTTCATAGACACTTCGGTTGTACTGAATAATGATAATTAATGATCTAATGACCTATAATATTTCTGACAGCTACCTTTTTATTTAGCTTGCAGAGGGGCTAATTTTGGAGAAAACGTCATCTCCCTTGGGAGTTCTTTTAATTATTTTTGAGTCTCGCCCTGATGCACTAGTACAGGTAAGTTAATATTTCCGTATTTTTCTTTTGTTTATTTTCTTCACATTCTTTTAAGACCTAACTATTCTCATTTTCTTACTTCGACCCTTCCTCTTGATTGATTTATACATGATTCTTTTTCAGTTCACTGTCTAGCTGACATGCTTGGGCAACTTGGACTTAAATTATCGATTAAGCTGTGGATCATGCCTTACTTTAGAATCATAAAATGAATTCATTCTTCTTACATCACAAGAACTTACTTAGATTTTTAAAATGTCAATATTGCATTTTAAAAAAAAAATTGTCTAGATTGATTGTATCTGAATTATATGATGTTTATCTGCATTCTAAGCCAGTGGCTTCATATAATCTGAACAGATAGCTTCCTTGGCAATCCGAAGTGGGAATGGGCTTCTCTTGAAAGGAGGCAAGGAGGCTAAGCGATCAAATGCAGTTTTGCACAAAGTTTGGTTTCAAATTAAATGATAATTTGAGAACCATTTTTTTTTTTTATATTGTATTTGGTTTGGCAGTCTCATTAATAAACATTTTTCTTGTGTGTATTTCATCATATCTAAAATTTCAGGTAATTACTGAAGCCATACCAGATACTGTTGGTGCAAAACTTATTGGACTTGTGACATCAAGAGCAGAAATTCCTGAGCTACTTAAGGTGAATCCAACAACAGAAATTAATTTCTGGTTTATAAACTTGCCAAGTTTGAAAATTGGCACCTTTAGCTAAAGCTGGAATCTGCATTGTATTTATCTTTCAGCTGGATGATGTAATTGATCTAGTGATTCCAAGAGGCAGCAACAAACTTGTCTCTCAGATCAAGAGTTCCACCAAAATTCCTGTTCTGGGACATGCTGGTAATTCCTTTCTGTAATGTTCAAGCAGTGCTTGATATGGTATAGTAAATATTTTTAAATTTTCTTTTAGTGGTTACTATCATATAATGATATATTATTGTGAAAATCAGATGGAATTTGTCACGTCTATGTTGATAAATCTGCTAATATGGAGATGGCAAGGCAGATTGTACTGGATGCAAAAGTAGACTATCCAGCAGGCTGCAATGCCATGGTAATTTAATACACTGGATGATGGTGCAAGTTTTGTTTACCAGCTATTTATCCTTACTTTTCACTGCCATGCATAATACATGCTATTTACATTTCAACTTTTAGGAAACACTTCTTGTTCATAAGGACTTAATAGAGAAAGGTTGGGTCAATAACATTATTGTTGACTTACGGACAGAAGGTATGAATTTTGGCAAACTGTCTTATAATTAGAGAATTATCTGCTGGCATCTTTTCTAAGATTGAAAAGTGTTATAAAGTTTAGCTTGTAAGGTTTCTGGAATGGTTAGATTACATGATTTAAAATTTATGCAGGCGTTACATTATATGGAGGACCCAACGCAAGTTCTCTGTTAAATATTCCACCGGCTCGTTCATTACATCACGAGTACTGTTCATTGGCTTGCACTGTTGAAATTGTGGATGATGTTTATGCAGCTATTGATCATATAAATCTTTATGGAAGGCATGTCACTCTTATATTTCTTGATAAGAAATTTGTTGAAGCATATTTTCCTTTCATTCATCTTTTCTGAAATTTGTCGCGTTTTCTCCTTTGTGGCAGTGCACATACTGATTCCATCGTCACAGAAGATCATGAAGTAGCTGATGTATTTCTACGTCAAGTCGACAGGTAACGTTTGAAATACAGTAATACATTTTTTTTTGTTTTCTCTAATCATACTTTGCAGCATTTCATTATTTTGTGCAATTTAATTTTCCTTTTTTGATGAAGTTAGGTATTAATAAACAGTAAACACAACAAACCTTTTTCTTGTTAAGCAATTAACCCTTTTCCGAGATTACAGCACATTGAAAAGTGACATTTATGTGAATAATGTTTGTAATGTTGGCAGTGCTGCTGTTTTTCACAATGCCAGTACAAGATTCAGTGACGGGGCACGATTTGGACTAGGCGCGGAGGTATGATATTAGAAAATATTTGCGTTGTTTTTTTGTCAATAGCTTATTCTAAGGTTGTTGATTTAATTCGTTGATCTTCTTTTGGGCTTTAATAGGTTGGAATAAGTACAAGCAGGATTCATGCTCGGGGTCCCGTAGGAGTTGATGGATTGTTAACAACCAGATGGTATGAGCTGATGGTCTCTACAATACTACTTTAGAAACAATAAATAAACCATTTGGTTTCTTATACAACTAGCAATGCCATTAGTCTCCTTTTTAGTTAATATGATCAATTTGAACGAATAACTAATCACAATAATACGAGGTACAGAAGATTTAAGTGAAATAGATTTGTCATTTATGAATATAACCAACGAAAAAAGGATTATAACTGATACTGGAACTATTCATTTGCATATGCAGGATTCTCAAAGGAAGTGGACAAATAGTAGATGGTGATAAAGCAGTTAGCTACACTCACAGAGACCTTGCTACTTGATTTGGAATTTTTGCTAGTAAAAATATTCCACATTAAGATAGGGGAATCAGGGAAGGTCACTTGGTTGTGCTTTGTTTTCTTTATTAGCCTTTTTCTTCTGTGTTGAGAGTGGGGCTAAAATTGTACAATTCATTAGATAGAAGAGATGATGTTTGTGTTAGTGTTGCTGCTTTTCCGTTAATGGTGTTTATACAGAAGAATTGCCCAACATCGGGAAATTGATGGTCATTGTGTAGGAATTTTTTTTTCCTTCAAGTTATGTCAGATATTTCAAGTTGTCAGGAATTTTTTTTGAAAAAAAAAAAATGCTTTGCTTATGCCATGTAATGGCTAATGCCACAAAGATTAATGTTGTGTTTGGAATAACTTATTTACAACTTATTTGAGCTTATTTTATGACATAAGCAATTATGTAAATATTTAAGAGAGTTTATGAAAATAGTTTAGGCCCATAGCTGATCTTAGCTTATTTTGATAAGCTCTATACTTTTGAAAATTACTTATATTAAAACAGTTGAATTTTAATTTGATAACTTATAAAAATTACTTATAGCTTATATTAAAATAGTTTAATCATAAGGGTTTGAAACAATAGAATTATATATTTTCATGGATGAATTTTTTTTTTTAAAATATCAAAACGAATTATATTAAGAAAAGTGTACAGAGGTACTCAAACTCATTATATTAAGAAAAATATATTTATCCCAATTAGTTTTTTTCGAAATGCACTGTCACAGCGTTATAAAGTTAGTTTTCTCCTGAATGCACTAGCATTATGTGCAAATGTAGAAGCCATATAGCAATGCTTGCTTGAGAATTTGGGTGTAAAGATAAAATATTACTAGGCTTCTATGGTTTCTTCGCTGCCATTATTTTCAGTCCTTATCCCACTGGACAAGGTTGGAAAGAAATCGTTATTTTTTCTATTTCTATAGTCCTCCATCACATTGCGGGTCCAACGCGAAATACAAATGAGTTAAACAACACATGATGAACACTCGTTCGGCCCCATAATACGGAAACTTACCTGTCAAAGAGTCTCAGTTTCGTCACAATGGCCCACCAATTATCTAGTTCTCAGCATAATACATCTCCAATAATTAGAGAGAAACAACTTAATAATTAATTTCTATTATTCTATTCATAAACACCGAAAGTTACACAACTTTGGGACAAAAGACCAAATGCATGCCCTTTACATAGACACTGACCTTTCAACATAATAAATTATGGCATCACTCATTCTAAACGAAACTGACTTGTACAATGTGCAGGGAAGGGAGGATTGTGATTAAGAATAAAAGGAAATCAAATGAAACGAATACATATTTCTTTTCAGACTCAATAACTTACTGCCTCCTAATTACCTCACATGCTAAGAATTTGAAACACAGTAACCTCACATGACTATTTCTGGATTCAGAATGCTTGACTTGATTTCCTTGTGGGGCAAAACCACACCACCGTTGCTGTAAACTTCATCACATACATGGACATCTTCTCCGAGGATAGTCATATTCTCCACACGAGCCCACTGCCCAACAGTGGAATGCCACCCAATAATGCTGCTGGATATGCAAGCATGCTTCTTAATCCGAACTCCTCGCATTACAGTGCAGCGTGAAAGCCTGACACCCGACTCAATAATACATCCAGGACCAATTGCAACATCAGGTCCAATGAGACATCCCTCGCCAATGTTGGCAGTTTCATGCACAATCACATTCCCCAAAATGTGAGGGCCACTGGCCAACATGGAAGAAGTTTTCTTCCTCAGTGAGTCCAGGTAGAGTCTCAGGCCAGAAATATAGTCCCTTGGTTGTCCAATGTCCATCCAGAATCCTGGCAGGACCATTGCATATAGCTTATTCTCTGCTGCAATCTTTGGAAACACCTCTTTCTCGATAGAAGTAGGCCTCAGTTCAATTCGATCCAAAACTGAGGGGTTCAATAGGTAGATACCAGCATTGATTTTGTTACCAACAAACAACTTAGGTTTTTCTACAAACTTCTCAACCAGCCCGGTAGTCTCCTCCATCACAACTACACCATACTTTGATGGCTCATCAACCTACACAAGTAGATGAAGAAAAAGATATGGAATGCTATAAATTGCAATAGAATTATTATTATTATTATTTTTTTTTACTTCCAACTCAGTTACCTTTGTCACCATTATGGAGGCCTCTCCTCCATGGGCTTTGTGGAACTCTATTATTTCTTTAAGTGGATACTCACTGATAACATCACTGTTGAGAACAAAAAAAGGTTCACCAGAGCCATCTATCAGCTTATCCCTGGCAAGAGCCAAGGGACCTGCAGTCCCCAATGGTTCAGTTTCTTGAGAACAAGTGATTTTGATGTCGAGCTTTTCCTCAAATTCCTTCAAGAAATTCAACATCACCTACAAAAGGAAGTGTTAACAAAGTCAAAATAAAGAACTTTATTTATATAATTTTTTCTAAGAATGACTACATGGTTTGGTAAGGAGAGGCACAATCCATACCTCTGGTTGATAATTGATAGCCAGTACCACTTCACTAACTCCAATATCCTTAAGAGCCTCTATCTGCAAAACAAGTATAATTAAAAGGTAAATCACATGATGGTCTAATAAACCGTACCAAGACAAATATACCTAAAGGACACACATGAATAAATATACAAGTCTTGCACCCGCATATACTTACAGACAGTGATGGGATGGTGAGAAGAAAAAAAATGTATAACAAGCAGAAACAACCATCAATATTAAATGATATTCGAAATACCTTTTCAAGCAAGCAATAACAATTTTTCCCACTTCTTGAGTAAAGGGGGAAGAGATGCAATCAACAAACATGATAAAAACCCACAATATATCAACCAAAAACAGGTTGATGATGGAGGAAACATCTATAAAAGCAGTCTAAATAAACTCATTTAGAGAATCTATACTTGACACTAAAATGGAAGAACTATAAATCTATTGTTTCTTCAAGTTTGAGAACCGGTCTTAGCACCATGATTCAAATAACAAAAGAAATTGCTTTTTCTTATATCTAGAGAATAGTGTTACGCAGCCAAAAAAAAAAGGCCTGAATTTTGGCAGAATTCATCAAGATTCAATATTGGTTGTTGGATATGACAAAATGTCGCGGATCACTTATCCAAGAGTCAATAAACGTTACATGTGAACTAACTATGTTGAAAATTCTGGCAAAAATAATTTTGACTATATAGCATTTCTCCAAAACTTTGACTGATCCTTGTTATCATGAAGAAAATATAACATAGAGGCTATTCAAAAACAAAACCTATCCCTTATTTACTCTTGTAGCATAGCAGATGTAAGATTTCAAGAAAGAGGCAACAAAAGCCTTACCTGATGCAGAATCATGGGCTTGTTAGCAAAATCAACAAGAGGCTTGGGAACACTGAGTGTCAATGGCCTCAACCTTGTTCCAAACCCTCCAACCAGAATCAGTGCCTTCATTGTGATGTGCCCTTTGCTTTTCTGGTAAATTGTAAAAATTGAGAAGCAGGTCAAGAGAGGCCAACAGAGAACACAACTTAAGATGAGAAAACGAATTCTACCCTGTCCTATAAATATGCATGCAGGAAAGAAAGAACAACTTGCAAGGAACTCTTCAGTACATTTGGCAAAATAAAACAACTGGCAAACAATTTGCACCTGAGCTGACAAGTGTACCAAGGAGTGTGACACAGATGCAGCTATAGAAGGTAACTGAAATCAAAAAGCAAAGAAACGGTCTATCAATTAAGCTTAAGACACAAGGCCCTAGAGACTTAACTTTTGTCCAAAAGAAGCAACAAAATGATCAAATTGTGTGTCATGGACAAGAATCATAGATCTAGAAAGGAAAGTAAAAGTGATAGCTGGATATGAAAACAAAGACAAAATCCAGCTATGCAAGGGCACTAGCTTTTAATGTGAACGACAAAAACGGTTTAATCCTGCAGTAGGTTGATCCACAAATGGTATTATATTCAAATAGGAATCATGGTACATGGTAAACATTACCACTTATTTTGGGAAAATAATCACTTTTGTTTTCAAAATCACTCCCAGGAAGCTAGTTTAGCTAGCAAAAATTATTTTTTTTCTCTCCAAAGTAAGCTAATACGAACCCGCACTCGGCATTCTGGTGATCATTTAAGTATGAGGGTTATTTCTTCTTTCTATGTGAGAAGATTCATATATAGCTTTCATTAAGAAGCTTTCAGAGTGAAGTGCATTCCATTAAATTCACATTAGAGAGCCAAATACACTACAGATAGGGATCCTACGTTTGGCCATTTGCATTAAGGGAAGAAACCATTAAAAGAACAGTAATTCAATAACTCCAAAAAGTCACCATTTGCCACATTGCTTACCATATCAACAAGTTTTGCTGTAAAACAAAAGATTGAGTCAGGTGAGGTCACACATTCACATGTATCATATAGAGGTAGAGCAAGCAGAATTGAGTCTACTGATATCACCATGGGAAAAAAGGGCTTCTTTATATTATTTTCAGGAATAAAATTCTCTAAAAGAACATGTCATGGAAAATGGACAAGGAAGAGTTATTTGTCTAGTTGAAGCTTTTCTGTTGGTCCTTGGATCTAGCTGGAGATTTTTTTTTTTTTTTTTTTTGGTTTTGTCTTTAACCTCCAATCCCCACAGACATAGCTGTGAGACAAATCCTCGAGTTCGGAGTAGTGGTTATGTTAAGCACTCCCCATATGATACTCAAATCCCTAACATTGTAGGTAAAGTTTTCTTAGGTAACATTCCACTTCCACTGTGGTCAACCCCATTGGATTATAACTGAAGCTAGCTTTTACAAATAAAAATGAACCAAAAGGAACTCCTAGATCATTGGGCCCAAGCTCAACAAGCTACCTCTAATCTCATACACTGCGTCATAAATATCAGTAGTAATTTTTTTATTTTTAATAATTTTCACCCCATATACCCACCAAAAAGCCTGAATTAAAATCAAAGACAACAAATCCATGAAAACGAAAATAAAATCACAGAATAGATAAACCGATCAAAAACACAAACCGACAAAAACAACAACGCATAAAGGAAACAATAACACCAGCACCAGATCTGACTAGTACACAAAATTGTTCATACTATTTGTTTGATACAAAATGAGATTATTAGATTAAAGCACAATACAATTACACAAACACCTTGCGACAAAATTCAGAATCAGAACAAACGCTAACTACATTGTCGAATTCATTTACCTCAACTCAATCCATGCAGAACGTAAACACCAAACCAAAAAAAAAAATGCAGAAAATGAAGAGAGCAGAATTCACCTGAAAAGAAAATGAAGATCCGTGGGCAGGCGAATCAGAAACCCCCCAAACTCGAACGAGTCAAAATGACGAGTCAGAGTGGGGTGTAGAAGAAACAACCCAACGCAACGTTACGAACGCGTTGGTCACCGCTCGTCGTCATCCTTTTATATACGCGCCAACGAAACATCACTATAAATACGCACGCACTTTTTTCTTAACTTTTTAGTTATTACTATAATCATTTATATTTAAATAATTAATTAAATGAATTTCCTTTTTCCTCCCTGAAGGAACATTTAGGCCTTGTTTGGTCGAGCAGCGTCGGTGGATACGGCTTTTGCGGTTTTGCCCGCTTCGGGTTGTGGCTACTTCACTTCTTGGATTTCGTTTACGCAGAGTTGACCTTTTATTTTTATTATTTGATTTTTCAGTTTTCTCTTTTTTTTTTCTGGAATTTTTTAAGATACTCTCTTACTACTTGTATTTACTTCGCCATCGATGTTAAAAAAACAAAATACTTGGTCAAACATTTATTTTTGAAATATGATACTTAAGGGAGAAATCTCTTCAAATATTTTTTTTATATACATAAGTTTAATGATTGAATTTAGAATCAAATATTTAAATAATTCGAACTATTTTCACTTGAATCTAATACGACATATTTATCTGCGCAATTATGGTATTGTGATTGGTGAATGAATTTTTTATGTTATGAAAAGAGACTAAAAAGAAAAAATCATTATTAACATTTTTTGACCATAATTGTATTTTGTTTGTTTTTTTTTGTCAAACCAGCATATTCCAATTAGATGCTGTGCTTTTTTCTCGGTTTATTTTTTTCCCCTTTTTTCTGCCAGCTGAACCTTTTGTTTGTATTTTTTCCAAACCAGAACTTTTTTCTCCATATTGGATAGCGGATAAACTAACTTCTTTGCTCAGTCGGAACAACCGTGCTTAGCGGATAATTTTTTACTTCGTTTAAAAGATAATAATTGAGGAATTTAATTAAAATAATAAGGATAAAAACGAGAGAGAAAATAATACGCTATAAACTCAAATGCTACTTCAAATAGCATCAGAAGAAACGATAAAAGTTAGTGAAAAAACACTATAAACTAGTTGTTATCAAACACTTGGTACGCGCTTATTCACTATAAGTTATCCGCTATATGTTAGCATTTTTGTCTTACCAAACAGCGCCAATATAACATAATCATCAACCTACAGTCGTGGCGCAATTGACACAATGTGTCAGTTTGTAAGACCCCAGTTCTACATAGAGTTTTTGGTTTATATTAAACAATGGAGGGAGTAAGTAAAAGTAAATTCGTGTATGTATTTACAACTTTAAATTCAAATGATCTGTCGATCACAGGTCAAAGAAGAAGTTCAAAACAATTATATTAATGTGGTTTTATCGTGAAAGTTAACATAATTTAGTATATACTAGTAATACCCTCTCTAGACTTAATTATAAGAAAAAAATAGGCATGTTTTTGTGGTTTAAAATATAAATAAATTCTAATTAATTTTATCCTATTTGAGGTTATTATTTCTAAAATATTCTTCATTTAATATTATTATAAAACAAGTTTACATATAAAATTAAATAAAGAGAAAGAATAGCTTAGAGAATGTACTTATTTTTTTTA
Organism: Calophaca sinica; assembly: GCA_037113605.1. NCBI lineage: Eukaryota > Viridiplantae > Streptophyta > Magnoliopsida > Fabales > Fabaceae > Calophaca > Calophaca sinica. The sequence goes on from CM073735.1 coordinate 48,799,367, forward strand.
TTACATTAAAAAAATTAAATAATATTAACTAATATTTTTAATCGGTATATATTTAGTTATTTTTGTTTATATTTGAATCAGATGGAGTAATATATAGTGTTTTCCTCTTTTTATGAGACACGTATTTTTATTATAGAGTTAATAACTTTATATCAAATGCTATTTTGTTTAATTTCATAGTGCTAGAATTATTTAATTTTTGCCAGCGTCATATCTTTCATTGAACATTTTGACCAAAATGAGCAAAAGCTTTCAGCGACGATTTTGCTTCAACTGAAAGCTCCCTAGAAGGTAGCAAGCATCCATTTCAATTCCCTATTATAAACCATCAAGATACCAGCTATTGTCACATTCATCCCTTACCCATCCATCCCTCACCTTTCTTTCATAAAAGAAAGGAAAAATAGTAGCACCAACTGGTAAAAACTAAGTAAACGATATGATTATTGAACAATTGGAGTTTGACAGAGCATTCAGGAGATAATGGACTTCATTCAGAAATTGACACTAACAAGTGGAAGGGGTTGTATTTCGTTCATTACTGCCGACATCTTCAGTAGAAGTTTGTGGGTTTAATTAGAATTATACTACGAAGGCTGTGTGAAAACATAAATGTTGGTCAGCTAGGATTCCCCCCCCCCCCCTCTCTACAGAGCTGGATTCTTTTCTGTTTACTTGAAATTAAAGTTAAAGCCATCAAGCGGTTTATGTAAATATGTAATCAACCAAACTACGCGTTGACTTTTAGCTTTTCCCTTTGGCGGAATAGCAAGCCATCAGTCTGATCATTCCGCCGCATAATTGTGGGAATATATGAAAGTTTGCCATAACATAATGTAATAATGGGTTTATGTACACAGCCAGATTTTTGTATACCGGCACTCAAATGGACCGATTTCCGGCACCACAGCGGCGCGATTCTAGCACCGTCGCCACCATCATCGTCTTTGAGATGTCTTTTTCTACCCATCTATTAAGATTGACTCCACATTGTCGCTGCAACACCGAGAAGCAGCACATTTTCCCTATTTTTTTAAATTCGCTCCAACCGCCTTCCTCCGACCGGCACAGCAATCGGGTACCCCACCCTGAGGCCAATCGGCCAGACCCACTTTCGTCCTGTTTTGCCGCAGTAACCTCCGTAATTGCTGCTAGTGTACTGGTACACAATGGCACACTTTGTGTACCGTAAAGATGCCTCGTAATAATGGTTTTCTGTATCATAAAGATGCCCCATAGTAATGACAAGTGGTGATGGTAAATTGGTGATGAGATCCTAGTAGGTGTAAATATGTGAGGATGCAAATGGGTCTTTTAATTTCAATTCAAATATTTCGAGATCTAGCAAGCCTTTTGATAATTCCTGTGGATCATAAAGAGTTAATAAAAAGATAACATAATGCAGGGTTTGTTTCACTTGAGTAGAATAATCCAGGTTCATATATGGTTTTTTTTAAGAATCAAAATTTTTTTAAGCATCAAAGAGAGCAATATATATTAAAAAAAAGTACAAGGGATACTCCAATTAAAAAACAACAAGAAAATAGACAAAGGGACCAAAAGATTAGAAATAAGAAACAAACGAAATCCGACCCACATCAGCCGAAGAAACTACTTCCTTTGTATGCATTCCAAAGGATTTTGCACACCACTCATAGTAGAGGAAGGACTACCATTGACTCTAGCTAAGAACCATCTCTAAGACAGGACCTTGATATGCTTTATAATTACCGAAACATTAGGCATCATGCTAGAGAAGATACACTCATTTCTCAGTTCCTAAATCATCCAAGGCACCAAATACCAAATCGACGCCAAGCCTTTTTGCTCCTTACCTCGATCCCCTAAGGAAAAGAACGCCAAATATAGACGACCAAATCATTAGGCATGATAACCATAACCCCTAGCCACATATATGTTGCATGACAAACAACAAAGGAAAAGTCACACCTAATAAATAGACGAAGTTCTGATTCGGGACTCCTGAACACAGGACACAATGTGTAGTATTAATATCCATAATTACCTTTCTTCAGAACAAATTAAGCCGAGTAGGAATCCTTTGCAGTAACAGCAGCCATGAGAAGGCCAAAACCTTGGAAGGAGCATAGCTCTTCCACTGGTTACCCAACACCTATTTCTCCTCAGGCGATAAAACCAACAGAGGTAGAAATTTCACAGAACACAAAGCATAAGCAGATCTAACTGAGAACAAACCTCCAGCCTTGTCCTCCTAATACCAGAAGTCATCCCCGTGATTGCTTACTTGATATTACACTATTTACTATTTTTGTTCAATGTTAATTTACATGTTATTTTTGTTAGCAGTGATTATTGTCCTTTTTGCTAGAATAAGAAGTCTTAACTAGAATTAGAAGTTTGTGTTTAAGTCTGTTGGACATCAATACACCATAATTGTTGGGAAATGCCAGTAAAAATTTCTCTCTATGTGCAATTAAAATGAGCAATAATTTTTTTTTGACGGAAAAAAAAATGAGCAATAATAAAATAAATAGAATAAGGCAAGTATAAACACACATAAATTTTTTAGCATGAAAAACACTTCCAATGTGAAGGTAAAGACCAAGGGATCCATATGCCTCTTAAAATTTCACCCTAAGGTGGACTTCTCAAAATAATACAACAAATTGCATCTTCAATTTGTGGATAAAACCCTTGCAAATTGGTTCACTATTTTTCTCTGTCAGAAATCTCTCTCTACGAGTCTCTCAATCGTTTAGGTTCCTACAAGTCCCTTTTTAGTGGGCCCAAGGTGCCACATACGATTTATTTAAGAATACCCACTAAATTTTCACTCAAATGCTAGAACTCAACTAGAGTTCTTAACTTGCTTTTAGTGGGGTCGCATGATTGACCCCACATCTTTATATTTCTAATTTAAATTTAAATGATATTTCAAATTAAAATATTAATTCATATATATTTTGATTTTAAAACAATAAATGCACAAAAAAAATCTACTTTCATTTTCAAAAAAATTCAACAAGAGTAGAAACTATTGTAATATTGTTTCATATTAAAATATTAAAAATATCTACTTTCATTTAAAAAAAATTGTTCCAGAATTGTTGCTATTCATTGCAAATTTGTCTTTTTTTTAACCATGGTAATTAGAGTTTTTGGCTCATCAGTGGCACCCCGAGGTATTCACATAAGCTTCGATCCTTTAGGTTGGCTATGAGACTAATCCTCGACCAGGACTTAGTCACATTTAATGTTTCTCGACCCTTCCCAATGATGTATTTTGAGGGGATTAGACCTTGATTCTTCCACCCACGAGATTAGCTTGTTGCCAACTAAGTTACACTCATTGCGTTGCAAATATCTACTTACAAGATTTGATTAAACTTCATTGTTGGTTAAACGTTGTTGTTCACCAGGTGCATGTTTTATGAGCAAATCAAGGACTTATTACAAGATTTGATTATTTCTCAAACGTTGCACAACATTTTGTTGTGGACCCAAGGACATGTTAAACCATATCAAAATGAAATCAAATTTGATAATCATTTGTATTGGTGAAGATAAATAAATGAAATCAAAGCAATTACAAAAACCTTGAATATTTGCTACTTCAGCCTAGCAAGACAAGGATTTAAAATGCTTGTGTTTAGTTTCCAGCAGAACTTTTTTTTCATTCAGTTAATGGTAAATATAATACATATAAATTTACAAAACAAGAGCTTAAAATTCCAAATTTCACTACCCAACAACAACAAATACAATCACAAAGCGCAAACAAAATCCTAAATATACTAAACCCAGTGAGACAAGTTGACAACTTTACTCTGCCAAGTAGTAACATGACATCCAAAGTAAGAAACTACTGCTCCACGCCCTTTGCAGAGGCAATACTAATGATATACTCAATCTCCTCTGTTACCTCTTTCATTGAAGGTCTATTCTGTCTCTTCTCCTCCAAGCAACCCAAAGCAAGAAATGCCAATGCCTTCATGGTCTCCAACTCTATAGTAGTAGCTCCATTCTTCAACACAGGATCAATAACATCGATCAACTTCTCTTCCTCGACCATCCTCTGCACATAAACTGCCAAGTTCACATCATCCGCTGCCCTATTGAAATCAATTGCCTTCTGAGCTGTCAAAAGCTCAAGCAACACCACCCCAAAACTGTAAACATCACTCTTATCAGTCAATTGATAATTCCTATAATACTCAGGATCAAGGTACCCAAGTGTCCCCTGAGCACAGGTGGATATATGACTCATATCTGTCTGAGCCAACCTAGATAACCCGAAATCGGAAACCTTAGCATTCAGCTTGATATCTAATAGAATGTTGCTTGACTTAACATCTCTATGATATATAGGAGGCACTGCCATGAAGTGAAGGTAAGCAAGACCTTCAGCGGTGTCGTGTGCAATGAGAAGGCGATGATTCCATGTAAGTAAAGCACGCCCTTTTGGCATTTGATCTATCAAATGATCAAGAAGGGTTCCGTTTTCTATGAACTCATAAACCATAATGGGTTGTTCTAATTCGATGCAGCAACCTAGTAGACCAACGAGGTTGCGGTGGTTGACTTGGCATAATATGCGAACCTCGTTGAGGAGTTGGTCAGTGCCTTTGGCGTTGCCAAGTTTAGCACACTTGACGGCTACAACGGTGCCGTCTTGAAGAATGCCTTTGTACACTTCGCCGTAACCGCCGACACCGAGAAGGCGGTCGCTGGAGAAGTCCTTGGTGGCTTTTTTTATCTCTTTGCCGCTGAAAAGTTTGGCGGGTCTGCCACCAACATTTGAGTTCAGAATTCCTTCACGCTCTTTGGCTAGGCGTTGTTGTGCTTCTAATATGCGTTTGTGGCGTTTGTAGAGTAGAAGGGCAATTGTGGCAAGGATGAGTATAGCTCCAATTCCGCATGTTAAACCTGAACATAGTTGTCATCAAAGTCTATTATGTATTTTGAAACACTCGCTCGCTCAAAATTCTATATCTGTTTTGTTAAGTTACAAAATTGTTTGAACAATTTCGATTTTGTAGCAGTTTTTTCAACTTTCAACTACGTAATATATGTTGTACTTTCGTTGATTTAGAGAATGGGAAACGCGTTAGTTCCGGGTTGTGCTCTTTATGTATGACATTTCTTCCAGCAAAAATCAATTTGAACAAGAAGTCAACTTGTTTGGCAACTGAGAGTCTGTGACGGCTCAAAACATAGACTAAAAACTTGTAGGGCATTTTTCTTCTTCTAAGTTTGGTCAATTTTGCCGTGAATAAAATTACAGCTTAACACCGTCAAAAAATAATTAAAGTTTAATAATTCTATAATGTAAATAAATTTTAAATAGTATAAATAAATTTTCTATAGAAGTTTAATCATATCTATAAAAAAATATATTTATACTTATTAAACTCATAAAATTGAGAGAAAAGGTATATAAAACCACAAATTCTATATCATTTGTAAAAAAAAAAATTTGGTCTAAACCGGGTATCCTCCGCACGCAAGAGACTAATCCCTCGAGCCGGGTAGGACCACAAGGGCGGCAAAGACTAATTAAAATAGTAAATTAATATTTACTATCTTATAAAATCGGTTTTTCTAACGTGTGCAACTTTGTACATGTTAAGACTAATTAATTACCTAATTTTCTTTCTTATTAATTAATTATTTTCTTATTTGGTGGAAAGAGAGAAATTGCATACATCAAATAAATAGGAATGTGAGTACTCCCTATGTTACTTTTATAAGCCCCTTTTAAAAAAATATGTAACTAATTATAAGCTCTTTTTTAAATTACAAGATATATTAATTATTTTTTTCCCAAAAGTGCCCCGAATTAATACAAAATCCAATGCATGTATTAATTAATTAAAAGTATGATTTATAATAAATGAAGGATAAATTTGGAAAAATATACACACTATAAACAAATTTAATTATGCTAACTAATTTTCTTAATATGCGTCTTTTTGTCTAAAGGGGTTTATAAAAAGTAATAGAGAGAGTATTTAATAAAGAAAAAAGTGGGTAATTGATGAGTATTAACGTTTATAAGGTTACACACATTAGAAAAACTAACATAAAATTAATTCTCTAATAGTCGATCCTTTTCAATGATACAATAAACTGTGTATGACTCCTAATATTTACATCACATTTATACTCCAAAATTAATTTTATTATAATTTTATCTTTGAAAGATTATTTTCAAATATAAATTATTTAAAAAAAATACTTTTACTAAAATCTAAAAGAGATAGCACCTCAATCATATCGTATATTCATTCTTGTATAGTGCCTCATTATTTTTAATTCAAAAAATAAAAAGGAGAAATTTTTTTGAAAGTGAAAAATACCTGCTATTATTGCTGTTTTATTGCTTGAGTCGTCACAGCCATCCGGGTTCAGGCAAGTAATCTCTGCATCAAAAGTCAAACCAAAACTCTATCAGAAAATTTTTGTCAACAGTCCCAACAAATACCAGAACGATAAAAAGCGCGAAAAAGAAAAGAGCAATGATCCTCTACTACTCACTTTTAGTGCACACCCCTTGAATAGGGTCCCACACGAGCTCGCCGTTACAGAAGCACCTCTTGATCCCATTGGATGAAGAGGAGTCGGGCCCACAAGTCGACGTGGCAGAATCACAATCGGCCTGGGACCTACAAACGGTTTCCCTGGGCGACTGCCACTGAATCTCCAAACCAGGTTCGGGCCAGCGGCTCACGGGAAGACCCGGGTTGAGATTGACGAAGCTGGAGTAAGCGCTGCAACCGGAGTCTCTAACTCTGATCATGTACGAGTTACTGGAACCGCCGGTTCGGTAGGTGCAGCAGAGTGGCCCAGCCTGGCACGCGACGGCGGAGGCGGTGGCGTTGATGTAGGCATGGCAGGCACTGGCGGCGGAGCAGTTGAGCGGAGATTGGAGGAGCGTGCGGGTACAGTTGAGGTAGACGATGGTGTTGGAGCTGGTGATGTTGAAGGGGAGGGTACTGTTAAGCTGGATCCCCTGGTGCACCTTATCGGTGGACGTGCAAGTGTCGGGTATCAGCGGAGCGGGTCGGATCACGAACCGTTGGGCCCGCGGGTTTATAGACTCGATCGGGTACGAGTTGTTCAGCGTGTCGAACACCAGCGTCCCGGAGGAACTGCAGCGGACTTTGTACGAGGGGTTGCCGCACGTGGCGGTGGTGCTCAGCGGGAATGGCACCGTGGTGTTGCCGCACGGAGGGCACGGCGTCGCCGACATCACGTGCGTGGCGCATGTTAGCAGCAGCAGGGTCGCCGTCACGAGGAGGAGCCTCGTCGTTGACTCCATTGGTGGGAGAAGAGAGCAGAGCATCTTCACAATCACAGTCGTCATACTCATGTATGCGAAAAATCAATGGTGGCGGGGCGATTCTATATATACTTATAATTAACGTACTTTCGGATTTCAACGACTCAACTTTATTTTGTCTTATCTTTTGTTATTTGATCAATTACTGTCGTTAGTACATTGTGAAGAGCAATAATTTAATGCCGGCTTGCGTAAATTCTGTATCAAAAGTCAAGATATATTATTTTAAGGTTTTCTTAAAATTTGCTTTATCAACAACTTGACATGTTAAAAATCTTTAAATAACTTTTGGCTTCTATAAATATAACTATTTTTAGTCTAGGGGTTTTTGTTTCACCGTTCCAAAATTTATTTCTAGGAATAATTATCCAAGAAAAATAATGATGAAAATCTTATTTCTGGGTATTTTTCAAAAAATTTGTTTGGCTAATATTTGTAACATTCCTAGGAATCATTCCTAAGAAGGGGATATAGTAAGTAGTTACACAAATTTTGAAACAAACGCGGGAATCCATATTTCCAACCTCTACATTCTCATAAATGTGTTTCTAAACCATGAAACAAACGCCCTACTAGTCTTTGCAACAAAGCCTTTTGCTGCAAGTGTCAATTGATCCAAAATGTCTAGGCACTTAGACAATGTACCCACATCCTTATATACATAATATTTCGCTCTGTTTTGGCCAGTGTGGGATTCCTCCGATCCTATTTTCCAATACCCCTATCAAGTCCAAACAGGCTCTTTTTTTTAATCATTTGTGACTTGAATAGTAGTATTTGTTTCTTCTTTTGGGCTTGTCCTCAACAGAGTTGGACCGTGTGACTATCTGTACTCCTTTTTTTGTTGAGTCAGAGCCCAATTGGATTTTTTTAGTTTTTAGTTTTTTTGGACAATTATGGACTGCCAACCGGGCTCTAACACCAGTTAGCATTTATTGAGACCCAAGTTTGTATAGCTCAAACCCAACAACATAGTTATTAATCTCAGTTGTGGTGTCCATTGGTTAGGCACTTAAACCATGTACCCACAATGTTATATACAATGTATTTCACCGTGTTGACCTATGTGGGACTCCTTTAATCCTGTTTTCCAACAGAAACTGCTATAGATTGAAGACAAATGGGCCAAAGGGGGTGTTATGAAGACATCTTTTGCTTCAATTTTTTTTTTGGTTTGGAGGTGGTTAAACCTAAACTTGAAGGTGATTTAAGCTAGTGGTGAATCTTACCACCCTATCTATATTCACTGGTAAAGCAAGTAAAGAAGAGACAAAAGAATCGAGCACAGAGAGTGGGAAGGAATGACTAGGGAAGAGGATGGGGTGGGGTGGGACAAGGGAGGAAGGAGGGAAAGGAAAGAAGAAACCCTAATTCAGCCATGTCATTGCCAACTCAAATGGCACATGGTATTACTAATCTCGCGTGATAAGTCTAGATGGACTTCTAATAGCCACATTAGAGTTTTTGAAATGGGGTCTAAAGATAGGAACAAAAACCAAACACTTATTATCAATGTTATTAAACTCAGACTGATGGTCGACTCGGTCAGATACTGGGTTAGTGGATCGCCGATCAAGCCAGTAAGTCACTAGTTGAACTACATGACCCAATTTTATTAAAAACTGCAAAAACATAACATGTTAAAATAATTTATGCAATCTTTTACACATTATTTAACAAAATAAGAACACACAGAAAACATTAGCGAAAAATAAATAAAAAGCTATATTATGTGAGTCTAATACAAATATATTTTTTTAATCAAATAAGGCATGCAAAAGCATCACAATGGAGACTGACATCTCAACTATGTTGACACCTCAGAAATGACCAATCATTTGCATCCTTCCAATTGCATATTGTCGAAGGAGAGACAAAAAATGCTTGGTCATAGTTCTTATATAACTTGCACATGTTTGTCACACCACAACAAAATTTATGCATAATATCAGACAGAGGAAAAGGTTTACTGGCAGCTTTGAAATCCGAACAAGTTGGGTGGGTTGGGCCGAACGTACAATCAGTTTATTGTATTCGATATATTGGAAAAAACTTCAATAAAAAATTTCAAAATTCGGATCTGAAAAAATATGTCACCAATATGGGTAAGGAGTTAAATGTTAAAGTTGTCATTATTTTTTTCACTTAATCTTGCCAATTGATTTACTTATCATTCTCATATTTTTGTAGGATATGAGATGCAGCAACCACGTTGAGGCAAAACTTCTTGCCATGAGATCAGAATTCAGACAAGCTGTTGAATAGCTAGATAATATCCCAAGAGAGAAATGGACCCAATCTTATGATGGAGGAAAAAGATATGGGCATATGACTACCAATCTTGTAGAGTGCTTGAATTCGGTTTTAAAAGGAGCACAAGCGTTGCTCATCACAGCACTAGTGAACACTACATTTTATAGGCTGACTTTATTGTTTGTGGATGAAGGGGTGAAAGCACTTAGCATGATGAATGCAGGACATATTTACTGTGAAGAGCTATCCACAACATTGTTTTCAAATAGGCGCCTAGCAAGCTCTCACCGTGTTCGTAGTTATACCAGGACATCATCAGAATTCGAGGTAGAAGAGATGATAAATCCACATATCGGCCGATGTGCAATGATATACAGGGTTAATTTAAGCAAATGGTGGTGTGATTGTGGAGAATTTCAAGCATTGAGGTATCCTTGTTCACATGTCATTGCGTCGTGTGCCTATTGCAATGTGGATTGCCAGGTTTATATTGACCCAATATACAAATTAGAGAATATCTTCAAGGTTTATCAACACGAGTTCCACTCTCTTGGAGATGAAGAATATTGGCCACCATATACAGGTTCTACGTTGAAGCCTAATCCTCTCATGCAAAGAGATACCATAGGGAGACTAAGGTCGTCTCGAATACATAATGAGATGGATGAAAATGTTCCGAATCAGAAGGAAAAAAATGTGGTTATTGTCGCACTGAGGGACATAATAGAAGTAATTGCTCTTATAAAGAGACAAATGCTTAAGCTATGAATTTTAATTTCATGGATGTAATATTTACCTTTGTTTTTAATCCATGTGTAATATTTGCCTTTGTTTTTAATGCATTTGTAATATTTATCCCAACAGATTAGGGTTTTGTTACTAAAAAAATTAGGGTTTAACCTTTTTCACACATCACTTTTCTGGCTTTGTTATTAAAAAAATATGGTTTTAGGGTTTCACACGATTTATATAAAAAAATAAAAAAGGGTGTGTCGTGAATGCTAATCACAACTTATGTAAAAAAAAAAATTAAAAAATGTACGTCGTGAACTAAAGTCACGACTTATAAAAAAAAATAGTATAAATTGTGAATAACATTCACGACTCATATTAAAAAAAACATAAATCGTGGTTGGCAACCACGACTCATTTAAAAAAAAATCATGACTGATAGTCTCGACTTACACCAGACACGTAAATAAGAACTGATTTACCCAAAATACGTAAATTTGCGGTCAAAATACCCCAGTGACGTAAATTTCCCATAAAAAAACATAAAGAAAAGACCGATAAAGATATTTCTAACATTGTGTGTTTTTTTTTGTTAAAAAAAAAGCCCTTATGTATGTTTGGACTGTGGCATTGCTAATTGATTAAAAAAAAATCATGTATTAATGAGTCGTCCATTGCTGGTTGATTACTGATTTCTTTAGTCAACTAATATACAAAATATTAATTAACGTATAATAATACATGATAATGTATTAATGTAGAGCTGTGTTATTTTGACAACTTATTTGTCAACACCGTATAGCACATAGACCCTAGCCGTTTTTCGTTTTCCGTGTCAGGTGAAAGAAAAATATTAAAAAAACAGCATTAGTATGTATCTACGGTGTAGGTGTCCAAACTTGATGTCAAAAAATCATTTCTGATTAATGTATCATTCTTTATATTCATCTACTTAACAGTCACTAATCAATTAAAATACTACGCATGGAACATGGTCTGAATTTGGTACTTAGTCGATTAGCCGTTTGTTCAGGTGATCAATCGATAGGTCAGCTAACTCGCATTAATAATAATGATTCCCCTTGATTAGCTAGGCGTAATCGCTGAGTGATAGAACTCAAAACACATTGATTCAGAGAGAAAATATTAACACTAGAGAGAAATGATAATCTCTGTTTGTATTGAATGATCTCTTTCTTACAATGGAAGAATTCACATTGGAATTTATACAAGTTGAGCTTTTAGCTTTTACATTGGAATTCACATTGGATACTCCTTGATCGGTATGGCCTGAGAAAGGATGTCTTGTGACATATCTGATACATCCCCTTGTGACATAGACTGTGATAGGGTATCCTGTGACACACAACTATTATTAACAAATATTTTTAAATATTATCACTATTATTAACAAATGGAAACGTTAATCATACTTACAATTCTATCGACTTCCCTAGTACTGGATGTTCAATCGACCTTCCTTGTTTGTGACGCTTCTATCCACAATAAATGTCGATCAATTGATTGAGATGTTACATCTTCTCCTGCCTCCAACAGCTGTACATATGAACAAATAAATTGAAATTCGCCAAACAAATTGAAATTCACCATTACTAATAGAAAAAAACCAAAAGATGCGTTAAAAACAAGTTATAATTAACGATATTGTACATACCATTTCTTCCTCAACAGCGGGGATACCCTTTTACCCTGCTTTGTAAGGATAGGGAGGATTTGGCAGCTCTCTCACGGTTTCATTGCTTATTCTCTACATAAATACATTAGAATATATCAATGCATGGTTTAATGTCATATATACAAGTTATAAAGATTATTGTCATATATACCAAAAAATTCTTCATCTTACGTGCGTTTTCTCACAAAAGCGCTCCAATCATCTTGTTCTATGAATGATGCATATATTGATGGAGGCTTATGATTGATGTTCACGTTTGTCTCTCAACCACTTGTGAGCCAAGGCAGTTCGAATGTCCGGTGTGCTCTTAGGCTATCCTAAGTGTAATTTTCTTTCGATCCTCATCAACATCAAAGGTTCGCAAAAACATTATAAACAAAGCGATAGACTATAAGTATGTTTAGATTACTTAGAAACAATACAATCCACAAATGTTAACTAATTTATATACCTGTATCTCATTCCAGATCTCATCTTTTAGCTCCTTCATAAATGGATCCTTATCCTTCCAATTATCGCGGGTAATTGGGAATTTTATCTCCATATGTGATGTATTGAATAAAGTCATTAGCATGTTTACTATAGGTTGACCCTAACATTCCATGTAACCTAAAAATATAGCATAAGTGTACAAATTTAGATACTCAAATAAAAAATGAAACAATGGAATTAGATTAATTCATAAGCATCCTACCACACGTTTGGAGCCCCTTTACTCATATCGCGGATGATTTTCTTCTTAAAAAGTTGGTCCACGGCTCGTCGCCTTTTGGGTGGACTCAAGAGCACCATCATGCCTGAGCACCATCATCACTGAGATGCCATTTACACGCAAAAAAAAAAAAAACTAGACACGTAAGTAATTAAAAATGACGAGTTCATAATCACACAGGTTTAAAAGAAATCAATGAATACACATTTAATTGATTAACAAATTAATAAAAATTAAATAGCATTCACTACATACGTGTACATTTAAGCAACTCTTTTCCTTTTCTCGTTTTGTTGACATTTGGCGCTTCCCATATAAAATAATGGATTGATCCAAATCCCTTCATTATGATCATTTCTAATATACACATCCTCCTCTATAGGTGTACTTGTTGAAACAATGATTGTGATGTCCACGAAGAAAGTGGTCATCCTCAATGTCAGGCATATTCATGTGTTTCATCATCAATCTCATTAACAATTTTTTGTTAGTCAATAGAACAATGACCCAACTCTGCGTCAATGGATCTAAACATAGAACACTTGTTGAGCTTGTGATGCTAAAATAAAGGGCTCATCTTGATATCCAACTTATTAAAGTTCACCCATGAACCCCCAACTCATCCATTTGTACACCGTTGTTATTGTCAACCCACTTGCATTGGAATACGAGGCACTCGAAACATCTTGTAATCCAACTCCCATATGCGTTCAATGACCTCGGTATGACATATTCGCATATATGGGGTTTTTCTGTCTTTGGCACTTGATATATGCATAGATTGAGCCACAAGAGTCACCCCCTTTATTTTGCATTCTCCTCCATCATCGTGTTCTTTTGTATAAAAAAGTGTGCAGTTCATCGGATATCCGGTATAGGAGATAACATGTATATCACGGACCTTTAGCTAACCATCTCAATCTTCTGAAATCGGGCTAGGATTTGCAATAAACTCTTGAAATGTATTCTTTCAACCACTTTATAAAACAGGTGTATTCTATTGTTAACCAATTTTGACTCTTATTTGGGTACAAGCTCTTGAGTATATCCTTATGTTTTACAACATATGGCTCAACCTCATCGGCGTTGTGTAGAACATATAAGTGTGCTTGCTCCCATTCTTTCCTTGATATAGTCAATATTTCAAGTCCAAGTAATCCTGCCCTTCACTTTTTCTGTGTGTGACGTGCCGTGGCAACCTATAGAATGTTCAACATTAGATAAATAGTCGGTACAAAATTCAACAGCTTAACCCGACTATATATCGTTTCAATAATACAACCTCTGGTGCGTGATCGGTTTTTCACATACCCTTTTAATATCTTCATGTAGCAGCTCAAACGGGTACATCCATCTCATGTAAGGGCCCACACAATTGTGTCTCCCTAACCGGATGAATTGTCGGATGAATCATTATGTCAAAGAATGAAAGCGAAATACATCTCAAGCTCACACAAAGTCGAATAATTTCTTTTTGCAAGGTGGCAACTTTTGAGGTCAATCAACTTTACTACAAATTGCTTTAAGAAAAAACAAAGTTTAGTTAAGGTATTCGCACTTTGTTGGGCAAAATGGATCGTATAGCTATCGGTAGTAAATTCTCCATGAGACCATGACAATCATGAGACTTTAGACCCTTTAACCTAAGATCTTTCCATCGATACGAGGTTCTTAATGTTTGAAGAGTATCCTACGGAACTTTAACTCATCGAAACTTACAAAAATCTTTTTCTCTTTTACGGATAGAGTATGAAGCGTGGAGGTAGATATGTCTGACGTTTCCCTTTCTTTACCGGGTCCCAACTCTCGCCTCAATCCCATACTAACCAAGTCCTTGCCTTGATGCCATCTTTAGTCTTCCCAGGGCACATTAAGTAGGGTACCAACGAGACTATCGAAAGATATTTTTTCAACATGCATCACATCAATGAAATGTCTTACGTATAATGACTTCCCGATATGGCAACTCAAAGAAAATCGACCTTTTTTTTCCACCCTCGTGTGACAAGGTCTCCATAAGGTTTCCGAATTTAATATTCAAATCTTTTACTTTTTCAAGCAGTTGCACTGTCAAAGGCAAAGGAGCTCTCGTTCTTCCGTATTCCCATTGAATGCCTTTCTCCACGATCGATAATAATGATTTGGATTCAAAATCTCGATGCCCAAGGAATACATTCTTTCTTACCATGATCCAAGATCCAATCTGTATTATCTTCACGTATAGGGCATGCACGCTGGCCTTTGGTACTATATCCCGACAGTTACCATATCTTTGGAAAATCATTAATTGTGCCAAAAATCATAGCCCTCAGGTGGAAACTTCTCTATATCCATCATACACACTATACTGTCTCCACATTTGCTTGAGTCTTCAATTAGAGAGCCAAGTATACATCGATATCATTTCCTGGTTGTTTAGGCCCGTAAATTAACAAAGACAACATCATATATTTACGCTTCATGCATAGCCATGGAGGTAGGTTATAAATCACCAAAATCACAGGCCATGTCTTTGTGAGCTACTCTGAATACCATGCGGGTTAAATCCATCGATGAACAATGCAAGTCGTAAGTTTCTTGGTTCATTCCCAAAATCGAGGTAATCAATATCAACTTTTTTCCATTGAGGAGAATCTGGTCTGTGCCGTAACTTGCCATCTTGAATCCTTTCATCCTCATGCCATGTCAGAGTTTTTTGCATCTTGAACTACGATACATGCGTCTGAATCTGGGAATTATGGGAAAATACCATAAAACCTTCTCTGGGCCGAATCTTTCCTTCTTATACCTTAGTGAGGCTTCACATTTAGGACCACGACTTTAACGGCGATATTCATTCTGAAATAAAATGCAATCATTACGATAAGCATGTATTTTCTCATGGCTCATCCCGATAGATCGTAATATTTGTTTAGCCTCATATGTCGACTAGGAAGCACATTATCATTTGGCAACATATCTTTCAATAGTGTGAGTAAGTCGTAAAGCTCTTGTCAGATCCATCCATTTGCCGGGACTTGAGTTAAACAACTTTAATATTGCCAGATAATCTTGTGAATTTAGTACAACCGCCAGTCATATAATGGCTTCTCTGCATCACTTATCAACTTCTCAAACATTTGAGGACAATCACGAAGATCTTCTTCAACGCATTTGCCATCTCTTCAAAGCGGTCACCATCATATGTATTTGTCGGTGTCCTGACGCATATCTCCCATTATTCCCGTATTGAAGATTCACCTCTTGTCTCATAGGTGCTTTGTCCAACAGGTATAAGTTTGATCAATCCCATTGCTCACTAAATGCCATTCTAATTCCTTAACATTAACTTTGTTTGCATAACAACAACTTAAACACTGACACGATTCTACTAAGATCTGTATGCTTGACTACAAACCCAATAAATCTTCCACTCCATCCTTATATTCCTTCGACAAGCGATTAGCGGACATCCACTTTCGATCCATATTTGCCTATGAATTGAGAAATAAAACAACACCAAGGCATTGAGCAACAACATAGGCTATGTCGTTAATGCAAGACAAAATTGAGATTAACTAAAGCCCAATTAGATAAACCAAGACTAAAACTACCACTTGTCTTAACAACAACACATGACTATATCAAATTTCTAACAAAATTTTGACAGAATCCTCCCTAAAATATGGACATTCCAAAATTTATACAACACCGTAACAAAATAAAATATCATACCAACCAGCACACAAAGGTTCCACATAGGCCAAATATAAATAACTAAAAACTTCAAATTCAATTATTTCTCTAAACGATCACGCAATATCATCTATTATCTCATTCTTCATTTAACATAATGAGAAAAAACACTAACATTAATAATAATTATACTAAAAAACCTATCTCATTTCCATTTCGTTTTGATTTTCCATTTAAAGACTAAGACATGGTTGAAAAACACCGAGTTCTTGAAAAAAAAAAAAATGAAGCGTTTTGGGAAAAAAAGAAAAGCAAGAAGAATGGAAGAGATGAAACCTGTTGGTAAAGAAAGTGTGACAGACGGTGCGGCGGCGGCGGCTTTACCAAACGACGGGCTTCAAGCGGTCGCGAGCGGCGGCGTCAAACGGCGAGACCAACAACGCGGCGGCGAGCGTTGAGAAGAAACTCGAGAGATGTGGAAGAAGAAGAACAACAACAACAACGGCGAGTAACAACGGCGAGAAGAAACTTCGAGAGAGAGAGATATATCTGCGAAGTGACTGTATTGAGAAACGCGCTTGGCTGAATTAAAATTAGTATTTGACAATAAATAGCGCTTTATCGTTTAAAGCGCTACTTTTGGATCGGAACAATAAGTAAGCGCTTCGGTTAAGCGCTACTTTAGGTATAAGACAATAAGTAGCGCTTCCAGGGTTAAGCGCTACTTATTCTGTCGTCCATCTTTAAATAGCGCTTCATAGTATAAGCGCTACTTATTCCTGTACTATAAGTAGCGCTTATTTTGTAAGCGCTATTTATTTCTTTTCCCTTCAGTAGCGTTTCTTTGTTAAACGCTACTTAAAGTGCTCTACCTAATTTTAAGTAGCACTTCCATATTTAAACGCTATTTAAAGTGGCGCCATCTTTTAAAGAATTTGTTGTAGTGACAGCAGGTTATAATCGCTCAACTGCCAGTAATTTGGCACATGCTAATTACTCTCATATGTTCCCCCTCAAGCTGAAGGGACAGCCTTGAGCTTGGCATGCAGATCAGCAAACCTAGCAGCAGAGAGCGGCTTGGTGAGAGCATCAGCAATTTATTCAAGACCAGCAACATGTTGTACATCTAAAGAATTGGAGATAACACGTTCCCGAACTAAGTGAAGATCCAACTCCATGTGCTTGGTGCAAGAATGGAGAATAGGATTATGGGACAGCATAACAAAACTCAGATATCACATAAAAGGGTTGGAGTGTGTGTAGGCACACGGAGCTCATGGAGAAGAGACTGCAACCAAATCAATTCAGTGGTGCAAAGAGCCATACTGCGGTACTCGGCCTCCACACTAGAATGAGCAACCAATATTGCTTCTTGGAGCTCCACGAGACTAAATTTGGACCAAGATACACATAGAAACCAAAGATAGATCAGCGGTCGTCCGGGTCGCTTGCCCAATCAGAGTCCCAATAGGTACGTAGGGAGAGTTTAAGATCCTGATTAGCAGGATGAAGAATGAGACCATGTTGAGCAGTCCCTTTAAGGTAGCGCAGAATTCGCTTCACTGCTTTCCAGGTGAGTGTCCAATGGGCGAGACATAAATTGACAAACCTTGTTAACACTAAAGGCAATTTCAAGCCTAGTAAGAGTGATATATTGGAGCGCACCCACAATAGAACAGTAAAGATCAGGATCAGGCAGAGAATCTGTGCCAAATTTGCTAAGTTCACAGGTGCTAAGCATAGAAATAGCAATATCATTGGCATTAAGCATGTTAGCTTTCTGTAGTAGGTCACGAATGTATTTTCCTTGAGTAAGCAACATTGCACCACTAGGTAGATTCTTGACCTCAAGACCCAGAAAGTAATCAACTTCGTCGAGCTGCTTAAGAGCAAAATTGGCATTCAATTTACCAATGAGATTAGAAATTAAGGCAGAATTGGTTCCAGTGATCAAGATGTCGTCCACATAAATCAACACACATATGCATGTGGCACCATTGGAGTAAACATACAGAGAAGGATCACACCTACTGGCTTTGAAGCCAAACCGTAGCAGAGCATATGTGAGGCGCTTAAACCAGGTACGCAAGGCATGCTTTAAACATAGAGGGCCTTATTTAAATGACATACAAGGTATTTATCAGCAGCTTCAAATCCCGGAGGCTAACACATGTAAACCTCTTCAGTGAGAAAGCCATTAAGAAAAGCATTATTGACGTCAATTTGTTGCACACGCCACTGAAAAGTGAGTGCCAATGTGAGAATATCCCGAGTTGTGACTGGCTTGACAACAGGGGAGAAAATCTCCTTGAAATCAAAACCAGCTTGCTGGTGAAAGCCTTTAGCTACTAGCCTCGCTTTGAATTTGTTCACCGATCCATCAGGGTTCTCCTTGACCCAAAAGACCCATTTACATCCAATAGCCTTGCGGGGGGGAGGCAGAGAAACAAGAGTCCAGGTTTGATTAGCTAGCAATGCTTGATACTCATCCTGCATATCCACAAGCCATTGTGGTTGGGCAAGAGCCTACTTAACAGTTCTTGGCTCAACATTAGCAAGAAAGAATCATGGTTTAAGGTGGCCAATCTCGGCTCGAGTAAGCATGTGATGAGTATTAGTAAGAGCAGAGGGAGCAGGAGCAGGAATAGTAGTGAAAGAAGGAGAAGGCAGAACAGAAGCAGGTGGGGACAATGGAAAATCAGGGACACTGGAGAGTTTACTCAACACAGAAGCAGGAGAGTTAGAAATAGGGAACAGGGACGGAGCAGAGGCTGCAGGGGCAGGGCAGGAGCAGAAATTGGAGGAATAACTAAAGGAATAAAAGAAGGCACAACAAGAGATGTGGAGTCCCTGGGAACAGAAGAAGAAAACAGATGAGAATAAGGAAACCTTTTCTCGTTAAACACAACATCCTTGGATATAAAAACCTTGCCAGTGGAAGATAAACACTTGTGCCCTTTATGTTGTGGAGAGGGGCCCAAGTAGACATACTCTTGAGACCGAAATTCTAGCTTGTGATTATTATAAGGTCTAATGAATGGGAAGCAGGCACAACCAAAAGTTTTAATGGCCAAATAATCAAGGTGATGATGAAACAAGGCATAATGTGAAGAGGAGTGATTTGGAAGAGCTGAGGTGGGTAATTTGTTGATGAGGTACACAACCATAGTAAAGTTGTGATCCCAATACAACGTAGGAAGAGTAGCATATGCCAGCATAGTGAGGCCCATGTCAACAATTTGGGGATGTTTGCGCTCAACTGTCCCATTTTGATGGGAGGTGTGTGGACAAGTAAGTCTATGTGATACACCAAGGTTAGTAAGATAATTGGTGAAAGGGTGAAATTCACCCCCCCAATCGGATTGCACAGCTTTTAAAGAAGCTGAAAATTGGGTCTGAACAAGTTGGTAAAATCTTTTGAAAGCAAGGAGAGCATTAGACTTTTGTTTGAGATAATAAATCCATGTGTATTTACTACAAGCATCAACAAAGGTAATATAATAGGAGTAGTCATTGTGAGATAACAAGGGGAAGTCCCCACAAATCAGTGTGCACAACTATAAAAGGTGTGGTGTGAATAGTGTTGGATGGGGGAGCATAAAGTCTATAAGATTTACCAAGCAACACGAATTGCAAAAATCAAGACTTTCTTTATTAGCAACAAGGATATTACAAAGATTTAGAATATTTTTGACAGCATTAACATGAGCATGTCCAAGTCTATGATGCCAAGTAGACAATGTATTATCATTTAGAGAAGTAACATGAGAAGTAACAACAAAGTTACACAATGGAGTAGCTAGACCGAAAGCCTTAGAAGGCTGAAGGAGATGAAGATTCTTGAAGCTATAGAGACCATCAGCTCCAAGAGATCCTTCAAGTAACACTTGTTTAGACTCCTGACATTTAACAAAACAGGAATGAGGATGAAATTCGAAAAAGACATGATTGTCATGATCAAACTTGGAGACTGACAGAAGATTACGAGTAATGTTGGGAACATGTAATAAATTAGACAAATGAAGAAGTATATTTGGAAGAGATGGCGATTTGAAGGTACTGGAGCCAGTAGAGCAAATGGAAAAACCTTGGTCATTGCCTAAAGTGACTCTATCTGAGCCACCATAAGGATAAGCATTGCTGAGATTCCTAGCATCAAGAGTGAGGTGATGAGAAGCACCACTATCAGGATATCAAGCTTCACTAGTGAAATCACGAGGCACGTGAAATTGTTGCTGAGTATCCACAGCGGCATACGGTTGCTGAATGGCAACATTCACCTGTGGCTGACCCCTAGGAGCAACAAACACATTCTGATAAGGTGCAAACGTGGTTGGTCGTGGAGGAGGTGGAGCAAAATTCTCATCAAAACGGTGCCAACACTTCGAAGCTTCATGGCCAACTTTGTGACATAATTAACATATAGGCCTATTACCAGAATTGAAACGACCTCTCCCACGGCCTCTACCAGAGCGGCCACGACCGCGACCACCAGAATGTGGTGGACCAGATGCACTATTGGAGTGAGTTACTTGTGAATTGCCAGATTGTGCAACATTAGCAACATTTGCATTAACCGTAAAGGTTGAGAGTTCCTACCGAAACTTGTCAAGTTGGGCCTTTTAGACTAGAAGCAGAGATTCATTATCAGTGAGAGAAGGAGAATCACTTCAGCCAAATAACATCATAACAAATGAATTGTATTCCTCAGGGAGTCCATCAAGAACAACGTAAATCTGATCTTGCTCAGTAATCGTATCACCAATTACGATTAAGGAATCAAAAATCGCTTTGATCTTGAGCAAATATTCGGACATGGATCGAGAACCTTTCTTCGTATTCTTCAATTCGGAACGTAACTGACGCATTTTTGCTTTCAATTGAGAATAAGAATGTTTGTGAAGTTTATCTCAAACCTGATAGGGATGCTTACAGCCTATGACACGAGGAAGAATCGATTCAGAAAGTGTAGAGAGTAACCAAGTTAATACGAACTGATCTTGAACTAGCCAGGTCTGATAAGCCTTAGATTGAAGTCCTAAGGTGCGATCCATTTCAGAAGCAAACTGTAGAGGAATCGTAGGGTTAACAACGATCCGGTGCAACTTGTGAGCAGTGATTACGCCTTCGATTTGCTGGATCCATAACAGAAAATTGTTGTCAATAGGTTTGATCGAGATTTTGCGATGAAACGTCGGTGGAAATGGTTGCGACGGCAGGAAACTTGAAGTCATATCGGAGAACGAATTCCGAGTCAGAGAATTATGTGACGAATCCACGGTGGAGGATCGCCGTGAAGCATCGTACGGCGAAGAATTAGTCATAACAAGAGGAAAGAAGAAATCACAGCCCAGGCCCAAAAAGGCTAACTGATACCATGATAGAACTCAAAACACATTGATTCAGAGCAAAAATATTAACACTAGAGAGAAATGATAAACTCTGTTTGTATTGAATGATCTCTTTCTTATAATGGAATTCACGATGGAATTTATACAAGATGAGCTTTCAGCTTTTACAACCGGTTACCTACAACAGTAGGTTATAATGCTCAACTGCCAGTAATTTGGCACATGCTAAGTACTCTCCTATACTGAGAAATAGACTTTGTTTCTTAAATGTGGGTTCCTAAACTACTCCAAAGAGCGTTTAGTGTACAAGGTTGAACTATTAAACAAAAGTTGCATGAAAGAAAAAGGATAAAAAACAATAAAGAAAAGCGATAAAAGAAAGATAAACATAAAGATTTGTGTTTGATTGATTGTTTGTGTTGAAAACATTATGCACAATTTATATTTATAGACTTATACTACCTAAAAAACCTAGAAAAACATTGTTTTTCACGTTCTTAACCCACTAACTCACATATTACATCATATAAGATTGTGACTAACAACAAAAATATAAGTTACTACCCAATCAGCTAAGTTACAGCCCAAAACCACTTAGTCAACTAACCTATTGACTGTCATATCAGCTTACCACGTTCTCCAATAATTATAAGTAATCAGTAATAAGTTAATTTATTTTGTCAAAAAAGTAACAAGTTAATTTTGTAAAATTATTAATCAAACACAAATTAAAATGTTCAACGTTCTTTGTAGGAGATGTGTGGACGTTGG
Source organism: Calophaca sinica (assembly GCA_037113605.1). Lineage (NCBI taxonomy): Eukaryota > Viridiplantae > Streptophyta > Magnoliopsida > Fabales > Fabaceae > Calophaca > Calophaca sinica. Next base: position 48,821,881 of record CM073735.1, read on the forward strand.
GAGCAGGGTTCGACCCGTACTGCTCCACTTTCCCTCCTCTCTAACTTCCCCCCTCCCCGCTAACCATCTGTACTAGGACAAAAAAATGTTCAACTTCTTTTCATAGCTACCTTTTCTCACGCAAAAATCTCGTTTAGGGATGGCGATGGGTACCATCTAGGTATGATACTATAGTACTTGTCTTCATATGTGTGTTTGAAATGTTTGAAAAAATTACTCGTACCCTCTAGATACCTAAGTACACATACTTGTACCCGTTATTCTCACTTTAACTATAAAATTGTAATAAATAACAAAAGAAACATTATATTAATTAGAAATCGATCCAAAAATCTTTTAAATCTACTAGTAAAACATTACAAATCAAAATATTTAACTAAAAAAAAATCCAAAACATAAAAAACAAGTAAATATTCACAATAAAAGACTATAGATGCTGACAGGTTTAAAAAGTTTATAATCTTTAAATTAATTTTATTTTTAAAAATTTGTATTATAGTTAAAATTATATATATTAGTAATATAAATAAATACATAATTTTATATAGGAAAATGCTTATTATTACTAAAGATGTTTGAACGAGGACGCACGAAATCATTTTCCACCGTTTGATTATTTGTCTGCACTCGTTGGTTCCTCTCTCTCCCTCTCTCCCTCTCCTTTCTCACTTTTCTCATGCGCTGAGTTCGGTTCGTTTCATTTCTTGCGAGAATCTTCCGTAACATATGGCACTACTGTTTTATATATATGTGCGTGCGCGTGGGGTGTGGGGTATGGGTACAACACCTATAGTACTCTACCAATTGTGAGGAATTTTTGCGGAAATTGCGATCCCTGTAATCTCGTTTGACTATTTAGGTTTGTTGAAAAAATTTCCCATCTCTGTTTACGTATAAATAATTGCAGCGAAGGATAGCGATTAACGCGTTTTGTTCAATGCGCAATAGAGGTGGCAGGGTAAGCTTCTCTCTCGGTAGGCGTACGTTGACTTCAAAGTTTTGGTTTGAGGCCACCAAGATAAAAAAAAAACATTTAATTGTGTTAATTAATTTTTTTTTTGCACTTTAAAATACTTAATTAGACTAAAGTTATATATATAATATTTGTATTTGGTTAAAAAAATATTAAATACATTACCAAAAAAATATTAAATTACTTTCCTTTAAATTTTTTCTGGTTAAATTTAATTACATGATATTAAGATAATTTATGAATTTATAAATTTTCACTCAAACACACCAAAGAAACAAGTGGTATATGGATATATTTTCTTTGAGGGATTGATCAATAATCCAAACGCTATTATGTCTAAAATCATTGACATATTTTTCCCATAAACATATACAACTCTTTTTCTTTCTATTTTTTCTTCTTACCGAAAGTTCTTCATAACTGGCAAAGACTATCTGCCCACCTAAAATGATTCTATCCAGATCTTTTCTAGTTCATATATACTTCATAGGAGATGTTCCTAAAAAAAGATAAATCAAAGTTGGCTTGAGAGATTGACTTTGACTTTATGCACGGAACCAAGCGTCTGACGGCGAATCAAATGCCAGCGGTTTCAGTTTCCCGGTGGTCCTCGAAGATGGAGAGATTAGTGGCGATGATGAGGAAGTTAATGCTGAATTAAATGCCTCCATTCACGGCTCGTTGTTGTACGTGGTAGCGTTTCAAATGATAGAGAAATTGTGCACGATACAATGTTGGAAATTATGACGGTACTAAATGCTATGAGTATGAATCACTCTGGGAAAAGAAGAGAACCAGGAGGAAATGGCGGTGATGGTGTTTCCATGGGAGAGCCATTAATTGCGGCGTCATTGTGATGGAGAAATGGGCGCGTGTTTCCTGGCCGGATTTCGATTGGATCTTGTCCCTCGGATGGGCTAATCTTGGGAAGTGCTACGCGACGCAATAGTGTCAGTAGATGTCAATATGGGCCATTGTGCTAATGGGTTGGATGATGGCTATTGGGTGGTGATTACGCTAATTCGATACTCTCTACGATTCCATACGATCTCTGCCATGCGCTCGTGAACTTGAGGCGAGAAGGAGTGGGCGAGACAATTGGCAATGGCGGTGCTCGACCATCATTACATCGCCCTGGCAAACCTCATCCTTGGAGTCCCTCACATTTCGAAGCAAGTGTTCGTATCTTGACCTTAGGATTGGCCACACAATGGGCTGCGGCGAGAGAAGATTTGGTGCGCTCTGCGCCCAGGGATCCGCGGGAGTGGAGGCAGCGAGGTCTATGTTTGAAATAAAACAATTGGAAGATCTACAGAGCTTTTAGCGCAGATGGAGAGGGAGAATAGAAGAAGATCCTTATGAAGATTCTTACAATTAATATTAGTGGGGTTGGAGATCGGGCTAAGAGGAAGACTTGATCTACGATACTGATCAGTACTTTTGATGTATGTTGCTACAAGAAAGCGAAATGTGATAGCGTGATTGCTAGAGCGATACATGATATTTGGGGGTGGATGTTGAATGGGTATCCAAAGACTACGTAGGTTTGTCTGGTGGTATGGTTTTGCTTTGGAAAAGTGGAATTTTTGAGTTAGTTCTCAACTCGGGCTGGTTATGTGGGCATAGAAGTAGATTTTGGGAAGGATGGGAAATCGTTATACATAGTCGATGTATATTAGCCTTGCTCTTTGGAAGGAAATGACAATTGTGGAGAGATTTGTTGGCAAAGAAAGCGAGGGATCGATTAGAAGAAGAATGGTGCATTGCTTGGGAGATTTTAGCAGCATCCTACATTCGATGGAAAAGAAAGGGAAGAGGTTTAGGTGATTGTTCGAGAGAGAGAAGTGAATTTTGTCGGTTGTGGATGATATGAATGTTTTTGATATCTTAGGTTTTGGGTAAGTTCACACGGTTTAGCTCACGATGGACTTGCAATGAAGCGAGTTAGATAGGTTCTTATTATGCGAGGCAGGTTATTAAAGATTGGGAGGTGGTTGCCCAATGGGTGGGAACCGCTGATATCTCGACCATTGTCGGTGTGGTTAAATTGCAAAGTTATGGATTGGGGACCAAAACCATTCCGTTTAATAAGCTATTTGGATCGATCATAAGGATTTTATTCGGCGTCACTACATGGTGGAAAGGTTTCAAAGTGGAAGGGTGGAAAGGGTTCATGTAAGGAGAAATTCAAAGCGCTTAGGATCAGCGAGGAAGTGGAATAAAGAGGTCTTTGGTATCTTGGATCTTAAGCTAGAAAAAGCGTTAGCGGATCTAAATACTATTGATGAGGAGAATGCAAGTAATGGTATTGTGGATTTGGCATTAGAAAGATCTCACTTGTCGGTTTTGGCAACAACTTGATTAAAAAGAGAGCATTTTGTTTCAAAAGTCACGCTTTAGATGGAATCTTGAAGGGATACCAATACAAAATACTTTCATGCACCACGCCTCAGGCTGTAGCGAAAGAACCAACCTTGTAAGCCCTCAAGATTGGTGATAAGCTGGGTGGAGTCGATTGATGGTGTTAAAGAAGAGGTTAGTAGGCACTTTAAGGACCACTTTTCCGCATAGTGTCATATATAGGAGACCAATCTTTGGAGGGACTCGATTTCAAGCGGGTTACTAATGAGAAAACATGTTGCTCTCTCATTTGTCTCAGGAGGAACTAAAGATAGCGTGTGGGCTGTGTGGTAACAAAGCCCTGGCAGTGGGATGGGTTTAACTTCACGCTTATCAAAACTTGTTGGGATTTGTTGAAAGATGAACTTTTGGATTTTGTACATGAATTTGGGTGAATGCACAATTCCACTAAGGCTATTCTGCTTGCTTTTTGGCTCACGATACCAAAAGCGAGCACGATCTTTGCATGAATACCGATCCTATTTCTCTTGTCGGATGTCTGTACAAAATTGTTTGCAAAGATCTTAGCTAGAAGGTTGAAGAAGATTTTGAGTAGAATTATTTCCCCGTGTCAGTGCTTTCCTTCCTGTAGTCGAATCCTTGATGGTGTGTTGATGGTTAATGAATTGGTTGATCTAGCAAAGAGGAGAAAGGGCGAGTGCATAGTTTTCAAGGTCGACTTTGAAAAAGGCTTATGACTACATCGATTGGGTTACTTGGACTATATGATGAGTAGGATGGGTTTTTGCTTTAAATGGCGTAGGTGGATTAAGGCATGTATATGCCTTTGGGACAATGTCGGTCTTGGTAAGTATGGCGATGCCCACCGGGATTTTCGGATATCTGGTGGCCTCGAAGCAGGAGATCCGCTGGCCAGTTTCTTTTCTAATTGCGAGGTGAGGTCTGGCGGGTTTAGTTCATAATGCGATGAGGAGGTCACCTAGGCAGATACAAGCATTTCCAGGGTTTATCTTTTCCTATTTTGCAATATCTTGATGATACCATTTTTTGTTTAAGCGATGCGTGGGATAACTTGTGGTGTATTAAGGCAATTTTGCATGGTTTTGCACTCGTGTCGGGCCTAAAGTTAACTTCTTGAAAAGCAACTTGATGGGGTGCACATTGATGATTTTCCTTAGGATGACCTCTTTCTGAATTGCTCGTTGGCACTATTCCATTCAAATTGCTTGGAATCTATTGGTGCCCAATCAAGGAGGGTTTCCACTTGGGCCGGTTATTGATCTTATGAGAAAGAAGCTCTCGAATTGGAAACATACGACTATCCATTGGTGGTCGGAGGTAACTTTGATAAGTGCTGTTTTGACTAATTTACACCGTATTTCTTTTTCCTTTTAAAGCTCTAGCAGTAATTGATACCTTAATAAGTATCGGAATTTTTGTGGGGTAGCCTATCGGAAGAAAGGAAGATATGTTGAGTCAGGTGGGACAATGTGTGTCAACCTAAATCTTTGGGTGGTCTAGGGTTAAGCAGTTGGAAGTATTTAATCGAGTCTTTTGGCCAAATGGAAGTGGCGTTGCCTTAATGATCGGCGCAATCTGGTGGGAGTTTCTTAATCGTAGGTATGGATCTTTACCTCATAGAATTCTGGATGGGTCCGTTATCGGGTAAAAGCTCCTTGTGGTGGCGGGATCTTATAGGTCTCAAGGTGGATTGGTTTATGATTGATGTCCTTAAAGCTGGTATGGGTGATGTTGCGGTTTTGGATTGATAATTGGAGTGGTAGGGGATACTTATGGATGCTTATCAGTTTATTTCAGGCGTCAAATTCACCATCTGCATTTATTCTGAGCAGACTCTTTGGTTAGGCGGAGGTTGGATTTGGAATTGGCGGTGGGGACCCGCGCTATCCATGGCGGAAGATATGAGTTTGCCGAGACTTGCATCTTTGTTGTTCTGATTTTAATCCATCTCACTCTACTCCGGATGGTTGGGGTTGGAAATATAGCGAGGAGCATGCATTTTAGCACAAAAGCGCATACGATAATATGATTCTTGTTTTGGGTATCGGAAGAAGTACTAGTATGGATGTAGTTTTTGGAACTAATATGGCGGATTCGGTCCCATCGAAGGCTTTGGTTTGTGTGGCGCTTAATTCAAAGCGGGTTACCTACGCGTGAGCAACCGGAGGAGGGTGTGGTGATCCTCCGGAGCGACAAAGTGCCCTTTTGCTCTTTTCCCATTAGGCTCTTTGATCATGTTCGTGGTTGAGCTATCATCTAATATTTGGAGACAAGTACTCGCTTGGATTGGAGTGTCGATGTTAGTCATAATATCTTTGGTTGATCATTTCTTGTCTTTTACGTTTCCAATGAAAAGGGCTGGGAAACACAAGAAAAAGTTAAGGCATCTCATTTGGTGCGCAGTGGTATGGACTTTGTGGCTCACGGAAATGAGTGGATTTTTAATGGAGGCGGTGGATTTTATGGAGATCTTGCGAGGATTAAACAAGTGTCGTGGAGGTGGTTTATCTCTATGCAGAAGACATTTACGAAAGACTTATTACGATTGGTGCATTAGTCCTCTGATGCTGCAATGAAGTGTTGTGAGGTTTGATGTCTGGGTTGATAATGGTATTTTATTGCCTTTATATGGTAGCGTTGTAGCACTATATTCTTGTTGGTTGACTTACTAATAGTCTTTTTATTTACATTCTTGGGTTGGGTGGTGTACTCTTTTCCTCTTGGTCTTTTCCCCTTGGGTTTTGGCCTTGAGAGGTTTTAATGAGGCACTCCCTCCCTTGAACCTTGTATATTTGGGTTCGGAGTACCCCTTGTACTCCCGTTGTTAATATAAATATCTTTGCTTATCAAAAAAAAAAAAAAACAATAACGGCTATATTCAGCCAAAAGTAAGAAAAAAAGAAATGGTTGGCTTCAGCTTCTGGAGAAGTTAATTGATTATAACTACAATAAAAAAATTGGTGCGTTTTCCCATGCACCCCAAGAGAAAGGGTGCATGCATGGGTTTTAGATCTAGACCATTGGCATGACAAGAGAAAGTGTGGCTTAGGGTTTGAACATGACAGATGTTGGATTTCAGGTTGTATTGAATGTAATATATATAGGATCTATTATATGAAATTAGAACACCGATTAGAGCACATACTTATTAAAGACATGATCACGATTACCGAAAACTGTCTCTGCCTTGTAGAGCTCCTGAAATCACGAACTAAGCCTTCCTTTGCCTGGTCACAAACTCCGGTTCTCGGTTCTCAATGGGGCAAACCGTAGACAAGCATATATGATTCTGGTGACGGTAAAGGGGACCTAGCCTCTCTATTTATCAACCTTAGGACCACCCATCATGGGCCTAGTGGTTGGGCCTACACTGTCTCCCACATAAATCAGAATTAGGTGTCCAAAGGCCCATTATAATTGATCACTTATTTGCGGGCCTGAGCATCATCAATTGGATCATAACATTACCCGTTTTTAGAAAACTAAAAGGCCACAATTGATTGTAGCCCACAAGAATTATTAGAAATAATTCTAACATTCTCCCACTTGGGCAAAATCAATTGTGCAATTTTAATTTTTAGAAAACATTTTGAAAACGACTCTCGGGCTAATAACATACTTCCTAACGTGGCCACTAAACACATGATCCCAAGATGCAACACCTAATTAAGACTCTATCCAACAAAAGCTAAATGATACCGAATCATGGCGGTAGTCACATCTCATATTGACATGACACCTTCCATGGTTACAAATACCACCAACTTCGTCGACTAGCCATCTATGTGGAGTGTAGCAAGAAAATGGCATGCCAATATGATCTTATAGCCATACTGTCATTTTCTTTGCCAATCCTCAATTTCTCTCAAATGCATTAAAGCCAGAGAAATTATATGGTTTATAAGAAACCATGATGCCTCAGCTCCGACATGGCGTCGATCACCGGCATAGTGATCCCATTGACACCGAGCTCTAATGTTTTTGCAAATATGCCTCAGCTCCAACATGGCATCGACCACCGGCACAGTGGTCCTAATGATACCGAGCTAAATGGTTCAATAAAACCATAATGCCTCAACTCCAACATGGTGTCGACCACCGGCACAGTGGTCCAGGCGACACCAAGCTAAATGGTTCAATAAAACCATAATGCCTCAGCTCCAACATGGTGTCGACCACCGGCACAGTGGTCCAGGCGACACCGAGCTAAATGGTTCAATAAAACCATAATGCCTCAGCTCCAACATGGTGTCGACCACCGGCATAGTGGTCCAGGCGACACTGAGCTTCATGGTTTAACAAAACCGTAATGCCACAACTCTTACATGGTGTCGACCACGGGCATAGTGGTCCCAACGACACCGAGTTTCAACATTTTTGCATCTGTTAAACATATAAAAAGGTATATAATAACATAATTCAATTTATAATTAATTTCTCAAGTCAAATAGAAAATGTTATCAAAACACCAAAAGTGTTAAAAATGTGAGAGCTAACATGACATAAAGCACAAACTCCCACTAACCAAGCATATTATACAAACTCATAGAGCTCATGTTCACAAAAATAATGATAAATAAATAATTATGGGCAGAGTCCCTTGGTTAAAGGATTAACCATGTGAAATCTATTTAGTTTCATGATAGCTCTTTGGATTAACAATTTCTTCAATTCTTTTGCATGACAAATATTGCTTCTGATCACTGGTTTCAAAGCATTCAATGCATAGGGCTCAAGACAATGACCCTTCAAAGTTGCAGGGCTAAAGCCAACAGAAATGGGGTCATTTGAAAATAATGCAGTAATATATAGAGGGATATAGTTCTACCACATAAACACTAAGCCCTTAATCTGAGCATTAGCTGCTAGAATTAAATCATGAATGAAAAGGTAACAACTCATCAATTTCAACTAATAAATAAATAGGCAATAATAGCAACAAGAAGCTAACTTTAGAAAGACCAAGATATAATGGGATACTAACAATGTATGCTTTGAAATATGAATACAAGATAGATTTTAAGGAAGTCAAAGGTGGCTCAAATCTGAGTTAAATCTTTCAAAATTGCATCCCTGAGTAACAACCTTTTTCCTTACAAGTAAAATCCTTGAGTAACTTATATATAGAAGATTTGAATGACAACCATTTTTCTTTATGCTAACATATAATTCAAATGATAATTGCTAAGTTCATTGTACATGCCATATAGTAAAGGTTTATTATTCTCCAGACAGACTTAACAGCAAACCTTTCAATCATAAAGGTAATTAACAAATAATTGAGCTCAATAACTCCAATTTTATCATCATTTTGAAAATATTAGGATTTTCCAATCCATGTATAAAATCCACAATCATACTGAAATTGAAAAAGGTTTATTATGTACCTTATCTCAAGGCTCATCAAATAAAGATAAACTATCCTCAAACTTTCTCACATTCACATGTCATAAGATTATCCCAGAATAATCAACATTAAGGACCACTTATTTTACTATTCTCAATTATGTCCAGGATAAAAACATGAACAAAAGAATTGGATGGATCTAATTAATACATAGCTGAGGGTGCTATGATACAGAAGGAAAAACTGAAGCCAATTATATTTAATGAAGGCACATTTTCAAGTATGAAATAAATGAAAAAGTCAAAGCTTTTGCATTTTTATTATTCTAATAATCAACATAATTAGCTATTCGTTCATCATCAATATCCTTCTGATAAAACAAAGCAAAGCGCCAGATCTCCGTAAAGTCTTAAAAGAATGTGCAAATAATGTCAACAGATCTGCATAAATATCAAAAGTAGCTATAGAACAAGTAACAATAAAGTAATCACGAATCATATAACTTTTGATATGGTCTGATATAAGAACCAGAAAAATCGAACAACTGGGAGTTCAAAAATTGCAACAGGAAATTCAAATATCCGATGCATAACAAATTCGAATTCAAAGTCACAACCCACAAACAAAAGGCTCGAAAATCATATATTTCAATAAATTATTTTTACTACCATTCTTGACATCAAATAATGACTAAAGTCAAAATCCTCCCACTGATGTCAAGATCCAAACATGTTAAATATACAAAAAATTTATAGTAAACTAACACAAGCATCCAAAAGCTTATCATGAACTTTCATGAAATAAATTAAGTAGTGCTCCATAACAAACTAAGCAAAATAATTGTTATTAAAAAAAATGATTGTTAAGCAAAACTTAAAATGCGTTAAAGTAAGAAACAGGGCAAGACATGATTTTAGCTTAAATCAAGCTATTTGGAGGCCAACATAACAACACATTCTCCTTTGGGCAGAATGCGCAACCAAGGTCGCAACCGTGGTCAGAACCTCAGATGAGTTAATCAATGAGCATACATCGGATTCAGAAAATTGTCCCCTTTGGGTAGACAAATCCCCTACACCAACGCACCTCCATTAACTTCATCCAACTATTCGATAATAAGTTACTCAAGGACCATACATTGGGTTTAGAGAATTGTCCCCTTTGGGCAGACAAATCTCCTAGATCAGTGTACCTCCAATAACTTCATCGCAAATTAGCTTCTAATCATGACATACAATAACTCCCTTTGGGTAGGAAATTGTACGTGACAATCAGAAACATTCCTCTAATGATAAAAAGAAATTCCACCAATTAATAATGAGTATTCCCACTTTGGCGGGAATCCCCACTATAATCAGTGAAATGCTTTTACCCAGGAATCAATATCTCTTGCCCTTAACCATGATACAGTCCATAAGAAGGTGCATTAAAAAATAAACATCCCTACTCATCATGAATTTAAAACCATTATCATTCTACAAGTTTTACACTTACAACAATCAAAACAATATTTCACAATTAAGTGAATTGACACTTTAAAATTACATGATATATGATAAAAGTATTAATTTTCATAACACCAGCCAAGCACATATACATCATGCACATATCTAAACCATGATGTATTCTCTTTCCAGTATATTATTTATTAAATATCAGCTGGAAAATAAATAAATTATAATACATTTGGATCGTTTTCCGGTAGAAATATTTGCGCAGCGAAAAACACAAACAATAAGCTATAACCACATTTAAACAGTAGATCACAATGCAAGAGGAAACACTTGAAACGTTCTCACATGCTCACCACAATTTCCAACTTGATCACAGTAATAACCATGAAAGATTATACCGTAATATAAATAATTAAATTCCGAAAATGGAACCACATATGTGCATAACTACCAACTTAACCATTCAATAGAAATTAAAGACATGATTATACAATGCTTTTCAAAATTAAATATTATCACATTGGAGATATCCATAAATTCACTTTTGAATTAATCATGCAATAAATATCTCTAAATTTATACAATTTGTACCACTCTAAGGGAGCACAAATCAACATATACCAAATATTATATTTCCAAATACTTATAAAACTATTGTGACAATAATCACCATCAATGGAAAACAATATGACGTAGATATAAAAAATATTTTTCAAAAATTATTCCAATAAAAGAGCACAACAATTTCCATGTCACAACATTCTAAAAGAATGTCACACCCGTATATAAATACATATTCCAAACACAAATATGAGAGAGAGTTAAAAGCTCATTAAGAAGAAATTTCTCTATTTATGCATGTATACCATACATCAATAACAAAAAATATATATATTTTATAACTAACCTCTAAAGGTGTATCACTCATACTTGTGTGTAGGACCAACAAAAGCGGAAGCATCAACTTTATATAAGTTCTCAGATGGCTCATAGAATAAATGTTAGAGAACAATAATTAAACTCATGTCAAATCAAGTCATACTTTCTAACACATACAAGCTTGAGTATTTTCAAGTTTCAATGTGGCATGTCACAACCAATGACAAGAAGGTCATTAAAAGATACTTTTATATATAACTAAACACAACTTTATTGTTTGTCAAAAATAAATTAAATTGCTCAAAATAAAACTATACGTGCTCAAGCATAAACCAAATATGTTTGATAAATTAAGAGAAAAATTTTCAATAATTCAAAATTTATCAAACTAGCAATTATTAAAATTAATACTAGTATCAGAATATTCAATAGTTTACTGTTAGGACAAAACACAAATGCATTAGTATATGTAATATGACAAGATATAGCTCCAAAAATAAAACAAGCTATCACATTGAGGCCAGTAAAATGGTACATTCACCTTTTGGTAGAATGCACCAACCAAGGTTGAAAAAACTCGGTCAAAACCTCGGATGGGTTAATCCATGAGAATACACTGGGTTCAGAAAATTGTCCCCTTTGGGCAGACAATCCCTTAGCCCAATCCATTTCCCAATAACTCCATCTGCAAATAACTTTCAACCACAACATACAACCACCCCCTTTGGGCAGGTAATTGCATGAAATGATTAAAAGCATTCCTCAAACTACAAAGAAATTTTCATGAATCAATACAAGCGGTCCCACTTTGGTGGTAACGGCTCATATCGACGCACAAAAACTCTTGCATAGGAATCATTTTTCTCTTGTCCATAGATAAGACACAGTCAACAGGCAAGTACATCATTAAATGAGCACCCTTACTGGTCATGCATCAATTCAATTCGCATTCTCAACATGTTTTGTACTTTATAGTGTAACAAGGTAGTCAATTAAAAACACGTATATAAAAAATAATAGCATACAATCATGCGCAACTCTACAGGGAGAGTGAACACTACCATTAAATCCAGAATGTATCATATTATTTTTCTAACATATTTTTCAATTTAATTTCTGCCAGAAAATGATTGAAAAATAATTTAATGTGTTACATTTTATCAAAAATAAATAAAATTAATGCAGCGGAAAAAAAATTTCTAGAAAGTAGATTGAAAAATCAAGCTCGAAAAATAGAGTGCAACGCAAAAAACGGCACCGAAAACTGACACACGTAGCTTTCACACTCTCCCTCACTCTCCGTAGGCCGAGTGTGGGATTGGGCAAGGTACTATTCATTGTCTTCTACCTCCAGAATTTTTCCCAGGACGAGAAAAAAAAAACGCTGTTACTGTTTATGGCGCGTTTTTACTCCGATTTCGAACGTTTTTGTTGCGATTTCGCATGGGTTTCGGCTAGAATCAAGTGTATGATTATTCTAGAGCAAAAGCCCCAATTTGTAACAACAAAACGGGATATTAAAATATCAAAATCGCAGTTTCATAAAACCAAAATAAAAAAAAAAAGTCATGGTTTTTCTTCGATTTCTTCCTCTATAGTTGATGAAAAAATACGAAACTTGCGCCATTGAATTCGTATGAACATCCTCTACAAAACCCTTAAGATTTCATGCTCCAATTCATTATAAATCTGAGTTCGAATTTTACACCCAAATTTAAAACGAAAATAATCCAAAAATAAATATTTTAACGTTAAAAATATTTCATGGGTCCTAATCCATATAATACTGGCTCTGATACCACATGTAATATATATAGGATCTATTATATGAAATTAGAACACCGATTAGAGCACTTACTTATTGAAGACATGATCACGATTACCGAAAACTGTCTCTGCCTTATAGAGCTCATGAAATCACGAACTAAGCCTTCATTTGCCTGGTCACAAACTCCGGTTCTCGGTTCTCAATGGGGCAAACCGTAGACGAGCATATAGGATTCCGGTGACGGCAAAGGGGACCTAGCCTCTCTATTTATCAACCCTAGGACCACCCATCATGGGCCTAGTGGTTGGGCCTACACTGTCTCCCACATAAATCAGAATTAGGTGTCCAAAGGCCCATTACAATTGATCACTTATTTGTGGGCCTGAGCATCATCAATTGGATCATAACATTAGCCCGTTTTTGGAAAACTAAAAGGCCACAATTGATTGTAGCCCACAAGAATTATTAGAAATAATTCTAACATTGAAGTCAGTAGACATGCTCGTCACAGCTTTCGCGGTAAAGGTTTGGGATTATGGCGGTCCCCTCATCATGTTTGAAGCGGAGCATGAATGGTTGGCCTATGGAGAGTGGCTTCTACTTATCGTGTTTGATACTATCCATCGTGAGTTCTTGGGGATGAAAAAGGGTAATTCTACCTTGAGGGTTTGGACGAAGCAATTTCGCAAGATTTTGAACATATGTTATGGATCTAAGTGTGGTGTAGCGTTTTCAGTTTTAGTTTAAAAAACTGGGAGTTTTAGCGACCAATCGAAATCAAAAGCCATTTCAGGGACCTCCGTAGTGAGCACATGGGCAGTGCGGAGGGGCTCCTATGGTGGGACGCAGTGGCTTATTTGCTGTTTTATGGGTGGCTAAGGTGGCTGACTTGGACGTGGGGAGGGCAGTAGCCTTGACAATGGTTCGAGAGCCACAAGTAAGGCTGGGTGCCACGGGGAGAGGGAAGCTCTCGAGAGTTCGGTGTGGTGGCAGGAGAGATGAGATTGTGTTTACTATTTTACCCTCGGGTGTATCACTGCACCCTCTCAAAAACATTCATGTTGCATTTTCATGTGTTTGTAAAAAAGAAAACATATTGTTGTGTGTATTCATAAGATCAATAATCATGTAAGAATAAGAATAGTCGTGGCCAACCTAACATATAACTAGGCCTAAAGCGAACACAATCATGAACCCTAGGTAACCTTTTTGAAGGAAGAAGATAACCCATAAGCCCCAAAGATTTAAAAAAAAGCATATCAGCAATTAACCATGTAATTGCCACATACTCCCTCTGTTTTCGTTTATAAGCAAAAGTCACTTTTTACATTCATTGAAAAATGTATGTATCTGGTCATACATTTTTCAATGAATATAAAAAGTGATTTTTGCTTATAAACGAAAACAGAGGGAGTAAACCATTTAACGGACATATAAACCATTTAACAGACACACAAGAAGATATGTATATGAAGTGGATGGAAAATGATGATTAGTCTAATGGTGTTAACGTTTCTAAACATAAAGGACTAACTTAACAGGCAAAAAATAAATAAATGATTGAATTGAAACTAGTAATTATGATAAAAGACTGGTAGAGTAATTTTGCCTAAAACTTTTAAATTCTCACTTTCTACTTGTAATTTTTACGAATTGAATTGGCTAAATCATTTTTAATGTTCTTCCAGTTTTGCTCCAAATATCCCAAAATTTTCCCTTGTCCTCTTATGCTATAAAATCATTCAATTTTTTTTTATAAAAAAATCATTCACTTTTTATTAAATTTCTAACTTCAAAACTTTTAAAATTATTTCATATCTCAGCTCCATTATAAACTCCCAAATATTTATATATAAAATAAAATTAAAGAGTTTTAGGAGAAGAAAATTAATGGCATGACCAAAGTAAAGAGATTGTGTCATTCTTTACGTTTGGTTGGAAAGAGGAAATAAGAAGGTAGAAAAAATATGATGAGTCTTGCATAAATATTATTCTCCTTGTTTAAGAAGAAACTGGGAGAATATAGAAAAAAAAACTTTAGTGTATGCTTGGTTTAGATTGTTGCCACCGGAAAATTGGAAAATAATGATTCCCAAGGCAAGATTTTCAATTTTTCCTAAAGCTAGGTATGGCTTGCTTTTATCAAACGCGTAAAACTATCGGGATTTTGACTGCAAAAATCTGAAACAACCAGATCTTTAGTAGAGTAATAAATATACCTAGCTACTCGTCTATTCAATATTGTAGAAAAAAGATAAAAATATTATCTAACATAATATGTTTTCTTTCCTTGTTCTCTTCTTTTCAATCAATAAAAACAAGTATTTTAATTACACTTTATTGAAATGTAATTCAATATAGCCTAAGTTTAGCATGTGTAGTTTCTGCTACAACTAACTGTTGAGTTAGTTATATTCGGTTAGTTGGTTAAATGTGATAAGTGTCAAGTTAGTTGAATTAGTTAAAGTTTGTTACTTTGTAATGTAGTATAAAAAGGGTATGACCCTGTGTAATTCAGTTCTTCTTAAGCATTGTGTAATCTCGACAGTCTATCTCGACAAGTGGTCGATCTCGACAAGTAAAAATCTTTGATTCTCATCATATTCATTCTCCTCAATCTCTCTCTGTTTTCTTTCAATTGTGTGTTACTCTACTTCTTCTTTCTCTCTTGTTCAAAGTGTGTATGATCAATTGAGAGTGTGAGAGTTTTTCCCCAACAAATTGATATAACAGAGCATATAGTTTATCGATCTTGGAGATATGGCGTCAACAAGTGCCGCCAACAATGGACACTTTCCGGCGAACTTGCCGATACTCAATGGCAAGAACTATGATCACTGGATAGTCCAAATGAGAGTGATTTTCCGCTACCAGGATGTGCTAGAGGTGGTAAGTGATGGTGTGCCAACTCTTGAAAGAGGAGCTACAGAGGTGCAGAAATCGACTCATCGTGATACGGTCAAGAAAGATTGCAAGGCACTGTTTCTGATTCATCAGTGTGTTGATAGAGAAATCTTCGAGAAGATTGTTCAATCAGAAAGTGCAAAGAGTGCCTGGGACACATTGGAGAAAGCCTACGGTGGTGATGAAAAATTAAAGAAGGTGAAGCTGCAAACATTAAGAAGACAATATGAACTACTGCAGATGGGTGAGCAAGAAAGTGTAGGTGAATATCTCAACAGGTTGGTGACACTAACCAATCAGATGCGTGCTAATGGTGAGACCATCACAGACCAAATGAAGGTGGAAAAGGTTCTCAGAACCTTGACATCGAAGTTTGATCACGTGGTGGTGGCTCTGGAAGAATCAAAAGATCTTTCAGAAATGAAGTTGGAGACATTGCAAGGCTCACTAGAGGCTCACGAATTAAGAATCAAAGAAAGAGTGACTGGGAAATCCACTGAGAAAGCAGTGGAACAAGCTCTTCAGGCTCAGGCTTTCAAGAAAGGAGGGAATGATGGGTGGAAAAACAAGAAAGGAAAGGGTAAGGGGAATAACAGTCATAAGCAAAAGAATCATGGTGATGATAAGGGTGGCACTTCTGAGCAAGGTGAAAACAGCAACAAGAAGGGCAAAAAGAAGTTCAACAAGAAGAATGTTCAATGCTACAACTGCCAAAAGTGGGGCCACTTTGCTGATGAGTGCAAAGGCAGCAAGGTGCCCAAAAAAAAAGAAGATGAGGCTCAGTTTGTGCATGATAGCAGCTCAGATTCTGATGCTGTCATGATGATGGCTGTAACCAAGACAGAAACCGATTCCAAAGAGTGCTGGTACCTAGACATTGGGTGTTCAAACCACATGACTGGTCATAGGGACTGGTTTTGTGAGCTTGATGAAAACTGCAAAAGAAAAGTGAGGTTTGCAGATAATAAAGCTGTGATGGCCGAGGGAATTGGCAAGGTTGCAATTCTAAGGAAAGATGGGAGTTAGTTGTGTTGCCTAGCAAAAAGAAGGCAATTGATGTGAAATGGGTGTTCAAAACCAAGATGAAGCCAAATGGAGAAGTTGCTAAATATAAAGCCAGACTTATTGCAAAAGGTTTTTTACAAAAACCTAGTCTGGATTTTAATGAAGTCTTCGCACCTGTTGCAAGAATTGAGACCATAAGGCTAGTGGTTGCATTGGCTAGTATGAAAGGATGGTCATTGAACCAGCTAGATGTCAAATCTGCCTTCCTCAATGGATCATTAGAAGAAGAAGTGTTTGTGAGCCAGCCACCAGGTTTTGAAGTTAAAGGAAGTGAAGAGAAAGTGTACAAGCTGAATAAGGCCTTGTATGGCCTAAAACAAGCTCCAAGAGCTTGGAACAAGAGGATTGATGGGTTTCTCTTAAATCTGAATTTTGTAAAATGCAGAAATGAGCATGGAGTGTACATAAAAGAGAGTAAAGCTGCTGGAATCATGTTGATATGTTTGTACGTGGATGACTTACTGGTGACAGGTGATAGTGAGAAGGAAATCAGTGAATTCAAGTTAAAAATGATGAGTGAATTCGACATGACAGATTTAGGAAAGCTTTCTTATTTTCTGGGCATGGAATTTGTAACAACAAGCAGTGGAATATTTCTTCATCAAAGGAAATATGCTACTGATGTTCTGAATAGGTTCAATATGAGCAATTGCAATCCGGTTACAACACCAACAGAGTTAGGCATCAAGTTAAGCAGAAATGTGACTGAGGCAGCAGTAGATGCAACTCTGTATAGGCAACTAATTGGTTCACTGAGGTACCTCTGCAATACAAGGCCTGACTTGGCCTACAGTGTTGGATTGGTGAGCAGGTACATGGAAGAGCCCAGAAAGTCTCACATGGCAGCAGCAAAAAGAGTACTGAGGTACATAAAAGGAACTCTAGAACTTGGAATTCTGTTTCCAGGTAAAACAAGAAGTGCAGGAGCAGAATTGATTGGTTATTCTGACTCAGATTGGAGTGGTGACTGTGATGATAGAAAAAGTACAGCAGGCTACATCTTTATGCTTGGTGGTGCACCAATTTCATGGTGTTCTAAAAAGCAAAGTGTGGTAGCTTTGTCAAGCTGTGAAGCTGAATATATTGCAGCTGCATATGGTGCTAGTCAAGCTCAATGGCTAGAGATGCTGATGGAAGAATTATGCTTGAAAGGGAAGCAGATTATGAAGCTAATGATTGACAATAAGTCAGCAATTGACTTGACAAAACATCCAGTGGCACATGGCCGCAGCAAGCATATAGAAACAAGGTTCCACTTTCTAAGGGACCAAGTGAACAAGAAGAAGCTCGAGGTGGAGCATTGCAAGTCAGAAGATCAGCTTGCTGATTTACTGACTAAACCATTGAAGACCAGCAAGTATGAAGAACGCGAGGCGGGGTGGAATGTGTAACTTGGCTAGTTTGAATTAAGGGGGTGTATTGAAATGTAATTCAATATAGCCTAAGTTTAGCATGTGTAGTTTCTGCTACAACTAACTGTTGAGTTAGTTATGTTCGGTTAGTTGGTTAAATGTGATAAGTGTCAAGTTAGTTGAATTAGTTAAAGTTTGTTACTTTGTAATGTAGTATAAAAAGGGTATGACCCTGTGTAATTCAGTTCTTCTTAAGCATTGTGTAATCTCGACAGTCTATCTCGACAAGTGGTCGATCTCGACAAGTAAAAATTTTTGATTCTCATCATATTCATTCTCCTCAATCTCTCTCTGTTTTCTTTCAACTGTGTGTTACTCTACTTCTTCTTTCTCTCTTGTTCAAAGTGTGTATGATCAATTGAGAGTGTGAGAGTTTTTCCCCAACACACTTTGTTTTGATTTTGATCATATATAAATATAATTTTTTATGAAATGAATTTTAGAAAATTATAAAGTTGCTATATTTTATTAATCACTTATTTACATTTTTAAAGTTTATTATTTTGTGAACATTTACGTAGATACACGTTTTTACACTAATTTCATTTTCCTTTATTTTATTTTATCACATATTTCTTTTCTCTTTCCATTGCACTCACCACATTTATATATATATATATAGGTGTAAAAACTTGTTTCTTCAATCACGACTCCCAAGATAAGATCTTGCCAACGCTAGTCCACCGTCCTACCTTCACGAGAGAAGGGAGGTACAGCGATGCCTTAGAATTGCAGAAAGCAGCTTCTGGTATTTGACTTTGACTCAATTGATATCGTAAGACTTACTTATAACAGAATATATCTCACTATCGATTACCAAAAGAAATATATCTTCACCTTTATTATGGAGGATTTCTCGGGTCTCTTAATGGGATTGCCAACTACAGAAGCGACATTTCAGAGCGAGTATCAAATGGCAAAGTAGTAAACTACTTGGCTTCTCCATCGGAGTTTCGTGTGTAGAGAAGGGACCGGAATGTGGTGTG
This sequence comes from Calophaca sinica, assembly GCA_037113605.1. Classification (NCBI taxonomy): domain Eukaryota; kingdom Viridiplantae; phylum Streptophyta; class Magnoliopsida; order Fabales; family Fabaceae; genus Calophaca; species Calophaca sinica. Next base: position 48,841,051 of record CM073735.1, read on the forward strand.
GCTGCAAGAGGCGAAGGTACGGTGGAATCGTGGATTAATTGTTCTTCTGATTAAGAAAAGTAAGAAACTGATCCGCTCATATGAACCATTAATGAATGGGAAAAGAATAAGAGAAAGAAGGGGGTGGCTATCGTACATAGAATTAATTTCATACAGTTTAAAGCAACTGAACTGATGGTAGTACAACGCTAATGCATATATGAAAGAGAGAATCTTCGCATCTTCATCTTAACTACGACCATGAAATTAATTAAACACTCCTTTTTTTTTTCTTTGTTTCTTTCTTTTGGGTCCTTTAGAATTATGCGTAAATAATTAAGTAGCAGCTACCTTGTCTTTCTCTTTCTCTACCTTATTTTTTCCTTCAAAAACTCATCTGTGCTTCATTAAATCATATATGCAGCTTTATACAAAAGAAACCTGGAGGTTTCAATGTTTATTATTACTACTATTACGTAATTTGTGTCTTTTTTTTTTTTGAATTAAACGTAATTTATGTGTTTGATATATGACAGTTTGTTTCTTGTTTTTATTATATGTAGAAAGATTTTGGTTTTGACTTGTCTGAGATTATCATTCAGATCGTTTTACATTGTGGAGCAGATGCAACAGTACAGACAACTTTGATTTTAGCTGTATCTGTTTTCTTGCAGCCTCTGGTACTTTTTTTTGGTTATTAACAACAGCCTCTAGATACTTCATTATTCCTCTACATTTTTTTTATTCAACTTTTAAATTAACGACGATTATACGTTTGTAGATTCTAGGAGTAATTGGTGGCAAGAATGGGGGGATTGTATTAGCCGTCGCAATCTCCTTTTCTTCAAAATCAAAAATTTCAAATCTTTTTTTTTTTTGAACTCAGACATTTCATACAACAAGGGAATATTAATAAACTTCATGTAAAATTTCATGTAAAATTTTTCCAGCAAATTAAATTTAATGATGCATTCTATTTTTATTTTTTATTTTGAATGCTCTTTTCAGAGTTTTATTTATCTCTGGATAAATTTTACATGGATTTCATTAAATAACTTAGACACACTTTTTTCTTCATAAAAAAAAACTTAGACACTATGTACCCAAAAAAACTTAGACACACTTTTTATTTAATATATAGGACTCATTAAATTCACCTCATGGTAAATTACGAATCTACGTATAGGGAAAACAAACTCCTCTCTTGGCCACGTGGTAATTTTTGGGAAAATTAATTCACGCTCATCGCGCCACATCTTCCCAATTTTCTTCTTCTTTTTTCTTTTCAACGCAGCTCCCCCTTTCTCCCACTTTTCTCCTTTTTTTTTTAATTTCTTTTCCTCTATTTATGCGACTCCCCCTTTCTCCTTTTTTTTTCCCTTTATTTTTTCCTCACTTTTAGTCAAATAAGTTAGGCCAAATAATTCTTTTAAGTTTTTAAGTTAAGTCAAATAGTTTCTTTAAGTTTTTAAGTTAGGTCAAATAAGTCTTTCACTACAAGAAAACACGCATATACCGACGGACATTACCGACGGCCTTTGACCGTTGGTAAAATCGCGGGATTTTCGACTGCTTTTACCCGTCGATAAAGAGAGAATACGACGGACTGGCCCGATAGACACCATGGTTCCCGCTTTTTTAAATTACCGACGGCTTAGCCGTCGGTATTTGAATATTTCCGTCGGTAATACCGTCAATGAACCCGTCGGTAATGTTAATGAGCCCGTCGATATGTTTTAAATACAATCAGAAGCCCTCGTCCTTCGTTCCACTTTCCCTTTTCGACTTCTCCATCTCTTCTCTTCTTCTACTCACCATCAGAAGCCTAATCTCCCACCGTCGCCTCTCCCCTTCCACCACCGCGCCCTACTATCCCTCCCTCTTTAAAACCCTTGCTTCCATCTTAACCGGGTTAGCGGATTTTCAGAGTCCACCGACCCATCCATGCTCTAGACGTCATTCCCAGGCTACTGTTGTCGCCTTGTTAAAAACGTTACACCGGCATAAATCTCTGATACATCGTCAAGGCTCTACATTATTACTTGTTTCGGTGCTCTCTCTCTCTCTGGGTTTCCCCCTCTTCGAGCTCTACATTTACTGCGAGATCATGCCTTTCTAATTTCTGATGTCGCTGAATTAGGGTTGGGTTGCATTTTCATCTGATTTCCTATGCAATAATAACCCTCACACTCAAGTTCAAAGGGGGGCTACGAACTGAGGAGGGAAGCTTCATTTTCAGATCTGGAAACACGAATGGAGAAGAAGAGGTATTAATTATACTCGTTTCATTCTATCCATGTATTATTCATCCCCATTTTGCTTCTGCCTGTGACACTTTTTCTCTCCTTTTTGCTAATAAATCCGCAGAGGGTAAGGCTGATTACCGAGCTAGGATTCATCTGAACTATATCTCCTTTTTGCTGATATCTGAGGTGCCAACATATGCATACGAGCTTCCTCACTTTGGTCTTGAAGTAGGCCTTACAAACTGTGCTGCAGGTACTCCATTTGTGTGTATGTTTGTTGCCATCTAGTGTTTTTATTGTTTACCAGTGTTTATCACTGATTAAAATTTTCAAAATGTGGCAAGATCTGAGAGCACTAGGACGAGAAACAGAGAGGAGGGATCAAGATAATTGTTGTTCAAAGCCAGCCTCTTCGGTAAATGACATTTTATTCTCTCTCTCTCTTTTTTTTTTAATTTACCATCTGGATCCCTCTCTTTTTTGGATATTAATATGAAAGTTTATGACTTTAGTTCTAAGGTGGTGTTTTTCATTTGGTGGGTGTTTGTCATTTTTTGTCTTCGTTTGGAATTTCATGATAGTAATTGAAGTTAGCTGTTCAGTGATTCCTCCAACTTGATGTTTCCTTGGTGTCTTCTGAGGATTAATTTATTGCACCTGTATGTCACGAAATGTGGCCTCCTCAGTAGTCAACTTGGATGATAAATCTCCAACTTGCTTATATTTATCTTCATACTTCTTTGCTAGAATCTCAAGTTGAAATTAATATATTGAGCCAATGATGAAAATCAAGGTTATAGGTGTAATAAGGATACATGCAATACTAAAGAGGATTTTTTTTGTTGATGATATATAACCTCAACTTTCCCGGCTTTGTTCCTTTAAATCAGAATCATATATAACCTCTTATAAGATGTTTTCACCAAGTTTCAGTTTTTGATCGACCTTTTAGTAAACATTTTTCTGGTCTTTTCTTATCTATATCAGATTCACGTATATTCCCTTAGAAGGTTTTATAGGCCTTCAAAAGGTACATTTGACATTTTATTTTTGCCTCAATTTTCTGTCATTGATCTTCTAATGTAAAATTATTGTTGACATCTTTTGAATGAACTTTTGTGCTATATAGATTAGAACCTCTGAAATTCTGATATCTTTATGGATTAGAACTTTTTAGTATACAAAGCCTAAATGCCAACAAGGAAATTCATGTGGCATCCTCGGTGTATATAGATTTTACTTCTTAGTGAAGGGGTTCTATTGGATGCAATGGGGAGATAAGTTTGGTGGATTAATTGGGGATTAGTACTTGGATTTTCAATGATGTTCACAGAATTGAAAATGATTCTCTGTTTTTGCCAGTGTTTCTGTAAACAGTATAAGACTTGTTTTTTGGGTGTCTGTTATTTTGCTTGAGTGTGGTAGTAGTCGTAGTCAGAGCCACCGACGTCACGCTACAGGAAAATGGGAAGTGGGAGACCAGGTTGTGGGGACTTTTAAACACAAAGAAGACTTGCTTCAAATGAATAAATACAAAATTAAATATCAAAATGGAACCGTATTATTGGTTTCAATGTGGAAATATCAAGTGGAAATTTGTTTAAAAATTCTAAGGGGGTAAAATGTTATTGAAACTTTGAAGATCCCCTCTTGCTATATGAGGATCTTCCCACTGTCTTTAATTCAACCACACTTCATATACTTCAAATTCTTAAGAATGAATTTTGTATGTAGGTTAGGAAGACCATCAGCTTTATCCCATGGAATCTTTGTGGGAACCAAAATATGCTTTAAAGTAAATTTATCATACAATAAAAATAAATTTAACAGATGTGATTCATGCAGTTTTCAAAAGAACTCGACGATCGTGATCACTTAAGAGTGAGGGAAAAATCAATAATACAGATTTTTTCCTGAAGTAAGAAAAATTCTTATTTCAAGAGAATGTAAGAACTAAGGAGTTTTCCTTTTCATGCACTTTTGAGAAACAATGTATTATATTATTATATGATTTCAATAATGTTATTGTACCTTCTTTTCTTGTTCTGCCTGTCTCTTTTTCCGAAAAATATAACAAATGTAATGAAGAACTATATAACTTAATGATAGGAATATTATCATTGAAATGATTGGTAGAAAAATTGTTGCCAGAATATAGCCTAAGAAGTTTATTCATATTTTTCATTTGACACGGGCAGGTTTGAATTCAAAGGTTGGTGGGAGAGAAGAGGGTGACATATTGAGTGGTTTAAGCAGCAAGGCCTCCGCCGCGCCACCTCATCTGCCACCACCGCTCGTGCCTCTACCACTACTGTGCGATCGAGGTATGTACTCTAACGAAATGTCGGTTTACTCATTGGGTGGAAAAGGGTCGTCTGAGAGACCCCCACACTGACATATTTATTTGATTTTCTTCATAGTATGAGTTTTGATTTTAATTTGATTATGAGTGATCTCTAGTTTGGTTTGACGGCATAGTTAGTACTATGACTTGATGCGCTTGTTTGGTTTGGTCCCTAAATATATGGGAAGTTATCACATTCTGGTTGTATCAATTTGGTTCCTAGTAGACCAAATTTGTACGTTAATACAGGGACTAAATTAACGCATGAAATCTTTGATACAACCAATGGAAAATCGCACTATATCCTTTATAGATAGTGTTCCTTCCTCCTACTTTTGCTCACTCGTGTTGTGGACCTCTTTTTTAGTTCCACTTTCCATTCTAAGGCAGTACTGCTAAACATTCCATTTGAGTTCCTCTGCCACACAACTTCTCTTTGTAAATCAAAAAAAAAAAGATGTACACTTTTCCCCCTTGCAACTATCCTTGAATTAGACAAATTTCTGCATATAAATTAAAATTTTGTGAAATTTTGTGAACAATCTTTTTTTATAAAAAATCTATATATTCAGTTGGTAAACTATTACTTACTGCAATAAATTGCAATTAATCAAAACAGATTTAAGAGAAAATTCAACATCAGAAAAACATACTTCCATACAACCAACAAATGTTAACAGTGTTAACATAAAGACATACCTTTCCAAACACTCTACAGAATTCTAAAAACTGCAATGCATTGCCAACATCTTCTTGTGGAACCTCAATGCCCAATATTTTTGTAATTGCAAAGGTGAGGGCAAAGAAATTTCTTCCTCAGTTTTTTCTGTCAACAAGCTCACAGGACATATGCCCATTTGGGTATTGACACCATCATCAGTAGCTACAGTGCCATTACAAGTTTTTTGATGAATTTCTTCTTTCCCACCACATGGATTAGGATCGGAAGAAAAACCATTTGAAGCCAAACTTCGAGGATCAAAGAAAAAATCTTTTGCAGCCCAAACCTCAGGACCATCTTTCACTCCATAGACAGTGTCTTGATTCTTATCACCATCATCTATTGCAACAGTGCCTTTGCCAGTTTTCTTATTCTTGTCTCCTTCAGTTTCTCTTTCATCGTTTGAATTCCTTTTTGTTTCCCTGCCAGCAACTCCATTACAAAGCTTACGCCTTTTCAATCTCTTGTTTTGGCAAGCATCATCAACACCGTTGCCATTAGAGATTTCCTTTAAACCTTCCCTGTTCGATTTCTTGGATTTCTCAGAAGATGTCTTCTAAACTTTCAGAGAGTCAACCTTTAAAGCATTATTTCCATCTAAGGAGTTTTCCTTCCCAGGTTCTGCTGATAGATCCCCTACAAGCTCCTGTAGTACATAACATATATGACAATCATCCGCAGTCTTCCAAAGAAACACTACAAGAAAAAGCGCAGGTACCGACGGCTTTTACCGACGGGTCTTACCCGTCGCAAAAAAAATCGCGGTTTCCGACGGCTAAAACCGTCGGTAAATGCAAGCCATCACCGAATGTTCCCACTTTTTATTTTCCCTCCCAGTTTTCAAATACCGACGGGTAAACCCGTCGGTAAAGATCCTACCCGTCGGTAAAGATCATCGGTTTTCGACGGCTTTTTCCGTCGGTAAGGGTGAGATGACAACAGGCTGATTGTAGCGACGGCACCGCTCGTCGATATGTAAAAATGACTGTCGGTAAGACCGTGCTTTAGTTACCGACGGTCTTAAACCGTCGGTATAATTAAAATGGCCGTCGGTATGCATCGTTTAGTTGTATAACCCAACCCTTCCCCCCAGTTTCCTTTTCTTCTTCTTCTTTTCTCTTCTTCTTCTCCGAATCCATTTCCACCCTTTCTTCTTCTCCGGCGACGCCCCACGACCCCTTTTCTTCGTCTCCCTCGCCTCTGCACAGGAAAGTCGTTGCCAAACTGTTGTTTTGCTCTGGGTGAGAGATTCCGAACGAGTAGCGGTGCACCACACTTGGACATCACCACCGCCACACCTTCACCAACACACCATCACACATTCCAACGCGGCCTGCCTATTGGTGAGTCTCACTAGTTAACTCTCTCTCTGTTACCTAGTTTAATTTCCCCTAATTTCCCTCTAAAACCCTAATTCGAAAATCTCATCTCTCAGGCTCTCCACTCCAGATTCCATATCACGAAGGCTTCTGAATCTGATTTCTAATCTGAGGCATTTTTTAGGTTGGTTCCTTTGTGCCCCTCGGTTTGTTCATTTGGCATTTCACTGTCTTGTTTTTGAATTTTGGCATTCAGGCATTTTTGAGGTTTAGGGTTTATTCCTTTTTGTCTTTGATAGTCCTTGAATTGTTGCTGAATTTCTAAAATTTTGATATCTGAATTGCTACTGCCATTTCTGAGCTTAGGATTCCTGAATTCATACTGCCTGTTATCTTTTGTGCATTTTGAATTGATAAAGTTGATTGTTTTCTGTCTTGAATGCATTTAGAGGTTGTAGTGGGAATTATACATCTTTCTTTCAGGGACGTTCTTGTTAAAAATAAACAGCGAATTGCATTTTACATGTTTTTGCTCACTGTTTTTTGTCATTGATTTGTGGTTTGGTCACTGTTTTTGCTCATTGGTACTGAAGTTTAGGCTTGGCTACTATAATGATTATATAAATCTGTTGCTAAGAATTGTTTAGATTGAACAATGTTGATTTTTTTTCTCCATAGATATTTATTGTATGGACATTCAAATATATATCTTGATATGTTGGATGTTCATTTTGGTATTTGAACATCTTTGCTTTGGTTGGCTTTAAGTATTCTATTTATCTGGCTATTACATATATCTGCGTATTGGTTGTGTTGTTACTGTTGTTTTGGGTCAAGATTGTCAAAATTTGAATGATCTAATCTTTCAATTGCATCACAATATTTTTTTTTTTTGAAATTTGATTGTGATTTATTGGATTCGGTTCTTCTTTTTGATACCTTAGTTTTACATGCCCAAATGCATAGGTTTCCAACATGTGTTAGAGAAAGGTGTTTTGAATTTGCAGTTTAATAATTTTATAACCTATAGTGGCAGAATATTATGAATTGATGACAATCTTGAGTTTTTGGTACATGTAGATTCGGTATAGTTTTATGCTCATAAGAAGTGTTGAATTGTCCAAAGAAGCATATTCATGTACTTAATATGGACGCGAATGTATGCGATTGTAAGACCATAAAAACATTGGAAGTGAGTAGACCATAAAAATCATTGTAAATTGAAAACATAGTATTACATGCCTACAGTTGATAGTACGACTTTGAACTATTGCTTTCATGACCACATTGATTTCCCGCTTCAGGATTCAGTTTCAAACAACTTGACATTGTAATAGAGCATCAGTTTTAATTTAGTTTCTTTGTTTTGATTTTTCCCACTCCCATGGCTGATTTACTACCGTTATTATTTTCTATTTGGTATTTCTTGCTGATTTTGTTTCGAATATGGTTTGGTCTTTTCCAAAGGGGTTAATAGTTTTTTGTTTGTTTTAAAGTCTTTAATTAATCTGTGTTTGTGTGGACTGTTAAAGGCATATTTGTCCTAAGTGACTGGTCAAATAATTTTGTCTTAAAGTCTTTGCTATTTATGTGATTCTTAATAAATATCAAGGTATTTGTAAAGGCTTTTCTGGTGAAGAGCCTGTGAAATGATTTGTATAAAGTTGTAGAAACCAAGTTTGTTCTTCTAGCTCGTGACTATGCTTCTATAATTTTATTTTACAAGCTTTTTCTTTCACTTTTATATTTAAGTCTTTAGTGTTTGTTTAAACAGTGTGTAGTCGTTAATTTGTTTTATAGTTTACGTTATCGCATCGCATTTTTAAATACAGGAATAAATTAATAATTAAATGTAATAACTAGTAATCGTTAAATAAATGGATAAATAAATTAAATTGATTACAGAAATTAAAATTAAATAATCTAAAAAATTAAATAATTTTTTTAATAAAAATTTAAACAATTTTCAATTCAAAAAAAAAAATTAAAGTTCGGCTTTACCGACGGTCATGACCGTCGGAAATGTCACTTGTTTTAGAGTCGACATTACCGACGGGTTAAAGCCGTCGGAACTTACTGAACGATTATACCGACGGGCCAACGCCGTCGGTACGCATTTGCGACGCGCGTTTTACCGACGGATATTAGCCCGTCGGTAATCCGTCGGAATTTTTGGATTACCGACGGCATTTGTGGATTACCGACGGCTTTTGGCCGTCGGTAATCCCGCGATTTCTTGTAGTGAAAAAGGACAACTATGCACCAATTAGTAAAAACTATATAACTCAAATAAATACATCACAATTAAATGACCATCAAACCTTCTCTGATGCCTTTTGTTTTATAGGTGAAACAGCACTGCCCTTAATAGCCTTATCAGATCTCAAGTTATCAGCACATTTTAGCTCCTGTCAGTGTCATCATTAGTTCAAATTGCATACATAAAGAGGAACCTTATTAACCATCACACATGAGTAAACTTAAGAAGTCACTCAAACAGTCAACACACCTTTTCCATAGTAGCTTCCTTTGTATACAAATCTTCAGAAGCCTTCACGCTAAGCATTTACATCACTGCACTTAAAACCCGATGCCTTGGCTGTATGTATAAATGCACCAGTAGGTGGTTGACCTCTTTTTTTTCCTACAAGGTCACTCTTTCAAAACTAACACACAAAAATGGTGCAAAATGAAAACCACAACACCAAACTCTAAACACACACACACACACAACTTACATGCAGAAACTGTAGTTGCAAATGCCTCTGCACTTTGGACACATCCAATCATTCAACAGCTCTACCTCTTCTGCCTTCTCCCCATATCTAAATTCAACATAACAAAATCCTCAGCAGGAAAAACACAAAAAAAATATAGATCAACATAAAAAAAACACAAAATTCTTATAAAAAATTGCAATTTTGTGAAATTAAAATTTTGTGAAATTTAGTTGTAAATGAATAACTTATAAAAAAAGGTTCCATTAACTAGAGCACTGTGAAATACTAAAAAAAGTAAACAAAAAAACTGCAGGAATATGCTTACATGGGACTGTTTTTGGAGGTAAAGAATGGAATAAGAATACGTTCTGTTCTGTCTCCCTCCATTAGCTTGGAACTTATTCAGCCAGCCCCCACCATTTAAAATAGAAGGAAAGTGGACCCTGAATTGAAATTTTCATTCTTCCTTTGGCACAAAAAATGTAAGTCTGGTCCTCTAGAATCCTTAGGAGGCGGGACCTGTGATTAAAAGGGAAATTAAAGCAAGAATTGTACTTGCTTCCATACTCATATTTGGTTAAAGTCAGTACTACAGCATATAAATAGGACCACTTGCCCTTTTTTTGATAGATACAAATTTAGATTAGGGGAAGCACATCCCATGCAAGGCCAGGGAAAACCACTAGCCTCAGCTAGGTTTGTGATGAAATTTAGATTAGGGGAAGCACATACCCTGTTGTCTATGACCACTTGCCTTGCCCTTCACTAGTACTGCCTTGGTTAATGTAGTAGATTCTGGTGCTAGGCTAGTTTTTTAACTCACTTACTCATTATATGCATGCTTATGAAGATATAGAACAATGAATTTAGACCTAAATGTTATACTATCTAACTGCAGAAACAGAAAATGAATGCTTTTTCGCCAATTAATGGATTAGGAATTATGGTAGATGTGGCCATATAGGAGCTCTAATTGCATGGCATATACCAAGCCAAACCACTATGAAAACAAAAATTGTTAAAAGGATTTATGCTTCCCTTGCCACTTCTGCTTGTTTAATTTTATCCTTTAAGAGGATGTCAACTTTCAACATGTTACTTTTTAATTATTGATGAAATGGATGTTTGATTGTTGTTATTAGTATCGGAGAAAAGCCTTAGCTTCCCGTTTGAGGTTCAATATATTATTGAGCGCGTGTACTCTTTTAGATACCACGTGTTCATTGTATATTGAACCTTGAATTGTCCAAGTCGGACAGTTTGGGAAAAAACTTTTTCTTTACTTGTATAATAGTTGTTGTTTGATTCTCGTATCTTGATATTTGATGAAATTTCGGTTAGATTCATTTCCTTTTGTTCTCTGGGTGCATACTTGATTGCCTTGTTCCTAACTGCGATCATTTTGTGTACTCAGAGACCAATGGGAAATGCTGCCGAAATTTTGTCAAGTATAAGATATGAGAATTAAGGAATGAATATTATACGAGTTCTGAAAAAGTTTTTCCTCGAATGGGACAGGGTCATACCATTTAAAGAAAGAGAGCGGTTGTAAGAATGTCGTGCTGCTGAAATTGTCATTTTTTTTGACATGCAGAAGATGGAATTTTTTCCTTCGAATCATAGTTGGATGTACAATAGGTTGTATCCGGGAAGAGGGGGTTTGAAACAATCTTTTTGCGATGGAATTGATCACTTCGTTCAAGTCGCAATGGCACACGAAGATTTCGAAATTAATGGAGGGATTAGATGTCCGTGCCTTAAATGCGATTGCAGAAAGATCAAGAGCCCAGGTGAGGTCATGCTGCACCTGCAGAGAGTTGGATTTATGCCTAATTACTGGATTTGGACTAGACATGGTGAAGAGTTACCTCGGGTTGAATTAGGGGTTGGCGATAATTGCACAGGTGCTTCAAGCAATTGCGTAGATACGGGATATGGTGAGCAGATTGAATTGATGCAAGATATGGTTTGTGATGCCTTGGGCTCAACGTATCTTTCGAGGAGCCACAGTATGATGACACAGATGAACTTCCAAATGAGACTGCACAAAGATTTTATAATCTCTTGTTAGAAACAAATAAGCCGTTGTTTGAAGGGTCTGCCGACTCTAAGTTATCAATGTGTGTGAGAATTTTGGCTCTCAAGTCCAACTGTGGTGCTACGGATGTGTGCTTGGATCTCGTAACGAAGATGATGTTGGACTCGTCACCTATCAGAGATGGTTTGCCAAAAAGTTATTACGAGGCTAAAAGCTTAGTGTCCAAATTGGGGTTGGAATCTAAAATGATTGATTGTTGTGTGAGAGGGTGTATGTTATATTACGACAATGAATTTGGTAAAAACGATAGCGTGCTGGTTGAATGCAAATTTTGTGGTGAGCCAAGGTATATGTCACATACTGATAATGGGAAGGGTAGACAAAAACCAGTTCCACGGAAGGCAATGTTTTATTTGCCAATTATTCCAAGGCTGCAGAGAATGTTTGCGTCAACACAGACTGCAGACAAAATGACTTGGCACTATGAGAATAAAAGCACTTCAGGTATGTTGCGACATCCATGTGATGGTGAAGCTTGGAAGCACTTTGATCGTGTGAATCCTGAATTTGCAACAGATCCACGTAATGTACGACTTGGCTTATGCTCTGATGGTTTTACCCTATATGTTCAATCAACGGCGAAACCTTATTCTCGCTGGCCAGTTATTGTTACCCCATACAATCTTCCTCCTGATATGTGCATGTCAAAGCCTTATATGTTCTTGACTTGTATTATACCGGGTCCAGATAATCCAACAGATGGTATTGACATCTACTTACAGCCTCTCATTGACGATCTCAAAAGGTTGTGGAATGGCGTTGTGACTTATGATATTGCACGAAAGAAGAACTTTACAATGAGGGCAGCTCTTATGTGGACCATTAATGACTTCCCTGCATATGGCATGTTGTCTGGTTGGGGTACTCATGGTAAAATGGCATGTCCCCATTGCATAGAGCATACAAAGGCCTTTACCCTGAAATTTGGGGGGAAGAGTTCTTGGTTTGACTCACATCGCAGGTTTTTACCAGCAGATCATCCATTTAGACGAAAAAAGAACGCCTTCAAGAAGGGGGAAGTTGAATTAGGTGGCCCGCCCCCGAGGTTGACATCCGAACAGATTTTTACCAGAGTTATGGATCTGCCAAAAATCACAGATTTTGGTGAATTGGATCGATTTGAAGGATATGGACAATGGCACAATTGGACTAAAAGAAGTATTTTTTGGGATTTGCCGTATTGGAAAGATAATTTATTGAGACACAACCTTGATGTTGTGCACATTGAGAAGAACTTTTTTGACAATGTTTTTCTCACAGTGATGAACGTTAGAGGAAGAACGAAAGACAATGATAAGGCCAGACTGGACTTACCACTTTCTTAAGTTTAAAGGACTTGCATTTGACGACTCAGTCGAATGGGAAAACCCTGAAACCCAAAGCCTGTTACTCTTTAACTGTTGAGGAAGCTAGGTCAGTCTTTCGGTGGATAAAAGAACTTCGAACGCCAGACGGTTATTCTTCTAATTTGGCAAGATGTGCTGAAGTGAACAAAGGAACAATAATTGGGATGAAAAGCCATGATTGTCATGTATTCATGGAGTGTTTACTTCCTATTGCATTTAGTTCCCTGCCGTCAAATATTTTAAATCCACTTACAGAACTCAGACAATTTTTTAAAGATTTGTGTTCTGCAACATTGAGAGAGGATGATCTTATCAAGATGGAGCAGAACATACCAGTCATTCTTTGTAAGTTGGAGAGAATATTTCCCCCTGGTTTCTTTGACTCTATGGAACATCTCCCAGTGCATCTTGCACATGAAGCTAGGCTTGGTGGACCGGTTCAATACAGATGGATGTATCCATTCGAAAGGTAATATAATCAAATATTCTTTAAAATAATTATTCACTGCCTCGGGTTAAATGTTGAAATGTTGATCACCAACCTTGTTATTCTCAGAGATTTATGGGTGACTCAAAGCGGTCGGTGAAAAATAAGGCCAGGGTTGAAGGATCTATTTGTGCAACTTACTTACACCGTGAGACAATTCATTTCTGCTCCCATTATTTTACGAACTTCATGCCGACACCAACAAATAATAGGAATGAAATAGAAATTGAAAGTGAAAGACACCCACGCCTTATCGGTGTTTTGCCTTCCTGGCCGTCATGCCGGAAAGGAGTGAAGCCCTGGTTAACGGGAGAAGATTGGAAGTCGGCCTGCGTTCACGTGTTGATCAAGCGTCAAGTATCACCATATCTTCCGTATGTCTTATTTTGCCTACTTTCAATTTCTTTAGTCCACAACTATTCATGATCATTTGTTTGATAATGACTTGTTCAGGGCATTCTTGTTAACTAAGCCACAAGCGAACAAGACTCTTACGCCTATATTCATGAATATTTTCCAACGTGGTTTATGAGCCAGGTATGTATTTTTAGTCCTATTTCAACTATTTGTTGTTTGAAAATACAAAAGATTGTTTGCAAAAGGAACCATAAATCACTTGTGCATGTGTATACGCAGTGTATAGCGAGTCGTAATCGCCCATAATCGAACACTTGAGAAATTTATCTCATAGTCCTAAATCACATGTAAAAGAATGGCACACGATTTCGTAAACGGTTACAAATTTCAAACCCAAGTCAAAACAGAGGGGGAAAAATAGTTAATATGAGTTTATGTAAAAGGTGCCACAGATGGAGGTGAAGACGACTTCTACGGCGTGATTCAACATATATATGAGCTGGCGTACAATACTTTAGACTATACTAAAAGAATAGTGCTATTTTATTGTAATTGGTTTGATCCGTCAAGTAGAGGCACAAGAATGGATCGTAAATATAATACTGTTGACATATGCATGAGCAGAAGATACCAAATGTTTGATCCGTTTATCATGGCACAACATGTAAGACAGGTGTATTATGTCCCTTATCCGTCAACTCGAAGGGACAAACAAAGTTGGTGTGTTGCAATAAAGACAAAACCAAGGGGTCGCATTGAAGCAGATGATCCACAGGAAGAAGTGGTTTATCAAGTGGATGAGATGTCTCATGTCAACGTAGTAAACGAAGTTGAACCCATTTCTCGACTACGTGACGATCCAATCACATATGAAAATGTAAATGGAGATGAGGAATTAAATGAAGAAGTGGCAGAACCATCAAGATCTGAAGACGATGCCAAGGCGAGTGGGCGTAATGGGCGTAATAAATTTGTTTAACTTTTTACAATTAGAGAATTTAATGTCTAACAACATATTTTATTTTGTCGATTATTTTCGTATAACTTGTTTATTTTTTGGAATTCATTTTTAATATTGTTATGTTTAAATATAATATTTCATGATCAAGTATTATTGAATTGCTCTATAGACATATATGGCATCGGGAGGTTCAGTTCACCACCCGATGGTGGTCAGCGGAAGGGGAAGGGCATCATTGCCGACCCCCTCGGCGTCGGAGGGCGAACATTTGTAGGGATGATGAGGCTGGCTATGGGATGGTGTCATGCACACAAATACCAGATACATCTACGCCTACACAGGCTCCAGCGAGTTCGACCCCTACGCAGCCTACGTCACATTCGGCACCTACACAGCATGCAGGACCTTCTGCATCGACACCCATTTACATGATGCCCACCCCAGGGTTCCAGCAGACACTTGCCGCTTCTTCCTCTCATTTTGTGTCTGAGACGGTGCCCGACACTCATGTGTCCGATCGTGAGTATAGTGCGGGCCAGGCACCTGATCAGACCGGGGTTCAGCAGGACGAGGAGGTTGAGCAGCAGCAGGATGAGCAGGAGGTCGTTGATGATATTCATATGCTGCATGATGGCCGAGTTGCTATCAGGCCAGCTGGTAGAGGGTGAGTATGTAGGTTGAATACACATTTTTGCTCCTTATCTTTTTTTAGTTTTCAATTTCGTCCCTTATCTTTTTTTAGTTTTCATTTAAGTCCCTTAAACTTCAAAAATCACATCAATTTCGTCTTTTCTGTTTAATTATTCATTTTTTCTTAGACGAATCACCATCTGACACGTGGCAGAAAAACAAAATAAAACGAACTGTCACGTGTAAGATGGTATTTCGTCAAGACAAAAAAAGAATAATTAAAAAAAAAGGACGAAATTGAAGTAATTTTTGTAACTTAATGGACTTAAATAAAAACTAAAAAAAAAATATAAGGGACGAAAATTACAATTTAACCTATATTTTTTTAACTTGTTTGGTATGTTGTTATTGTTTAGGTTCCTTCCGTCAAAGCCAGCTGCGACGGCTATCACAGAAGTAATTGAGCAAAATTACCACAGCTATTGGCCCACCTGGGGGACGCTGACGGTGGATGAGCGGAGGCACATGTTCAATTCTTTCAGAGTAAATTGTTTATTTTTTTTTTTTGCGTATTATTTTTTTATTTCATGAATTTTAATTATTTTTAATAACGTATTATATTCATACAGGAGAGGGTTTCTTGGAAGGAAGAGCAGGAGGAGCAGATCAAGAAGAACTTCCATATGAAGGCTTTCCACCGCCTATCTAATATGCTTAGAGATGCCCGCCTCAATGGGCAGCCCACTTGGATAAGAGATGAGCTCTGGCAGTAGCTGCAAGCGCACTGGAACTCCCCTGAGTTCAAGGCGGTAAGCGAGAAGGCGAAGAAGAATAGAGCCTCTGAAAAGGGTGGGAGCTTGCATACTGGAGGTTCGGTCACCAAGCAAAGACGCAAACGACTTATACGTTTTATATTATTATTATTATTATTATTATTATTATTATTATTATTATTATTATTATTATTGTTGTTGTTGTTGTTGTTGTTGTTGTTATTTAGTTAAGCTTTTTTTATTAAATAATTACAGTCTCAGCGGTTGAAAAGGGAGGTTCAGTTGCACGAGCTCCATCGTGCAACTCATATTAGGAAAGGTACCAGTGATTTTGTAGATGAGCGGTCGAGGCGGACCCAGGTAATTATAAAACATAATGAATAGTTTTTTTAACAATGTTTATATTGTTTTATTACAATAAAAATTGACTAATTTGTTTATGTTTGACAGGAGGAGTTTGAGGCGAGGATGTCTCAGGTTAGATCTCAGACATCGTCATGTTCCCGCCTCGAGCCCGTAGGATCCAAATGCATCGGCCCGATGGTTTGGGCGGAATGTTGTTGGCGGCAAGAAGAAGGGTCGCCTATACGGTCTTTGGCGACCTTGCCAAAGAACTACAAGAAAGGGCCCGCCATCGCCCCATTGGAGAGTCGCCCAGCCAGCAGGTGCCGCGGATGAGGAGATAGCAGAGTTGAAGCGGGCCATGGCCGAGCAAAGAGCGCTGGCAATGAGTAGCAATGATCGCGGCCCAAAGAATAGGAGGAGGCCACGGACGGCCGCCATGTTGGCTCAGTCTGCCGCAATGACAGGAGGATCTGTACCATTTGCTAGCTCGCTAGCCGCCTCCTCCACCGCCTCCGCCTCATAGTACTGGTGATCATGTCGATGATACAGATGGTGATCATGATCAGGACTATTAGTTATGTTTGTATCGATATTTTTTTATATTTCCGGATATCTTTTTTATTACTGCTTTGTTCGTCAAATTTTTTTATTTATTTGTTACGTTTCTTTTTTTTAATTTGTTTTATAGTTTACGTTATCGCATCGCATTTTTAAATACAGGAATAAATTAATAATTAAATGTAATAACTAGTAATCGTTAATTAAATGGATAAATAAATTAAATTGATTACAGAAATTAAAATTAAATAATTTAAAAAATTAAATAATTTTTTTAATAAAAATTTAAACAATTTTCAATTCAAAAAAAAAATTACCGACGGAAATAGCCGTCGGAAATGTCAATTGTTGTAGACTCGGAATTACCGACGGGTTAAAGCCGTCGGAAGTTACCGAACGCGCGTTTTACCGACGGATATTAGCCCGTCGGTAATCCGTCGGAATTTTTGGTTTACCGACGGCATTTATGGATTACCGACGGCTTTTGGCCATCGGTAATCCCGCGATTTCTTGTAGTAAGTTTTTAAGTTGGACCAAACAAATCATTTGAGTTTTTAAGTTGGGTCAAATAGGTCCAATAAGTTTTTAAGTTGGGCCAAATAGATACTATAAGTTTTTAAGTTGGGCCAAATAAGTCATTTAAGATTTTAATTTAGGCCAAATAAGTCTTTTTCGGCCAAATAGGTCCTTTAAATTTTTAAGTTGGGTCAAATAAATCCTTTAAGTATTTAAGTTAAGCCAAATAGATACTATAAGTTTTTAAGTTGGGCCAAATAAGTCTTTTAAGTTTTTAAGTCGGGCTAAATAGGTCCTATAAGTTTTTAAGTTGGGCCAAATAGATACTATAAGTTTTTAAGTTGGGTCAAATAAGTCATTTAAGATTTTAAGTTAGGCCAAATATGTCTTATAAGTTTTTAAGTTGGGTCAAATAAGTCCTTTTCGGCCAAATAGGTCCTTTAAATTTTTAAGTTGGGCCAAATAAATCCTTTAAGTTTTTAAGATAGGTCAAATAGGTCCTATAAGTTTTTAAGTTAGGCAAAATAAGTCATTTAAGTTTTAAGTTAGGCCAAATAATTCCTATAAGTTTTAAGTTTGGTCAAATAAGTCATTTTCGGCCAAATAAGTCCTTTAAGTTTTTAAGTTGGGCCAAATAAATCCTTTAAGTTTTAAAGTTTGGCCAAATAGGTCCTATAAGTTTTTAAATTGGGCCAAATAGGTACTATAAGTTTTTAAGTTGGACCAAATAAGTCATTTTCGGCCAAATAAGTCATTTAAGTTTTTAAGTTTGGCCAAGTAGGTCCTATAAGATTTTAAGTTGGGTCAAATAATTCCTTTTCGGCCAACTAAGTCCTTTAAGTTTTTAAGTTGAGACAAATAGGTTCTATAAGTTTTTAAGTTGGCCCAAAAAATAATTAAATGACAAAATTGAACCTCAAAAATAAGTTAAGGGATCAAAATGGTCTTTAAGTCTTTTTTTTAATTTTTACTTAATTTTTTTTATTTGTTTATATTTTAAATTTTTATTTTTGTTTAATTTTATTTTTACAAATGTCATTATTATTATTTATAAATGATAAATAATTATTTTTCTTTTAAATCCCAACGGGGAAACATTACATGTTGTCGGTATACTTTCATCGTCTTTGATCATATATCAAAATCTATAAATTTCTTTATTATCTATAAATACTTATTTTACTTTTGATTTTCTATGGGAAAACATTATATGTCGGTATAAATGATTACTTTTCTTTTGCATCCCGACGAGAAGCATTACATGTTGTCGGTATAATTTCATCATCTTTGATCACATATTAAAATTTATAAATATCTCTATTATTTATAAATGATTATTTTAACTTTATATTTATTATTTTCTTTTCTTTTTTCCTTAATGTTTTTATTTCTATATTTTTATATCTCATCTTTATAAATGTCTTTGTTAATTATAAATAATAAATGATTATTTTTCATTTAAATCCTAATAAGAAATTACATGTTGTCATTACAATTTCATCTTCTTTTATTACGTATCAAAATTTATAGATGTTTTTATTATTTATAAATGATTATTTTATTTCTCGACGGAAAGACTTTATACGTCAATATAAATGATTAGTTTTTTTTTCTTTGGTGTCCCGACGGAGAAACATTACATATTATCGGTATAATTTCATCGTCTTTGAGCGCTTATGAAAATCAAATTTCATAAATATTTTATTATTTATAAATGATTATTTTACTTTTGATTCCATAAGAGGATTTTTTTTATTTCTTAATTTTTTTTATTTTTTTAATTTATATTTCTTATTTTCTTTTAATTTTTTCTTACAGTTTTTATTTCTTGAGTTTTGTGATTTTATTATTTTATTTTATCTTTATAAATGTCCTTATTATTTATAAACAATAAATGATTATTTTACTTTTAAGTCACAAAAGGGGAACATTATATGTTGTCGACATAATTTTATCGTCTTTAATCACATATCAAAATTTATAAAAGTCTTTATTACTTATATATCATTATTTTACTTTTGATTCTCTATGGGGAAATATTACATCATCGATATAAATGATTACTTTTCTTTTGCGTCTCGATGGGGAAGCATTACATGTTGTTGGTATAATATCATCGTCTTTGATCGCATATCAAATTTCATAAGTATTTTATTATTTATATTTAATCTTAATAAATGTCTTTATTATTTATAAGTGATAAATAATTATTTTACTTTTAAGTCCTAATGGGGTAACATTACATGTTGTCGGTATAGTTTCATAAATGATTATTTTACATATAAGTCTCAACAACGAAACATTATATGTTGTTTGTATAGTTTCATCGTATTTCATCACTATCAAAATTTATAAATCTTTTTATTACTTATAAATGAATATTTTACTTTTTATTCTCGATGGGAAAACATAATTACATGTCGGTGTAAATGATTACTTTTCTTTTAATTCCTCACGGGAAACATTACATGTTTCACGTTTTCTTTTATAATTTCATCATCTTTGAGCACATATCAAAATCAAATTTTATAAACATTTTATTATTTATAAATGATTATTTTACTCCTTAAGTCCCGACTTGGAATTTTGTTTACTTCTTAATTTTTATTTCTTATATTTATATTTCAAATTTTCTTTTAGTTTTTTCTTAATTTTTTTTTCTATAGTTTTTTACTTTGTTAATTTTATTTCTTTTAATTTTATCTTTACAAATGTCTTTATTATTTATAAATGATTGTTTTGATTTTAAGTCCTAACAGGGTAACATTACATGTTGTCGATATAATTTCATAAATGATTATTTTACATTTAAGTCCTAGCGGGAAAACATTAGATATTGTCGCTATAATTTCATCATATTTCATCATGTATCAAATTTATAAATGCCTTTATTATTTATAAATAATTGTTTTACTTTTGATTCTCGATTGGAAAACATTACATGTCGGTATACATTATTGTTTTCATTTTGCTTCTTAACGAGAAATATTACATGTTATCGGTATAATTTCATTGTCTTTGAGCTCATATCAAAGTAAAATTTATAAAAAAATTATTATTGATAAAGAATTATTTAATTTTTCAGTCCCTACGAGAAATTTTGTTGACTTCTTAATTTTTTTTAATTTTTTTTATATTTATATTTCTTTTTTCGGTAATCTTTTTTCTTTTTTATATTTAATCTTTATCAATATCTTTATTATTTATAAATGATAAATGATTAATTTGCTTTTATATCCTAACGGAGTAACATTACATGCTGTCGGTATAATTTTATAAATAATTATTTCACATCTAAGCAAGGTTATCAAAACTGGACCGGACACTGAACCGGTGTAGGCACGGTTCAAGGTTCAAAGGTCGGACCGAGGTCGAACCGGGGTCGGACCGAAAATGAATTAAATTATATTTTTAAAATTTTTAATATAACATATAATGCACTAATAAACAAAAAATAATATAATATTCATAACATCACGACATAAAAAATTAAACTATGCTTAAAATGTTATATGTAAAATGTTATATGTTAACATATAACATGCAAAAATTACATATTAAACTAAAATAAATATGTTATAATAACTTTCTAATATTCAGTAATCACAAATACTATAATGTAAGTATTCTCATAATTTATATTAATATATAAATTAATTTTAAATTTTATTATAATATTTAATTTAACCCGTCAACGTGAAAAATGGATATAAAATCTCTTATGTGTCAAAAATAATGTCATTTACCATTTTTTTTAAAAATAAAAAATTAATTTTTGCTGAACCGTCCGGTTCCCAGTTTTGTCCGATTTTTTTCGGTTTTCCCGGTTTTGACCGGTTTTTTACCGGTTTTCCGGTTTTTAAGCCGGTTCGACTACAATCCGGTTTTAAGGTTCAGACGGACCGGACAGGGGTCCGGTTCTAGGTTCAACCGGTCGGACCGGCCGGTCCGGTCCGGTTTTGACAACTATGCATCTAAGTCTCAACGGGAAAACATTAAATGTTGCCGGTATAGTTTCATCGTATTTCATCACGTATCAAAATTTATAAATGTGTTTATTATGTATAAATGATTATTTTATTTTTGACTCTATAGGAAAACATTATATATTAATATAAATGATTACTTTTAATTTGTTTCCTAACGGGGAAACATTACATGTTGTTAGTATAATTTAATGTTTTGAGCCCATATCAAAATCAAATTTTATAAATATTTTATTATTTATAAATGATTATTGTACTTTTGATTCTCTACGGAGAATTTTGTTTACTTCTTAATTCTTTTAATTTTCTTCTATTTATATTTCCTATTTTCTTAATGGTTTTTTCCTTTAGTTTTTTGTTTTTTTTGTATTCAATCTTTATAATTTTTTATTATTATTTATAGATAATAAATAATTATTTTTTTAAGTCCTAAAGGGAAATTTTACATGTTCTCTTATATTAAATTTTTTGTTTTTTACATGTTCTCGGTATAATTTCATCGTCTTTGATCACGTATCAAAATTTCTAAATGTTTTTATTATTTATAAATCATTTTCTTAATTTTGATTCTCGTTGGGAATACATTACATGTCAGTATAAATGATTATTTTGTTTTGCCTCCCAACGAGAAAATATTACATGCTGTGAATATAGTTTCATCTTTTTTATAGCATGCATCAAATTTTAAAAATATTTTATTATTTTTAAGTCATTATTTTATTCTTTAACCCCAACAGATTGTCCCGTATATATGCACGGATATTGTTTTAGTTAAAATAAAAAGCGGGTCAAATTATCTATTACTAACATTTTTCTCTTCATAAAAAAAAATCCGTACTTGAGTTGAAAGAGTAGTCTCTCAACTCTCATCCTCCATTAAAAAAAACGCTGACTGATGTGGTAAACAGATGATGAGTTGGCACTGTCACGTGTCATTTTGACCCACCCACATCAGTTTATTTTGACCCATCCTCATTTTGGCACTGTCACGTTATCCTCCTCACTTCCCTTCCCCGTCCCCTTTCCCTCTCCCAGCCGTCACCCCCACCCATCATCTTCTTCCAAACCCACTAACCTGGCATTGTAATCTTCTCTCTCCTCCTCAAAACTTTGCAATTTGGAGATAATTTCCAACACACCCACTAGAAATAGATAAAGTGGGTTTTCTTTTCTTCTCCGAAAGTTTCTTTCTTGGCTTCAATTTCTTCGTGTGTTCCCTGAGAAACATTTTGTGCGGTTTCCTTTGTTGAAGATGTTACTGCAAGGGGTGAATGCCCTTCAAAGATTCTTTTGATTCTAGACGATGCTTTCTTCTCCCCTTTGGCTTCTTTTGCTTTCTGTTTTTTCTCTTGCTCTTGCCTCACTATCACTGCCTGCTTCCCAGTCCTCTTGCCTTGTTTTGATTTTTTCTATTCTAGGGTTATTTGGGGACCCTTGATTTTGTTTTTTCCAGGTCAAAAGGTGCGAACTTTATTCTGTTCTTGGAGGGAGACCCAAAGGTACGAAACTATTTGGCTCTGCCTCCATAAGATCAAAAGCTTCAACATAGGAAGAAAAAAGATGCAAACTTTAACAACAGAAAACAGGGAACCCAAGCAGGAATTGACGAGATCATAATTTTAACTTAAAAAAAAAAGATATCGAATTAAGAAGCAGAAAGATTCATTTGGGTATGGGAAAATCAAATTGAAAGAGGTGTCCAAGAACATTGCCATCAGGAATAAATAAAATAAAATAAAATAAAAGATAAATGAATTGCATAAACACAAGAACGTTGCCATCGGGAAAGCAAGAGTCCTAAGTGGGTGCAACTTGGTGCTGTTGACGGTGGAACTGCAGTCGCCGGAAATGATGGTTGATGATGAAGATAGAGTGAGAGAAGGAGACGATTCACTTTGTCTTTTAATTTTATTGAAAAGTAAAATAAAAAACATTGAATCAATGAGTCATCAGTGACACATGTGCTCACATCAATTAAATGGCAAAACGTTTGCCATGTTAGCGTTAAAAACGGAGATTAACAGCCAGGGACCAAAAATAATCACTCATGATTTTATAGGGAGGAAAACTTAAAAACAAATTTTACAAGGACTAAAACTAAAAACTACTATATTTACAAAGACTAAACATATATTTAAGCCTAGATATTAGACAGATTTGCAAAGAGCAATGTCAATTTCAAACCTGATTGTGATTCATTTTTCAAGGTTTATATAACTAAACTAGTCAAAAATCTGTATCATATCTACAAATCTACAAATCTGTCACAGTAATTAGTTACTGTTACATTGCCTAAAACCTGTTTTAAGTCAATTAAGCTTTAATTTAGAATTCTGTTAGTATGGCACATGTTAGCCACTTGATTTTCTTGCTTTCCTTTACATCATCTTTGGCGTGTGTGCTGAGGTGTGCTTCTTGTAGTTTCTCTCTCTTGTAACCGTTTCATCAGTGTGCCTACTTATAGTAATGGACCTTTAATGAAAAGATCATCCAATCATTCAGTGAATATTCCTTCTCTTCTTCTATTCTCTGCATTTCCTTTTGTGAGTACTGTTCCATTGATTTGTGCCTGCTAACATCAGGTTCCATTCTAAAATTGGAATCTCTGTGGTAGAGCATTATAACTCTCGAGCAATCCTGAGTTATACTGCCCCAATTGGTATTCAAAGCCTTCGATCCTCTGATCATGACTACCCGTAATCAACTATCTCTCCAGGAGCTCGCTTCCAGGCAAGATGAGCTTGCTTCACACATGACTTCCAGCAACTCGCGTTTGGACCATCTGGACGCTTGTGTGGGAGAAATACGTGAATTGTTGCGAGCACAAACCCTGTCTCGCAATGCTGCGAGTTTCAACCACCACGACGACGGCGGTCCTCGCCAGAACAATCGCACCGATTCTCGTTCCTATTCCACTCGCCTTTCTAAGGTGGATTTCCCACGCTTTGATGGCTCGAAGCTGAAGGAATGGCTCTATCAGTGCCATCAATTTTTTTCTCTTGATGAAACTTCCGATGACTCCAAAGTGCGTTTGGCTGCCATTCACCTGGATGGTATTGCTTTGCAATGGCACTTGAATTACATGCGCACCAAGTTCGACATCTTTCCTCCTTGGACTCAATACGTTTCAGATCTGACCCGGCGCTTCGGTGATCTGTATGACGATCCATTGGCGAATCTGATCCAGATTAAGCACACAGGAACGGTGAAGGATTACGTTGATGCTTTTGAATTGGCTCTCACTCAGGTATCTATCTTACCTGAACATGCTTTAAGTATTTTCATGGCTGGTCTTTCCACTGAACTGCAGATGCATATTCGCATGTTTCATCCAAGTACTATTTCACATGCTGCTCATTTAGCGAAACTTTATGAAGCTTCTAAAGCTGCTACACCCAACCCAAACCCTCGCCCAAACACTAATTCCCGATTCAATTCCACCTACAAATCCCTCATCAGCCCAAACACTTCTACCTTAAACACAA
This sequence comes from Calophaca sinica, assembly GCA_037113605.1. Lineage (NCBI taxonomy): Eukaryota > Viridiplantae > Streptophyta > Magnoliopsida > Fabales > Fabaceae > Calophaca > Calophaca sinica. The sequence goes on from CM073735.1 coordinate 48,865,922, forward strand.
ACACCAAACCATCAAACACTACCCTGCCTACACCTGACCAGCCCACCAAACCCTTATTCAATAAACCACCCCGCTCTATTTCCGCCACTGATATGGCTGACAGGCGTGCTAAAGGCCTGTGTTATTTCTGTGATGAGCCTTTTGTGCCTGGCCATCAGCTGAAACATAGGAAATCCCAGATATTCTACCTAGACATGGATGATGATGATGAGTTTATAGAGCCTGTTGAGGAACCTGCGGCTTTGGTTGAGCAATCAGCTTCTAATTCCACAGTAGAAGCTCCCCAAATCTCAATGAATGCTATGACTGGAAATGCTTGCTTTCATACTATGAAGGTCACAGGAATGCATAGTAAGAAACTGATTCACATCTTGTTGGATAGTGGGAGTACTCATAATTTTTTGGATTTGGAAGTAGCCAAGAAATTGGGTTGCAAACTTGAGAAAATTCCTCCCATGACAGTTACTGCAGGAGGGGGCAACAAGCTAGTTGCTCCATTCATGTGTAAGGGGTTCACATGGCAATTGCAACAAACCACTTTCACTGCTGATGTCATAGTTTTACCTTTGGGTTCCTATGATTTAATCCTTGGTGTCCAATGGCTCACTTCTTTGGGGCCAATATTGTGGGACTTTTCTAAATTGCAAATGGAATTTACTACTAAGGGAAAGAAATTTGTCTTGAGAGGGGCTAGAAATCCGGGAGTCAAGCTTATCAATAACAAGTCATTTGCTCAAGCCTTACAACAAGGAGCACAACTTTGTTTCCTTTCCTTAGAGCCTCTTCATTCGGCCCTTGTGACTTCCCCTCTGCTACTGGCTGTTTCTGCTGAGACCACACCCATACCCGAGGCTATTGAGTCCCTCATTAGTCAATATGCTGACATCTTTGCGGCTCCTACCAAATTACCTCCACCTAGGAGTGGTTTTGACCATTGCATTCCATTGAAAGAGGGCACAAATGCCTTTAGTTTAAGGCCTTACAGGTACAATATTCTCCAAAAGGATGTAGTGGACAACCTTGTTAATGAAATGTTGCAACAAGGAATCATCCAACATAGCAATAGTCCCTTTGCTTCTCCTGCTGTCCTGGTCAGGAAAAAGGGTGGTTCATGGCGCCTTTGTGTTGATTATAGAAGGCTTAATCAATACACCATCAAGGATAGGTTTCCAATTCCCCTCATTGATGACCTTATGGATGAACTTGGAGGTGCTACAATATTTTCTAAGTTGGATTTAAGATCCGGCTATCACCAAGTGCGCATGCAAAAGGGTGAGGAATATAAAACCGCATTTAAGACACATGCTGGACACTATGAATACCGTGTGATGCCTTTTGGGCTCACCAATGCGCCTGCCACATTTCAAGCTCTCATGAATCACATTTTCCAAGCCTTTCTTCGCAGGTTTGTGATTGTCTTTTTTGATGACAGACTTATATATAGTCCTTCTTTTAATGAGCATGTTCAACACTTACACCTTGTCTTTGATATTGCGAGGAATCACCAATTGTTTCTTAATAAAGACAAGTGTAGTTTTGCATCTGCAAGAGTGGAATACCTTGGCCACTTCATTTCTGCAGAAGGCATTGCCACTGACCCTGCCAAAATCAAGCAAGAGTCGCATGGCCTCACCGAGACTTTGAAGCAAATGAGAGCCGCCCTTTGGCCTGGCTGGTTATTATAGACGCTTTGTTAGCAATTTTGGCAAGATTGCTAGACCTCTTAATGATATGTTGAAGAAGGAAGCCTTTGTTTGGTCTGCTGATGCAGTTTCTGCATTTAATGCCTTGAAGCAAGCTTTGATTTCTGCCCCTGTTTTGGCCCTTCCCAACTTTTCTCAACCTTTTGTAGTTGAGACCGATGCTTCTGGAAAAGGAATTGGTGCTGTCTTGATGCAGAATGGGCATCCTCTTGCTTATATCAGCAAGACTTTGGGTCCTAAACAGCAACTTATGTCTATATATGAGAGGGAACTTTTGGCAATTGTGTATGCAATTCAAAAATGGAGCACTTATCTTGCTCATAGCAGATTCTTGATTAAAACTGACCAAAAAAGCATCAAACACCTATTGGAGCAGAAGTTGAACACTCCATTTCAGCAAGTGCTTATGTCTAAGCTCATGGGCCTTGATTTTGAGATTCAATACAAGCAAGGGTCACATAATATTGCTGCTGATGCCCTGTCTCGAAATTCTGCAGCTGAGTTGCTTCCTTTAATGCTAAATAATGCTCACTCGGGTTTACTAGAGCTTATTCAGCATTCCTGGCAAACTGATCCTGCTTTGAAGGAATTGATTGATGACCTGCAGGCTGATTCAAAGGCTCACCCTAAGTTCTCTTGGGTTAGAGGAGAATTAAGGAGAAAAGGTAAACTTGTCATTGGCAATAATTCTGACTTAAAGCTTATTATTCTGAATTGGTTGCATGATTCCCCTGCTGGAGGTCATTCAGGCAGAGATGTGACTGCCTCCAGAATTAAGTCATTGTTTTATTGGAAACATATGTTGAAGGATATTCAAAGTTATGTCCGCAATTGCTCTACTTGTCAGACTTGCAAACCTGACTTAGCTGCCTATCCTGGGTTGTTGCACTTGCCTATCCCCAATAGAGTTTGGGATGCTATTAGCATGGACTTCATTGAGGGACTTCCACCTTCCTCGGGCAAGCATGTGATCTTTGTGGTAGTAGATCGTTTGAGTAAGTATGCCCATTTTATGACCTTAGCCCACCCTTATACAGCTATTGATGTAGCTCAAGTATTTTTAGACAATGTCTTCAAGTTGCATGGCATGCCTTCTACTATTACAAGTGATAGGGATCCCACTTTTCTTAGTACTGTTTGGACTGAATTGTTCCAATTACAAGGTGTTGCTTTGAACAAATCCATTGCTTATCACCCTCAGTCGGATGGACAAACCGAGGTTGTTAATAAATGCTTGGAAACTTATTTGAGGTGTATGTGCTCGGAAAAACCTTCTTCTTGGTCCAAATGGCTCTCATTAGCTGAGTGGTGGTATAATACCAACTTTCACTCTTCTATTCACACTTCCCCTTATGAAGTGGTGTATGGGCAGCCTTCCCCAATCCATCTCCCATATTTACCTGGTGAATCTTCAAATATCACAGTGGATCGATCCTTGGCAGCAAGAGAAGCAGCCATTCAATTGCTGAAATTCCACCTGTTGAGAGCTCAAAACAGAATGACACAACAAGCCAACAAGCATAGGAGTGATCGTAGCTTTGCCATTGGTGATTTTGTTTACTTGAAGCTGCAACCATATAGACAATACTCCATGAGACACTCTCACTTTCACAAATTGCTTCCCAAGTTCTATGGTCCATTTAAGGTGGTTGATCGAATTGGTGAAGTAGCTTATCAATTGGACCTCCCTGCCACTGCTGAAATTCACAATGTGTTCCATGTTTCTCAATTGAAACCTTGCCCCAATCCTGCCTCTTGCACAATTCAACAGTTGCCTTCAACTTTTCCTCAGGTGTTGGATAAAGGTGAACCCGAGAGCATTTTGGAGAGAAAGATGGTGAAGAGAGGCAGGGCAGCTGCCACCAAAGTCTTGATCAAATGGCAGAATTTGCCTCCTGACAAAGCAACTTGGGAGTTTTATTATGATGTGCTGCAGAAATTTCCCAATTTCCACCCTTGAGGTCAAGGGGTTTGTCGAGGGGAGGGTATTGTCACAGTAATTAGTTACTGTTACATTGCCTAAAACCTGTTTTAAGTCAATTAAGCTTTAATTTAGAATTCTGTTAGTATGGCACATGTTAGCCACTTGATTTTCTTGCTTTCCTTTACATCATCTTTGGCGTGTGTGCTGAGGTGTGCTTCTTGTAGTTTCTCTCTCTTGTAACCGTTTCATCAGTGTGCCTACTTATAGTAATGGACCTTTAATGAAAAGATCATCCAATCATTCAGTGAATATTCCTTCTCTTCTTCTATTCTCTGCATTTCCTTTTGTGAGTACTGTTCCATTGATTTGTGCCTGCTAACATCAGGTTCCATTCTAAAATTGGAATCTCTGTGGTAGAGCATTATAACTCTCGAGCAATCCTGAGTTATACTGCCCCAAAATCATTAAAAATTACGTCATACGCAAAATTTGTCAAAAATATTGTAAATAAAGATGAGTTTCTACTGTTGGTTGAATCAGAAATGAGAAAAACAGAGTTTGCATTTGACTAAGTATACAATTTCAGCCCGGATAACAACCACCCCATGCCTCCACAACTACATGCTAGCATACCAACTTACAGGGTATCTAATTAATTACACTGGACAGTTTATAGTTATACAATTAAATATACACTTGAAAAATAATGTTACACAGATGGAAAGGACCCAAAATTTCCTTCCCAAACCAGAAATTACTGTTGGATGTTGTCAAATGCTAAAGCCAATCATGGTAATTCACACCATGAAAGAATACAAGCATATTATATATGCATAATTATTCCACTACTGTATGTACATACACATATGACTTGGTGATTTACCCTTTTACCAATCAAAAGAACAGCTAACTAACAAAATTGGGTCCATAGCCTTGGGGAAGCCATGACATCAAGTGAGGGACTCAGCCAGGAGTAGAGTGTGCCACCAACCACATGCAACGTTTTTAGCTACACAACCTTCAATGGTGACTTCAGAAGGAATGTTACGGTCAATCACATCCCCAAGGCCCAGCTGCCACACCCACAAATTACAAATTAGAGAACAGTATGACACCATAACAAGAATAATGCCACTAATTCACCAACCTAACGTGTGTTGGATAGAAATTTCAATAGTATTCATTTTTTAAAATATGAAATAAAAAGGGGACACACAAAAAATGGTAGTGCAATATACGCACCTGTCCATACTTGTTCCATCCCCAGCAAAAGACTTTTCCATTATCTTCAAGAAACAAAAACAAAAGGAGAATTAATGAAAATCTATTAATAGTAGACATGCAAATATCGGTGTGTTTTTAAGTCCAGTGTAATCAAAATACAAAATCGTTCTGCGTAGAGATGAGAAACTAGCCCCACGATTAGGTATGACTAAGGCCAAAAAGAACATGCATGATCTTGTGAAAGTAAAAAAACAATAATGTACTATCAGAATTTGAGTTCTTCTTTGCCATCTTATTCAATTACATTATGGTAGAAAGTTTTTGATCAGGTGGGCTTAGTCTGTGACAGAGATGACATTTAAGAATTCATAGCCAACCCTCTCCAAAGATTATTCAATTTACTAGCACGCATATCATTGTGGACATCATAAGATTAAAGAATATTTTCACCTTAATACCATTTCATAGTAGCCAGCACCCCACATCTTTTAAAAAGGACCAAGAAAAACTATACAACAACAACAATAAAGCCTTTTCCCACTAGGTGGGGTCGGCTACATGGATCAAAACGACGCCATAGTGATCTATCATGAATCATATTTATAGTGAAACCATTGACCTCAAAGTCCTTCTTAATAGTTTCACCTATAGTTTTCCGTGATCTTCCTCTTCCTCTAGCAACTGGGTTGTTCTCCGTCTGATCAACTCTCCTTATCACTAAATCCACCGCCTCCTCCAAACATGCCAAAACCACCTCAACCGAGATTCAATCATCTTTTCCACTGTAGGTGCCACCACAATAGGTTCCACAATAGTAGACATGCAAATATCGGTGTGCTTTTAAGTCCAGTGTAATCAAAATACAAAATCGTTCGGCGTAGAGATGAGAAACTAGCCCCACGATTAGGTATGACTAAGGCCAAAAAGAAGAACATGCATGATCTTGTGAAAGTAAAAAAACAGTAATGTACTATCAGAATTTGAGTTCTTCTTTACCATCTTATTCAATTGCATTATGGTAGAAAGTTTTTTATCAGGTGGGCTTAGTCTGTAACAGAGATGACATTTAAGAATTCATAGCCAACCCTCTCCAAAGAATATTCAATTTACTAGCATGCATATCATTGTGGACATCACAAGATTAAAGAATATTTTCACCTTAATACCATTTCATAGTAGCCAGCACCCCACATCTTTTAAAAAGGACCAAGAAAAACTATACAACAACAACAAAGCTTTTTCTCACTAGGTGGGGTCGGCTACATGGATCAAACGACGCCATAGTGATCTATCATGAATCATATCTACAGTGAAACCATTGACCTCAAAGTCCTTCTTAATAGTTTCACCTATAGTTTTCTGTAGTCTTCCTCTTCCTCTAGCAACTGTGTTGTTCTCCGTCTGATCAACTCTCCTTACCACTGAATCCACCGGCCTCCTCCAAATATGCTCAAACCACCTCAACCGAGATTCAACCATCTTTTCCACAATAGGTGCCACCCCAACTCCTTTTCTGATAATATCATTCCGGATCTTGTCCCGTCTAGTCTTGTCACTCATCCATCGCAACATCCTCATCTTTGCCACCTTGAGCTTATTCTCATGTTGACTTTTCACCGCCCAACATTCAGTCTCATACAACATCGCAGGTTTTACCGCTGTCCGATAAAATTTTCCTTTTAACTTGAGTAGGACCTTGTTGTCACATAAAACACCTGATGCCTTCCTCCATTTCAACCACCCCGCTTGAATTCTATGGTTTACATCTCCCTCTATTTCTCCATCATATATGATGGACCTCAAGTATTTAAACTTAGTGACTTATGGTATGATATGGTCCCCAACTTTCACCTCTATGCTAGGGGTGTTTTATCTTCTACTAAACTAGCATTCCATATACCCCGTCTTACTCCTACTCAAGCGGAATCCGTGTCTCTAAAGCTTGTCTCCAAGTCTCAATCTTTTCATTTATCTCCTCTCTCGACTCCCCAACTAGGACAATATCATCTGCAAACAGCATGTACCGCGGTGCTGGCTCTTGTATGTGTTCCGTGAGCACATCTAAGATCAAACTAAACAGATAGGGGCTTAAAGCCGACCCTTGATGCAGCCCTATAGTGATCGGAAAATCTTCTGTGGATCCGCTCTGAGTCCTCACATTAGTAGTGGCATTATCATACATATCCTTGATGGCTCGAATATAGGTCACGCGAACCCCTTTCTTTTCTAGAGCTTTCCACAAGATCTCTCTAGGCACTCTATCATACGCATTCTCTAAGTCAATAAAAACCATTAACACTATTCCATCGTTGATCCATATCATGAAGATTCGACTCAGTTTTACATTAGCTGTCGACTGCCTAACACAACCCTCTCCCTTTATCCGGCCTTGGGACCGGCTATGCATACCAAAGCATACATAGGTGGGATTCCAAGAAAAACTATGTGTTCCATTATTTTCTGTTGCTCTCATCAATTGTCTTTTCAAAAGGCAATTCAACAAAACTTGAGGAAAAAACCCTGTCTCAACAGGCCAGAACCATTTTAGAACAAATTATGAACAAAACAAAAGGAAATGTTAATTGCTAACATTTCAGTGCTTGATCAACAGCAACTTCCAGATTCCATTTTAGAAAAGGGTGTTATTGAAAAATCAAACATGTATTCAAGTCTAGAAGTGTTTAGAGATGCATTAAAGTGAACTCAATTGTGGAACGATAGCTTTGCCTGTGCAGTTACCAAAATGACATAAGAAGCAGGTCGGATTGTTATGGTATACCTGTTACTAGAGCAGTGTGACGTGCCCCACAAGATATGCTCTTTACGTTAACATTTTCCAAGCTCGGACAATCAAGTAGCCTTGGTAGAGTCTGCGCTTTAAAATTCAGGTTAACAATTAAATACTAGTATCACAGAATGCCTCAATAAAACTGAAAAATATGGAGCCAAGGTGACAGCAATAATGATATAGTCATAGTACACTGGACACTAATATAAGACTCATTTGTCTAAGCTTAAAAAAGTGATTTTTAGATTATGTAAAAATGGTGTTTTTACAGATTTTTTGAGAAGCTACTCAAAACAGCTTCTTAGGAAAAACGGAAAACTGATTATTTTAAGATTCTGATTCTTAAAAAAGGCTTAGCCTAACATCTGATGAAATCTTAAAAATGGCTTTTTACACAAAAATGATTTTGTCAAGAAAAATCCCCAAACAAACGGGCTCTTAATGATACCATTTTGCTTTGTTTTAGATTTTAATGACAATAAGAGTGGGAGTGTGGGATGGCTAAGGCATACCTCAGCTTGATCAGCACCAGTTCCCAGCTGCCCAAACTGGTTTCCACCAAATGCATATACGTCACCATCAGAAGATGTACAGACAGTATGCCACAGACCTGCAGCAACTCCCTCTATTCGGATACCCAATAAGGAAGATACGCAGGTCGGGCTCAGTTCATCATCTGTACTTCCTTGCCCGCACTTTTCCAAAACAAGATAATGTTAATTCAGTATAAGCATAAGCTTGCATCAACCAAGAGTATGGTTAAAAAAATAAATATTGTAAAGGAATAGAACAGATTATCCCTTGTTAGAGTGAACCTCATCTTCAACATCTACATTGCTTTTGGCCCCTCATATTCTACTTTACCTACATGTTGATCCTAGAGATTGGTTAACAGTTGAAAACATCGAAGCTTTGTTGTAGGCAAATATATTTCAACTGATTAAAGTATAACTTGGTTAAGCTAAAAAATAAAAAATAAATCATGGACAGAATAAAGCTTCAAGCATTCTTGGGCAAATCAATCAGCTCACAATTTTGAATAGGTGCATTTTGCAAATATACAGTGCCAACAACCAAGGAAGTATTATTAGCAAGAAAATAAACAAGATGTAGGCGACATGGCAAACTTAAGCAATAAAGTGAACATCCAAAAGGGGCTACTTAAGAGAAGGTCTTTGTGCAATGGCAGGTACATCTCATATCAAGAAAACACATGGCCCAACTGATAAATTTTCATTTAATCTTTGTATCATATTGAGATACCCAAGAGGTGAACTACATGGTCCTAGAATATGCTTTCTAATATTAGGACCAAGCAAACTACCACAGATAAGAACACATCAGAGGATTTTATTTACAGTAATACTGACAAAATTTGCTGAAAAAGGTAAGCTCTGCATGAGCAATGCTGGTTAACAATATCCTTAGTTAGGTAGCTACAAAAAAGAGGTAATAGCAGGTAACTGGATATAATTTACATTACCAAATAGGATATGCAGGTAAAGAAAATGCTCCAAAAGTATCCTAGTTCCCTTAAATTACCTGTCCATAAAGTCCCCAACCAAATGCAAGCACAGCTCCAGCATCTGTCATTTCAGCAGGTAGATGTTAGAATATCAGTATATATGAATTTTAAAAATGACCAAAATAGATAAGAAGAATTCTAGGAAGCAGTAAGCAACTATGGAAGTTGTCTATTTTTTTATTTTTATTTTATATTTAAACTACTCAATTCTTAATCTAGCATCAAGAAAGACACCGTTTATAGATATTTTCACAAATTGGACCTTTTTATAGTATCTTGTTTCTCCCTCCCATCAAATCAAACAATTCCTTGTCTGATTGTACCATCTAGTGTAGAAGTTTTTTTTTTTTTTCCCCTTTTTCTAAATACCTTTAACCACCAATCCTGATACCAGTCAGGTGAGTTGTACTATAAGTGAAGCACACAAATATTCTCACTTCTGATTCCCCAAAGAAACTAATGCATGTTCACTTGTGATACTGAAAAGACTGACACATGTACCTGTGATTACTGCACTATGTCGACCTCCACAGGCAATACCCTTTATATAACTTCCAGGGACCCTAAAATTTTGTCCCTCTGAACTCATGCTTCCTTGAGCCACTGATGCCGATATATCTTTACCATAACAGGAATCAATACAAGGAACAAGATGAGGAGAGGACACCATACGTATTCTGGAACCCAAACCAAGCTGCCCTTCACCTCCATAGCCCCAACCCCACACCTGTCCTATATCTGAAACTTTCGGAAAAATACAATTAATGACATGTCTTAGACTGCAAATCTGATCTTCCATAGCACAAAAAATTGATGCTTCAACAAAAAGATGGTCACATTGCATAAAATTTGAAGCTTAGGATAATCAATAGTCCATAACGAAGTCAATACCTGACAGTGCTAGGGTATGACGTCCACCAGCAGCGACACTTGTTATCCTCACCCCTGGGTTTAGTGCGACAAGACACGGCAATGCTGTTAGAACATCATCACCAGATGATGAAGTTTCAGCTGTTTGCTTTGCTGAAGATACTCTCCTTCTCTTTGTACTTTCTTCTCCACCAGTCCCGGAGGCAGGTCCTCCCGTGGATTTTGAGACTTGAGAATGAGGGCTCACTGTTGAAAAACCACTCTACATCAGTTAGACAGATAAAGACTAAGTATCCTTCTTTGCTTATCATAAAATGGCAAAATACTTTTCTTCTATCTTTTGGCATTTCAAACATTCTATCCTATATCACAACATTTCCCCGTTTTCCCAACTTCTTTTGTACGCCTTAGCTAGTCCAGACCACCTTCTGGGATGGACAGGTAGCTGTAGACAAATGGTCAATGTAAAGAGGTCAAACATACCTTGCTCCATTAAGGATGAACTCTGCCTTCCTTGTATATCTTTTTCCTGACTTAACCCTGGCAAAGGTTCGCCAAATACCTTCCCAGAGGGAATACATTCCTTCCATCCCCATGTGTAAACTTCTCCACAATCTGGAAAGGGACAGTAAAACATACTTAGAGGATGACACCAGGAAGAAAACTTGCTCGATGGACAGACAATCTCTTACCCAGATTCACGATAATTTCTTGAATCCGTTTTGGATTCGATACAAATGAAAATTAATTTGTAGTATTGGATAGTTTCTCCAGCAAGACAATATTACAGACTCAAGTTTAGTTTATTCCTTCTTTCAATCATATCATATTGGATTTTTTTCCCTGGCAGGCAAGATAAGGAAATAAAACTTACCTGTTACAGCAACACAATGTGCCCACCCAGCTGCAGCTTTTACAATAGACGCTTCAGTTGGAAGAGGGAAAGGCTCTGGAGTTTCCTTTACAAATATACCATGAAATGTTAGTTAACTGAGAAAAAACAACAAGAGAGACAGTATTGTTCTACATGGTTATGCATTACCCCATGCTTGCCAGACGTCACATAGCTTTGGCCTAGATCATCTGTTGAACCCCATGTTATGAGCTTTCCTGGCTCTGTTTAAGGAAGAAAGTATGTGCAATGATGAATACATTCATTTAAATAATTTAAATAAAACTACCGAGGAGATTTTCTTAGGCCTGGCATAGTGGCATTAAACATAAATACCAGCCCATATAGAAGTAAGGACAGCAATAATCTTTACGAGAGTGAGTAGACAAGAGATTGACGAAAATAACTAAAACCAGTTTAAAACAGAAGTAGTGAAAGCCTCCCACACTGCGAAAAACCGCTTAAATTCTTCTATTGAGATTTGACCAATTTTAGAAGCAGCGAAGAAAGGAAGGGGAACATAAAAGAAGAAGAATAGCCAGTGGTCGAACAAGCAAATAGCAATTAAAGGTTCAAACCGAATAATTTAGTAAAAATAAATAAATTGGGGTCGCCACATAGAGAAATAGTTTCCTTAAAAAACAGAAACAGAATTTGGTGCCAACCAAACCACACTGACACAGTCACACACAGCGCACACTCAAAGAAAAAAGAAATTTACTGAGAATAACATCAGTATGGAGCTCAGGCTACTGAACTGAGTTCAGTGAGTAGAGTTTCTCACTCATTGCCCAAAAAAACCCCATTTTAAGCTTCTTGTCTAGCATTACCAAAAGCATAAAGCAACACAAAGCATAAAACAACACAAAGGCAAATAAAATGAAGAAGCAATTCCTTCCATTATTCGAAAACCCCGAAAACATCCCCCCCCCCCCAAAGCTTGATTCTCAAATTCAAGAAAAAGTAACTCGAATTTTTTTAAAATAAATAGGATTTTCAAAAGCAATGAAGTGAAAAACAGCAATTCAAAAAGGGGGAAAAATAGTAAATTGGAAAAGGTAAGTAAAGCACCGGATGTAGCCATGGCGAATCCACAACCACCACCAAAAACATCTCTCCAGGCGGAACCAGACGGCGGAACCCTAACAAGGACCGGCGTCAATAGCGGCGTCCTCTGTGGTAGAGCTCCAGGCAGGTAACCCCACATGTACACCAACCTCTCCTTTGCCCTTTCCAATGCTTCATTCCCCTCGCCATTCATGGCGATTCCCACCAAAAAAAAAAAATTGGAAGACCCAATGCAGCAAAGTTTGAAACGTTTTTTTTCCTTGTTTTTTTCCTGACGATTTCTGTTTGGCCAAGCTAGAAGAAGAGTTTGAAGACTGCCGAAAGTACCCTAATGTTTTTCCTTAATTGGTGCATAAAAGGAGCCATATCATTTTCAGCAGAATGCAGGTGCCACGTCGGAATGTCACGTGGTACCACTTACACGTGGCATCATGCTGGCCGCTATGTGCTTCGGCCATTGCTGGCCACGAGTTTCAAAGAACTTTCTGGAAGGTCAGCTTCTCTGCAAACTCGAAACGACGTGCGATACGAGCAGCTACGTGTCAGTTCTTCCTCTTGTCACGTGTTCTTCGGTCCAGCAACCTTCAATCATTTCGTACCGACAAGTTTTGGTTTCATCATGCGTGACACGTCATCGAACAATCCCACGAATGCACCAATGAACGGAAGTTGTGTGATGTGATGGGATTTGATGGCGACGATGTTATTTTTGGCAAATTTCATATTTCAGCCATTGGACATATGCGGAGCTAAGATTCCTGTGATGAAAAAAAAAAAACTTGGATGTGTCATTATTTTCCTTTTAGAACTCAAGGATGTCGGTAAATTTACCAAACGATGTAATTTGACCCCAAAATTATGCTTTCGGTGTAAGTTGAATTTTATTTACGTGTTTAATAGATAAGTCAAGAATAGTATCTACGATTTATCATATAATTTTAATTTTTTATTCTTATTAATAAGTCATAAATGACATCCACGAATTATATTTTTTTTTTAATAAGCCGAGGGTTGTATCCAGGAATTCCATTATTTTATCTTTTTTTTTAATTTTAACGTAAATCGTGGATTGAATTCACGAGTTCTTTTATTAATTTTTTTTTAATTTTTTTACTCAGGTAACTTACCCCTTGTTAGATCAGAAATTCGAAAATATTTGAAAATCGAAAATCACCAATTGAAATTACTGAGATGAGTCGCGGACTAGGTCGCTCTCTTTAAGACGTTTCGTGGCACTGCTCTAAGGTGCAAGCAGACTATCAACCACGACGTCCCCAGGATAAAAACAAGATTTAAAAATCGAATTCCGCAGACCGCGGAATTGCTCACGATGATACACTTTCAGTATGGTATTGAGCCACTCGCAAATACGGTTTTAGGAAAACCGGTCGTTGTTTGCACACGTTGGAAGAAGGAAAAAAACGGGAGGGAGAAGAGAGGACTCGGTAAGTGCGTCGAGTTAGGTGCAATTTGAAACTGATGCGACGTTTCAAATTTATAGGCGAAACTGGCTTGTTGAACACGAATTCAAATCCGATCGTGATCGTTGATCGTGGTGAGAGATGAAAGGATTGTGATTTGACTCAGTACGCACGTTGAGGGATTTTCGGATCAGATGGAGTAGTGACTAAGTCGCACAGCACATTTTAAATTTAAAATTAAAATTTTTCGTGTACTAAAAAATAAATACACCACAAGGCCCAAGCCCAAGCCCGGCCCGGCCCAACCGGCCGGTCGGACGGACGGCGGCGACGCGGCAGCAGCGTGTGTGGTGGTCACTTTGTGTGCGCCCTTTCCTGCTCATAAATCGTACCCTGGGCACACCCCAAGATGGTGAGGTCCACATATATAAACACTCATAAAAGTGTCTATTCTCTCCTATGTGAGACTTCCCAATTTTTTCAATTCATTACTCCAAGTTCCAACAATCCCCCACTTGAATTTAAAAAATGTTTCAGAAATAGCGTCAAACGCCTCATTAAGATTGTGCATAAGCCGAGGTGTCTTCCGACTTGAACCTTTGCATAGTGATTAGGATTTAGATTTAACAAGAGTGACTCGTAGTCTTGAACTCTATCTCTAACATCAAAATCACACACACTCTTATCAATAGGTGTATTCTTCAAATGCCCGTGCGTTAATGGCCCTGCACGTCTATCCCAGTATAGTGAACGCTCTAGGAATTCTGCCCAAGATTCCATAGGAAGCGGCCCCACTTCCACATTCACATAGGTGAGTCTATCAGAAGTACTCCTGTAGCTAGGTACTTCACTCCACATGGAGCATAGACCTCATTAAGAGTTTCTATTACCTCATCCTTTAATCGCTTCAAGAATCATGCCTCTTGACTTATAATAGCATGTTCATCTCTTATCACATCACAACTTGTTATTACCCTTTGAACCTAATTCTTGGGATCTCCAGTCTTTTAGGTTGGGTTACCGTCATGAGTGACTCATGGTTCCAAAGGCAGTAGTCCCATCCTTTTAGATGTATTTTGGACTTTCTCTCTAGCTAATCCTTTCACAAAGCGGTCGGCTAAATTTTCATCGGCGTACATGATCCACTCTCACACTCCTTTTGAGAGAAATTCTCTCACGATCTTTGCTTACGACGATCTGTCGCCTTTTACCATTGTAATAACGATTCTCTATTTTTGCAATAGCCGCGGTACTATCGCAGTGGATCAACACAGCTGGCAACGGTTTTTCCCATAACGGAATCTCAGCTAGCAAGCATCTCAACCAGCTTGCCTCCTCACTAGCTGTAGCTAGTGCTATCATTTCGGACTCCATAGTGGATTGTGCTAGTATAGTCTGTTTCTTAGACTTCCAAGATACAGCACCACCAGCTATGCTAAATATATAGCCACTAGTTGCTTTGGAGTCATCTGACAGAGTATTCCAGTCAGCATCACTGTACCCTTCAAGTACAGCTGGAAATCTCTGATAGTGTAATCCGAGATTCATGGTCCTTTTTAGGTATCTCATGACTCTTTCAATGGCATGCCAGTGCTCCATACTAGGTCGACTTGTAAACCTGCACAACAATCCCACGACATAGGCTATGTCTTCTAGTACAATCAGTGGCATCCCTTAGCCTGCCAATGATGCTCGCATATTCTGTTTGTCTAATACCTTCACCAGTGTTCTTAAAAAGTTTTACACTTGGATCATATGGTGTACAAGCATGTTTACAATCAAAGTAATTGTATTTCTTCAAGATCTTCTCAATATAATGAGATTGATCCAAAGAAATTCCTTTTTTCGATCTAGTAATTTTAATGCCAAGGATTACACTTGCTTCTCCGAGGTCTTTCATATCAAAGTTGTTGCACAACAATGATTTCACATTATTCACAAAGATGAATATTTGAACCAAATATGAGTAAGTCGTCTACGTAGAGACATATGATAGTGCAAATGTCATTTTCGGATTTGTAATAAATACATTTGTCACTTTCATTCACTTTAAACCCATTCGAGATAATCAAGTTATCAAACTTTTCATGCCATCGTTTAGGAGCTTGTTTGAGACCATACAGAGATTTATCTAACTTACGGACCTTGCTCTCTTGTCCAGGGACTACAAAACCCTCGAGTTGCTCCATATAGATTTCTTCTTCCAATTCACCATTTAAAAAGCAGTTTTGACATCCATCCGTGTACTATCAAATTATAAATAGAAGCCGATGAAATAAGTACCTGATGGATGTAATTCTTGTAATCGTGAAAATGTGTCAAGAAATCTATATTTTCTCTTTGTCTAAAACCCTTGGCTACAAGGCGAGCCTTGTATTTATCAACAGTTCCATCAGGTTTTAGCTTCTTTTTCAAAATCCATTTGCAACCTATTGGTTTGCAACCAGGAGGCAAGTCCACTAAATGCCAGGTCTTGTTAGACTCTAGAGAATCCATTTCATCATTTATGGCTTCTTGCCACAAATCTGAATCCAATGAAGACAAAGCTTCTTGAATGCTAGATGGATCCTCTTCTAATGTATAGACCGTATAATCAGGTCCATAGTCTTTAGCAACCCGTGCTCTCTTACCTCTACGAGGTTCCATTTCCCTTTGCTCATTGTTCTCAATGTTCCTAGGCACAGAACCTTGACTAGTTAATTGCCCCCACTATTTCTTGATTTGAAAGGGAATCTATTTTCATAAAAGACAACATCATTTGACTCTATGATCACTTTGGCATTCAGGTCATAAAACCTGTATGCCTTACTGTTTACTGCATACCCAATGAATACACATTCATAGGCTCTCATCAAGTAGTTTGACTCTTTTTGGATCCTGGATCCTGACATAGGCCAGGCAACCCAGTGTTCTAAAATAAGACACATTCGGTTGTCTTTTCTTTAATATCTCAAATGGAGAAATTTTATTCTTGGATTTAGGTACTCTATTGAGCACATAATGCATAGTTAATAAAATTTCCCCACCATGAGTCGGCCTTGAGTTGAGCATAATAGCAACAACTAATTCAAGAACGTTCTATTTTTCCTTTCTCGCTACCATTCATTTCAGGTGAATATGGTGCAGTCGTTTCATGTATGATTCCATTTGATTTATAAAAATCATTAAATAATTGGGAGTCATACTCAGTTCCTCTATCACTTCGAAGTCTCTTGATCTTTTTCCTAAATTGATTTCCAATTTCAGTTAGGAAAACTTTGAACATTTCAAACGCTTCACTTTTATTTTTCATAGGATATACAAAAGTATAATCGGAGCAGTCATCTATAAAAGTGATAAAATATCGTTTACCATTTCTGGTCAACGTTCCATCCAACTCGCATATATCAGAATGAATTAAATCTAACGGTTCAGATTCTCCAAATACGGATTTATGCGGCGTTTTCGTAATTTTAGCTTGACTGCAAAATTCGCATTTTTCTAAATCATTAAACGATAATTTTGGAATAAATCCTAAATTGCACATATTAGAAATAATGCGTTTGTTCACATGACAGAGACGAGTATGCCAAATATTAAAATCACAAAGCATATAAGCAGAAGTGGAAATTTTATTCATATCAATGTTCAATTTAAACATGCCATCAGTTGCATACCCTTTCCCTACAAAAATACCATTTTTAGTAATGGTGTACAAATCCCCCCCAATTGACTGAGTAAACCCTGCCTTGTTCAAAAGGAAGCCAGAAACTAGATTCTTCCTTATTGCTGGAGTATGCATCACATCTTTCAGAATAAGAGTTTTTCCAGAAGTGAAGTTCAGCTCGACATCTCCAGTACCTGCAACATTAGTGGTGTGAGCATCGCCCAACAACACTTTCATATCTTCAGCAGCAGTGTATGTTTTAAACATAGCACGGTCATTGCAGACATGGCGAGAGGCGCCAGTGTCCACCCACCAACCATCTGATCCACCAACTACGTTGATTTCAGTAATCATAGCCATAAATGGCTCTTCAGTCAGGTTAGCCTGCGCAGCAGAGCTTGGCCTGTTCCTACACTTTCGTGCCATATGACCTGGTCTGCCACAATTAAAACAGATGAATTGTGGAGCAGCATCATTCTTAGGAGATGGTTGAGGTTTCTGATTTGGGACCTTTGGAGGGTTCCCATTCTTGTTGCGGTTCTTTTGAGGCTGAGTACGGTTCTGATTCTTAAAAGATTTGCCAGTGGGCTTCAGAACCGCTCCAGTGGTTTTCTTGTTTGAAACAAACAAGACTTCTTCTTTCTGATCTTGTTTTCTGGATTCTTCCTCAATTCGAAGACGGGTAATTAGGCCTTCCAATGACAGTTCCTTGGTTTTGTGCATTAAAGTATTTTTGAAATCCTTCCATGCAGGGGGTAATTTGTCAATTAGAACAGCCACCTGAAACTGTTCATCCAGGGTCATACCTTCAGAAGTGATTTCGTGAGCAATTTTCTGAAGCTCATGGGATTGAACCTCAACAGATTTGTCGTTAGACATTCTAAAATTTATATAGCGGCTCACTGCATATTTTTTAGTGCCCGCTTCTTCAGTATCATATTTCTTTTTCAGAGCATCACAGACATCTCTTGCGGTCTTACGAGTGCCATAGTAATCATAGAGTTCATCACTCGGACTGCTCGTAATGAAATTCTTGCGAGAGATAGTCATGCTCATTCCATAGAGTATCTCTTTATTTGTTTTATCATGTTCTTCCTTTTCACTTTTTCGCTCAACACCGAATGTCATCTGTCAAGACGCGTTGGCAACCTTTTTAACGGTTAAGAAAAATTGCATCTTTTGTTGCCGGTAGCCAAGTGAGATCCCTCAAACCGAAACGGTTTGTTGAAGTCATTAGCAGCAGAACCAGATCCAGTAATTTCAACGGTGTCCATGGTTGATTTCGAAACGTCTTAAAATTGTTAGATCAGAAATTCGAAAATATTTGAAAATCGAAAATCACCAATTGAAATTACTGAGATGAGTCGCGGACTAGGTCGCTCTCTTTAAGACGTTTCGCGGCACTGCTCTAAGGTGCAAGCAGACTATCAACCACGACGTCCCCAGGATAAAACAGCTCAGACGAAAAATCGAATTAGTTGCGGCTGCGAAATTGCTCACGATGATACACCTTCAGTATGGTATTAAACCACTCGCAAATACGGTTTTAGGAAAACCGGTCGTTGTTTGCACACGTTGGAAGAAGGATCGTGATTTGCACACGTTGAGGGATTTTCGGATCAGATGGAGTAGTGACTAAGTCGCACAGCACATTATAAATTTAAAATTAAAATTTTTCGTGTACTAAAAAATAAATACACCACAAGGCCTGTCTACCAAATTTGGCCTGACGGAGGTGGTCACTTTCAGGCCCTTTCCTGCTCATAAAATCGGACTCGGCACACACCCCAAGATGGTGAGGTCCACATATATAAATACTCATAAAGTGTCTATTCTCTCCTATGTGGGACTTCCCAATTTTTTCAATTCATTACTCCAAGTTCCAACACCCCTTTTTTTCTATTCTTTTTTTACGGAAACTCCAATTTTAACGGGGTAGCGTCTAAAAGTTTTTGAGACCTGGGCAACATTATTAGAGTAAAAAAATTTGGGTTTTAAACAAAACAATTTAAATAGAAAATATTGTTGTTTAAAAAAAAAGTTAGTAAAATTAATTAACTGTAATATTCATCTATCCCAATTTATCCATAGCAATGTTGATTATTATTTGGTAAACACTAATATGAGTATCGTTCGCAAAATAGTTTTTTACTTCTATTACCGATTGTACAGTTAATATTAACTAGAGTTAGTTAGTTGTTATTTAACTACTTTGGTTAGTTAACAGTTAGATGTGTAGTTAGTTAGTTAGAGGTTTAGCTCTTGTATAAATACTAGCTTCTACTGTAATTGTAATTAGTTTTTGCAAATCATTCAAATTTCGGAGCAAGTTCACTTTGACGTTAAGTTTGATGTTATAAAACCAAGTTCATTTTTGTTCATAGAGAGATTGGGGATTCAGAGCAAATCAGAGACAGATGGTAGAGATATGGAGGAAATTATTCATGTACCCATACCGTAAAAATCATTCAAAAAGTTTGCTAAAAAAAAATATGATTTTTCTCCCAAATCTCGTTTAACCATTTTGCCTTGACGATTCAGATTTGCATTAACCCCATAAATATCAATTTAGGACAATCTTTGCTCATTTCTCAATCCCTATAATGTTGTCTTTCTCCGTCTCGCCCTCATGCCTTCGTCGAATACCTCCACGAACTCACCACCAACCCTCTCTTCATCTTCGCCATCTCCACCTCTCCTCCCACCGCCAGAAAACAGTGTCACAACAACCAGCACCATAGATCCTCTGTCCTTCTGTACATACCCATGAGCACCAGCAAACCATCATCGTCGCTCTCAAGCCACATAGCAGAATAGAGTTGAGGGAGTAGATAAAAGGGAAGCACCAAAGCACATAGGGTATAACTTTGCATTGGCTGCTTTTGCTTGTTTAGAGAAGAAAATCGGCGAACGAGAAGCCTGAATTTTTTATTTTTTTTCATTTGTTGCTTTTTGGCTTTACCCATTTTAGCCCGAGGTGCATCGATGCACCATAACCCAATTTCCCCATTGTATAACTCCCCCTGCTATTTATATGTCGTTATCAAAGTTTAAGGTTATATTAATTATTTTTTTGTCAATTATACCTTTAACTATTTATTGTAGAGAGAGAAATAAATATAATTGGATGGGATAACAATCAGTCAAGGATATCACAGGAAAAATACCAATAATTTCATGTGGCATCTAGGGTGAATCAACATGTAAGTGGTTAACTATGAATCATGATTAATAGTCGTTAGATACCGAGGCGTATCAGATTTTATGATGCACCATTCACACCATATTTTCTTCTTCCTCGACGAATCAATCGGAACACACATTTACTCCTGTGAACTGCAGCGTTTCAGCATTAGTGCCTTTGTGCTCAGACACATGAAACCTGGTGATAGCTATTTGCAAGTTTTTAATTAAAAATAAACAATAATGCAACGAGACAAATGAACATGAGATATGATAAATTTGATTGAACATCCAAAAAAGAGTTGAAATAATGAAAGAATTAGATATTTGATAACATGAGAAATTGATCGAATAACCAAATTTGAACAATACTATCCATAAACCCTCAGATCCAACAATCTTATCACCATCATTTGTTTTCCCTTCTATTTCACACTCATCATTGTTAATAAATCAACATATTTTTCATCATAGTATTTGGCTAAACAGAGTTATATGGAAGGATTGGTGAGTCCTGCAATCAACCCAGTTAGTAAATGGATGGCAGTGGCGACAATCCTGATCAGAATCGCAGTATTGTGTGGAGAGTTTTTCCAGAAATCTGAAAAAGCAACATCGAGGGTTTCGCCAGAAAAAAGGAAAAAATATTAAGTGTGGAGGAGTGTAACAAGATCTGGTAGAGTTAATTGATCAAATGGTTACTAATCATGGTTCACCGGTGAACCATTTGACAAACATCTCTACCCTAGAAGCTACCATAATTTCATCAAGAATAACAAAATTTTTTGATTTCTTTGTTTTGTGTAAAACAACATTAAACGTCATATAAAAAGGAATGGGGATAGTATATAGGAATGGCATGTTACTCCCTCCATCTCCCGTAATAAGTGTCTTATTATCTTTTTTTCACACAAATTAAGAAAAATTTAGACCCCATCAATTCCATTATAAGTGTCACATTTGAAAAAAAAAAATAGTCCCAAAATAAGTGTCATGTTAGGTTTTCATTGTAATTTTAACTATTTTTTTTCAAGTTTTACCCTCAATTTATTAATGAGTACATCACTCACAAGTCATTATACTCTACTATGCATTTATGACAATTGTTAATACCAAATGGTTAATAAGGAAAATTTTGTAAATTTGTTACACTCTTTCATTCATTTATAGCTTCTCCTCAATATGCGTAAAATTTCCTAATGTGACACTTATAATGGGACGGAGAGAGTAAATGAATAAAAAAGTGTAACAATTTTACAAAATTATCTTTATTACTTATTGGTTATTAACCATTGCCATCAATGTTTCACTACGCCAAAAAAGAGATTTTATAGCGCTTAAATTAACATATAATAGCGCTTCTAAGCTCTATAAAACGATACGCTATTATAAACATGAAAGCCTACAATAGCGCTTCTGAAGTACTATTATAGATAGCCTTTTAATAGCGCTCGTTCCAGAAAGCGCTATCGTAAGTGATTTTTACGTGTTCATGGGTAGAGTTATCATAGCGCTTACTTAAGGAAGCGCTATTATAGATACACATTTAATAACACTTACTTGAGGAAGCGCTATTATAGATTAACTTGTAAGTGCTCATATTACAGCGCTTGCCAGACGAAGCGCTATAATAAGGACAACGTTTAATAACGCTTCCTCTAGCAAGCGTTGTCAACAATTTTGTTTTTTGTTTTTTTTAAGCTTTAGAGTTTTTCCACATATATCTCTCCTATTAATTCACCTCAAGTTATCTCCCTTATCAATTCAACTCAAGTTAGCCTCCATTCAAACTATTTTGGACATTCTCATCCATAAAATATTCCATCAATCAAAAAGACACAAATACTCCTATATATATAACTACATCAAATCTAAAGTGTAAAATTTGTTATAAATTCAATCATAAGGTAGTTTCTGTCTACTTTGTAAAAACACTCCTTTTTTTTGGTACAAAAATACTCCTATTTCTATCTACTTTGAAATAGGCAAAGCTTTCAAGTGTTTCTTAATCCATTATTTTTCAGTTTTCAAGCTTCTCTTTATATAGTTTGTTTCTCTTTATCTGCGTCATAGGAGAAAAAAATAATTATATGTCATAAAACGAGATAAATTGTGAATTTAGATAACACCAATCAAAGTATACAAATTACGAAATTACAATGTGAAACTTACCAATAACATTTTCAATCATATAGCGGGACCATTCGTCCTTGATCTCAGTTAACTTAGAGAGTAACTGATACATTTGTATTCAGAAAAGTTCTTTTTTCAAGATCATTATGAAACTATACCATAAAGAAAACATTAAGGTTTCTTTGATAGTAGAAAATCACACCTTTTTCATAAGGAAATACACCAAGAGATTTCCACAAAGAGATTTAGAACTCACAACTAATGTCCTTTCTGAATCTCTAGGTTCAACCAACAAATAAAGTTTAAGATAAAATAAAAAGGCAGAAAAAAAAAAGAAGAGGAAACTTCATAGCATAATACCATTTGTAATGTAGAAGCAAAGATAACTAAAAGCCTTCTACATCTTCATCATGCAATCTTTTTGAGGATATGATGGTTGCCAGTTACCAGTATCCTATGGAATTAGCTCACAAAGCAAATTCTTGTATTAAATAATGTTACACTGATGGGCAATAGGTCTTTCATAATGGATAGAGTATTATGTAAGTAGCCAACAGGGAAAATTAAGTGTAACATTGATGCAGCTTTTCGAAGCAATCAAGGGTTGATGGGAGTGGGTCTTTGTCTATGAGATGCTCTTGGCAATTTTCTGAAGGCGAGAACCATCTGCTTTCCCTTTTACTTGGAGATTCATAAGGGCGAAGCTTTAGGGCTTTTATCTGCTATTCAGTGGGTTCGTGAGCTTGGCTACACAAATGTTATTTTTGTGCTTGATGCTAAAACAGTGGTAGACAGTTTTCACAAGATTCAAGCAGACTTCTTAGATTTTGGAGCTATCATTCGAGATTGTCGTCAACATTTTTCTTTTATTATGTCCAACTCTTCGGTAGAGTTTGCTAGGAGAGATGCTAATGTAGTTGCTCATACCTTAGCGGGGGTGACTGCATCCACAGCTAGCTCTCAGATTTTTTATGCTATTCCTATTTGTATTGAGAACTTTATTTTAAGTGAAATGCCATAACTTTCTTTTCCTCAAAAAAAAAATATAATGTTACACTGATTTTCGTCATTTCCTAAGTTTTGTTGGATAGAGTATTCTTCAAATACGACACTTATGATGGGACTGATAGAGTATTATATAAGTGTATATTTTTTGTGAAATATAGAATAATAATAAGATTAAGGATTAAATGTTCCCATTTCTCTCGTAAGTAGGGTGATTATAGGTTGAGCTGAGGTGACCAATCATACTTGACCCAAACAAAGAAGAATGGGTTAGATTGGGCTTGTTGGGTATAATCAATTTTCAAACACGAGAACTCGATTGTTTCGGGCCAGTTAGAAACCTGACATTTACCCATCTATCTACATTGTTTTAATAAAAACGAACAAGGTATTCGTGCATTTGTACTGTCCCCTCCCCCATGCACCCCTACCATGTGTAGTACTATTGGATAAAGCTGGGTATATGGGTCGTGGCCTGCGGGCCGGTCCGTTTAACCCGTGGCCCACACAGGCCAATACCCAAAAATAATCGGTCTGTTTTGATGCTGGCTTATATGGGTCAGCCCGTTTAACCAGCGGGTTAGACGGGCCGGCCCGCGAACCCGTTTATGAATGTTATTTATAAAAAAATCATAATTTTCTTGGAAACTATACTCAACCCATTTAATTTCTTTGGCCCAAATATTTTTTGGCCCAAATTTAGATGGATTTTTTTGTATCTAATAATATTATTTTCTTTTAGTGCCTATAATACTATATAAGTACTTAAAAAAAACTATATAAGGGCCAACGGGCCAACCCATTTACCCGCGGGCCAATATGGGCCTAGTGCGGGCCACAGTATTCCAACCCGTATAATTTTGCGAACAGGCTGGCTTAACTCGTATGTGTTGCGGGCTTACACGGGTCGGGTTAAACGGGCCGGGCTGGCCTGCGTACTCTTGGACCCTTTACGGTAGGCAAAAAATTGGCGTACGAAAACTGAATTGTTTTTTTTTTCCCTACATTGGAAAACGAGTTTCCTGAGCGCAATTTTTTTTACTTTCGAAAATTTGTTTCCATACGATAAAATAATACGCTTTTTATATGCTTGGAAATTAGTTTCCGGGTAACCATAAAACCCACCCAATAGTGAAAAAGGGAAGGGAGATAGATAGAGGTAATTTGAGATTTTCATTTAAAGTTAGTGGGAAGTGGGGTGGCTTTAGCAAAATAGAGTCGGTTTTCATTTGAATACAAAGGCAAATCCACATAACCCTTGTTGCATCACAATCTTCATTTGAAGAAAGCACCTCCAGAGACAACCGATTGGATCCCTTTAGGCCCAGCCCAATCAAAGCACATTCAGACACGTTGCCCTTAAACATGACACACCAACTTCTGGCCACTAAATTATTTTTGTGTCACCAACGCAAACTCCTTCAAATTTTCTACACGTGCGTTAATGAGTCACCTGTACCAGAAAACACTCTGACCCAAGAGCAGATTATGAATTCAATTGGGTCCCCTTTTCAGGATGGGTCCATGATCATGTGGATACCAAGCCTCCGTAATAACTGTACGGACTCAGTTAGTGATTCGGCCTGTGGTTGAGGTAAGCTGGGAAATAATTGGTGTGGTCGGGCCTAGGATAAGATGAGGGTAAACGCTTCTTAATCGTCAATGCATAAAGTCACGGACAAAAGTTATATAGACTCGAAGAAGTCATGATCAACTAGAACCGTTGGATGTTTGTATTCACAATCATTGGATGTGATCAGTGTGTTCCGGTGGATGAGATCGTGTGGGGAGAAGAGATGTCGGCAAATGATTTGGTGTTACCGTATGGTTCTTATCACTGGTTGATGGTTGTCATTTATTAATTGAAAAAGCCTTTGCATAATTTTTGTTGGTGAACAGTATTTGCATAATTCATACATGGGAATGATTGTCAAGTAGTGTCGACACATCTTTTTTTTTTTTATCTCACCAATCACGCAAGAATATAGGCAGGAAACCAGAATGAGAAAAATAATAGATCGTATTTATTACATCATAATTATAATGTACTCCCTCCGTCCCTTAATATAAAATCTCTTTGACTATTTCACTTTCTTTTAAGAAAGTGAGTTTTATTAGTTATTAGTATTAAATTTGTACAAAATATGTGCTATTTTTTTCAAGTTACTTTTCTTATCTTCCAAAAATATTAAGAGAGAGAGAATTAGTGCACATTGGTATAGGAGGTAATTTTGTAAAAAAATAATTAATGCACATTGGTCTTTGAAAATGGTCTTATATTATGGGACAAGAAAATTTTATAAAAGTGTCATATATTAAGGGACGGAGGGAGTAGATTATACTCTCACTGTCCCATTATAAGTGTTACATTATGAAGTTTCACATATATTAAGAAAAATTATAAATGAATGAAAAAGTGTAACAATTTTACAAAATTATCCTTATTAACCATTGGGTATGTAACAGTTTTACAAAATTATCTTTATTAACTATGGATATTAACAATTGTCATAAATACATAGTAGAGTATAATGACTTGATAGTGATATACTCATTATTAATTTGAGGATAAAACTGGAAAAAAGTAATTAATATTACATTGAAAACCTAACATAACATATTTTGGGACTAATTTTTTTTTTTTTTACAAATGTGACACTTATAATGAGATGAAAGGAGTAATGTTTTTTTTGTTTTAATTGATGGAAAATTTGTAATGCTTGAACAACTTTTGATTAATGACATGAACTACCAGCTTTGCTTCTACTCAAAAAAAGGAAAATTTATTACATTATAATATAGATTATGAAGTTATTTGTTTTAATTTAATGAAAATTATTATTTTTTCTCTTCTATTTCAATTGTGGTTCGAATTCTATAATATAATTTAGCCATTAGCCACACATCTAGGGATGATAATGGTTAAGATGTTGGAGTACTCCCATACTTGTATCCAAGAAAAGATTCATGCACAAACTCAAACAGTCAAATTTGTCTATATAGTAACTTTAATGTTCATATCTATACTCAACATATCTATACTCAACGGGTATCAATATACTCGAACTGAATGCATTGCTCGCATTTCAATTAAATGAAATATATTTTTTATTTAGTGTATCTTTATTTTTGGACAAGCAAAAAATGTATTATCTTAATAATAAAATTAACTATAAAACATCAATAAAAATAAGAATATGACCAAAATTGTAACACATAACTCAACTAAAAAAATACAAAAAAAAATTAAATTAAATCATACTGACAAAACATAATAAACAAATTGTGCAGATATGGGTAAGGCAGGGAACTATGGTTCCTATATTTGTAAATTTTTGTGACTAATTATCAAGACTTGTTTTACTATATAAAAACATCATCCGTTATAAGTAATTTCTGTAAGTATATTTGAGTTTAAGCCTAATTATGCGATGATAGTTTTGTAAATATTACAACAGTTTTGTAGTGATATTAACATAACTCTTTGAACCCCCCCCCCCCAAAAAAAAACCATTTAGCAATGTAATTTATAGAAAATTATGGGAATATGGCAAATTTCTCTCATTCCCATGCCCTTCCTCAAACTCGTCCTACCTTTGTTGAGATAAAAAATGAGTACCTGTTCACGGGTGTGAACGTCGGGTTTCGTCCTCGGTGAGATAATGATCACTAAGGCCAAAATCCTAAAGGAGTACAAAGTGTATTATGCCCTACTTTACCGTGGAAAGGCGTATATACAATCGTTCCAGCTCACCATTCCGTAAGCGCGAATCTCGGGATATCCTCCATCCAATGAATGAGGGAATATCTAGGCGCATGGGAGAAAGATCTTTAGGCGTGTGGTCTGACACGTCATGTTGAGAATTGAAAATCGTTAGTAGTGGGAAGGGACACATGTCATGCGTTTGTTATTTTGAGAAGGTCGAAGGATATGTTCGTCCTCTAGTAGTTTTCGGACTATGTTGTAACCCACTTATCTAGTGGGTACCGCCATTTTTGCTGAAGAGAGCGCGACATATGTTAGGGCAACCCACTATGTTGACATCGTATTCTTAGAATCGAACTTTCGAATCATATTTTCCGATTTTAATTTCAAGAACATATATTATATGCATTTCAGAATCAAACTTTCCAAAATATTTTTTTCTTCCAAAAGTTTAGTTTCTGAAGGCATTTCAAAATTCAAAAAAAAAATGCTTTCAGAAGTAGGCTTCCAAAAAAAAGGGGATATTTTACTAGAGAAAAGGTTGTGCACGGAAGGGATGTATAAGAAAAAGGGGGTGCAAAAAGCAACTCCCTCTTGATTATGCTTTACTCTACAACAATGGTATAAAATTCAAATATATTCAGTCGTGATATCGATATTGTGTTACTAGTTGAATGAAAACATGCCCTAAATATTGGTTAAACCATAAGTACATTAAAATTGATATATTTATATCAACACTTTGTCAATTGTCATGACCTAAACATAGTGATTTATACTTAAGCACCTGAGGCTGATTTTGAACCTCACGGAGAATTTTGATAGTTTTTGGAATTTGTGTAGATATACTATACTAGTATATATTAAAATTGATGTATATATTGTCAATGAAGGTTGGTACAGGCAGTTGAGGTTTTGGAGTTGCTAAAAATCCTGCTTGGTAGGCAATGCTCCCCGGCAGACCCCGTGTCGCTGGATTTACTCCCTCTATTACCTAATATAAACAAAAAAAGTCTATATATTTGGTCGACTTTTTTGTTTAAATTGAGTAACAAATGGAGTATACATTTAACAAAAGACTACTTGCGTAATGGTATGACTTTGCGTGTTGCAACTAATATGAACCCGTTAGACTAGTTTGTCCGATCCACGTTTTATATCAATGCTACAAAAAGCAGTAATATTTTTAGTTACATACCAAAACAAGAAATAAGTATAGTTTAAAAGACTTAGTTATGGTTAAACCAGTTATAATTAACTATATATTTTTAATATTCCCTCCGGTACATATTATAAAAAACAAAACCCTAATTTACATAGAACAAGATTTATTTTTTTTCAAAAATACCCCTTCCATGAAATGGTTGAAATGATGGCTTACAATTAATAAATACATCTCGTAAATATGAATCCTACTATAAATAAGGATATAATATGAAAATTAGAATTTAATGTATTTAAAAATTGATGTATGTTTCTTTATTTTGAACAAAAAAAATAGTCACTTTTGTTTATTATAATATGGACTAAAAGGAATACTATATAATATATTAAATAATAAATTAATATCGATTATTAAGAAATCAAGACAAATTAAGTTTTAAACTAGCATGTAAAAACGATCATATAGCTTTGTAAGTTAAAAAATCAGTATTAAATAATTTCAAAAAAAAATTCAGTATCAAAAATACAAATAATAAAAAACTACGTATATGATTTTTTTAAATTATCATCGAAGCTTTATTTGGCTAAAAAATAAAATTTACTAGAAATAAATAATTACTACAAATACAAAAATATTTACAAATAAAAATATTTACCAATTCTCACTACTGATTTTTAGTGATTTTTAATGGGTTTTGAACCGGTTTAACCAGTTCTCACTGGTTTTGAAATTAGCTGATTTTTTGAATTAAATGTAACAAACTTTAACCGGATTCTAATTCAATTGATCGAATTGACCAGTCCAGTCCAAATTTTGAGACAATGATCTGAATAAATAATTCTATTAATAGCTTGAAACCACACCCTATCTGCAATCATCTTTTTTTTTCTAGGTTTTGTCCTCTATTCATTAAACCGTTCAGCTACTTTGTGTCTGAATACTCTACAGATACATTACAGATATACATCGGACCTGGAAAAGTCAGATGTGGCAGGAGCCACCTACACATTGAATCATATTCATACCCAGACATACACACAACCCAGTGATTTAAGTTCAAGTCAGGCACTTCCACTCCAAATCCTGAGACTATAATATAGGAGAAACAAAGGGTGGGAAGTTCTACCATTCATCTATATAACTTGAAACGGAAGTGTTTCCTTCCAAGACATCATTGAAAAACAAATATATCAGCTATTTACCATTTATTAAACTCATCCAACACGATATACCCTACATTAGAAATTTAGAACTGTTCTAATGTCAGACTACTATTGAAAATGCTGTCCAGGGTAGCCCCTTGAGACAAGATGGGAAGGCCAGAAACTTCACATATTGAAGCTCTGGGATCAGGTAAAATAGAAAGGTGAATTCCTCGTATTGACAAACAGTTCCATAACTAGGGGTTTATCTATATCACACTTTCAGGGTTGAAGATGCAAATTGTAAACTGCTTTTATGTCCGCCTCCTGACACGCCTGCCATTTGGATTAACTGATTCCGCTGCTGCTCCATCTGCTAAATCTTGCCCATATATGCTACTGCCACTTCTCTTCCTGCTCAAGGTCTGACTTGAGCTATCGTCCCCTGATGCAAATGTCTCCAGCAATTCCAATAACATTGAGGGGCAGCTCTCTTTCAAATGCCCAAAAGCTTCGGACTCCATTACAGCTGCACAAGGCATAATACATAAACAGAGTCTTCAAAAGTTGAAATTTCAATGGTCCAAAAGGCACTAACGGTAAGGGGATAAAATCCTGACGAGTATGCAGCAAGCAAAATTTAAATGACAAGTCACAAAACCAGAAAAATATCAAGTTTCAGAACCACAAGAAAACATTTATTCAAAGAAAAAACATCTAGGAAGTGACTCATTGACAATTTAGTGAGTTCTGTAAGTGGGCGCAAGAGGAGAATGGATGAAACCTCAAAACTACCCCCATCTAAAAATAACTTCAATACCAAATTCCAAACAATTTTCAAATCCACCAACTTTGTACACTCGATATTTCACACATAAAATTACCTCCTGAAATTGATCCATCTGGCTACATGGTAGATACCATGGAAAGAAAAAACGACATATGAAAAGCTTGGGAGAAGCGGAGAAATTTCATATATGTACAATAAGTTGAATCACCATGGCAATTGCATGATAAGTTCACTTCACAAACCAACTATTCAAAACCAATCAATACGCAGGATTATAAAATCTGGACTCCATCGCCATTTCCTTTTTATTTTTATGAGATCAATTAATAATAATAATAATAATAATAATAATAATAATAACAACATGTAACTACCTGGTTAGTCATAGGATGTGGTAAAAAGGTAATGCGAGTGATAAAGTAGTCAAGCGTATTTAAATTAAGAAAAAAAATAAAAATAACATCAATTGAATAAGCGAGATGGTACACAAAAAAATATCACTTCAGAGAGAGAGAGAGAGAGTAAGCCACAAAACATAAGAAGGTAACACCAAATAAGATTACTTTCTCAAACTACTTCAGATACAAGGGAATTGAAAAAACAATGTATTGATCTTGTTATGAGAAATAATACACTTATATAGTTTAAATATTACAGCACCAAACAACGCCCCATATGGTGACGTCATTAACAGTACATAAGTATGCCTCTCTCTAGATGATTGTTATTTCAATTGACAAGCTTTGAAGTTTTTTTGCCAAGCTTGATGGCAACATATATAAGCCAAAAAACACACTTTCACTCAAGCAAACTGAAGGAATCAATGATGAGTGTTAGTTTATGCACAAAAACAAGGGATAAAACAAATCATGCAAAATATTGATACATGAATGTAGCATTTTGTGCACATGCGCGCGGGCACACAGATAACCACATTCTTTTTGCAAAATACCTACTTAAGCTTACTTCAGCAATCCCCTACCCCCGTCTTTCCCACATCCCTAACTTGATAATTCGAATAGAGATAGATAACCATGAAGCTTGTGGGAAGAGATCTTCCAAAAGGATCTCAAGTCATAATTAATTTTGAATGTCAATATAGATATTAGATATTAGATATTATTAATGAATAATGAAAGATGAAGGCTGCATTGTACTACCAAATCAAACCCCTGCATTATCATAAAAAACACAATACAAACCATAACCTGCTTTAAAAAGATTGCCTCTAAATAAAAAAGCCATCCGTACATTTCAGGAAAAAAAGACACCTGTTCTTAGAATACAGATAAAACATCATACATCAATAAATTGGGGCCACACTCCCAATGGTTCACAGTAACTCACTAGCAACCCTATATCCTTTTGTTATTGTCCCCAGAAGCTTCATCTCAATACATCTAAAGTCTGTCTTGGAACTCGGAAGCGTGTGCGGGATGTTTAATAAAACTACTACAGATATTTCTACAAATTTACACTTCAATAATATACCAGAGAAATCATACACATCAAAATCACTATATCTTTCTCTTTTTCTTCCTGGACAAAGCAAAAGCCTAAAAAAAAATTGCAGTTACAGTCTAGCTACTTCTCAGTTCAATGTAGCTTCCAAATAGTGAAGTGTGCACATATAGTTCCTTAACTGTTGAAATTAATATGAATCAAAAGAAAGGCGTGGAAAAAATAAAAAAGAAGAATAAATGAATAATTCTTTCCACTGACTAGTACATACCTGGTACCTCAAAACCAAGAATGACAAACAACGGAATAAAAGGGTAACACCAAATGAAGTTCTAACTCAGTCTCATAACTCATAATGATATTTGACCATATAGCATATCGAACATCTATCAACTTAAAGAAACTAAGAAACAAGAAAATGTTTTCAATGTGGAAAGTGAGAAGAAACATCAAGAGTACAAACAATATTATGCTAAAAGAATCTTAATTTGAAATAACCAAGAACTTTTACATTCACATCCTACAATAATACGCACCTCCCAAGTTTGTTGGATTTGCAATAAATTTTAAACAAATTGCCTTGAGATCTGGACAGTGGTGTTGCTCAGCCAGGGCAAGTGTTGTGGCTACGGTGTCGGTGTTCATTTCTTCACACAATTTTGATTCACATAACATTTTTAGCCTGTCAAGATTATAGAGATCAGCAGCAGCCAATAGATGCTGCACCATGACAGTATAGGAGCACATGGGTATTGAGCCCATAACCTCATCGATGTCAGGGAGTTTGTCTGAGTAAATGAAGAGAAGCATTGCCTGCAAAAAACAGATAACAGGATTTTTCACTCAATCAATCCGCTTAACAAGAATGTATGAAAGAATAACTGCTTTAGTCAGACATTGTCAGCAAGCATAAAAAACTTAACACAATGAAGACTGTAGCCGTAGGACCAATATCTTAAAAAACCAGCCACAATTCTGCCAGTATCAGAATGGAATGAGATCATAATTGATCTCTCAGTATTCAACAAAAGACTCCAGCGAACTTGACATTTCCTTAACACATAACATTCTCCATACTAAAAGGTTGCAACCTAAAACCCTTTTTATTTATTTATTTAGTTTGATAAAGACAACTTACACTATTTTACTCCACCACAAACAATTATTCTGGTAAGATACACCCAGTTCCACTTCCAATTGACTGCTCACAAACAAATTCAAACACATTATTTCTATGTTCATACATCACAAATTGGAGTAAGAATGCTATTTCTCATGCTTTAAGAATGCTCAATCGTTTCACTGTTCGGATATTAGTAAATGATCACTACCCACCTTAAAGATAAAGGGCTCAATATCCTCTACCACAACTTCCTCTAAGCTAGGATCCCCAACAAGTCCAAAAAATTGGGCTCTAAACACAGGGGACCGGGCAGCAAGAATCAACTTATGAGCCCTGAAGCTTTCACTCTTGACCTTGAAAACTATGTCACAACCAACTTGAGATTCCAACAAGCCCTTGAAATCTTGACCCATGTCTGGAGGCGGCGCAACAATAGCCTGTTTGGATCCCTCAAAACGCGTCTTTACAACACCAACCGTGCAGTGCATCACAAGGCAATCATCCTTCAAATACTCCGAAGTTTCCAACAGCGACCTCCTAAAAAAACGCTTGTAACCCCTAAAACACGAAGACAAAAAATTCAATTCAATTACATCGAATTGAAAACCCTAAACCCCAAAAATTAGGAATTAATACGAACCACATGCTGCCTCTGTACTTCAAGGTATAAGGGCCACTCTCGAGTGGTCGATCGAAGTGGCTATGGACCTTGTGGTTACCCTTTGAGGTTTGATCGAGCAAGGTTAATTTGAAGAGTGCCCTAACGTCGGTGCCGTCACTGGCGAGTGCGATGAAGACGGAGACGTACATGGAGTTGTCTTCGGGGTTCTTTCCGTCAGGGTAGAAGTAAACGGCCCAATCGTAGCCACCGACGCTGAAAGTGTCACTGGTGATGTACTTGCCAGCACCCATTCCTTTCGCAAGAGAATAACCCTTTATCGTTAATTCGTGCGACCCGTTTACCGTTTCGCTTACCGAACGCGACCACGACCACTCTTCCCATGATTCCCCCTTCTGCTCTTCCATTTTCCGATTAACCAAACCCTAAACCGTGCATCGATCGCCAAAACCCTAATTTCCCGACCCCACACTGAAATTGGGAATTAGGGTGGGGCGGGGACTCTGACGGAGCACAGAGTTGAATTGGATTCAATTGAGGACAGTGTCAGTAGAATCAGCTGGATACACAAGTTATGTTACGAAAGTTGGTGTTCTGTATGTAAGGGAGGGATTAATTAAGATTCGATAGAGAGAGAGAGAGAGAGAGGACCAACTTCATTAGTATGTTGTTTTTTGCTCTGTTTATAGGATTCTACTGCCAACGGTATCGCACTCCCTACCTCGCTTCTCTCTTTCTTTAGTTTTTTTTTCACGCCATTCACGTCACAGAGAAATGTTATTTTGACACCCTAAAATCGACACTCAGTGACACTTGGTTAATAGCGTGTAAAAGTTTGGTTAATTCAGTTCAGTAGATAGTTAATGATAAATGTAGCGACATCTAGTTAATGGTGTGCGGAAGTTTGATTAATTCAGTTCAGTAGATGGTTAATCAGTGGATAGTTAATAATACAAATATTTGGTTAATGGATACAATTCATCGTTAATCATCTATTGAACTGCATTAACCAAACTTTTGTACGTCATTAACCAGGTGTTGACCGATTATCAATTTTTTGGTGTCAAAATAACATTACTTTTGGCTTAATGTGTTTGGTTGTTTTTTTTTTTTGGTAACAATGTGTTTGGTTGTTTTTTAAGGCTTAAATGTACTTTCTCCTATTGTGGTGAATCGGCAATTTTGCTCCTCATATTTTTAATTTAGCAATTTTAGTTTCTACATTTTTTTCAAATTGAGTTGATTTAATCAAGTTGTAAAGCCCTCATTCAATAGTTAACGACGTATGTGATGTGGCATCTTGGACAGCCGACATGACATGCTTACATGTGGTTAATAAAACATTAAGTGGTTAATTAGTTGAAAAATAAGTCATTTACTAAAAAACAACTCACCAAAAAATAAAAAGGAGAAAGATGGTCTTTCTCATTTGTGTGTCTTCTTCTTCTTTGCATAAGCTAGATTTTTGTGTGCCTGAGTTTGTTACGCTAAGGATGTCTGAATCCAATAGAAATTAATTAAGACACTACATGGGGGTGGGAGTGAAGCTTCTAGATCGTTCATAACCTCTGAATCACATATATGAAGGGTTTGCCATTGTGACATTGAAGTTCCATTGATGGCATTATTGACAAGCAAAAACCTAGGGTTCCATTTGGGTTACTATGTAATGTTTGAGTTATGTAATGATTGTTTCAATTTTGTTGTTAACTTATGGAATGTAATGAAAATTGTTGTTTTTGTACTGGATACTTAAACCTCTCACAGTCTATTTCTCTATCAAAAGTTATTTTACATTCCAAATTTCCTATAACATAATTGGTTATTCCTTTAACAAAGTTGGTAATAATCTAAATTGGTAACTAAATGGTAATGATCTAAATAAAACCAAAGAGAAAAAAGGTGAAAGGAAGGAAAGTTGTAATAAAATGCTTTAGAGAAAAAGCTGAATTGCTGGAGCATATTCAACAAAATGCTTTGAAGTAAAATGTTTTAGAGCAAAAGTCAATTAGTATAATTGAGCATATCTATTTGGAGGAAAAGCTGAGAAACAATGATATAGAATATGGTTTATTATATTAATTCAAGATGCAAAGTATAACGCTCCGACTCTAATCAGAGCATTACTTACTAACTTGGGAAGAATATGATAAAACGTAGAAAATTTTCGCTTGAGATCATAAACCATGGAGAGTAAAACTTCTGGAAAACAATAATTTGAATACATAAAGACATTATGAAACAAATTTGCTAATAAAAGACCTTTATCAAAAGTTACACTCTAATTCAATGTATTGCAAAATGCTCATGATAAATACGACTCGACTCGTGATCCGGCTTCGACATATGAGAAAGTCATGCATAAAGGCAAGACTGAACATCTTGAGATGCTCTCAGCTTCTCCCAAATGTTAAGTACCTGAAAACAATGCCCTAATATATGAGTTATAAAAATCAGTAACATAGACTTAAAACATAAAGCACTTTACCGTTGTTTTCAGCCGTACGTGGTGTGCTACATATGGAAAACTCTTCTCAACAAGGATACACATTTAGAGTCAATCAACATGTATATTATAATAATAATACATCTAATTGGTGAGAAAATACAATTATGTTACTAGCCTCATCAAAGGGTAACACTCTAAGCATAGAAACAATTCTAGCAATTGCAACTAAGCATACCTTTTCATAATTTCAAACTCAATTGCTTAGGTGGATAATTGTATCTTCCATGACAAGAGTCAAGAAATATCCTTTAAAGATAGCCTATGACAAGTATCTAAGAGGTTTCCTCCCACAAACATTTTAGAACAAAACTCTGACTCTCTATTCTACCCCAAATTCGCTTAGCTCAACAAAATTCGCTAAGCTAATTTCGTCCAGAAAACACAGGTCCCTCTGCAGAATTTTCTGTCAAATTCGCTCAGCTCGGGAAAATTCGCTGAGCGAATTACAACCAGAAATAGGGGTTTCTGCAGATTTACATCAACTTGGATGATTTTATTAAAATACCAAACGATGTCGGATTTGGGCAAATGACCACTCGTTGAAAAGTTTAGGAAATCTAGTTTATGAGTCTAATTTTTGTTTTAGAACATAACCATTCAATTAGTGCAGTTTTGAGCCACAAGCCATTAGGTTTCGAAAACTGGACAACAACTATCCCCAATTTGTAACATATGTTTCTCCTTCAATACTAAATGAAAAACAGAGAACCATATGTCCAAATTGAAGAGAATTGTGTCTAGTTTCCAATGGCACAAAAAACAACTCAAAACCATCTCTATGGAGAAAGTTATGAGCAAAACACCAACAGGGTGTCAATTCGGGTTGAGGGATAACATCTCACCCTTGTTTCTTTTAACTCAAAAACCACAATCTAACCTAACCAAAACTTCATCCAGCCATCAAACACTCTATACAACATTCAATTACATAATATCAATGAGTATCAATCAATCCTACACCAAAATCTTGATTTTTCACAAGGCTTTTGGGCAACGTATTTCTCTTAGAACTTTACTCAAACACATCACATGCATTTCAACATTCATAAAACCTTCACAACCATGGAAAACTCAATCAAGCAAGAAGCCAAACATCAACCCTAGCACACCCCATTATGAGAGGTTTTTAGGGGAAATCTATGTTACCTCAGGGTTTTCTAGAAGAGGATGGTAGAATCCCCAAATTTGGGTCTTGAATTCCATTTCTAGGCTTGATCCCTTGTTTTTTCCTCCATGAGAGCTTGAGCCTCAACCTCCTATCTTAATCTCCTTCCTCTTCTTTCTTCTCTTCTTTCTCTTCTCCTACATGCAATACTACATTCTTCTTCTTTAGCCTTCCATAGAGGTGATTCTTCTTCTTCTTCTTCTTCTCCTCCCTCGGCCTCCCCCTTTCTCCCTCTTCCTTCCCTTTTCACGTTCTCTCCTTTCTTTCTTTTTTCTTCTTTTCTTTCTCTTCTTTCTCAAAACATGTGTGTGTGTGTTTAAAGGAGATGTGAGTGTTAATGTGTGTCAAGAGGGTATATGGTGTATGGTGGGTGAGAGGTCTTGGGTTTGATAGGATTTGACTAACTAGTCCTTATTTAATCTCATAATTTACCCTTCGGCCCTCACTAAAACCTTGGGTAAATTAATCAATTAAAACTACTCATGAATAAGTAGTCTCACATCTTCTTAATCATTACACTGAATTAAAGGAAAGAAAAACTAAAAGGAATTGGAGAAAATCTGTGTGAAATTTGTTGGGCGTGGAATAATTCACTTAAACGAGTCACTCGCTTAGCGCAGAGGCTCTCGCCAAGCAAATCCTGGCTAGGTGTGACCACTGAAGATTCTGCTGGAATTCGCGGAGCGAATTCTAGCACGCTGAGCAAATTTCACAGAGTTTTAGCATAAAACTCTGATTTTCAACACAATCCTTAGAAAATAAATCCCTTCTTTACTTAGGGCCTCTAATTACTAAACTTAAGAGAGTTGAGGTGTTACACAAAGAACATATATTCAAAACTAGTGAATTGTTGGTTTTCCTTCTCCTAGTCTCTCAGTCTCCTCTCATGGAAATTTGCAACGTAACCAACTTCTAATATGATGTGACTTGTTTTCAAATTCAAGTATTTCTTTGCTTATTAGTTGCGGTCACAAGCAATATGTAGAATAGCTAATATTCATCTATACTTATCCATGTCGGCTTATGATATCAAAGTTCTTAACCAACTATTATAAGTCGCAATCACAATGCAAAAGGCAATTGTGACACCCTTAACCCTAAAATGTGTTTAATATAGAAAATAATGTTTAATCTTGGTTTAAGGCGGGATAAAAACTAGAGTTTATGAAAACTTTCGCACAGTTAAGAGCACTACATTGGAACTCAATCATCAATACTAAAAATCTCATATAAGTTTAAAACTTGAAACATCAATAGTTTCACATATTCACATTACCAGTACAATAGTAATAATAAAAACACGATTGTAATAACCTTAATAAATAACACATAGCATGATGCCACACTAATCAGAGACATACAACCTCTTTAAAGTAGATACAAAACTGAAATATCCAATACATTGGCTAACGCGTAAATAAGGTGTAAGAGCCTCTAGCGCCGCTATCACAAGCAAGTCTCCAACTGATCACTACTCGGCTTCTAGATGAGCATCAAATGTACACATAGTACATAATAAAAAAGAAAGACATGCACAGAAAGGGGTGAGTAATCATGTATGTGGTAGGAAAGTATAAATCGACTATAACAAGCACAAATATCGCATAACATTAGAAATAACTCATATCAACATATTAATTCGTATTATAATGCACGACAACAATACTTTGTCATTCTCTACTTCAAATACATGGTGTACCAATATCATTAATTACTTGGGAAAGGCGAATGAGAACTCATGTTCAGTTTTCCAACATGGGTAGTCCATCACTAAGGGTGTGTTTGATTCGCTAAAAAGTAGGGGACTGGACATGACAAAAAAATTTGCCTGCTGTTTGATTTGAAAACTAACCTTGGGACAACACAAAACAAGGGGTGTTGGACTGGACAAATACCTGAAACTTGTCCCCCACTAAACCCTCGCACAAAAAGTTGTCCAGTGATTAGAAAAAATAAAAAGACAAGATTGCCCTTATGACTTATGCCTTTTCGTTTTATACCCATTCGACTTCTTTCCAAAACTTGCACGCCTCCTTTCCCTTTCTTCTCATCTCTCTGCTAGCGGCTTGCTTTTTACGTGTTGGAAGGTACGCTCGTGCCATTATCTGTGTTTTTTTTTTGCTTTTTGCATGTTGATCATTCATTTGGTTTATTACAGTTTAATACCATTGTTTTTGTTTTTTAGCCTGCTTTATCTTTGTACGTTTGAGTTCTATATTGATCACTATCCCTCCCTGTACAAGAAATGTGGGCTCTAAAAAGTAAGTACAACACTTTCATTATTTTTTTATCTTACATGCTTTTGGTATTTTGGTTGGTGCTCCAACGTGATATATTCTATGTGCCTTCTTTTTGGTATTTTTTTTCATTACTTCAATCCTAAACAAACCATGTTAATTCCTTTTTGGCATAATGTTAGAAGGGCATTGTAGTCAATTTAACATTAGTTTGACCAGTACATAAACATAAACATATCAAACAAGACGCAACACAATTTCTTGTTCTGTGTGTCGACAACCAAACAACGTACAATACAAAAAGTTGTCTAGTGACTCAGGTACTTGTCAAATGTTGTGCTATCTCTCATATCCTTTGTTGCGAATCAAACACACCCTAATGATGACTTTCTCAACATACCAACACACTCACTACTTGTGATGATGTACTATTGCTTGTCAACATATTCAGGTTTTGGCCTTATAGTCATAGGACATCCTGATTATAGAGAGCAAATCCATGTCACGGGGACTTCCACACCTGACATACTCTTAAGGTCAGGGTTGGATAACCTCTCATGGCTTCCACTAATGCATCTCATCGTTTGCTTTCCTCCCAACAATAACTTCAACAATGTCCATGACGCATGCCAATGCACACAAAGATTCATGACACATGTCCAACCGACTTCCCATTTTCATGTAACAACTAGGTACGTAATTCGCCTCATATCTGGTAAATGTCCCCCTTCATCATGAGACTGATCACAGTCTCGTGTATCAATGATAACACATTGTTATCATTCACAATATTCTGTGTCTCAACCATGCTTAAGTACAATCATCACGTGTTACACATAGGACCATGTCATCTTTAACATTACCATCCATATAAACGAAGTCATAATCCACCTATCTCATCTTAAGCTCATAATCATCTAACTTATACCATTCATCCTAACTTATACAATCATTAGTTGTCTACTTGATATTAAAAAGTCTATACAAGCATACCTTAGATTCTTAAGTAATGCCACCTTCTTTCATATGATGTTTCTATGACCTCCTCACAATATAATAACAATATATAGAGGTATACTAATTTAATCAAGTTGATCTTTGTCTCATTAGAAAGTTAAAAAGATTATCTACAACTTCTATGTTGACCTCGAAGTCTAATTTGATCATCTACTGTGTCTAAACTCGTGATAAATATGACATCATTACTTAATCCTAACAAATTGACATTTTCTCACTAAATCAATCATAACTTAAGTTATATAAGTCATTTTGAGGTGAAAACAAAGGCATTAGTTAGCTAATATACAAGAATACATGTATATGAAGACCCAAGCCGAATCCAGCCATTTACCCACTAAATATTGGTGGCAACCTTTACGTGGGAAACGATGCATAGCTCTTGGGAATCGGTTCATAATGACAATGCAATTTATGGGTTTTCTAGGTGCTATCAATCGATTCCTTGAGACCCATGTATTGATTCACTGGGGCAAAATTATGCAGAAACAATATTCTACATTGCTGTTACGGGTTTTAAGTCCAATGGGTTACTTCCTATTTTGCTCCTATCATGTTTTCCATCACTTTAAAAGTTTATATGATCTATAATTAATATGTAAGTCTCATATCTCTAAACCACCAATTACACCTCATTTTACGACATCAAATCCTCTAAAATCCTTGAACTCTCACATTCACTCTTTATTTTTGTTGCTGATGTGGCATATTAGAGATAGTCAAATTGAGTCCCGGGTGGGTTGTCCTGATGGCCAAATGGGACATTAAAGGAGGCAGGAATGTAGGTGACAAGGGTTCGAACCCCTCCCTCACCCCCCACTAAC
This sequence comes from Calophaca sinica, assembly GCA_037113605.1. Taxonomy (NCBI): domain Eukaryota; kingdom Viridiplantae; phylum Streptophyta; class Magnoliopsida; order Fabales; family Fabaceae; genus Calophaca; species Calophaca sinica. The sequence goes on from CM073735.1 coordinate 48,907,062, forward strand.
AACTAACTACTAATAATCTAACCACTAGACTATTTACTTATAAAAAAAGGATAGTCAAATTGACTTTAATATGCTGATGTGACATTTTAGTTAATGTAGTTATCTTTAGTTCTCTCTTTTCTGTTTTGTAACTGCTTTCGGTTTCTAACTACTTGTAACAACCTTCTGCTCTCTTCCTAATATATATAAAAGGGCTGCATAGAAGGCTAGAGCGCAAGAGAATAGAATAGGTCACTTCCTTGTAGAGAATTACTAAGAGTGAGTATCTGAGTATAGGATTCTTGAGCTTCTGGGTGTAATTGGGATCAAAGGAAAGTGAGGAGAAACATAAACCGGGAGAGAGAGTTGAGAAATCATCAATGGCTTATTGTAATCTTGAATTGGCTCATCAATAATACTGGACTAAAGCTGTGCAAGGTCCTGGAGACATAGGCATCAATTTGGCCAAACTCCGTCATCAAATTCTTGGTGTGTTTGTTCTATTGTTTTTTTTTTTTGCATTTTATCTTGTTTACAATTCTTCTGTTGTTGTTCAAGTCTTGATTGCTTTTAATCTTGTATTATGGGATCTGTGAACTTTGCATTCATTGGTGGAATCACCACAACAATTTTAATTATACATAATCACAACTCTTACAATCTATTAATCCATTGAGTCACTCATACACTTACATTGTTACTCTTATTGGTCATCACAATACATTCCTCACCCCAAAATCGAACTCTCATAAAGGTCTAACACAACAATATCTCAAAATCACAAGGTAACTCTCACAAGGCAACAAAATTCTAAAATAATCACTGAAATTGAAAAACCTCGCTCACATTTGTTATTTCGAAACAATTTCAAGTACTAAATTGTCTGACAAAAAATGTCTAACGTGACTAGGAAATTTCAATATCATGACCTATTTTGGAATTTCATTAATTCTAAGGACCAAATTGTCTAATGTCTATAATTTTAGATTCTTGATTTGGTCTTAATTTTAGGGATGAGTAGTTCAACGTAAATTTAGACTTTCCATTATTTTATTAGTAGATTATATTTTTCTTAGCTAAAAGAAATTCAACTTAGTAAAGGATACAATAAACAAAGCAAGCCACAAATTACCATCAAATTGGAATACGTGTAAGCAAATAGAGATATAAAAGAAACAAGTTCAGGAACCAGGTTAATTATGTTTTTAGCGGCTCTAAATAGAGAAATTGTTTGTTTAGTCCATCTTTTTCATAAAGTAGTTTTTTTGATTCATCATTTTCTAAAATGTGTGACTCGTAGCCCCTTAACCACGCTGAGATGCATATATGGGATATGGAAGTACACGTAAGCAACTGCCACATATTATACTAAACCAATGTGGCATATGACGTGGCCATTATGCTTCCAAATCAACACTTGATAAATGCCACACGGGCTACAAGCTTTTGATTAATGCCACGTGTCCAAGCAAACGATAACCACCGACCCGTTCCTTTTCCTCTCCCCCTCCCCTTCCCTAACCTTCCCTCTCCCTTACCCAGAGCCCATCCCCTCTCCATCTTTCCCTTCCTTGCCACCTCTCTCCTAACCGGTAAATTTGACTTTTCCATACATTCAAATGAGTCAAAAATCACAAACTTTCCAACCGGTATGTTGTCACATTCGCATCAAATTTATTGGTATACCCAGTTAGAATTGTCACTGCCTTTCCCACTCAAATTCACTCCCATCAAAATTGTTGGTATACCTTATCAGAACCCTCACCTCGGTGAACTTGACACCGTACATTGAAGAGTTGTGCTCGTAGCGCAGGGCAGACAGAAAAGGTTGGCGTGCTATGGGTTGCGCGTGCAGTCCACACAACATGCAATGGCTTTGGAAACTAGCGGTGGAGAAACACCCTCACCCTCCCTTTCTCTATCTAGCTTGGTCTGGATTTCATTGTGCAGTAGCATAGGATGGGGGAACTGGATTGGGATGATGCAAAGCTCTAGGTTCAGAGTATTAGGGTTTGGGTTCTAGGGTTGGATCGTGTTTGTTTCGGTTTTGCCATACCATTTATCCACCATCGTAAGCTGCCTCTGCCTGCCCTGGAACCGTGAGAACCTTTTGTTGCCACCGTTGGACCCACACACCTCCACTTATTTTGTTTTGTAACTGTGGAGTAAGTTAAAGTGAGAGAGCACATCCCTTTGTGGTCGCGAGGCGTAATGAAACTAGTGAAGGAACGCGAAACAAACAGAGGAGCTAGGGAGCACAATGGTCGTGGCAGAGACACCATGGAGGAGCGAGGTGGCTCACTGCTAGCTTGGAAGAAAGCGACATAGTAGGTTGTAAAGGGGGGAAATGTAGATGTTGTTTTGATGCATTGGTTGGACAATGGTCACTTACACAATGTTGGACGATTTCAAGGGTTATCAGCGGTGCTCCAAAATGGGTGGGGGTGGTGGCAATTGGGAAAGGGGAAGGGGAAAAGAGGTAGGGACTGTGGCAGTGGGGGAAGGGAAGGGGTAGAAAAGAGAAAGGGAAATGATTAAGTAATGATGTAGTTGCCTTAATGCCACTTAAGATGCAACATAGACTAAGTATGCATAATACATCATTGTTGCTTCATGTCTATCACATATGCATCTTTATTACGAAAGTTTAATTGGGGGATAACACGTGACATATTTTAGAAAGTGGAGGATACGAACTACTTTTTAAAAAGAAGAGATTAAAAATGACAATTTTCCTATTTAATGGATTAAAAACATAATTAACTCGTGAGAAATTAACTAATAACTATTTTATTTCTCGTAATTCTCAATCTCTTGATGACTTTCGTAAAAAAAGTGTCCCCTTATTTGAAAATAAAAACTTGACATCAAAATGTAGTTAAAGAACGTGGTTAATGAAGTGTTGAACTTGGTTAATGAATATACCAAAGTGTTGCAACTCATTAACCATTAACCATGATGTAGATTATATTTGAACACCTAAAAATCGTAGTTAATGACGTTCAAAATCATGACTAATGAATTTCAATTGATGATTATGAGTTGCGACACATTGGTTTATCTAGTAACCAAACTCAACACTTTATTAACCATATGTGTGAATTGAATTAACCAACAAAATTATTGTCAATTTTAGTGTCTCAATTTGACGTTGAAATAATATTTCTCTTAAAAAACCAACAAGACATTATAAACACACACTGACTCAGGTAAGTAATATAAAATTTGAGGAGAAAAAAATAAAACCCAAATGTAGCTTCCGTCTCTTTCTCAACGAAACCATGTGGAATCCGACCAACAAAACAAGGCAGGCTATTCTCCAGCGGTTTCTTTTCAGGAAGTTTGCAACCCGGAGAAAGAAAATGAAGTAAATAAACACACTATTGATCACCCCCACCAAAGAAAAAAGAGAGCACAAACCTTCAACATTCACATACAAAATATTAAAACAAATTAAAAATAGTAAAGATAGCTAATAAAGAAAGGTGTAGAATGATGGAGAAAAAAGATGATGGTAAGAGTGTCATGTCATGTACGAAGATGGAGGAAAAAAAGAGAGATGAAGATAGAGGGAGAAGAAACGAACATACTCACAGAGGTGGAGTTTTTTTTTTCTTTTTTTTAGTACATGTACATGTGATAAAGACAACGTCGGATCCATCCAAAAATTTTCTTTCGTCGGATTTAAAAATTTTCTTTCGTGGGATCAAGAGATAGTTATAATATTTTCATATAAAAAAATATTATAAGATTTTACAAAATACATAATCTTTACGGTTAAAAAACTCAAAATATCTAACCTTCTACGAATTACAATTATATTCTACGCATTTTCATATTTTAAAAATGTTATATTATTTTTTTAATGTCAATACTATAAAAATATACCTCTACATAGGTAACAAACAATCATTTTAACATTTAAAAAAAACAATTATTTAACTATTCATCTCTCATATATTCTTCACTAGTATCACTTTTTGTATCTTAATCTAATGATATTGATAGAAAATATCAAAAGTTTGGCTCTGCTCTTTGAGTCTCTTTATCTCTTTCTCTATCTTGAACGGTGTATCTTTTTTAAAATCTAATGTGTTTTGTCACTGTATGAGTTTAGCGTTTGAGAAGTGGTAAAAATTAGAAGGATAAAAAGATAAAATTAGAACTAATTTATTCTTTCTTTTATCTCTTATAACTTTCTTCACTTATTTAAAAAAAATTGTCTTATATGGGGATAACACCTAATTTTTTATGGGGGCAAAATAAAAATTATTAAGTATATTCAACTAAAAAGTAAGAATATCGTGGGGGCAATTGTCCCCAACTCTCCCAAATGTGGATTCGCCATTGGATAAATGAGAGGAAAAAAATAGAGCAGTACGAGTAGGGGTGAACATGGGCCGGTTTGGATGGATTTTTGCCAAATCCAATGCCCGATCCGATCAACTTGAATGGTTTGGATTTCAAAAAAATCCGCAGTTTTTCTAAATGGCCCGAACCAAACCAAACTGGTGTTGAACGGGTTGGGTTGGATGGGCTCGCGGGTTGTGAAGCAAACAAATTAATTTTGAACAAAAAAAAATTAAAATGGCATAACACTGATTTTATATCATTCAATTATGAAAAATGACACAAATTCCTACAACATCAACATATAAAATGACAGCACTATTTTTAGCAAAACATTAGCAAAACATTAGTATTTTTAGCAAGAAACAAAGAAGATTTTAGCAAAGAAACAAAGACCAAAGACAACAACATTTCAATAGCAAGACAAGATTACTATTTATGTAGACATGGATATGAAAGTCAGAATATCAAAACCAACTTACCATGTTTGAGCTCCATTGTTGCCTTTTCCACATCTTATTTCACCAGGTCCCTTAATGACTGAACCAGACACAACACCAAATGTTTCAGAATTGTGCGAATCCAACAAATTGTTCTCATTTTCATCAGATCCGCTATCATCAAAGACTTTACCCCTATATATCAAGAGAATCCGGTATCTTCATCAATGTCAAAGTCATCAGGGTAACTACTTTTTCCCTGTTGAGAAAAATCGTGTTTGAGGAATTCAAATAGACAACTAAATTAAAAAATTATAGAAATTCGCAAAGGGAAAAGAAAAGAAATATGAAAGAAAAAGAAAAGCATTGCAGCCACACCAACCTCTGCTAGGTGAAGATCTTGGGTTTCCTCACCCTCAATTTCTCTAATTTTCTTGCTATTCTTAAGGCTTGCTTTTCCAATTCTCTCATCTGATTTTCATTTGTTTCAAATTGATCCCATCCCATAGAAAAATAAAAATAATTGTCAATGTAAAAAATGGAGGAGCTGTGAAGAAACCTTAGTCCTAAATACTACCATTGCTATTGATGTTTGGGTGAAAGACATTAGTCCTAAATGCAACTTGGTTGTGTAAACCCGTGAGACATTTCCAATACATATAACAAACAATTCAACACCTCAAATTCACAAACACCACACCAATGATGTTTACACTTGCACATTACCTCAGGGGACTTGAAACATAACTGAAACACATCCAAACTCAACAAAAACACACACAGTCACAACGAAGAACATCAAACCAAGATTGAAACATAACTTGAAACATAATTTTTTATGCCACACAATTGATGAGATGATCAGAATTGATTGAGGAGAAATGAAGAGATGGAGATGAAAAGGGTACCGGCACTGCAAGAAGTGGGCGGGTCTTTCTGCAAATCCTTGAGCTCCTTGAGGATGCGCTTTGAAGCCATGGGTGAGACGTTGGAGTTTCAGATCTGAAGAAAAATTGGATCAGAACGGAACCCTAGAAGCAGAAATGGAGGGAAAGGGAAAAATAATAAGAGAATGAGATAAGAACAGCAACAGCAACACACGCAACGTGAATCACGCACCTTTCTAACCCAACCCTTTCTTTTTTCTTCCCTTTTTTTGTGTGGGTACCGAGCAGCTTTTTCTCTGTTTTTGAAGAGGGAGAGGTTGAGGGCGGCGGAGCTGAGCCCGAAAAAGGTGACAACGGAGGAGGACGGAGGTGGTTGAGGACGGCAGAGTGACGCGAAGGAGCTGAGGGAGAGAGACGAACGGAACGAGGATCACGAGAAGAGACTGAGAGTGACCGAGTGAGGACGGAGGCACCATGGAGGACGAAGGTGTGGTGGCTCTGATCGGCGCCGTCCACCAAGGAAAAGGGAGAGGTTGAGGACGGCGATCACGGTCACGGCAGAGGGAGGGAGAGTGACCTGAGTGAGTGAAGTGGAGGTGACAGTGAGAGTGCCCTGCAGTGTGTGTGCGTCTTACTTACGCTGAGTATAAAAAACGGTCGGGTGACCGTTAGCGGGTTTGCATTTCAAAATCCATTACCCAAACCAATAGCCACCGGGTTTGTTTGGTTGGTCGGTTTGACCAACTTGATTGGATTGGGTCAAAACCGGGTTGATGCGTTGGTCAATCAATGGATCGACCAACCCGTGATACACCCCTGGCACGAGTTCGAACCCTATTCACAATATCTACATAATTCTTACATATGCATTACCAATAGAATATGCTTTCGATAAAAATGGAGATGTGGAGATTTGCAATGATAAAGAGAAGGAGAAGATGGAAAATAAAATAGAAGATGGAGACGTGTCTGAGATTTGGGGGCAAATGTCTCTTATTTTTTAGAGCCATAGCCTATGCACGAACACACCAATCGAATCAACATGCAAATTGCAAATGCCAGCTGAGTCTCATGCGGAGTCTCTCTCAAGGCACCAGTCGTTACTAATTTAATTATGTTAGTAACTCATTGTCAGTGACGCATGAATTGCTATTAATGTTGTCAGTTGTACAGTCTACAGTGCCTCAAAAATAAGACGCGTATATATTTTGGATAAATTTTAAGGAGGAAAAACACCCTTTACCGAGTTGTCCCAATAAAAAAGAGAGAAAATCTGGGATTACTAGTAGTAACCAGTTAGCTCCAAAACAAAAAAGGCGCAAACACACACTATCTCAGTCTCTTACAGGTTGCTTGTTCTTCATCATCCCAGGTGTGGTAAATTGGTGAAGTGGTAGTGGTGGGAAAGGAAGGATTTTGACTCATGCCCTTTATTTTTGGATCCATAAATTGAAGCATGAAATCCCCAATCAATGCCGATTTTCTCAGAACACCCCACGCCCTTAAGATCGCAGCATTCTTCTTCATCGGCATCACTTTCTTCTACTTAGGGAAGCACTGGTCCGATGGCTACCAGCAGCTCATCTTCTTCACCCAGGACTCCGACCCGGATCCGAATCAAGCCGTCTCAATTTCCCCGAATTACAACAAATCATTCAACGTCTCTGCACTGATCGATCAGAACAGCACCGAACCGGCCCCCGAAAAAACCCTAGCATCACCATCACCTCCACCGCCACCGGCGGGGGATTCGATCTTGAAATTCGGGATCGTGAACGAGAATGGCACTATGTCGGAGGAGTTCGAGGTGGGGGATTTTGATCCGGCGATGGTGGATGATTGGGTGAACGCGACGCAGGTTGAGAGGGAGGGTTCTGAGAGTGTTCGAAAATTCGCAATCAAGAAGTTCGGGTTGTGCAAACGAGACATGAGCGAGTATATACCTTGTTTGGATAACGTTGAGGCGATTCGGAGGCTGCCTTCAACGGAGAAAGGGGAAAGGTTCGAGCGGCATTGCCCAGAAGAAGGTGGAGGGTTGAATTGCTTGGTTCCTGCACCCAAAGGGTACCGTGCCCCAATTCCATGGCCTAAAAGCCGAGATGAGGTAAAAATATCCTTTTTATTATTTTTCCTTCCAATTAAGCCAAATGGGTGTTTCCATTTTTAAATTAGGAGGATTTTGTTTCTGTCTGAGGTCACAACTTTGAATTAGCTTATTTTTTATTTTTTAAAAAATATTTTTGGTGTAGGTATGGTACTATAATGTTCCTCATACTCGTCTGGTTGAAGATAAAGGTGGCCAAAACTGGATTTCCAGAGACAAAGATAAGTTTAAATTTCCAGGAGGTGGTACACAATTTATACACGGGGCAAATGAATACTTGGACCATATTGCTAAGGTTATTATGTTATGTACGTTGGTTTTGCCTTTTTTTTTTGGGGACAGTATTGGTGTAATCTATAGGAATCTGATGTCGAATATATGCATTTGTAGATGATTCCTGAAATTACATTTGGTCAGCATATTAGAGTTGCTCTTGATGTTGGCTGTGGTGTGGCTAGTTTTGGAGCGTACTTGCTGTCACGGAATGTCATCACCATGTCTGTAGCTCCCAAGGATGTTCATGAGAATCAGATCCAGTTTGCTCTTGAGCGTGGGGTACCGGCCATGGTGGCAGCATTTGCAACTAGACGTTTATTATATCCAAGTCAAGCTTTTGACTTGATACATTGTTCACGCTGTAGAATCAATTGGACTCGGGATGGTATACATTTTCCTCTCTTGTATGATGTTTAATAGTTTTTGGTAATACTGAAGAGAAAATGATATGGAGAGTTCTTTGATCAACCAGTAGAGTACTAGAGAATGCATGTTGGAACTGCCGGTTTTATTGCTAGTGATATGTCAATGTTATTATTTGAATTATGATGCTAAAGATTTTTTACTTGTGATGAAGATGGGATATTGCTTCTTGAAGTTAATAGGATGCTAAGAGCAGGAGGGTACTTTGTCTGGGCTGCCCAGCCAGTTTATAAGCACGAAGAAGTTTTAGAAGAACAATGGGAAGGTATGTTGAAATGATTTTCCATTTAGATTGAATTTATTGATGCTTTTTAGCTATGTTATTATTGTATTTCAGGATTCCACGATATTGTTCCTTTATAATAATATTAGTATTTTCTGACATGTTGTAAGAACCAATTAGTTTACCATGTTTTCCGTCAGTATCTTAGGATGACAGATGGAATGAACATGCAATCTGTTAACGATCAACCTTTGACCTAAACAACAATTTGTTTGTTATTCAAAGCAAAAGTTTGATCTTTTGCATTCCTGTTTAATGTTTCTTTATAATTCATTTGTCATTCCATGTCTTATATGCTATAAGTAGAGGAGAAGCATCTCAAACTGTTATGGTGTAAAATACCTGCTTATCTGCTCTCACTTTCATTCTTAGACAGTCACTTATGCCATTTTTCTTGAACTGACTTGAACAGTCAATATGTTATTTGGGTTTATCCAACTCATTGTTACTAAGAATGCTGTCTGCACCATGTTGAGCATGACATTGGATTTTGTTATCTCCAGAGATGCTTAATCTTACAACTCGACTCTGTTGGAAGTTTTTGAAAAAAGATGGGTACATTGCAATATGGCAGAAACCTTTTGACAATGGCTGCTATCTAAACCGTGAGATAGGAACTAAACCTCCACTTTGCGACCCAAGTGATGACCCAGACAACGTTTGGTATTGTTTTCAAGCCTCTCAGATCTTTCAATGATTATATACATTTTCATCCATTTATATGATTATTGCCAAAATTTATACAGGTAAAATTACTATCATTCTTATGTGTAATATAGATCGTAGAGCTTTCCAGGGTAAAATCAGAGAGTTAAAAATAGTTGCATTTTGCTGATATGTATGTTAAAACACCCTACAAAGTAGAATAGTGTAGTTCTTTTCTTCTTCAGGGTTGAAAAGTTATGCTTACCTTTTTTCCATAAAAAAGAAAGTGAAACATAGTTTCCATTTTAGATAAATTTGATGAAGCTTTAAACTCAAATCAAAACTAAGAATATGAAATTATGAACTATCTCGAGCATGATCAACAGTTAATTGAAGGCGTTGTGTTATCAATTTCTAGTTTTCAATCTATTCTAGACTTTCTTCTAATAGTTTAGCCTTTTAGGTGGATTACTGAAGTATATTGAAAATTATATGCAAGTTAATCCTTTCACACTTAATCTTTGTGGTGGAAAAAAAGAAACAAAATGAAATAAGAAAAAAAGGGAAAAGGAAATTAAATGATGGCATGCAAGGATACAAAAATGGTTATTTCACCGTAAAGGTGGTTTTTCTTGTGTTAAAGATTATATTATTTTATAATAAAATGTGGAATTCCGCAAAAGACCAAGGAAGCAAAAGAGCTGGTTGTGCTTCCCCCTGTTTACCGCAATGTTGTAGAATACTTTTTCTGGTTACATTCTTGACATCTATGCTGCTCATGAGAAAGAAAACTAACGAGAAGTTGAATCAATAATTTTGGCTGAAGCCTCATGATAGTTTTCCATCCATCTCAGTGTTAATATTGAAATTTAATGGCTCATTTTTGTTGATTTTATTGTTTGCTTGATTAATCTAGGTATGTTGATCTAAAAGCATGCATTTCTGAATTGCCTAAGAATGGATATGAAGCAAATGTTACCGATTGGCCTGCACGTTTGCAAACCCCACCAAATAGGCTTCAAAGCATAAAACTTGATGCTTTCATATCCAGAAATGAGCTTTTTAAGGCAGAATCAAAATACTGGAATGAGATAATAGCAAGCTATGTTCGCGCTTTACACTGGAAGAAAATGAGATTAAGAAATGTCATGGACATGCGAGCAGGTTTTGGAGGGTACTGTTTATGTCTTATTTACTTTCTTGTTGTAAATATACATTTGGGATTTTCTGATAACTATCTTCAATATATTTGAATATTTTACAGATTTGCAGCAGCATTGATTGATCAGAATCTTGACAGCTGGGTTTTGAATGTTGTTCCTGTTAGTGGCCCAAACACCTTGCCCGTCATATATGACCGTGGATTGATTGGAGTTATGCATGACTGGTATGTCACTAAACTAATTCAAAATATATTAACACAAGTGTTCTCAACGTGGTAATGTGGTTTCTTAATTCCACATAGTAAGATATTCCCCTTTGTCCCTATCCTCCAAATTACTGTTGTGTCAGCATGTAATAATATTTCATGAGTTATGATATAGGTGTGAACCATTTGACACCTACCCGAGAACCTATGATTTTCTGCATGCAGCAAACCTGCTTTCTGTTGAGAGGAAAAGGTACCCTTTTCTCCACTTGTTAGCTCTTTTATCTCTTCCCTAGCTAATTATTATTGTATTTGTGCTAATGAGAAAAAAAAGGATCTGGATCCTCTGAGGCACTGCACACGATGCAGAGCCGTTGGATCGAACTGGATCAATTGCAAATAAAAAATGTTGGAGGGTTGTAACTTGTAATAGCATCGTGTTTATTATTTACTATCTGTTGCATTTCTCTCCTCTCTACCAGATGCAATGTCTCATCAATTATGCTTGAGATGGATCGGATACTTAGACCCGGTGGACGTGTATACATTCGTGATTCTCTTGCCATCATGGATGAACTTCAAGAGATTGCCAAGGCAATAGGCTGGCACGTGACATTGAGAGACACAGCTGAGGGGCCTCATGCAAGTTATAGGATCTTGGTTTGTGATAAGCACCTGCTACGCGCTTGAAGCAATGGAGTAGGGGACCGGATCCTCTCCGGTGATTGGAGGATCCAGTGAAATCTTGGCCACACAAGAATAAAAAGGTGAGAGGGGGTTTATATGTTGAATTTCACGGGAGGAGGGGGGTTAATGGTGGAGATGAGCAACCGGAGAAAACGGGAGAGAATTTTATGGGAGGAAATCCATTCCCATGGAGTAGCATAGCATGTAACATGCTTTTTATTTTTTATTTTTTTATTTTTTATTTTTATAGTCAACAGAACACGGCAAATCAGTCATGCGAAGATGCAAGTGTAAAAGTATCACTCGCTACCTCTCAAACGTCACGAGGTGGTGAAGATTTGCTTATTGATAATAGTAGGCATAAGATCCCAACAGCTGGATAGGTCTACTGCATCATCTAACTTATCTGTATAATTCAATTTATTTGTATATTACTCCCTCCGTACTTATATTATATGTCGTTTTAGTAAAATAGCTTTCTCCCAATTTAATTGTTGTTTTAGAATTTCAATAAATTATTAAATATTTTTTTTCTCTTTTATCCTTTACTAGTTTAATGTATTATCATGGGAAAGAGTGAAAGTATGTGTAATGTAGACTTAATTAATAAGGGTATATTAGGAAATCAAATACTTTTTTTTTTTGAATTCTATAACATTAATTATATTCTTTAGTTTTTATACATAATCTTAAACGACATATAAAATGAGACGGAGGGAGTACAAAGCTCTATGTCCAACATCTGTTATATTATTAGAACAATAATGTTTTTTGAACACAAAAGTTGACACAAACACACATACACATACGGTCCGTACTGCACGGACATACGGTCCGTACAATACGGATGTATATTTTTTTTTTCAATTTTTTTTTTATTTTTTATAGATTTTTTTAAGTGGTTTAGAAAATATTTGTGATTAACCAGATAATGAACTGCATTCACCATATAAATGAACTGTATTAACCAGATAAATAATGAAATGTGAGTTTGTGATTCACCAGATAATGTGAGCCATTAACCAGATAAGTGAACTGCGTTAACCAGATAAATAAAATGGAATGTGTTAAGTTTTAGAGTTGGAATTCACCAGATAATGTAAAACATTAACCAGATAAATGAACTGCATTAACCAGATAAATAAAATGGAATGTGTTAAGTTTCAGAGTTGGAATTCACCAGATAATGTGAAACATTAACCAGATAAATGAACTGTATTAACCAGATAAACAAAAAAAGTTGAGAATTGGATAGTATGTGTGTCCATTTTTGTGTCTATTTTTGTGTTCAATTAACAGTTTTGTTATTAGAAATGATTTTTTGACACCTCCACATGTGTCCGACACCGTATTTAATTACGGATTTGATTTTTTTTTTTTTAAGTTTTCTCTATCTCTCTCTCACTCATGGTCAAATCATGGAATGTTGGGTGTGTGGACTTCGGTGTTAAATACCGTGTGGATTTTTCGGTTGTCAAAATATCAGAACTCTTATACTACTACCTCCGGTCCTAAATATAAGAGACAAAACCCTAATTCATCAAAACCAAGAAAAACACTCTTTTTTCCAATGAAAAACACCTTTTTATCTCACATATCTCTTATATTTTGAACCCCTAAAAAATATATTTTTGTCTCTTACATTGAGGACCGAAAGGAGTATTATTTAATGATGTTTACTCCAAAGTCCAATACCTGCTATTTATTTATGTTTTCATTTGCTAGATTGATTACGTCCAGCTGTTTGGTCTGTATTATGAATGAATCATTGAGGTTTTCTTTTTAGGGAAGGTACATTCAAAGTTTTCTTTTTTATTTACTTTTTTTAATTTTCATTCTAATAATGTTATTTATTCTTTAAGATTGTTGGAGTAGAAATGTATAATTCGTGAGTGTTTGTAAACATAATTTTATAAAATTGGGTTTGCTTAAAAGTTTAAAGTCGATTAAAGTGAAATAATATATTTTTAATTGCTTTAATTAGAAGAAGGATAATTAGCTCAACTCGGTCCCGAAAAGCATTAACATTTAGCTTTTACTAGCTCTCACTTGCGTTCAAGCATCAAACTTCCATTCACCTGTAAAGATCAAACATTATACAGAAAGAATAACACAATGATTGTGGGTGATCATACTTCTTTGAGATTTCAAGTGCAAAACCAATCATGTGCCGAGTGTGAGTCGCCATTAAAGTGTACAAATGAGGGTTTTAGTTTTTTGGTATCCAATTTTCATTTTTTTCAAACTACTATTAGATGGACTTAATTTCTAAAAATAAATATAACATGGATAAAAATATAAATGTATCTTTTTTAATTATTTAAAAATTTAAAGATAAGAACCAAAAAAATAAATTAAAGATATACTTAATAAAGACTTTACTCATTTATAGATTTTAAGGCAACTATAGAAAAGCATATAATCGTAAATACTTCTCATATGGTAGCTACGATTGCCTTTAAACACTTTTTACTCTTCTCATGTAATCATAAGTTATTTTAAATGTTTCTATATTTAACTTTGTTTTAAACACTAGGTCTAGTCAATATGCCACTTTAAAATAAAATTCCCAGTTCAAAAAGTCAAATTATAAAACATCTTTATTTATTAAATTAGATCACGAAAATGCCAAAAAAAGAATCATTACAATGAATGAATAAATAAATAAATAAATTGAGTGATTGACCCAAAAAAGCGTCCCTCGAACTCAACTATCCCTTAACCAAGGCCGCTTGTTCGATCCTTGGAAATGCATCGTAACCCGAAGTAAGACTTTACCCTACCCGAGCTGACCCGGTGTGGAGTGGTTGCTCACTTTGATCACCATTTATTGTATTAAAAAAAAACGGTGCCATGAAATTGAAGTTATTAATTAATATTATTATAAGCAAAAAAAAAAAAAAAATCACAAAACACAAAACGCCTCTTTTCTTCTTCCGCCTCAGAGTCTGTTGTTGAATGCTGAGGTGAGGTCTCTCTATTTCATGAGAATCACATCACACTCTATAACTACACTCCCAGCACGAACCCGTTACGCTTTTTTCCCGCGTCCAAATCCAATGAATGAAAAAGTAGCTTTCAACATCAAAAGGGTCTTCTAAGAAAACCCCTCTTCCTAAGTAATACTCTTATACGGTACTCACTGCTACTGCTACTTCCTACTCATACTCCCTCCCAAGTAAAGTTGCCTCCTTTCTCATCCCAACTTGAGTTTCAGCAATGACCCTTTTTTTCTTCCCCCGTTTCCCCCCTCCATTAACAACTATTTCCCCTCCAAATTAGCGTAAAATTCTGATGAAAGAGATGCATTTTCTTGATTGTGCGTTTTCTTTAGTCTTGTCTCTTTCTACATTACTCTTTTTTTGGGGGTTTTGTTTTGTTTTTTTTTTATTAATTGGGTGTTCTTTGATTGGTTTGTGCTCTTGCTGATTTCTATTAATTCATGGCTTTGGGTGGTTGAATTGGATAACAGAAAGACGTGCTAATTTCTATTAAGTTAGATATTGTTAGCCGTGTCAATTATGGAATGAAATCTAGATTAATTGTTTTTGTTAGTAGCTACTTGTGATTGTGTTCGATGCTTGAGTTAAGCCCCTAAACAGTAACAAAACCGTTTATCAATTGTTTGTCTCTTAAATTTCTTGTGTCTGGATATTTTCTGGTCTTAGTATCATGATGGGAAACCAAAGAGATTTGATTTTGGAGGAAACTTATGAATTATCGATTAAGAAAATGATTTTATATTCTCATCCATCTAAATACTTGTGTCAGGACTCATGTTTAATTATATGTTGAATGGAATGGATCCACATAATTCAGTCTTTTAACTTTATGAACAATTGTATCAGGTTAGGGATATTGCACCAGAGGACATGGTGTGTGTTTCAAGATGCCTGTGCTTGTAGATTGTGACCCTCTTGCTTTCATTTTGTTGATTTAGTTCTGCAAGCCGTTATCGTTGTTGGTACATTAACTGCTGTTAGGAGTTATCAAGAGGCAGAAAATGAGTGCACATAGTATGTTGGATATTGTTTTAAATGATATACTTCGGGTGGTCACACCCTCACAAGATGATTGGGCGATACGGTTTGCAATTATTAACGATTTGCGAAGCATTGTGGAATCTGTGGAAAGCCTGAGAGGTGAACTTTCTTGAAGTTTTGTTTCTGCTCCCCCCTCCCCCCAAAAAAATCTAGGACTTAAATTAGTTTTGATTTAACACTAAAGATAAGCAAGGAAAAGAGGTTAATAAATTTATGAATAATCCATAACAATGGAAGGATTCTCCTTTATTATATAATGATGTCTATGTATAAATATATTTGCTGTTTTGAACCTTAAAAGCTTGAAGCGATGAAACAGTTTTATGACTAACCTAATGTTATAGACTAACTAAAGACATGATTTCTGTATATGGTGAACAAAGATCTATGCTAATTATGTTATTCTAAATGTTTTGATTATCATTAGTTCTTTTTATTCATATAATTGAATAGTTCCTATAGTTGAACATACAAGATTCATTAAGTTACTATTTTGTGTCTCACTGCTTTGACCCAGCAACAGGGGCATACCTATGTGGCAGGGATTGCTAGCTTCCACATTTTATTCAAAGCCTCTATTTTTTTTTGTATACGGTATAATTGAGTTTTTATTCTTAAACGTCCTTAACCAATTATATTTATCTCCTCCGGTAACCCAATTCCATCTCTACCCTGACTAGCCTGCCAAAAGATATGATGCTAAATCTTCTTCTTATGGAGAAAGGTTTTTGACGTTTAAATTTATTGAGTCATTCAACTCATCCTATATAGTTATTCCTTTTTTCATGTTAAAAATAAGCATAACTTTTCTGTTCTAGTTCTAGGAGATTTTATAGGTTGAAGATTTGCCTTACTCAGCAAACATATCATCCATCTTTGTTTTTTGTTGTTACTTTTATTTTATAGTACTTAAGTATTTAATATTGTCTCAAGATATCTCAAGGTTCTATCACAGTTTACTGTTACACTTGCGCAGTTGTACTGAATTGTTCTATTCTCATCATCTAAAGGATGGAAAAATAAAGTTAATACCTTATACTTAAGACAACTTTCCAAACATCTAATTTTTATTGTTTACCTCAATTACCACAAATTTTAAAACAGATGCATTCAAGTGACTTACCATGAAGTTTTACACTCTGTATAAAGTTATCTTATATAAGGCTTTGGCTCCTGTATCTTATAGTAGTAGTGAGCATATGTTTTTTCTTTCAGTTATGAAATTTAAGAAGTTAAAATTGCACTTTTACTCAATTTTTTGAACAGGAGCAACTGTTGAGCCATTTGGGTCATTTGTATCTAATCTCTTCACACGATGGGGTGACTTGGATATTTCAGTTGACTTACTAAATGGTTCGCATATTTCATCTGCTGGGAAAAAACAAAAACAAACGTTGCTTCTAGATCTTTTGAAAGCTCTGAGAATGAGAGGTAAATTTCTTCTACTTGAAGCTTCTGTCACTTGGAAGTTGGTAAAGAAACTTTTGTTAACCATATAGTAGATCCATTTCTCTTCCAGTTTGACGAATTATCTCTTCATCTTCTCATATCTCAAGCAATAGGTGAAAAGCTTAGTTGATTTTTTTTTTAAATTGAAATGAAACCAAAAAATCAATTAAGTTTAGCAATTATCCTTGCAAGAAATTGTTCTGAGGAATACAAACCACTGTATAGCCATCGGATGATTATAAATATGTATGCACTCCTATATTTACTAAAACAGATAACATATGTACCAACTGGGTTTACATTGGTATGTTATTTAGTTATTTTAGAAAGCACTTATTAGTGACTTGTACTTGGTACAAGTTTGGTTCTATATATCACCTTGAAATTGTTATTTCTTCCGTTTAATTTTACAAATATAATTGGAATTGGTAGGATAATGTAGTTACATGACTATTGTTGAAAATTAGGACATGAGAAGATGACTTATCTTCAAAATTCTGACCTGTTTGATGTCAGAGATATGTCTTTTATATTGAGTCGCTTTAAAGAGAAGGAAAATCACATTTATGCTTCAGGAATTAGAGAGAAAATTGGGATGAATGATTTTATATGGTCAAGGAATTGCTTTATAGTATCCTAAAATTTAAGATTAAGTTGTGCTGGATATCATGAATAATTCATGATTATTTCATACATAATAAAACCATGCAATCACTTATGAGATCACTCAGTCCAATAATAAATGTCATCACTCCATGTCAGTCTCAGTACCGATTCCAAATATTTTCTTTTATTTGAATAGTCTTTTCCTCTAAATTTTAGAGTTCCATTACTAGTGCTTATTACTTATTAAGCTTAACATGTCTTTCTTGTTACTTTGAAGTCTTATAACCATAATTAGTAAAAAGGAATGCATGGAATTTGCAAGTTTATTAGTATGTCTTAATACATTTTGCAATTACACTAATTTACAGGTGGATGCTTCAACTTGCAGTTCATCATCAATGCAAGAGTTCCCATTTTAAAATTTAGAAGCAACCGACAGGGCATATCCTGTGATGTTTCAATCAATAACCTGCAGGGACTGATGAAATCCAAGATTTTGCTTTGGATCAACAAGATAGATGGCCGCTTTCGTGATATGGTTTTACTGGTACCTACTTGTGGCTGAAGTAGGGTTGCTTTGGTAGCAATTTCTTCTTTTGTTTCATTCATTCTAGTTTGTGTAGGTCAAGGAATGGGCCAAAGCACATAAAATCAATAACTCTAAAACTGGAACTTTCAACTCCTATTCCCTCAGTTTGCTTGTAATCTTTCACTTTCAGGTACTTCTGCTTTTACATATTTTTTTTATGTGGTGTTATTTTTTCTCCTCTATTTATTTTTGGAGCTTTTGGCTTTTTTGGGGAGGGTTTACTGTAGCCAATTCTAGGAAATATTTTACTGATTCTGCTTATGTATCATTTGTTATTTATTTTGGATTGGGTTTTTGATAGAATGTCATGCCTTTTCTGTGTACTTTCTTTCATATCTTCCTGCGTGAACTATAACTTCAACAATTTGATAGTGCCTTCTGTCTCTTAGTCTTGAAAAAACTGCTAGGTGCTCAGTTTATTTTGAAGATTTGTAACTAGCCAAAATAGTTGATGCATTGCCTCCACTTTAATATGCTTTAACTGTCAGCGGTCTTCTTTCTGAAAACAATAGATGGATCTTCTTCTTCTGATGCATGCAACGTTTTCTTTAATTTTCAGACATGTCTTCCTGCAATTTTACCACCACTTAAAGATATATACCCCAGCAATATGATTGATGATCTGAGAGGTACATTTCATCTTTGATTTCAAGCATGAAGCGTTATTATTCTATAATTGAGATATTGGGGCGAATTTTATAGAAGCTGAACCTGTTTGTGGAAAGTTAAAATATTTGCTTTTCTTTTAGATGTTCCGGTTGTGTGCATGCTTCAGTGTTAAGAATTCTGTAAATGCACACAACTTATTAGCATCCTCCTGCTATCTCTTTCTCTCCCCACCCTACTTTACACTTTTCTTGCATTGTTTTTTTGTTTTTTACCCTATAAATTAGTTTGAAGAATTACGCCTCTTTGTGAAGGTCACGATCATTATAGTCTGAAGGGATTTTGGTTTCAGGGGGCTTGGGCTAATATTTCCTAAAGAGGTTTGTGGTTAAAAAAACAATAAGCTCTGTTGACAGATTGGTGGGCTGCAAGCTCATTATACAGTTCTGTCTGTCACTTTCTTTTCTGTCTCTCCTTTTTTTTCTCTCTTTATAATTTAGGGATTCAAAGAATGGGGGACCCTTTGACTATCCTTTTATCCTATTCCCTTTGCTCTCCCTCAAGCCAATTCTACTGTGGTCTGGATACAGCTTGGGGACAAAGTACAAGATACTTGTTCAACATGATTTCCAGGCCGCAAGCCTTTGCCATTTTACATTTGAACTTATGAGCTTGGAATGTCTGAAATGCTTGGTATGTCTCTTAACTTGGTACGTGGATTAGAATTCTCAACTTAGTTGCATGCATTAAAAAGGCTGATTCCACCTTTTCAATTGTGAAGTTACCTAAGACAAGGGTTATGCAACATGTTAAATATAAAGGCATGCACCTGTGACCTGTGTGCTTTCACCCAACAGTTTAAGCTTTTGGAGTTATTAGCTCATGACGCGGATTCGTTGTTGAGATGTTGGGCCATTTGCAAATATCTACTCCTATTAACTTCATGCTCTAGATTTCCAATCTTAGACATGAGGGGGATGTTAAGATCCCAAATTGGCAATATTGCCAATGTACTCCTTATAATGACTTGGATAATCTTTTCCCCTAAAGCTAGCTCTTGGAATTGAGTTAAGTCCAATTTGCTTTCAGTTCTTATATCATATCAGAACTTATCTCAATCCAGACGTTGGGCAACCTGCAAACTCCATGCTTTAGATGTTCAGTCGTGGACATGAAAGGGTGTGTTAAAATCCAACATTAGTTACACGTGTGGCCAAACACCCCTTATAATGACTTAAGTCAATTTTTTCCCTTGAGCTAGCTTTTAGGATTGAGTTAGGTCTAATCTATTCTCAATTCTAATATAACCATTGTCTTGCTTTAATTTATGCAGGTGTTAGAGCTGATGCAGAGAATCTTATTGCAGAAACATGTGATGCTAACATAAACAGGTTCATATCAGACAGGTCCAGGGCAATTAACAGAAAACCTTTGCCTGGTCTTTTTATTGAGTTCCTAAGAAAGGTAAATTTTTCTTCTCTTGATTTTATACTTTTGGTTTTGATGGAAGACATTTGTATGCTCTCGCCATTAACATTTGGTATTCTTGTGTGCACATACATTTGGTAATAATACCAATGAGAAGTACTTGTAGTGATAGATGTTGTGTATTTTTAGTGAAAAGCAAACATTTTTGGATGGATTTGTTGTTTAGGCTCTCTTTGGTAGTGAATTTCCTCAATCTATAGCATGGCCCTCTTGGCACTTTTTATTTTACAATAACAATATTAATCAGAGCATGTTTGATGTTCCTGCAGTTTGCTCAGATGGATTCATGGGCCCCAGAGCTGGGAATTTGTCCATATACTGGACAATGGGAACAGATAAAGAACAACATGAGATGGTTGCCCAAGACTTATGCAATATTCGTAATACTCAGCTCACTTGAACAATATCTTCCTCTTTACATTTTTTTGTGACATTATGGTTTTTGTTTTGAGAATAGGCCATGTTTAACTACTGCCACAAAAATGCTTGGTTCCCTTTTGGCTTCCTACTTCCTGAGCCGATGTTGTGCAGCAGCAAATACTATATTTTATCGTGCACATCTTCTCAGCTCTGCTATTGATATTTGTATTTGAATCTTGGTCGGTTAGGTCGAGGATCCTTTTGAGCAGCCACAAAATTCTGCAAGATCTGTCAGTAAAGGACAACTGCATAAGATATCCGAGGCATTTCTAAGGACGTACAGCTTACTTACCTCAAAAAGTCAGAATCAAAGCTCTCTCCTGACCTGCTTAGCACCACCACATGTATCGGGACTTATTGCAAAACCCGTCATTCCATATCACAGTGCCAGACCTGCCATTCCAAATCCAACTCAGCCACAGGTGCAGAGGGCTGTGTTTACGCGCCCCCAGTCACAGCGTCATTTTCAAAATGTGAGGCCAGGAACAAGCTCCAACAACAACGGTTCAACTTCAAGAGTACCTATGCAGGCACGTCAAGGCGGCCAGCAGACATGGAGGC
Organism: Calophaca sinica; assembly: GCA_037113605.1. Classification (NCBI taxonomy): domain Eukaryota; kingdom Viridiplantae; phylum Streptophyta; class Magnoliopsida; order Fabales; family Fabaceae; genus Calophaca; species Calophaca sinica. Next base: position 48,928,267 of record CM073735.1, read on the forward strand.
CAAAGATCCAATAGCATAGCCAAAATACAGAAGGGTATATCTGTTACATTGAAAACGCCATTGGTTTAGCTAGTCAAACAGGTTCTAAGTAACTGTTGTCTTTCAGTTTACTTTTTGTTAATAAAAGTAATTGAAATCCGGGATTTCTTGTGTTATAAGATAATTGGCATGATTTTTTTGCTCTTGGGGATCAAAAGATGATTAACCGTATGGTTTATTACTTGATATTTTGGCGGGGATTATAATGTAATGATTGAATTAGACAATTCTGAACTTGTGCTACTATTCATCAGAGCATACGAGAGCTTGCATATGAACCAGATAACTTGATTTGCTTTTCTTTACTACTCACAGTCGCATTATAATAGTGTTTATAACCAACAAAGATTTTAAAAAAGAAAATAAAGAGGATAAACTATTATGAATAATAAAGATACCTTTTTTTTTCCTTGGATTGGTTTGGCGATTAATCTCTCACTGGGAATACTAATATTAATGAGCCTAGTGTAGTAGTATCTGTTTTTAATTTGACAATATAGGCAAATGTTATTTTGGACCGCCTTAATAGGTGGTTCAGACCATATCATTTATGCAATTTTAATAAAGTTTTTCATTTTTTTCTAAATCAATGTTCTTTATTTATAAAAGTTAAGCTAAGCGCAAATATTTATGCATTCCGGAACATTTATACATATTTGGGGAGCGGTTTCGGATACTTAACATATTTATGTATTTTGGAATCAAATTTTTGAAATGTATGTACCTAGGTTCTGGAAATTAAGTTTTGAAAGGGAAAAAAAATACATGGGTATGTGTTCTGGAAAGGGGAGTGGTTCCAAAATTAAGTTTCTAAAAAGAGATAACTTAGGGGTAAAAATTAAAAAAAATGGGATGGAGTGTATTAGTAAAAAGGGGGAAGCTATTTAAAATATCCCCTAAGATGTATTTCAAACCACTCATATTTTTCTTGGGCTTTAGTCTTGGATTAGGCCCAAAGGCCTTAGCTGAATGCCCAGGGCCCACGAGCTAATGGCATCGTAGTAGATTTGAAGGTATCAACTCCTTATTGACCAAAAAAAAAAAAAAATGGAATCAGCTCCTTTATATTTTTGCAGTAAGTATAAGGGACAAAATTGAATCATTAGAAAGGAGAAAGACATGCTCATCAAAAAAAAAATAAAAATAAAATGGAGAAAGACATTGTTATCTTGAATTGCGTTACGTACAGCACTAGATCACAATACTAGTGACACATCCAAATAATCAATAGGACTTGGAATGGAAGTGATCAACAAAGGATCAGATATGATTAGAGTTGCCTCCACTGATCTGTCTTGGGCATGCATGATGCATCCTACCAGAATCTGATACTCCATGATCCTAACTCTAGTGCTTTTCGTTTATCAGTTATCTAATTTTGGATGATTTATGGTTTTTCAAGTTTCTGCTGTCATTCCCACACGGCCACACGGGTATTGCGTATGATATTATAATTCATTTGGGATATTATATTCCTGAAATCTCTAAAGTGGTACATACACTGTCCATCTCAGCATAGAGGAAACCCAGAAAATTTAGATTAATTAGTGGTCGAATTAGTAAGAGCATGCTTTCGAGGAATAAAATTCTCTCCTTAGAGATTCTGTAATTTTTACCCTCCAATTACAACACGTGGATGCCACATGCAATATACACGTATATCTTATCAAATAGTAGTATCAGGTTCTTGTTAAATTTCCCATACGCACATATTTTGTCACCTTTTTTTTTTCTCTCTCCATTTTGGTTTGTTGATTGGGACATCTAGCAATAGTGAAAAGCTGAAGAAAATTAGAAAGCAGAATGAAAATATGGCTCATGCCCTGTGTTCTCGTTTTAACTTACTTATCCTATCAACAATTCGATCGCACCTAAACATCATGTTTAGAATGCATGGAACTAAAACTGCCACGTTAAACCAGCACCCACCGGTAGATAAATCTGATCCCTGATTATTTGGGCTCTAAGAGCAATATTAACGCAGGTAATTTTAGAGCGCTACTTAAGTCAAAAAAGTTGCTCTAAGTGTGCCCTAAATGGCCACCTCCACGCAAAGACATGGGATTTGTCAGAAAAAATTCTTGCAACCGTTGTTTTATTTGTTGTTGACGTTCCTTATTCGGTTTGCGTTGCTCAAAATAAGAGAACGCCGCATCCACTTGTCTGCCAGCAGTGCAGGCGGAAAAATAAGAGAACGCAAAAATAAGAGAGCGTAACTGCGTTAAAGCTGCCTTAAGTGAGAACAAGTTCATGAAAAAAAAAACAAATTATACCAGTGTAACTTTAACACTTATACTATTAAAATTTTAAATAGAATGTGATTTTTGTCGAATTCAACAGTTAAATTATAATTTTTTATTATTTTGATTATTTGTGGAATATCTTATAAAATTTAAACAATAATTAAATAGTTTTTTCATATATTTTAAAAACGTACCTGACGATTATCTTAATTCTTAACTTATCTCAACAACATTTAATTAAAATAATTTTAGATTTATGAAAATTTTTACAAATGTGATTTATATGATGATAACTTTCAATTCAATTGTACATGTAGATTCTTTTAGGCTCTGTTTGGGAGGTAGGAGGGGAGGGAAGGAGAGGAGAGGAGAGAAAAAGAGAGAAAAATCATTCACTTTATTTGAGAGGGTCTTTTTGTAGAGAAGGAAAAGAGAATACTTATGACTAATATATTTTTAATTTTGAGAGTAATATAAAAAGACGAAAGAGATTTGAATTTTTTTTCTAAGCTCTCCAAAACCAAAACCCTCGTCCAATACATTTTTTGAGTTCTCCCATATTAGGGGGTTTTATTATCATGAAAAAAAATAAACACCTCATTCAAAGTGAGAGATTATCATTCCTTCTCATTCCTTTTCCTCCTTCCTTTTTCCAAGCCCTTCCCTCCCCTCCTAAACTCCCAAACGGAGCCTTAGGAGGAGGGGGGTTCCATTGCAATCCAGATTGTTGTATCTGAGCATTAACTCAGGGGTAAAGAGCAATGTTATGTGGGGATCCAAGATTAAAAATAAAGGTTTTTTTTGTAAGGTGTGTAACTTTGCACACCATAAAAATCATTAAATATTCACTTTTTTTTCTTATTAATTATTTAGTTTCCTATTTTGTGGGTGGAGAATTTACATAAATGTGAATCTATAGAATAAAAATGAAAGCAAATAATTAATAAAAAAAAAGTGAACAATTAATTATTTTTATCGTGTATAAGAGCGCACACGTTAGAAAAACACAAAAATAAAAAGATTGTCACTTACACAGTATCGGAGTCATATCATATCTGGGTAGTGGCTTCATGGCATCGCTTATTATCGTATTATTGTTCAACAAATTATAGAATACAGATGAATGCAACACGAACGCCATAAGATTTACTATTTTGTACTTGCTGCAATCTTGGAAAGATCTAATTTCATATTCTCTATATTTTTCCTTTTCTCGGGGAAATTGGAGTGGACCAAGAGCTGCATTAATTGAGCTGTGAATGGGGGGATAGGATTGACTACGGCAATCATGCACTGAAAATATCTCTCATCAGAACACTTTAGGAGCAACCTACTAAGATCGGAGCAGTCTGATTTTTGTTCTATGGTCGCCTCTAATAGTGCTTCAAACCTTTTCATCCTGTTCATAAAAAAAAAAAAATTCGGCCAACAAAGATTAATTCAGTTGGTAAGAATTCGGTTCATATCCACAAAAATGTAGGTTTGAATCTCACTGTCGATATGAGGACTTCGTTAGCGGATAATATGTAAGTACTTTTATGCACGCTTATTGAGCCTTGATGTTTTCTCTGACCTGGTGAGCTCCCAGAACTCAACTCACATAAATTTTTATTAATAAAAAAAATCATCCCTCATTTATATTTTTCCAAAGTAGTAGTTGCAGCCTCATGCACCATATAATGGTTTGTCAAACAGCTGATTATCGCGGAGCATATGTGATACACCCTGCTACTCACAGAGGTATCGGGATAGCACTCTTCGAGCGAGTGTAGACTCCACAGAATAATAATAGAGAAGAGAAAGAAGAAATTCAGAGAAGAAGATAAGAAGAAGCAGAGAAGTTTCAGAGAGAAAAATGGTTCTTAATATTCATCATAATATAAATGATCCTTACAAGCCAGTATATATAGCTACACGTTCAATGCATAAAAGAATAACCTACTCAAGGGCATAAAAGGCAAAAGATCAATAAAACAGTTGTCACACGTTCTAAGTAGTGGGGGTTGATGGGTCTTGCGTTTTGGGCGTGGTGGGTCTGCTGTTGCTGGCTCCACAGGTCCATTGGGCCTTTCATCATTCTCTACAAGCCTTGTTACTAAAGGGGGTTGTATCATTACTAAAGGGGTCGTATCATTCCCCACCCCATCAAAAATCACATTGTCCTCAAGGTGGTATCTAGGACAAGCCTCAAAGAATTCAGCTTCATCTTCCCTAGTGGGGTATAATTCGGTGTGACATTTCTGGTGGACAAGAAGGAAGCATCCTCCAGGATCCCACAGCTTGAAATGTAAGGTCCCTGTGATACATGAAGAATAGTATTCATCAGTATACCCACTGTCACCTAAAAGAACCGTGGAGAGAAATGGAACCACAAGGCATCCTTTGGCAATAACACAATCTTGGCATTGAATGTCTTCATTTGCTGCTCTCATTAACCCAATTGCAATACCCCTAAGTCGAATTGGTTCAACAACCACACATTGAATAAATGACGGTGCTTGATAATCTTTGATGGGCTTGTTCATGGTGCTTACAGAGTCAGCATAGAACTGCATCATTCGAAGGACTTGAGACTTATATGAAACCCCCAATTGAGTAATCATTAAACATATAGCAACCTTGCTACAAACATCAAGAATTGCCAGTACATATGATGGGGATGCTACGATCTCACTTTGATTGACCTCAGAATTCAAACTATGCACCACAGGAGAATTAATATGCTCCTCAAAGGCAAGCAATAGAAAACCTTTGCATAAAAAATAAAACATAGGAATCAAATTCTCAGAGCTGGTTGCCGTAACTATGGTATTTGAATACCTTTGTGTACAGAGACCAAAATCCTTGGCTAGTATATTTGCTAAATAAGAGCTTATGGCAAACCCACTCAAGGAATTAGCACCACCATCTTCAATCCTTGCACCGCCTTTCCTAGCACAAACAACAATCTTCCATAGCACTGTTGATAAATCAAGAGATCCTAAGTAACAATGTCTTCTCCCCCAATCCTTATGATAACCCCAAAATTCATGGAAATCATCATTCTGAGACAAAGACTTTAGAGCACAGCACCCAAAGAACCAATTAGCAAGGCAATTCAAAGCAGAATGCATATTAATTACTACATACCAAGGATTATAGTGAGGATAGTGCATGCCCACGACATAATTTGCAACTTGCGCACAAAACCAGACTGGCACATTAATCAGCAAAACAAATTCGTAATCATACCTCCCAGCTGATTTAGTAATCCATTGCCTCATTGCCTTTAATGCTGGCACATTTTGATTGAATCTCGCAGGCTGTGCAACAGGAAAATGAATAGCAGCAAATGGGTCACTAATTGGTAGCACACGGATTGGTCGGTTGTTTAATGGCTTAGATTGAGCTTCAAAGGTGCGATGGTGATCGAATGGTTGAGGAACTAACACAGCTTGAGCATTTGAAATCCGAAAAGTTGGAGACAGCTGGCTCGCGTTGCCTTGAGAATTTGAACGCGAGGGACAGGTTTCTGGTGATGAACACACAAGGCATGAGAGCACGTGGCGAAAATCAGTGGTAGTAAAAAGCTTAACAGACATCGTGTTGCCTCTCGATGGCTCCAATTCTGTCACCGAAAGTTGTTTCAAATCTAACGGATGGGAGGGTTGACAATTTGGAACTGGTGGTTTCAGCGGTGGGGGTAGAACTGAGACGCTGTCTGAATCTGGTGGCTTCGGAGGTGGTAGTGTTGGAGCTGGAATGGCGGATGTGTGGAATCGCACCGTGGTGTTGATGCTCCGTTGTCGCAGTGGAGAAGGAGGCTGCGAGGGTTTGGTGAGAATGGGTTGGGACACTTTGGGTGTAGGGTTAGTGTTGGAATGGGCTGATGGGTTTGAATGTGGGGTGATTGGGGAACGGCGCACCGGAAGGGATGATTGGGGATTAGGGTTGGGTGGCGTAGGAAGAAGAGGGGAAGCCGTGACGGGTTGGAAGGCGTGGGTTGGGTATGTTTGGGTGGGTTTAGTGTCTGTTTGAAATTTGAAGGAGTGGGTGTTGGGTTGGGTCCAAGCCCACGAGACCAATTCTTGCTGGACTGAACGCCCTCTAACCTGGCCTCATGTGCACGAGCCATGGCAAAAGCTTCCGTAAGCGCTGCCACCGATGGAACTCGCAATTCACTGCGGCAATGGCCGACGAGGCCAGAATGAAGAAGCTAATGAGTAATTGCTCGGAAATACCAGTGCATTTGTTGAGAAGATTCTCGAATTGATCCTGAAAATCGGCAATCAACTGTTTGGGACAACTTGGAGAGCCAATCGAATGGATTTGAGACATCGAATCGGAAACACGATTCGGAGCGAAAGGCATGGAGGAGAAAGAATCATGGAGCGGTTTCTGAAGCGGAAGGTAGACATCTTGGCTTCAACGGACAGAGGTGTTGATGCAAGGCATTGTGGATGGCGTTGGAGTGGAAATCCGATGGCGATTGCAAGGAACTCGAGAGAAGCGGATTGAGCGTCCAATTTGGATTGAAGAGAGGTCATGATGTCCGATAGATCCATGGGGAAAAGACCAATGAAAGCACCAATGATACACCCTGCTACTCACAGAGGTATCGGGATAGCACTCTTCGAGCGAGTGTAGACTCCACAGAATAATAATAGAGAAGAGAAAGAAGAAATTCAGAGAAGAAGATAAGAAGAAGCAGAGAAGTTTCAGAGAGAAAAAAGGTTCTTAATATTCATCATAATCTAAATGATCCTTACAAGCCAGTATATATAGCTATACGTTCAATGCATAAAAGAATAACCTACTCAAGGGCATAAAAGGCAAAAGATCAATAAAACAGTTGTCACACGTTCTAAGTAGTGGGGGTTGATGAGTCTTGCGTTTTGGGCGTGGTGGGTCTGCTGTTGCTGGCTCCACAGGTCCATTGGGCCTTTCATCATTCTCTACAAGCCTTGTTACTAAAGGGGGTTGTATCATTACTAAAGGGGTCGTATCAATATGATTAACTCACATTACAGTATCAAGGAAGCTTCATAACACTTATCTTAATTTCCAAATTAGGTAAGCTAATCGTGTTTAAAGAAAACCGATGATTATTTATTAGTTTAAGGTCAAATTCAATGCTTTACCGGAAAAAACAAATAAGTAAAAGAAAAAAATGGATTACGTGTCCATGGCCCAACCAAAAGGGTTGATCGGAAGCAATCAGAATCAAATCCAAGCAAATCTCGTCCAGCTAAGAGATGGTGACACAAAAGTAGGGATCAAAATGCTACGTGGCCATCTTTGATAATGTACGTGAGCCCCGCATGTTTATGGACCTTGTACGAAAATTGGTGAAATGTAATGTAACAGGAACCGAAACCCAAATATCTTTTCTTTGCATTATGTTTGTGTTATTTTTTAAAAAGATATCAATGATCATAAGATATTTATTAAAATAAATTATTTATAAAATTGAATACTACATATATTAGAAATAAATGTAGCAAAATATGATTTTACAAAGATTTTAAAATTTGGATTTATTGCTTTTTTCTTTTCTTTTCTTGCCTAGCTTATGCACGGAAAGGAACAACAGGAATATGACTATTCAGAACATGTAACAGCTAGCATTTATCAATCCACCACGACACTTGGGGTCCCAAAAAAAGAAAGCTGTCGTCAAGGTACAACTATTGTTGAGTTCGACATGAGACACTTGTGGTGGTGCAGTTTTTGTAATTGTTACCCACCACTGATATTCACTATTTCTAATCATGATTTCAAATTGCGATTATCGTGGTTACGGCCACTATTATTTCAAGCAATGTAGGTCCGTTTGTTTTAGATTTTGGTAGAATAGATTTTGAAGAATCTTGTTTAAAAAAATTGATTTTAAAAAAATTGAGTTTAAAAAAATTGATTTGTATTTGGTAATGGTAGTTTAAAAGTGAGTTCAGAAAAATTGATTTGTGTTTGGTTGACAAAGTAGAATCACTTTTGAAGTGTAAATATGAAAGATTTTGTGGGTCCCATATCCAGAATCAATTATTCTGAACGGAAAAGCTTGGATGTTGTAGATTCTACTAGAATTGATTCTGGAGACCCAAAATCGATTTTTTTACCGCTGTTTTAATTACCAAGCGTATGAATAGTAAAAAAGGGGCATTGGATCTCGTGTTTTTCCCGTTTGCGTTGAGAAAAATCTCAACCAAACACACATGTAGTTTGTTTGGAAATGGATTCCCTGCTATCAAAAAATGACTGCAGGATAATCTTGATTATTAACAATAATTTAATGGTTGAAACCAAAGGGAATTACAGGGGGATTGCAACTACAGGCAATTAAGGTTCTGTTTGCTTTGTATATTGCACTCCAAGTTAAGTGAATTTATTTTACATGCATACGATGAGTGAATTGTTGAGGTGCAACCAAAGTCCCACATAGACTAAATAAGAGGAAAAACAATGGTTTATAAGAAAGAAAATATCTCATTGGTATGAGGCCTTTTGGGGAATATCCAAAAGCAAAACCATGAGGGCTTAAAGCCCAAAGTGGACAATATCATACCAATGTGGAGACATGTAAGACCCCTGCACTTCTACAAGTGGTATCAGAGCCGATGGTGTCGGCTTGGGCGAATATTGGAATAGCTGTTGGGATCTGAGTCAAAGATCCTTGTGTCGAAAGTCTTCCTGGCGGTGTGGTGATCAGGCGGCGTGTCCCGGCAGTGTGGTGAGCAGGCGGTGTGTCCTGTTAGTCGGCGGTACAAGTATAAACAGACTAAATACTCGGAGGCTTCCGCTAGAGGGGAGGATGAACCATGGTCCTTTGTTTGAGGGGAGGATTGTTGAGGTGCAACCAAAGTCCCACATAGACTAAATAAGAGGAAAAACAATGGTTTATAAGAAAGAAAATGTCTCATTGGTATGAGGCCTTTTGGGGAATATCCAAAAGCAAAACCATGAGGGCTTAAAGCCCAAAGTGGACAATATCATACCAATGTGGAGACATGTAAGACCCCTCGGTACCCCTAACATGAATCACCTATTTAGTTTTTTAAATTGTAGGAATCAAATAATTTAGTTTTTCAAACTAACAAATTTTTAAAATAATTTTTTAAATTGAAAATTTCCTATTATATTAGTCCTTTTCAGATAATTTCAATGACAAAATCGACTTACCCAAAAGAACTAATGTGATTGGAGATTTTTAATTTTAAGAACTACTTTTTGTTAGATTGAATTGGTAAAATGAAAATGGAACTCAAATTAATATTGAACTGAAGTGTAACTTATATACAGAGACTCCGTTCAACAAAATGGATCAAGTAAAACTAACTGAACATAACTAACCTTAATTAACTGAAAATAATATAAAACTATAACATAAAACTAACTGACTATAGAGATCTGTTAGATGTTGTAGCATCTTACAAGTAGCTTTGTACAAGTAAAAACTAATTAAAAATAATCACTTGTCATCTAACACCTCCCCGCAAGTTGGATCATGGATGTCCATCATGTTCAGCCTGGACACAAGTGTGGTGAATGTTGGAGCTGGCAATGTTTTGGTATGAATGTCGGCTATTTAATCTTTGGATGCAATTAATGTATGATTCCAGCTTGAACCTTCACACGAATGAGATGACAATCAATCTTAATGTGCTTGGTTCTTTAATGAAAAATTGGATCATGGGTTATTTAAACTGCAGATTGGTTGCCATAATATAGGGGTACAGACAGAGATGAAGGTTGCTAAAAATCAGAGAGCAAGTAAAAAAGCCATTGTATTTCACATGCTGTGTTTGCTAGCGCTCGATATTCAACTTCTGAGGAGGATCTAGAGATGGTGGTTTGCTTCTTTGATTTCTAGGAAATGAGGGAGGAACCAAAAAATATGTAGAAGTCGGTTATTGGCTTTCTTGTGACTGGGAATGCTTCCCAATCAAAGTCACTAAAAGCTCTCAATTTTAAGTCATTGGTGGATGAAAAATAAAGGCCTTGAGCTATGATCATGTAAACTTCCTCAGAGAGATCCCCATGTAAAAAAACATTGTTCACATCTAATTGTTGCAAATACTAATGCTTAGCTGCAACTAGTGCTAAAACAATTCAAACAATAGTTATCTTAACCTTAGGGGAGAAAGTTTTTGAAAAATCAACACCCTCAAGTTGATTGTAACCCTTGGAAACTGGTCTTGCCTTATCTTTCAATGTTTCCATCAACTTTCCTCTTAATTTTGTATACCTTTTTGTAGCCAATGGGTTTCTTGCCATGTGGTAAATCAGTATTGGACCAAGTGTGATTTCTCACTAAGGCTACAATTTCATTGTCCATAGCATCTCTCCAACACTAATGCTTTATTAACAAATGAAGGCATTTTACAAATTTGTTTTTGTAAGGTGTGGTAGCACCAAGTTGATGGATGACCTAACCTATAATTAATGCCAAATATTAAAAGACGGTGCCACCTTCCTCTCCTCCTCTTCCAACCACCACTTCCATCTCTTTCTCTTTTCTAACATTCATATCCTCTCTAGCTCTATTCCCTCTTCCCTCACATTTCTCCCTCTTAACTGAACTTGTTATTGCCACTTCTTGCAACTATATCATAATCGCTAGAGGCCCATTATGCAGTACTACTCTACTTAGATATGATATCTTTTTTAGAGCTCTATTATACAACACTGCTCTACTCAGATTTGTTGTGGGGTTTTTTGGGGTCATCTTACGAGTACGTTGTTGTTGGGCATGTGCCGATCAGAAAGGAATAAATAAGGAAAGAAAAACCCATGACTCTATCAAAATTTATTTGTAATAGACGGATGTGATTAATATGATTTGTCCGGTTTGTTGTTTTAGGATTGCTAATTTGTGTAATCTTGAGTGTTTATTAATATTTATGTGTTGTGCGGAGTGGTTTACTCTCCTTTTAGCATCTTGTGTTTTTGTAAGTGTTTTCTTTGACCAAAAAATAAAAGAAAATAATGTAACAAATTATTTTAATCGAATTGATATTAAAAAAATATTAGTGTTTTAAAATAGTATTATAAAGTTGGGTTTAAAAAAATGATTTTATATTAATGGTATATAAAATAAAATATTTAAAATATGAATATGAATATGAATATATTTCTAGAAATATTAATCTACTATATTAGGAAAACAAACCCCTGTTGGGACAGGTGGCAGCTTTTCCTTTCATTTAATTCTCACTCCCTTATGCGCAACTCCCACCTTTCTACTTTTTTTTTTCCAAATTTTTTTCCCCTGTGCGGCTCCCCCTTGCTCCTTTTTTTTCCCTTTACCTTTTCCTGCTCACTCGCGCAATCGCTCCCACTTTTCTCCTTTTTTTTAATACAATTTTGGTTCCTTAATTTATTTTTGAGGTTCATTTTAGTATTTTAACTATTTTTTAGGCCAAATAAATCCTTTAAGTTTTTAAATTGGGCCAAATAAGTCCTATAAGTATTTAAGTTGGGCCAAATAAGTCCTTTTCGGCCAAATAAGTCATTTAAGTTTTTAATTTGGGCCAAATAAGTCCTTTATGTTTTTAAGTGAGGCCAAATAAGTCTTTTAAGTTGGGCCAAATAGATCCTATAAATTTTTAAGTTAGCCCAAAAAAATATTTAAAGGACCAAATTAAACTTCAAAAATAAGTTAAGGGACCAAAATGGTATTTAAGCCTTTTCTTTTCATTTTTACTTAATATTTTTTTATTTCTTTAGTTTTTAAATTTCTATTCTTTTTAATTTTATCTTTACAAATATCATTATTATTATTTATAAATGATAAATAATTATTTTTCTTTTAAATCCCAACGGGGAAATATTACATGTTGTCGGTATACTTTTATCATCTTTGATCAATAAATGTTTTTATTATCTATAAATGATTATTTTACTTTTGATTTTCTACGGGAAAACATTACATGTCGGTATAAATGATTACTTTTCTTTTGTATCCCGACAGGAAGCATTACATGTTGTCGGTATAATTTTATCGTCTTTGATCACATATTAAAATCTATAAATATCTCTATTATTTATAAATAATTATTTTACTTTATATTTATTATTTTCTTTTCTTTTCTTTTCTTAATGTTTTTATTTCTTTATTTTTATATTTCATCTTTATAAATGTCTTTATTAATTATAAATAGTAAATAATTATTTTTATTTAAATCGTAACGGGAAATTATATATTTTTCGTTACAATTTCATCTTCTTTTATCACGTATCAAAATCTATAGATGTCTTTATTATTTATAAATGATTATTTTACTTCTCGACGGAAAAACTTTACATGTCAATATAACTGATTAGTTTTTTTTTGTCCCGAAGGAGAAATATTACATAATGTCGGTATAATTTCATCGTCTTTGAGCACTTTTTTTTTACAGTAAGAAACTCATGGCATTTCATTAAAAATAATTGCGTCAATACAAGGTGAATGTAATCAAAATCTTGGCGACTAGCATATAAACGAGAGACCATTGCAAGAGCATGAGCCACGCGATTTGCTTGTCTCCTAACAAAACTGACCCGACAGTTGTTGATGCTTCTAACTAGCCTAGCACGTTCTGTAACAATGCTTTCAAATTCATTATTACTAACCATTGGTGTTGTGCACCCCTTCTACTACAGCTAGGCAATCTAACTCCAGCTCCAAATTCTCCTAGTTCCTCTCCTTAATCCAGCTCAAAGCCTCCAAAAGACCAAAAGCCTCTGCTTCTTTCACCGTGGGTGTCCCTGACTTATAAGCTGTCCTGGCCGCTACAAAACTACCATGCTTATTGCGAATACATATACCTATTTCATAGCCTTGTTGATCAGCAAACATAACAACATCTATGTTGTCTTTGAGCGCTTATGAAGATCAAATGCCATAAATGTTTTATTATTTATAAATGATTATTTTACTTTTGATTCCATAAGAGGATTTTCTTTATTTCTTAATTTTTTATTTTTTTAAATTTATATTTCTTATTTTCTTTTATGTTTTTTCTTACAGTTTTTATTTCTTGAGTTTTGTGATTTTATTTTATCTTTATAAATGTCTTTATTACTAAAATAAAATAATAAAATCACAAAACTCAAGAAATAAAAACTGTAAGAAAAAAAATTAAAAGAATATAAGAAATATAAATTTAAAAAAATAAAAAAATTAAGAAATATTACATCATCGATATAAATGATTACTTTTCTTTTGCGTCCCTACGGGAAAGTATTACATGTTGATATAATATCATCATCTTTGAGCACATGTCAAATTTCATAAGTATTTTATTATTGATAAATGACTATTTACTTTTGAGTCCCGGGATATTTTTACTTTTTAATTTTTTAATTTTTCTTATTTTTATATTTCTTATTTTTTTCTTTTTCTTAATTTTTTTATTTCTTTATTTTTAATTTTTAGTTTTTTTGGTAAATATCTTTATTATTTATAAATGATAAATGATAAATAATTATCTTACTTTTAAATCTCAGCGGAGAAACATTACATGTTATAATTTCATCGTCTTTGATCACATATCAAAATTTTATAAATATCTTTATTATTTATAAATAATTATTTTAATCTTGAATCCCGACGGAGAAACATTATATATTAGCAATATAATTTTATTATTTTTTATCACATAACAATTTTATAAATATCATTATTATTTGTAAATGGTTATTTTACTCTTGAATCCCGACTGGAAAACATTACATGTTGCTTACTCTCACTTTTTCAATTTTTTAGAATTAAAACAACTAATTATATTTGTCACAATGTATAACTTTAATTTTATAAACAAGTATATTTAAAAAATACGTAAAAACGAAGTGACTCGTACGTATGCACGGGTATTTGGCTAGTTTTCATACATAAAATTAATTCCACTGTCAAAGAACTTGAAATTTTTTAATTTCTTGCGAAATTAACTTTGCGTATCATAAGATTGATTCTAAAAATCCAAAATTCAAAACAAATAGCATCACTCCATCGCCAACCTGTTTTTGCAGCTAGCCAACAATTCCTGGTCCAATCCTAGTTGATGTTAGTGTGATATTAGTCCAGTAATTATGAACTGTTCACAATTACACATGACTAACTTATGAAAGCTTCATTTTCGTATCATTACTTATGAAAGCTTGTTGTCAAGGTTTTGGTGGATATGGAGGTTGAGAAACAAGTGTCTAGACTCTAAACGGTTCGGCCTGGGTTGCCAATAGAATAGAACAACCGCCAACGACGTTATGGCTTTAGAGAAGTAGAACTTCGTTCAGACTCGCTTGAACCTTTATGTTTCTTCCAAAAATATTCAGTTCAATTCAGGATCTCATGCCAAAGACTTGGCAGTCGAAGCTAACCCACGCATTGCATTGAAGGTTACTATTTTGTAGATTTTTTTGCGACGGTTGGACCTATAACAGTGGTGATGTTGAGTAAAAATTCCTCACCCCCTCTTGAAGTATGTGTTGCGCGATAATCTAACCGCAGTCCTCTCCACAAGCTCAGTTTGCACAAACAACTGAGCCGCGCACTCATCAGACAAAACATTACACACTACTGTACAAGCTAAATATCATATAATACTTCTCATAAAAAAAAAGAATAATATAATACTTATATAGAGCATAATTAATAGGTCTTGTCTGACGTGTTGGAGTGAAGTGAGTAGCGCAGAGTTTTCGCTGCCTAAACCGAACCGTTGTTCCGTCACCCTAAATTTTTTTCCATAAAAAATATTAATTTTATAAACTTCGTCGTGTGCTGTTAAAGATTAGTGGTTTTTTCAATTCATTATAAAAAAATTGGTTGTTTTTCTCGTATATTTTAAATATTGATATTGTTATTTAGCTCAGTCTCTTCTCTTTCCTTATTTAATTTCTTAAAGAGTTGCTCTAAGTAAGTGGGAAATTCAGGCAACAGATAAAAGAATAGCTTAGTATTCCTATATGACGTGGCAGGGGATTGGAATAGAAATGAAAACTCGGAGGTGGACTCCATGTGCACAAGCATTCGAGTATCCGTAAAAGAATGAAAAGATACGTGTAATTCGTAGTGTCTAGCCAGGAAATTGAAATAAAGTTAGGAGGCAAAAAATCTTCTACAAGTTTAATCATCATTCATATCGAAAAATTGTACTAGTACCATATGTCTTAGTCTAGGAGAAATATCTAGCCCACTTTTTGGTATTAATATCTAGCCCATTATTACATTATACTACGAACTACAATAAAAAGAGGGGATTATATAATCTTGGGGATAATACACGCGTTCGGTTTAAAAATTTTGGAAAATTGCGAGTTAAATTTTGCTCCAATAGTAATTGAAAAGAACAACACAACCAATAGAATTGATACAGCAACGAACGAACCCAAGCAAAATCCAATTTATAGATTCGATTATAGACAAAAGAGGGTGCGTCAACCGGCCGATTGATTCCTTTGTCGACACAAATTTCCCCCTACCCTAAAATTTCCCGTAACTTGCCCATTTCCCACAGTTACAATTTTCATCCCACTCATCACTCGTACCTAAAATCCCATATCCCATTACACGACAACTACGTTGATTAATCAAAAGCCAGCCACACCCCCTCCATTTTCTCCACGTCCTTAAAAATGGACGGTCACAATAAAAAGCGATTGATGATTCATTAATTTTCTTTCTCGCCGTCCCTAAATTAATTAATTGTTGGAATTAGATGATTGTCGTTGATCTCTCCTCAAATCAACCACCACCACACTAACATTATCCGAACTATGCCTCGCCAACGCCAACTTGGTCAACAGAATGGACGCATCGGAGCAGGCCCGGTCCGAACCATCCGCTGCCACGTCATTACCAGGAGACCCCGGCGGCGACGGTGGCTTCTGTGCCTTCAGACACATCCTCACCACCCCACATGCGGTGTCGTTTGACACCACATCCCACAACCCATCACTCGCCAGTATCAAACACTCATCCTCCTCCTCCCGCTCCGTTACCGTCACCTCAGGTTCCGAAATCACGTACGGCTTCAGATAGTTGTCGCCTGAAAAAAACGGAACACAAAACAACTTGTATCAAAATAAAAAGCAAAACAAACAAAGAAAACCGCCTTTGCTATAATACGCAAATTAAAACGTGAAAATAATAAAAAATAGTTCATGACTCTATCGTGCGCACCACACTCACCTATGGCTCTTGACATGGCCAGCACACCAAGCACTCTTGGACCATCCCAATAGATCACGCGCCCTCCAGCCGCTTGAACCCGGAGCAATTCGTCGGGTCGATCTGGCTGCACCAAACGGATCCAAAAAAGAGTAAGAAAAATAATTCCAAAAAAAAAAAAAAGTGTGTTTCTCCGGAAAGGTTAGAAAAGAAAATAGAGAAGGCAAGGGAAGGAACCTTGTGATCGGAGGAGAGGGGGATGGCGACGCCGTTGCGGCAGAGGACGGCGCGGGAGTCGCCGCAGTTTGAGACGACGATCTTGTCCGGCGTGACGACGGCGACGACGGCGGTGGATCCGACGGCGTCGCAGTGAGGAGTCTGAAGCTCGCACCTACAACTGAAAGTCTGGTTGCTCCTGTTCCACTTCTGCACCTCGTCGTCCATACGAACGAAGCCTTGTTTCATCGTGCTATTCCACTCCAAATTCTCGCGCGCTTCGTGAATCTCTTCCTTCACAATCTCGTGAAGCCTCTCCTTACACATAGTCGCAACCTGAATTAACAAAAATAAAACTCAAGCCTAAGAATCACAACACAAGAAACAGATCCACTGCTAACAGAAAGAGTAAATAGATAAAGCGCACGCACATGAGAGCAACCGTGACCGTCGAAAACACCGAAGTAGTGAAACTGTTCTTGTGAGAACGACGGGCGCACAGAAACGGAATCTTCCATGTCTCTTCTTCTACCGCAAACGGACGTGACGCCAAACTTTGGACACTCTCCAACTTCCGAACTAGCTTCCGTTGAAGTAAACGTCGAAGGTTTCGCGTCCGAAACGTTTACTTCGCCGTTTACGTTAGATTCCTTCTTTTTCTTTTTCTCCTGTTCGCGGTCACCGCTGGCCTCTTCACAACTTTCGACTGCGTTTTCACAATCCCTCGGACCACAGAGATCCAGGTGGCGGCGTTTCCGGGTATTTCCCGCCGACTGAACCGCCACATCGGCGATGTATTTAAAGGGAAGCAGGTCTAAATTCAAGCGCCTGGAGGGGTGTGAACTCGATGGAGTATCACCCTCTCCAACAACACCACAGCACATTCCAGCCATTCCAAAACCACAAAAAGCTTCAACTAGCAACTCAACTCAACTCAACGTTTGTTGAGTAATAACAGAGACTAGTATATTAGTATTATTATATGTTGTTATTAGTAGAGTCCAAGAACGAACGAACGGTGGAAAGAAAGAACACAGAGAGACAGAGATGAAATTTGAAAGAGAGCGGAAGATAGGACCCATACGAATGAGTTGGGAGAGAAGCTTTTGTAGGGTCTGAGGAATTCACCTGGGGGCCACACTTCCATCACGGGCAGCCTGCCCGTCACCGTCAGGGGCAGCCTACATATTGATGTGATGCCATCTGGACCGTTCATCTCATCGCGGTCTGGTTTGGCTATTGAACACGTGGTCTCTGCTTTATTTCAGTTGGAGTACGTGGCACCAATCATATTGATCCACGCTAGGTCCAGACCTTCTTTCTTTATTCACACGCATGTGCCTCCTCCTCCTCATTCACCTTCCGTTTCAGTTCTAATTCCAAACTGTAGTATGTTTCTTTTGATTAATGAATTCCGTTTCGGTCTTGCCTGCTAATCATGATCATTATATTTCCCCGAAAATTTGATTGATATGCAAAATTAATAAATCATTGTCGTATTTTAAATTATACTAATTGATTAACTTTTTTGGTAACAAATTAGAGCCGAAAATGATGTTTCAAAAAGGTTAAAACAAACTAATTTAGCCAATATTATTAATATTTTAGAGTATGTCAGACTAAATTGAAACTGAAATTAATTTTAAATTACCAACTTGACAAAAAAATGATAAAAAACTGAAGTATAATTTTAAATTAAAATGAAGGACCTCTTATGTAATCTTGTAAAAACAAATATTATCATTAGTTAATTTTGTATCATAATATTTTTTTATTGGATAAAGATTTAACGCATTAATAATTTTATTAAATTTTCTCTTTTTTTTCATTGTTGGCAACTGCTAGCTAATTTTTTACAATAGTGGTCAAAATTTCAAAAATAATAAGTATTATTAAAATATATATTTTTAAAAATTATTAAAATATATGTTTTTAATAAATTTTTTTATTTTGAGGAGGTACTTAAGAGGATTCAGAAAATATTGATTAGCATATCCTTTGATTTTTCTTCTCTCTCTTTTTTATTCCACTTTTCGGTCTCCTGACACTCGGCCGGAGGATGTCACCACGTGGCTTCATCGTAGAATACGAGATTCCTGTTTGATTCTACTCTTCACTGCCGCTCCCCTCCCTGTACACAACACGCGCCTCTGGATCTGCTTTAGCCTTTTGGTTTATCATTTTGTCTTTACTGCACTCATTGAGTCATTGTTATTTGTTGTTGTTATGGTTGTTAATTAAATTTGTCCCTTTTAAATGAGTTTTTATATTGCACGATAAAATACTTTATTTTATTTATATAATTTTACAGTTTATTATTTAAATAGTATTCACTAATAATTAATAATTTTAACTAAAAATGAAATTTCTTTTTTATTTGTTTTATTTTAGAATATTTATTTTTTAATATATTATCAATTACCAACACTAATTACCAATATTCGAATCGAATAAATAATAATAAAGCTAATTGATTTATGTCCGTATTTATGATATGAATACTTTTTTTATAAAGTAGAAATACAAACAAAATACTAAAAAAAAACAACGTAGTGTACGACGCCCTGTTACATCATGAGAAAGAAGTAGAGCGAGGAGGGGAATTATATCTAACACCATCCACGTGAATGACCCTGCATGACTCATGATGGCTAGATGATCTGCATATCAATTTTCTTTTCAAAGGGTATGAATCACTCAAGAATTTTAATTTGAATGTTGATGAAACTGAATGACATAATTAGTTTTTTTAAACTGGCAGACAAGTATGTTTAGTTTACAGTATTTTTAAAGTTTAATAATATTAAAATGATAAATATTTGAAATTGCCAAATATGTGTGTGTGTGTGTGTAATTAATACTAAATAATTAAATTTAACTTAATATTGTAATTTAAAAAATACAAATTAATTAAATTTGAGAGATAGATTTTTAGATTAATAAATAATATCATAAACAAAATATTTTTAACATGGAAGCTCTAATTTGTTGTTGATTTTTATCTAAGTTTTTGCTATTAGTTTTTTGGTTTCATGTGTATGAAGAGGATGAGAATCATTGTTTAATTTTTCTTTGTATATTTTTTTTTATTTGAGATGAGCAATGTTTTGACACTTCAAAGTTGTATGTATTGAACGCAATATTTGTGCTCTATTCATTTAAATAGTTGTTTAATAGGAAGTCTTTACTAATTAATGCTTTAAATGAGATTCCGTAATCGAAACCTGAGACTTGGAAAGACATTCATATGCTTATGGTTAAGGGTAGCTTTTGAATACAAAGAAGAAAAATTAACACAAAAAAGCAAGAAAGAAATAAAGAAAGAAAGGCTACCTGTACCAATGGCACACCCAGACAGCGAATCGTTTTTGCTCTTATGAATTCGCCTCCCGCATAGCGAACACAAATACCTATACCAAAGCACTACTGGTCGGCAAACAGAGCAGCATCAACATTGCAACGAAACTGTGATTCCCCTTCCAGTGCCCGAGCAACGGTGGCTAACGACTCTGCTCCTAGCCGCGCCGTTCTACGTAAAGTTGTTGTTGTAAGAATAAAAGTTTGTTATAGGCTAAATTACAAAATTGGTCCTCTATGTTTATTTTAGGTTTCAATTTGGTCCTTTACGTTTTATTTGTTTCGTTTTGGTCTCTTACGTTTTAAAAGTTACAACAGGTTGGTCCTTTCCGTCACTAAAAGCCAATTGTCCGTAGCTAAAAGCCAAATAATATTTTGGAAAATAGACTTCAGAATACGGACAATTGACTTTTTAAATGACTTTAAATGACCAAATTGAAAACTAAAATAAAACATAGAGGACCAAAACGAAACAAATAAAACGTAGATGACCAAATTGAAACCTAAAATAAACTTAGAGGACCAATTTTATAATTTAGCCTTTGTTATATTGTCAATTGTTCGTATCACATGTAAATAATATATAATATTTTGTGTTGCTATTAATATTTTGTTAGATTTTTTTTTATAATTTGTAGCAATCATATACTTATATACTCTTTTAAAAATGTAAACATGTTTGTTTACATACACTACTAGAATGTTGGATTTTAGCTTCGAACTCGTAGTGTAGCCTACGACGCCGACGCTAATAGCGTCGGTCTAACGTCGGCTTTTCCGACGCTAAATGTCTAGTTCTATTTCTAATTATTTTATAATAGGTTGCGTCGGTATAGCGTCGGCCTAGCCGACGCTATTTGGAGTATTTTTTTTTACCGTCAGTTGGCCGAAGCTAAAACGTTTCACCCTTTTTTTAACCATTCCCCCCTCCCTTTTTTGTTACCCGTACGCTCCCCCTCCAACTCGTTTTTGTTTTATTTAATTTTTTTTAATTGAAAAAACTTGTCAAAACTCAGGCGCTGGACTCGCTCTTCTTCTTCTCTCAAATTGAAAAAACCTAACCGCCACGGCCTCTGCAACATCACCGCCACGACCTCTTTTTCTCTGCGACCACCGCCGCGGCCTCTGCAACATCACCACTGCCATTGCAACATCAGCACCACCGCACCGCTCTTTCGTCCGCCCGAAACTCAGGCGCTAGTTTTTCCTCAGAAGTGTTCGTCATCAATCGATCTCATTACTCCTTCCTTCGCTCGAAACTCAGCTGGATTTAATGGAATTTTTGTGTTTGTTCCCAAGTAAAGTATCTTATCCCCTCTGCTTTTTTATTTTGCTTTGTCCCATAATCCATGAAAGTCTGAATAAGGAGGAGAAAAAATTAAAAAGATAACGTTTGATTTATTCGACCAGGAGATTGTTAAATATCAAGAATTAGATGTCTTCATAGTTCATACTTCTAGTGAGTTTTTGATTTATTGTTTATGCGTTTGACCTCTTGGCCCTCACGGATAAGACATAGAAGAATCAGATATTTGACAACAAGAGTGAAAAGGGAAGTGGAGATTTATATGTAGATGAACAACAAGAAAAGATTAACAAGATGGTGGATATGCCTCAACGACAACAAATGGGCGATTTCATGTTTGAAACCCTGCGGTAAACGATAACAATGTTGTTATTCTCACCAGGTTTGTTCCTTGTGCTCACTATTTTATTCTAACCTTTTGCATTCTTGGTTAACCATTTTTATTATTTTGCTCTATTTTCCTCCTCTTTATGAAACCCTTAAGTTTTACAACATAGCTTTCATCGTAGCTCAAGTTTATGCTAATTAATTAGCCTAAGATTCACCCAACGACATGGACAAATGCCAAAGGCTAAATAACTTCATGTCTCAGATTTTTCTCCAAAGATACTTTACATTTTTTAAGTTCGTTTCTGTTCATGTATGACAAAATCTATTCAAAAGAATTAACAAGGATAAGCAAATCAAAAGAATTAAAAAGCATGAGACACTCAGCCATAAAAAGTAGGAATAAAAAACAAGAAATTAATTGGAACACATAAACAAACTTACTGCTTTGGAGCTTCCAAACTTACATGCTTTATTCTGATTCAAGTGAAACCCCAATTTTTACTGGTTCTTGTAAATTTCACTGAGTTTGGGTTGTATCCCATCATTGCTGGCCATGCGTGTGTGTGTGTTATCTTGATTTGTGGATTTCTTACTGTTACTATGATTTGTGATTGATGTTAAGTTCGTCATACCTAGTGGGAGATTATGATTGGTTGTTTGATCTTGTTACTCTGTTATCTGTTTAGAAAAAAGCAAGCTACTTTGCAAAGAATTGTAAGAAGACAAGTGATCGTCTTGAAGAGGGCTTTGGTCGATTTTGTTGCAAGTTGCATTTTTGGTTTAAGTAAATCCTTTGGCAACTGTTCAACCACTCTCTGAGGTACATCTTTAAATGGCGTATATTTTGTGTGTGTTTCATTTTTCGCAACGATAAAGTAACTGCAAATTCAATAGTATATTTATTTGTGAATAGAATTATTATCTAAGTCAAACAACTTTAGTAAAGTGAAAAAACTTGTGTGGATTTAAAGAAATCTGAGCTACTTTAGTAGAGTGAAAACACTATTGTGGACTCAAAAGAATTTAAGTGTTAAAGAATTTAATTGTCAAAATAATATCATTATAAAATATAGATGAATTTGTTTGCACACTAATGGCGATATGTAGAAAATGTTGAATTTCTGTGATTATGTATGACTTGGGTACAAATTTTCATCACCAATATGAGATCAGAAAATTGTGGGGAAAAAGCAACAAATACTTAGGTGCTTATGTTGTTTGTGACTACTTGCTTGGCCAAAGCTACCGTTCTTGCTTAATCAAAACTAAATTGACAGAATTGGTTTACTTGTTAAAATATCTCTTGATTCAACAACATTACATCAAATAGAATGAATGTTGTTTTTGTAATTTAAATGTATGTTGAATCAGTCAGTGGCAAAATAAGGATAGCATAATTTTATCTTAGAAAAGTGTAGCATCTACGGCTAAGCTTTGGATAATTCTATAATACACTAAGGTTGCGGCCATGTTTTTGTATTTGTGTTTACATAACTTATTTAGTGGTTGATAATGTTACGTGTTTTCCTTATAGAAAATGGAACGTAGTTGAATGTATAACAGGGTAAATGCCGATAAGTTTGGCTTGAAAGACGAGTTTATTAGGGGTGTTCGAAATTTTGTGAAGAGGGCTATGAAACGACCCGACTATATATCCGAGGGAGGGATAAGGTGTCCATGTGAAATGTGCAGGTGCATGAATATAACGACTCCAATCAGAGTTAGATTGCACTTGTACAAGTTTGGATTTCAACCAAACTACTGGATTTGGACTGAACACGGAGAAGTGGAGTCAAATATTGATACAAGGGCTTATTCGAACAGTAATGGGTCTATGAATTATGACGATCAATTTGATGCAACGAATCAGATGATGTATGATGCTTTTAGGCCTTTTGTAGATGTCCCTCATGTGAATGTTAACATTGGAAATGAGACATTGACGGAGGAAGAGTTGCCCAACAAAGATGCACAACAGTTTTATGACAAGTTGATCTCTGCCAACCAGCCCATCTATGAGGGAGCTGTTGTTTCTAGATTATCGATATCAGTTGAGCTTTTGGCAGTTAGGTCTAACTATCATGTTCCACAAAAAGGTATAGATTTTGTTGCACGAATGCTTAATGATGTATGTCCAATTAAGGGCTGCTTGCCCAAGAACAATTACCAAGAAACACAATTGGTGTCTAAGTTAGGGTTGGAGGCTAGAAAGATTGATTGTTGTGTGGAGGGCTGTATGTTATATTACAAAGATGATAACAACTTATCTGAGTGCAAATTTTGTGGATCTGCTAGGTACATTCCTCTTAGGATTGGGATTGGAAGGTTCAAAGATGTCCCAAGGAAGTGAATGTTCTATTTGCCAATCATTCCTAGATTACAAAGACTGTATGCATCAATCGAATCAGCGGCCGAAATGAGATGGCATCATGAGAATAAAAAGAGTTTGAATGTTCTTCGTCATCCATCCGATGGTAAAGCATGGAAATACTTCGATGAGGTATATCCAGACTTTGTTAGCGAGCCCAGAAATGTTAGGTTGGGTCTATGTGCCGATGGGTTTACACCTTACGTCCAATCATCGGCTACTCCATATTCATGTTGGTCGATAATAGTTACCCCCTACAATCTTCCCCCTGAGATGTGCATGACCAAACCGTACATATTTTTGACTTGTCTCGTACCCGGATCTTCTAACCCCAAAGCAAAAATAGATGTCTACTTGCAGCCGTTGATTGATGATCTGCAACTGTTGTGGTCCAATGGCTTTTTGACGTATGATATATCCAAAAAACAAAACTTCATCATGAGGGCGTGTTTGATGTGGACAATTAATGATTTTCCGGCCTATGGTATGTTGTCTGGATGGGGGACACAAGGTAAATTGGCATGCCCTCATTGTATGGAAGACACAAAAGCTTTCACTTTGAAATATGGTGGGAAGAATTAATGGTTTGATTGTCATCGTCGGTTCTTGCCAGCGGATCACACTTTCAGAAGAAGTAAAAGGGCATTTACAAAAAACAGGGCTGAGAAAGACAGTCCGCCTTACATTTACACAGGGCATGATGTATGGGAGGTGGTTAGTAGTCTTCCAAAAGTGACTGAAATTAGTTGGGTTGAAAAATTGCCGGGGTATGGAGTTTGTCATAATTGGACTAAACGAAGTATATTTTGGGATCTTCCCTACTGGAAGGACAACTTGTTAAGGCATAACCTCGATGTGATGCACATAGAGAAGAATTTCTTCGATAATGTATTTAACACTGTCATGAATGATAAAGACAAGACAAAGGATAATGAAAAGGCGAGGAAGGACTTATCTATGTTTTGTGCACGTGAGGACTTGGAGATGCAAGTCTTACCCAACGGAAAGATGGGAAAGCCAAAGGCAAGATACACTTTGACATCATCAGAAGCGAAGTTGGTGTGTGAATGGATTAAGGAATTGAAAATGCCAGATGGCTATGCTTCAAACCTAGCTAGGTGTGCCAATGTCCGAAAGAGTACAATGCATGGGATGAAGAGCCATGACTGCCATGTTTTCATGGAGTGTTTACTCCCAATTGCATTTCGTTCTTTGCCAGATTTTGTTTGGAAACCATTAACGGAGCTAAGTCGATTCTTCAAGGATCTTTGTTGCAATACGTTGAGGATGGAAGACATAGTTAAGTTGAATGAGAACATACCTGTTATCATATGCAAGCTAGAAAGGATTTTTCCACCGGGATTCTTTGACTCAATGGAGCATCTTCCAATCCATCTTCCCTATGAAGCAATGCTAGGTGGTCCAGTACAATATCGGTGGATGTATCCATTTGAAAGGTAACCAACCTAGGAGATTATCTTAACTAACTACATGTTTTATTATAACTTCATAGACGTTGGATGATTGAATGTGCAGATTAATGGGTGTCTCAAAGCGGGCAGTGACAAATAAGGCTAGGGTTGAAGGTTCCATATGCGCCGACTACATACACCGCGAGACAATTTATTTTTGTTCTCACTATTTCAAATCTTTCAGCTTGTTTCCAAACACAAGTTTAGGAAATGGTCCTCGTTCCGTACATGAGTATGCGTCAACCAACGTTGTCTGTCCTGCACAACTGTGGTTGACAAAGTGGGAAGCCTGAAGAATATTGGCTAACGGATCAGGAATGGAAATCTGCTCATGTACATGTCTTGATTAATTGCGATGAGATTAAACCGTATCTTGAGTAAGTATTTGTAGTAACACATCATTCTTGATCTTGATGCATGTCATAACATAGATTTACTTATGGATTGTGTGATCGATATCATCATATTCTTGGAAAATCACTCCATCAATAAAGATCACGCGTCGGGACGTATATATGCAGAATTTCCCCTATGGCTGAAGGCATATGTAAGTGTAGTTCCCACAAATCACGTATTTTTTACAATCACACTCTATAAGCTTATGTGTATTATCTTCTATATAGGTGCATGATGAGGTGAATGGTGTGACAAACAAATACATAAGGGCACTATCTTGGGGTCCTGCATCAAAGGCAACATCATGGAACATGTATTTTGTCAGTGGGTACAAGTTTCACACCGAGGCATGGAGCAATGGTAAAAAAACTATCAATTGCGGGGGCCATGTGACGGGTCTTACAGAAGGAGGAGAAGATGATTTTTACGGCATCATCCAACATATATTTGAACTAGAATACCATGATCTGAGCGAAAAGATAACATTATTTTATTGCGAATGGTTTGACCCAACACTGAATAGAGGCACAAAGGTTCATCCACAATATAAAATTGTGGATATTAAAATGAATAGACGTTATCCTCGTTATGATCCATTCATCCTTGCGCAAAAAGCAAGACAAGTGTATTATGTCTCCTATCCAGAAACTTGTAGAGACATGCATGGATGGTGTGCGGCAATTACCACAAAACCAAGGGGTCGTGTGGAGATTAATGACATGGAGGATGAAATGCCTTATCAGTCTGATCAGGTGTCACCCGTTCTACCCATTGTGAAAGTTGAATTGATACATGGTTTAGGTGACAACACACAAGTAGATGTGTGCGAAGATGGTCAATCAGAAGAGGAAGAGGAAGCAGAAGCAGAAGAGGAAGAGGAAGATGACGAGGAAGAGGAAGACACATATGAGGATGACGATGAGGATAATGTCGACGAATAACTTATTTTATAAAGATGTTTTTGGGGGTTTTCTAATGTGGGTGTTTTATGTATGTGTCCTAAGATTGAATTTTGGTGTTTGAAGATGTATTTTGGTGTTTGTTATGCAATCTTCAGAATTTGTTTATAACTTGTTCTGCATTTGTTTTGCTATTATGTTCTGTTTATATATGTTCATTCTTTTCTTTGCATCTGTTTGTAACTTAGTCTTATAAGTTGTTTTCAATTTTGTGATTACTGAAATGCTTGATTATATTCAATTTTGTGATTTCTGACATGCAACCACATGTAGTTTTCATTTCCATGTTTTGGAACACATTGTGAATTGTGGTCATTTGATTTAAATCTAAAGAAATTGGCAATTCGGATGATGTCTGCAGACTTTATGTGGTATGTAATTCTTTCTGTCAATATAGCAACATAAATATGATATAGGATTTATTGCATATCTCACCATTCTGCATTTGTTTATAACTTAGTCTTCTAAGTTGTTTTAAATTTTGTGATTAATGAAATGCTTGATTATATTTAATTTTGTGACAGCAGATGAATATCAGAGGTCGTGGCAATAAGGGAAAGGCTCTTGTTAATAGTGGTCGATCGAGACTTTTACGACTGTGCCAGCTTCCAAAGAGAGCGTGATCGCTATGTCGCCTAATTAGTGCGCCCCACCCCACCGCCAGGCGCCCACACCACCACCTGTGCACCCACACCCACTAGCTCCTGCACCCACACCACAACCCATGTGGCCCCACCACCAAACCCATACCAAAGAACCCAAGGTCATACCGATCGTCTCCACCACCTTCCCAACCGATAACATCACCCATACAGACCTCTACCCCTGAGGCCTTCACATTTGTTATAACTCCAGGTAGAGGCCTTCCACACATGGGTGCACAGGTTCAGGCAGAGGAAGAGGTTCAGGCAGAGGAGGAGGTCCATAGAGACCACCACCACCAGGAGGTGGACGGGGACGAGGACCACCACCACGAGGAGGACGGGGAAGGGGAGGGGAACCCTCCTCCTTACGTGCCAGAGAGAGACTCTGATGGCAAGATCATCATAAGACCTCATGGTCGAGGGTAAATTATAATTAGTAATCAGCTTCTTTTATTTTCAAGTGATTAAGTACTCCATACCAGTTTTATGTGCTTTTTTATTTTATGCTTTATGAATCTCTTGAAGGGCAATTGTGCACCACTTGGTGTTGGTAAGCAATGCAGTTGCGATGCAAGCAAAGTTATTTGTATTTTGTTCTTAGTATTTGTATAGATCCAGTAACATGGTTGTTCAAGTTTCTATTGAAACATGTTACAAGTTGAGAATATTGCTATTAATTTCCTCTCCTCCACCTCAACTGCTATGTCCTATAATTAATGTAGATGTAAGGATTGATTATGATGCAAAATGGATATGTATCATCCATTATGTGGTGCTCATATGATGCGCAGAGAATTCTGATTAAGATGTAATTCATAAATATAACTTTTAGGTTATTCAAGCAATCTATCAAGATATTGGTTCTCCATTTTGTTACTTTCTGAAATTTACTTTATTTATACTGCTTTTCCTCCTCTTATGTTATCTAGTTATATGCTTTACACACTTCATTTGATTTTTTTAATTGTACTTCTGATATTTTGTAGGTTAGCTCCTTGCAAGGAGGTTGCTGATGCCATTAGGAGAGCAATCTGCATACGCTTCGAGGTGCTTACTATTGCTGGAGTGAGATACCTCAGGAGGTGAAAGACCATTGGTGGAAATTATTTCTGGCAAGTATAATATTTTGTGTGTTGGCAGTAACTTGTTTTCTAATTTATATCAACATAATGAAAGATTACTTTTATCATCATCATCATCATCATCATCATCATTATTATTATTATTAGTACATATTATCATTTTTTTTTTGCAGAAGAATGTGTCGTTTCAGCCTTATCCCGAGAATCAAATTCGTCACTTGTTTAACCAGAGAGGCGCAAAGCGTCTTGCGGATATGCTCACGAAGGTGAGGAAGAAGGGGACCCGACCCAGCTGGATAGGTGAAGAAGCTTATGCTGGTATTGTTTCCCACTGGAGAGGTACAACCTTCAAAAACCTCTCCGCCCAAAACAAGACCAATCGGGCTTCGACTAGAGGCGGAGCAGTCCACACCTCAGGCCGTAAGGCTCATCTTGACATGGCACTTGAGATCGTAAGTATTAATTTCACATTTATTGTTTGGTTCATCATAATAGGTCATATATATCTTTAAACACTTGTTCACTTTATTTCAGGCTAGGAAGCTTGGACGAGATTTGCATACTGACGAGCTCTTCATAAAAACTCACAAGAGGAAGAAGACTGATGAGTAGGTTGATCACAGGGCTGGGACAACTTATGTATGATATTGGTTGTATACATTTTTTGTCATTAATTTTTTGTCATTAATTTTAATGTGTTTTTCCTATTAATCAGGAACATTATCATCGAAGTTTGAGCCAGATACAGACGCAGATTGATGAGATCAGCGGCGATGGGGTGCAGGAGGTGGATGCGGCGACAAGGCTCCAATTGTGGCAAGAGTCCGCCGAGGGTCGTTCTTGGGGACGAGTTTACGACACAGCGGATTTGTCCACCAACCTCCGACGTGGGGCAACGTCGTTTACTCATGAGTTCCAAACATCTACTGCGATCGAGATAGAAAGGGCAGCGAGACTTAGAGCTGAGGAGGCAGCAGCTAGAGCCATGGAGGTTGCTAAAGAGGCTCAAGAGCGCGTGAAGACTCTGGAGAATGATATCACGGAACTATTTTGGCGCAATTCCAGGAGCGCATGCAGGCTCTGAGCGCCAATCGGTCGGTGTCCACTCTGCGAGTCGCCCGCGTCCGCATCATCACTACGATGATGATTTGGATGATCAGTCGCTATAGTGGGAGATTATGATTAGTTTCAGATTTTTCATCCTATTTTGTGTAGTTGGTAGTATTTTGGATGAAAAATCAGTATATGGTAGTATTTTTCATCCTATTTTGTGTAGTTGGTAGTGTTTTGGATGAAAAATCAGTATATGGTAGTATTTTTCATCCTATTTTGTGTAGTTTGATATTTTGGATGAAAAATCGGTATTTGGTAGTATTTTCAATTGCGGTATTTTTCATCCTATTTTGTGCGAGATTTCAGTTTGTTTTAGGTTTTATCCAATGTTGTACTACATGTTGGATGATTTTCGATTTAAGTTTGTTTATAATCTATAATTTTACTATAATACATTTTGTAATTGACCGAGTTTCATTGTGGTTTTGATTCATATTGCGTTGTTGGTCGAGTTGATAGTTTGATATTGGATTGTTGGTTTTCAATAGCAGGTTGAAGATTATTAGTTGTTAATTGGTTGATCCCAAAAACAGGCAGTAGCAGCAAATACTGCACAACGTAGTGTAGGCCCAGCCGACGCTAATTATAGCACAGGTTTAGCAAGAAATGTCACAGATTTAGTGTCGGTCCTTTACATCACTGAATTTAGCGTCCACTTAGCGTAGGCCTGGCCGACGCTAATTAGTGTCGGATGAGAAAAAGCCGACGCTAATGGTTAGCTTCGACAGTTAAAGTGTCGGCCTCGACACCGACGCTAATCCGACGCTAATCGTGATTTAGCGTCGGTTTTTTAAATTAGCGTCGGCTTTTAGCCTACGCTAACGAGCAACATTCTAGCAGTGATAAAGAATTAATCATGTATGCTTATTTAGGGATATTTTGTAGTCTATTTAAATGTCTTATTGTAAAATCGACTTTTAATTAATAGATTTCGGGTCAAATTAGAAATTTAAAAATGTTAGACCTATAAAATTTTGTATAAGATAAACTAGCTAAACTTAAGTCACAGAAATCTCGACCCAAACTATTTTCACCCTTATGTGTCATACCCTTGATTATAATGATTTTAGTAATCATAATTGTTGTTTATTCTACAAATATTCTTGTCAATTTTCTAGCATGTTAATCTATTTAGAGATGGATTGAATGACTTGCTTTTTTCGATAAGGATTAAAGGACCTATTTAAAATTTTTAATATAAAATATGTCATTAAATAGCAAAAAGTCAAACCATACTTTTTAAAAGACCATGTTAGACCTTAAATAATGTCTATGACATGTAACAGCTCAGACTTAATTAAGTATCAAAATTTAAAATATATTAGACCTATTTAAGAAAAGTCTTATTTGACCTAACTTATTTCAATCCATGCTCATTCAAGTGTTATGTTAAGTTGATTTTCTGTTTTTTTCACAGATATTATGTAATGTTCTAAGAATTCAAGGAAATGTTTATTCATTAGCTCGAAATTTGGTTTATTTTGACATTTTATTTTGATCTAAAAAACTTAAAGCAATTAGTACGTATAAGAGTTTTTATATTAATATTCCTCACTAAATCTATTTTTATTCGATAAAAAACATCATGGAGAAACACTTCAACCTCTAACAATACATACATGTAATTATTTTTATTTGTATGGGTTGTGTTAGCTAGGGATAAAAATTATTTATTAAGTCAATCAAAAAATTATTTACTAAAAAATAAATATTTAATGTATTGATAATATTCAATATTATATTTTAATAAACTTTTTATTTTTTATTTCTTAATAGTATCCTAACGTTTGCCTGTTATTGTTATTTATTATCTATCTCTTTCTATTTGTATCTTAGAAAACAAACCCCTCTGGGGACACATATCACCCATTAGGTGTATGTTTTCCCTCTCTTTTATAATAACAATATTATTATATTAAATTTATGTTTTTTAATTTTTATGTCAAAATTTTTTTCTTTTTCTTTTTATTAATTTTTTCTTACTATTTTCAGATTTTTTTTGTTTTTAAAATTTTTTTGTTTTTATTTTCTGATTTTTATTGTTTATTTTCATATTTTTAAAATTTTATGTTTTTACTTTTTATTTTTATATTCTTTTTATTTTTCCTAATTTAATATTTTATTTTGACTTTTTTTAAACTATTTTCTTATTTTTTATTTTAAATTATATTTTTGTTTTCTTATTTTTTTATTTTTATTTTTTTAATTACTTATAGTTTTTTTATTTTACATTTTTATTTATAAATTTTATTAATTTTTTTATTTTCGGTTGTTTTTTAAGTTTAAATTTTTTACTTTTTATTTATATGTTTAAATGATTACTTTTCTTTTGTATCCGATGCGAAAACAATAGATGTTATCGAAACAATTTTATTTTCTTTGAGCATATATCGATTTTATAAATATCTTTATTATTTATAAAATATTATTTTGCCTTTAAGTCTCGATGGGAAAAATTACATATTGCCGCTATAATTTCATCACGTATCAAATTTTATCAATTCTTTTAGTTGTTTTAATTTTTTATCTTATTTATTTTATTTTGTTTTTATAAATATCTTTATTGTTTATAAATAATAAATAATTATTTTAATTTTAAGTCCCAACAGGAAAACATTACAGGTCGATATAATTTTATTGTCTTTGAGCAAGTATCAAAGTTTGTAAATGTCTTTATTATTTATAAATGATTATTATACTTTTCAATCTCGGCAGGAAATCGGGGAAACATTACATGTTGTCGGTATAAATGATTTTTTTTTTGTGCCAATGGGAAAACATTAGATGTTGTGAGAATAGTTTTATTGTCTTTGAGATCAATTTTATAAAAGTCTTTATTATTTATAAATTATTATTTTGCTTTTAAGTCTCGACGCCGAAACATTACATATTACCGCTATAATTTTATCACGTATCAAATTTTATTAATTTTTTTAGTTGTTCAATTTTTTAATTTTATTTCTTTATTTTGTCCTTATAAATGTCTTTATTATTTATAATGATAAATAATTATTTTCCTTTTGAGTTTTTGTCGGTATAATTTCATTGTCTTGAACACGTATCAAAGTTCATAACTGTTTTTATTATTTATAAATAATTATTTTACTTTTGAATCTCGACAGAAAAACGGTAAAACATTACATGTTATTGGTATTAATGATCACTTTTCTTTTGCATTCCGACTAGAAAATATTAGATGTTGTCGAAATAATTTTATTATCTTTAAGTACATATTAATTTTATAAATATTTTTATTATTCAGAAATAATTGTTTTACTTTTAAAAGTCGACTAGGAAACGAGAAAACATTACATATTGTCGGTATAAATGATTTTTTTTTTGTCAGTGTAATTTTATTGTCTTTGAGTACAATATCAATTTTATAAATATTTTTCTTATTTATAAATGATTATTTTGCTTTTAAGTTCTGATAGAGAAATATTACATGTTATCGATATAATTTCATTGTCTTTTATCACCTGACAATTTTATAATTCTACTTATTATTTACAAATAATTATTTTACTCTTGAGTTTCAATAGGAAAATATTACATGTTTTTTTATTCTCACTACTAATTATATTTGTCACAATATAAAATTTTCATTTTATAAACTAATGTATTTCTTTTTTTTTGACAAAAATAAATAAATATATTTCAAAAATACATAAAAATAGATAAACCCGTGCATATGTACGGGTATCTTGCTAGCTAGTATTATAAAAAGGATATTTCTCTTATTAATTTAGCAAACGAATATGTGAAAATTGAAATGAAGAGAGCGTGGAAGAGACGTAAGAGTAGGGGAGGGTGGTTGTGAGAGAGTGTTGAGTGGGGAGAAGGTTCGCTTTATTATGGCGATTCCAGTTGTCCAATGAAAGCGATCTACGTAACAAGCGAAATTTCGACACGTGTGGAGCCGCATGTCAAAGGCTATTGACGCTTGCAGAATATCTCAGGTTCTCATAATTGCACATGAGACGCGTGGCATGCTTCTTACGTGGATCCGAAACTGCGATCTAACCAGACACAAAAACCACACCAAGTTTTCCAATACCAATTCCACCAGCTGTTAGCACTCCTTTTTCAATTCAAAAAACGCAACACGTACTAGTAGTAGTAGACCCAAACCAAAAAAACCACCAACCTACCCTTTCCCCTCAATGCGTTTCACACATGACACTTGTCGATCTCTCCACTCCCTTCTTCAAATTACGCTGACCCTTCTTGTTGCATCTAATTCTAGTGTTAACATTCAATAATACACTTCACTTTATATGTGTACAGCTTAATATCGTTGGGTTATAATTAATTTTATTGATCACTTATTAAGTTTTGCCATATAAGTTAACTATTTAATACGGATAAAAAATAAGGCTTTTCTCAAATCTGAATCTCAACCCTATTTGTTTGCCAACCCAAACCTGAATCTCACATCGTGTTACTGTTAATTAAACAGGCACTAGAATTATACGAGGTAAATTGGTCATTCGTTTACATATAGATTCATGTGGATTAATTTGCATTATCATTTCATTTTCCTACATAAACAATTTTTTTATTTTAATTTTGTTATATTTAAGTGAAAAAAATCATAATTAATCTGATTACAAGAAAAACAATTGAATTAATTAACTCATGCACAGCTTTTTTAAATATAAACCCATTGATTTATCAAAAAAAAATATAAACGCATTTGAATATGAACTTATACAGACTCATTCATTTAAGTGTAGGTTTGTACTTTAAAATTGATTCTATCTTTTATGTAAATAAAACCAATTACCGTAATCTCATTTAAAAAATATTATTATTAAATAAAAATGATATTATTTTTTCCAACACCAATTATTTTCAAATTATCTCAATCAAAAACATCTAGAACAACAAGCTCGAGGTTCAACTTCAAAGGCTTAAGCCAACCCAAGATATTGGACGTGTTTCCTGAAATACAGGAAGAAATTTCCGCGCAATATTGTGTCTGGTACTTCAACTCTTGCCTTCGCTGCTATTGAGGTTTCATTTGAGTCTCACGTCACCAAAGTTTTCAGATTGTACAATGTATATATGTAGTTGAACCCCTCATCCTATGAGTTAGCTTTTAGGATTGAAACTGAAACATTTAACATGATATCAGAACCAGATTTTACTTGTGGGAATTGGACCCAATCTCAAGGGTGGGTATTGATATTACATTTGAGTCTCACATTGCCAAGATTTTCGAGCTGTGCAATATATATATATATATGCGCGTGTGGTTGGACTCCCTCATCTTACAAGTTAATTTTTTAGAGTAAGACCCAAACCAATTTAACAACTCCAACCCGGTCTCTTCTGTGTTCTTTTTTTTTTTTTTAATTCTAATCAACCCAGTCTCTTCTGCTTATGAAACACAGGCTCAACATAATGTAAATACTCCTTTGTTATAACTTCAATTGTCATATTCTTTCTACTTTACTTTAATGTTAGAATATTTTTACAAGTATCACATCCGCTGTGCTGTACTCAACCATCATCACCGGCCACCACCATGACTGGAGGAGTAGACACCTCAACAACCATGAGTTAGAGATTCTTTCACGAGACAAAGTCCCTTATAGTCTTCAACTCAACAACTCTCTCTC
Source organism: Calophaca sinica (assembly GCA_037113605.1). Taxonomy (NCBI): domain Eukaryota; kingdom Viridiplantae; phylum Streptophyta; class Magnoliopsida; order Fabales; family Fabaceae; genus Calophaca; species Calophaca sinica. The sequence continues at coordinate 48,963,547 of CM073735.1, forward strand.
TCTCTCTCTCTCTCTCTCTCTCTCTCTCTCTCTCTCTCTCTCTCTCTCTCTCTCTCTCTCTTTATATATATATATATATGAGTTCGAAACCACTCTAAATTTAATCATTTGGGTCGAATGAGTTTATCAAGATATCTCTTCTGCTTGGCTGATTGAGCATAGTTTTGCTCATTGGTTTGCATTTTTAAGTCTTTTAATTAAGCTGACTCTTCAAGGGGTTCAAACCCGAGTTTCTAATGTTCTCTTTCTTATAGGAGTGAGTTACTTCCACTCGACCAAAACTCATGGTTATGTATAGCTCTATTTATTTTAAAAAAAATTAAACTATCAAATTTAAAACAGACTTATATATTACTATTATTTTTTTGCATTTTATAACGTGCGAGAAATGTTATCCAATTTAAATAAAATTTCGTTTGGTCTCTCTTTGACCGACCTTTCTCTATGTTCTTAGTTGTAATAATTAAATCCCGGAATTTTTTTAATGTATCTATTTACTTATTTTATTGTTTTCTCGTAGCTCTCCTCATCCTAAACTAGAAGTACATTGCTTATCACGTAAGAAGTCATTTGAGTAGTAAACATAAACACGCATGACGATCACGGGGGAAAATCATTGACAACGTGCATGACAAAATGTGTGGAAGATGCAATGCAATGGGGTAGGAAATTATCGAGAGAAAAAAAAAATGCAATCGGGTAGGACTCAGACATTATGCTTATTGAGAAATTGATGTTCTATTAATCTTTAAATATTATCTGTATTGTATTTTAAGGCTTAAATATGAAATTGGTCCCTAAAAAGTCGCAAAGTTCGTTTTTAGTCCCTAAAAAAATTTGAAGGTTTTTAGTCCCCCAAATTTGAAAACGTTTTACCGTTAGTCCCTGTCGTTGACGCCGTTATGATTTTAGTCCCTCAAAAATTCTAGAAATTCGTTTTTAGTCCCCAAAAATTCTAAAAGTTCGTTTTTAGTCCCCGCCACATAAGCGCGACAAAACGGCGTCAGCGACAGGGACTAACGGAAAAATATTTTCAAATTTGGGGATTAAAAACCTTCAATTTTTTTTGGGGGGACTAAAAACAAATTTTACAAATTTTTGGGGGACCAATTTTATATTTAAGCCTATTTTTAATTTGTAAAATTATTAGTAATTCATTCATAACTAAGGTTCTTTAGAAAATCATTTTCGATATAAGACTATTTAAACTATTTTGTGACATAGTAGATATATACAAATAAGATTTTAAGAATTTCAATTTAAAAATACTTCTCTAAGCAGAATTTCAATTTAGAAATATATGCTTCTCTGAGCAGATGCAACAGTAACAGAGATCGTTAATATTATTCCATAATATGCAGATGCATTAGGAAAACAATTAAATGTCTTCAAATTCAATATCAAAAAACATGATTTTGATTCAACTGTTATAACCTAATAACTTTTAATGCTTCAAATAGAATTTTACCATCAAAATCATCAGAATTATCATGTTTTAGATTAGTTTCAAGATGTTTGCAACATAATATCAAGTTTTTATCAGAGAATGGCTTAAGTCTTTTAATAATAAAATAAAGATCCAAAAATAACCTCATATGTCCTATGTTGCTCAAATATTTTATTAAGTGAGCCAATTGCTTTGGATTCTTTGTTGTTTTTTTTCCTTTTCAGGATGTTGTTGATTATGTGGTGTATCATGGATAAACAACCTTTATGAAATCTGTGTTATCTGAAGTGGATAATATTACTTTCTTGACAAATTAAGCACTATCAATCAAGACTTTGGTACCTTTATATCTTACTATAAGGGTTTGTTTTTCCTCCATCGTATACCTTACTCTAAGGGTTTGTTTATCCTCCATCGTCACGTGAACCATGTACCATGCACGCATCAGCATTGTAGAACTTAAACTCTACCGTGTAACTTGCTTTAATCTCGCGTGGGACAACCAATGGTGTTTCTTTCTTTATTAGTCCTTCGCCTTCTGAAATGGCGTTAGATGAAACAGTTTTCTCTATCAATCTCACGTTCATTTTCTTTCTCGTTTCCTTCTGGATGACAAATGAAACGGTCGTTGTATGTTTCCATGCTGCCTCCTTCTTCTTTTGCATTTCCTCTTTTACGTTTCTTACTTCTCACATTCATTTTGGCAACCCATAAACTTATACAACACATATGTGATCTTATTTTACGATAAAGATGCCAAACTAATCTCAATACTTACTATATTTCTTCATTACTTATTTTTTATCATACATTATGTGATCTTATTATTACATCAACGTATTCATCAAAGTCACGTCAGTAAAATTTCACAAAAACAAAAAATACAACTTCCATATGGTGGCATTAAAAAATAATTATTTGAATGAGTTTGATGAACAAACTCACCAATCAGTGATACAATAACAAACCTACAAATTCATCATCAATATATAACAACTAAACTAATTCAATTCAGAAATAAACAATCTCATAAACATTGTTCATATAAAAACCCATTTTTCATTCCCTTCAAGACACAAATTTAGCCCCAACCCACAATAGCATGTAGAAAATATAGAAACCAAAATGTTCAAAAAATTAAATGGCTAAGATACCTTTTTAGTCCCTCATCTTATCTTTTAATTTAAGTTTCGTCTCTTAAGTTTAAAAAATTTCACTTTAGTCCCTTAAAGTGTTTCCGTTGGACCAAGTTGGTCATTGCGTTAGTTTACTGCATTATCAATGTTAACTTAACCAGATGTGGCAAATCACTATCTACGTGAAACATAGTTAACTCCATGTGGGAGTTTTTATACAATATACAATTTGACAAAAAAAATAACCCAGATCTCTGCTCGTGCCAGACCCGTCTTATTCATCAGACCCGGCCACCACCCACCATCATCTTCTCCATCTCAGCCGCGCTGTCGTTGTCTCCAGTTCCTTGCCCATAACCCTCAACTCATGTCCCCAACCCTCAATTCCAAGCCCTAAACACTTCGATTTGAACAGATAGACTTCACCAAAGAAGAACTCTTCAGGATTTATGTTCCATCTTCATCATCATTCTCCTCCCAAAATCATCCTCGCCCTCCGTGTAGACTTGCAACATAGCAACTATGAGGAGTTATTCTATACTTTCCAATTTTGCTCGAGACTTGTATACACCATGCGCCATTTATTGTATGGAAACTAGGGTTTTAATGTTCACTATCTATTTACGTTGCTCAATTGTTGTAAAAGTAATATATCAAAGACAAACACACTTATATTGTTAATGTTAATATTACATGAAAAAATTTCAGCTAAACGTGACTCTACAAAGTCCCTCTAAGCATCCTCCTTTGTTATGTGTGCATACTTTGTAGGAGAAGTTCGTCGACGTTTTCCCCAACATCTCTTAGATATTTCTTCGTCATCCGGTGATTGAAGACCATATGCATCTTAGCGTCCCCCGTAAGTACAAATTAGTTGTGGGATTCCTCAATATCAAACACCGTCTACGGTAAAAAAAATATATAATTAAAGAAAATAGTTATATTGGCAAACTAAAGAAACAACCATAACAAATGGATAACATTATTATTTAAATTACCAATATATCCTTGCTTCTATGTGTTGTCCTTGTATAGTTCAAGGTTGGATCTTTCCAGTTTCCACAGTTAATTAGGATCATTTGACAAACAATAGATCCAATGTAACTGACCAACATTGAACTATTAGGCTCAATTGGTTGACCACTCTCGTTCCATACAACCTAATAAAATGAAAAGGTAAATATTTGTGTTAACAAATGAAACACATAACTCGGAATTCAGAGCAAACAATAACCACTTATCTCATATTTATTTCCCTTGAGATTAAGGTTGATATGCTATTGTGTTTTTTCATTGTCAAGATCAGTCTAATGTAGCTTCTTATTTGAATTTGTATAATGTATCTTTAATGGCTCGAGTACTGTGTATTTTGGTTTTGTTTGATTATGGTTTAAAGCAGTTTGAACAAATGGAAATCTTGTAAACAAATACACTCATAAATAGCGTGTTTTTAAGAAAGCGCCATCTTAGGTTAGGTAGATATAATAGCACCTTTTCAGAAATGCGCTAGTTAAAGACATGGATAGTTAGCCTTTTTTGACACGCATATGTTATGTAAGTGAACACAGACAATGCTTAGTACGTGGAACGTGTCTATATTATATAGCACATAAAGAAGTGTTATGTAAACTTTAAATAGTGTCGTATATTAAGCGCTATGTTTTGTTAAAGAATATTATCGATAGCCTTTTTTGGCGTAGTGTGATACCTAATAGAACTCACTGAACTTTTACAACTTTTTAACTATATTAACTAACTAACTACTATATATTAGAATCAATGCATATATGTAACATAAACACATAACGCACATTATCAAAGAGCGTAAATAGTTTAAGAGGAGATAGTGACCGTTGTGTGTAAAGTGACAAGCTCTTAGTTTTGTGGGGAGTCAAATTATAAATAACAAACATGAATAAATTAACCCAATATATTAGTATTATCTTCCTAGTTCAGTTGAATCATTTTGCAAATGATACGTATTAGGTGCCGAGGTGTGGGAATAGGCTGGATCGAGATAGGCTATGCATAAATAAGTTTGACCTGTTCAAAAAATTTAAGGCCTAAGCCTGACTTGTTACTTGTCATAGGGTTTTTTGGGTCTGAACTTACCTTTTTGAAAGTTTGGTATGGCTTGTTAGCCCACTTAAAGGCCTATTTCATATTAGCATCACGTTAAATAAAATAAGGGTGTCCACTTCAAGAGACGAGGAGAGAATTATTGAAACGATTGAGGATATGGCAGCCAGAGACAAGGAAGCTTTCATCTCAATAGGGGGAGGCAATATTCATCAATGAAGATAATCTCTTTCAATGTGAGGGGGTTGTATGGTTGAATAAAAAACAAAGAGAATTCGATTACTGATTTTAAAGGAGAGGCTAAACTTTGTGGCTATTCAGGAAACAAAATTGGCTCAAGTAGAAGCAAAATTATGCGTATTTCTCTGGGGCATTCTTGAATTTGCTGGTATTTCAACCATCTGAAGGCCGAACGTGGCAAAAACACAAGAAATGGGGGTTTGAATTGGGTTTTAGAAATCTTTTCGCAAACGTTGTGTTTATGAAAACCTTTTCAAAAACAACTTGTTAACAGAACTAGTTCACTATCACAGTGATTTGTACTAGTTCACTATCACCTGATAGCTAAGTCTAGTCCCTTCACACACTTGAAGGAATTTCTCCATTATAATCAACCTGATTACACTTGAGAGTATACTACTGCCAAACTGGCTATACTCACAACTTCTTAAAACGGCTTAGTGCAGTCAAACCTCTAAGGAATACATCCACTATTGGGTTAAATAAAGTATTCAAAAGTAGTTTAACACAATATCAAATAACTCTCAGTAGAGAGGATTTACAATGCAAACTTAAGCATAAAGAATAACTTTCAAATAGAAAGAATAAAATGTTTAAGTGCTTGTTCAATGTGATCTCAGAGACTTGGAATAATTTCTTGGTTGCTCACTGTCTCAGATATTTGAATGGTTTTGTTTTAGTACTTCAATGAATGAAGTGAGATATATATAGCTAGGGTTGTGAACAGTGCCGTTGTGACCTAACAGCTTTATGCACCAAAGGACAAAACTTTAGATCCACCTTTTGTGGCTTTTAGCAAGTCACGTCGCTTTCCATTCTGCGCTTGTACACTGACACAACAGACAATATCAGGATCTTATCCCTTGGGAACTTTTTGAATATGAGACACTTCTTGAGCAAGTTTTCTGATGATTATATCCGTTGACATTCCCTTTGGCCTTTGACTCCTCGTACATTAAAATACTCATCAATGAGGTCTCTCACTACAAGAAAACTCGGGATTACCGACGGCCAAAAGCCTTCGGTAATCCCAAAAAACTGTCGGTAATGCGTTTTTTCCGACGGATTATCGACGACCACCAACCCGTCGGTAAAACGGGCGTCACAAATCCCTACCGACGGGCTTTTTTTTTTACCTTCGGTAAAAGTCTGTCAGAAAACGTCGGTACATCCCGACGGGTTAAGCCCTTCGGTATATTTCCGACGGGCATACCCGTCGGTAAAGCCGAAATTTTTTTCCCGACGGTTCAGCCCGTCGGTAAAGCCGAATTTATTTTTTTATATTTATTTAATTAATTAATTTAATTAATTAATTTTATTTATTAAATTATTAAAATTATTAAATTAATTAATTAAATTATTAACTATTAAATTAATTAATTAATTATTTAGTTATTAAAATAATTTATTCCCATATTAAAAAATGTTTATTTATTAAATTAATTAACTATTACTAGTAATTTAATTTAATTTAATTAAATTGATTACTTTTAATTATTAATTTATTCCCATATTTAAAAATGCGATAACGTAAACTAAAAAACAAATTAAAAAAAGAAACGTAATAAATAAAATAAAAAAATCCGACGAACAAAGATTAGTAACTAAAAAGATATCCGGAAATATGAAAAAATATAAGTACAAACAGAACTAATAGTCTGGGTAGTCCTGATCATAATCGAGATGCTCTACACCATCTGCTTCATCGACATGATCATCAGTACTAGGAGGCGGAGGCGGAGGCGGTGGAGGAGGCTGCTGGCGAGCTAGCAACTGGTACATCTGCTCCTGTCGCGCCAGCACCTGAGCCAAAATGGCACTCGTCCGGCGGGACTCCTCTTACTGCTCGGCCACGACTCGCTGCTGCTCGGCCACGACCCGCTTCAGCTCGGCTATCTCCTGTTCATCCGCGGCAGAGCGACCAGTGGCAGCACCACTACTTGACAACTCTCCGATATGAAGGCGACCCCATTTCTTATAGTTGTTGGCAAGGTCGCCAACACCATATAGGCGACCCTTCTTCTTGCCGCCAACAACATCTGCCCATACCCTTAGTGGTGCAGATGGATCCTCAGGGCTCTGAGAGGGGGAACATGATGATGTCTGAGACATCATCTGAGACATCCTCGCCTCAAACTCCTCCTGTCAAACATAAACAAATAAGTCAATTTTTTTTGTAATAAAACAATATAAACATTATTAAAAAACTATTCATTACATTTTAATAATTACCTGGGTCCACCTCGACCGCTCATCGACGAAATCACTGGTACTCCTCCTAATACGAGTTGCACGATGGAGCTCATGCAACTGTACCTTTATACCCAACCCCTTCGACTGTAATTATTTAATAAAAAAAACCTTAACTAAATAATAAATAATAAATAGTAACTAGCAACAACAACAACAACAACAACAACAATAATAATAATAATAATAATAATAATAATAATAATAATATAAAACGTACAAGTCGAGCTGCGTGCTGCGCCTGACTGACCGAACCTCCAGTGTGCAAGCTCCCACCCTTCTCAGAGGCTCTATTCTTCTTCGCCTTCTCGCTTAACTCCGTGAACTCAGGGGAGTTCCAGTGCCCTTGCAGCTGCTGCCAGACCTGATCCCCTATCTAGTGGGGCTGTCCATTGAGGCGGGCATCTCTAAGCATATCAGAGAGGCGGTGGGAGACCTTCATATGAAAATTCTTCTTGATCCGTTCCTCATCCTCTTTCTTCCAAGAAACCCTCTCCTGTATGAATATAATACATTATTATTTGAATTTTATGAAATAAAAAAATAATATGCAACAAAATAAAAATTACAACTTGCTCCAAAAGATTTGAACATATGATCCCCTGCCTTCTCCTTCAACTTCCCCCAAGTGGGCTAAAATGTGTGGTAATTATCCTCAATTACCGCTGTGATAGCTGTCGCTGCTGGCTTTGAGGGAAAGAACCTGAACAATAACAAGATGTCAAACAAGATAATATATATATATATATATGTATGTATTAATAACTTGAAAAAAAATGTAAATACTTACCCTTTACCAGCTGGCCTGATAACAACTCGGCCATCATGCAGCATCTGAATACTATCAACGACCTCCTGGTCAACCTGCTGCTGCTCATTCTTGTCATGCTCAACCCTGGTCTGATCAGGTGTGTGGCCCGTACTATAGTCATGATCGGACAGATGAGTATCAGGCATCTTCTCAGGCACAAAATGGGAGGAAGAAGCGCCAAGTGTCTGCTGGAACCCTGGGGTGGGGACCATGTAAATGGGAGGCAAATCGGGTGTCGGTGCAGAATGTGTTGGATGCTGTGTATGTGTCGAACGCACTGGAGGCTGTGTAGGGGCTGAACATGCTGGAGCCTATGTAGGCGTAGATGTATGCGGACGCTGTGTGGATGACAACGTCGCATAGCCAACATCGTCAATCCCAATAATATTCGGCCTCCGATGACGAGGGGGTCAATGGCGATGCCCTTCCCCCCTCGTTTACCACCAGTGGGTGGTCTGGGGGTCAGATCCTGGACCTCCTGATGCCATATATGTCTATAGAGCAATTCAACAATAACAGTCATAAAATATTATATTTAAACTTAACAATATTAAAAATGAATTTCATAAAAATAAACAAGTTACATCCCTTTATATATCAGAAACAAACTGACCTAACAAATATTCATGCAATATGTATTCAATAAATCATTTTATAGTTTGAAACTAATAATTAGATTTAAATACACTTTATTTGTCTGTGATTAATTTATGTAACAATTATTTACACTAACTATAGACTTCGATCAGTCCACTATTACTTAAATTGAGTTAAATCTAGTAAAATATATGAATAGTAACCCAATTTTATGTTTTGATTCTATTTCAGGTTCCAGTACATGGCTCATGGCTGGATAAGTTAATGACTGCAGAACTTTCGATGACATCAGAAAAGGATTATCATGCATATCTAAAAATTTACACACTGAAAATAAAAAAATAAAAAAACTATTTCAAGTGATGTTTTAAGTTGATTTTACTTAATATTTATGCTACCAATAACTTTTTCAATGTCTTTTTATAATTACAGTCTATACTATGCTGCTAATTATAGTCTCTTTATAATTACACACAACTAACTTTCGCCGTATCATTTTTAAATTACATACTTTTATATAAAAATTAAAAATATACCCCGTGCATTGCACGGGTATACATACTAGTAACTGATAAATTAAAATATATTGTTAGACATTAATTTCTCTAATTGTGAAAAGTTAAACAATTTCATTCTGCCCATTTTGCCCACTCTGCTTCGGCATCGTCTTCAGATCTTGATGGTTCTGCCACTTCTTCATTTAATTCCTGATCTCCATCTACATCTTCATATGTGATTGGATCGTCACGTAGTCGAGAAATGGGTTCCACTTCATTTACTACGTTGACATGAGACATCTCATCCACTTGATAAGCCACTTCTTCCTGTGGATCATCTACTTCAACGCGACCCCTTGGTTTTATCTTTATTGCAACACACCAACCTTGTTTATCCCTTCGAGTTGATGGATAAGGGATATAATACACTTGTCTTACATGTTGTGCCATGATAAACAAATCAAACATTTGGTATTTTCTGCTCATGCATATGTCAACAGTATTATATTTTCGATCCACTCTTGTGCCTCTACTTGATAGATCAAACCAATTACAATAAAATAACACTATTCTTTTAGTATAGTCTAAAGTATTGTACACCAGTTCATATATATGTTGAATCACGCCGTAGAAGTCGTCTTCACCTCCATCTGTGGCACCTTTTACATAAACTCTGCTGTTAACTATTTTTCCCCCCTCTATTTTTGACTGGGTTTGAAATTTGTATCCGTTTACGAAAAACGTGTGCCATTCTTTTACATGTGATTTAGGACCATGAGATAAATTTCTCAAGTGTTTGATTTTAGGCGATTTCGCCTCACTGTACACCTGCGTATACATTATATGCAAACAAATTATGGTTCCTTTTTTCAAACAATCTTTTGTATTTTTAAACAATAAATAGTTCAAATAGGACTAAAAATACATACCTGGTTCATAAACCATGTTGGGAAATATTCATGAATATAGGCAGAAGTGTCTTGTTCGCTTGTGGGCTTAGTTAACAAGAATGCCCTGATCAATTCATTATCAAACAAATGATCATGAGTAGTTGTGGATAAAAGAAATTGAAAGTAGTCAAAATGATACATACGTAAGATATGGTGATACTTCGATATAGTTGATCAACACGTGAACGTGGGATGACTTCCACTCTTCTCCCGTTAACCAGGAAGTCAGCTCCTTTCCAGCATGACGACCGGGAAGGCAAAATACTGATAAGGCTAGCGGGTGTCTTTCACTTTCAATTTCTATTTCATTCCTATTATTTGTTGGTGTCAGCATGAAGTTCGTAAAATAATGGGAACATAAATGGATTGTCTCACGGTGTAAGTAAGTTGCACAAATAAATCCTTCAACCCTGACCTTATTTTTCACCGACCGTTTTGAGTCACCCATAAATCTACAAAATAACAAGGTTGATGATAAAAATTGATACACTTAACCGTTCAAGTGAATATTTATTTTAAAGAATATTTTATTATATTACCTTTCGAATGGATATATCCATCTGTATTGAACCGTTCCACCAAGCCTAGCTTCATGTGCAAGATGCACTGAGAGATGCTCCATAGAGTCAAAGAAACCCGGGGGAAATACTCTCTCCAATTTACAAAGAATGACTGGTATGTTCTGCTCCATCTTTATAAGATCATCCTCTCTCAAGGTTGCAGAACACAAATCTTTAAAAAATTGGTTGAGTTCCGTAAGTGGATTTAAAACATTTGACGACAAGGAACTAAATGCAATAGGAAGTAAACACTCCATGAATACATGACAATCATGGCTTTTCATCCCAATCATGGTTCCTTTGTTCACGTCGGCACATCTTGCCAAATTAGAAGAATAACCGTCTGGCATTCGAAGTTCTTTTATCCACCTACATACTGACCTTGCTTCCTCAGCAGTTAAAGAGTACCAGGCTTTGGGTTTTAGGGTTTTTCCATCCTACCGAGTCGTCAAATGCAAGTCCTTTCGCCTACAGTAAAGCGGTAAGTCTAGTCTGGCCATATCATTGTCTTTCGTTCTTCCTCTAACGTTCATCACTGTGAGAAAAACATTGTCAAAAAAGTTCTTCTCAATGTGCATAACATTAAGATTGTGTCTCAATAAATTATATTTCCAATATGACAGATCCCAAAAAATACTTCTTTTAGTCCAATTATGTCATTGTCCATATCCTTTAAATCGATCTAATTCACCATAATTTGCGATTTTTGACAGATCCATAACTCTGCTCTAAATCTGTTCGGATGTCAACCTTAGGGTTGGGCCATCTAATTCAACTTCCCCCTTCTTGAAGGCGTTCATATTCTGTCTAAATGGATGATCACCTGGTAAAAACCTACGATGTGAGTCAAACCAAGAACCCTTCCCCCCGAATTTCAAGGTAAAGGCCTTTGTATGCTCCATGCAATGGGGACATGCCATTTTACCATGAGTACCCTAACCAGACAATATGCCATATACAGGGAAGTCATTAATGGACCACATAAGAGTTTCCCTCATTGTAACTTTCGTGCAATATCATAAGTCAAAATGTCATTCCACGACCTTTTGAGATCGTCAATGAGAGGCTGTAAGTAGATGTCAATACCATCTGTTGGGTTATCTGGACCCGGTATAATACAAGTCAAGAACATATAAGGCTTAGACATGCACATTTTGGGTGGAAGATTGTATGGGGTAACAATAACTGGCCAGTAAGAATAGGGTTTCGCCGTTGATTGAACATACGGGGTAAAACCATCAGAGCATAAGCCAAGTCGTACATTACGTGGATCTGCTGCAAATTTGGGATGCACACGATCAACGTGCTTCCAAGCTTCACCATCGCATAGGTGGCGCAACATACATGAAGTGCTTCTATTCTTATAGTGCCACGTCATTTTGTCTGCAGTCTGTGTTGATGCAAACATTCTCTATAGCCTTGGAATAATTGATAAATAAAACATTGCCTTCTGTGGAACTGGTTTTTGTCTACCCTTCCCATTATCAGTGTGTGAAATATACCTTGGCTCACCACAAAATTTGCATTTAACCAGCACGCCACCGTTTTTATCAAATTCATTGTTGTAATATAACATACACCCTCTCACACAATAATCAATCCTTTTAGATTCCAACCCCAACTTGGACACTAAGCTTTTAGCCTCGTAATAATTTTTTGGCAAACCATCTCTGATAGGTGACGAGTCCAACATCATCTTTGTTATGAGATCCAAGCACACATCCGTAGCACCACAGTTGGACTTAAGAGCTAAAAGCCCCACACACATTGATAACTTAGAGTCTGCAGACCCTTCAAATAACTACTTATTTGTTTCTAACAAGAGATTATAAAATTTTTGTGCTGTCTCATTTAGAAGTTCATCTGTGTCATCATACTGTTGCTCCTCGAATGACATGTTGACCCCTAAGGCATCACAAACCATATCTTGCATCAATTCAATTTGCTCACCATATCCCGCATCTACGCAACTACTTGAAGTACCTGTGCAATTATCGCCATTCCCTAAATCAACCCGAGGCAACTCTTCACCATGTCTAGTCCAAACCTAGTAATTAGGCCTAAATCCAACTCTCTGCAGGTGATATATGACGTCACCTGGGCTCTTGATCCTTTTGCAATCGCAATTAAGACACAGACATCTAATCCCTCCATTAATTTCGAAATCTTCATGTGCCATTACGGCTTGGACAAAGTGATCAACCCCATCGCAAAAAGATTGTTTCAAACCCCCTCTCCCCGGATACAACCTATCGTACATCCAACTATAACTCGAATGGAAAAATTCCATCTTCTGCATGTTAAAAAAATGACAAATTCAGCAGCACGACGTTCTTACAACTGCTCTCTTTCTATAAATGGTATGGCCCTATCCCATTCGAGGAAAAACTTTTTCAGAACTCGTATAATAGTCATTCTTTAATTCTCATATCTTATACTTGACAAAATTTCGACAGCATTTCCCATTGGTCTCTGAGTACACTAAATGATCGCAATTATTAATACGGCGATCAAGTATACACCCAGAGAATAAAAGGAAATGAATCGTATCAAAATTTCATCAAATATAAAGATACGAGAATTAAGCAACAACTATTATACGAGTAAAGAAAAAGTTTTTTTTCAAACTGTCCGACTTGGACAATTCAAGGTTCAATATATAATGAGCACGTGGTACCCTAAAAGAGTACATGCACTCAATAATATATTGAACCTCAAACGGGAAGCTAAGGCTTTTCTCCGATACTAATAACAATAATCAAACATCCATTTCAACAATAATTAACATAACAATTAGACAAGCAGAAGTGGCAAGGGTAGAATTAGAAATTCGACTTGGTCATTTAAAAAGAAACAGGTTGGAAGTTGACATCCTCTTAAATGATAGAATTAGACAAGCAGAAGTGGCAAGGGAAAGAAGTACAGAGAGATATGCAAAGCAAATTGCAGCCAAGGATATAATTAGATCTTTTTTTTTTAAATTTCTCTACTTTTTAATTATGAATAGAGATTAGGTTAATTAAAACATCTCTTTCCCCTGATCAACGCTATCTTGAAGCAAATAAGCTTTCACTTCGAATCTTAATACACACGGTAATATTCCTAGGCATAAATGTCAAAAGAAAAGAAAAATATCAAAAACCAGAAAATTTCAACTGGATTGGGCTAACATAATTTTTTTATCATTTTTATGGAGAAATTATTTCCATATTGTGGTGAGTTTTTCTGGTAAAAAGTATTAGGACAGAGAGGTTCTAACTTATGGTCTTCATTTTATGTTACAGGAACTTGGACTGTATGAAGAAGTGAATATTGTGTTAACTCCTAATAAATTATGAAATGTCTTGAGAACAAAAAAGAGATATATTCTGCTAATATGGGGCATTTTATTGTTATGCTTTAATGAAAACTAGTTCTAAATAAATTTTAAATGGTTTTCTTGCATTTATTTCACCTATGTAACAATTGGTTAAATGTTAAATCTTCACTGATTGGTCTGAGTATTTTCTTTTCTTAATTATTAGATTAGATTACAGTGATCCCTTGATTCTTAATTATTTTCTTTTCTTAATTATGTGTGTGTGTAAAACCTATGTGCCCTGAAAAACCAAAGTCATTGCTGGTGTAATAGACCAGGCCGATTGCTGGTGACTCACAGGACGGATGCAACTATCAGTGATCTTGTGTCTGGCCTTTGAAGGTGACAATCAATTGGATAGTGTGCCCCTTCATCTTCAGGAGTTGATCAGTTCCTATCAGTTAAGTCATTTTATCACAAAAGTGGGTCTTTGTTATTTTCCTTACAAATAGCATGCATCAAATATTGATTTCTAAACAGTTTTGTGATGAATTTTGACTTTTCTAGTTTGATTATTGTTATTCATAATTATGATGAAGCTGCAAAGCTATCTTACATTTATTGTGGAGTGCATAGTTAATTACTTTACTTTTCACTTTCTTGTAAACAATTCCATATCTTACTTTTTTCTGTATTATCGATGACCATTTGGTGCAGCAAGGCTTGATATTGGGGGGTATGTTTTATAATTATTGCATTGTGCTGATTTTGAAAAATAATGTAAAAAAGGATAATGTTATAACAATACTTGAAGGGAAAGAAAATAAAATCGAATTTACTTAGCCATTGGGTTGTTTTGGGAGTTATATTGAGAAATCTATGTTGTGACACTGATCTTATGGGGGAAAAAATGGATGCAAATATTTGAATAGTAAAAAATCGATGCAATTATTACCAAAAAATAGCTGTAATTATTTGCCATAGGAGGTATTCCCTCCCTTCTTGATTAGTAGGATTGTTGTAGTAGTATTCCTTTTTCAACTTACACTGTATCGATGTTGCTGATTCTTCAATAGTATGCTCACTAAAATTATGCTTGACGATAAAGGGATGCTTCTGTCAGGGATAGATTATGAAGGGGCAAACAACTTTTATTTGGGCGCTGGATTTTTGTTTTCAAATTGAGGATCTCAGACTGAGCTTAGACATTTTCAACAGTGAATGTTTCAAGGCACTGGCTTGGGTACTCCATATAATTGAATCAAATCTAATTGGAATCTTAAAAATGAATAACCTTACAGGTTTTTTTCCTTCTCAACTAAACATCTTTTTCCTGTGATTTACTTTTTATTTCGTTGTTTATTTCTTAGAGTTCTTTGTTTATTATTTTTTGGTATATTGGGTAAATTGCATATCCTATCTCTGCACATTGGTCTTCTGCATTTAACACATGATTTTGACAGTTTTTCTAATATAATCATAGACATAACACAATTTTTTTTTAATTTTCTTTCAATTCCTTTGCATGGAAACTACTTCCTATCATTGAAGGTTTTTTTTTTTTTGAATTTTTTCCAGGATATGGGTAGAAAATTAATTGTTGCATTATTCTCATGGTTTCTTTATATACATTTGCAATTTCCTACCCAATTTATGTTAAATACTGCAATTTTGGGATCCTTATTCAGGACTTAAAATTAATAAACTTGAAAAACAATTCAGAATTTTTTAAAAATGACAACGACATTAGGAGTGCAAAAACTTTTATATCTAATAATGTTATTATCCACCCCAAAAGATAGTTCAAGAAAATTAAGTTTGCTTATCGTGATTACCAAAAGCATCACAATTTGAAGTTTACTTTTGCTACCCCATTAATGAGCATATAAAATTGGGCAAAAAATGTTATTTGAGTGTCAATGGTTTGTGCAAGAATCAAATTAGGTTTTTTTTTGTTTGATGTTGTGTGCAGAAAGTCAGAATTTGTAGAAGAAATTCATGTATATGCGGGACACATGTTGAGTAATATGTTTAGATGTGTAGTTTAGTTACATGTACCATTTAATGTGGTCTCATGATTTTAGGAACCTTAACTTAAATCCCATATTTTCAATTTTTTAAATGGGAAGAGGATAGATTACATTTTTGTCAGTCAAAATCAGATTTAATGTATATGTAAATTTTTTCATCTGCCATTTCCTTTGTGTTAAAACAAGCTAAATTGAAGTCAGATCAATCTTTCATTTAATACAATAACTTTGATGTGGCATAGTGTCTGTCTTTTAATGAATGTGATGTGCTACAGCCAGAGACATTAAAAATAGAATTATAAGTGTTCACTAATAGGGGTTTAGAGAAAACATGCTTTTGTTTGTTAGTATTTGTACCTTTTAGTAGAAGCCTTATTTTAATTAGCAAGTCTCTAATTGATTACCTGTTACAAAGATACGTGTTCGTTGTCAGTTGCTCTTTATAGATAGAACTGGGTATTAAGGCTTTGAGGTAAATAAACTTGCTTTGTTTGCTAACAAAAATGTTTTCTTGGTTCCTACAAAAGGCGTAAGTATTTCTACTCCAAAAGGTTTTTTTTTCCTTATCAAATTCAGACCATATCTTTGTTGGATGGATGGATGCAAGACCAGAGCTTGGTCGTCTATGTAACAATACAATAATTGATAAATAACATGGCAATGCAATTGTCATCATCCATTATGTATAATTATGTTCAGTGCATTTTATTTAAACACAAACTTGCATGTTTTGCAGGTTTAGGTAGGCAAGAAAAGTCAGAGTGATGAAAGTAAATAATTAGCGTAAAATGACTGATGCACAACAAATGATGTTAAGCTAGCAAATGGCACACCCAACAATAAAGCTCGGGAAAAAGACCTCAAGTTGTTCAATGTGCATCAATTTTGTTTTTGTTAATAGCAATTTGTTTAAAAAAATTTCCAGAAAGTTTTTTAGACAGGTTTGTAAATTTTACATAATTAAACATTTATTTTTTAGTCGTTATAATAGTTTCATATGTTTTCAACTGGAATAGAAGAAAAAAATATACAACCTTCAAGTTTAGCTAATGTTGTAAACGCAATTAGAAAAGAGATAGTTATGATGTGGTATATAACAAATTCTACAAGTCACTTGATGATTTATTAATTATATTGGTTATACAACACTGTCGACTTGCTGAAATAAAAAGTATGCTAAAAATGATATTCACTTCTATATAAAAGATGACATCATGCCTTGTGTATGGGAGAACGAAATTTCTAGCTTTCCTCAGGTATTATTTTTATCTTTCCTTAGGAACAATCAACTACATATTTAGTTAATAATATCCAAATATTTTTTAATGGTTAGCTATATGAATAGATCTGTTTCTCTACTTTCTAACATAAGACATACATCAGACAAAGTTTCCTCTGTGGAGAGAACTATACATCACTTCAACATAATAACTTTTTGGCAGCAAAAAACACACATCACTTCAAAATTCACTCTGTGGAGAGAACTATGAAGCAAAACAAAGAAGTATGTCGGTGTGGGGGTTAACAGCCAACCCTATTTCACCCGATGACTCAACCGACATTTCGTTAGAGAGCATACCTCGATCGCACAGTAGTGGTAGAGGCACAAGCGGTGGCGACGGCTGTGGTGGCGCGGCGGAGTGGTGGAGGTGGCGGTCTCTGAGGCCTATGAAACAGAACTTCTTTTGTTAGCAGAAACCAATAAGCTATAAACAAGCATATCAAAACCACACCAGAATATCAAAACCATCTAAACGACACACCTAACTAATATGAATCCTCTTGAAAGCAAGGGTTCATAAATAATTATGTACAAAGATACATAATCCCCTTAAATTCCTTATGTCCAAGTAGTCTTAAAACAACAAATAACTCATTATTAGTATATAAATTGGAGTCAGATCTGTGTTTTCATATTAGTTGGCTGCAAAATGAAAAATAACTACAATTACACCGTTCAATTCTTTTTCTACAAAAATAGTGCAAACACTGACTAAATTCTTAGTGTGAAATCCCTATTTATGAACAATTCCAATTATCATTCAGAAAGGAAAAAACAAAAACGAAATCCAGTATAATATCAAACACCAATTTGAGGGGGGAAAAGGAAAAAGGAACCTTCTCGGAGTAGAGGCAGGGGACACAGGGACCAGAAGGAGAGCAATCAAAGGTAAGGCTACTTCCTTTTTCAACTGCAGCACATTTCAACTACAGCAAGCAGAAGACGAATTCAGTAAACCCTAGAAAAAATAAACAAAAATAGAAAAATTGGATAAGGAGAAGAAGAAGTGGGAATGACCAATCTTGTTAACGGCGAAACGCACAATGCTAGACTACTCAGGAATCACAGGCATCGTAACCACTAGCAACCAATTGCAGTGCTCATTATCGATCAGGCAGAAATTTTAACCACAAACCCTAAACGAGCTACGATTAAGAAATTCCTATTTGGGCTACTTCAAATTTCAAACAGAACACACGCAGAACCAATAATGCCACATTCAAACTATTCAACATTAATTCATATTCAGGTCCGTACCTCAACCAAACAGAACTGACGCTTGAAGAATATGGAAAGCCCAAAATCAATAGCCTTAAGGTCGCAGTCAACAGAGGGTGTGGTTTGTGAGGAACGACGATGTGGTTCTTCAGGCGTGGCGGTGATAGACTCGAGCAACGACGATGGTGTCAACTTCAGTGAACAGGTGGTGGCATCGCGGTTTCTCCTCTCTGGCGTCAGCTTCAGCGCGACGGAGTGGTGGAGGCGCGGGGAGGGGCAGTGGACGCACTATTGGAGCCAACTTCAGTGAGAGAGAGTGGTGGAAGACCAGTAACAGAGGGGTAATGGACGCGCGACCTTAGCAGAGGTAGACATGGTGGCGGCGCGGCGCTGGGAGAGGGAGGACGGAAGAGAGGTGGTGGTGGCGGCGGTGGCGGCGCTGGGAGAGGGAGAACTGAAGAGAAAGAGGAGAAGAGAAGAGAAGTAAAACTGGGGAGGGGAAGAAGGGGTTTTCATCTGGCTGTATCCGGACTTTATCGACAGCCACATTAACATTACCGACGAGCTAAACCCGTCAGAAACTTTCTCGGGTTTACCGACAACCATTTTCAAATACCGACGGGTTAATGCCGTCGATATGTGAAAAACAGCGGGAAATCGAAAATTATTCACGGATATACCGACGGTCAGCGGCCATCGCAAAAAACACGGCTTTTTCGACGGCTTTTCCCATCGGTAAGTCCAATCCGGCGTACACTCAACGTTACCAACGGCCTACAAACAGAGCGTTGACCTTTTTCAGAGTGAGACTGCAAGACGATGACGTCAGCAACACTTTTCAGACGATCAGTGCCAGACTCAGACTTACGAAACTGAGAGTGAAGTGCACACTTTAGCTTAGTCTTCTGAGATAATTCCTTCTGATGAATAGTGAATTCTGCACACTAACAGGTACATCAAAGGATAAATTGTTCTATTAACTATTTGTTATCATCAAAACAATTAAGGGTCATTGTTTCTGAATCCACTTGATTCCAACAAAGGCAAGTCAGGAGGTATGTTAAGCATGTAGAGTTATGATTCTTTCTCTCTTAAATATGTATTCTCTGATTGTGGGTTTTGGGAGTGTCATTGGTTGTTGTCAAGGATGTGGGGCTTCTATTATTGTTAATGTGTACTCATCATGTCTGTTGAACGACAAAAGGAAAATGTGTAGACATCTCATTATGTCAAAAAAGGGATTTTTAGAGGCTAATTCGTGTATAGCTGGAGATTTATTACGGTAAAAAATAGAGATAAGAAGAAAGGGGCTTATGCTTCTTTTAACAATAGGGAGTTTATGGAGTTTTCCCACTTCATTGACAACATGGATCTAATTGATTTCCCCATGATTGGTAGTAGATTCATATGGTTCAAGGCTGATGGTACTTCAATGAGTAGATTAGATAGAATTATGATTTCAAATGGTTGGATAGATAAATGGCATTCTTCTGCTCAATGGGCAATTGAAAGTGATATCTCTTATCACTGTCCACTTATTCATAGAAGTGATAATCAGGACTAGGGGCCAAAACCTTTTAGATTTAATAACTATTGGTTCCAACATAGTGGCTTTGGTAGTGTGCCAATCCTCGTAGGCAGTCATTGTGGCAGCGAGTAATTGACTCGTTTAAAGGAAGTTTAGCAAAACAGAAGGGTAGACATCTTACCCTTGTCGGGAGCATAGCATAATGCAGTGTATCAGAGCAAAAGTAACTATAATGCAGAATGCACTGCTTGATGACACTTGGTTGATACATTAGGTTCATCAATTACTCTATATTTCTATATTTTCTTCTCCCCTTTTTGTCATCAGACAAAAAAGTCAGGAATAAATAAAGAGCATCATAGTCAAAATAGAGTTTGAGAAAGATAAAATTAAAACAGAATAACTACTAAAAGATATTGATTTCATTGATCAAGCAAAAAGTAGCATAGTACAAAATTGTTTTCAACTAAAAAAGAAAAACAAGTACAAGGCTAAAAATAGAAAATGGTGAAAAACCTAAGGGTTATCTAAGGTTTCTTCAGCTGATCCACAATGAACTGCAGCATAGATGTAACATCCTCATGTCTCTTGTTCGATACTTCAATGAACTCCTCAAAGTTTCTGTTGTCCTCAACAAGTTGGTCCAAAACCTCTTTTGGAACCACAATAGAATGACTAGTGGATGCAGAAGCAGAACCAGAAGCAGAGGGCAGAGACACCATTGCAATTGAAGCTAGAGGAGGAGTTACAAGTTCTGGTGTAGGTGGAGGAACAGGAGCAGGTTCTGGTTTCCACAGAGCAGGGGTTTCTCTCCGTTGGGGTACCTTCCAAGTTGGACCAGTTAGGAGTCTTCTGTTTCTCTCAAGTTGATCATTTCTATGCTTCTCAAACCAGAAATTAATAAACTGCCAATTTTCATAGAAGTCCTCTTGAGCCTGTGCAGTACTAACGCCATCCGAGCCTTAAACACTTCAAATCCAGCAAAGAGGCGAGGATTGGGCTGAGGTACAACTACTGCTTCATGATGGTTTGGTGGAGGTTCACAGCCAATTTGAATAACAGGGGTAGGAGGTGGTGGGATTGGTGGTTCAATGATGGGGACATCATCATCAAGTTCAGGTTCTTGAATTACCTTAGAGGCAATTGTAGTAGTAATGACTAAGTCATCATCTACAGTTGGGTCTGCAGTAGGTTCAGACTCATGGTAGATTGGTGAATGTGGTGGTGAAATTATTTGTGGTGGAGTAGGTAGAAGGATAGCAAGTTACAGAGAGGAATCTGAAACAGGTGGTAAGGTAGTGAGGTGTTGAGCTTCACAGATCATATCAGAGCCAGGTTTATTAGATTGGCGTTTTTGGTTGATAGTCTCAGTGACTGTTTCGGGTTGTGAAGGGTGGTTTAAATCAGGCTGTGCTTGGGGTGGTGATTTAGGTGGAGTGATAGGTTTAGGTTGTGGTGGTGTGTTAGGATTTTGGCAAGCGTATCAAAATACCGAAGTTTACTGTGATAAGTAGGGTTGTCGTATCCACAGGGAATCGTGTAATACTCGTTTAATTCACACTTATATTAATTAAGTCCAACAGATCTATGTTCATATATATTCACAGAATATCTCATGTTTTTAGATTAAGAGTTTCTAACATACAAATTCTAAGTTTTAAAGAAAATAAACACTAATGAGTAAAGCGGATTGATGATAGTCTTGGAAACGAGTTGGGATTGGATTTCATCAACCTCACCACTTATGAATTCGATACTCATATACGACTATTTTCATTACCAATGATATTACGAATGAAGTTTACTCAATTACCAATTCCTTAGTAAAGGAGATTCTAAGCTCTTCACTTTAAATAACAATTCCTTGATTATTCAAAGAGATTACTTGCATTAAGATTAGCATTCAAAAGTAACTAATGAATCAAGCTCTATTCCTAGTAACAAAACTCATTAGGTGATTTCATTCAAATCTAGAATTAGAAAGTATTTTCCAATCACAATCTAACTCACAAATCTAAATATGAGTGATCAAGTCATATAAAGCATTAAACATAGAATGAAATCACTATCATTGATAAGAAGAGATAGCATATAATTGTAAAGAAATTACATAGAAGTTTGGTTGATTACATCCAAATCCCAACTACAAAAGAGTTAGCTACTCATTATCATGAGAGCCATATACAAATACCATGAAAATTGAGAGATGAAAGATGAAAGATGGTGTCCTTTGATTCCCCAAAGGTTCTCTTCTTTTCTCCTTTTTCGATTCCTCTCTCTCGTCAGATCCTTCAAAGCTGAAATGAATTGTCCTTATATATTGCTCCAATTCAAGTAAAGCGAGTTTAAACCGCTTAGAATTCGCTCGGCTCAAGGATTTCGCTTGTCGCATAGCATTCTTCATGTTGAAGAAAGCGTGTGTAAACAGCGCAACATTTTCGCTCAAGCGAATTCAAGTCGGTTTGCAGGTAACAATTTTGTGCCAGATTCGCTTGAGCGAGTGTTCCTGGCTTGAGCGAAAATTGGACAGCTTTGATTCCTTCTTTGATTTGTCTCAATTCAACCTACATAAATTTAACAAGGAATTTTGGATGAATTCTAACATCATTAAAAACATAATACTCTAATAAAAATATTTACAAATACTAACTTGAGGTAAGAAAACATCTTTTAATTCAAACAAATAAGTTAATAAATGCCATAAAAAGCTCTAAAAATGTAAGTAAAATTAGCACTTATCATGGTGGTGTGATGGTTGTTTGTGGTTGTGATGGTGGTATAGGATCAGTTGGGAGAGCAACAGAAATGGGCTCAATGTAAAGAATTGAGACTTTGGGAATATGTATCTGTCTTTGTCTCTATCTTAAGGGGACATAATCTTCTTCATCATCATTAGATGGGTCAGAAGGTAATGGATGTAGAGGTTTTTGGGTAGGTTTAGAAGGGGTTGGTTTAGAAGGTTTGGGAGGAGGAATAGGTTTAGAAGGTAATGGTTGAGAAGATTGAGCAGGTTGGGTTACAGAAAAGCTAGTTACAGCAGATCCAGTACCATACACAGAATCATAAAGATTAACAACCTCATCAAGTACCTTAGGTTTCTTTGCAGGGATATCATCCAACTTGATTATTCTCTTCCTCTTTGTAGTAGTTGCAGTAGCAGTAGTGGTGCCGGAGGCAACAACAGTAGGAGCAACAGAGGGTGCATCAACAGTTGGAACAAAGGTCTATCTTTGCAGAAGCCCTCTTGCTTTGCAGTCCTCATAGAATTTGAGGCATTCCTTTTAAGATTTAGCAACCATCTCAGTAAGTTCAACTTTCTTCCCTTCATGTTCCTCTGTCAGCAAAGAGGGCATGAATGCAAGCCTTTCTGGATGAACAAGGTGAGTAGGCTCAGAGGCAATGTGAATGCCAGTGCTCCTTGTTATTTTTTTGGTAGGCTCAACAATGGCAACTTCAGTGATCTTCCTTTTACCCTTCTTTACCGGTCTGACAGCAGCTTCCTCTTATTCCTTCTGGATTTCAGCAATGATCTCAGAAGATAGAACCCTCATCTTCTTCAGGTTCTCACTGTTGAAGGTTGGTGCACTCAAGGTTTAGAGTGCTACTCTAGCTTCTTCAGTATTCAAACCTTGAAGATGCCTAATCAAACCTTAATTATCCAGTATTGCGGATATTATCCTTCCATAGGGTATATTCAGGTTCTTCCCTTTCCTGTAGAAAGAAATGTTTCGGTGCAAGTGATCAAAGATAAGGCGTGGCAGGTTGATCTTGGATTTGAGTTCATAATGCCACATTACAAACTTGTGGTCTGAACTCACAGTGTCAACAGACCCAGACTTGGGTAGAATGCAGCTCTTGCTGATCTTGAAGAGCACCCGAAACTTGTTCTTCATGTCCACAGCCCTTGAACTTCCAAGGTTCTCATAGATAGTAGAGTTGATGGTGTCTATTCCACCATACTCATTTTCCCAGTTGTCGGTGATTTTTCTTCCAGAGTTAGGGCATTTGACAATGTCAGAGATCAAGTCCTGTGTTATCAGTATGTGTCTCTTTTGCACATAGCTGTAGAGACTGTTGTCTTTAACCTTGACAAACCTCCAGAACTCCTTCACTAGTTCTCGGTAGATGGGGTAGTTTTCCATGTAGAAGAAATCTATGATACCCATATCAGCAAAATCAGTTCTGAAATCATATTCACTTTCAGCTAAATCTTTGAAGTTTGTTACCAAGTGACTTCAAACACAAAAGGGGGGTGAATTGTGATAGCGGTGCTTATATAAAAAATTACAGATAAATTACTGAATTAAAAAAAAAACTTGAAAGAAATAAATTGCGAAATGATAAATAACTTGAAGAATAAACTGCAGGAATTAAATTGCAATAAATAAATGACAGAAAATAAATGACCGAAAAATAAATAAAGAACAAAAATAAATAAAGTGCTTGAATGATAAAGAGACAGAGAGCAAAGAAGAGCATGAAGAATTATACAAAGGTTCGCCAAACACCCCTGTGGCCCTACGTCCTGTCCCAAAGCAAAGACTATGGGATTTTCACTAAATCACTAGCTTTAAATCAGGTTCACTAGAAACCTTACAACTCTATACGAGCAATACGTTCAAGAGATATCACCTCTCTATGAACACCTCAGATTCCTACCTAAAAAGAAATGATTTTTACAAATAAAATGAGATGAGAAAGATACACTCAATAGTGCAGATATAACAAATTGAAGCTCAAATAATACAACTCAAATTATGTAGAATAAAAAGCTCTCAAAAAAATTGTGCTCAAATAAGTGTGAGTGATGGAGAATATTTTGAGCCGAGTTTCAAAGATAAAAATTAAGCACTAAGCGTTGTGTTTTTAAAACAATGCTCATGGTCAAAGGCTTTATAGGCAACGAGAGGAGCGTCACATTTAAGAGGATTTGTCCGTTCATTGCAAAGATTAAAGGGATTTGTCCGTTTGGCATTAAAAGGATTTGTCCGTTGCGACATTAAAAATTGAAACACGGATCTGAAATGATTCTCGGACACACTTGGGGTCCGACATCGTATTTCCAAACGACCTCTCCCCCGCTCGGCATACGATCTCCCCCGCTCGGCATACAATCTCCCCAGCTCGGCATACGACCTCTCCACACAACTCGACATAAGACCTCTCCACACACGGCTCGACATGATACGACCTCTCCCATTCATCGACGCGACCTCCCCACGGCTCGACCAGACGCGACCTCATTTCGACCTGCGACTTCCCACAAATGACACACGGAGAATATTTTCCAAAGAAAACTTGAAATATTTTCCAAACAATATTTTTAGTACAACTTAAGAATTTTTCAAAATACTTTGTGCCTAAAAATAATTTAGAAAAATTATCATAAAATCAATTTTAGAATAAAAATCATTTTGTGAGTGTGTGATTTTATTTTAATTGAGAGCTTTTTATTATTATTTACAAATAGTCTTAATAAAAATAAATAAATACCCAAAACCCAAAGACTTGAGAAACTATCATTCTTGATATGCGTCTTTGGTATTCTTTTCCACTTTTTACGCGGTTGACTATTTGCAAAACTCCTTTGTCAATCATCAAAACCATCCTTGTCAAGGCATGTATTCCACAGACTCCCCTTTGATGATGACAAACATCTCATGGAGGGAATTTAGTAAAATATAATCATGATATGGCAATGAGATATAAGCATGGTTTTTCAATAAAAGATATCGAGTTTACACAATATTTAGAAAAACTCCCCCTCACAATATTTAGAAAAAGATATCAAAAACTCCCCTCACAATATGCATAAAATAAACCACTCCCACTTTAGATCATATAACTCTCCCCTTTTGGCAACATCAAAAAGCGGAAAGATAAAGGGAAAGACATGTAAAGCATTATGCATATACGTAACTAGATGGCAAAAAATAATTAAAATAAGTATCAAGGGTTCAATGAAGCATAAGAAATCATGGTAAAAAAATTATTCAGGAGATAGCAAAAATAAAGCACTAGGATAAGAGTTACTAGTCCTCGTTCAACTCATTCTCATCATCAATTGTTTCCTCATCTTCACCGATATTAAGCGATAATTGTTTGCAGCTAACATAACCTGCACAAACTTTTATTTTAACGATTACAGGGAAGGGCGGTTGCATTTCTCCACTTTTAGTCTTGTAATCGGAACCTCGCATAAAAATGTTAGCACACCTCCAGCGCCCAAGTTAGAACTTATTCATAATAAAATGCACTCACACGCAGTCATTCAATGCATGATTGATCTAAAATTCCTAACTCGGTTCTTATAAAAAAGAAGTTTTCTTTAGGCAAATGTTTAGTAAAAATATCTGCGAGTTGTTTAGATGTTTCCACAAACTCAATCACACAATCTCCTTTTTGAACATGATCTCTAATAAAATGGTGCCTAATTTCTATGTGTTTGGTCCGGGAGTGATAAACCGGATTTTTCGTGAGGTATATGGCACTAGTATTATCGCACTTAATTGGAGCAGTTTTCGCATTGATTCCATAATCATTCAATTGTTTCATCCAAATGATCCTGCACAACAACTACCCGCCGTAACGTATTCTCCGTCAAATGGACAAAGCCACACCAGCTTGTTTCTTACTATGCCATGAAACCAAGGCATTCCCAAGTAAGTGACATGTCCCACTAGTGCTTTTTCGGTCCATTTTGCAACCCGCAAATCAATCGAGTACCCAATAAGTGTGCAACACCTTTGGGGGTACCATAAACCCATAGCTTTGTGTGCGGTGAGATATCTCATGATCGTTTACGCTAAGAGATGTGATTCCTTAGGATTTGCTTGAAAACGTGCACACATACAAACACTAGACATAATATCCCAGGACGACTTGCAGTGAGATAGAGAAGAGATCCTATCATACCTCGATACTTACTTACTTCGAATCGACTTACCACCTTCATCTTTGTCAAGATAGCATGATGTGCTCATTGGAGTTGAGATTTCTTTGGCGTTGCTCATTCCAAATCTTTTAAGCAACTCCTTGCAATATTTGGATTGATTTATAAAAATTCCTTCGTTGTTTGTTTGATTTGAAGACCAAGGAAGTAGTTGAGCTCTCCCCATCATGGACATTTCAAACTCACTTTGCATGATTTTGGAAAAATCTTCACACAAGGACTCATTAGTAGCACCAAAGATGATATCACAACATAAATTTGAACAAGTAAAAATGTCATATTTGTGTTTAATGAAAAGAGTGGTATCGACTTTTCCTCTTTCAAAACCTTTTTCAAGTAAATATTTGCTCAACCTCTCGTACCAAGCTCTTGAGCTGTTTTAAACCATATAAAGCCTTTTCAATTTGAAAACATGGATTTGGAAATTCAAAATTTTCAAAACCGGGAGGTTGATCAACATATACTTCTTCTTGAATAAAGCCATTAAGAAATGCACTTTTAACATCCATTTGAAAAAGTTTGAAATCCATGATGCATGCAAATCACGAGAAGCATGCGAATAGCTTCTAATCTAGCCACGGGTGCATAGGTTTCATCGAAATCCTATGCCCTCTTGTTGGTTATAGCCTTTTTACAAGTCTAGCTTTATTTCTAACAATGATACCGTTTTCATCAAGCTCATTTGCGAAAGACCCATTTGGTCCCAATGACTGGGTGATCTTTAGGCCAGTGGGACAAGTTCCCAAACATCATTTCTCTCAAATTGATTTAATTCCTCTTGCATAGCAAGGGTCCAATGCTCATCAAAGATGGCTTCATTGGACGCCATTTGGTCTGGAGACACAGGCCATATGATGACATGCATGATTAAGAGAGTTTGAGTCGTTACTCCGCTTTTGAGATATCACCTATTATGTTGTCAAGAGGATGGTTCTTTGAGACTCTCCATTCCTTTGGAAGATTTGAGTGAGAGTTCTTGAGAGGTTGAGGCAAGGACTCTTGATCCTCCTTTGAACTTTGATCTCTCTTGTTCCTCTAAATAGGTATCTCCTAATACTTTGCAAGATCATCAACACTTTCTTCTCTTGGTAAGTTAGATTCATCAAAAGAAACATGCAATTCTTCAACAGCTAAATGCGTTTATTAAAAATTCAAAGGCTTTACTGTAAGTGAATATCCAAGAAATAAACCTTCACGCCTTTAGCATCTAATTTACCAAGGTTATCTTTACCGTTATTTAGAACAAAGCACTTACATCCAAATACGTGAAGGTGGGAAATGTTGGGCTTCCTTCCCTTGTAAATTTCATAGAGGCGTTTGTTTTAGAATAGGTCTTATGAGGACTCTATTCATTACATAACATGCAATTAACGGTGCTCTGCCCGTAAAATACTTAGGAAGGTTGGTCTCATCAGCATCATCCTCGCCAAGCTCTTCAAGAGACCGATTTTTCCTTTCCACCACTCCATTCTGTGTGGTGTTCTAGGTGAAAAATTATGCTCAATTCCATTTTCAGTACAAAAGGCCTCAAATGCCTCATTTTGGAATTCCCACCGTGATCACTTCGATGGATACTATGTTCATTCCTTTTTCATTTTGGATAACTTTAGCAAGTTTATGAAAGGCAGAAAGCGTCATTTTTATGAGAAAGAAATAGAGTCCATGTATAGCGAGAATAGTCATCCACAATAACAAGGGCATAGTAATTTCCACCAAAGCTTTTAGTTCTAGATGGTCCAAATAAGTCCATGTGTAAAAGTTGTAAAGGCCGGTTTAGAAACAATATTTTTTGATTTGAAAGAGGCTTTACTTGTTTTCCTTTTTGAGCATCACATAATTTATCTTTTTCAAAACGGCTTTGGTAAGCCAATTACTAAGTCCTTTTGAACCAACTTATTAAGATGATCCATGTGAATATGAGCCATTCTCCCTATGCCATAGCCAAGATTCATCCTCTTTACTAATAAGACAACATGCATCATTTTGAAGGTATTTTATCTAAATCAACCATGTAGATATTTCAATTCTAGGTCCAATAAGAATAACATTTTTCGATTCTGAGTTCATAACCATGCATTTTGAAGAATCAAAAACCACTTTGTTCCCTTTATCACAAAGTTGACTAATACTTAGCAAATTATGCTTCAAGCCATCCACATACAAAATATTTTCAATAGTGGGATTAGGACTCTTACCAATGGAACCCAATCCCAAGAATTTTACCTTTGTTGTTGTCACCATCTGGGACATAACCACTATTCTTAGGTATCAATGAGGAGAACTTGCTTTTGTCACACAGTCATGTGCTTTGAACAGCTATATCAAGATACCAATTTAAGTCCTTGGCTTTCAAGCACACCTACAACAACAGATTAATTTTTAACCTTTGGTACCCAAACTAAGTTGGGTCCAGGATGAGTTAGTTTTTGGCAAAGTACCCTTTGGAATCCATATCTTTTTGCCAACCACATTCTTGTTCTTTCTAATATTGCAAATGGAGGCAGTGTGACCATTTCTACCACACTGAAACCATTTAATGAAAGGGGAGCTTGAACTGTGGTTGTGATTGACAAATTTAAAGGATTTTTCATGCGTTTGTGGATTATAACCCAAACCTGCCTTTTCCCAAAAGTACCCTTTGTTTTCCCAATAGAATGTTTAAGTTATCCTTTCCCATGGTAAATTTGGCAAGGGTGTTTTCCAAATCTTCAATCTTGTTTTTCAAAACATTGCATTCATCACACTTGAAAGTATCAATCTTTTGGTTTTCACAAAAAGGTGCAAGTAGAAACTTCAAATATGCAACAACTTGTTTTCCTTAAAAACTTCCATCTCTTGGTTTAATAAAATAATTTTAGATTCAAGAGAAGAGATGGTTTTCTTAGAAGAAGAAGAAATAATTTTTCAAGTCTAGTCGTTTCATTATTTAATTCTTCACAAGCAATAAAAGCGACTCATCATAAGTTAAGGGAGATTGAGTTCAAGAGCATTTACCTCATCCTCCCGTGTTTTGCCATGAGACATAAGTTAGCCTCCTCATTTTCGATTCATCGACGAGTCCATATCATTGTCATCCCAGCAATGTAGGCTCTTCTTCCTTTGATTCCTTTTGTGGTCTTCTATCAAATTTTTCGCTTTTTCTTGACCATGAGAACAATCGGGTTTTATATGTCCCTTTTGACCACACTTGTAGCAAGTTGGATTAAAAAGTTCCTTCCTCATTTTCTTTTGAGGATTTTGTACCTTGCCTGCTTCTACCCCTTTTGCCTCATGAACCTTTTAAACCTTGAACCATCAGGACTTATGTCTTCCTCATTCTCATCCAGGACTATCATTGTTGTCGATTCCTCTTTTTCATTCACGATTGCTTTGAGAGCAATTCCTTTCTTTTTCTTATCACTTTCTTCACTCTCAGTGAGTCGATTTAGTTCAAGTTCATGTTCCGGCAATTTTCCAAACAAGGTTGCCAATGATATAGTAGATAAATCTCTAGATTCAGATATAGCAAAGAACCTTGGGTTGCCAGTTTCTATTTAAACATCTAAGAACTTTATTAATTAAATCTTCATTACTGAAGACTTTCCCAAGAGCTCTGAGATGGTTTATTATATGGATGAACCTTTTTTGCATATCTTGTATGTTTTCACTTGGTTTCATCCTAAATAACTCATACTCATGGGTTAATGTGTTCATTCGAGCCTCTTGACTCTGGTAGTACCTTCATGGGTCAATAGAGAGGGTGTCCACATTTCTTTAGCGCCTTGCAATTTGAGACCCTATAGAACTCATCGTAGCTTAAAGCAGAAGTGATGATGTTCTTAGCTTTCAAATTGTATTGGACCTTTTTCTTATCATCTTCAGGTCCAAAGTGATCTTGGTTTGTCTACCCTTGCATCATTAATTGATTGAGTGGGGACAAATGGACCATTTTCCACATCCCAAATATCAAGATCAACACCCTCAAGAAAGATTTGCATTCTATCCTTCCAATAACCATACCCTCACCATTGAAAAATGGGGGTCTGTTTCATGAAGTTCCCTTGTGTGTTTGAAGTCATTCTCTTGAGGACGGTTAAGTCCTTTATACAGAGTCTAGCTCGATGCCACTTGTTACCAAGTGACTTGAACACAAGAGGGGAGTGAATTGTGATAGCGGTGCTTATATAAAAATTACGATAAATTACTGAATTAAAAAAACTTGAAAGAAATAAATTGCGAAGCGATAAATAACTTGAAGAATAAATTCAGGAATTAAATTGCAATAAATAAATGACAGAAAAATAAATGACCGAAAAAATAAATAAAGAACAAAAAATAAATAAAGTGCTTGAATGATAAAGAGATGAGAGCAAAGAAGAGCATGACAAATTATCTACGTGTTCGCCACCAAACACCCCCTGTGGCCCTACGCCCGTCCCCCAAAGCAAAGCACTATGGGATTTTCACTAAATCACTAGCTTTTAAATCAGTTCACTAGAAACCTTTACAACTCTATACTGAGCAATACGTTCAAGAGATATCACCTCTCTATGAACACCTTGGATTCCTACCCAAAAGAAATGATTTTACAAATAAAATGAGATGAGAAAGATACACTCAATAGTGCGGAGATATAACAAATTGAAGCTCAAATAATACAACTCAAATTATGTAGAATAAAAAGCTCTCAAAAAAATTGTGCTCAAATAAGTGTGGTGATGGAGAATATTTTGACAGAGTTTCAAAGATAAAAATTAAGCACTAGCGTTGGGTTTTTAAAACAATGCTCATGGTGCGGATGCTTTTATAGGCAACCGAGAGCGTCACATTTAAGAGGATTTGTCCGCTTCGGCATTAAAGGATTTGTCCGTTCGCGCAAAGATTAAAAGGGATTTGTCCGCTCATGATTAAAAATTGAACACTGATGAAATGATTCCGGACACACGGTGTCCCGACATCAGTATTTCCAAACGACCTCTGCCCAGCTCGGCATACGATCTCCCAGGCTCGGCATACAATCTCCCCAGCTCGGCATACGACCTCTCCACACAGCTCGACATAAGACCTCTCCACATTTCGGCGTACGACCTCTCCGCATTCGGCGTACGACACCTCTCGGCTCGATCGCCAGCGACCTCCCCCGACTCAAGACGCGACCATTTCGACGCGCGACTTCCCCAGGCTGACCGCACGCGACCGACCTCATTCGACGCGACTTCCCCACAGCTCGACAGAGAATATTTTCCAAAGAAAACTTGAAATATTTTCCAAACAATATTTTGAGTACAACTTAAGAATTTTCAAAATACTTTCAGGCCTAAAAATAATTTAGAAAAAATTATCATAAAATCAATTTTAGAATAAAAATCATTTTGTGAGTGTGTGATTTTATTTTAATTGAGAGCTTTTTATTACTACTTACAAATAGTCTTAATAAAAATAAATAAATACCCAAAACCCAAAGACTTGAGAAACTATCATTCTTGATACGCGTCTTGGTATTCTTTTCCACTTTTTGCACGGTTGACTATTTGCAAAACTCCCTTTTGTCAATCATCAAAACCATCCTGTCAAGGCATGTATTCACAAAGTTCACTTGTGCTTCACACATCACTTTGAGTTGATGTTGCTCTGCGTTCGTCAAAGTAGGTAGAGGTTCAGGACCATACACAACAGGTAGTAGTGGAGCAGCCATTGCAGAGAGAGTAGTAAAAGCAGAGAGCAGGTAGCGAGAATGGGGTTTAGGGTTTCAAGAGTGAGGCCTCTCAGAGAGAGATAGAGTGGGTAGTGGGTGTGAGTGGAGTGAGTGGGTTAAAAACGTGTTGAAGAAGGCACCTTTTTCAGTTTTCAAAATAAATGACATAAATAAATTGTCGTTTCATAAATGAAACATGTCTAGCTCTGCCATAAAGAGGTGCAGTAAAACTGTCTTCTGGCAGAAAAAATAATTATGACTCAGTGAGAGTAATTTTTATCCACTAACGCATCAACCAGTCTCTAGGAGACACGTGTACATCAAGATTACCAGAGAGAACTTAATGAATACAACAACTCACATGAATATGAACAGTTAACAACAACAGATGATACAAATAATGAATTTAATAATTAATAAATATATAATATAAACAGAGGCATACATGTATAACAGACGAACACACAAAACAAAGGCACTTATGTAAAACAGACACAACAACAAAACAGAGTCACTTGTCAAAAACAAAAGATCACATAAAAACAGAGGCACATATATAATCAGACGTAGGCATTTCAGAGGCACACAAAATAGAGGGAAATATATATTCAAATTAAACGCTTATTCTTTTATAAGATGAAAATTTAAGTTCTTTCTTATAAAGTTGAATTTATCTTTAGCGAAGGGTTTTGTAAAGATATATGTCCATTGATGGTCAGTATCAGTAAATTTGATTTCAAGTATCCCTTTCTGAACATAGTCTCTAATGAAGTGATGTTTAATTTCAATATGTTTAGCACATGAATGCAAAATAGGATTCTTAGTCAAACATATTACAAATGTATTATCACAGTATATAGGAAAGTTGCTCTCTTTTATCTGATAATCCTCAAGCTGATACTTCATCCATAGAAGTTGTGAGCTACAACTTGCTGCAGATATGTACTCATCTTTTACAGTGGATAGTGCAATTGTGCTTTGCCTTTTACTGGACCATGAGATGAGGTTAGCTCCAAGAAATTGGCAGCTACCACTTGTGCTCTTTCTGTCAATTCTATCTCCAGCAAAGTCAGCATCACAGAAACCTACTAACTTGTAATTATCTGAATTCTTATAGAGCATACCAAGATTAGTAGTTCCTTTGAGATATCTAAAGATTCTCTTAATAACAGTTAAGTGAGATTCTCTAGGATCATATTGGAATCTTGCACATAAGCACACCCTAAACATAATATCTGGCCTTGAGGCAGTAAGATAAATGAGTAAACCGATCATACCTCTATATACCTTTTGGTCTACCTTTTTACTAGATTCATCTTTGCTTAAAGCACATGTTGGACGCATTGGTGTGCTCATTGGTTTGGTTTCCTCAAGCTTGAACTTCTTCAAAAGTTCTTTCACATATTTAGTTAATGGATATAGGTTCCATCTTGATATTGCTTGATTTGAATACTAAGGAAGAATTTCAATTCTCCCATCATACTTATTTCAAACTCATTCTGTATAAGCTTAGAGAATTCCTCACAAAGAGATTCATTAGTAGCACCAAAGATAATATCATCAATATATATTTGAACTACAATAAAATACTTTTTAGATGATTTTCTAAAGAGTGTAGTGTCCATATTAACACACCAAATTGTCTACTTTTATAGGGTATTTTTAGTATCTAAATATACCATTTTGCACTAATTTAAGCACAAAGGTACTTATTTATGTCTTATTATGCAGAAATATTATGAAGACACTACTCAGAGCAAAAGATGCGAAAAAGGACAAAAAACTGGCTAGTTTTGGAGAGCTTTAGCACTACTGGACAAGCGGTACGACCTGACCTACAAGCGGTACGGCCGTACCTACATCAGAACTTCAGTAAGGGCGTACCCCCTCAGTCTGTACCACTTGACGCCGATAAAATAGTTCAGTTCGGCTGTGCCAAAAGCAGTACGGCCGTACACAAGTGATGTCAGGACTGCAGCATGCACGGGTACGGTCTAGCGTCATCAACAAAGCTCGGTATGGCCGTGTATATATGCGGTACGGTCGTACCCCGTCTCAAAATAGTGCAGATTTGAAGCCAGATGACCTAGTTCGCAGCCTAATATACAAATAGGGGCTCTTAACCTTTTCCAAAGACCTTTTGACGAATTCCCAAGTCAAGAGCCCCTAATTGAGATTTCATATCAATTCCTTGCCCTTTTCCATTGATTTACGTGTATTCCTTGGAGCTTGGTGCCATCCTAAATCGCTACTGGAGCTTGTGAGGACACGAAAAACGTGCTTAAGGACCGTCAGTCATACCGAAAGAGTGTCCCAGTTTAGATTTATTCTCTTGTTATGGATTGTTTTGATTTTGTATCTAAGTTTATGTTATTATCATCGATAATGAGTAGCTAATCCCATCACTAGGGGTGATGGGGGATCCTTTACAATACTCTTGATGCTTTGTCTATTTAATTGTATGAGTTTCTATTAAATCTTTGAGTATTTTATTCCTATTGTGCTTAATCCCATAAGGGCTGATCAACCTTTATCTAGTTGGCTTAATTGTGGTAACATGATCATGATTAGTTAATGGAACCATAGGATAAAAGAACTCGCTTTATATGCCAGATTAGTTAGAGCGTGTTTCTAATCAGTTATTAGATTAACAAACCCACCTATGCTTAATGCTCTTTCCTTTAATTACCTTCTAGGACCAAACGGAGTAATTAGTTAGGAGGAAGACTATTGCAAGCTAGGTAGCCCTTAGTCTTTTAGAGTGGGTGGTTAGTGCTCTTTCATTATAGATAACTCATATCAATTGTTTAGTGAACTTAAGAGTAGAGTATTAGTGAACCCGGTTTCCCTAGGCTAGTTAAACCGTTCTCGCATTCCGTTTATTTACTGCTTTAATTCCGATAACTTTCATTACTTGCATAATTACAACTTTTCCTCGCCTAATAGAATAGAATCCTATTTAGTCATTGATACTCGCTCATTCTCTATGGGTTCGATATTCGGAGTCCTAATTATACTCCACTTTTATTATGAGTTATGATCAGGTGCACTTGCCTGAGCCGCAACAGTCCACCTGTCCTCTTTCAAAACTATTCGACATTAAAAAGGAACTCAGTCTGTCAAACCAAGCTCTTGGGGCTTGCGTAAGACCATAGAGAGACATTTTAAGTTTGAATACATGCTCTGGATAAGCAATATCTTCAAATCCAGGTGGTTGTTTTACAAACACTTCCTCACTTATAAAACCATTTAAAAATGCACTATTTACATCCATTTGATATAAAGTAATGCCATGACGTGCAGCAAATGATAATAAAATTCTAATTGCTTCAAGTCTAGCTACAGGGGAAAAGGTTTCAGTATAATCTCTACCTTCCTCTTGTGAATACCCTTGAGCAACCAGTCTAGCCTTATTTCTTACCACTTTGCCATCTTCATCAAGTTTGTTTCTGAAAACCCACTTGGTTCCAATGGCTTGCTTATCCTCTGGTGGAGGCACAAGCTTCCAAAACATTATTTCTCTAAAATTGATTGAGCTCTTCTTGCATAACAAGTATCCATCCATTGTCTATTAGTGCTTCATCAATCGTCTTAGGCTCTATTTCTGATAGCAACGCAAACTCAGAGTGTTCCCTAAGAGACGATCTTGTTCTAACTCTATCACTTGGTTCACTAATGATCTGGTCCTTTGGGTGATGAGTTTTGAACTTACAGTCTGTTATGGTTTCTTCTTGAGTCTTGTCACACGGCGCATAATCAGAGCCAGCACCAGTGACACCATCATCTGTTTCTTTGCTAATCTGCATATCTGCAAAGATCTCATCTAGCTCTGACGTTTCATTGTCAGGCTTCTTATCATCAAATCTCACATGCATTGACTCATCAACAATTAATGTTTCTTTGTTGTATACTCTGTAAGCTTTAGAGCGTTCAGAATATCCCAAAAAGATAGCTTTGTGTCATTTAGAATCAAATTTTCCAAGACTGTCTTTTGTATTGAGAACAAAGTAGTCACAGCCAAATTGGTGAAAATAAGAAATGTTGGGTTTTCTTCCTTTCCACAATTCATATGGAGTCTTATTCAAGATAGGTCTAATATAGATTCTATTTTGAATATAACATGCAGTGTTTATTGCTTTTGCCCAAAAGTGCTTTACAACATTAGTTTCATGAATCATGATTCTGGTCATCTCTTGAAGAGATCTATTTTTTCTTTCTACAACACCATTTTGTTGTGTTGTTCTAGGAGATGAAAAATTGTGGGAGATGCCATGCTCTTCACAAAAGTTTTGAAATAATTCATTTTCAAATTCTCCACCATGATCACTTCTAATTGTTGTAATACACAAACCTTTTTCATTTTGCACTTGTTTGCAGAAAACAAAAAACATTGTAAATGACTCATTCTTGTGAGCAAGAAATTTTACCCATGTCCATTTAGTATAGTCATCAACAATAACAAAACCATATTTCTTTCCAGACAAAGATGTAGTTCTGGTTGGACTAAATAAATCTAAATGCAAAAGCTCAAGTGGCCTTAAGGTGGAAACAATATTTTTAGATTCAAATGAAGATTTTATTTGTTTCCCTTTTTGGCATGCTTCACAAAGAGCATCGGATTGATACCTAAGATTTGGTAAGCCTCTAACAAGTTCTTTCTTGTTAAGTTTTGAGATTAACCTCAAGCTGGCATGACCCAATCTTTTGTGCCAAGTCCATTATTCTTCATTAACTGAAAAAAAGCATTTGACATTTTGATTTGCCAACTCAGAAAGTTTTATTTTATAAATATTGTTCTTTCTCTTTGCTTTAAAGAAGATGGAGCCATCTTTCTTGCTCTTGACTATACAAGCATTATCACTAAAGCCAACATCATAACCCTATCACATAATTGACTTACGCTTAGTAGATTATGCTTAAGGCCATCAATAAGTAGAACATTATCAATAGAAGGTAGAAATTTCTCACCAACTCTTCCACTTCCAATAATTTTACCTTTTTGGTTTCCTCCAAAACCTACTGTTCCACTCTCTTTAAGTTGGAGTTCTTGGAACATACACCTTTCTCCTGTCATGTGACGTGAGCACCCACTGTCCAAGTGCCAGGACTGGTGTTTCAACTCTGTTGCTAAGCAAATCTGCAATATATACAATCTTGTCCTTAGGTACCCAAATCTTTTTGGGTCCTCTTTTGTTAGTTCTAGAAGGAAGGTTGTCCTTCTTATTTTTCAATTCATAACAAGTACTTCTAATGTGTCATTTCTTATTGCAAAAGGTACAAAGCAGACAGTCACTATGATTGTTGGTATCCTTGGATTTCAATTTTGTGTTTTGAAAGGTGGGTTCCTCTGGTTTGTAACCAAGACCCTTCTTACCATTTTGGCTTACGCCCCAAATCATAGATGCTTGTTTGCTTCGTGTCACACACTCAGCAAGAAATCTTTGAAATCCCTCTTCATATTTTGAAGAGTTACATTCAATCTTTTCTTCGTTCTTAGAGGTGTCATTCACCAAATGGTGATTTTCAGCTTTGAGCTTCTCATTCTCCTCATTGGGTATTAAAAATTCTTTTGAAAGTTTTGAGAATTTCTTTTTCAAAGCTCTATACTCAATGTTGAGCTTAGAAGACTCATCTAAGAGCTCATCAAAAGCTATTTGAATATCAGAGGATGAGTTAGAAATTACCTCTTCATCTTCTTCGTCACTGTCTGATCCTATGGTAGCCATCAGAGCCATGATTGCTTGTTATTCATCATCATCAGATGATGATGAATCAAAATCATCCCAT
Organism: Calophaca sinica; assembly: GCA_037113605.1. NCBI lineage: Eukaryota > Viridiplantae > Streptophyta > Magnoliopsida > Fabales > Fabaceae > Calophaca > Calophaca sinica. Next base: position 49,001,883 of record CM073735.1, read on the forward strand.
GTTGCCATGAGACCCTTCTTCGTCTTGCTTTTGAAACCACCTTTCCTTGGTTTCTCTTTCTCGAGTTGTGGACATTCAGACTTGAAATGTCCTGGCTTTTTGTACTCATAGCAAGTTGAGGTGAAAAAATGTCACAAGAAAGGGGTGTTTGAATTGTGACCTGTTAAAAATCCTGTACTGAAACAGTTTTAAACTTGCTCTCAAGACAATTCTTGGAGTTGAGTAAGTAAGTGATACTACAGTTAAACTTGCTCAGGTTGCAGATTTGCAAATGCAGAATAATAAACAACTTTAAATGAAATTAACCAGAATCATAAATGATGATTTGAGCAATGAATAAATAATTATTCTGCAGAATGCTTAATGAACACAGTTTGTTAATCTTAAGTGAAGGGTGTGTGATGTGTCATAAGTGAAGCGATATAAGTGGATAAATAACAATCACACCAGATATATAGTGGTTCACCCCAAACCTTGGGCTACATCCACTTCTCACTCCCAGTGAGTGTTTCCACTATTTCCCAAATAGTTACAATACTTGTGACCAAACCTTGGCCTTACAAAAATGTTCTTTCACCCAGCTTCTTCAAGCTGTTTACAACCAGGAACTCACTCCAGTTCCAGACCTATCTCCCTTAGCAGAACTCCTCACCAACCTCACCTACCCTAGGTAGTTTGATAGGATTCAACTAAGACAAGAATAGATACAGGGATAAAGTGTTTTTGGGGTTTGAGGCTTGATTACACAGAGAGAAATGCAATCTAAAACATTGTGTTTACAAGCCGAGAAATGCACTAAAGAATCCCCTAATAAATTCTGCAGAGTGCGCTTTGAGTGAGTTGAGAGGCAGTAGGTTTGTAAATTTGAATTGATGCAACAGTTGATTTGGCTCTCTCGATCTCTTCAATCTTCCAATGCTCTGATATATAGCTCTAATTTACTAATCTAGCTGTTGCAGAGCCGTTTGAAATCCTTGGGACAGATTTGAACAGAGTAATGAGTGTTTCTACATAAAGCAGTCTTGCTTTTTCACCTGCTGTCAGTCTTGTCCCCTGTCACATCAGCTTTTGGAGCCTTCTCTTGCTGAACTTTCTCACTTGCAGCAGTAGCAGCAACTAACTCTTGTTTTCAGAGATTATTCTTCATTAAATGACATGGTATGCTGATAAATGCAATCACTTGATGCATTAAACTTGTCTCTTTGCTGCAGATTCTGTTTGTGCAGTAAGTGAGAGTAAGTTTAAACTTACTCACCCTGAGTAAGTTTACAAACATTTGAATTTTAATTACTCTCACCCTGAGTAAGTTTACAAACATTTGAATTTTAATTACTGCAGCTTTGCTTCTCAAGAATGATGTCCAATGTCAATTGATAATTAGTTGATTATCACTTTGTTTAACAGCTTCCTTCTCAATGAATGATGTACAAAGCTAATTCACCATTACTTGGAATCTTTTGGTTATTCTCCATTGTCATCTTGCTTGACATATTTCTTTGCTTTTCTTTCTTTGCTGGAACTTACTCAACTTGAGAATGTTAGAGACATAAATGAGCCAATAAACTTAAGCATCTTCTCTCAGAGTTTGTTGATCATCAAAACTGGAATTTGAGAGTTTGTTTCAACACAAGTAACTTGACTTTTGTCCTTGTAATCCTTCTTATTGCTTGAGTCTTTCCTTTCCCTTGAGTCCTTCTTGTAAAATTGCTTCATGAACCTTCCTTTGTTTTTCCACATACGTTGAATTTTCCTTGATATCAAGGAAATTTCTTCATCTGTGTCTCCACCACTCTCATCGGACGATGCTTCGTCTGTTTCAAGTTCAACTTGAAGAGCTTTGGAGGTGGATGCTTTGCTAGTAGATTTCAAAGCTATAGACTTTGATTTCTTAGGAGGTTCTTCTTCATTTAGCTCAAGCTCACGAACTCTAAAGGAACTCAGAAGATCTTCAAGTCGCAAGGCATTCAGACCCTTGGCTTCTTGAATAGACGTGACCTTAGGTCTCCACTTCTTTGGTAGGCTTCTTACGATTTTCTTCACGCGATCAGTAGTGGTGTAGCTTTTCTTAAGAACCTTTAGGACATAACTAATGTTTGAAATCTTCCAAACATAGTTTCAATGTTTTCTCCCTCTTCCATCTTGAAGAGTTCATATTGTCTTACCAAGATGTTAGCCTTGGTTTCTTACACATGGGAAGTACCCTCATAGGGCAAGGCCAATGAGTCCCAAATTTCTTTGGCAGTTTCATTCTTCCCGCATTTCTCGTACTCTTTTTCAGAAATGGCACAGATAAGAAAATATTTTGCCTTCTGATTCAGTTAATATGTTTTCTTATGCTTATCTTCCCGCTTATCCCTGGGAATAGGTTTAAGCTTGGAATCAACTGGTTCAGTATATTATTTTTGAACCATATTCCAGAGTTCGAGTTGTTGAGACTCGAAGAAGGTTTTCACTTTATCTTTCCAGTAGTCATAGTTTGTTCCAGTGAACAAAGGAGGATGGTTAACATGACCACCGGCTTCGTTGCTTGCCATGTATAAAGAATAAGATCTTTTCCTCTTACACTGTTAAGTGCTCAACCAAGAGGTTGAGCTCTAGTACCAATTGAACGTGGCAAAAACACAAGAAAGGAGGGGTTTGAATTAGGTTTTAGAAATCTTTTCGCAAACGTTGTTTTTATGAAAACTTTTTCAAAAACAACTTGTTAACAGAATAGCAAAGTAAATAAGTAAAGAGAAGAGAAGAGAATGGCACAGTGATTTATATTAGTTCACTATCACCTGATAGCTACGTCTATTCCCTTCACACACTTAAAGGATTTCTCCACTATAATCAACCTGATTACACTTGAAAGTATACTACTACCAAACTGGCTATACTCACAACTTCTTAGAACCCCTTGGTGCAGTCAACCCTCTAAGGAATTCTTCCACTACTGGGCTAAATACAGTATTCAAAAGTAGTTTAACACAATATCAAATAACTCTCAGCAGAGAGGATTTACAATGCAAACTTAAGCACAAAGAATAACTTTCAAACAGAAAGGATAAAACGTTTAAGTGCTTATTCAATGTGATCCCAGAGACTTGGAATAATTTCTTGGTTGCTCACTGTCTCAGATATTTGAATGGTTTCGTTTTAGTACTTCAGTGAATGAAGTGAGGTATATATAGCTAGGGTCGTGAACAGTGCCGTTATTGTAACATCCTGGTTTTTTCTAGATAATCTTTATATATAAATCAGATTGGTGATTAAGAAGTAAATATAGATTAAAAACCTTAATTAGGAAGAAAATGGGCTTAAGAATGACCTAGAAAGGTGTAAAATACTCTAGAAATGACTAGAAGGGCAGAAACGGAATTTTAGTCGTTAGGAACCGTCACGACGCGATGAAGATCTCAAAGGAATCCATCGCTACGCGATTTGAGGCGGTGGAAGAACGGTCTGGACAGTTCTGTTGATCGCAATGCGCGGAGGTTTAGCCTATGCGCATCGCGACACGACGCAAGTTAGCAGAATGGCGGTGATCGCAACTGTCAGATCGCTAGCACATGGCATATCTCACAACGCGATGGAAATTACACTGGTATCTGTCGCGACGCGATGGACCATTTTTAGCCTATAAATAGAGCTCGACCCCCTCCATTCCGCCAAGCCCTTCAATTGATCATTTGGAGTGCAAAGAAGGGAGCTTGGAGGATGAGGAGTAGCGGGCAACGCGGGTAGCAGCGGTCTTCTAAGCCAGGTATGTCTCAATCTCTTCTCTCTCTGGTGTTCTCTCTTTAGGAGCTGCTAAGGATAAGTATGCTCTATGTATGCCTCTGGTGAGGATTTGGCACATCAAAAAATCCTTAGTAAGTAGTCATAGAGATTGAGAATAGGTGTGAGACTTAGAGGGTCACTAGGGAACAAGAATGCTCTACACTCGCCTCAAGTGAGGATCTTGTGCATCAGAAAGCCCTTAGTAGACAATCCTCTAAGAAGAGAGAATGAGAATAGCTTGGTAGACTAAGTAGGAGTATCCAGAGGTAGGAGTACGAGTAGTGGAAGCGGTAAAGGCGTGAAGAGTGACAGCATCTGCAATGATCTTTTATCCAAGTGGGAGCAAGAAACCTTACATTCTAGGGATTGTAGAATAGAGTGGTGTATATAAATGTGCGTAGGGTGACTCAAGCCCTACTAGCCTCAGGAGAGGGGTTGTGTCCTGTGATAGCTGAGGACAGTTATCAAAGGTCTATCAACCATAAGAATAATTGTTGGTGTGTATGGGAAACCCTAGAATAGACAACTTATGATTGTTGTGTATGTTGTTCGATAACATGTCAGTAGCTGGTCGCCTAAGCGACGCTAGGGTTAATCCATAAGTTAGTAATTTATGTTGGTTGGTTGAAGTGATGTTAATATGGTTATTGGTAATTGATGCTGATTAAGGAAGTGGTGATCAGTGACGGTTGACGAGTCATGTTGCTGATAATTGTTGGTATATGTGTGATTATGCTGCTGAATAATATGTGTTTCATGTGTTATCTGATGCTTGATATACATTTTGTCTTTGACTGTTGACTCTGCTTGTGATTGAGGTAAATTATTATAGGAGTATTGAACGATTAGACCTTGGCTGGTAAGATAGACTTGATAAACTATAAGAGGAAACTAAGTTAGAGTGACGAAAGAACAATAACACTGTTAGGTTGATAGTTACGTGCAGAATAACTTGAAGAAGAATAGGATGATAGAGTATGAAAGGAGGTCAATGGAGCTAGACTTAGGAATAGTAGTATAGAACCAAGGGATAATGTAACCAAGAGATAATAAACATGATTCCAGGTAAACACTGATATTTGTTGTGTTTGTGTGTGGGTGCCATTTATATATGCATTATATTCCTACTTTCCCAATTTTATAGTGTGTATTGTGTTTCTTAGCTCCTTTCTTCTGTTTTTCTTGTCTGTACTTTCTTTCTTCTTATAAAATAGATAAGCTTGGATCCGGTGAAGATATTGGCCGCATTATGGAGTGTACAGAGGGTACTCAGTGCAAGTAACTCTCTTCAGTTACATGTTACAGTTAGTGAGTCAAAGTATATATATATATATATATATATATATATATATATATATATATATATATATATATATATATATATATATATATATATATCTTGTGGGCCCAAGGCACTTCCGTAAAATATGTACTTGTTTAATTATTCAGTTTTAATAAAATATTATTTTCAATATATCAATACTGCCTAATTATTTAATAAATATTATACTGTAGCGCTCCGGAAATGGGGTGTTACAGTTGTGACCTAACAGTTCGCACCAAAGGACAAAACTTCGTATCCACCTTTTGTGGCTTTTAGCAAGTCACGTCGCTTTCCATTCTGCGCTTGTACACTGACACAACAGACAATATCAAGATCTTGTCCCTTGTGAGCTTTTTGAATATGAGACACTTCTTGAGCAAGTTTTCTGATGATTAAATCTGTTGACATTTCCTTTGGCCTTTGATTCCTCGTACATTAAAATACTCATCAATGAGGTCTCTTTAATACTTGAAGTAGCCTTTAATGAACACTCAGTCTGATTTCCAATCAGAGCATCTGCCAAACAGATAATGCTTGTTACTAAGATACTCTATTCACCAGAGTGAGCTTAAAACAGAGGCAAGTTCTTCAGTACATAATTTGTTGGCCTTTCATATAAGAGAGTCATAGAGAAACGGACGAAGGCTTAAACTGACTGTTTGAGCGTTGACCAGTAAACAGAGTGTTGACCAATAACAGAGCATGGTCTCAACAGAGCATAATCTACCAGAGCTTTGACTACCAAAAGAGCGTTGACCTTTTTCAGAGTGAGACTGCAAGATGATGACATCAGCAACACTTTTCGCATTTATCGATCTGCACTGATTTCATTTAAACTAAGAGTGAAGAGCACACTTTAGCTTAGTCTTCTGAGATAATTCCTTCTGATAAATAGTGAATTCTGCACATTAACAGGTACATCAAAGGATAAATTGTTCTATTAACTATTTGTTATCATCAAAACAATTAAGGATCATTGTTTCTGAATCCACTTGATTCCAACAAAGGCAAGTCAGGAGGTATGTTAAGCATGTGGAGTTATGATTCTTTCTCTCTTAAATATGTATTCTCTGATTGTGGGTTTCTGGGAGTGTCATTGGTTGATGTCATGGATGTGGGGTCTTCTATTATTGTTAATGTGTATTCATCATGTCTGTTGAACGACAAAAGGAAAATGTGTAGACATCTCGTTATGTCAAAAAAGGGATTTTTAGAGGCTAATTCGTGTATAGCTGGAGATTTGTTGCGGTAAAAAATAGAGATAAGAAGAAAGGGGCTTATGCTTCTTTTAACAATAGGGAGTTTATGGAGTTTTCCCACTTCATTGACAACATGGATCTAATTGATTTCCTCCTGATTGGTAGTAGATTCATATGGTTCAAGGCTGATGGTACTTCAATGAGTAGATTAGATAGAATTATGGCTTCAAATGGTTGGATAGATAAATGGCATTCTTCTGCTCAATGGGCAATTTAAAGTGATGTCTCTTATCACTGTCCACTTATTCATAGAAGTGATAATCAGGACTAGGGGACAAAACCTTTTAGATTCAATAACTATTGGTTCCTACACAGTGGCTTTGGTAGTGTGTATAAAATCATCTCAAAATTACTTGCAGTTAGACTAAAATATGTTATCAACCCTCTTATATCTAAGAGTCAGTTTGCTTTTCTTGGAAATAAACATGTCTTAGATTGAGTGTTGGTAGTAAATGAGTTGGTAGATTTGAGAACGAAATTTGTGAAGATTGTCTTATTTTTAAAACAGATTTTGAAAAAGTTTGTGACTCTGTTAACTGGGATTTCTTAATATATATGTTGGGAAGAATTGGATTATATGAAAAGTGGATAAAATCTTGTGTATGTAATGGGGCACTATTTGTGTTTGTGACTGGGAGCCCCACTAATTTAGTTCAATTAAATAAAGGGTTGAGACAAGGGGATCTGTTAGCCCCTTTCTTATTTATTTTTGTTGTTGAAGGCTTGAGTAGTATGATGAGGAAAGATGTTGAGGTTGGACTGTTTAGATGTTTTAATTTTGGTAACAACAATGTATTATCCCATCTATAATATGTGGATGATACACTGTTGATTGGGAAGGCCAATACAAATAATTTATGGGTCATTAAATCGGTTTTACAAGGTTTTGAATTGCCTTTGTACTTCTTTTCATTTTTTAGAGCCCCAAAAAAAAAGCTCTAAAATATTTGACCTCTTTACAAAGATCTTTCCTGTGAGGTTTTTTGTGATGATAAACATAAGATAGCTTGGGTAAATTGGTTTCAAGTATGCAAGCCTAAAGAGTTGGGCTGTTTAGGACTGAGAAACTTGGATGTCTTCAACTCAAGTCTCCTCGAGAAATGGAGATGGAGACTTTTGCATGAAAAATAAGCAATGTGGCTGCCTATATTGCAAGACTGACATGGGGATTTGGGAGGAGTCAAAGGTAAGGATAAATGTCATGTAAAAAATTCGTCTTATTGGTGGTGGGATGTGTCTTCAATTGATTACAATTTCTCTACATACTTAGAATGGTTCTCTAATGGTGTAGTCTAGAAGGTTAGGAATAACGACTTTGTTTTAGCATGATGAGTGGATAGTAGATAATGTTAGCCTTAAAGAAATGTTTCCTAGATTGTATAACTTCTCTGAAATGAAATCCGCTGCAGCGGCTGATATGGGTATGTGGAACAGAGATGAGTAGGTGTGGAACTAGAAATGGAGAAGGAGGTTTTTTACTTGGGAGGAAAATGTTTGAAAACCAGATGAATACAATGTTGCTTTGCAAGGAATCAAAAGATGAATGACTATGGATTAATTGTCCATCCAAAACTTACACTGGAAAATCAGCATATAGGTGTATAATGGACAAATCACATGATGTTAGATCTGTTTATTTAAAAATCTTTGGAATTGTACTGCCCAAGGAAAATTCTAGTTTTTTCATGGCAACTTGCTCTAGATAGATTGCCAACTAAAAGCAATCTGATGCTTAGACAGGTTCAATTGAGCTCCAATATTTCTCTGCGTTTTCTGTAATTTCTCAGATGAAAGTGATGACTCATTTGTTCTTCACAAGATATCGCTCTTATAATGTCTGGATCATATTTTATGATCAATTGGCTGGGTTTTTCAGTCTCTCTACCTTCTTCTTTTGATGATCATTACTTGACTCACAAGGGCTTGGTTCGAGGAAAGAAGCTAAAAAGAGTGTGGCAACTACTATGACAAGATCTTGGTCCTTGTTAATAGCCTGTTGTGGAGGGGTATATGAGTACAATTTTTTGACCGGTGTAATTGTCCTTTAGCATGTTTGAACTCTTGTATTGTTAGATTACGAGGGACATGGGTTAGAGTATTCCTTGTACTTTTTTCTAATATATTTTGCTTATAAAAAAATAACTCATCCGACATATCTTAAACTAACAAGTTAAGAGGCTAATAGAGTCAAGTTTTATTTATAATAAATTATAAAAAATGAAAATGAAAACCACTACCACCAAGAGTATGGATGGAAATAGATATGACAAGTTGAGTTCTATAAGGACTAATTCTAATTTATTTGTATGATATACATCATTTTTAAGATATAAAATGACTTTTTAGAGAGTCTGATCTTATATGATAGCCTATTTAAAATATAATTTGCAATAATATCTTTAAATATGTCAAATTTACCTAAGCCAATATGCTTAAATAATTGAAAATATCAGTAAATATATGATTTAACACAATGTACCAAAATCTAATACAATAATAATAGAAACAAAAAATTGTTATTTTTATTTACTTAAATAGGTCCGTGTGTTAGGTATAAAAGACTTTTTGAGGGGCCCGAATTCTGACATATTTAGCTAAATAAGCTTCCCAAAAAATCTTGATATTGTCTATTTATAAAAAAAAGTCTGGCTTGACTTAAACTTGATGTAGGCCAAGTCAAAAACCCCTGTGGGGCGACATGTCTTATTCCCACCCCAATAGGCACTCATTCACTTATCCAACTTTCCATTCTTATCCCGGAAAAGATGTTGTTATAGATTTATATAAACTTTATTCCATTTATTCTAAAAAGTAACCATGTAAAATAAAAAGATAAAATGTAAGATCTACTATATTATATAAAATAAAGTTTTGTCATGTAGGACTATGCCACGTGTCAAGACCACATACTTTTTTTTTGCCTAAAACAGTTTTATTTATTATTATTATTATCAATGTTATTACAAAATCTCAATTAATAAATGATATCAAAAACATAATTATCTTCTCTTAAATGACTTGCCGATTTTGAATTAATATAATCAATTAGCGTTTAATATTTTTTCAACATATAAATTTGTCAACTTTTAATTTGATATTCACTATCAATTATATAATTCATAATAAATTTGAATTCAAATTTCAAATTTGAATTTAAATAAAATCAAATTGAAATTAACTAAAACATCATACTAAAAATATCACCTAATCTTTAAATACTAACATATTCATTTAGCAAAAAAAAAATATTAACATATTCATGAAACAAAAATGAATATCTATGTCATTATTGTTATTTTTTTTTCCTTCTTTTAAAATAGTCAATTGCTACCCTTTTACTGTCATTTTTGTTGCTTTTTATTCAATTTTGATATAGGATTAAATACAACAACACAAATTCGGCCATAAGCTTCTAATTTTTTCATTCTCTTTTGAATGATTTTCATATTTTATCTAACATTTGACACAAATCCGACAATTTAAATTTTATCATTAATTCCTACTATGAGTTTATTTTAAAATCATATTACTATTTATTATTATATTTTTTTAGTAGACTATTTGTTATTATATTAAAAACTCAATTATACTCTTTTTCTACTTTCTTTTGAAAATATTTTTGACTACTTATTTTTTTTACGTGACTCGATAACTCTCAAATATCACTCGTGCATAGTACGGGTTAATACACTAGTTATACTTTAAAAAGAAGAAAAAAAAGATTTCTTGATGCAAAATTAGGGTTCGATTAAAAATAATTTATATATTATACAAAAATTTGATTATTTCTCATAGATTTATGTAATACAGAAATTATTGCATGTTTATTTATCATGATAGAAATTATTTTTAAACATTCTTTATCATCTTTCGTTATAATCAGATTATTTTTAATATTTTTATATAATCGGACATTTTTTAAAGAAATTAAGCTAATATATTTAAATAATTTATTAAACAAACACATTAAAATATTTTAAAAAATATTATTTTTGATTTTTTATATAATATAAAAATATAAAATAAACGTACTCTTAATTTAGTAGAATTGTAAATTGTAACCCGCTCAATTTCGCCACGAGAAGGGCGAAGTTACACGCGTAAATCAGAGAGTGAAGATAAGCAGAAGCATAGTGCTGGTGCAGCAGCTGTGCACTGTGCAGTGAAAGCACAGGACTCAAAACTTGTATTTTAGATCAAATCAAATTTTATTTAAAAAAACAGTTCTAATTTTTGTAATATTTTACATGCATATAATCATATCATATAGTACTAACTCAACTTTACTTCTCAAACTCTGCAACTCACTGCAGGGGACGTGACCAGAGGCTCGCCACGTGACTAACAATTCACCAACAGTTCAGTCAGCGCCTGCATCTGTTACTCAGGACTTGACCTTTTCAGTGTTTCACCAAAAAGTCTCACTCATTCATCATGTACCAAATTCAGTGAAGCTATGCTTAAATCTAATGAATGAAATGGATAATTAAGATAGTAATATTTACCAGTTTAAGTTTAATACCATCAATTCTTGCAAATGAACTGATCTAAAACAAATAATCTTTTTATTTAAAGAATTTTTATTTATTTGCAAATAATAAATACTCCCTCCGGTTCTCAATGTAAGAGAAAAAAAGGTGTTTTTTAGGGTTTCAAAATATAAGAGATATGTGAGATAAAAAGGTGTTTTTCATTGGAAAAAAGAGTGTTTTTCTTGGTTTTGATGAATTAGGGTTTTGTCTCTTATATTTAGGACCGGAGGGAGTACTATTTATACTAACTGATCAATATGTGTTGTACTCCTGTGTACATCAAAACGTACTTCAAAATTTTTCAACAGTTCAAATCCCTCGTGCTACCCCTAGCTCTCATTCACCGGTAGGATAGGAATACGATTATACGAAGGAAATGGAATACACACAATTTTGAATTTGAATCGTCTGATTTGATCAAACGGTCTATGTTTTGAATTTGTTTTATAAAAACCGTTCGATCTTAATTGTACGACTATGATTTTATGACTGTGTGACTCTGTTTTTTGCAACGGTAGGAAATCCATGTCCGAATACGAAAAACTAAAATTATTAAGATATAATGGAATATATATAGTTCTAAAGTGAATGAAAATTTGAATAAATTTTTTGTGTAACTCTTAGCGTCACGCCGTCCAAGTAAACTAAAACCTCGAAATGTAAATGATTTAATTTAATATAATTATCATGAGTCAGAATTCATTGACACCGGGTGTCAAACTTAGTATAATTACACCTTCAAGAATCTATTTTAGAATATGAATTTAATCAATCCAACCATTGAATTGAAAGTTCTTATTAAGTAGATCAAGTCTATAAAATTTCACAGAATTCAAAAACTATTTGATACTTTATCGACTTTATTTTAACATATTATATGTTATTTAAAATATATGTAAATATCGACTATCAAATTATATACTTGTGAATATCTGAATTGTTTCAAAATTTGTATACACAATCATCAACATAATATAAGATAATTTAATGGTTGGATTGGTTAAATTCATATTCTAGAAAGAGTTTTTAAATGTATAATTATGCTAAATTTGACACCTGGTGTGAACGTATATTTCCTGACTCAATTATCATATATGCGTAAGAGTATTTGCGTAAGTACATTCACGGGAAATTGAATTTGTGGGTGGCTAGTAAACCTGGTTCTAGAGGCAATCGAACGCCAGCTATTTGAGGAGGTTGCAAGTAGCAACAGCAAGTGTTTCATTAAAGATTTCAACAGCTACCTAATACAGCCAAGACAGAGAAAAAAAAATTAATAAAGACCAAAATATCAACTACTACATGTCTCAAACTCTTACTAACACGCTCCCAATTTCATCAAGTAATGTGCTTGAGAGAGGCAGCTTTGGAAACTGGCAGGGGTACGTGGCAATGTTAGTAGCTAAAGGGGATGATTCGCATGACACGCGCAAGGCATGCCTGGGAGGGATTTTGATGCTGCTCCTGCTTGCTTCATTCCGGGATTCAGCACAGCCGCTATAAGAATCAACTAAAACTTGAGCAAATGGCATCTCTGAATAAAGCACACTTGCATCGCAATCAGGGTACATACATATTGTTGGCGCCGCTCATCCGAATACCACTGATCAGTGTGCAAAGTCTATAAAGCCAAAAACCAGGTTTCTTATTTCTAGTACCGGTGTGCCTTTTGCCAAGATCAGTTTTGTACGCAGCATATATATAAATATAAATATAAATATAAATTGTTTCCTAGAATCCTTAATTAGTGTCGTGTCATCACATACATATATACATACAAAAGCATTTGAACTTGTGTGTCCAGATCATTGACTGGTTTTAAAGCCGCCCTTGGTTTTATTAATGCAGGGGTGCACTGTTATTTACCCAACGTACCGGTATACATAGTACACTACATACACACTATCATCACTGCTTAATTTAAAAGCATATCTATCTATCCAAAATATATATATATATATATATATATATATATATATACTATGATATGAGTCAGTGCATGCTGTCATCTTTAAATTGACATAAGGTTGCTAAAAATATACTATAATAGCAAGATTTGTATATAAATATCAGGCCATCCAAAATCAATAAAAAATTATTTAGCTAGCTTGGTTCGCTTTCACTCGGTCTAGCTGAACTACCACTACCTTAAATGTTGAAAGTCAGTTCTGAATTACAAATCGGATCACTAGTGCCAATGGACCCTACATTTTGATAGATATGCTTGCGCACTAAGTTGAACACTATTTGGTGCGCATTTGGGGGTATGCAAAATTCTAATGAGCTAGATTTAGTATCGATAAATTTAACGGATTTTACAAATTTTAAGAATTACTTATTATTTTTATATATTTTAGGGACTAAATAGGAGAAAAAAGTGTAAGTTTAGAGATTAAGGGCTTGTTTGATACACTTTCTAAAAACAGTTTTTTTATTTTTAAAAATAGACAAAGAGCAAATTTTATTCTTGTTAAACTTTTAAAAACAAAAAACTATTTTTAAAATGTGTAATCAAACATACCATAAATCACTCATGAAAATCACCTTCACCTAGCCTTAACTATAGCGATTCCCCCATCAGGCCACCTTCTTCCCTCGAGATCTATTAGTATAGCAGGACATACACTAATGCTGTCCATCAATACCAACAAGGAAGATAGCACCCTACATACACAGCCAATCCACTCCCAACTAAACAAACAGATCTTGGACAAGTCCTACATCTAAGGGATAAAGCCATGAACATACTCTAATTCTAATCATGATTGCAGTAAAAAGCACAACTGATCATGCATTACAGAAAAAGCATAAATCGAGGATTTGATCCATCTATATTATGTATGATTTGATACCATGGCATACACAGAGTATGTAGGCGGGTTCTAAAATGAACAAGCAAAACTTCACGATCCTCTTTGCCCTCATTGACCTGATCGGTGACGATTCAACAAAAAAAAGAAAAAGGGAAAACAAATATGATTTGAGTCTTGAGACACTCATTCATTTCCCCTTATTTTTGTTAATCAACACTGATCAAGTCACCGCCTCAGCCGTGAGGACGAGAAAGACCATGCATCGTCGGAGTTTCGAATGATTTTCAAGTTTTGGTCTACTATGGACCACCTATTTTTATCTCAAAAACGTAGATGGTTAAGCAAATAGACATGAATAATTTTTATATAAGTAAAAATTGGTGTGCAAGTAAAATATCCCGATTGAAAAAACAACCCAAGACACTTTGTTGCAAGTCTCGTCTATTGGTGTACAGTGAGTTGACAAACTTAAGATCAAGCTGATTTGAACAAAGTAGATATGTTACTTTATTTGAAAATTTAAAATTATTTGAAAGCATCCTTATTATTTAAAAAAAGATCAACAATCAATAAACTGAGAAGTAGGAGAATGTTACATTATTCTTATGCTGGGTTGAAATCCCTTCCACGGTTTGTTTTCCATCAACAGAAATAACTAACTTCTCCCGTGATGTTCTGGGAAGAGGCGGGAACCACCAAGAATGAAATGAGGTGAAATGTCAAATGAAAGAATAAGGGTCCTTTATTCCAAATATGATTGACAATAAAACTGAGAAGTACATGAATGTTATGTTATTCTCATGCTGGGCTGAAATCCATTCACTGTTAATCCTCCATCAACACAAATAACCTGTCCTGTAATGTAAGAGGCAGCAGGCAGACAAAGGAAAGCCACCAAGGATGAAATTTCTTGAGCTTCTGCGATGCGCCCAAGAGGAGTTCGAGCCAACATTTCATCTACATACTGCTTGTTGCGGAGCAGCTATCGCAATAAAAAACAATGAGCAAGAATTGTTAGGGGGAGGAAAAAAACAGAAGAAAAAGAAAGGAGTACTTATATGGAAATTTATTAAAATTGTTGTTTTGTATCAGTATAAACACAAAAGCTCAGCAAATATGAATTGACACTTCTTCATTGTGCAAAATTGGTGTAGCTTCTTTGCCCCAAGTCTCAAGTGTCAAGATCCATGCATATAGTATCTAAAGGCATCATGAAATCTTGCAGCTTAAACCAGACCATTCAACACAGCTACACACTGTAGATAAATTAAGATCTTTAAGCTAACAAAGGATTTTAATTTGAAGATCACATTACTTCCACCATGTTTCGCAATGCACGACTCCTATTACACAGATCATTACTTTTTCTTTTATAATTTGGTATTTTGTTAACAGAAAGTGTGGTGGACCTCAAGAGGAAGTCTTGACGGTATCTCAAGTTAAACATATTTGTATAGTCAAATTCAGATGCCATTGAAATTTTAAGCCTAGTTGTGTTCATCACAGTATTATACATAGGGAAAAAGGCCATGTAATGTACTGCTTGTAGTATGATAGAACTGGACTAAAAGGATATGGAGTCGGAGATCATGCATTATTTACCGTAAATCTAATACTGATGTTAGTATGACCGTATGATATCATAATCGGAGGTAATGTATACAAAAGCAGGTACGAACTCTCGAAACAAGAAACGGAAACACAGATACCCAGGCAATAAGAGAGGCTTGGTGTCACCCACAATTTCCCCACTCACATCTTCCTTATACTTCTTCGTTTTCCCTCTCTACCTTGTATAGCTGAATCCCTCCCTTGCCTTACACGCTCTCTTCTGCCACGTGGGCAGTGGGCAGTTACATGAGATTAGGCCTTTCATACTATCACCACGAGAATCAAGTCCCCAGCTACCCTCCCTTTCCTTCCTATGATACACCTTAACCTTAAGGTGCCTAACAGTACAAGTGTTTTAGTACAAGAATATACCCATGTACAATGAATGCTATTAACTAAGACGCTTCTTTTTCAAGTTTTCAACAGATGTGTGTATCTGAATTATTACAAGAAGCAGAATACATATTAAGGAAGTCAAATATATTAAAGATTTCATAAAATACACAAGAAGAGGGTCGCGAAATGGTGAATAGCTCTTAGTACATTTGTTGAGATATTTGCCTCAAAAAGTCGAGCACAATCTTGATGACAGTTACACACTGTTGAGAAAACACACTAATATTGGATTGACGGGTAGTAATACTGAATTGCAATTGAATACAATCTCCTACACTGCTCAATAAATCTGACAATTGGTTAATTTCCATGCACTGAGACTTGATGACGAACTGAATTTGTGACCACACCAATAGCATTAATTGCCCGTTTAAAATTTCAGATTTCAACATAAATTAGCTAGATGTTTGAGCATGGACAACGGTTTATGAGATATTTATGAAACAGAGGCTTAAATATAGTCAGCAATGAAGAAATGAACTTTGTTGGAGTTTAGTATTGTAGTCTAATACAGCAGCAGATTAATATAACATGTTTAGATTCAATTCAATCTAGAGCAACAAGTGTGCCAGCTATTATCTTTGGCCTATTTTTCTCTAACATAAGTCTATTAACTGTAGACCTAGGTGGTGGTGATGTGTCACTAGAAGTGTTTTCCAAGCCCTACTGAGTGAACAAGATTGTCACTGTATCATTCAAGTAATCCTATCATTGAATCCTTCAGTCAAAAGGAAAGCAACTAACTCCAATGAAACTAGGAAGCGGGAACATTACATGTTCTACAAGTGGTGTGTTGGTGGTAGCAGGAACAACACAATTGCTCCTTATGCCATCATTTGCCCATTCACAAGCAAGATTTTTTGTAAGCTGGTTGATTGCAGCTGAAAATAGCATTGGACAGGAAAAATTCAGTTTCCTGATCACACCAACATTTTATTACAAGCAAGTTAAACAATTAATTAGTATGAATGCATCAATATAATATATGTCTCACTCTCACCTTTACTTGCTGCATAGACCGATCCAGTACCTAAGCTCACCACACCAGCAATAGATGAAATGAATACAATGCTTCCCATTCCAGATTCCTTTAGAAGAGGATGTGTAAGTTGACACAAATGATATGCAGAATCTAAATTGATTGCCATAATTTCTGAATACACTTCAGCAGTGTACTCAATGGTTGGCTTCCTAAAATTTGCTCCAACATTGTTCACCTGTATAACAACATAGAAGGAATGAAACATTAAAACTCTTCTAAAATTAAAATCTCTGATTTATTTTTTTTGTTCAGCATTTCACCATTTTCAGTAATAGGAAAAGGGACTTAACTTACATAAATGTTAAGTTTGCCATTGAAGATGGAGGTCACTTCCTGAATGAGCTTCTCCCCATGGGCTGGAGATGACACGTCACACACAGACCCAGAAACCAAAAAGCCTTTACTGCGCCATTCATTCAAGCACTTGTTGAGCTCTGCTTGGTTTCTGGAACAAGTGTGGACGGTGGCACCAAATCCACACAAGTCCTCCACTATGGCATGTCTGAAATTGAACACAGTTTCGAAGGTTCATACCAAAAGGCTCAAATTTTTATAAACAAAATTAGAAACTTTGCAGCCACAACTGAAATGGGGAAGGATCAAAGTACTGTCTTTCCAAGAAAGAAAGTTACAAAACAAAAAAAAACAAAAAAAAAAAGAAAGAAGAAAGAAAGAAAGTGACTGACCCAATGCCACGAGTTCCACCGGTGACGAGAGCAGTTTTTCCGTTGAGGGACCATCTTGAGGTTCCGCTGGTGCTGCTCTCCTCAGCTGCCATTTCATCTGTTTGTAGTTGCCTTATCACAATTCTTCTTCCACTCAAAAGTCAAAACGCAACGCGACCCTTCATCCGAGGCCTACAATTCACTGTTGACCGTGGACAGAGAAAATTAATCTTCAACAAAAAAAAAATAACATTAGATTCATTATTTAACACAATTACTTGACTACTTACTTAATTAAGATTGTTATAGAATGCGTAAAAAAAAGGATTGTTATAGAAATTGTGTTAAAAGAAAAAAGATGTTACAGAAAAATGAAAAAATATTTTAAGAGAAATGAAACTAAATAAATAAAATATGATAATAAATGTTCTCCCTAAATTAATATCAAATATATTGAGCAGCCAAAACTAATTTACTCTCTTCGTAATTATTTCAATATAGAGAATAGATTCATAATAATAAAAATATAGAGAATAGATTAAATTATTTCATTTATTTTTTATAATATTTGATTTTTATAATTTTACTCCAAAGTCACTTAACTCTCAATAATTCAAATTATTTAAAATAATCCTTATAATTGTTTTTTACTGGGTATTGAATCTTTTAAACATGTATTGATCATTTTAATCAATCCTTAATTATGAATATTATTATAAAAAATTAGTTTAACCAAAGGCCACATATATTTTAAAGTTCATATATTAATTTTTTAGGAATTAGTAAAAATAAAATTATTGCTATATGTGGACATGGAGAGAATTTCAGGCCAAAAAGCACGAATGACTGCCATGCCGATGCAAATTTGCTTGCCCGGATTAGGGGTTGCCTTGACAATGATTGGAATGTATGTTTTGTCCAGGGTTACTACTTATTTTATGAGTGGTTTGTTTTTTCGATTGACTTTATTTTTAGGAGACAATGCTAATTGGCTTATGAGCACCCGATGTTATTTGATGTAGGTTGAGGTATTGAATTGAAGTACCCCATTGTACTCCTTTTGTAATGGGTTGGAGTACACATGTACTCTTTTTTATATTGTGTTGTTAAATAAAATGTCTCTTTTGTCCATGTTTATCCCAAGGCGATTGTTTGTGTTGACTTATTTGCAAGTGAGAGTCCTCTCTTTGCACAACTTCAAGATTTGGCACACCCCTCCTGCAGGCTTTGGGGTCGTTCCTTAGATAGTGCTCATAGTTAGCTTCTTTGCTTTGGCTGTTTTTGTTTCATTTTATGTATGTACCTCACGAGAAAAAAAAAATGAAAATTATCTTTACCATATCTTTTGATTAAAAGTTAAAATTAACATATAACTTTAGCATGGAGTTTATGTCAACAAAAAAAAAAACAAAAAAAAAAAACTTTCACATGGAGTTGAAAGCTTTATATCAAATCTTACTTTAAATTTACTTTTAAGATAAAAGTTTTCAGACACAAATCATTTTATTTCAAGTTCGCTTTCGTTCAAAGTTAATTTTACCAAATTCAATATCATGCAAAATCAATTTTTGTAACACTCGTCCAAACACACGTTTAGTATTAGATTGATGATGTACTTTAACAAATTGTGACTTTATTATTTTGTGCACGGATATTTATATTTAGCGAGCTAACACGCCAGTCTGCACATTGTGAAATTTTGCGCTGTGTATGGACATAAAAAGGTATATAATGGAGCATTTGTTATAAGTCACAAAAAATTATCATTGTGATGGTGCTTTAACAAAAACAGCTTATGTAAAGATGCATTTTAACCAAAATGTAAATTAATTAATTCTCTAACCCATATATGGAGATACTTTTCTGACCAAATGTTTACGATCAGAATTAGATCCCATAACGTTATTTATTATATCATAAAGGGCCATATTGTAAAAGAAAAAAAATATATAAAAGTAATAAAATTGGACGTGACATTTATGATATAAGCTTGAGTTAAATAGGACCAACCAACCCTTCTCATCTCACATGCAAGATGCAACTAAAAGGGAGAAAATATGTGATTGCAGATGATCATTTGTCACAAAACATAGCCACCAGTAAAGTCGAAATGAATAAGCATAATTTATTCCACATATAAACAACTAAGGAACTGGACTATTTCAGGTGATTCTCATGCTGGGTTGAAATCCATGCACTGTTAATCCCCCATCGACAGAAATAACTTGTCCAGTGATGTAAGATGCAGCAGGCAAGCAAAGGAAAGTTACCAATGATGACACTTCTTCGGGTTCTGCAATGCGCTTAAGAGGAGTTCGAGACATAATATCATCCACAAACTTTTGGTTTTGAAATAACTACAAAAAATAAAAATAAAAATAAAAAAGTTGGATCAGCATGAAATACTTGATAGCCAAAATAAATCAAAACCCATCAATGCACAAGCAGTCCTTGTAGATTGTTAGGAACCAAAATATATTGATAGGAAAAATAGAAAATATGGAGTTCTGCTCCTTACAATCAAAGACAGAAATGTAAACAAATGTAAAAGAACAGAAAATATGTAGAGACTCTTAAAAGAAAATAGGAGATGAACTCCTCCCTCAAGCACAATGCTTGCCCAGACCTTTTCCAAATAATTCCCTCCCCCACATTTCCCCTTTCACTCCCTTTATAACCACCTCTCCTCATTTCCCCAAGTGCCACCTGTCTATTTCAGTTACAACTTGCACCCAACTTTTCACCTTTCCTACATGATACAACTTAGTGGCTTATTAATACACGATACAACTTAGTGGCCAATCATAGATCCTAAAAGCTTAAGCATATGGTTAGGTAGTGGTTTAGTATTATGTAAACATATTTAAATTGGTTCTAGTTTTAGGAGTCCGACGTATACATGCAATTATTCTGGTAAAGTTTATGATGAGTGTCAATTGAAAACCACTATATTGTATAATTGTGGAAGTGTTACAATTAGTTCAGTGCTTCTAACATACATTTTCCCAATCCTGCAAATTTGGATGGTTAGCTAATGTCTTATCTACTAATATTCTTTTAAGGCCTTCATAGAAAGGAAAACAACTAAAAGAAATAAAGATAGGAGGCAAGAAAATTACATGTTCTACAAGTGGGGTTCTAGTTGCCCATGGTACAACACAATTGCTCCTTATGTTGTCTTTTGCCCATTCACAAGCCAGATTTTTTGTAAGCTGATTAATTGCAGCTGCAAATTCAATGGACAAAGTATAATTGTCGTTCATGCTAACATTTTATTAATCACATTTACATGAGAGAAAAGTACTAATTAGTGTAGCACTCACCTTTACATGCTGCATAGACAGATCCAGTACCCAAGCTCACTACACCTGCAACAGATGAAATGAACACAATGCTCCCCATTCCAGATGCTTTTAGAAGAGGATATGCAAGTTGGCACAGATGGAATGCAGAGTCTAAATTAATTGTCATCAGCTCTGAATATTCTTCAGTGGTGTACTCAATGGTTGGCTTTCTAAAGTTTGTTCCAACATTATTTACCTAAAGCGCAAAGTCATGCATATGAATGATTCATGACAAAGTTATTCATTAATTTGTGATGGAATGGAAGCTTATAATCTCACACAGGAGGATTTTCACACAGTGTTCAAGTCTATTGATTGAAACAAATCTGGCTATAAACAACGTACTTACTACTAGAAATATCCTCAATGGTTTTGGAGAAAGGTTAAATAACTATAGCTCCAATGGATGAAGTCAAGAAGCTACAAAAATCAAGCGAGGAACTGATTGTTGTTGACCTCAACTCTAAACACCGATCAACTAGCATAATTTAGAATCAATTCCTTAAGAACAGGTACATAAAAAGGATAAATTGAAAGAAAATAGATTAATAAACAGGGTAACATTAAAGTTCTGATTTATATAGTATTTAAGGATTTAATTTTTATGCAAAGTCAACATTAAACTTCTTTCAGCTCTTTGGGTTTGCTGCCCCTCCTCCTCCTCACCACAGCCAAACCTTTTTACTATTTCCAATCCTATGTCAATTAAAAAGTTTTACTACAAAGAAAATGAAATATAAATTAAACTCTAGATTCAATACTCTTCTGCATAGATCTATAAATAAAACAGTGTAATCAGTAATGTAATGGCTTTTCCGACCTATTTATATGCTTGGAAAAATGAGTACTTACATAGATGTTGAGCTTGCCATTGAAGGTGGAGGCCACTTGTTGAATGAGGTTCTCTCTCAGGGGTCGAGAGCTTACATCACAGACCGATCCAGTAACCAAAAAGCCCTGACTTTGCCATTCTTGTAAGCACTTATTGAGCTCTGATTCGGTTCTGGAACAAGTGTGTACAGCAGCACCAAACGCAACTAGATCATTCACTATGGCATGCCTAAACAGAGAATTCCAAATAAATGGCTGAATCAGAATAATAAACCAATATGAAAAATCAATCAAGCACGGTGTTTAAGATAAATGATGATAAAATTGAGAGTTTGAGAAGGAGAAAAATGAAAACCCTATCCCACGTGTGCCGCCAGTCACGAGAGCTGTCATTCCAGTGAGAGACCATCTTGGTCCTCTGCTATGTGCTTCTGCCATTTTGCACTATTTCATTGAAAATGGTCCTTGCTTATGTTTTGGTCAATGGCGCTAAAAAAAAAAACCCCTAAAATGGCATTTTTCCTCGAGTAAACGGTATCCATCGTGTAAGGCGTTAATGTATTAAAATTACAAAAATAATCTCAAACATTGTCTTTCGTTAGGGAATTTGGTTCTCAAACATGTCTTTTATTAATCAGTTTGTTTATTAAAATTACTAACAAAAAATACATTTAAGGGTGTTTTTGAAATTTTGACTTATTTAAAGACTATAGTGATAGCATCTCACTCATTTAGAGACCAAAATAACTATTTACTCCATTTCCTATGCAGAATGCACATGCAAAAAAAATTTATTTTTTAATTAATGGCACAACTGGCTACTGTAATTGTTGGGTTGGCGAGACTCGAAAGGCTGCATTGCTTCTCAACTTGCTATAATTTTAGGTTTAATTATGTTGGAGGTCCCTGAACTATTTGGAAATTTTGAAATAGGTCCCTGAACTATTTTTTTTTAATTAGGTCCCTGGATTATTATTTTTTTTTAATTGAGTCCTTCCGTTAAGTAATAGCGATGGTGGGTCATTAAGTCATGGACGTGGACCGACGTGGGCCGCGACATAAATTTTGAAATAGGTCCCTGAACTATTTTTTTAATTTGGTCCCTAAACTATATTTTTTTAATCGAGTCCCTAAACTATTTTTTTAATTTGGTCCATAAACTATATTAATATTATTCATGTCCAGTTTGCTTTCATTATTTTTCCTTTAATTTATTGTTTTTAAATTAATTAATTAATTTATCGTTTGAACCGTCAATTTTTGTGGAACAAGAGGATAGGCTTTGTCACAGTATTATCGTCTGCCTTAGACCAATTTTACGGGAACCAATTTTTTCTCACGATGCAAGCTTCCCTTGGACCAAACATGGGAACATATTTTTTCTTCAATTTTATGGCGATAACGTCAACGAACAAAGCGAGATTTCTCTTCTTAAAGAAATTAACGAAAATTTCTTGGTCTTAAGCTAAAATAAATAGTAGCAAAAAGTGGTGGTTACGTTGAAACCACAATTAGAAAAAACAAATAAACATCAACAAAAAATAGGACATTGTCTAGTGCATTGGACTTTAAGCCAAAATAAATATGTGCAAAAGTGGTAGTTACGTCGAAACCACGCTTAGAAAAAGCAAAATAAACATCAACAAAAAGTAGTAGTCACATGGCCCACGAAACATAAACAAGTCTATACGCAATTTGGCAGAACCATTACTTCCATCTTGGCTTTGTTGTTGGGAGCTTAGTTCTTTTCGAGTTGAATTAAAGTTGGGAAGCGGAGTTGTCTTGAGCTCTCCTTCTCTTGATCCGCCTTTCTCCCTCTTCCTCTTCCTCTTTGAACCATCACTTCCGGCAACATCAGTCCGATTTCTATAGTAACTTGATGGAGTCTTTGCAACATCGATCAGCCCAGTGAGTGGGTTGTACAACATCGATTCAACATAAGTGGGTTTGTGCAACATTAGATTCACTTTCCCTCAACAGGCGAGGAGCCTCTCCAGCAATTTCAACATCGGGTCCATCAACCAAAAAAAAAAAACCAAATCAAAATACATGAGATCCATAAGCGGTGCAACCTCAAATCCAGGAAGAAAAAATCAAACACATCACATTCTTACCATCACTTGCAGATTCGATTACATGTGGAGGTTGTTTGCAAGTGGTTTTATTGGCCAACTTGCTTGCACCTTGTACACCTTATTATTGTGCCAACTCTTGAAGATCTTGATGAGTTTGGATTTTCATTATGCTCCTCCTCCTTAGCTTCCTTGGTCTCCCAGGCTTGGGTCTATGTATTGGAGGGAGAATCTTATCAAAGTTCAACGTTGGCCATAAATTACGCCCATTAATTGGATTGACCACTTAGGGCTATAACATGCCAAATAAATATGCAGCAGTATAGTAGGCACTAATGTAGTCCTCTACAGGTTACCCCCTTTAAAAAATATGCAACCGCAAGCATGCCTACATGTGTAATCGGTTAGTTCCCAAAACCTCCAAACTACAAACTACCTCTCTCCAAATCAATTGTGAATTTCTCAGATATATGCCCTGTAAGTATGCTCCACTTCTGAATGACCACTCTCCAGCCATCTTGCATTTCCAATGTCTTGAATTAATTACTTTTTGCTACTATTTATTTTAGCTTAAGACCAAGAAATTTTGAAGTGTTACTTTAGCAAGAGAAATCTCCTTTGTTCAGTGACGTTATTGGCCATAAAATTGAAGAAAAATGTGTTCCCATGTTTGGTCCAAGGGAAGCTTGCATCGTAGAAAAAAATTGGTTCCCAGAAAAATTGGTCTAAGGCATCGCATAAGACGCAATCGTGATAAAGCTATCCTCTTGTTCCACAAAAATTCGATTGGTTCAAGCGATAAATTAATTAATTAATTTAAAAACAATAAATTAAAGGAAAAATAATGAAAAGCAAACTGGACATGATTAATATTAATATAGTTTATGGACCAAATTAAAAAAAATAGTTTAGGGACGATTAAAAAAAAAAAAATATAGTTTAGGGACCAAATTAAAAAAAAATAGTTAGGCTATTTCAAAATTTATGTCGCGGTACGCCACACCAGTCACGTCAAGATGACTTACACATGATCAAGATTCTTACTTGAAGGACCCAATTAAAAAAAAATAATAATCCAGGGACCTAATTAAAAAAAAAAATAGTTCAGGGACCTATTTTAAAATTCCCAAATAGTTCAGGGACCTCCAGCATAATTAAACCATAATTTTACTATCTGTCAAAGCAAAACTTATGATTAAATAATAATATTAGTTAATGACTCCATCAACGTGTGAAATTAGAATCAAGCTAGACTAATGCTCCTCCTCATGATTAGTGAGAGAGTAAGAAAAACAAATCAAATAAGGTGACAAGGGAGCGTATCATTATGGTACTTCCAATGCAATTGGGAAATCAAAAATGATATTTGAACACAAAATTGAACACAGATACGAGATATCGTATGTCTGTACTGTACGAATCATATATCCGTACAGTACAAACAAATTTTTTTATTTTTAAAAAAAATTATTTTTTTTAGATTTTTTTTAACTGGTTAAAAAAATATTTTGTATTAACTAAATAATGAATTGCATTAACCGGATATTTGAACTTGATTAACCAGATAAGAAAAAGTTTTAGGACTTGGCATTAACCAGATAATGAATAGCATTAACCAAATATGTGAACTTGATTAAACAGATAAGAAAATGAAATGTCCAAAATATTCAGGATTTGACATTAACCAGATAATGAATAGTATTAACCAGATATTTAAACGTGATTAACCAGATAAGAAAATGAGATGTCCAAAAGTTTCAGGATTTGGCATTAACCAGATAATGAATATTATTAACCAGATATGTGAACGTGATTAACCAGATAAAAAAATTTAATTTTTTTTAAAAAAAAAAGGGTCCATACTGTACGAGCCATATGTCCGTACAGTACAGATATACGATATCTGTGTTTATTTTTGTGTTTAAATAACACAACTGTTGTGAAATTCCGACATACACTCGTGGGATTAATATACAGGAATAGTTCGGCTGGGTTAAGTGTCTTCTTTGAAATTTGAGATATTTGTCAATTTTTCAAAAATTATTTTTATGCAATAAAAATTAACATGATTTTACACAAGGACGGATACAGGGAGGGGCGAGCGTTGGCTCGAGTCCCTCCCTTCCTCAGAAAATTTAAAGGTTTAATTGGATTTTTGGTTTTTTTATTTTTTTAAATCCACGATTTTAGTCACTCTATTTTATTTTTCACAAATTTGGTCCCCATATTTTTTTATTTTTCACGAATTTGGTCTCCAGACTTTTTTAATTGCACTTTTAGTCCCCAAAATCGTGATTTTCTTGCATTTTTTGTCCCTCATTTTCCAAAATTCATGATTTTTAGGGACCAAAAGTGCAAGAAATTCACGATTTTGGGGACCAAAAGTGCAATTAAAAAAGTGTGGGGACCAAATTCGTGAAAAATAAAAAATATGGGACCAAATTCGTGAAAAATAAAATAGAGGGACTAAAATCGTGAATTTGAAAAAATAGGGGGTCCAAAAATACAATTAAGCTAAATTTTAAACAATATATATGACTGTGCTGTCGTGATGCTGGTTCCTCCTTAAAAGCAGGGTATTGACATATGTTTATTTTGAACAGTGCTTATTTTAATAGACATGACTGTGTGCAGTCCAATGCAACCTTCTGTTCGTTTTGCTATCTTTCAATTATTTCTTTTTCTTCTGTAAAATCATTTTCCTAATTTGTCAAATACAAAATAAAAATAAATACAGAATTAAAAGGTTTCATAAAAAATAGCAAGCTGCATACAAATCTAAGCAAAGAGAATCAAAATTTATTAATAAAATATGTCAATATCGTTATTTTTAAATACCAAGCTTTACTTCAATACCATTTCAATTACTTTTATAATTTTACAAATTTCCGAACTAAAGGAAAGTAGTGTGAAATCATATCTTTATTTCTTGTAATAAAAAATCTTTTATTTCTAATTGAAAACAAAATACAAAGAAATTGTGAGTTCTTAAAACAAATACAGGAGAATAGTGTATATAAATTTTGTGGAAGTTCTTATATTTTGATTATCTTCAATATTTTGACTATTAGTATAAATTTTGTCGCCCCCGTTTGTTAAATTTCTGGATCCATCCCTGATTTTACATATATATTTGACACTGTATTTGGATAGAAAAAGAAAATGAAAAGAAAGAAAATGGGAACATTAAAATTAGAAAAGAAAAAAATTATTAGAAGTTGAAAGAAATTGTTTGTTGTTCAGATTAAAAAATTGGAAAAAAATAGTAAAATTCTCCTTTTCTTGTTTGATTTGATAATAAAATAGATAAGGATTAAATAGATTAATAAGTGTTGGTGTTGGGACTTTTAGTCCCACATCGGGTAAAATAGTAAAGAGGAGTGCACCTCTTTGTTATAAAAGGAGGCTTGGACCTTGGTTTTATGTACACCATTCAAAAGCTTGTCTAGCAACTTTTGTCTCTAGATAAATTCCTCTCTTTGTTTTAGAATTTAATAGAATTCTTAGTATGCTCTGTGGTTGCAGCTTGGGCTGAACCTCCACATCAGAAAAAGAATTTATTAGTAATATTTCTTGTAAAAGGAAAGGTGTGAGGAATAAGTTTTGCTAGTGGGGAAGCTTTGTGGGTGTGCGGGGGTGCAGAGAGAAAATTGTGTAGTTGTAATAATTTTCTACATAGTGGATTTTTCTCTGGTGCTGGTTGTTTTTCTCCGGGTTTAGGAGTTTTCCACGTTAAATTCTTGTGTTGTTATTATTTCTCTATTTTGTTTTTCCAATTTTCCACAAGTGCAGTTTCTGGGGAAGAGAATTTGAAGAGTCAAATTCCCAACAAGTGGTATCAGAGCACAGGTTCTGCCAAAGAGGATGTCGGGAAGCAGAGTTTCAAATGCAGTCAGATTTGATGTAGAGAAATTTGACGGAAAGATCAACTTTGGCTTGTGGCAAATACAAGTCAAGGATGTGTTGATTCAGTCTGGTTTACACAAGGCTTTGAAGGGCAGGGTTACTCCTGAAAGTAGTGGAGATGCTGATAATGAGGATAACATTATCTCCGATCTTGATGTCTTTTGAAAGAAGGACATGTATATCCTTATGGCATTGGTCCCAAAGTTGCCATGATAAAGGATATTAAATGTTAGCGGGACCACATTTTGCACACGGGCATTGGTTGACATTGATGCAGGGTGTGTGGTGAAATTTATGTCGATGGCTGATTAACTTCCATGAGAGTCAAATATGGGAGTTGCACCATAGTTTTTTCAGCAAGGTTATATTTCGACATGTGCCGAGTTTAAATGCTTGAGATGGCTAGTTCTGAGTGATTATGCTTTTATGGTGGAGCATGACTGCGTTGCAGTGATAGCGAAAGCTATGAGAATCTTCATCAAGGTGGAGCGTTGTGGGACCACAAAGTCACAAGGTGGAAATTGTTGGTGTTGGGACTTTTAGTCCCACATCGGGTAAAATAGTAAAGAGGAGTGCACCTCTTTGTTATAAAAGGAGGCTTGGACCTTGGTTTTATGTACACCATTCAAAAGCTTGTCTAGCAACTTTTGTCTCTAGATAAATTCCTCTCTTTGTTTTAGAATTTAATAGAATTCTTAGTATGCTCTGTGGTTGCGGCAATTTGAACCTCCACATCAGAAAAAGAATTTATTAGGAATATTTCTTGTAAAAGGAGAGGTGTGAGGAATAAGTTTTGCTAGTGGGGAAGCTTTGTGGGTGTGCGGGAGTGCAGAGAGAAAATTGTGTAGTTATAATAATTTTCTACATAGTGGATTTTTCTCTGGTGCTGGTTGTTTTTCTCCGGGTTTAGGAGTTTTCCACGTTAAATTCTTGTGTTGTTATTATTTCTCTATTTTGTTTTTCCAATTTTTCACAAGTGCAGTTTCTGGGGAAGAGAATTTGAAGAGTCAAATTCCCAACAATAAGTAATTATATATACACCTTTACAAAAACTAATTGATGATGTTGATCAAAAGAAAAAAGATGTAATTGCATAATGTTAGTGTTAAGGCAAAGTCTCTTATAAGATGTTTTCATGGTAACAAACTTTTGTAAAACTTAATTCTAGGTCAAAAGTGTGCATTGTTTGAACTTTGAAGTTGAGTTTTATGAAGCTAAGAAGCTAAATGAAGAGCTTCAAGCTTAAATGTGGTGTTACTCTAAACAGTTCAATGTTTGCAACAATCACATTTTAAACTGTCTGAACGCAAATGCTTCTTAATGTTAAAGCTTCTGAACTGTCAACTCCTAATCATTCTAAAGTACATGAGGAAAATCTTTGTTTGAAACAAGAGGTGAATGATTTGATAACAGAGTTAGCCAACTATATGCAAAGTGCAAATATTTTAGAAAAACTCATTATTCCCATGTTAGATAATATAATATAATAGTACTAAGGGTAGTTTAATTTTTTGTATGTTTAGTATTTATACTTTTTTATTGTCTTGTATTGTTAAGACTTGTTAATTACAATTCTAAATCTATTGGAACCCTACCCTCTTTTCTTGTTCTCCTCTTCTTTATGGATTTCTATTCTTAACATGGTATCAAAGAACAAGGTTTGATTTTGGGAACAACTTCTTTTTAGCCTTCGTCACGCCAGTTTCACTGTTTCGGTATTTGGAATTTGGTGTGAATTAATTAGTGGTTCATGATTCGTGATTCGTTTTTTGCTGGGGTTGTGCTCTGTTGTTCATGATTCATGTTTCGTTTAAGATTCGTGGTCTATTTATCATTGTTGGGGGCCTGTTGCTTTTGTCAATTTTGATTGGCTAATGGCATTTTGACTCAACGACAATCAAAGGAATTGTATGAAGAATATTGACAAATGTGCGAAGAGCACCAGTAAATTTTCCAGCAGTTATTGACTTATAACTAGCTTTGAGCTTTTCATATAATTGAGACAATTTGAAGGGAAGCGCCACTGTTCCTCCGAATTGCATCGCTGCACCTAAAGGGGTCCACACAAATCTGTCCTTCAAGAATTATTTGTTCCGGCATACTTATGGCAACGGGGCGGGTCGGGGCAGGTTTTGCCTCCCCCGTCTCCGTCCTAATTTCCAACGGGTTCGGGTTTTGCCTTCTCCATTCCCGTTCCAATAGGGTCGGGTTTTCTCGCGGATCCCCAACTCAGCTCTAAATATGTAGAAAAATTGAAAAATTATAGTTATGATAATTAATAAAATAAAATCATAATTATTATACAATGATAAAATAAAATAAAAAAAACATTAAAATAAAATGTTCTATTGAAATGAGATTAAATTAAAAATAAATAAAATATATGAAACAAAATGAATAAGTATAAATGCATAAAATAAAATTAAAATTAATAATTTATATTTAATTGGGCGGGTTCGGGTCGGGGGCGGGTTGGGTATCGACATCCCCAACCCCGTCTCACCCCCGGTCAAAGCGGGTTTTTCCCGTCAAAATCGGGTCGGGGTCGGGTGGATACCCGCGGGTTCGGGTTCTGTTGCCATGCCTTGTCCACTGTTGCGCACCACTTGTTTGATTAATTGTTCAAACTGTGAAGCACAATGATATATTAAATTATTTTCTTTGGGGGTTTGTGTTGAAGATTTGGGATGTAAGTTGAAGAATATTTCTCTTCACATTGCACTTGGTATTTGATTCTTTTCTCTCCTCATTGTTCTTTGTGTTAATTTCTTTGGCCTCTTGATAATAGTAACAATAGCCCCAAAAAAAGATGATTATCTTCGATCTATTAGTATGCAATTAAATGCGCAACTTCAAAAGTTTCTTACTACTGAGCCACATGTTATGCATGTCTCCTCAA
This sequence comes from Calophaca sinica, assembly GCA_037113605.1. Classification (NCBI taxonomy): domain Eukaryota; kingdom Viridiplantae; phylum Streptophyta; class Magnoliopsida; order Fabales; family Fabaceae; genus Calophaca; species Calophaca sinica. The sequence goes on from CM073735.1 coordinate 49,032,339, forward strand.
ATATAGGTTTGTCTTCTTCCAATTTATCAAGTAAATCTTCCTCCATATGGGTTCTTGACTCCGGAGCCTCCCATCATATGTCATCGGATCGTACATCATTTACATTCTTACATCCTGCTTCATATGTGCCAGTGATGACTGCTGATGGCACTCTCATGCCATTAGTAGGCATAGGCTCTATTTGCACATTCCATTTATCACTTTCAAATGTTTACTACACTCCTAATCTCACTATAAATCTTGTTTCTGTTGGTCAATTGTCTGATTCTGGTTTCTTGGTATTTTTTACTTCCAATGCTTGTTATGTGCAGGATCCACAATCCAAGAGGATGATTGGGACAGGCCGTAGGCAAGGGGGACTTTATATCTTGGATGAGTTGAAGGTTCCAGATGTTGCATCTTCTAGTGTTGACCTATCATTTTTTCGGTTAAATTCATCCTCTTCTAATTTTTTTTATGGCATTCTCGTCTTGGTCATATTTCCTCTTCTCGTTTAAAATACTTAGTTTCTACAGGAGCTCTAGAAAAATTGTAACCTCATGATATTTCTGATTGTTGTGGTTGTAAATTTGCTAAATTTTCTGTTTTACCATTTAGCAAAAGTCTTTCCATTTCGAGTGCACCCTTTGGCTTAGTTCATTCTGATGTATGGGGTCCATCACCGGTTCTTACCAAAGGTGGATCTAGATATTATGTCTCGTTTATTGATGATTATACTCGTTATTGTTGGGTTTATCTTATGAAACATCATTCTGAGTTCTTTGGCATTTATCAAATGTTTCGTGCTTTAGTTAAAACTCAGCATAATATTGTTATCAAGTGCTTTCGATGTGATCTAGGTGGTGAATATACCTCGAATAAATTCTCTGAGCTTTTTGCTTCTAATGATACTCTTCACCAGACTTCTTGCACTGACACTCCTGAACAGAATGAAGTTGTTGAAAGGAAACATCGTCATATTGTTGAAACTGCTCGTTCCCTTTTGTTGTCTGCTTCAGTTCCAAGTAAGTTTTGGGGTGAAGCTGTTCTTACTGTTGTCCATGCTATTAACAGAATTCTATCCTCTGTTACCTCAGGTTTGTCTCCTTTTGAAAAGTTGTATGGTTGTGTTCCTGATTATTCATCCCTGAAAGTCTTTGGTTCCATATATTTTGTTCTTCGTCCACATGTAGAATGTAGTAAATTATCGTCTCGTTCTACAATATGTGTTTTTCTTGGTTATAGGGATGGTCAGAAGGGTTATCGTTGTTATGACCCTATAAGTCAAAAACTTTATGTTTCCCGTCGTGTTGTGTTTCTTGAGCACATACCATTTTATTCTCTTTCCTCTGATTCTTATAGTCCTACCAGGTCTGAACTCACCCGTATTGATCCTTTTGCCATGGATATTGATAGTCCCACTGACTCTGATGTTGAGAATTGCAGGGTTGACACTAGTCCTTCTACAGATCCAGATGTTCCCTCTGTCCCCACGGCTTCCCAAGAACCTCCTGCGATTGTTGATCCTCCTCCTCCTCCTCCTCGTTATCGTCCACGTAATCGTAAGTCCACTCAATTGCCAGATTTTGTTTATTCTACTTACTCTACTTCTTTTGCTTCTTTCTTAACCTCTATTCACAGTTTGTCTGAGCCCTCTTCCTACAGAGAGGCTATTCTTGATCCCCTTTGGCAGCAGGCTATGGCAGAGGAACTTTCTGCTTTATATAAGACAAATACTTGGGACTTTGTACCTCTTCCACCAGAAAAACATGCTATTGGGTCTCGTTGGGTATACAGGATCAAAACCAAGTTTGATGGGTCAGTTGAGCGTTACAAAAGCCCGTCTTGTTGTTAAAGGATTTTCACAACAATATGGCATGGATTATGAAGAAACCATTGCTCCTGTTGCCAAGATGACTACCATTCGCATTCTTATCGCAGTTGCATCTGTTCGTTAGTGGCATATATCTCAGTTGGATGTTAAAAATGCATTCTTAAATGGTGATCTTCAAGAAGAAGTTTACATGGTACCTCCACCAAGTGTTTCTCATAATCCAGGGGAGGTGTGTAAGTTAAAGAAGGATCTCTATGGTCTTAAATAAGCTCCTCGAGCTTGCACTACAACAGATTTTGTAATATATGGCGCCACTTTAAACAGCGCTTTTAACTAAAGCGCTAGCTAAAAACTCAGAAAAACATTCACTAGCGTTTACCTAAGAAAGCGCTACTGAAGGTTCATTAATAGCTAGCGCTTCCCCAAGAAAACGCTACTAACTTTGGAGCGTCAAGAATCGCTAGCGCTTTTCCACGAAAGTGTTGTCCTTTATGAATCTTTGCTAGCACTTCTGTAGGAAAGCGCTAACCCTATTCCATAATAGCTAACACTTTCTCACAGAAGCGCTATCTATGACCTGAAAAAAAAATTATAACGCGCCATTCTCTGTCTGTGTTACTCAGTTTGCTACTCGATATTTTGCTCTCTCTCATAGCATCCATCTCTTTCTCTCTCTCGTCGCCGTTGAGCTCTCTAGTCGCCATTGAGCTCGTCGTCGCTGTTGAGCTCGATCATTTGCTCTCTCTCTCACAGCGTTCATGCATTTCTCCGTGCGCATTGCTCCTTCTTCTCGCAACGACACGTTTTCTCTCATTATTATATAAAGGTTTTGTTCTATTCATTGGATTGGAGCTACGACGCGTCTCTTTATTTAGTTCTTTTCTTTTGGGTTTTGTTTTTATTGTTTCCTTGTTTGTGTAGGTTTAAGCTTGCTACTGTGGTTGTCTCTTCTGAACTTCGGGGTTTGGTTTCGCACTAAAAAAGAAAGGTTTGATTCTTGGAAGAAAGGCTCTGTTTGGTTTTTCCTGTTGGTAAGTCCTCCTTCTCCTCTTTCTTGCTTCTGCTGCTAGGTTTTTGTTTGCATCTCACTGTGAGGTAGAAAAAATTAAGTGATGTTTGATTTGTATGGTTTTATAGTAGAGTTTGTTTTGATGCTGGGGCATTTTTGATGTTATTGCTCTGCTGGTTCTTATAATGTTCTTTTGGGTTGAAAGAATAGGAAGTTTTGGTTACCTTAGTGGTGGTTTACAAAAGGAATAATTGTGTAAAAAGATTGAACATGTGTTGAACTTTGAAGTGTTTTATGTTTGATTGGATTGGATATATTTTGGAATGTCCATATTTTAGGGGAGAGTCTGCCAAATTTTTGTTAAAAATTCAAACTATGAATTGAATACGAACTGTGAATTGTGGATTGACGGCATAGCATTAGCTATAGCCCGATGCATTAGATTATCAAGTTTTGACTATGTTTAGTGGTAAAATATTGAGAATACAAATACGTTTAATACGATGTTATATTAATGGGAATGACTGTTGAATTTGTAAAGGTTGAAGTTAGAATGGATCGGAAGTGGATGTCTGCCAATCGTTTGTCGAAGGAATATAGGGATGGAGTGCAAGATTTTATTAGGTTTTTAGTTCAGCATGAAAAAGAACTAGACTTGATTAGAATTGTATATCCTTGTTTGAGTTATTGTTATGTAGGCCGAGTTAATGTTCAGGAATTGGAAGGACATTTAGTGAGCAATGGAATTGATCAGAGTTATAACTGTTGGACAAAAGCACGGTGAGAAAAGAGGTGAATCTTCTAATATGGGGAAGAGTCGGAGATATGCGTCAAAAGACGCCGGTACAAATGCATATTATGGCGACCGTTTTGAAGACATGGCAAATGCGGTTGAAGAAGATCTCTGTGATGGTCCTCAAATGTTTGAGAAGTTGGTAAGTGATGCGGAGAAGCCGTTGTATGAGGGTTGTATGAAATTCACGAGATTATCGGCGATCTTAAAGTTGTATAACTTGAAATCGGGCAATGGATGGACTGATAAGAGCTTTATAGACTTACTCACCTTATTGAAAGATATGTTGCCGGATGATAATGTGCTTTCTGGTCGGAAATATGAAGCTAAACAAATTGGCATGGGCTATGAGAAGATACACATTTGTCCTAACGATTGCATTTTATTTAGAAATGAATATGCATCGTTAAATTCGTGTCCTAAATGCAAAGCCTCACGGTATAAGAAAAAGGAAGCTCCAAAGAAGGTTAAGCGGTATTTCCACATAATTCCCTGATTCAGGCGCATGTACCGTAGTTCAGAAGATGCAAAACACTTGACATGACATGAGGATGAAAGGATTAAGGATGGCATGCGGCACCCGGCAGATTCTCCTCAATGGTAAAAAATTGATATTGAGTATCTTGATTTTGGGAAAGAACCAAGAAACCTAAGACTTGCATTGTCTACTGATGGGTTTAACCCGCATGGTGTTCAAAGTAGCTCTTATAGTACATGGCCAGTTATTTTGGTGATTTATAACCTACCTCCATGGCTATGCATGAAGCGCAAATATATGATGTTGTCTATGTTAATTTCTGGGCACAAATAACCAAGAAATGATATAGACATATTATTTGCGCCTTTAATTGAAGACTTGAAGCAAATGTGGGAGACGGGTATAGATGGGTACAAAGAAGAAAGTTTCATCTTGAGGACTATGATCTTTGGCACAATTAATGATTTTTCGGCATACGGTAATTTGTCTGGATACAGTACCAAAGGCCAGTGTGCATGCCCTATATGTGAAGATGGTACTGATTGGATGCGATTGGAATATGGTAAGAAGAATGTCTTCCTTGGGCATCGTAGGTTTTTGCCTCAAAAGCATCATTATCGGTCGTGGAGGAAAGCATTTAATGGGAATACTGAAGAACGTAGAGCTCATTTGCCTTTGACGGGTGCACAACTGTTTGAAAAGGTAAAAGATTTGAGTATTGAATTCGGGAAACCTTTTGCGGGAGAGCTTGTCACACGAGGGTGGAAGAAAAGGTCGATTTTCTTTGAGCTGCCATATTGGGAGTCATTGTACGTGAGACATTTCATTGATGTGATGCATGTTGAAAAAAATGTCTTTGATAGTGTCATTGGTACCTTACTCAATGTGCCCGGGAAGACTAAAGATGGTATCAATGCAAGGCAGGACTTGGTTAGTATGGGACTGAGACAGGAATTGGGACCAGTAAAAAAGGGGAAACTACATACATATCTACCTCCAGCTGCTCATACTTTGTCTAGAAAAGAGAAAACGGTTCTTTATAAGTTTCTTCATGGAGTTAAGGTTCCAGAGGCGTACTCTTCAAACATTACGAACCTCGTATCAATGAGAGATCTCAAGTTAAAGGGTCTGAAGTCCCATGATTGCCAAGTTCTAATGAAGAATTTGTTACCCATTGGCATATGAAGCAGAGTGATTGACCCAGGAAAGTTGCCACCATTGCAAACAGAAGTTGTTTTGATTTTGTGTGAGCTTGAGATGTATTTCCCACCTTCATTCTTTGACAAAATGATTCATCTGACAATTCATCTGGCTAGGGAGACACAATTGTGTGGACCAGCTTACATGAGATAAATGTACCCGTTTGATCGTTACATGAAGATATTAAAAGGGTATGTGAAAAACCAATCATGGCCAGAAGGTTGTATTGTTGAGCGGTACTCAGTCGAAGAAGCTGTTGAATTCTGTTTCGACTACCTATCTAACGTTGGATGTAACATAGGGATACCGACATCTCGTCACACAGGAGGAAGCAAAGGGAAATGAATTACTGGATGTAAAATATTGACTATATCAAGTCAACTGATGGAGCAAGCACACTTATATGTTTTACACAATGCCGATGAGGTTGAGTCCTATGTCGTGAAATACAACGAAATTCTCAAACGTATGTACCCAAATAAGAATCAAAACTGGTTAACAAGAGAACACAATCGATGTTTTATAACGTGGCTAAGACATCACATTTCTGAAGAGTTTAATGCAAATCCTAGCTCGGTTTCAGAAAGATTAAGATGGTTAGCTAAAGGTCCAGCTATACTTGTTATCTCTTACATCGGTTATTTGATTAACGGGTACACATTCTATACAAAAGAACATGATGATCAGGGTAAAATGCAAAATAATGGGGTCACTCTTGTTGTTTAAGATATGCATATCTCAAGTGCCAAAGACAGAAATCCCATTTATGTGAATATGTCATACTTCGGGGTCATTGAACACATATGGGAGTTGGATTATGCGATGTTTCGGTTGCCTATGTTCCAATATAAGTGGGTTGACAATAATTACGGTGTAGAAACGGATAACTTGGGGTTCATACGGGTGAATTTCAATAAGTTGGGATATAAAGATGACGTTCATATTTTAGCATCGCAAGCTCGATAAGTGTTTTATGTCACTGATCCATCTGATGTGAATTAGTCTGTTGTTTTGTTGACTAACAAAAAAATTGTTAATGGGATTGATGATCAAGCAAATAAAGATGTTGATATTGAAGATGACTCGTTCGTTGCGATACAATCACTGTTTGGTGAGAAAGGACATCAATAGAGGATGATACATATATTAGACATGATCATAAAGAGGGGCTTTGGATCAGTCGGAGGAAAAGAAAAAGGAAAGGTAAATTGTGTTTTTTTAGTTAAATGACTATGAATTATGTACTTGTTAAATTACTTGTGTGTCTAATTATTTGTGTCTATTTTTTTTTTTTTGCAAATAGATAGATGGAATCAGATCTTTTTAATTGGTTTGGCGTCTCATGCAGTTTGGCTCGATCTCATGTTATCAAGCTATTATATATATATATATATATATATATATATACCATCAATCTCTAGTTCTCTTCTTTTTTGTGAGGTTTATTGTTGCTATTTGACAGGAATTTCTAAGTTAGCAATTCCTTATACTATATATAGTAGTAGTTAGATGTATGTTGTTGGCCCATGTGAGGCATTATTTTGGTTGGCATATTGTTTGTTGTAATTATACAGGTACTTATGTTATTTTGGAATGTCCATGTTTTAGGGGAGATTCTGCCAAAATTTTGGTAGAAATTGTATTGGCCGGGTTTTAAGAATTATCAGTAACTGTAATATATATACTGCTATTGCAAAAAAAAAAAAGCGCTTTCTTGATAAAGCGCTATGTATTGTTGAGAATATATAGCGCTTTTTCAAGGAAGTGCTAGCAAAGTTCCGTTAATAGATAGTGCTTCCTTTAAAAAGCGCTATCTATTATCAATAATAGATAGCGCTTTTTCAAGAAAGCGCTAGCGATTCTAATTTTCGCTAGCACTTATAAAACGCTGTCTTTTTTATGCAGATCACTAGCGGCTACATAGGAAGCGCTTTTAAGCGCTAGCGAAGGCAAAAAAAAAAGTGTTGTCTATTTCGTTTTGTGTTGTAGTGTTGGTTTGAGAAGCTCTCCACCGTAATTGCATCTCTCGGCTTCCGTTCTAGCGATCGTGATTCTGCTTTGTTTCTGAAGACCACTTCTCATGGTCGTATTATACTCTCTTTATATGTTGATGACATGATTATCACAGGGGATGATGTTGATGGGATTGCAGAATTGATATTGCAGTTAGCAAAACAGTTTGAGATGAAGGATTTAGGTCCTCTTCGCTATTTCTTAGGGATTGAAGTTGCCTATTCTCCTAGAGGTTATCTTCTCTCAATATAAGTATATTGCCAACATTCTTGAACAAACTCATCTTTCTGATACTCGAGCAGTAGACACCCCTCTTGAGCTTAATGCAAAATATGTCTCCTCTGATGGTGTTCCTCTTCCTGATCCCACTTTATATCGTACATTGGTTGGCAGCTTGGTGTACCTTACCATCACTAGACCTGATATTGCTTATGCAGTGCATGTTGTCAGTCAGTTTGTTGTTTCTCCTACTACATTGCATTAGGCAGCCGTTCTTCACATTCTTCGGTATCTTTGGGGCACTCAATTTTAGAGTCTTCTTTTTCCTTCATCTTCTTCTTTGGAGTTGCGTGCTTACTCTGATGCTGATTGGGCTGGCGACCCCACTGATCGCAAGTCTACCACAGGGTTTTGCATTTTTCTAAGAGATTCTCTTATTTCTTGGAAGAGCAAGAAACAAGACATTGTCTCCCGCTCTTCTACAGAAGCTGAGTATCGTGCTATGGCAGACACTACTTCGGAAATAGTTTGGTTACATTGGCTTCTTTCTGATATGGGTGTCTCCCTCTTTTGACCGACTTCTATGTACTGTGATAAAAGAGTGCTATTCAAATTGCCCACAACTCGGTCTTTCATGAACACACCAAGCATATTGAGATTGATTGTCACATCACACGCCATCACCTACAGCATGACACCATTTCTTTATCCTTTGTTTCTTCCTCCATGCAGATTGCTGATTTGTTCACAAAATCACATTCTGTCAAACGTTTTCGTTTCTTGATTGACAAACTCTCGATGCTCCCTGTTAACGCATCGTGAGTTTGAGAGGGGATGTTAGATAATATAATATAATAGTACTAAGGGTAGTTTAGTCTTTTGTATGTTTAGTATTTATACTTCTCTATTGCCTTATATTGTTAAGACTTGTTAATTGCAATTCTAAATCTATTGGAACCCTAGCCTCTTTTCTTCTTCTCCTATTCTCTATGGATTTCTATTCTTAACATCCCAAAGAAGGGTCGCTAACAAAGTTGGGTTAGGTTACAAAGGTATATTCACAAGAAAAAAAATGTATGAGAACTTCTTTGTACCAACTAAGAAGGCTAAGAAAATTAATGTGTTCTTATTGTAGCAAATTTGGTCATGTAGTATTAGAATGCTATCATAAGAAGAAAACTTCTAGATGGACAATTAACTATGAAGGACTCAACAAAATGTGGGTACCTAAAACTTTATTAATTTATGATGCATGAATGTCTTTTAGCAATAAAGAAAAAGCTTCGTTACTTGGAAGGTGGATGCTCTGGACATATGACTTGAGAAAAAAGGTAAATTTCTTTCATTAAAAAGAAAAAATGGAGGCTCTATCACTTTTAGTGATAATGGTAGAGCCTAGATCAAAGACATAGGTAAAGTGGGTAAATCTAACTCTACCCAAATTGAGAACGTTTACTTTGTGAAAGGTCTAAAACATAGGTGGGTTCTAGAGTGCACAAGTGCACCAAGTAACACCACCATGCACAAGTCATTTATACCATTAGATCAAGTAGCCTACCATATCTTACTATGATTCATTCACACCATATCACACACACTATCTCCTCTCTCTTCTTTCCCTTGCAGAAATGGTCCTCTCTCTCTCTGGATTTGTAACCAACAGTTCAAGCCATGCGCCACTTGCCAGATTTGTAACCAACGGTTCAAGCCATGTGCGACTAGCTTCTTCCCAACATGTCCGGTTCCGATCCCAACAACCGCCATCGCACGGGTTCGTGGCCGCAGGCGACAGATGCCAAGGCAGTGCCGCCTTTTTCTTGGGCCAAGAAGACCGGCTTCAAGCCCAAGTTCTCCGACGAGACCAATGCCAGCGATTTGGTCCAGATAACCTGCCTCCCTCCCAAGCCTAGAGAACCCGAACTGCACCCGGATCTCGAAGCGGGTCGGGTTAGGCCACCTACAAACGGCATCACACAAGATAACAATGTTACCGTTCCCGTTCAACTTCTAAGGATCAAACGGTGAATAAGTGGAGGGATTTCAATGGCATTCCTACTACCATCGGCTTGGCAACTCTAGCAACGGCGGTGCACCAGTCGTCGCGGCCAAGCGTGGTTTGATTGTGGATGACGAAGGGTTTGGGTCTAGGCACTTGCATATGAAGTATCAGTTGGAACTATCGTGGAATTTCAGTGTTTTAATTTCAATGATTTTCCCCTTTTTTCTATTATTGAAAATTTGATGTGCTAACTGTAGTTCCCATTGGGGTCTACGGCCATGAGATGAGAGAGGGGGAGATGAGAGAGAGTGTGTGTGATATGGTGTGAATGTACCATAGTAAGATATGATAGACTACTTTATCTAATGGTGTAAATAACTTGTGCATGGTGGTGTTACTTGGTGCACTTGTGCACCCTAGAATCCACCCTAAAACATAATCTTCTAAACATGTCTTTGCAAGAGTGGGTATGAAGTTTTGTTTGAAACGACTCTATGCATGATTATAGAAGCTTCTACAAACAAATTTCTCTTATTTGGAACTTGAGATAAAACCATTACAGTATTTGTCTTATTAAATTAGCTAAACAAGGATCCAGATCCTCTCCTGCTAACCGCTTTTTACAGCATCTACAGCACTACTATGTGTATCTATCTCTCTTTTAAATTTTCTCTCTCCCTTCAATAAGTACCCATTTTCCCTTTATCTTCTCTCTCATCTTACACATAATTTTACTGCTGTACAAAATACACCACAGAAGAGGATCTACCTTAAAAACCATGTTTCAAAACAACACTAATTATTTTTTTTCCCAATGACACCCTTATTTATTTGTATTCCGATTACTTTATATTATTTAGTCTTTTCACCTAACTCATATAATAAGGATATTTTAGTCGAAACGAACAATTTTAACTTAAAACTAAATGTAATAATTTTTTTTATAACATGTGTATAACCTTAAACGATCATAATTAAAGACAGAGGAAGCCGGGCTCATGTGAAAATAAATAGAGATAGACAATAAAAAAAATTAATAAATAAATGGGATGATTATAGGGATGGCAGTGGCGATGCAGAGTGTTCGCTCACACCGCCCCAGATTTTCCCCGCCCCGTCGATCCACATGGGGAGTTTTTCTCCCCCATCCCCGTCCCCACGGATCCCCGCAGGTCCCCACGAGAACCCCGAAAATTTAAAAAAAAATAAAAAAACACTGAAATTTAATAAAATTGAAAAAAAAAATATAAAAGTATGAAAAAGTTTCAAAATTACAATATCAAAATCAATTTTTCATGTCTAGTCCAACATAACATGTGAAGTCATTATGATTATGATTTGTGAATCTGATGAGTGATGACCTTTCTTTTGTTTTATTTTACTAAAACCATTATAGTTTTTAAAAATTAAAAAAAGACATAAAAAGACTAAAAAACCAATCATTATAATACATATATATGTATTTTTTGGGGATAATGATGTAATATGTTGAGCGGGGCATGACGAGTGTGATCCCCATCCCCATCCCCAATCAGTGGGGATTTTCTGCCTTCGTCACATGAGGAAAAAATTCAGCAGGCCCCAAATGGGGTAGTCCCCGCGGAGATCCCAAGTGAAAATTGCAATCCCTAGATGATTATATCCTGTCAGCAACATTATCCACAATTCCACATCCACATGATAGGTGTCATCGTCGAGTTGCATCTGTAATTGTAAGGAATGGCTCTTTTTCTCAACGTCTCATTGTCTTCCACTTCCAAACCTCATCATCATCATCATCTCTCGAGGTCAACACCTCCCCTTCCCAGAAGCTCCGCAACTCCTCTTCGTCTGTTTCTGGTTCGTATAATATTCACTATACATACTTTTTTTTTTTTTTTTTGGGTACATTATACATACATTTTCCTATTCAACTTCAATTCAACAATTCCAACTCTTTCCTCCACTACCCTTCACAGGGACCCAATCCGAAGCAAAGTCGCCAAGCCTCTCAAAAACTCACATTTTCATTGGGTGAATCCGTGTCTAGCGCCACCCTGGTTGCTCTTCTCTCTGCTTCTTTCTTCTTTGTTGATCCCGCACTTGCATTCAAGGTATATAACTAACTAATTAAGTAATAGCTTAATAGCTTATCATTTTATAGTTTTTAGATGAGAATTTCAGCCCCACTTATTAAAGTTTTAATCTTTTTTGGTTAACAAATAATGGGTATGTATTGTGGTGAATGCAGGGTGGAGGGCCATACGGGCAAGAGGTGACTAGGGGACAAGATCTTTCTGGAAGGGATTTCAGTGGCAAGACTCTGATCAAGCAAGACTTCAAAACGGTGTAATTTTTTTCTTTTTCTTTTTTCTTTTTTTTTCCTGAAAAAAAGGAAAAAGAAAATTCAAGTTGATTTGATTATGGGGGTTAGTCAAATGTGATGCTTTAGATCAAAATGTAACATGTTATCTTACCTGTTGTAGTCTATACTGCGACAAGCCAATTTTAAAGGTGCAAAGTTGTTAGGTGCTAGCTTCTTTGATGCTGATTTAACAGGTTTGGCCAACACCATATAGTATAATGAATGTAGCATACAATTATGGCATACCATTTACATTCAATCTCTCTTATCAGGTGCTGACCTTTCGGATGCTGATCTTAGAAGTGCAGATTTTTCCCTGGCAAATGTGACAAAGGTAACTCTTTTCCTCTATTGATAGGGTGATGGATGTTCATTATGCTAGGATCTATTGGGAGTTTATTTTCAGATAATTTCTTATTCCATGTTGATATCAGTATAAGAATCTTTCTTTGTTCTGTTTATATCGCCCTTGCTTCAAAATTCAGCTTAATGACTCTGACTAAAAATAGGGAAATTGTATGAGTAGTTACTTGATATTAAACGTACAATGCCCTTATTCAACCATCTGATATACTGTTGTCTGTCCCTTTTTTTATGTTATTTGGAGAAGAGAAATGATACATGTTCCAAATAGATGGTGCCAAATTCAAAACAAAATGACCAAATAGAAGGTTTAAGGGATATAAGAGTGGACGTTGATGAATCTGTTCTAGAATCACTACTAAAGAATGTAGACTCTTCTGGCACCTCATTCTAGGCTGATTTTGTAAAAAATGCTTTGCAACATGCATCATCTCTCTTTAAAGAATTAAGTGTTAATGATTATGCCATAGAAGTTGCAGACATGTTACTACGAAATATTATGACGGATTATCAGCATAAATTTTGGCTAGCTATAATTAAACAGTATGGTAAATTGGATACTGAGATAATCAGATGCGAAAGGAAGTAGATTATTTGGTGCTAACAACTTCAAATATTATTTTAGTTAAAGCTGAAAATGTGCCTCAATGCACTGAAATTTACCAACATTTTCTTCTGCCATTTCTGAATTTGGTTCTGTTGGCATGACCACTTTCTGCAGGCAAATTTGAGTAATGCTAACTTGGAAGGCGCACTTGCAACGGGAAATACATCTTTTAAGGGATCAAATATTACAGGCGCCGGTATGTAGTAGTATCACTCAATTATTTCTATGCTACTACTGGATTTTTTTTAGGGAAATATGGTTTTCAAAGAGTGTGTTTATCTGATATTAGCTTTTAACTCATTAAAGGTCATATAATGGCATTAGCTGGTGATTAGTTAACTATTTTTTTGTTTGAATGACAAATATTAGTTGTCAGTGAGTGTTACATTAGTAGCCAGGGTTAATTTAAGGCAGATTGTGGACACTTTCATTTCAGTAACACTGAACTTACTTTCTTATGGCCAGTTTTTTTGGTAGCCAAGGCTACCTCCGCATTATATACACGCGCCAAGCCCAATAGTACTGGTCATAAGGGGGTGTATTGAGAAAAACCCAAGTCCCACATAGACTACGTTGAAATGATAATTGATACAATGGAAGTCCAAGATATCAATTCTTTTTCCGGATTGGAACCTTTAAAAGAGGTCTATGGAATTCTAAGCCACCTACAGACGCTTTACGCCCAATCATTCCGGATAACGCTTGCATCCTCTGTCTTACCGCGGCTGCTGGCACAGAGCTAGTCGATGCTTATTCCCTGAATACCGTCATTGCTTCTTCTCCAGGAAAAGAAGTTCACGACCCGTAGGCCTTCTACCTCCACGCGGCATTGCTCCGTCAGGCTTTCGCCCATTGCGGAAAATTCCCCACAGCTGCCTCCCGTAGGAGTTTGGGCCTTGTCTCAGTCCCAATGTGGTTGATCATCCTCTCGGACCAGCTACTGATCATCGCCTTGGTAAGCTATCACCTCACCAACTAGCTAATCAGACGCGAGCCCCTCCTTAGGCGGATTCCTCCCACAAAAGAGTTTATAAGCAAAGGGCACCCCTCACCTTACAAAGCCGATTTTGTAAGGATAAGTTAGGCCCAAAATCCTAATATGTTATCAAAACCTATCCTAGATCAACTGGGCCACCCATCGCATTATATACACGCAAGGTTGTGAAACGCGCGAGGAAGATCGTAAGATCACACGATACTTCGAGTTCTTCCATGGTGGGCGAGGTAAAGCGGCGCCAGAATCGGAAAAGGGGGCGGCGTGGCGGGATCGACGGGGAAGATCGCAAACTCGCCGGATCGTCGCTCTGCACCGTGGCGAGATTTAGGGTTTTTTTGACCTGTTTGGCTGCTGCAACCCGTTTCCATTTCGCGACCCGATTGTTAAAGACGACCCATTTTCATGTCGCGACCAAAAGCTGCGCAGTGTTGCTAAGCGCCAAACCTAACCCGTTAAGAAAAATCCCGAAACGGGCTATTGGGCCATGTTTTTATACTGAAATACTTAAACGGGCTACTGGGCTATTGGGTGCATTTCCAAACTCGGACATTCTTTGGGAATTTGGCCACGTTTTAATACTTAATACACTGCTCCTCATTATTTATATACTCTGAATCTTCATTTACCCATCATTATTTTATAAATAATTAAATATAATTTTGTCATTTTTGATGTTTTTAGTTTTGTGTTTGAGACTATGAGAGGTTGTGACTTATGATTAAATTAATGAAATTTTTATATTCAGTTTATTTTGGTATTTTAAGGTTATTTTTCTTAATTATGTTATTTATATGTATATATAAATAATTAAATATAATTTTGTCTTTTTGGTGGGATCTTACGATCCGTGTTACGATCCCACGATTTACGATCTTTCTTCCCCCTAGCGATCCTAGGTGGGATCTCGAGTTTCACAACCATGTATACACGCACCAAACCTAATAGTACTAGGCGAGAGGGGTGTATTGGGAAAAACCCAAGTCCCACATAGACTAGAGGTAAGGCCTCAAAAGAGTTTATAAGTAAATGACATTTCTCACCTTACAAGCCGGTTTTGTAAGGATGAGTTGGGCCCAAAATCTTAATACCATTAAACCAATAACCACCCTTGCTTGTTGTGGAGAAAATACAACTGAACTTATATCTTTTTTTTTTTTTTTTTTTTTGGTTGAAGCAACTGAACATATATCTATTATTACTGTATTATTTATTTGTTGGAATTATTATTTATCAATGTCAATATGTTAACACCATAAGAGTGAAGATTTACACCTTGATTCAAGAAATCTGATGTTTGATGTTAGGAAAATTATACGATGAGTTAACAATGCTCTGCTTATTATTTTGGTCTGAGCCAGATTTCACGGATGTGCCACTAAGAGAAGATCAACGTGAATACCTCTGCAAAGTTGCTGATGGGTAAGATTATAATTACGCTTATTTTGTTGTCTAAATATGTTTCTTCGGTAGTAACGAAGTTGTTTTTGGTAACAGGGTGAACCCAACAACTGGAAATGCTACGCGTGATACATTGCTGTGCAATTAGTGTTCCATTGCTGTTGCTGACGAGTGAGGAGTATATATTATTATACCCATCATAGGCTAGATAGAGATGCTGCTGCTGCCGCGGCGTATCAAACTGAAACTTTTGAATTTATTAAATAAACTCCTTCATTAAAGTCGTGTATAGTGTATATCATGTCAAAAGGTAACGTTCTCTTTCCACTCTCGAAGAGAAGGAAATATTTTGTTGCATGTCATACATCATTCTTTGACTCGTAACCCTTGTGATCCCTTCTAATGATTTGTTATCCTTTTTTTTTTGGTGGCTAATCACCTAACTTGTTTTTATAATTGATTATTTTATATTTGAGTAAACAGTTATTTCGCTCCCTAAATGTGTGAGGCGTTGTCATTATAGTGCTTAGATGTTTAGAAATTGCAAAAACATTCCTGAGAGTGTATTTTTTTCGTAATTTTAAGGACAAAACTGACTAACAAAAAATATATTAGAGGACTAAACTGACTAACGAAAATCACATTCGAGGACTACATTGACTAACGAAAGATATATTTGAAGATGTTTTTGTAATTTTGATACATTCAAGAACTATAATGATAATGCCTCACGCATTTCGGGATAAAAATGGTTGATTACTCTTTTATATATATATTACTAAAATAGAAAACCAACACACCATTTTTTTTTTTGACGAAACCAACACACCATTTTTGTAGTTAGTAAAAGTTGTATTATAATACACATGAGAAAAAAAAAACAATAAAAGGAAAGCGGGATACCCTTTGGAAAATAATGGCTCTAGAACAAGTGACTTGATGCTATGCTTCTACATGGTTACTATAATGGTGTTGGTACCAATGCATCTATTAGAGCTAAAACACTCTACCACTTGTGAGAACCTAATGAAACACCAAGTAAAGCCAATTCCAACAATAATAGCAATAAAGACAGCAAAAAAAACTAAAGCATATAAAAAAATTTAACGTGGAAAACTTTTCTCAACGTGAGGGCATAAAAACATGGACCTAGTCCAGAAAAAAATCACTATATAATATAATTGGTGCAATAAGAAGTCTTTCTAACACTACTAGCAATCATCAACACATCAGGTCCATAGGGTGTCAGCTCAATGGTAGGAGCTTGGCCTTGTAACCCCAAGCGACATGGTTCAAATCCCCTCGGGGACAGTTGTAACATGACCATTAGTGTCACTGAAATAATAATATATCATCTACCCCCACCCCCTTTAAAAAAAGTAATATATGAATATACATATATATATATATATATTTAAAATATTTAAAAATAAAAAAATAAAAAAATCAACACATCAGAATCATCATCAATAAGGTGGAAACCACAACAATATTAAACCGAACAATGGATGCAGTGGTAGGGATGGCAAAATGAGCCAGCCCGGCCTAGCCCGGCCCGTCAATAGTGATGGATTGAGATGTTGAGCCCAACCCGTCCCGTCATGGGCTGAGGGTTGACGGGCCAGCATGTTAAAAAATCAAAAGACAAAAAATAAATATAAAAACTGAAAATCGGGCTAAAACGGACCAAATGACGGACTAGTTTACCCGAAATATGTAAAAAAAAAAGGAAATTTGTTAGTCCCTCCGTCTCATTTTATTTGTACTATTAGTTTAGGCACACCTCTTAAGAAAATGATTGAGTTTATAAATTTCAATGATAAAATGACACTCTTTCACTAAAATACCCTTTATTAATCGGAGTAGTGGAGTAGTTAAGTAGAAAAAATTCATTAATATAGTTGGTTGAAATACAAGGGGTATTGTTGGAAAAGAAGTAATTAATACTTTTTTTATTTTCTAAAGAGACAAGTAATTTGAGACAATGAAATATTCCAAAATAGGACAACTAAAATAAGACTGAGGGAGTAGAAAATAGGAAAATAAATAAATAAAAAATATATGTTAACCCGACGGGTTGGCCTGGCCCAGCCCGCTTGTGGCCCAACGGGTTGGCAGGCTAGGCGGGTTGGGCTAGATGGGTTGGTGGGCTGACATATCGTTGCCCAACCCAGCCCATTTAGGCGGGTTGGCGGGCTGGCCCGTTGGGCTCAACCCGCTTTGCCATCCCTATGCAGTGGTAGATACAAGACCTTCGGTTAGTGGGAACAGGAGGTGTCAAAAATGAGTCTGGCCCGATGGGCAGACCCAATGAGCCCGATATAAAATGTGGGTTGGGCTGACAAAAAGGGAGCCTAAAATAATTTTTGTCCAACCCAACCCGGTCCGAATTTTACTAGCCTGTTACAGGCTAGCCCATTGTGGGCCGAGTTGGTTCGCTGGCCTGAACAATTAGAAAAATATTAAAAATAGGTTGTCTGACTTCTAAACTTGGAAGCGTATAGATATAATAGAATTCATAAAAGAAAGAGAGAATCTAAGATGAGAGTGAACAAACTTTTGTATTTCTGTTTTCACTACTGAATTAATATAAGTACACTCATATTTATAGAGTGTAACTAACTCTGAATTTGCAGTGCCCGTTGTACTGAAAGTTATGCCAACTGTACAATTAGTTACTCAACTGTTGTGCCAGCTATACAATCAATTACATAACTATTAGAGGCACTGCCACCTAGGCAGTGACTCAGCAATGACTTAAGCTACAACCTAGCCTTCTCAACCGTATTACAGGGAGATGCTATCTCTTACACCCTCCACAAGCTCAAGGTGGGTGAGTAACATAAATGAATTCACACACATTGGGCTTGTACCTTAGATAGGTAAACACAGCAGTGGGAAGTGGCTTGGTTAATAAGTCTGCCCATTGATCATCAGCAGGAACATGCAACACTAAGAGCTGCTTAGCAAGTACTTTTTCTCGAACATAAAATAGATCAATTTCCACGTGCATGATTCTGTTGTGAGGAATCGGGTTGTGATCAAGTGTTACCGTGCTTTGATTGTCACAGAAAATCATTGGTAAAGAGGCAGAGACATGTAATTCTCTTATGAGAGTTTGAACCCACAACAACTCAGAAGTGGCTAATGCCAAACTGCGATATTCTGCTTCAGCAGTGCTCCTGGCTACTACAAGCTTATGAGACCACCAAGATATGAGATTCTGGCCAAGAAAAATAGTAGTCCCTGAGGTAGAACGATGATCTTCTGGGTCTGAGGCCCAATCAGCGTCACAAAAGGCTCACAAAGGAAGAGGATGATGAGGATTGGCAGCCTAAACTCGTAAACCATGATGTAATGCACCCTTTAAATATCGCAAGATACGCTTAACAACAACCCAGTGAAAATCCAAAGGGGATGCCATAAATTAGCAAACTTTATTGATTACATAACTAAGTTTAGGACGCGTAATTGTCAGATATTGTAGAGCACCAACAGTGGATCTATAGAAAGATGGATCAATCATCAACTCAAAGCCTGCTTTGGACAATTTAGTCCCACTAAGCATGGGTGTGGTGAGGGATTTAACATCAACCATACCGACCTTGAGTAGTAATAAATCTCTAATGTACTTAGTTTGAGTCATGATAAGACTGCCACTAGTATAGTTTTAGACTTCAATCCCAGAAATAATTTAGAGAGCCAAGTTGCTTCAAGGCTAAGCTAGAGTTTAGTCTAGTAATTAGCTACTGAACAAAGGAGGCTGAGTTTCCCGTGACTATGATGTCGTCAACATAAACCAACATATAGACCACCTGACTATGAGAAGAGTAGACAAACAAAGGAAAGTCACACTTGCAGTTAGCAAACCCAAACTTGAGAAGAGTGGGATGTAACTACTCAAACCAGACCTTAGGTGCCTGCTTGAGACCATAAATCGCTTTATGCAGTTAACAAACTAAGAATTTATTAGCAACTTCAAAGCCAAGAAGCTGAGACATATAAACCTCCTTATTCAAAACACTATTCAAAAAGGCATTATTCACATCAGTTTGTTGAAGAGACCAGCCATGAGTTAGAGCCAATGTGAGAATCAACCAAACCGTAATTGGCTTAATAACAGGAGAAAATGTCTCATTAAAATGAAAACCAGTTATTAAGAGAACCCTTTTGCAACTAATCTTGCTTTGTATTTGTTAAGGGAACTATCAACATTTTCTTTGACTCGGAAGATCCACTTACAACCCACACGCTCTCTATTAGGGGGGAGAGGGACTAATGACCAAGTCTAATTGTTTTTTTTCTGCAGAACAACAAGTTCAGCCTACATAGCAGCATGCCAATTGGGTTCTTTAAGATCAGTTTTAACACTTTTGAGCTCAACATGAGTAAGCTACAATGTAGGATGTAACCTAGGTTTGACTATCCCGAATTTAGCTCTTGTTTGCACAAAATGAGTATTCATGGGGTGAATGAAAGGAGATGATGAAGAATTAGAGGAAGAAGATTTTGAAGGACTATGAGAGTGTTGCAGAGGAAGTGAGACAGAAGCAGCGAGAGGACTAATAGTAGGAGTGGATGAAGAGTTGACACTTTGAGAAGCAGAGATGACATTGTTAGGAGCAAGAGGGGAAGGACTAGAAGAACTTGGGTGAGGAGATGAGGATAACTTACTCAAAGAATTAAAGGATGAAGATGTGCCAGAAACAGAAATGGGAGAATGCTAAGTAGGTCCTTAAATTTTTAAATAATTTACAATTAGGTCCCTGAATTTTTAAATAATTTATAATTAGGTTCTAATTATAAATTATTTAAAAGTTCAGGGACTTGATTAAAATTCTAGGACCCAATTACGAATTATTGACAAGTTCAGCGACCTAATTACAATTTTTTTTTTAGTTTAGGGTCCTATTTAAAAAATTTCAAATAGTTCATGCACCTACATAGTAATTAAACATTTTTTTCAATCAATAAATTAATTACTCATTGAGAAAAAAAGTTATAGACAAATGATGAATTTATTTATTGGGAAATTGGTTTTCCTTGTATACTATTTTTAATTAATTATTTACTTTTTCATTTTTAAAATATATTAATAATTAATAATTTTTTAGGCCTAAAATAATATTTTAATAGTTACTCAATGTTTGGGTCCACCTTGCTCATTTTTAGCCTTCACCCTCTCTCTCTATTTATTATGTAATTTATACCAAAAAAAAAAAAGTTACTTAGTGTTTGGGCCCACCTTGCTCATTTTTCTAACCTTCACTCACTCTCTCTCTCTATTTACTATGTAACTTATATAACAACAAAAAAATCATCGAATGAATTCAAGTTTCTACATTTTTCAGAAAAGAAAAGGCATAATGATCTTTTGGTTTGTATAGAATTCACGTTTTTTGTACTTTTTTTAGTTCTTGTTGTGTGTTTGAGTCTCTTAAGTGTTGACGTTGATAATAGATGTCCACCTCAACATGATTATGTCGCATCATCTACACACCATGTCATCTTTATCCTATATGGCATGCTACCGTAAACCCTAATCTCATCTTCCACTTATAGTCGTCGCAGCCACCATTGCTCACCCCCCATCCCCTTACCCAAATTACAGTTGTGATGAGAATGTGTCCAAGGGTGAAGATGACCCCATGCAAGCCCCTGACAACACCTCATTTCTTTAGCCACCAAGTGAGCCCCCTCGCAAACAATCCAAAGCTTCGTTTCTCGTTGGTTAGCCTCCCCGCACCACGAATGGCGTTCTGCATCCCATGGTGTTCTTGAGCCACCAGTGCACATGACTTGTAATGCTTGTAGTGCTTGATTGAATGAGAATCATGTGAGCCTGAGGATGACGACGACGACAAAGTGATTGTCAGTGCTTGAAGCATCTGACAAGCAAAAGGACACGTGAATGAACTAAATTCGCACCAGAATGAAGGATGACTTAAAAGAATTGATTGGCACTACCTATACCAATAAGATGCATCGTCTTTTCGGAAGCCCAAAACATAAGAACTACATAATTAAGCATATTTGACTTGGAGCACTCTTGGGATGAGTGACCTTCTGGGAAGTTTTCCAAAAAGCATGTGAGTGAGGACTGTGACACCCTCTACCCCACGTGTTGATATATAAAAAAAAATTCAATGAAATTGATATAAATAAAATTTGAGACCAAATAAAAATATTTCAAACAAAAGGGTAGAGTCATCACACTCACACCATATCATGCAGAAAGAGAACATAGTTAGAAACTTTTACAATCAAAGTCTAAATAAGTCAAATACCTCGGTGTCACAAGTATCTCAGAGCTGACCCCTAAGTAATTACATCGGTAATCAACAGCTAGTCTAATTAATTCAACCAACATTGAATAAAAGTCCTAATCTACGTGGTGGTCACATCTAGCCAATCACTCCTCAACTATAACATCGTCTTCACCTGTAAGGTTATCGTCTAAACATACACAATGGTGTATGAGTAATCACAACAAGGGGGTTAGAAATCACATATAAGAATAGTACTTAACAAAAGAGGAATTAACATAAGCAATGCGCATGACTAATCATCAACCACTAAACAACATACATCACGCATGACAAGAATGCATGACTCCATGAGTATATATACAATCCAAAGACCAATGTCTACTTCATAATGCATGTAGATCCAACTAACTCATGCAAGCGAGTGAGGGTGCTTCCGTCACTCTTGAGTACGAATAGTGTCTAGTCAGGATGAGTCGGTTTATCAATATGAGACACCCTAACAGCGGTAGCTATCCACTGCCTTTACGGAAGACCTCCTTACCAAACTCGATCCGCGAGGCCGGGTACCTCTCCCATCATGGCCGTCACTAAAATCGTATCCACGTTGCTCACTGCCAAAAACAACAACACGACACCTTATGATACATGAACACAAAATCAAACAAGGTGTCTATCAACAACACCAACCAACTTAGCAAGTGGTCAGAAATAACAACATCAACAAGGTACTACTTGTCAGTACATTGACAAGTTTCCCCCGACCTTGGAGCAAGTCCAAGTAACCATCCTACCTCACAACACTAAGTTTTTAGGCTAGCTTTCCCTACCTCCTAATCCTTTTTCTGAAGTGAATAATTCCAATTAAATTCATCTATGTTAGAACATCCTTTTAATTACCCTTTTGAACATCAAATTTTTAAAGTCCCCACACATTATGGGACGACTGGACGTACCGTACTACTTCTAAATAATTATGGAACACTAATCCAAAGGGCTTTGGTCATTATCTAACTTATCTTGAATTTAAAAATTCAATTAGTGATTCTTTGATATTTTCTACCAACACTCAGTAATTTTTCCTACTGATTTTTCTGCATAAAATGCTTTAAGTTATCCAACTCTTACACACTTAAACTATTACTCTATGAATATCACTTCCAATCCTAGTGATTAAGACTTACTCTAGGCCTTAACTTAGACAATTAACTTATATATTCATTCTCATAAACTTCTGCATAATTACAACCATCACCACTCATAAACACTAATAAGCAATCATACAACCAACATGTCGAACCAAACATAACAACAACCAACATATCAACATAAAAATGGTCACAGAGTTAATAATTAAACATGACGACCAAGCATCCATTTTAGCCACATATTCAACTAGTACTCATATTAAGGCAACCAGCATATCAAACCATTCACAACATGGCAATTAACACATTTAATTCTTAACATGGCAATTGAACACATAATTAATTCACATAAATAACATAATGACATCCTAATTAACACTCTATTCATGACAATGCCATCATTGTGAATTTCCTTCCACAATGGCAGTGGTACTCAAGCACGCTTAACCGCGCCAAGCGTAGGGACCATGGGATGTCTATATTGCTCAGTCAATTCCATAAGCCCACTAATCAAGTATCATTCTAAACACTTACCTCGATAAAGAAGTTCGCGGTATCAACAAAGGCGAAGAAATTTTGCCTACAACGACAAATTTGGGCACTGAATGAGCATAGACTAAAATTTACGAGTAGTACAGAGAACAAAATGCGGCTGAAAAATATACTAACTAGCATAATATATTTTTTTTTAGAAATTTTAAGGCTGGAATTAAATCAAAAGGAAGCAAAAAGAGTGATCGAAAAACGTCTTACCGAGACAACGGGGTTACAAGAGGTTCGACGTCAACTTCACCAAAACGAGAAAACGAGCAGTGGTTTCCAAAGGTTTTGACGCGAGGAATCAAAAAATGATGTATGTTTTTCCAAACGACGACCGTGGTGACCAGAATCGTGAAAATACAGTCCACCCCTGATGAAAATACGACGCAGTTTTGGTCTCGGATGACCGAGATAAGGCCATAAATGAGTCCGGAGGATGATTTTGTATAGAAATATGAAGTTTGGTAATTTTCCGTGGCTTAATGAGAGAGACCCGAATAGTATAGGTGGAAAAACGAGCTACTCGGCCCGCATCGGACTAGCCCGAACCGGGCCACGGGTTTTATTGGGCCGGGACAAGGGGAGGAAAGATGGTGGTGAAACCACCGGCCATACGCCATGGCTGCGGCGGCAAAGGTAGGGAGTACGAAGCTCCCAGAGAGCCCTGTCCACCCTGGAGGTAGTACATTCTCTTAGGTGGACAGGGGCTCTCCTTCGGGGAGCTTCTGGTACCCTCCCCTAGGGTTTTGGCCGCCGCAGTTTGGCGGCGCATGGCCAGTGGTTTCACCACCATCATTCCTCTTTTTGTTCTGTCTCTCCTTTTGCCTTCCTTCAGCCAGTTTTTCTTCTTCTTTGGTCCTCTTTCATCGAGGCTTCCGACAGATCTGCCCTCTTTCATCTAAGCATCTCGCCTATCCTCAACTACCAGACCATGGTGTCATGGAGAATACTCCTCCTGTGAGCCATCGTTTTCCATGTGTCATCTATGCCTTGGCCGATCGCCTTTTTTCTTGTCACACAACAAGATGTTTCAGATTTACAGGGTTTCGGGGAAGAAGAGGCGTACTTCTTCTTAATACTTGTATTAGTATATTTTGATGTGGTGGTGGTTGTTTGTATATATTGTTATGTTGTTGTTGTTGTTGTTTTAGTTTTCTATGTCAAAACAGAGCATCTGAGCCTCTGTAGCTTGTGCTTTCTTAGACCTCTATAGCAGCAAAGATTGCAGGACAGGATAACTATATAGCCGATTGGTCATCAAATACCGGGAATTTCTGGATTTTCCTCCTGTGGATGTCAAGTGGTTGTCTGTTTGCACGTGGTGTAATGTGTTTGAGGCCTTCGCCCAGTGAATGAACATGTTACACTCTTTTCTTTGGTGCTCCTTCTTCTGTCCAGGTTTGGAGGCTAACTTAATGTTCGTTGGCATACACTCAAGTGGCAATCTGGAACAAGGCTAGATAAAGAAGATATTCGAGGGGATAACAGTTTATCTACAAGTGGTTTCAGTGTAGTTTTTTTAGGATTGATGTCTCTGGATTATGAGCTGCTCTTGTGCTTATCTGTTGATTTTAGGAGTTTGTATTAATCATGTATTGTGCTTTGTTAGTGGGGTGTCTCTTTGCACCCCTTAATGGGTTGTCTGTTTACACTTGGTGTAATGTGTTTGAGACCTTCGCCCAGTTGAATGAACACGTTACATTGTTAAAAAAAATAAAATTTTGCGGTCTATTATCCAAAGTTGCGGCCTATCATGCGTTGCTTGCCAAAATAATACTAGTAAACACATACTTTAAGTTTTGTACAAAGATAAATAATGAATAAAAAATATAGATATTTCTTTTGGTTACCAAGAACTGTGTCAATTGCTTTTGACGTTACATGTGGTCAATTGTATTTTATTTGATCAATTATTTAATCAAACTCAAATGAAGAAAAGACTAAACGTGTAAAAAATAGTCATGCTTTGATAAACGCTTAAAAGGCAACCTACCAAAAAACGCTTAAAAGGCAGTGACGCCAGAATTTTGGATCTGTGGAAATTCTTAACGAGACGGTGTTGTGGCTTATATTGGCCGGTTTCAGACTCTCAGTGAACTTTTTTTTTCAGTTAATTGAAGTGTACGGCTTGTGCTATGGGCTGTACAACATTTTTGTGCTATGGGCTATACAACATATATATGCGGGCACCCCAAAGCCCGGTCGGGCTAGCCCGGTATGGGCTCGGGTTTAATCGGGTCGAGCCAAAAAGCCCTGGTTACAAATCAGGCCAAGATTTTACTAACCAATTCCTATATTTTATCGGGCTTTTTTTGAGTCGGCCCGCCGCCTCTAGTGAAGAGAGAGAAAGTGAATGAGGGTTTCGCCTTTTGCTATTCACGGCGCAACACTTGAAACTTCAACGAGGAAGGAAGACGTGCAGAAGACTTAAAAGCATGAGGGGGTGTACGGAGTAAAAGCAGGGGTGCGAATAATGGAATTTTTAAAAAAGGACAATGACATGTAGCATTAAGTTCAACTCATTTCTTTTTTATAAATAAAAAGCTCAAGACTCATTTTTAACACTCTTAAATAAAATATTATTACCAAAATAATATTAATATTCCAAACTAATGTTTTACAAAAATAAAAATAATAATAAAACAATAAAGCATCACTAAAATACTAATTACCAAAGTAAACACACAAAATTTATCACAAAGATTACTAATATATTCATGCATATACACATACTTACTCATACAAAAATAGGGGTGTTACAAGGATAAAGCATGCTGAAAAGACCCGTGTTAGTTTGTGGGAATACTCGGCAATCCTGAAAGTAGTCTGGACTGTTACACCATGCATTAGAGAGGAGTACCAAAATAATACCGTCTATCGCATAACTCAATAGCATGAGGTAAAGAAGCTTCGTGAGTGATGGATAATGGCAAGGCAATTGGGCTAGACAATATACCTATTGAGGTATGGAAGAGTTTAGGAGATAGAGGCATTAGTTGGCTCCCAAAGTTTTTTAATGTGATTATGAGGTCAAAGAAAATTTCAGATGAATGGAGGAGAATCATTGTAATCCCGATTTATAAGAACAAGAGAGATATGAAAAATTGCGCAAATTATAGGGGATTAAACTTATGAGCCATACTATGAAGCTATGTGAAAGAGTGATTGAGCGGAGACTAAGAAAAGAAGGAAAAATTAGTGATAATCAAATTGGTTTTATGCCTGGGAGGTCAACCATGAAAGCGATTTATTTGCTATGACGAGTGATGGAACGATATCAAAGAAATAAAAAAGACTTACACATTGTCTTCATTGATTTGGAGAAGGCGTGTGATAGGGTATTATCGACAGAGGTTTTGTGGAAATTCCTAGAAAATAAAGGTGTTCATATTATCGATATTCGAGCTTTCAAAGATATGTATGAGGGGCCACGACTAGTGTGAAAACGCAAGGTGGGGCTGCAAAAGATTTCCTGATAACTATAGGATTGCACCAAGGGTCAACTTTAAGCCCTTGTCTTTTTACCTTGGTCTTGAATGTACTTAGGGAGCACATTCAAGAGTCAGCACCCATATGCATACTTTTTACAAATGATATTATCTTAGTTGGAGAATCGGGAAAGAAAATAAACGTGAGGTTAGAGACTTGGAGACACGCTTTAGAAGCATATGACTTACATTTGAGTAGAAGCAAGACATAGTATATGAAATGTAAATTCAACAAAAGGAGAAGCACCCCTAGCTTAGAGGTAAAATTTGGAGACCATTCCACATCGCAAGTCACATGACTTAAATATCTTGGGTCCATTATACAGAACGATGGGAAAATAGAGGGAGATGTAAACCATCATAGTCTAGTAGGATGGTTGAAGTGGAGTAAGGCCTCAAGTGTTTTATGTGATGAAAAGGTACCACACAAACTAAAGGAAATTTTTTATCATAAAGCTATAAGACCGACATTGTTGTATGGGACTGAGTGTTGGGCAGTAAAAAATCAATGAGAATGAAGTCAATGTAGACGAGATGAGAATGTTGCGCCGAATGAGTAGAAATACAAGACATGATATGATTAAGAATGATAGCGTTAGAGAGAGAGTTGTAGCAACACCTAGTGTAGTAAAGACGGTGAAATCTCGACTTAGGTGGTTTTGGGATTTGTGGAGGAGACATGTAGAGTCTCTAGTAAGGAGAATAGATCAGATGTAGGGCAACCCTATCGCGAGAGGCAGAGGAAATAGAAAACTATAGGCAAAACTATTAAAAAAGTTTTAGAGGCCAATGGTTTGACTATAGACATGATTTATGATAGGACATTATGACGTCGTTTGATTCATATATCTGACCCGCCTATTGGGATAAGACCTGATTGTTGTTGTGCATAATAATCTTAAGTGTGATACTTAAATATAAGATCAATTTGTTTAAGATTAAAAAAATGATTTTTTCGGATAAAATAATTTAGAGACTATATTTTAGAGATTTTTATGTGAAGAAAAAATTCATTTGTGTTTGTTTATAGTACAATAATAAAACAATTTTTCTAATGTGTGCAAAGTCCTTATTAAATATCCAATTTTTTTCTTTTTAATTAGTTATTTTAATTTTAATTTTATGAATATAATCTCTCTACCAACCAAATAGAAAAATGAGTTATTAATAAGAAAAAAATAGATTTAATAAGGCTTAACGTGTACAACTTGCACACGTTAGAAAATTGATAATAAAAACATTTTTTTAATATTCTCTCATTTATCACACTTATTAAAATCACATTATTTCTCTAAAGTTATCAATAGATTCTAACTATTTTAAAAATCTGAAACAAACACAATAAAAATTCTTAAAAATATTTTTTAGTTAAAAAAATTAATTTTTAATCAAATAATCTAATTGTTTTTTTTTGTTATTATTTTTTTTTGCATGAGTATTTTGTTATGTCTAATTGTTGTTTTATAGAAAATAATCCAATGGTTAATATATAATATAAAAGTCTCATTTACAAAAGGAAAACTCTTAGGTCAAAAGAGAAAAGCAAGAATAATCTATTTTAGTAAGTTTTTTTGTAAATATAAAGATTAAAAAAAACATAGAAGAAAAACGAAAACCATTTCATTTATTTAATTTTTGCAATAAAAGAGGAAAAAAATGGGGAAACGGGAGACAGCACAATTAACGGCTGAGTTCGAAAGCGAAAATTTTGGTGCATCTATTTAATGCGTTCGTTTTTTAATTTGAATTTTCTTTTCCACATGAACACTATTTAATTTTTTTATTTTTATTTTTATTTTTTTTACTATTATACTGGAAGGATGACTCAATTTACTTATATTCACAAATAAGTAAATAAAATTCTATTTTCTAGTAAAGCTTACAGACACAAGCACACAGCGAAGAGAAGAAGATTGAAGAGCGAGGATTGAAGATTCTCATGATGAACTCATGAACAGTACCAAATTCCGTCAACGTTTCCGTTGAATCAGCGAATTAAGAGACGCGACGCAACTTTCCAAATAGAAGCGAGCAACGAGCGAGTAAGGTTTTTGCTTTTTTTTTTTTTCAGTGAATGTTGCGATTTTTGCCTTTTTTTTTTTTTTTTTTTTATCCCTCTTCTCTCTGGTAGTGGAAGAATCGTTCTGTAATCGAGTGTTGGTTCATTTCTTTCACAACAATTTGTACTTCATCTTTCGATTACTTAGGATTTTGAGTCCAACTGCATCAGTGAAGATGCTGGATCCATCAGATCTTAATCCACCTTTGGTTATGTGTGTTTATACTTAAGGTTTATGCTGCCTTGTGTGTTCAAAAATTACTGCATCCTGTCATATT
This sequence comes from Calophaca sinica, assembly GCA_037113605.1. Lineage (NCBI taxonomy): Eukaryota > Viridiplantae > Streptophyta > Magnoliopsida > Fabales > Fabaceae > Calophaca > Calophaca sinica. Next base: position 49,061,351 of record CM073735.1, read on the forward strand.
TATTAGTTATTATAGCAAGAAGGGGAATTGCGATTGGATGTCTTTGTAAAATTTGTTTACACTGTCAATGTATAGTCATTAAACTCTTAAATTATTTAGTTTGTGGAAACCTTGATATTTATTGTCTCTTTGGACTTCATGGAAGACTTCTGTTCATCTCAGCATTCCATGTTTTGTTGATTCTCTACCAGATCCTTGCTGTACCGTGCAAAATGGGACGTCTAAAGCTACAGGCTGGTATCAATGCAATAGAGGAGGAGGAACCTGAGGAATGTGACGCTGCCTGTCCTAACAAATCAACGTTAGCATGTATGATCAATTCAGAAATTGGTGCTGTTTTGGCAGTTATGAGAAGAAATGTAAGATGGGGAAGTCGTTATATGTCAGGCGATGATCAGCTGGAACACTCTCTCATTCAGTCTTTCAAGGCATTGAGGAGACAAATCTTTTCATGGAACCACCATCAATGGCAAGCTATCAACCCCACCTTGTATCTACAACCTTTTTTAGATGTGATTCGGTCTGATGAAACCGGTGCAGCAATTACGGGTGTTGCTTTGTCATCTGTTTACAAGATTTTAACTCTTGATGTGATTGATCAAAATACTGTCAATGTTGAGGATGCCATGCACTTGGTGGTTGATGCTGTCACTAGCTGCAGATTTGAGGTCACTGATACTTCTTCGGAGGAAGTTGTTTTAATGAAGATACTACAAGTTCTCCTCGCATGTATGAAAAGTAAAGCATCTGTGATGCTAAGTAACCAACATGTTTGCACCATAGTGAATACTTGTTTCCGTATAGTTCATCAAGCTGGAAACAAAGGTGAGTCGTTGCAGCAGATTGCACGGTACACAATGCATGAACTTGTTAGGTGTATATTCTCTCACCTTCAAGATGTTGACAACACAGACCATGCATTGGTTAATGGAAGCTCTAATTTGAAACAAGAGGTATGAGAATAATGTTACCTTTATTTCAAGGCTACATTTTTTTTCCATGATTATTCTTTTAGCTGCTAGAGAGAAAAATAATAGAAAGGGAAATTGGGGAAGGGGAGGAGAAGATCTTTTATTAATTATTGTTCCTATTATTCAAGAATTAGTGCTATTCTATGCTATCAGTTTGTTTGTCTGTTCTTTGGTTGGAATATTGCCAACTACCTATTTAAATTATAATTTTCATCGTTTTATTACTTGCAATAAAATATATACCACTGATTTTTGGGAGTCAGATACCATTAATAGTGTTTACCTACCGACTATTCTTCACATCCCAAGATGGACTTGACAGACTTCCCCTTCCATCTTTCTCCCAATCCCCAACAAGAAGAAAGTATCTTAACTATCTTTACAGTCTTTGGTATTGCAAAAGAGCTTGTTTTTTGGATAGTTACCGATCATGACACTTAGTCAAATTTTCAAACACTTAAAGGGAAACTGTTAATTGTTTTGCCTAAAATTAACAGTTTTGGGTGACCAGGAACTTAATATTCATGACACTATATGAATATTTGTATTTGTTGATTATTTGTGCAGGCTGGAGGCCTAAATAATGAGTATGCTTTTGGAAGTAGAAAATTGGAGAATGGCAGCATGAGTTCCGAATATGATAATCAGCCATTAGCCACAAACTTTGCTCCGAGTGCTGCAAGTGTTGTGACAGCAACTGTCATGGATGAAAACACAGCGATAGCTATTACTGGCAAGGAGGGTGTACCGTATGATGTGCATCTCATGACTGAACCATATGGTGTTCCTTGCATGGTGGAAATATTTCACTTTTTGTGTTCTTTGCTGAATGTTATCGAGCATATGGAAATGGGTCCTAGATCAAACACTATAGCATTTGATGAAGATGTACCCCTCTTTGCTTTAACTTTAATTAATTCGGCTATAGAACTTGGAGGGCCTTCTATTCGCCGTCACCCAAGGTTGCTAAGCTTGATTCAGGATGAATTGTTTCATAATCTGATGCAATTTGGTCTGTCAATGAGTCCCCTTATACTTTCAATGGTGTGTAGCATTGTTCTCAATCTGTATCATCATCTTCGTACAGAACTCAAATTACAGCTAGAAGCATTTTTTTCGTGTGTCATTTTGAGACTTGCACAAAGCAGATATGGGGCTTCATACCAGCAGCAAGAGGTAGCCATGGAGGCCCTTGTTGACTTCTGCAGGCAAAAGACATTTATGGTAGATATGTATGCTAACTTTGACTGTGACATAACTTGCAGTAATGTCTTTGAAGAACTTGCTAATTTGTTGTCCAGAAGTGCATTTCCTGTGAACTGTCCATTGTCTGCCATGCATATTCTTGCTTTGGATGGTCTTATTGCTGTTATACAGGGAATGGCTGAAAGGATAGCCAATGGATCTGTAAGTTCAGAATATTCTCCAGTGAATCTTGAAGAGTATACTCCATTCTGGATGGTAAAATGTGAGAATTATAGTGATCCAAATCATTGGGTTCCTTTCGCCCGCCGAAGAAAGTACATAAAGAGAAGATTAATGATTGGTGCTGACCACTTCAATCGTGATCCTAAGAAAGGTCTGGAGTTTCTCCAAGGAACACATCTTTTGCCTGACAAACTTGATCCCCAAAGTGTTGCTTGCTTTTTCAGGTACACTGCTGGGCTGGATAAGAATCTTGTTGGTGATTTCCTTGGAAATCATGACGAATTCTGTGTTCAGGTTCTTCATGAATTTGCTGGAACATTTGATTTCCAAGACATGAACTTAGACACAGCCCTTCGTCTATTTTTGGAGACTTTCAGACTACCTGGAGAGTCACAAAAGATACACAGGGTGCTTGAAGCTTTCTCTGAGAGATATTATGAACAGTCACCACATATCCTAGCTAACAAGGATGCTGCTCTTGTTTTATCATACTCAATGATAATGCTTAATACAGACCAGCACAATGTGCAAGTTAAAAAGAAGATGACAGAAGAGGATTTTATCCGGAATAATAGGCATATAAATGGTGGCGGTGATCTTCCTCGAGAATTCCTGTCAGAGATATACCATTCAATTTGTAAGAATGAAATCCGCACAACCCCTGAACAAGGCATTGGATTTCCTGAAATGACACCAAGTCGATGGATCGATCTAATGCATAAGTCAAAGAAAACTGCTCCATTTATTGTATCTGATTCCAAGGCCTACCTTGACCATGACATGTTTGCCATAATGTCTGGCCCTACAATTGCTGCCATCTCTGTTGTATTTGATCATGCTGAGCATGAAGAGGTATACCAAACATGTATGGATGGATTCCTAGCTATTGCCAAGATTTCTGCTTGCCATCATCTTGAAGATGTTCTTGATGATCTGGTAGTGTCTCTTTGTAAGTTCACTACGCTTTTAAACCCGTCATTAGTTGAGGAACCAGTCCTTGCCTTTGGAGATGACATGAAAGCAAGAATGGCGACTGTAACAGTATTCACTATTGCAAATAGGTATGGTGATTACATACGCACAGGTTGGAGAAATATTCTTGATTGCATCTTAAGATTGCACAAGCTAGGTCTTCTTCCTGCCCGTGTTGCCAGTGATGCAGCTGACGAGTCAGAGCTTTCTACTGAAACTGTGCATGGGAAGCCGATTATGAATTCTTTATCCTCAGCTCATATGCAATCTATTGGCACACCAAGGAGATCCTCAGGATTGATGGGTAGGTTTAGTCAACTCTTATCTCTTGACACCGAGGAGCCAAGATCACAACCTACTGAACAACAACTTGCTGCTCATCAGCGCACCCTTCAGACAATACAGAAGTGTCACATTGATAGCATATTCACTGAGAGTAAATTTCTGCAAGCTGAATCTCTATTGCAGCTTGCAAGAGCACTCATTTGGGCTGCAGGTCGACCTCAAAAAGGGAACAGCACTCCGGAGGATGAAGATACAGCAGTTTTCTGCCTGGAGTTGCTGATTGCTATCACCTTGAATAACAGGGATAGGATAGGGATTCTTTGGCAAGGTGTGTATGAGCACATATCCAATATTGTTCAGTCAACTGTAATGCCCTGTGCCCTAGTAGAGAAGGCTGTTTTTGGACTCCTGCGGATATGCCAGCGGTTGCTCCCATACAAGGAGAACATTGCTGATGAACTTCTGAGATCGTTGCAACTTGTCTTGAAGCTTGATGGCCGGGTTGGTGATGCATACTGTGAGCAGATTACTCAGGAAGTCAGTCGCCTTGTGAAGGCAAATGCTTCTCACATAAGATCCCAGTTAGGATGGCGTACAATTACATCACTACTTTCCATCACAGTAAGTCAGATAGAAGCATCTGAGGCTGCATTTGATACACTACTGTTCATAATGTCCGATGGTGCTCACTTGCTTCCATCTAATTATGTTCTGTGTGTAGATACTGCAAGGAAGTTTGCTGAGTCTCGTGTTGGTCAAGCAGAGAGATCTGTGCGGGCTCTAGATCTCATGGCAGGGTCTGTCAATTGCTTGGCCCAGTGGACTAGTGAGGCTAAGGAAGCAATGGAAGAGGAGCAAATGTCCAAGTTGTCTCGGGATATTGGAGACATGTGGCTGAAACTAGTACAGGGTCTAAAGAAACTGTGTTTAGACCAGAGAGAGGAGGTTAGAAATCATGCTTTATTATCTTTGCAGAAGTGCTTGACAGGAGCAGATGACATGTATCTCCCATATGGTTTGAGGTTACAGTGTTTCGATCAAGTGATCTTCAAGTTGCTTGATGATCTGCTTGATATTACACAGGGACACTCTCAGAAGGACTTCCGCAACATGGAAGGCACCCTTATCTTAGCAATGAAGCTCTTGTCCAAAGTTTTTCTTCAATTACTCCCAGATTTATCACAATTAACAACCTTCTGCAAGCTATGGTTAGGTGTACTGAGCAGAATGGACAAATATATGAAGGTGAAGGTTCGGGGGAAAAGAAGTGAGAAGCTTCAAGAGACGGTGCCTGAGCTGCTTAAGAACTCGTTGCTTGTTATGAAGATGAGGGGCATACTGGCCCAGAGGAGTGCCTTGGGTGGTGATAGCCTGTGGGAATTAACTTGGCTTCATGTGAATAACATTTCACCCTCGTTGCAACTCGAGGTATTCCCCGAGCAAGATTCTGAGCATTTGCAGCACAAACAGGGTGAATCAATAGGAGGTTTGGTGCCTGATGAAAAGGTTTCTGTTCCTTCAACCGAAACCGCCAGCTGTGAAGATGCTGGCATTGTTGGTTAATTAGAGATCCAATGTTGTTGCCACCTGAATGAGTTTTGCTGTCCATAGTCATACACACGATCCCTGAAGCTAAAATACTGATTATGTAGAATATTGTGGATCATATTCACATGTTAATTCTGTTTTGCTACCGGTAGATGCAGAGGTATTACAACTGGAAAGGTATATACAAGTTTCAGGCGAAGACACAGCAAGTTGATCTAAAATCGCATTTTCCTCTGTCTGTCTGTCTCTGTCATTACGTTTTCCCGTTGTTTTCCATATAAGCTTCTCGTTCCTGTAATTTAGATAAAAATATGTTGTAGGTTGAGATGGATTTCAGCCCTCTAGAGGGTACTGTTGGGCTTCCCTTTCTACGCATGGGGGCTGTGTCAGGGATAGTTAGCCCCAAATTTGCAAAATTAACTTTTGTACAGAACCTCAATTCTCTCTAACTGCGGCAATGGGTATGACGAATAGTTCTTATTTTTCAGGCTTTCATATATTTGCCGACTGTGATAAACCCTGACGCGTTAATGCAATGTTTTTTAAATATATTAATTGTTGGGTTTGTGCCTCTGTAATGTATTTAGTGTTTATTTACATCTTGGCATTTGTACTTTTTGGCGCCAAAATTTGGTCTATACATGTCATGATGCATATTAGTGGCATTCTCCTGATTTATGTGGACTAGCATATTTCCTTTGCGGAAAATTAGTTCAGTTGTAGTTGGATGGTAAACAACGGAACAGTGGACAATGTCATTCTTAATAGTTTAGGGACATTTGTGGAATATAATTTAAATTTTATAGAAATATTAAATGAAATTAACCAATTCTAATAATGAATTAGGGTTTTGTTTCTTATAATATGAACTAGAGAGGGTATGAAGAAAATGTTCTTGAATACCCTGGGTATCATGTCACATATTTACACTTTACACCTGTTGAATGAAAAGAAAGAAACACAGTACTCTGGAAGAAAAAAAATTTCACTTCGCCATAAGCCGAGGCCAAATTCGGGTTTCAGTCACCAAATTCATGCATGTTAAAAGGGAGATAATAAACTTCTTGCCAAATATTTTGCCTCTTGAAACCAACCTTGTAACAAGCTTCAAACTACATTCAGTGTTGCTTATTTATCTTGAAACTGTCGGATAAAATTCTCTGTGGTTAGAGAAAATCAGAGAAACTGAGATTGAGGCATTCTGCGAGTAATTGGTTACATTGGTACTTGAAAATGTAAAAACTTTAAAATAGTGAAAACTCTAAAATAGTCTCTGAAAGTGTACTTCGTATGTCACTATAATCCCTGCCGGTAGCTATTTAATTGACTCCATTCCAAATTCTTACATAGCTGTTGATGTGTCAAACAAATTGGCCATATTGGTCCCTGAAAGTGTAACTTGGTGTCACTTTGGTCCTTAGAAGAATAAAAATATAGAGAAAAAGGCTCATAGCTGTTTCCACTGTCAAATGTTTTTTATTACATCTGTTTCAAAGAATTCCACAAACAAATATGTTAAAACTGGTAATAACAACATAAAATTTTCAATTTTGTATTTTATTCAAAAATAATAATTTGTAATTTAAATATGGTAATTATTACCAATTTTGTTTACTAGACATACAATTCACTTTTCCATAATTGCACCATATATTATCACCAGCCTAGTAGAAAGAATGACCATATGTAAATGGTGCAGATGTAAGACAATAGATGATGTATACCCACCACATTTTCTAGTCCATACTAGACTTAGCCTCTAGTAAAATGGGTTAAAATCTTCTATATATATTACCAAAGACATTTCACTACAACTAAGACAACTAAGACTGGAAAAAATAAGAAAATACATGTTCGTAGACAGAAAAGTATGTGTTTTTATAAACTAATATGTTTTCAATAGTTATCCATATTGATCTTGAGCTAGTAGAAGTGCATTCGTGGATAATTCAGCAATCAATTTTTCTCGATGCTCCCCACTTGAATGGCTAATACATCTTTGAAGAACACAACATCCATGTTGATGAGTTGCAATGTCAATACAATACTTTATAGCAGCAACAAATATGAACTGCTCAATGCAAATAACAAGGAAAATGTAACTTATCTGCAAAGAGATATCAAGCTTTGCATATATATTTTGCAATTGATCATACTCAATAACGATCAAAGACAATCATAAAAAATAAATTTGCCACAAAATTACCTTGATATAGCATAGCTACAATAGGTATGTGTGTTCAATGTAATATTTTCATTGCACTATATATACCTAGCCTTAAAGACACAAAAATAGACATCACTTCAATCATAATTCACAAGCGCCTTACCCCAGATCATCACAAGCTAATTTTTTTCAGTTTGGTCCCTAATCTTTATAATGTTGATGCATTTTAAATCTATTAACATAAAAAGGGTGAACAGTAACTAGACATTCCCATTTCTATCTATCTATTATTATTATCCCTTTTTATTTTCGTTTTATTTCTTAAATGGTTTTCACTTTTCAACTTTCTTCAGTTTCTATTGTTTTTTATTCATTTTAATCTCCACAGACTGAAACGCATCTTAGTCAAGCAACGAGGCTTCGTACTTAATTTTATTTTGATACGAGTAAATACCCAAATTAGTATCTGATAAAAATTATAGAGACCAATTTAGTTGTTGAGAAATAAAAAATATTAATTTGGTCTTTAAAAATTTTCAATTTCATCCTTAAAAATCTTAAATATTGGTTAAATTAGTTCCAGATAGGACTAAAATATTACTAAAAATTATCCTAAAAAATACTAACAATTATCTATTAACCCTTTTTTTTGTTTTTTTTTTTGTTGATAACTTTTTTTTTCGTTTTTTGATTTCCCATTTTACCCTTTTTAGGACACGAAGCTTCTACGGCTTCCACCCTCTCATTTTCCCTAAAAATACCCGTTTTTAGGGTTTCTTACGGCCTCCACGCTCTCATTTTCCCTATACGATACCTCTTTCATCACCAAATCCACCCTCTGCCATGGTTATCTCTTTGTTGTTTCGTCATCAACGGTGACTATCCTTCTGCGTTTAGGAGGTGTTGAGATTCGAACAAGATAAAATGGAACAAACTTCAATGGCAACCAATAACTAAATAATATCCAGCAATCAATCAATCAACAAGGTGCAGTAAAACAAACAAACAAAGGAGATAAGAGGAAGAGAAGAAGACACCGCAATTTGGTTACGCAGTTCGGCCCCAAAGAAGATGGCCTACGTCTGCGGGAGAGAGCAGCCCTCCGTTTCACTATCAATGAGTCTTACAAGAGATTACAATTGCTTTGAACCCCCTTTACACTGTCCACAAAGAACAAACCCAAGAGTTCCCAATCCCTCTCTCTTTCCCTCTATGATAAACTCAAGAACAACAATGTAGAGAGCCTTCAAACCTCACTCTATTCTCTTAAGATCCCAAGGTGTTTAACCGTGTTTCCCAAATTCTAAAACCTCACAAAGACGCTCAAGAACGGTCATGACACAACCCTAGAATAAATGCACTCTCACAGATCGATTCTTCGCACGGCTTTATAGAAAAAACCCGACGTGAATCGATTCATAGTCTAAGGTGAATCGATTCACCTAGTACAAAAACTTCCCCTCAAGACGAATTAATGAAGTGAATCGATTCTCAGGCTTCCCATGCGATTCAGAGGCGCAGCCGATTCCCGTGAGAACTAAATATGCTTGAATCGATTCCCATAGCTAGGGAATCGATTCCCGATGTTCAAGAAACACTTCCAAGCAATTCCATGATTCTCCAAACTGATTTTAAGGCACTCTAAACTCCACAATTCTCCACCTTGACTTTCAAATCGTGGTGATGCCTCAACTTTATCCATCAACCACTAAAGTCGCTTCTCTCCATCATTGGAATTACGCCTCGTAGAGAAATTCATCAAGTCCAAGCAATGCTTGAACTGATCTAGGTAATGACTGTGAATACATCCGCCGGTCGTCCCTCCGACGCAACCTTCTCAACCACAATTTCCTTAGATTCTATGACGCCTCTAATGAAATGTAAGCGGATGTCAATGTGCTTTGTCCTTTCATGATACACTTGGTGATTTGCCAAGTGGATAGCACTTTGACTATCACAATGTACCTTCACACATCCTTGTGTAATTCCTAGCTCCTAATCATACCTTTCAACCATATGGCCTCCTTCACCCTTCAACTAGGCGATATACTCCACCCGAGTAAAGAGACACAACTGTTGGTTAGCCTTCCAACTTATTGCCGTTCCAAACAATGTAAATACAAACCCAGATAAGGATTTCCTTGTATCCATATTTCCTGCATAATCAGATCTACATAACCCTCCAAAGCGTCTTCTCCTTGAGTTGCTCTTGTGTACCTCAAACCACCTTTGAGTGACTCCATTCAAATACCTCGTAACCCACTTCTGGCTTCCCGATGAGCTTGGTCTGATTTGCCATAAACCGACTTATTATGCTTGATCGCATACGCTAAGTCCGTCTACTATAAACCATGCCATACATGATGCTTCCCTACCCCACTAGCATAATGGAGGTAGTATCCATCTTCCTCCTCCTCTTCTGACTCGAGCCTTGTGTCACGAGAGCTTTTGTGTGATGACCCAAAGTGAGTCTAACCTGGCTTAGCTTCATGCATCCTGTAAACCGCCCACCACTTTCTTCACCCAGTACCCACTTTGAGATAAGAATAACTCACCCTTCTTCCTGCTCTCATGATATCCATCCCAAGTATCCTGCGCTTAGCGCCCCAAGGTCCTTCATATCTCAAATTTAATTTAGCTTCTCCTTGAGAATGTTAATCTCCTCTTTGCTGTAGCTTGCCATCGAGGATGTCATCAACATAGAGAAGTAGGTAGAGAACCACTTTCTCATCCCTCTTCAAATGTACACAATCGCGTACCACTTCTCACAAATCCGCCTTCGTAAGAAAATCGCCAAAACTAAGATACCATTGCCTAGGGCTTTGTTTCAACCTCATACAAGGATTTCTTCAAAAGACATACCTTAGACTTGTCCTCTACAAAACCTTCTCGTTGCATGTAGATTGTCTCTTCTAGGTCTCCATGTAAGAATGCGGTCTTCACGCCCATTTGTTCCAACTCAAGATCGTCGATTCTGATTGCCATAGAACCCTTATGGAACAATGTTTCACCACGGGTGAGAAAATCTCTGTAATCAATTCCCTCAACCTGTGTGAAACCCTTGGCCACAAGTCTTGCTTTTATATCTTGGTTCTTCAATTCCCTAATGCCTTCCTTCTTCTTGAAGATCCACTTGCATCCAACCACCCTTTGCTTCTTAGGTAGTTTCACAAGTTTCCTGTGTCTCGGTTCTTCTCCAATGAGTTCATTTCCTCATTCACGCTTCTAACCACTTCTCGACTTTCGCTCTCATTTCAACCGCTTCCCCCGAATGTCTTTGGTCTCGAGTCTTGCACATCTTCACCAGCATTTAGAGCATAACAAATTAAGTCTGATAGCCATATCTCTTAGGTGCCACAGCTTCCTCCTTTCCTATCTCTTGCCTAATCGATACCAGGATCCATCGCTATTGTTGTCTTCCTAGAACTCGATGGTGAGAACTGTTCTCCTCTTCATCATTCCTGCCTCACTAGTGGAAGGCTCCACCTCAAATCAGTCTTCTCTACCTGCTTTCGAAGTTACTATTCTCCAAGTCCTTGCACTTCATCCCCATACGAGTCTCATCAAAAGTCACATCCCGCTTATTATGAATCTTGATCCCCAGGCTCCATCTTCCCGCAGCTTGTACTCTTCACACCTTCCGATAGCCAATGAAGACACATTTCACAAATGACCGGCTTCAAGTTTGCCTTGTTCCGACACGAGCAAACACCAAAGCCCCGAAAACCTTCAATGTAGAATATTTGTGGTTTTCCACTCCAAACTTCCATAGGTGTCTTGAAGTTTAAAGCCGCTGATGGGCATCTCTGATCAAGTAAGTCAGATCACTCCACCTTCACCCCGTAAACTTTTAGGTAGCCCACTCCCAAAAAGCATACATCAATTCGGCTCCAAAATAGTCCTGCTCATGCGTTACTGCCGGACCATTTTGCTGCGGTGTCCCCCGCCACGGTCCCCATGTCTCTTAATTCCCCTGTTTCTGCCAAAACTCATTAAACTCGCTCAAACAAACTCCAGGCTATTGTCGGTCCCTTAAAACTTTCAGTTTGTTTCCTATTTGATTTCTATGAGAGTATGCCATTCTTTGAATTTTTCAAATGTCACTTTATTTTTCAAAATGTGAACCCATACTCTCCTAGAGAAATCATCAATCATGGTGAGAAAATAGAACCCCTCCATGAGTTGTCACTCTTGAGGGACCCCAAAGGTCCGAGTGAATATACTCAAGTGGCTTGCTAGAATGATGCATGCCACTTCCAAACTTAACCCTATGTTGTTTGCCCAGAATGCAATTATCACAAAATTCTAGCTTATCCAATTTATCACTACCTAGCAAACCTTTGTTTAGCTAGTTCAACTAAACCTCTTTCACTAACATGCCCTAACCTTAAATGCCATAGTTTAGTTTTATCATGCGGAGCTTGACTAGCTAATGATGCATGCCCTATAACAAGATACAACCATCTAATATGTATAAGCCACACATTTTAGATCCTTTTTAGCCATTACTAATGCACCATTCGAAATTTTAATCATGCCATGTTCAATCCTAGTACTATAGCCTAATCCATCAAAACATGCTTATAGATAAAAGATTTCGTTTGAGTTCAGGAACATACCTCACATCTTGTAAAAGGAATTCACGGTTGTCGAACATCTTGAGACGAATCGATCCCATACCTTGCACCTACAAAGTTCTGTTGTCACCCAGGCTAATCGACTCCACCTTCTTTAAGCTTCAAAGTCTCAAAGTATTCCTTCCTAGGACACATGTGATAAGAACATCCCGAGTCTCATGACCCAGCTTCTTTCGTGATTCCAAACTCGACACCACTAGAGCCCCCGTGACTCTCATAACCATCCTCCATAGCAATTGCAACGTATCCACGTAATCACCGCCGCCTTTCTCAGCAGTCCTTCTTAAAGTGACTGGGTCTTGTGACAATTCAAGCACTTATACTTCTTATTGTTCCCCTTGACTTGGACTTCGACCTAGAATTCTTCCTTTGTTGTGGTTTCTCTACTCTCACTTCTTCCCTTGACACACTTAAGCCTTCACCACTATCATCCACTTTCAAGTCTTGGAGCTTGGTTAGCTCCTTGGTCCTAATAGATTGTTGGACCTCCTCCAAAGTAATAGTGGACTCCTTGCCATAGAAAGTGCATCCTTAAAGTGTTCAAAGGATCTAGGCAACGATTCAATAAGAGCAGAGCCTTATCCTCGCCATCGAGCTTCATCAACGCTCGCAGTCATCAATAATTTTGTTGAATTCGCTAGTTGCCCATTAATAGGTTTGGTCTCTACCATCTTGAATGAGTAGAGATGTTGTTTCGCACATAACCTGGGCCAATGACTTTGTCATGTACAACGATTCTAACTTTGCCTACATCTCCGCCGCTGTCTTCTCTCTTGCAACTTCCTCGTGTTTTATCGCCAAGGCACAAGATAATGTCACTTCTTGCCTTATCTATCATCTCCTTCTTCTCCGTTTGAGACAGAGTTGTCGGCATTCTTGCCTCACCCTTCAAGGCTTCAAAACACTTCTGTTGAATAAGTATTGCTTCCATCTTCACCTTCCATAGACCGAAGTCATTATTACCGGAAAATTTCTCGATGTCCCATTTAGTACCCATGGTGCTCACTTGAATGATTTGTTCCTTTCCCACAAACGGCGCCACTTGTTGAGATTCGAACAAGATAAAATGGAACAAACTTCAATGACAACCAATAACTAAATAATATCCAGCAATCAATCAATCAACAAGGTGCAGTAAAACAAACAAACAAACAAAGGAGATAAGAGGAAGAGAAGACATCGCATTTGCTACGCAGCTCGCCCCAAAGAAGATGGCCTACGTGCTGGAGAGAAAGCAGCCCTCCGCTTCACTATCAATGAGTCTTACAAGAGATTACAATTGCTTTGAACCCCTTTACACTGGCCCACAAAGAACAAACCTAAAGAGTTCCCAATCCTCTCTCTTCCCTCTATGATAAACTCTCAAGAACAACAATAGAGAGCCTTCAAACCTCACTCTATTCTCTCTTAAGATCCCAAGGTGTTTAACCGTGTTTCCTAAATTTCCTAAAACCTCACAAAGACGCTCAAGAATCCATCGCACACAACCCTAGAATAAATCGCTTCACGTATTGATTTACTGCAATACGGCTTTATAGAAAAACCCGATCGTGAATCGATTCACGCCTAAGGTGAATCGATTCACCTAGTACAAAACCTTCCCTCGCACGAATTAATGAAGTGAATCGATTCCTGCAAAGCTTCCATGCGATTCCTGCAGCGCAGCCGATTCCCAGAGAACCAAAAATGCTTGAATCGATTCCCATAGCTAGGGAATCGATTCCCAGTGTTCAAGAAACACTTCCAAGCAATTCCATGATCCTCCAAACTGATTTTAAGGCACTCTAAACTCCACAGGAGGCATTTTACGGCATATCAACGTTGCCCGTTCAAGTTGGCGATGACAACATACATCGGCGGCTCATACTGTCTTCCAATAGAGGTGTAGCGGTGGATCGAGATGATATTTTCGACCCAATTTTTTTTTACTATCCCAACAAAGGTGTGGTGGCAGATCATTGTTTTTTTTATTATCTGTTTTGACTATACATATGTTTGGTTTTTGGGGTGTCTTTGCCTTTGAATGGGTTGGGTACGTGTTCTGTTTAGGGGCTGATTGTGTGTCATTAGGATAGGTTGTGGTAGGCAATCATACTTATAAGTGGGTGATTTACTGTATGGTTGGTACGGGAAAGCATGGTTTTGATGGGATTTATCGTCTTCTTTCTTCTATTAGGCAGGGTGAATGGCAAGGTGGCGTGAAATTTTGGGTAAAATTTTGAAAGGAAACTTGATTTGTTCAGTTGCCATAAGAGGATGGTGTTACTGATCTTTTTGTGATTTTTTTTGGCTTCTGTGATTTGATTGCTCAGTATTTGCACAAGTGATGGGTCTTACCAACTCTGTACTTGAGTTGGCTGCCTGTTCTTTCCCTCATTTCAATCTTCAATTAGATTACATTAGAGGTTTGTGTTATTGATCTATCTGTGACTTGTGATTTTTCTTTTTTTTTGTTTCTTTTACGTCTGATTTCGTTGCTTAGTAGTTGCACAGAGGGATGGGTCTTACCAACCCAGTACTTGAGTTTTCTGGCTATTATTTCCCTCTTATTTTCAGTTTTAAAATTTCAAAATTTGTTGTGTTGGAGTCTATATAAATAGGGGGCTGTTGTTTTAGGTTTTTCACGTTTCCACCTTCTCTTTGTTTGAGTGTAGTTTGGCTTTTGAGTTGCAATGGCTATCTCTTATGATAAGATCAGTAACATTGTATTGAATAGGGAGTCCATTAGGTTGTTGGTGAGGGTTGTGAGGATGTGATCAGTTCCTATGTATAACAACCCTAACCAGACCAGCTCCTTGGAATTGATTCTGCTGGATGAACATGTATGCTATTCTTGGTTGTTTTGTTTTGTTCTCTTTAACTTTTATGTTGGTATGTTGTTGTCTATTTTTGTTATTGTGGTAGTGAATATTGGTTTGTGTTTAAATTTTGTTTACAAGGGTGGCAAGATTCAAGCTACTGTCAGGAAAGCATTGTTGCATAGGTTCACTCCTATTTTGGAAGAGGGTTGTGTTTACAAGATGGTCTACTTTAATGTGATTCCCAATGGTGGTCATTATAGAGCCACTTTTCATGAGTTCAAGCTTGTCTTCCTTTTCAAAACAACTGTTGTCAAGAAGGAGGCAGGCTCAATCCCCATGTTTGGATTTAGTTTTGTTCCTTTTAATGATGTTTTGAAATATGATAGTTTTGAACATTTGATTGGTGAGTACGATGTGTAATTCATCTTTAGTTGTGATTTGTTAGCAACTTTTTTAATGCTGATTTTTTATGAGTTCTTTTGCTTTGTGGCAGATGTTATGGGTGTGTTAACTGCTGTGTTTCCAGAAAGACAATATGAAAAAGATGGAAAAGTAACCACCATGGTTGTGATGGAGTTGACTGATGCTCAGTGAGTGATGTTTCCTTTTGTGTTTTTTTTTTGTGGATTTCAAATATAGGCATGTTTCGTGTTACCATTAATTGTTTTGTTGTTTCTGTATTTGTAGTGGGAAGTTGGAATGTGCTCTTTTTGGGGAGTATGTGGATGAGCTTAGGAACTTTCTACACCAGGGAGGTAATATTCAAGTAGTGGTGGTGGTTCAGCTTGCTAGGGTGAAGACTTTTAAGGGTTTGTATTTATCTTTTTTTTATTGGCTTTATTTTTGGGTCATTTTATAAAGATACTGTGATATGTTTTTTATTGGTATTGCTAATTTTTTCTTTGGCTCGGTTGGTTTCATGAGTAGGTAAGATTGTCATCCAAAACAGTATGAATGCAACTAAGTTGTTTTTTAACCCAGACATAGCTGAAGCTATTTCATTTAGGAATAGGTTGGCAGGATTTATTTATTTTATTGTTGTTTTATTTTATTTCCTTTTATATTATGTCTTTTTCATGACTGAATCATATTTATTTGTGGTTTCTCATGTAGTGTTGCTGAACATGGGGTCCTTGATGTGGAGCCTCTTGCTGTGGTCCTTGATAATTCAAGGGAGGGGCTGGAAGTTGACTTCATGAAGCTGCACCCAAAGAAGACAATCTCTCAACTGGAAGATATACAAGAGGTTGTGTGCTTACATAAAATTTTACTCCTAAAAACTAAAATAGTTTGTATTATTTGCTTCTAAATGACAAATCTGTTTGGACTTTTCAAAGGGTAACTGACAAATTTTTTTCAGGATGGGATGTTTGTTGTTTTGGCAAACATTGTTGATATAATTAGTGATGGGTCATGGTTCTATCTTGCATGCAAGTGCAACCGTCTTTGTTACTCTTCAATCAAATGTGTACTTTTGTGAGAGTTGTCGAGTTCTGTTCTTCAAGTTTCTCCAAGGTATGTTTTAGTTTTGTCTTTGTTTGTTTTGGTCGACATGAGGCTTATTATATAGATTTCACATTTATATATTTTCCCTTATTTTGATCTATATTTGTATTTGTTGTTAAATAAGTAAGTCACTGTTTTTTGCAGGTTTAAGGTGATGGTTGAGGTTATAGATGGCAAAGATACAACTGTATTTGTTTTGTTTGACCGTGACATTAATCTGCTGATTAATAAGACCTGTGAAGAGTTGCTTGCTCAGTCAATTCAGGTAGAAATTATAGTGTGGATTGTGTTCTTATCTATCTATTTAATAGATTATTCATTTAGTTTGTGGGTATTGTTGCTTTTGTGCAGGATGTTTCTGGGAATGGTTATCCCTCACTGCTTGATTCTTTGATTGGCCGGAAAATTCTTTTTAAGGTGGAGACCAAGGTTGAACAGCAAATCCAGTTTGAGGGCAGCTATGCTGTGAGAAGGGTTTGTGTTGATGAGGACATCATAGCCATGTTTGAACTGCCAGGAGTGGATTTCACTCCAACAAAGGTATCAACTTCAGATTTGGTTATTCTTTGAATTTAATCATATTTACTTATGTATGATTAGTTTGGTATTTTAATATGTTGAATCATGTGTCCTTCACTGTAGTGAGAACTTTTTTTAAAATTGTATTTTGTGTTGTGTTGGAAGGCAATTTTTGCACCACCTTTTCCAAAGGTTTCAAATGATGACCTTGAAGAACCTTTTCATGTGAGCAATGTATTCTATCCATATCAAATTTTGCTGCTGTTTTTGTACCTAATTAGTGGGGTTTTCTCATGGCTTTGAGTTTAATTTTATGTAGGACATTGTTTCTGAACTTATTGTTACTCCCATAAATTTGGGAGATGATGATTTTCGTTCTGAAGTCAAATGCACCCCTGCAAAGAGGAAACTAGATGCTGAGTTTGCTTCCTGCCAAGTGGGCTGTTCAAGTAGCGGTAAGTTGGGTGCTATTGTTGAAATTGAAGATGATGTGGATCCAGTTTGTACATTGGTTCCTGTCAAGATTGAAAAGCAGTGAAGTTGGGGTTATATGTATAGTGGTCTGTCTTTTTTTGGGAATTATCCATTGCAAGATTTGTTTGGTGTGTGGTTTTGTTGTATAGGACTATTTAGCTTTAGTATTTTGAAGTTGTGGGCCATGGTCTATGTTATGTTTTGGTGGGGTTCTGTATGTTTGGTTTTGGATACTGTCTGTGGTCAAGCTTCCAAAATCAAACATATTAAAGACAAGCTTAGGTTGTTAGTGGGTTATATGTGCATGTTTAAGCACTTTATTTCATAGTCCTTTTTTTTGGGGGAATGGTGTATGTAATCTTGGAATCTCAATGGAAATGTTGTTGACAGGCCAATGTTCAATCAAGTGTTCTTTTGTCACTATCTTTTGTCACTTTATTTCGATGTTGATTCTGTTTGAAGTGTATGGTATGGTTAAATAGAGAATGCACACTACAAACAAAACAATTGATGCAGAGCCAATGTTCTTAGACAAACATGTAAATTAGAGATAAGAATTGAAGTCATGGTTTGTATATCCCATGTTTTGTTTTGTGACTTTTACCTAAATTTCATTAACTTAATGGCAACTAATATCAAGCATCTAATTTAGGAATATGGAGCTTACTAAAACTTCTGAACCTAGCTCCAACTTCAAACACATGCTCCCTACATTAAAATCTTTTCGTTTGTAGACAATTCTACATTTTTGTGGTTAAATTGGATTAGGTATAGGCAATTTGATTATAGGAAAGGTTGGTCAAATGGTTTTATATTCAAATCAATCACTTCTTTGGAGGCCATACTTGTGATGTCATTGTATTTAAAGTTTGTTTATCAATACAAGCTACATGTCACATTGTTGTGATTGTAATGATTAGTACTTTATTTCCTTAGATGTTATCTATAATTATATAGCTTAGCTTAATATAGTCATGTACAAGAAGTGGTGTTACAGTATATATTTTGGTAGTCAGATTTGAGAACAAAACTCATGAAGGAACAAGTTAATTGACATGCTTATTCTGGCCGGTGCGTAGCTATATTGGAGCGAGTTTGCAGAATAAAGATGCTAAGGTAGATTTCATTCCAGCAATTAATTTTGTCATGATATATTTCTATTATTTTTATAACGTGGATCCCTCATTTGTTTTTATTATGTCATCTTCTGTTTTTTGTCATATGCTGATTTGTTTTTTTTAGTATCCGTATAAAAGTTGTTGTGAGCCAACTATTTTTGTTTGTCTATTATTCTTTAGTTACATGATTCGATAAAGCAATCACCAGGCTTCCAGTTTTTCTTGTGTTTATCTACCTTTTATTTATGCAATACTCTACCTTTCCAGGACTTGAACCCATAAAGCCAATGCCTTTTTTCTGCTACATAATTAATTCTGAATAAATGAAACCATGTAATTATAAAATAATAAAATAATGTATACATATTATCATTTTAATTGTTTACACGCTTTTCTTTCCTGTCCATACTTTTCTTTAAATAATATATTTTTTTATAAATTATGATAATACGTATTTGTAGAAATTATTTTCTTCTATTTTTTTTTACTAAAGCATAAACTTATATTTAGTGTAATAAAATTAAACCTACATTTCCTATAACTGATATCTACATGATCTTTACTAATACAATCGTGAAAGGTCTAATAAAAATCAATAAATTAGTAACCTAATTTATTTGAGTATGTAAATTATATTTAAAATATACGATTGATATATGTATTGTGATTGATTTTTCTTTTATTTAGTTTCGAATTTGATGTATTCCTTATTTTTTTCCCAGATATTTATACACGTGATGAGCAGTGGACAAGAACAAGAAAAGAAAGGTAATTGTAGTTCTTTGGAGCAAAATGCTAGACAAAGAAAGTTGTCGATGGTTAGGGTGAAGAAGAAAAGACGCTATAAAGAAAATGCAGGTTTGCACTCATTGTACTTATTGAGTTTTAATATACTTTATAATAAAATTAAGTAGGCCTAATATCTAAAGCTTATATATATGCTAACGAAATAAGTTTCATGTAGGTGAATTGGTTTCTAACGTGTCTAAGCCAAGATTTCAATCTCAATGGGATGCAACAACCAGTAGTTCTAATCCTCTGCGTCCCATAGAAAACGGTATGTGATAGCTTACTTACTATTTTGTCTATTATTAATAGATGGTTGTTTCAATCGAATTATTAGTTCACCTTCTATAATAACTATATTAAATTATAGTGATATTGGTGTTGTAGTGTTGCTGCGTACTGTAATTTATTTTTTACATATAATTTAGATTTAGATTACATAAATAGAGTGCAATCTCACCCACAAGGTCTGCACCAAACAATCATCCCAGGGGATATTTATCGGAGAAGAAAGAATTGTGATTTTTCAGATATTTCAGGTATTTGTAATTATTCCCTTTTTTATTTTTTTTAAATTTTCATATATAGTTTATATACTATATACTATAATACAATTAAGAGTGGTCTCTTGCATATAAATGTTTTTTATTTCCTTTTTTTAGATATTGAAGTCTCAAAAATGGATTCCCAGCTTGAAGTTGAAGAGGATATTTTATTTGTTCAAGGTGAAAATGAAGGTATGTATTCATTTATTAATTTATTTAATAGTTTATTTACATGTCGTTTCTTCTTATTCTTTCTCTTTCAGTTTATTTGGACTTTGGAGGTACTGATTACTGTTGCCAACATTGTGGAGCTATGGTTTGGTTTGAGGAGCGTTCTGAAAAACAGAAGACTTCATCAGGTGTAGAATTTTCTATTCGTTGTATGAAGGGAAAAATTAAACTGTCATATTTGCATAGACCACCTGATTTGCTTTGGAACTTGATTCATGGATTAGATTCAAGGAGTAGTCATTTTCTTGAAAATATACGTTCTTATAACAGTATGTTTGCTTTTACTTCGACGGGGGGTAAAGTTCAATCCGGTGTGAATTCTGGTCATGGGCCTCCGCAGTTTATTCTTGGTGGTCAAAACTATCATCGGATAGGAAGTTTGTTGCCAATTGAAGGACAAATGCCAAAATTTGCACAGTTGTATATATACGACACAGAAAATGAAGTGGCGAATCGGATATCTCATTTTAGGTATTTATTTATATGTTCTTTTTATAATAATCGTTTACATTTATTATTGTTCATGTATCATATTTTTTATATGTATTATATTTTATTATTCTGTCTTTATAGTTAAGATCATATTGTGTTATATTTGAATGTATTCAACTTATATTGTTAAAATGAAATTATATATGGTGAGGGTTTTTTTTTTCATTCCTTATTGAAATTCACAGAGAGGGAATAAGGAATTTTTAATGAATTCTTACAGGAGTGATGCGAAAAAAAAAGAACTTGACCCGTCTTTAGTGAATGATTTATTGGAAATGATTGATCAATTTAATGAGCTTGCAAAATCATTTAGACGGGTCAGAGACTTTGTTGAAGAAGAACAAAGTATTAATGTGTCATTGAGATTGTTTCGGAATCGTCCTACTGATGATCGAATGTATGGTTTGCCAACTGTGGGTGAGGTTGCAGCTTTAATTGTTGGTGACTTTGATAGTTTTGATTATGGTAGAGATATTATTGTGCGTGCTCACAGTGGTGATTTGCAGAGGGTCTACGAGACTCATGCATCATTTATTCCTTTGCAATATCCATTGTTATTTCCATTTGGAGAAAAGGGATACCAGGATGATATTCCCTTGATGGTCGATAATATAGACGTTGGTGGACAAAAAAGGGTTCATGTCTCTCTTAGAGAGTTTCTAGCATTTAGGTTGCAAGAAAGACTATTTGAGGAAACTATTTTGTTAATGAGTAAAAGGTTGTTCCAATAATTTGTTGTGGATTTTTACTCAATGGTGGAAGCACAAGGATTGTTATATATTAGAAAGAATCAGAGTATTATTAGGTGTGATTTGTTGAAAGGTATTGAAGAAGCCACTGATAGGGGTGATGTTGAAGCTACTTCTATTGGAAAACGGATTGTTCTACCGTCTTCATTTACAGGTGGTCGTCGTTACATGTTTAACTGTTGTCAAGATGCCATGGCAATTTGTAAAAAATTTGGGTATCCGGATTTGTTTTTGACTTTCACGTGTAATCCAAAGTGGAACGAGATTCATCAGTTTGTTTCTGAAAGAGGGCTTACTGCTTCTGATCGTCCTGATATTTTATGTAGAGTGTTTCATATGAATTTTTTTTTAAGCAAAATAGAGGTAGGGAGCCTCGTTAAAACCTACTGATGCAAAACCCTCCTTAGGGAAACCAAGGACTTACTCCCTATAATTGATTCATATGAAATTGAATCAATTAATGATTGATTTAAAAAGGGAGATTTCTTTGGGAAAGTTATTGCAGGTATATATTTGATTATTATGGCTTTGTTTTAAAAAAAATTTGAGATATACCTTTGATTGTGATTATTTATCTAATTTATTTAGGTATGTACACCATTGAATTTCAAAAGCGAGGTTTGCCACATGCTCATATACTGTTGTGGTTGGTGGAAAAGGGCAATCTCCAGTCAACTGATTTCATTGACTCCATTATATCAGCTGAATTGCCGGACCAGCAAAGGTTTCCAGATTTGTATAATGTTGTGTCAAATTTTATGCTTCATGGACCTTGTGGTAATGTGAACCGCAGTTCTCCTTGCATGAAGGGTGGAAAATGTTCAAAGTTCTTTCCGAAGAGATTTGCTGATAAAACATCCTTTGATGATGATGGGTATCCGATCTATAGGAGAAGAGATACCGGCGTCACTACTATAAAGGGCGGTGTTCATTTGGATAATCAGTATGTTGTGCCTTATAACCCTAAGTTATTGATGAGGTATCGAGCCCATATTAATATTGAATATTGCAATAAGTCAGATTGCGTTAAATATCTTTTCAAATATGTTAATAAGGGTTCAAATCACGTTACAGCAACTTTAACTGATGGTGTACACCAATCAGAACAATCAAGAGACGTGGATGAGATAAAGCAGTACTATGACTGCAGATATTTGTCTCCGTGTGAGTCTGTGTGGAGAATTTTTTCTTTCAATATTCATCAAAGATGGCCTTCAGTTCAGCAGTTGAAGTTCCACCTTCCAAGAGAACAAAATGTGCTATTTGATGATAATGATACCATTGATGATGTTTTTGAAAGGAACAAAGACAAGAATACAATGTTTCAGGCTTGGATGGAAGCTAATCGTAAATATTGTGATGGAAGAAATTTGACTTATGCTGAGTTTCCCTCAAGGTTTGTTTATCATCCTCGAGAAAGGGAATGGCATCCTAGGAAGAAAGGATAGATGATTGGACGGTTGCAATTTGTTCCCCCTGGTACAGGGGAAGTGTTTTACATGAGGTTACTCCTTAATGTACAAAAAGGTTGCACAAGTTATGAGAACTTGAGAACTGTCAATAACCAAACTTTTGATACCTTTCAAGATGCATGCTCGGCTCTTGGCTTATTGTCCGATGATAAGGAATTTGTGGATGGGATTCGCGAAGTTGCAACTTTGGCCTCAGGGCTGTACTTGAGGAAGTTTTTTGTTACCTTATTGTTGTCAAACACAATCAGTAATCCGGTTCATGTATGGGAAGAAACATGGGAGCTATTAGCAGATGGGATTTTATATGATAAACGAAAAAGATTGCAATATCCGGGTATGCTTTGATATATATGTTGAGTTTTGTATTTTACATGTGTATCTTTTTTTTATCAATTGCCTTATGATGATAATATATGTATGCAGGATTGTGTTTGTCTCAAGATCAATTAAAGTTGATGTGTTTAGTGGAGATTGAAAAATTGATGCGTGTGAATGGAAAATCTTTGAAGGATTTTGATAGCATACCATATCCAAATAGTCAGGAGTTACACGACTTTAATAACATTTATGTTGTTAGAGAACTTGACTATGATAGAGATGAGATGGCTGTTAAGCATGCTCAATGCTTGGAACAACTGAATTTTGGACAAAGGCTAATATATGATGAAATTGTGAATGCTGTGGTAAATGAGGTTGGTGGTTTCTTTTTTGTTGATGGTTATGGCGGTACTGGGAAAACTTTTCTTTGGAACACTATGTCTTACAAATTTCGTTCAGATGGTAAGATTGCTCTTAATGTTGCTTCAAGCGGTATTGCTTCGCTTTTATTACCTGGGGGGAAAACTGCTCATTTATAGTTTGCTATTCCATTGGCATTAAATGAAGAGTCGTGTTGTAATATTAGGCAAAACAGTTTTAAAGCTGATCTACTTCGTGAAACAAGTTTAATAATTTGGGATGAAGCTCCAATGGTTAATAGGTGGGCTTTTGAAGCATTAGACAGGACTTTAAAAGATGTAATGAGTGTTGTCAAAGCTGAGTATTCTGCCAAACCATTTGGTGGAAAGGTTGTTGTCCTTGGTGGTGATTTTAGACAGATATTACATGTAATTCCAAAGGCAAGTAGAGCGGATATTGTTATGGCAACAATCAATTCTTCAATATTGTGGAAACATTGTAAGGTCTTGAAATTGTCAGAGAATATGAGGTTGCGAATGAGCTCGAGTATTTTCGATGAACAACAAATTAAGGAGTTTGCAGAGTGGATACTAGACATTGGTGATGGAAAGTTGGGAATTGATAATGATGGTGAAGCTGAAGTTGACATTCCAGAATCTCTCTCGATTCTAGATTCTTCAGATCATATAGCAAGCATTGTCTCTTCTACCTACCCTAATTTGGTGGATAATATGAGTGATTTCAAGTTTTTTGAGGATAGGGCGATATTGGTGCCAACATTGCAAATTGTAGAAATGGTCAACGACCATGTGTTATCATTGGTACCGGGTGAAGAAGTGGAGTATCTTAGCTCTGATAGTATTTGTAAGATGGAGGAAGTTGCTGGGATTAATTCTGATTGGTTAACTCATGAGTTTCTTAATCAAATCATGTGTTCAGGTCTCCCTAATCATAAAATAGTATTGAAAGTAAGTGTCCCTATTATGTTGATGAGGAATATTGATCAATCTTCCGGTTTGTGCAATGGAACAAGATTAATCGTGACTGAGTTGGGTTTGAATGTCATTGGAGCTAAAGTGACTACTGGAAATCATGTAGGTGATAAAGTTTACATTCCCAGGATGAATTTAGTCCCTTCAGATCCTGGAATTCCTTTCCAGTTTCAAAGACGATAATTTCCATTGATTTTGAGTTTTCCAATGACTATCAATAAAAGTCAGGGACAAACATTATCTCATGTTGGTTTATACTTGCCACGCCCAGTGTTTTCACATGGTCAATTATATGTTGCCATGTCTAGGGTGAAATGTAAAAGTGGATTGAAAATTTTAAGTTGTAATGACAATGGCGAAGCATGCTCTGTTGTCAAGAATGTTGTTTACAAAGAACTCTTTCAAAAAATATGATGTTATTCCAGCAATTTGATTGTTTGTAATATGGTGAGTAGGTTATGTAATATGGTTTTTGGTGAATAGTCTTACACTACATAAATATCTCCACTTCTTTATGATGCTTACCAATTAATATCTTTTTCAAAGAAGAGAATAAGTTAGCTACAACTAACAATAATTTAAGATAATCTCTTTAATCTTGGTATAACCAATTTTTTAGCTCTACATTGCTTAATTGTTTGTAATTTGTTCTTTAATTGTGCATATGAAGAGTAATAGACAACTTAAACCCGTGTGTTGTCTTTTTATCTAATTGTAGGTTAGTATTCATGAAATTACATTGTGCTTATAAGAAAGGCAGATCAAGAAAACATTAAACTCATATATCTAAAGATGCCCTTCTTTTTCTGACTCTACGTGAGTCTATTGTAATGCCAGTGTCTATTTTAAACTAGCATCCTATGCAATGGGTCCGAGTTCAAATGCATTTCCTTTTCTCTCCATCATTCTGCATTTCATCCCAGTGTTTACGATGTTTAGAATAAGAATTTTTCTACAGTCATTTGTTTAAACCGTAGTTTGATGTATTTTGACTTGCTATATACATCACAAGAAGCTTAGCATAGAATGATCATATTGTAGATGTCTTTAACCATAAGAAGCTGCTTTTTAGTTTGGTACATATCTCGAAGATGGTATTTTGACCTGATTTTGCTGTAGCATATCATAGGATCAATTAGGAGCAATCTTAGGAAATAAGTTAGGATTGTATACATGTATAATTTTTAGGATTGAATCATTATGATCAATACTAACACTACTGATATATGGAAATCGTGTATGGACTCTCCAAATACCATTTTATGCCTAAATTGTGTATTATTGTATATAAAAATCCTATGCACAAGTAAAAAAAATTGTTCCATTCATTGTATCTGTCAGGTCCAACAATTTCTGCAATTTCGATCTATGGTATTTGATAGTGCTGAAAATGAAGAGTTATAGCAGCATAGTAATACTATAGATATGTATATTACTATCCTGGGCTACACTGTCTTTTAAGAGCTATATTTAATGAGTAATAGAGGAAGAAATGACTCAATTGGTTTGAGTCATGTTTGCTATGCAAGATTGGTTGAAGCTGTGATATTTGGTTGCCCACATGTTATTATTGCAGAATGTAGACAATATTGGTCTGACATTTGCGGATGCAATACTTCAAGAAGGGATCAAGGCTGTTTGTTGATGAGGAGGATGTTCCTATAATTTAATTTGAAGTTGCTTTGGGACACCTTGCAGAATTTCAAGACTATACTTGCTATAAGTAGGGAAATGTGTTTGATATGTGTTTTTGGAATTTGTGTAAATAAACTCATATATGAGTGAGTACTTTTTGTTGGATTGGAATCTACAAGTTATAAGTAATGATCTGTTTTGGAAGTCAGTCAATAAAATAATCTTTGGTTGGAAAATAGGTAAAAAGATGAAAAAGAGATTTACAAGATTACACACAACAATTCAACTAAGCATACGATATAGATAGATTATTATTTTTTAAATATTTATGTGACTCGAATATTATTGTGTTAACTTGATTCTAGATGACATTTTGGTCTTTGGAAAGTGCTATTCATTCTCATTGATATTTGGAAATTGCTATTATTTATGTAATTATTTTTCTGTTTCATTCAAGGGAGATAAATGTTAATGTCCAATTTTCCTTTCATCAAGAACTAACTGCAACATATCAAAGTCAAGCACGAGAGGTGAGCTAAAGAAAGAGGTGATGCACCAGGGATGCTGAGCTTCCATCAAGCATTGATAATTAACAGGTGTTATGTATCTCTCTTATTAGAATTTAATTTATATGCACTTTTGATATAAAAATATTTTACACATGTATCCAATTTTATTAATCCAAATTAACAAACTCATAAAGTATCCATTTGCAGCATCATATAGCTCCCGATCCCTACATGACTTGAAACTTTTATCTAATGTTTTCAATACAATTAATTCCCTAAAAATATAATAGGTCAACGGTATAATTATGCATGTCATTAAGCTAAACTAATTTTAAAATATTAAATTGTAAAATTTTGGGCTAAACTTGGGGAAGGACTGAAGCCACAAAAATAATTTGCAATTAATGAAAATCGACGTGATGTCTCGGGTAGAATATTATACTGTAAATCTTCTAACGACAGGTTGCATTTCACTTTTTTAGGATTGCACTATGCTTTCTAAATTCTAACTAACCACTCTTCAATTGGTCTAGGTACATTCTTTTTACAATTATTAATCTGTACTACAATTTAAAGTAATTCTTACATAGATATCATTTACTATAACTACTCAGTGTTTGTGTGTGTAATAGTTAAAGTGTGGAGCTTTTTTAAAAAAATTAATTAGTAAATTTTAATAAAAAAATTCTTAAACTGTATATATGTATATCTTTTATGATATACTTTGTATTAAAGTAAAAAAAAAATTACAGGTATTTCAAATATACAAAAGATATTTTTATGTACGTTTATACATTTTTTACGTAATTGAATGAATTTCTATTGTCATTTAATTAAAATGGTCTAACAGTGCTTTATTGGCCAACCATACCAATGGATACCCGTGCGTTTCGCACGGGTTAAAGACGCTAGTATCCTATATGCATTAATTTTATAATTGATAACTCTTCAAAAGCTATGTTTCTGCTGATATGGCCTTTAAGAGTAGTGTTTGTTTTATACATTATTGGTCAATTCAAATTGTTTCTCTAAAAGAATATGAGAATCTTAAAGTAACACATATCACATATACAAATTTTGTCCATTGAACAAAAAAAAAACCGTATGTTAGAAATTGCAAACATAATTAGTCTATTTTGGAGTTTTTACTCTTGCAGGAACCAAAGCGACACCGAATTACACTTTCAGGGACCAATGTGACCAATTTGTTTGACACATCAACAGCCACGTAAGGTTTTGGAATGGAGACAATCAAATGGCTAACTGTAGAGACCAAAATGACAAATGGAGTACAGTTTAAAGGACTATTTTGGAGTTTTTACTCTTCCAGGGACCAAAGTGACACCGAGTTACACTTTAAAGACCAATATGACCAATTACTCGGCATTCCGCCATTAAACAATATGTTCATAAATCATAGTAGAGCACAAACAAGATTGGCTAGTTTTATGTGATGATGGTGTGGTGAAGTTATCTCCAGAAGCCATGGTCTGCAGGCTCTGCATAACAATATTCAAATTTCAAAGTTTTACCAAGTCTGCAATTTAGTTCTCAGCATTTAGAAGCAATGAGGAAAGATCTTCCAAAAGTGTGCCTGAACAACCGAAGAGGGAAGCCAGAATATGTTATATGGAAGTGGAGAGAAAAACCATATGTTTCTAGAAATATCTAGGTACTAGTAGATGAGACTCGTTCTCAGCACGGGTGCGAGAAAATCAGCTAAAAAGAAATTTGCTATATTCTATATGAAAGATTGAGATGCTACCACGTAGTATAACGTGAATCACCGAACTTAATGTAATTAATTTTCTTAAATAGATAATAGATTTAATTTCTGGGACATTTTATTTATTAAAAGTTGAGGTTATATGAATGTTTTGACAACTATATATGTACATAGATGGATGTTAGCGGCCAGACCTACAAGACTCACTTCATAGTAATCTACAAACTATGCCGACTAACAAAAACAACTGATCTCTAAATAGTAATTGTTTCTTGAGGTCTGCACTTCCTAATTCTGATATGCATACTTCCATCCTTTATGCTTCCACCATCCATAAGTTGGCAGCACTGCCTCCGCGGTACCTGATTCAGAACAGTTAAATCAAATTATCAATTTAAAAGCCATATTTAAACTCACATTGGTATAGGAATTTCGATGCTACTTAGGCACATTAGTCTTAATCAGTATCATGACAAGCTAAGAAGTTCTATAGGCCTGTTTGAATTGACTTATGAACAACTTATTTGGTCTTATCTATTGGGATAAATACTTGTCAGAGTGTTTGAGAGAGCTTATGGAAATTTCTTATAACATGTCCATAAGCTGTTTTCCATTTATTTCGATTTCAGGATAGCTTATGAAAACAACTTATAACTTATATGAAAACAATTTGGCTATATTTTCTCATTGATTATAGAAATAGCTTATACATAAGCGCTTATCATAAAGCGCTTATCCTATAAGTGATTAATTAGATGACAGATATCTATGATGTTTTTGTTTTGACTTTTGTGTGTGTGTGTGTGTGAGAGAGAGAGAGAGAGAGAGAGGGAAGTACATTCTTCCAGTATTTTGGGTCCAGCTTCAAGGCAGAAACTTTAATTCTCTGCACTTCCATATCTGCTCTCTTGCACTTCTTTGCTTCATTAGCTGCATATCTCTTATAGGTAGTGATACTTCCACTTGTGCCTACCTTTGCAACATGATCCAGGAAAAACATAGTTGGCTGCTGGCAAGGGTCAGAGCTCATAGGTCTAGTATTAAATGTGAAGGGACCATCACTCAAACTTCGCCATGTTCGAAATGTCTGCAATGGCATCTGCAAATCCGCTGCTATCAACAATGTTGTATAGATTTGTATTGTGTAGCCCCATGAAATAGATATCGACCATCTACGCCTATGATCATAGCAAATACTTTGCAGCACTATCCGCGCAGGATCAAGGTGGTATGCACTGATGAGCTTTTTCAATGAATATATTTGAGTATGGTTGGGAAACAAAGGGTTCAATAGGTCAAGGTGATGGAGCGACACAAGTGGTGCCAAGGGGTGTGCTGCTAAAAGACCATATGGGTTCCCTTTTATGTCAAGCTGAAACAAAAAGGACAATAAAAACATTAAATTTCTCATTGATGGACTAGTCCAAAGATATGAAACATGCAACATGGTTTCTTGTTCATCTATTCTATTATCTATTTATAAAACTTAACTATACTGAGGACATATGGCAAAAGCTCTTCATCTGTTTTCTTGTCAAAAACTATTTTTCCACAAAAAACTTGACTACACTAGATATGAAACATGCAACATGGTTTCTTGTTCATCTATTCTATTATCTATTTATAAAACTTAACTACACTAAGGACATATGGCAAAAGCTCTTCATCTGTTTTTTTGTCAAAAACTATTTTTCTACAAAAAACTTGACTACACTAGGTTCCATTTTTCTTTGCCACCCGTACTGAGCACGAATTCTCTCAAATAGTTCCTTATACAACAATGATCAAAGATTTGCATACATACTAAATTCGAAATCTGTAGTACATAGAAAGGGCAAGAGATCAAATTATGTATATTAGTATAGTATAGTATACATAGGAATACACTAACATAACAAGTGGAGACAGAGTATACCTGATGGAATCCACTTTCTCTTGTAAGAGGTACTCCAATTTCATTGACACATGCCCAAACCCTTTGATCAGAGCCATAAAAATAGTAGTATCTACGAAGACAACCATCCATTATTTTGGCTAGTTGAGTTGCTAATGCAAAACTAACAGCAAATCCCCCACCACCAAAAGCCATATCATAAGAATGCATCACATCTTGCTCCACACTCTCAGAATTCCCACCAATATAATACAGTTCATTGTGATCATATTTTCCCAACACAGTAACCAAGTTCTCAGTAAAAAACACTGTGTCATCATCTCCCATTACAAACCACCTAACATTTGGCAAACCAAGTTTAAAGCTCTCATAAACTATCCGCGCTATCCGAACCGCAGATGCTGAGTGCAAGAACCTGAACTGATTCCATCCCTGTGAGACTTGATATGGAGGCACTAACATGTCATGCTGCAATTTACCAGGCTTCTTGTCAAGCCAAACGAAACCTCGAGTGGTGTTCGGATTCCACCATAGCTTACCGTAGTTGCTACGGACGTGCCATGTTTTTGCTGAACCAGCAATGCCAAATAGAATGTGTGAGATGTTTGTTGGTCCATTGTCAATGAATGAATCATTCTGGACAACATGTAAATGCTCTGGTAATGGAAACCACCGGTCCGGTTTAGCGAATGCTGAGTGGATAGCAAGTGATATGGATGCTATAAGGCAGACAAGTATGCCAATCCTTATTAAGTTTAAAACCATATCACCAAGTTTTTCTGGTATAAAAGGTAATCTAGTTACTTTAAGAGGGTCATGACAAGGTTCCAAGCGATCTTGGTTCATCTTCTTCTCCCTGTTATATTTGAAATAACAGTATAAGCAATTAGAATTCTGACACACACAGATATATATATATATATATATATATATATATATTGTAACAAATCATAGAACTATCAACAAGTCAAAGTCACCATAAGAACCACTGTTTACTGCTAAATATGCTTGAAGTATTGAAAATGTGTTATTTGATCATGCTTTCTCAGATGTTCAAACAGTTTGCTAAAGAACCTTTATTAGTGGAACCTCCTCACAGGCTTGAAAAGTTGAGGTGATAAAAGATTAAGGCCACTACCCACAACAAGCCAAACTCGGCTACTTTTAATCAATCAATTTTATATATCTAATGGTCATACGTGTAAAGCATTAGACTCTCTTTGATTTCTTTTTGGTGTGCTCTTTGAATTTAGACCTATCGCATCTCATAATGGCTCAACCAAAAGAATTATTATTATCAAAATACTTTGTTTTCAATTTCAATTTGTAATTAATTATCCCTACTTCCTTGAGAGTTCTTCTCTCTCTTCACCTGTTTAAGTTATAAAGAGAGAGAGAGAGAGAGAGATACATTTAACTATCAAATATACCAGTGAT
Organism: Calophaca sinica; assembly: GCA_037113605.1. Classification (NCBI taxonomy): domain Eukaryota; kingdom Viridiplantae; phylum Streptophyta; class Magnoliopsida; order Fabales; family Fabaceae; genus Calophaca; species Calophaca sinica. The sequence continues at coordinate 49,092,923 of CM073735.1, forward strand.
ATAAACCATAAACGAATATTTTGATGTCAATATTAATGAATTAACTTAGACGTTTTTCTTGTCAAAAAAAAAAAAACTTGTCAAAAAAAACTTTGTCTTATAATTTGATTCCTTTTACTTTCTTCAGTCTCAATTCGTTCAAACAACATCATATCCTCTATATAATATAATAATTACTTATTTTGCTCTCTAAAGTGTTTTGTTTACTTTAAAAAAGCTAAATCTAAAGAAAAAAGGGCAATTTTATACAATCACTAATAAGCGTTATAAAATTGGCATCTATATATATATATATATATATATATATGGAGATGGATCAAATTAAACCGGTGTAATACTTGGGTAATATTACACCGCTCAATAACTTTGTAACCAATACTTATATTACAAAACTAACCGTTAGATTGAAATATACTATCACTTAGATCATATCTACAAAAAATTACATTATTCTAAAATCATTTGATAAGTCATTGAGACGCATCAAGATTAACGTCTTATGCACTTTTATTAAACAACATTAATCTTGATGCGTCTCAATGACTTATCAAATGGTTTTAGAATAATGTAATTTTTTGTAGATATGATCTAAGTGATAGTATCTTTCAATCCAACGGTTAGTTTTATAATATAAGTATTGGTTACAAAGTTATTGAGCGGTGTAACATTACCCAAGTATTACACCGGTGTAATTTGATCCCTCCTATATATATATATATATATATATATATATAAGATTATTTAGGTTTTAATTTTAGATTTTTAAGCAGTCTCTATGAAAAACTACAAAACATTCTTTATATATATATATAAGATTATTTAGGTTTTAATTTTAGATTTTTAAGCAGTCTCATACAAAACATTCTTTAAAGTTAAAATCCTCTTGAACCTACATGGTAAAGCTTACTCACACACAATAAAATTAAATTAACTAAAAATGACATAACTAATCAAATTCCACAACTATAATCGAGCTCCAGGTTGTTGACTAGACTATTTCTAATATGAACATGAGATTTTCCTAAAAGAAATTATGGATTTGAGATGTTGACTACTTGACTATATGAGACCTATTATTCCCCACAGAAACAAAAAAAAAAAACCTTTATTACATTAATGACAGCGGTGAAAACATTTATGCTGAAATTTCTACATTAGTTCGTTATCTTATTTATTTTCCGCTATATGATAACTAAATTGAACTCTCTTGTACCAGCAAGGGGAAAAAAAAAAAAATTCTCGTGGGTAAGACAAGTGCAAGTAATGTTACCCTTTTCATCACCACAATTCACAACAAATACAAGTCTTAAAATGATTAAGTTAAATCAAGGCATGCTCAAGTCACTTAAACCCTGGATTCCTATGTCAAGTCCAATTGTACTTCAAAAATAGTCAATTTAATTTTAACCTAAGACACACAACCAGAAGATTAAAACATATTATTAGTGAGAGAACTAGAATTACAAATTAATTTTGAAAATGGGAAACGAAGTTAGAAATGAGGAAAGCAACATTTGAAATGCATATTTTAAGCAAACTAAAAACCTCCAATGAAATACAGAGCAAAATCTGGGATTTTACTGGAAGAGCTTGCAGAATCTGCATGGACAAGAAGAACACGAGCCAAACAAAACAACAATCAATTGAAACGCGTTTTTTCCCTTCAAACTAATCAATTCAAAGGTATGCAAGCCAAAACAGGATACTTGATCAAGCTTTTGTTGTGTAGCCTCTCAAATCATCACGTTAATTAATCATGAATTTTGCTTAAACACCACATAAATTTCACACAAAAAAAAATTACAACACATTAAAATGGGATTAAAAAAAGAATAATAGCACAAAAATAGACACGGGCATGAGAGAGACAGGGAGCTAAATTTCCAACAATCATGGAAAACAATAGAAAGAAAAACAAAAACCTTCAAATAATCAGAGTCTCACATCGTACCTCGGTAACAATCGAATTCGTAGTACTTTTTTTGTTTGTTTTTGCTTTGTTAAATGATTCTGCTGCTCCTCTTTGCATACAAGTTATGATCTTTCTGATTGCAACCTGTTCTGGCTCTTAATCCCGGACAAGCCCCTGCAAAAGGATCAAAATTTAATTAAAAATAAATAAAATTTCCCACCAAAAGAAAAACAAAAAAGGTTAAAACTTTAACACAAAAAAATGAAGATGGCAATGACCCAGATGAAGAATATGAAGAAGAAGAATAAGAAGATGATGAAGAAAAAATGGGGCTATAATTAGCATACTCCATCAGCAGAAGTGGGTGGATTCCGCATTTTTCGGAAATATCTTCCTTCCCCTCCTGCTTCTTTTCCTTTTGTTTTTTTTTTTAATTTTTTTTTGCTTTTATATTTTTTGCTTGTTTTGTTGTGCTGCAGAATCCACAGACTGGCCCTGAGTCATCATTCGATTCGACGTTTGAATTGCATATATATAAAGGAAAGGAGAACCCCGCTCGCACGTTTCAACACAGGGTAGGAGGAGAATGACACAATTTTGTTGGCACCCCCTTATGGGGTACACTTTATTATGGAACAAACATCATTTTCATGTCCAATGCTTCCATGCATATATAATATAATGCATAGCATCAGAAATTCCAAATTTTTTTCAACACCAAGGAAATTTCTTTGAAAAGTTAATTTGTGCTTCTTCTTAGTTTTTTTTTCCTTCTTTATTTATCCATAATATACATATATATTTATCGAAAAAGTTAATACTCCCTCCGGTCCTAAATATAAGAGACAAAACCCTAATTCATCAAAACCAAGAAAAACACTCTTTTTTCTAATGAAAAACACTTTTTTATCTCACATATCTCTTATATTTTGAAACCCTAAAAAACACCTTTTTTTCTCTTACATTGAGAACCGGAGGGAGTAGTTTAATATCCACCACTAATAATAGGGGTCCGTCCATTTTTTTTTTGGGTAAAGTAATAGAGGGTCCATATATTCCGACAGATAAAAATGCTTTCTGCTGGCATCAGTTATCCTAATCATGTCCAAATGTCAATTTAAATTAGGCCATCTAACCTGCCTCTTTGCACAACAAACATCCTATTCCTACGCACTCCATCTAATCTAAATCAAAACAAATAGGGTAAACAGTAAGTCATTTTGTCCTGTGAGAAATTGTGACTATAATACTTAAATTATCAAATTACAAAAGTATTTTTAAATGTATTTTTCATTAATCAGTTTAGTAATTGAATATGTCTTTTATTAATCAGTTTGATCATTTTTCTATTAGTTAGTTTGATTTTTGAAATTATTAACATAAGATACACTCGAAGATGTTTTTAAAATTTTGACAGTAACTCATATTTACGGATTAAAATGACTATTTACAAATTAATTCTAAAATGTATTTCATTAAAAAAAAACGCATTTTTTGAAGTACAATTTTACTTGAATTTTACGGTGTATGGTCTAATACATGGCTTCTACCGTATTCTGCTTTAACTAAAATAGCTGATTAGCTGACTAACTGTTCAAATTCATATTTAACCATAGTAGGGTAAAAAGCTTTCAACAATCATGAATCTACAGATAGAGCTTCGTGGCCGTTTGAATTTTGAAACACGACACATAGCTTGCATTTAATTTAAAATTTAAAATAGCCTAAATTTGATGCGCTTAAACAGGGATTGCATTTCATTAGCGCCCAAGGAAATGTTTTAGTACTGCTGTTTATTGCCCCAAAAAATAAGGTGCGAGGTCGAAGAAAGGGATTAAGGAGTGGGACCCGTAGCTATTTGTTATGGTGAGACTCGGCGAAAATCCATTGGCTACTCTCACTTAACCTAATGCTTCTCGTCTTGGTGGGTCGATCCCTCCGCGAAAGTCAGAAAAGTAGGCTAAATTATAAAATTGGTGCTCTATATTTATTTTAAGTTTTAAATTACAATCGGTTCTCTATGTTTATTTTAGGTTTTAATTTGGTCCTCTATGTTTTATTTGTTTCGTTTTGGTCCTGTACGTTTTAAAAGTTACAATAGGTTGGTCCTTTTCGTCACTAAAAGCCAATTGTCCGTAGCTAAAAGCCAAATTCTAGCTACGGACAATTGACTTTTAGTGACAGAAAGGACCAAATTGAAAACTAAAATAAAACATAGAGGACTAAAACGAAACAAATAAAACATAGAGGAACGAATTAAAACCTAAAATAAACTTAGAGGATCAATTTTATAATTTACCCGAAAAAGTACCTCCGTCAATCATAAATCATCGCTTATGGAAGATGCACCGAAAAGGCCAAAAACCGTCGTATGGATTCTCCTTCTAACACGAGACGTTGTAAATTCCAACTCCCTCCTATCCTGTCGGTAATATAAACAAAAAAAAAATATCTAAAATATAAACAAAATATCTCATAAAAAAGGAGAACAAATTTATGTGAAGTTTACTAGTAAAAAGCAATTCCTCTTCATGTATGATGAAAAATAAAGGGAAAATGCAACTTTGGTTTTTTTACTCTTGTTTTAGTTCTTTTCCCTTTCTTAATAAGAGTAAAATTTTATCATCATTTCTCTATTTATCTCCATTCACTTTTCTACTCATTCAAATAAGCAAAGAGAAATTTAAATAATTTTTTCTTATTTTATCTATCCAAACAAATGGAGAGAAGTGGAAGGTTATTATTAGTTATTTTTTTGTTTTCCATATCATCAAAATATATAAAATAAAGAAATCATGTGTAAATTTTATTTTTGAAAATAAATAATACCTGAGAATAATTCTTATAAACCTATAACAAATGTAGGAATATTGTATTCTCAATCCCACTTTCCTAGAAATATTGGTAGTAACCATTAACCAAACACACACTTTATCGTGTTGAAAACCGAATCACTATAAAATTTGTAAGCATATTTTTAATTATATATAAAAAGAATAAACAAATAAGTGTGTGTTTGGATTTATTTTTGGGAGTATCAAAATTGATTCTAGAGACATGTTTAGTTGTTCTCGAGTATAATTGATTTTGCCTCTAGAATTGATTATATCTTAAAGCTAGGATTTTGAGCTTTTTCTTCAAAAAGTGATTTTACCTCTCAAATTTATTGTTCATCTCATTTTTATATGAATGTATCCAAACATGAGTCACTTTACGTTCAAAATCAATTTTCGTACACTAAACTTTAATTATAATATTTTTAATCAGTGTTACTATATTATTTGAAAATAATTAACTCAATCACACAATTAAGTCCTCCTAGTCCTAGAATGTAAAAGCCATTCCTGATCAAGTCATCATCACTTTTCACTTTCCATGTGATAAACGAAATAATGTTTAAGGTTTTTTCACGATGATTGAGAAAAGTAAGAAATAATTCAGTGGGTAAAACAATTTTACTATATTATTTTTATTAATTATTGGTATATTAATAATTGTCATAAATATATAATAAAACATGATGTATTAAAAGTGATATATATAATATTTATTTAATAATAAAATTAGGAGAAAAAATTAATATTACATTCAAACAATAAAACGTTGGTCAATGTGAAAAATTTTCTTTTCTACGAAACTACTTACATTTTGAAACAAGGAGTGTAGAATTTGTGGCGACAGAGGGTGGCTTGATAGAAAAGCTGGTGGATGGATGAGCGGCGAGGATTTAAAGCGAAAGGATTAAATGTATTTTTAGTCTCAATTTTTTCGATTTGGCAATTTTAGTTCTTTATTTTATATTTTGTGATTTTGGTCTCTAATTTTTTTTAATTTGGCAGTTTTAGTCTCTTTTTTAATTGTACTTGTGGTCCTTCAAAAATCGTAGATCTTTGGTCCTCCACTTTCTCAAAATCTAAGATTTTTATAGAAGTGTAAAAAATAATCATTTTGAGGAATTAAAAGTGTAACTAAAAATTTTAGGGACAAAAATTGTCAAATTAAAAAAGTTAAGAATCAAAATCACCAAAAATAAAATAAAAGAACTAAAATCATCAAATGAAAAAAGTTAGGAGACCAAAAATACAATTAAACCAAAACAAAACGATGGACAAATGAGATTTTGACATGAAACACAGGCAATTTCTACAGTGCACAAGTTACATGGTAACACCACCGTGAACAAGTAATAGTCACCATTAGATTTATTTGTTCCCATCATAATCAGATACACCCTCATACAGCTTATCGAACCTTATTTCTTCACCTCTTCTTCTCAGTTCCTCCGGCCAAAATGTCAACATTGCCGGCAACGAAAAACACCGACACTGGCAAATCACTAGCACCCTTAGTGTCTTCTCAAACAACAACAACAATAGAAAAAAAATCCCACTTTCTTTTTTATTTTATTTTATTTTAATAAGAAACTGATAATCAAGTTGCAATTTTTATCCCTTCTCCTTCACGGAATTGAAATCAAGCCACCCATTTTGGAATTCGGAAAACCCAGTTGCGGATCCCTCTCTGGGCGTTACAAAAAATGAAGCTTCGGAGGTCCTCGCTGGGTTTATTTATGCGCGTTCCTTCTTTGCCTCGTCAAGAAATCACAATCGAACCTCCTCCCCCTACACTTTCGCTTCCATCTGGACCGAATGGAAGGTTAGGATGAAGAATGGAGAGGTCGGGGCCATCACCAAAAAATGAAGCGAGCATTTTAACTTTTATATGTAGATTCTGCTCCAGAACAAAAAAGAATCGCAAAAAAGCAAATGTTGCTGGCGTGGTAGCTTGGAATCAAGCCAGCTTTCATCTGGACCGAATGGAAGGTTAGGATGAAGAATGGAGAGGTCAGGGGCCATCTTCGACCGAAAAATGGAGTAGGTTTGGGGTCTTCTTGGTTGGGTGAGTGAGAACCAAAATTTGCAGAAGAGTGAGGGGAAAAGCATAGGGTGCGGCGGCGATACGAGGGAAGTAGAAAAAGAATGGGTTTGATTTGGTGTGGAAGGAGTAGAATAAAATCTATGAGCTGCTTTTATCCAACGATAGGAAAAACTTGTGCACCATGGGTATACCTACCTGACTTACCCACGGTAGAACTCGCCATGAAACACAAGCACCAACCTTTTTAAGGTGTCGTAAAGCACGAGGCTAAAGCCTGCGAGAACATAATTACACCGAGGCCCCACTCACTTTGTAAGAGATGGTACGTTCGGCGACACATGGCACTGCCACCGCGCTTCGGGTTAATGATGTGTTCGAAATGAACGGTTGTTTTATTGATTGATTGATATATCTATATTTATATATATCTACTTTAGTTAAAATTTAAAAATAAAAATAAAAATCCCCGATGTCATGTCTAATTGTTTTCGTGTCGTTTGTGGTGCCGTGCAGTTAGCGTTCGGCCGTCGATCCAAAGAAAACCGCGATACGGCTACGGCGCAACGCAACAAACATAGATAGATATGGATGTGATAAACACGGGCCAGTCCATTCCCTTTCCCAATGCTGCTATCTCCGTACTTGTTATGGATGCAAATGCACCTACAGCTGCGAAGAAAATTTATATACGAGGAGACGTTGTTAAAAAAAAACAAGGAAACGAAAAATAAAAAGGGTAAATTACACGCACTTTCTAAAAAAAATGCTTGAATTATACTATTTTCTCATCTCTTCGAAGAACTGAATATATAGAATAAATTATACTTCTATCTCCCCAAAAAATATTTGAATTATGCTTCCTACCGTTAAGAAATAAATATATATTACACTTTAATTCATTTTAAAACAAACAAATCTTTTAATAGTAGCAAATAATTTTAAACCATAATTTAGAAATTTTTTCTTTTCTTTATAACTTTCATTGTCAATAATAATTATTTTTGAACACTATCGTTAATTTTATGACTTTTGAAAATAAAATTCAGTTTCACATAGCTTTTTTATCAGCTCTAGTAATTTTCTCAAAATTTTTATTTATCTTTTATTGCTCCAAAATTAATAATAGGTTTTAAAACAATATGTTAATGATATTGTGAATCAAAAATAGAAAAAAAAACATGCATAAGAAGTTTGATCATATTAAGATTGACTAAACCATAATACATATTTACTTCTCAAGTGAGTGGAATGTAAATTTTAACATAAGAGTTGAGGGGGAATGTAATTCAAGCATTTTTTAAGAAATGAGAGTGTAATTTTCTCTAATATATTGTATAAGAGGGGAGGATAGTGTATTTTTTTTATCACATAAGAGGAAAGAAGTGGGAAATTTAAGCAACTCTCAAGGAAGGCGAGTGTAATTTTCTCAAATAAAAAATAGTAAATTTCTTGTAATGTACTATAAATAACAAATGAATTATTTTCTTAATTTATTTATCTAACTGGACAAAAGGAAAAATAATAATTGATGTAATGATTTTTTATCTTATAAAATGAAATACTTTAAGTAGGTCTCTCACTAAATAAAAAATAAATATGAAAAGGATATAAAATATAAAAAAATCTCCTCATGGCTTATGTTTCATTTTCTTCGGGGCAAGAAAATTTCTATCTCGTTGAAATCATTTTTTCCACTTCTATATTTTCTTTTCCTCTTAAATAAAGAATTTTTTTTATTCTCATTTTTATCATATTTTCCTTCTATTTTCTATAAAACAAACAAACTTGAATAAGTTTTAATTGTATTTAATAAATTTAATAAAATTAGAGTAAATTCTTATACTCATCTATTAAATATTCAGTAATGGGATTTTTAGAACCTGTTTGAAAAAAACTAGCTGATAGTATTATAAGTTATCTAATCGTGGATATATTAGTTGATTGATTTGAAGTGTTTGATAAAATTAATAGTTGAAGTAGTTTTTTTTAAGCACCGAAAATGAAAATTGTAATGATGCGAGATAACCAAGTCCACGCACTTCAGAGCACTGAATATAATATTCATTGACAATAGCTAATACAATAGATAATACCATACCATTGGGTCCTATAACCGTCGAAATCATAAATGGAATTTTCAAAAGCTAAAGCAGAAACCACAGTAACACTATCGAAAATGAAACAAAAATCCTTGTGGCTACAAATCAGCTGAGAATTCTGCTGAGCGTCTCATTACCTGAATCTCTCATATGTTACTTGGATACATAAACACTCTTACCCGTGCTCCCATTGATTTAGGAGGAAGATTTGACTTGAATTTTGCATGTACAACACCACTGTTACCATGAGGTCTTGTAACCTTTCGCCATATGCAGTGGTAATGGGTTCCATTCTTCTTCACCTTGGCCTTGTAGATATATGCAATTCTCTTGCCAGCCAGCATATATACCACGCTACTCACCCCCTCAATTTGGATCAGACTCAGATATGGGATTTTTTATTTTGTTATCCTCGTTTTAATAATTATTAACCGATATATCCTAGTTTTTTCAATATTTTCTCAATTGTCCTAGTTTTTGGCTAGTTGAGAAATCGAGTTTAGCAACCCCGATTTCTCAACTGTGTTGATTTATTTTTTTTGTGACTTACGTTGAGAAATCGGGATTTGTATCCCCGATTTCCCAACTGCTATATGTTTTTTTTTTAATATTTTCAGTTAAGAAATCGGGATTTGTATCCCCGATTTCTCACCTCTTTTTTTTTTATTATGTTTTGAGAAATCGGGTTTGGGGTCCCCGATTTCTCACCTATTATATATATTTTTTTTTTCGTTTTCAGTTAGGGTTAGGGTTTAGGCATGTATTTTTTAATTTTTTTTTTTGGTGAAAATATATTTTTCAATTTTAATGTTAAACAAAAATGTTAAATTTATTTTTAGGGATTAATTAAGCTAATGTGGGTCTTAATTAGTTTTGGAGTGTAGACGCGGCCCGATTTGATCATTGCCTCTGCTTTCCCTCCCAATTTGGGGAACAGTTCACCCAACCTAATATAGGTTGTTCTGACTAATGCTGTGATTGGAAGGGCCCGCGTTCCCTTCAATACAGAATTATATGACTCGGCAAGGTTGGTTGTCATGTGTCCCCAATGGAGGCCTCCACTGTCAAAAGCTTGAGCCCATTTTGGTTTTTGGAGGGCATCGACCCACCCGGCTGCCTGTGCGTCTGATTGCCTGATAATCTGGTACCAATAATTATATGTGGGTTCATTCATGGCATATCCTGAAGAGTTGGAAGAAAACATTGTCAATATAGTTAATACAAATAGTAAGTTAATTACAATGTATATGACGCAAGTACTAACCCATCTTGACAACTATTTTTCGAAGTTCTGCATCCTTGAACTCCCTCATGAAATTTTGTGCAATGTGTCGAATGCAATAAACATGCACTGAAGGCGGATCTAGCCATCCATTTTCCGGGTTATTATAGGCACTTTTTATTGACTCGTGCCTATCTGAAATAATGCATATGTTGGGCTGTGGAGTTACGTGTCTTCTTAAGTTCTTGAGGAAGAAGCTCCAGGCACCCCCCGTCTCACCCTCTACTAGGGCGAAGGCAATGGGAAGTATGTTGTTGTTCCCATCCTGAGCAATTGCTAGCAAGAGAGTCCCCTTGTATTTTCCAGTCAACCATGTGCCATCAACTTGAATAATTGGCTTACAGAATGGAAACCCAGAGATGCATGGTTGGAAAGCCCAGAAAAGCCGATGGAAGATCCTGACACCAGGAATGATTGATCTATTCCTATTGAACGCCGGTAGTGTCTCCAGCTCTATGATGGTGCCTGACATAAATGTCTTCATAACGAGGAGCCATCTGGGTAGCTCATTATAAGACTGTTCCCAGTTCCCATAGATTTGTTCAATGGCCTTTTGCTTGGCTAACCATGCCTTCTTATATGTGGTCGTATAGTTAAACTTCTCCTGAATATGTGCAATCAACAATGACACTGCTATTGATGGGTCTTTTTCAATAAGTGGCTTGATACTGTCGCAGATGATGTCTGAGTCGAGCTTGCAATGATCCTGTGAAAGCCTGGCTGATGCACATGTATGAGGTCCTTCCAAGGTGCCGATCTCCCATTGACGGCTCTTCTTGCGATAAGAAGCTCTACACCTCCACAAACACCCATCCACCTTACATTTGACAACATATCTATCATAGTCAGACTTCTGTACCTTGTAATCGACATGGTTTTTGATATGGTACTCCTTAACCGCATATATCATGTCTTCTTTTGTTAGGAAGGACATTCCCAAACGAAGGTCTTGTGTGGCCAAATATGACTGTGAATCGAGCTTCCTAGCGTGTGGCCGAACTCTGTGCAATAATCCATGTACTCCAAGTTCAAAGTACGCATGTGTTGTGTAGGTTCATAAGGAGGGGTGTTTTGTGGGGGAGGCATGCCACTGAAGTGATTATCGGCATCCTCATCATCGTCATAGAATGATTGCTCTATAATTTTATCTTCGTTGTCGTTTGCCTCACCGACTTCTTCGTCATGAGGGCCAGCCATGACACTGATAGGAGAAGCATGGGTTAGATTTGATGGGTGCTCTGGACGCTCTGTTTGGTCTATTTGGGTGTCGTAGAATTGGGATTGCTGGTATTCTTGGGATTGTTGGTATGAAGGTTGATATGGTTGGTATGGTTCGAAGTGGTGGTCTTGGGATGGAGGTTGATATTGCTGGTATTCTTGGGATGGAGGTTGATATTGCTGGTATTCTTGTGATGGAGGTTGAAATGATTGATAGGGTTCTGATTCATGGTGGTCTTGGGATCGAGGTTGATATTGCTGGTAGGGATCATTTAGGTCAAATGGCTGGTATGATTGTTGTTGAGTATATGAAGGTGGGGTTGATGGATGTTGATGGTTGATGTGGGTTTTGTAGAGATAACTGGGATGGAGGTTGAAAGTATGGAACATCCTCGAATGTAACATATAACTCAATAGACTTGAGACAATCATATTGGTCGTAGACATCAAACATGATATTCACATCTTCTTGCTCTTTAAGACTATATGTCTCATAATGGACATATCCTGGCCCGATGGATACAGGAAATCGAAAAATAAGATCGGCCACCCTATTCGATGTAGGCACATTAAGTTTGGTTTGGATTCTCTGTTTCAAATGATCAACTCTGCATCTTTTATTGACTTTGATTGCTTTTTTTCCTTGACAATCAAACGTTGCCCCAATGCCATCTATGTTTACAATTTGTCCATCGTAGTATAGCATACACACGACTTGTGTGGATGCCATCGACTTGTGTGGAAAAAGACTGACTAAAATAACTTTAACTCATGCATATTTATATACAAGAATCTCACGCTTCACATTTGCCTTTCAATTCTTCAATTATGACAATAAAAGAATCCCACACAGGACCCTTCACTTATTGAAAGCATATCACACTATACACCACATGCATGTACATAATAATTGTATGACAATATGACAATCCTGTTGACAAGCCTTCACGTATTGGAGAATCCTGCAGTATAGTGATGCATGCATATGCTCTTTTTAGGAATCCTGCAGGTTTTATATTTTAGGCACTTTTTTGCTTATATTTGCATCAAGTAGTAGTTTATTATAAAAAAAAATTAGTAGTTATATTTCAGCCCGAAGTATAGTTTATTAAAAAAAAAAACTTAGTAGTTTATTTTGTCTAAAAAAAAATTACTCTTTATTATTAAAACAAATTAGTAACACATAATGTCTTCATAACGAGGAGCCATCTGGGTAGTTCATTATAAGACTGTTCCCAGTTTTCATAGATTTGTTCAAGCATTGTTAAAAATACACCACATGCATGTACATATATTAAACAAGTAATATAATACACCACATGCATGTACATATAATAATTGTATGACAATCCTGCAGTAGCAATAAACGATTCCTCACATTATTCACACACATGTGGACAAAATGTCATGGAAAGCATTCACTTATTGGAGAAAAGTGATGCATGCATATGCTCATAGGTATAGGATATGAATAATTATGCTATGAATAATTATCACATGATGTTAAGACCGTGCATATTAGGAATCCTATGGTATTTATATTTTAGACACTTTTTTGCTTATATTTCAGGCCAAGTAGTAGTTTATTATAAAATTTTTTTATCAAACATGAGTCTTTTCACTCATTTCCTCTATAAATAGTTTCATAGTTTCACAAATTTTATCATAGTTTCATAGTCCTTTCATAGTTTCCTTTACGAATAGTTTGATAGTTTATTTATCAAACACACAGAGTCCCCAATTTTTAATAGTTTCCTTTCATATACTTCTATTTTTCATGGCTAACTCAAAATTGCTCTGAAACAAGAGGAACACAGGTCTCAACGTCGGTGGATAGAGAGCTTTGTAAGTTCACATCAACTCTATATTAAATTTCGTTTTATGTACAATTTTTAACTTCATTAATACTAATTACTTGAACTTTTATTTGCAGTCCAACAAAGACAGATCAAATCCTACCTTCACGTAGTTCCCAGGCCAAATCCTCTCATAATACCATCGTTAAAGAAAGCGGGTTTGACCAAGCCGCTAAAGTTAAACATTGTCCAATAGACCACGCGCGTTGGTAGCGCTTTGGTAGAAAGGTGGAGACCTGAGGCGCTGCGTTCCATCTTCCGTGCGGTGAATGCATGATTACACTAGAAGACGTTGCACTTCAACTAGGACTACGGGTGAAAGGTCGTCAGGTTACAAACCCCGCTTTCCTCGACCGATGATATTTTCCAACGACTCTTGGGTGTTGTTCCGAGTGACCACAAGGTAGGGCGGTTTATCAAAATGAAATGGTTAGCGTAAACTTTTTACGATCTCGCGCTGATGCTTGATTGAACAAATAGAGCATCATTGTAGAGCATACATCTTACGCTTGATCGGGGTGTTAATGCACGACAAATCGGGCAATAGAGTCCACTTTATGTGGCTACCTTTGTTGGAGGATTTTGAGGCTGGCTGGGCGTTACGGTGAGGGTCGGCATGTTTAGCAACCCTGCGAGAAATGTGTCGTGCAACCGAACCAACTATACGTTGTATGGGTGGATGCACTGTATTCTGCGATCTTGGGCATGGTACCGAATGCCGCTCATTGCCCCCTGAACCACCCGTGAGCTAACATTTCCGCTCATGAGCGGTAAATATTAAATTTGTCCCTAAGCACTACTTACATATGTATTGATTACACTAACATTTATGTACCTTTAACTAGATGGAGTGGTGGGGGTATGCACTATATTGGAACTCCTCGAGGTGATACCGTGGGAGATAGATCAAGATTTGATCATATGCGACTTGACCAGGTAATTATGCATAAGCGCATAAAGTTATTTATGCTTTCTTTAACATGTACTTTCACTAACGAGTCTTATCTTTGCGGTTTATGTGGATGCCATATGTAGGTCTTGAAACAACCTACCAAAGCGTGCATTTCGACATGAGGAATATTGGAATGGTTGTACCGTCTTGATGCGCTTCGCTATAATAGAGTGGCATCAAATGCAGACGGTGAAAGCTGCGGTTTGGGCTACGACAAGAAATACCAGGACCACCTGTAAACCTGGAACAAGTCCATGACATCGACATGTGGGGAAATCACACCACTAATTGGGTCGAGAAGCACGCAGACTGGCTTTTAATTTGGAAGGAACGTCGAGGTCAGCAATTAGAGGGGCAACCACTTGGGGATGATATAATTTCTCCAACTAGTGAATATATTACTTGGTTTTATCAAAATGGTATGCCCTATTTATCTGTTGAGCAGCAGTTGCGAGACCCGCAACGTGGATATGACCCGGATGTTAGGCAACCATCACCTACACCACCACAAGAGTTGCCTAGACAACGACATGCACGTCGTCGGACGGCTCGACAATCCTCCCCGCCGCTTCCCCCAACCGTGCAAACAGAAGAGATTCAACCGCATCGCCATTCTTTTCAACTCACATCGCCAGCACAGTCATTTGGCTACACCCCGTCACAACCAGAGGAGGCCCATGAAAATTACGACGTTAAATCGACGCTCTTTCGCATCTGGCGAAGATGATTTTATTATGAACTTGTTTAGTGCAAATTGTCCAACACCACGATCTGGCCGGGCCTTTAATCGGATGTACGGAATGCCCCTTTTCTGCATTTGGCCAACCATATTCCCATTCCAAATGCCATCGTTTCATGCCCATGGTGCTTCTAGTTCTGCCAGGACCATACGTCGAGCAAAATGAGCATGTGCGGTAGATAAATGTCGACGTCGACTTGGCGAGCACCATGTTATCAGCGAAGAACAACCTCGACCACCTCCTCGGCGTAGTAATCCCATGCGTAACAGAGGCCTCCATCATGTGGGGATGGACACCACTTGCACCATTAAAGAGATTAGTATTTAATGAACCCATGTATTTAATTACTGATTAATAATCCATGTAATTAATATATTTAGTATTTCAAACTAATTTTTTGTTCACTAATTTGTAATTAATTACCGTTTTTATCTAATATGTTTTCTGAATTCATCTAATTAATATATTTAGTTTTTTTAATTTAATATTTTTAAAATTATTGTAACTAATTAAGACCCACATTAGCTTAATTAATCCCTAAAAATAAATTTAACATTTTTGTTTAACATTAAAATTGAAAAATATATTTTCACCAAAAAAAAATTAAAAATACATGCCTAAATCCTAACCCTAATCAAAACGAAAAAAATATATATAATAGGTGAGAAATCGGGGACCCCAAACCCGATTTCTCAAAACATAATAAAAAAATAAAAATAAAAAGAGGTGAGAAATCGGGGATACAAATCCCGATTTCTTAACTGAAAATATTAAAAAAAAATATATAGCAGTTGGGAAATCGGGGATACAAATCCCGATTTCTCAACGTAAGTCACAAAAAAAATAAATCAACACAGTTGAGAAATCGGGGTTGCTAAACCCGATTTCTCAACTAGCCAAAAACTAGGAAAATTAGGGAAATATTGAAAAAACTAAGATATATCGGTTAATAATTATTAAAATGAGGATAATAAAATAAAAAATCCGATGGGATATGTGTTTGGGTATTGGTTTGATTTGGACCTTTTGTATCCAAGGATTGTACTCCCTACGTAGAGTCTGACGCGTTCTCCTTGTCGTCCCACCATCTTCGTTGCTGCTCACACACGACGACAGAACAACCAGCGATGCGGCGTAATCTCTGGTTGAAGTAACTGATAAATATATAATCACATAAAGAATGTTTATATTTTTATATAAATTCTGTTTTTATATATTACTTATTTCAAAATAATTAATTATTTTTAATAGCTTAAAAACATTAAAAATTACAATATTAATTTTTTCAATATTCTCATTTTAAATATTTTTTATTAAATGATGTGAGATAATATAAATGATATGACATGTGCATATGATTTTTATATAACATTATTTTAGAGGTTAGGATTTTTGTTCTATTTAACAAAGGGTATATGAGAAATTTAATTGAAATTGAAAAGGTAAAAATGAGAGAGAGAGAATAGTAAGTTATAAACTCAAACGTTAATTCAAGTAGAGTTTGAAAAAACAATATAAATCAATAAAAGTACATTATAAGCTAATGAGATAAGAATTTTTTTACTGAAAAACTCTACTTTATTAAATTCTTTATATACTAAATAAAATATATATAAACTAGCAGATACATGAGACTTCCCCCCAATATAAAGTATTCTCCTATAATAAATAGTATTGGCCAATGTAGTCCTTCCTCAAGAACATTCTGTTGGTAAAAAAAGAATCAGGTCCTTTCCCAATCTCTATCTCTCGTCTCTCATCTCACCCTCCACCCTCTATCTGGTCAAATGTCTCTCTTCCTCTCGTCTCATCTCATTCCACCGCCTCAGCCCGCCGCCTCACCACGGTGCCACCACGGTGCCTCATGAACGCGGCTAATCTCTCTCTCGTCTCACCCTCGTTGAGAGGTTTCTTTTTTCCTTTCAATTTTGCTGGTGAGTGGGATCAGAAATGATGGTATCGAGACCTCCGTGTCGCAGTAGGTGGAGGAGGAGGATGAGATAGAGGAGTCGGAGGAGATTGAGCCATTCCTCTCAAGATCTGCCTTGACGATGCAACATGCACAGATCTCCCACTCAAGATCTCAGCTTCATTTTTTTTCTTCTCAAGTTCTCAAATAAATCTGTGTATTGTGAGTTAAATCTTTGTATGTTTACAGGTTTATGTTGAATCAAATTTTTTTCAAGATTTATGAGATTTGTGAGTTGAATCTGTGTATTTGTTTTCAAGATTTATGATTTTCTGTTGTTGAACATGTTTTCTGCTGAATGAGAAATCAGTTTTTTCCCTCTTCATTCTTCTTCATTCTTCGATGCTGATCAACGATTTGTGAGAGAGAAATAAATGGTATTTTAAGGGGAAGATCCGGCAGCTTGAAATAGATACGGAGCTAAAAAATTTGAGCTCCCTCACTGCCACATAGACTGTTTTCAACGCTAGAAAAAATATGCTTTCATTCCATGTTGGATAGATACTCAACAAGCCACCAACATTGTGGATGCTCTAACACTCCCACTTTTCACATCACAGTTTCTGATTCCAGCTTGCACACTCAAATCATCTGATGACCACTTTTCTTCTCACAATTTTTGTTTCCCTCCTATCTCTCTCTTTCATTCAAATTTTCCTCTTGAATTTCACCCCCATTCTCCCTATTTCAAATTTCAAATCTATTTGAATGTCAAACCTGTTTGAGTCCTTATATTATTTGCCCATTTGCCTACATTTCTTTTCCAACTTCTTTAATTTCTCTCTTTACCTCAAGCAGCTAGCTTTCCATCTCAGATCTATATCTTCCTCTCCCGATCTTCCTCCTCACTTTTTCCTCTTATCTTTTGTCCTTATCTGGAGCCTCCTTTTTCTCTCCCTCTCTATCTTTCTCCCCCTCGCTACTGATTGTATCTTCAATAAATAGCGTTTGTTAAACGCTACTTAAAGTTGAGAATAAATAGCGCTTAGTTAGGAAGCGCTACTTATTCCTTGAGAATAAGTAGAGCTTTTATTTAGGAAGTGCTACTTATTCCTGAGAATAAGTAGCGCTTCCTTTAAAAAGCGCTATTTATTCTCAAGGAATAAGTAGCACTTATCATAATAAGCGCTACTTATTCTCAATAATGATTTTTTTTGTGTGGTTATATTCACATACCTATGCATATAGTGGTTACTGCACACCAAAATAATCATCAACACTCAAATTTGTGCCAATATCAAAACTCACAAAATCCAAATTTAACATTACATGAAATAATTCTCAGCCAAATATTAACAAAACTATCATAAATAAAACATTAAAATACATTAACTAAAACATAACACATATTATGCTAGTACCTAAACATTACACACTAATCTTCTTCGTCTTCTTCTTCTTCTTCGTCTTCTTCTTCTTCTTCTTCTTCGTCTTCTTCTTCTTCCTCTTCCTCTTCTTCTTCGTCTTCCTCTTCTTCTTCTTCGTCTTCTTCTTCTTCTTCTTCTTCTTCTTCCTCTTCCTCTTCCTCTTCGCTCTTCTTTCTTCTTCTTCCTCTTCCTCTTCCTCTTCCTCTTCCTCTCTTCTTCGCCTTCCTCTTCTTCTTCTTCTTCTTCTCTTCCTCTTCCTCTCTTCCTCTTCCTCTTCTTCTTCCTCTTCCTCTTCCTCTCTTCCTCTTCCTCTTCCTCTTCCTCTTCCTCTTCTTCTTCCTCTTCTTCCTCTTCCTCTTCCTCTTCCTCTTCCTCTTCCTCTTCCTCTTCCTCTTCTTCTTCTTCTTCTTCTTCTGCTTCTTCTCCTCCTCCTCCTCCTCCTCCTCCTCCTCCTCCTATACATAATAAAATTCATAACAAAATATCGACACCACTCTTCCTTGAGTACGGTATGATCAGGATATGCGTCGAATTGACAATCAGGAAAGTACTGCGAAATGAAAATTAAATCAAGTTAGAATTGAACACATGCTTCCAAATGGTATGTGTAAAAGTAAAAAAATTATATAAACTTCGAAATTAATTATTACATATACATACCTCCGTTGGAATTTGTGTTTGGTTATGAATGACAATATCGTTGAGAAACTTCAATACATACCGGCCACAATCATCAGAGTTCAGTTGGCGAGGACACTATAAAACAAAAAATATGAAATTAATTGCTTTTATTTTGGTAATTTAAATAATTGCATAAAAAATTTGGTATAATACCTTTATCGGTATCCATTTAGGTGTCGTTGATTTAGAAAACTGAGACTTGACATTTAGTGTTCGATGAACAAGGATAGCCCTAAGTGCAAAATCCAAAAAAATCATTCAATATATATCCAATACATTCATAAGACTGCTCATAACATCACCACACAAACTATATCAAATTTCTAACAAAATTTTGGCAGAGTGCAACCTAAAATATGGACATTCCAAAATTTATACAACACTGCAATAAAGATAAAATACCATACTAGCCAGCACAAGGATTGAAATTCACCAAACATAAACAAATAAAAACCTCAACATTACAATATCCAAATACTTAAGTCATTAAAAACAAATCAATCGCATTCCTTAAACATAATAAATTCAGCATTCCAATATCAAATTTCAGATTCATAACGATAATCAATCCAATACATGCATAAGACTGCTCTTAACATCAACACACAAATTATATCAAATTTCTAACAAAATTTTGGTAGAGTCTCCCCTAAAATATGGACATTCCAAAATTTACACAACACTTGTAACAGCATAAAATACCATACCAGCCAGCACAAGGATTGAAATTCACCAAACATAAACAAATAAAAACTTCAACATTACAATATCCAAATACTTAAGTCATTAAAAACAAATCAATCACATTCCTTAAACATAATAAATTCAGCATTTCAATATCCAATTTCAGATTCATAACGATAATCAATCCAATACATGCATAAAAGTGCATATATATATATATATATATATATATATATATATATATATATATATTAAGAAAATTCATATATATATATACACACACACACACACACACTCTCTTACTGATTGTATGTCTCTTTCAATTTTTTGCGCAGGCTGAAGTGTACGTGCAATGGATCCAAATAGTACACAATGTTTTGATTTAGATTAATGGCTATCAATAACCAATGATCCCTACAAAAATGTTGGAGGAAAAAATCATAAGCAGGTAATCACATTTCAATATATATATATATATGTGTGTGTGTGTGTGTGTGTGTGTGTGTGTGTGTGTGTGTGTGTGTGTGTAAATTAAATGACTCACACTATGTTGCAAGGCGACAGAAACAAAGTCTCATACTCAGGATTTGCCAATGTCAAACGCTGAACTATATATTCAGATACAGTAGCATTCCAAGCTTGCAAATTGGTTTGTTGTGGGCACAAAAACACAAACCTCTGAGTCTGTTCTTGTGGGACCAATATCTCTTGATACAGGTACCTTAAATTAAAACATGCATACAAATTAATACATTAACAATAACATAAATATTTAACTGAAACAATAAAAAACATTGGATACTTTAAAGTTGAATACAGTACCTGAGATATACGCTAATAACAGTTTGACTTAGCCATTCATTATCATTAAGAATTTCTTGAAGTTCAGCATTAGCACCAAGTCTTAATGCGTGCTTATAACCCAAAATTGATTTATCCATTGGTACTTTAATGATATCCTCCCCCTTCATCATTGTTGTCACATGGACTCTTAGAAAAATTAAAAAATCTGTAGCAAGAGCTGTAGGAGGCTGAGAGGTAGATGCAACCACCTTCTTCACGGGAGATGTAAATGACCCAATTGTTGGCTCCTTGCCAACATTCTTGCTAGCTGTAAACTGCTTGCTCTTGCCCTTGTCCTTGGGTTTGGATATTGGGGATACCTACATATTTTGCATTCCAATACATTAATTAGTTAGTGACCACTTAATTTAATAAATATATGTAGTATATAATTTAATATATACGTACCATATCACTTGTAACTACAAGGTGGTTTGGCCATGCCACATAGATACCTATTGCCTGTTCCACTGTCATCACATCAGCCACCTCTTGTGGTACAGGCAACGGTGCATCCCCCTCAAATGCAACGTCAACTCTAACCTTCACATGATTAGGAGGTAAGGGTAGGTTGTGTAGTAACACACCTGGTCCGTTATATAAAATTCTCTTACCGACCATTCGTTGCGTTGGGCTTGTCAAATATAAATTTGCACTCATGAATGCCCTAAACCAATGATAAAGAAAATATTAATATGTTAAACCATTGAATACTCAGGTGACACAAGTATAGAAAGAAATCTAACGATTATTACCTCGGGAGACACAATAGTGCAACTATCTCTAACACTATTTGGGTTAGGGATAGGTAACTCATGCTCATCCTTCTCTACTGGTTCCTTATCCTTTTTGCTATCTTCCAATTCTTGAACCTTTTTGTACAGTTGAGCTACCATTTTCCTCAACTCTTCTGTTTCACTAGCATCAGCATGGCGTCTTGTGCGCTTATGTGATCCGAAGATAGCGCCTGGAGAGACACCAAATCCCATACCCCTTACCCGACCAGGATACTCCTTGATCGGTATGGCCTGAGAAAGGATGTCTTGTGACATATCTGATACATCCCCTTGTGACATAGACTGTGATAGGGTATCCTGTGACACACAACTATTATTAACAAATATTTTTAAATATTATCACTATTATTAACAAATGAAAACGTTAATCATACTTACAATTCTATCAGCCACTTCCCTAGTGGGTGGATGTTCAATCTGACCTTCCTTGTTTCGGCGGGCTTCTATCCACAATAAATGTCGATCAATTGATTGAGATGTTACATCTTCTCCTGCCTCCAACAGCTGTACATATGAACAAACAAATTGAAACTCACCAAACAAATTGAAATTCACCATTACTAATAGAAAGAAACCAAAAGATGCGTTAAAAACAAGTTATAATTAAGGATATTGTACATACCATTCCTTCCTCAATGCGGGGATACCTTTTACCCCTGCTTTGTAAGGATAGGGAGGATTTGACGCTCTCTCACGGTTTTCATTGCTTATTCTCTACATAAATACATTAGAATATATCAATGCATGGTTTAATGTCATATATACAAGTTATAAAGATTATTGTATATACAAAAATTCTTCATCTTCTGCGTTTTCTCTCACAAAAGCGCTCCAATCATCTTGTTCTATGAATGATGCATATATTGATGGAGGCTTATGATTGATGTTCCCGTATTTGTCTCTTAACCACTTGTGAGCCAAGGCGATTGAATGTCCTGTGCTCTTCCTACTATCCTAAGTGTAATTTTCTTTCGATCCTCATCAACATCAAAGGATTTCTGCAAAAACATTATAAACAAAACGATAGACTATAAGTATGTTTAGATTACTTAAGAAACAATACAATCCACAAATGTTAACTAATTTATATACCTGTATCTCATTCCAGATCTCATCTTTTAGCTCCTTCATAGATGGATCCTTATCCTTCCAATTATCGCGGGTAATTGGGAGTGTCTTCCGCACTGTGGCCCCAATGTATTGAATAAAGTCATTAGCATGTTTACCAATATGTTGACCCCTAACATTCCATGTAACCTAAAAATATAGCATAAGTGTACAAATTTAGATACTCAAATAAAAAAATGAAACAATTAATTAGATTAATTCATAAGCATCCTACCACACGTTTTGGAGCCCCTTTACTCATATCGCGGATGATTTTCTTCTTAAAAGTTGGTCCACGGCTCATCGCCTTTTGGGTGGACTCGAGCACCATCATCACCGTGAGATGCCATTTACCCGCAAAAAAACTAGACACGTAAGTAATTAAAAAATGACAGTTCATAATCACACAGGTTTAAAAGAGAAATCAATGAATACACATTTAATTGATTAACAAATTAATAAAAATTAAATAGCATTCACTACATACGTGTATATTTAAGCAACTCTTTTCCTTTTTCTCGTTTTGTTGACATTTGCGCTTCCCATATGAAATAATAGATTGATCCAAAGCCCTTCATTATGATCATTTCTAATATACACATCCTCCTCTATAGGTGTACTTGCCCCAAACAATGATTGTGATGTCCTGAAGAAAGGGTCATCCTCAATGTCAGCATATTCATGTGTTTCATCATCAATCTCATTAACAATTTTTTTGTTAGTCAATAGAACAATGGCCTAATTCATATCAACTGGATCAGAAACATAGAACACTTGTTGAGCTTGTGATGCTAAAATAAAGGGCTCATCTTGATATCCCAACTTATTAAAGTTCACCCGCATTAACCCCAACTCATCCATTTGTACACCGTTGTTATTGTCAACCCACTTGCATTGGAATACAGGCACTCGAAACATCTTGTAATCCAACTCCCATATGCGTTCAATGACCCCAAAGTATGACATATTCGCATATATGGGGTTTTTGTCTTTGGCACTTGATATATGCATAGATTCAGCTACAAGAGTCACCCCACGATTTTGCATTCTCCTCCGATCATCGTGTTCTTTTGTATAGAAAGAGTACCCGTTCATCAGATATCCGATATAGGAGATAACATGTATAGCTGGACCTTTAGCTAACCATCTCAATCTTTCTGAAACCGAGCTAGGATTTGCAATAAACTCTTCAGAAATGTATTCTTTCAACCACTTTATAAAACACCGATTGTGTTCTATTATTAACCAATTTTGACTCTTATTTGGGTACAAGCTCTTGAGTATGTCCTTATGTTTTACAACATATGACTCAACCTCATCAGCGTTGTGTAGAACATATAAGTGTGCTTGTTCCCATTCTTTCCTTGATTTAGTCAATATTTCAAGTCCAGTAATCCCTTGCCCTGCACTTCTTCCTGTGTGACGAGACTGTGGCAACCCTATAGAATGTTCAACATTAGATAAATAGTCGGTACAAAATTCAACAGCTTCTTCGACTATATATCGTTCAACAATACAACCCTCTGGTCGTGATCGGTTTTTCACATACCCTTTTAATATCTTCATGTAACGCTCAAACAGGTACATCCATCTCATGTAAGCTGGCCCACACAATTGTGTCTCCCTAACCAGATGAATTGTCAGATGAATCATTATGTCAAAGAATGAAGGCGGGAAATACATCTCAAGCTCACACAAAGTCAGAATAATTTCTTTTTGCAAGGCTGGCAACTTTTCAGGGTCAATCACTTTACTACAAATTGCTTTAAAGAAGAAACAAAGTTTAGTTAAGGTATTCCGCACTTTGTTGGGCAAAACGGATCGTATAGCTATGGGTAGCAAATTCTCCATGAGAACATGACAATCATGAGACTTTAGACCCTTTAACTTAAGATTTTTCATCGATACGAGGTACTTAATGTTTGAAGAGTACCCCTCTGGAACTTTAACTCCATCAAGAAACTTACAAAAATCTTTTTTCTCTTTTCTGGATAGAGTATGAGCAGCCGGAGGTAGATATGTACGACGTTTCCCTTTCTTTACGGGTCCCAACTCTCGTCTCAATCCCATACTAACCAAGTCCAGCCTTGCCTTGATGCCATCTTTAGTCTTCCCGGGCACATTAAGTAGGGTACCAATGAGACTATCAAAGATATTTTTTTCAACATGCATCACATCAATGAAATGTCTTACGTATAATGACTTCCAATATGGCAACTCAAAGAAAATCGACATTTTTTTCCACCCTCGTGTGACAAGGTCTCCCGCAAAAGGTTTCCCGAATTTAATATTCAAATCTTTTACTTTTTCAAACAGTTGTGCACCTGTCAAAGGCAAAGGAGCTCTACGTTCTTCTGTATTCCCATTGAATGCCTTTCTCCACGATCGATAATAATGATTTGGAT
Organism: Calophaca sinica; assembly: GCA_037113605.1. NCBI lineage: Eukaryota > Viridiplantae > Streptophyta > Magnoliopsida > Fabales > Fabaceae > Calophaca > Calophaca sinica. Next base: position 49,117,713 of record CM073735.1, read on the forward strand.
TCAAAAATCTACGATGCCCAAGGAAGACATTCTTTACCATGATCCAACCGAATCCAATCTGTATTATCTTCACAGATAGGGCATGCACACTGGCCTTTGGTACTATATCCCGACAGATTACCATATGCTGGAAAATCATTAATTATGCCAAAAATCATAGCCCTCAAGGTGAAACTTTCTTCTCTATATCCATCATACACCACTACACTTGTCTCCCACATTTGCTTCAAGTCTTCAATTAGAGGAGCCAAGTATACATCGATATCATTTCCTGGTTGTTTCGGCCCAGAAATTAACAAAGGCAACATCATATATTTACGCTTCATGCATAGCCATGGAGGTAGGTTATAAATCACCAAAATCACAGGCCATGTACTGTGAGAGCTACTCTGAACACCATGTGGGTTAAATCCATCAGTAGACAATGCAAGTCGTAAGTTTCTTGGTTCATTCCCAAAATCAGGGTAATCAATATCAACTTTTTTCCATTGAGGAGAATCTGCTGGGTGCCGTAACTTGCCATCTTGAATCCTTTCATCCTCATGCCATGTCAAGTTTTTTGCATCTTCTGAACTACGATACATACACCTGAATCTGGGAATTATGGAAAAATACCATAAAACCTTCTCTGAAGCCGAATCTTCCTTCTTATACCGTGAGGCTTCACATTTAGGACACGACTTTAACGACGCATATTCATTACGAAATAAAATGCAATCATTACGACAAGCATGTATTTTCTCATAGCTCATCCCAATAGATCGTAATATTTGTTTAGCCTCATATGTCCGACTAGGAAGCACATTATCATTTGGCAACATATCTTTCAATAGTGTGAGTAAGTCCGTAAAGCTCTTATCAGTCCATCCATTGCCCGACTTCAAGTTAAACAACTTTAACATTGCCGATAATCTTGTGAATTTAGTACAACCGTCATATAATGGCTTCTCCGCATCACTTATCAACTTCTCAAACATTTGAGGACAATCACGAAGATCTTCTTCAACCGCATTTGCCATCTCTTCAAAACGGTCACCATCATATGTATTTGTACCGGTGTCCTCTGACGCATATCTCCCACTATTCCCCATATTCGAAGATTCACCTCTTGTCTCACCGTGCTTTGTCCAACAGGTATAAGTTTGATCAATCCCATTTCTCACTAAATGCCATTCTAATTCCTTAACATTAACTTTGTTTGCATAACAACAACTTAAACACGGACATACGATTCTACTAAGATCTGTTGTATGCCCAACTACAAACCCAATAAAATCTTCCACTCCATCCTTATATTCCTTCGACAAACGATTGGCAGACATCCACTTTCGATCCATATTTGCCTATGAATTGAGAAATAAAACAACACCAAGGCATTCAGAGCAACAACATAGGCTATGTCGTTAATGCAAGACAAAATTGAGATTAACTAAAGCCCAATTAGATAAACCAAGACTAAAACTACCACTTCTCTTAACAACAACACACAGACTATATCAAATTTCTAACAAAATTTTGACAGAACCTCCCCTAAAATATGGACATTCCAAAATTTATACAACACATGTAATAAAATAAAATATCATACCAACCAAAGACAAGGGTCCACATAGGCCAAATATAAACAAATAAAAACTTCAAATTCAACTATTTCTCTAAAACGATCTGCAATAACATCTCTATTATCTCATTCTTCATTTAACATAATGAGAAAAAACACTAACATTAATAATAATTATACTAAAAAACCTATCAGCTAAAAACACATTTACATTGATCCCTCCAAGTTCCTCATCAACCATTTCTCAATCATTTCTAAACATAACTACAAAAACCTAAAACCAATAAATAACTTAAAGAATGAGATAATTTTACTAGTTTAGATCCCTGCATTTAGTTACTTTATATGTTTTTGGACATTTCAAAAAACAAAAATAAGAGAATACTGAAGAAAAAAAACAGGGTCTTGAATATGCCTAAATACAAATGGAAGATACTGCAGAATTCTAATCCCACATACTAATGTGTTGTACTGTGTTTTTGATTTTCCATGATGTCTTGATTTTCCATTTCAAAGCACGAAGATAGGGTTGGAAAACAATGAGTTCCTTGGAAAAAAAAATGAAAGCGTTTTTGGGGAAAAAAAGGGAAAGCAAGAAGAATGGGAACAGATGAAACCTGTTGGTAACAGAAGAAGGTGTGACGGTGCGACGGTGGGAACAGAAGAAGGTGGTGGCGACGCCACAAACAACGACGACGTAAGCAGAGATGCGACGGCGACGGCTGTGAGCGATGGTGCGACGTCACAAACGGCGAGGCCAACAACAACGATGAGAGGAAGGAGCTTCGAAGGTGAGAAACTCGAGCAGAGATGGTGGCGACACTGAGAGGAAGGAGTAACAATGGCGACGTTAACGTTGAGAGAAACTCGAGAGAGAGAGAGAGAGAGAGAGAGAGAAACATTGTGGAAGTGACTGGTATTGAGAAACGCGGGCTGAATTAAAATTAGTATTTGACAATAAATAGCGCTTTATCTCTGAAGCGCTACTTTAGGTTAGACAATAAGTAGTGCTTTCTATATAGGCGCTACTTTAGGTTAAGACAATAAATAGCGCTTCTAGCAATAAGCGCTACTTTTTCTTTCGTCCATCTTTAAATAGCGCTTCTCAGTGTAAGCACTACTTATTCCTCCACTATAAGTAGCGCTGATTTTATAAGCGCTATTTATTTCTTTCCCCTTCAGTAGCGTTTCTTAGTTAAACGCTACTTAAAGTACTCTACCTAATTTTAAGTAGCACTTCCATATTTAAACGCTATTTAAAGTGGCACCATCTTTTAAAGAATCTGTTGTAGTGATGCTCTAACACTCCCACTTTTCACATCACAGTTTCTGATTCCAGCTTGCACACTCAAATCATCTGATGACCAATTTTCTTCTCACAATTTTTGTTTCCCTCCTATCTCTCTCTTTCATTCAAATTTTCCTCTTGAATTTCTCCCCCATTCTCCCTATTTCAAATTTCAAATCTATTTGAATGTCAAACCTGTTTGAGTCCTTCTATTATTTGCCCATTTGCCTACATTTCTTTTCCAACTTCTTTAATTTCTCTCTTTACCTCAAGCAGCTAGCTTTCCATCTCAGATCTATATCTTCCTCTCCCGATCTTCCTGCTCACTTTTTCCTCTTATCTTTTGTCCTTATCTGGAGCCTCCTTTTTCTCTCCCTTTCTATCTTTCTCCCCCTTTTCTTCATTCGGTCTATAACATTCTAGACTTCACCAAACACAACATACTAATTTCTCTCACTCTCTTCTATTCGTGAATGTTGGTAAGGGAGGCCTTCACCTTGGGCCAATCAGCTTTATTTTTTGGTATTTAAATGAATTTCAGATTTGTTTTTCGTTTGTAACATGTGATTCTGATTTCGTATTTTTGTTTTTGCTTTCTAATGTGGAATTATTTTGATTTTTGATGAGGCTTTTTATTTATTCGCTTGGGTTGACTAGTGATCGCTGTGAAGTGGGTTGATGAGGTAATTCTTGAAGTGGATTTTATGGGTGGCTTAGGATATTGAAAGCAGAACTTCATTTACATTAGATATTATGTATGCTTCTGGTATTATATTATTGATGCACAGATTCTTATATTAGAATTTTTTCTAATAATTCTTGTGGGTTACAATCAATTGTGGCCTTTTAGTTTTTTTAAAAACGGGCTAATGTTATGATCCAATTGAAGATGCTCATACTCGTAAATAAGTGATCAATTGTAATGGGCCTTTGGACGCCTAATTCTCATTTATGTGGGAGACAGTGTAGGCCTAACCACTAGGCCCATGATGGGAGGTGCCTAAGGTTGACAAATAGAGAGACTAGGTCCCCTTTGCCGTCACGCAATTCATACGCTTTGAGAACCTAGATCCCGGAGCTTGTGAACAGGCAAAGGAAGGCTTGGCTTTGATCTTTTTTAGGAGCTCTACGAGACAGAGGCAACTCCCAGTAACTCTAATAATGTCTTCAACAAGTAAGTGCTCTAATCGGTATTCTAATTTCATATAATAGATCCTGTTAATTCTTACATGTGGTATCAGAGAGGTAATTATATGAATTAGGACCCACAATTGAGAGAGACCAATTTTGACGATCAAATTCCTTTTTATTGGATTTTTTTCGTTTTTAAATTGAGTGCAAAATTCGGACTAAGTTTTACAGCGAATCAAAGCATGAGATTATATGAGTTTTGTAGACAATGATCACACAAATCTTGAATGACACTAGTTTCGTATTTTTTCGTCAACCGTAGAGAGAGAAATTGGATTAAAATCGTGACTTTTTAGGGTTCATGAGACTGTGATTTAGGACTTTTAATCTCGCGTTATTACAAAATTGAGGTTTTTGCTCTAGAATAATCATAAACTTGATTCTGCGCTGTTGGTGTTTTGAAGAAGATGATGATCTACAGTACTTGCATGCAACGCCCACTCTCGGCCAATGGAGAGTGAGGGAGAATGCAGAAGCTATAGGTGTCGGTTTTTTATGCCGTTTTTTGTGCTGCACTCTATTCTTCATGCTTGATTTTTCTATCTATTTTCCAGGATTTTTCCGCTGCGTTAAATATTCTTTATAAAATATAGCACATTAAATTGATTTTGTAATTATTTTTTTGCCAGAAATTAAGTTGAAAAATATTTTAGAAAAATAATATGATATATTCTGGATTTAATGGCAGTGTTCACTCTCGTTGTAGAGTTGCACATGATTATATGCTATTATTTTTATATACGTGCTTTAATTGTCTACCTTGTTACGTTGTAAAGTACAAAATATGTTGAAAATGCGGATTGAATTGATGTGTGACCAGTAAGGGTGCTCATTTAATGCTGTACTTACCAATTGACTGTGTCATATATATGGACCAGAGAAAAATGAATCATATGCAAGAGTTTTTGTGCGTTGCTATGAGTCGTTACCACCAAAGTGGGATCGCTTGTATTGATTCATAAAAATTTCTTTGTAGTTTGAGGAATGTTTTTAATCATTTCAAGCAATTACCTGCCCAAAGGGGGTGGTTGCATGTTGTGGTTGAAAGTTGATTGAAGATGGAGTTATTGGGGAATGCATTGGGCTAAGGGATTGTCTGCTCAAAGGGGATAATTTTCTGAACTCAGTGTATGCTCATGGATTAACCCATTCGAGGTTTTGGCCGAGGTTATAAACTTGGTTAGTGCATTCTACCCAAAGGTGAATGTGTCATTATACTGGCCTCAATGTGATAGCTTGTTTTATTTTGAGCTATATCTTGTCATGTTACATGTCTTAATGCATTCATGTTTTGTCTTAACAGTGAACCATTGAATATTGCGATGCAAGTAATAATTTTGATGATTGCTAGTTTGATAAATTTTGAATTATTGAAAAATTTTCTTCTAATTTATCAAACATATTTGGATTTATGCTTGAGCACATATGGTTTCATTTTGAGCAATTTAATTTATTTGATATCAAGCAATAAAGGTTGTGCTTAAATATATAAAAGTATTTTCTAATGACTTCTTGTCATTGGTGGTTGCACGCCACATTGAAAATTCAAAATGTTAATGTTTGTATATACTCTTTTATTGGCATAATTTTTGGAAAATATTTTCAATGCACGTCATATTATTTTCCATTAATGGTGATCATTGTCGCCATGATTGTTATAATTGTTTGAAAAGACAATATATGATATATGTTGATTTGTGCTCTCTTTGAGTGGTACAAATTGTATAAATTTGGAGATATTTACTGCATGATTAATTTCGCAAGTGAATTTATGTGATTTCGCATGTGGAGATGTTTCAAGTGCTTACTCTTGAATTTTGATCTATTGTTTAAATGTGTTTATGGTATATTGTTTTTATTTTCCGCTGCACAAATATCTATATTGGAAAACGATCTAAATATATGTTATAATTTATTTATTTTCCAGCTGATATTTTATAAATAATATACTGGAAAGATAATATACTATGGTTTAGATATGTGCATGATGTATATGTGTTTGGCTGGTGTTATGAGAGTTAATACTTTTAGCTTATATCATGTGTTTTTTTTAACTGTTAGTTTACTTAATTATAAGCTCTTGTTTCGATTGTTGTAAGTGCAAAACTTGTAGAATGCTAATGAATTTAAATTCATGATCAGTAGGGGTGTTTAATTTTTAATGCACCTTTTTATGGATTGTATCATGGTTAAGGGTAAGATATATTAATTCCTGGGTAAAAGCATTACACTGATTATAGTGGGGATTCCCACCAAAGTGGGATTACTCATTATTAATTGGTGGAATTTCTTTTTATCATTAGAGGAATGTTTCTGATTGTCAGTACAATTTCCTGCCCAAAAGAGGTTATTGTATGTCATGATTAGAAGCTGATTTGCGATATAGTTATTGGAGGTGTACTGGTCTAGGAGATTTGTTTGCCCAAAAGGGATAGATTTCTAAACCCAATGTATGCTCATTGAGTAACTTATTATCGACTATGTTGGATGAAGTTAATGGAGGTGCATTGGTGTAAGGGATTTGTCTGCCCAAAGGGGATAATTTTCTGAATCAATATATGCTTATTGATTAACTCATCTGAGGTTATGACTACGGTTGCAACCTTGGTTGCGCATTCTGCCCAAATGGGAATGTGTTGTTATGTTCGCCTCAAAATAGCTTGATTTAAGCTGAAGTCATGTTTTGCTCTATTGCTCACTTTAAGCATTCCAAGTTTTGCTTAACAATAATTTTTCAATACAACTGTGTTGCTTGGTTTATTATGGATGATCATTATTCCTAATTTTTTAAAGGCACGTGTCTGAGAAAATAAGTTTTCCCTATTATAAACTCTAAAAGAAAGACATGATGTTAAGTTTACTTTGTTTTGGTATGACATATAAGAGACTTTTAATTTAACCAAAATATTATCAGCATTATTGCATTTATTTGTAGAGCTATGGATCGCAAGAATTTTATTATATGTCTTATCTTGGTTGATTTCGTACTTAAAATCACGATTTATTGCCAAATGTATTTCATGAAAGTTTGTCTTTCCTCCATTTTGCCTTTTGGTGTCGATTTTTTATTTTTCATGGATTGTTGTTGGTTCCATGGCTGTTATTTTATTTATATTGAAATTTGAATTTTGAGGATCTTGTGATTGGGATCTCAATATATATGCATAATGCATTTGTCGTTGTCTTGCATTTTATTTTTAGGCTGTTCAGAATCAAATCTTTGTCTGATTTAATGTGCAATATATGGTTTAACTAGCCATTATGTTCTATATATTGAAGAGCGATGTCGTGTTTTATTTATTTATTTGTTGTCATTCTCTGGTTTTCTGTTGAGTTTTGATAACTTCCTAATGGAACAAAAGCTTTTAAGCTTTGTAATGAATTTTGCTAGTCAAGTTGTTTGACTGCTCTGGATCCATTGGCACTGTAAAGTAAATTGTGATTTTATGTGGAGATTCCAATTGCTCACTTGTTTCCTATATGATATGATGTTACCTTAGCTAGTAGAAAAAGATTTATAGTAACCCTCTAAGAAAAGGTATAATGGATACTGCACTTGCTTGGAGTTCTTGGTATTGTTAATATGTGGATACCGATTTGTAGGGTTTTTTTTTTGAGAAAACTTGTTTGCATATTAACTAGCCTGTTATTTGGAGATGTAGCAGGGAGTAGCGATTTTGGCAACGTTGATGCATAGAAGTGTCTACTAGCTCCTTTTATATTTTTATGATTACAAGGGAGGTCTTAAGATCTAGACATTGGATAGGAAAGATCAGGCTAGGTGTCATACACTGAGAATTTGAGACTTCTTGGAAATCAAACCTAACCTGAGGTGCTTGGTGAGGTAGTTGGGAGTCATTAGGATACAAACCATTGGCAGAAGCTTCAAAGTTCTTGACTTGTGTTTATTTCTGTATGTTGTCCTTCTTGTGCATTATGTATAGTTACTGACATCTGGCACTTTGTTGTTGCCAAATGTCAATGCTGTTAACAAGCTTCAGTCCATTGCTGTTAGTTTGAGACTTTATTAGAATCAGTTTGTGAGGTGGTTATTGCTAACTACTATTAGGAATATCCGAGTGCATGAGAAATCAAGGGAAAAACACAAGACTTTCAGCACAAATTTCTCCTTCAGTCTCTTCTTCATTTTCCCTCATTTTCTATCACTTTCTACCTGATTCTATGAAATCTACCTGTGTTAGTTTACTATAATTTTTTTTTTTGTAAATTTAACATGGTTGGATCTTGGCATCAGTGGGAGGATTTTGACTGTAGTCACCATTTGATGTCAAGAGTGATAGTAAAAATAATTTATTGAAATATATGATTTTGTTTGTGGAATTGAAATAATTATTGATCCAAAGAGCTATGAAGAAACTTTTTATCTCTCAAATCGATTCCACGTTAGTTAATCCCTTGACCAAGGGACTCAGGCTCATAGTCATTTATTTATCATTATTGTTGTGAACATGGACACTATGAGTTCGTATAATATGCTTGGTCAGTGGGAGCTTGAACTTTATGTTGTTTTCTTGTTATGTTAGATCTCTTATTTTTAACACATTTGGTGTTTTCACGACATTTTCCATTTGATTTCGGAAATTAAGTATGCATTGAATTAAGTTGTTATATACTTTTTGTGTATATATATATATATATATATATCAAATGCGAAAATGTTGAAACTCGGTGTCGCTGGGACCACTCTGCCGGTGGTCGACACTATGTTGGAGTTGAGGCATTGTGGTTTTGTTGAACCATGAAGCTCAGTGTTGCTGGGACTACTGTGCCGGTGGTCGACACCATGTAGGAGCCGAGACATTGTGGTTTTGTTGAACTATGTAGCTCGGTGTCATTGGGATCACTGTGTCGATGGTCGATACCATGTTGGAGCTGAGGCATAATGGTTTCTGTTGAACCATATAATTTCTCTGGCTTTAATGCATTTGAGAGAAATTGAGGACTGACAAAGAAAATGACAGTATGGTTGTAGGATCACATTGACATATCGTTTTCTTGCTACACTCCACATAAATGACTAGTCGACGAAGTTGGTGGTATTTGTAATCATGGAAGGTGTTATGTCGATATAAGATATGACTACCGCCATGATTCGGTATCATTTAGCTTTTGTTAGATGGAGTCTTAATTAGGTGTTATATCTTGGGATCATGTGTTTAGTGGCCACGTTAGGAAGTATGTTATTAGCCCGAGAGTCGTTTTCAAAATGTTTTCTACAAATTAAAATTGTACAATTGATTTTGCCCAAGTGGGAGAATGTTAGAATTTTTTCTAATAATTCTTGTAGGCTACAATCAATTGCGGCCTTTTGGTTTTTCTAAAAACGAGCTAATGTTATGATCTAATTGAAGATGCTTATGCCCGTAAATAAGTGATCAATTGTAATGGGCCTTTGGACATCTAATTTTGATTTATGTGGGAGACAGTGTAGGCCCAACCACTAGGCCCATGATGGGAGGTGCCTAGGGTTGACAAATAGAGAGGCTAGGTCCCCTTTGCCGTCACGCAATTCATATGCTTGTCTACGATTTGTCCCATTGAGAACCTCGGAGCTTGTGAACAGGCAAAGGAAGCTTGGCTTTGATCTTTTTTCAGGAGCTCTACAAGACAGAGGCAACTCCCGGTAACTCTAATAATGTCTTCAATAAGTAAGTGCTCTAATCGGTGTTCTAATTTCATATAATAGATCCTGTTACTTCTTACATCTTATTCCATTACAGAACTCTTTGAGCATTTTGTTCTTCATGGTGAGACTGTTAGGGTAAGACTCTTCGATCATTTCTTATTCCAAGGTCGTTCCTCGCAGGTCTATTTTTCACAGCTCTTGCTTGAAGATATATTGGCATCATAAGTTGCATAGCTTTGGTCAAAGGTATAATTTAGAAGAGGTATTTTCCCTTGGTCTTCGATTGTCTGCTTTTTCCATAGTTCCACTTTATTCACATTTTTACTGTTCTTTGATCTGCCTCTATTTTGACACAGTAGGGTTTCATCCTGTATTTTTAAGTTATTTTACTAATGGTGATGCAGGAGAGAATTTCGTTCTTGCTACTTAGATTGTAAACGAGAATGGTGTTGGTCCTCATGCATGTCAGGCATGTTCGAAATGGGGTGGCTAGGGGTTCCCTCTGCAGCTCATTCAAAAGGGTATTTTTCATAGGCTTCTAAGATAATCATCGAATGTTATAGGTTTCTTTTTCTTTTTATTTTATTGGAATTTGAATTCCTTTCCATGAAAACTGTTTCCTAATATTGAAGTTTGATTTGAAATTAATTGGTGCATTACTCACATGATTTGTTTATATGGATCCATCTATATTGCCTAGCATTAACTGTCAAAATTTGTAATCAATTTTATTATTATTATTTGATATGCAGAAACAACAACAGGTTATTAATACAAATCTCCAAAGCAGAAGGTGATTTCATTTCTGTTCCTTTTGTCTTGAAAATGTCACTTCATTGTTTTACCCTCATCCCTTTTATCCTGAGTTGCTATCTTTTTTATCATTTTGAAGAATCACGTTGCTTACTTATGGCCATTATAGACATTCTGGTAGTTTAGGGCCAAAATTTGGGTGTATTGGTCTTCATATGGCTGTGTTGGGTCTTAATATGGCTAGAGTGGCTTTTTTTTTTGCTGGGTCTGTTTCCGTTTTGGACTGATTTCCTAGGAAATTTGATTATTGGGTGATGTAATTAAACTCTTTTGTTGGAATGTCTCTTGGCCATCTGTTTAGTTTTGAATAACTTTATTTGGTATATGTTCTCTTCAATTTATGCAGACCATGGTGGTGGTTGCTCTGCTGTCAGAACTTTACTTTCGTATAAAACTAAATCTCATAAGAAAAATATGTTTTAAAGGGATGACATTGTTCAGTTATTATAATAGTAATATGTTTGAAGTGATGGCATTGTTCAGTGATGGATTATAATCTCATAAGAATATGTAATATGTTTTAAAGTGATGACATATGTTTTGAATAATCCATTTCCTTCTCATTTCCGGTTATTAAGAGCATCAGTTATACATTTTTATTGATTGTAGCTAATAGATACCTTCTCATGTTTCAGCAACAATGCCATCCTTGGTGAAAATTTTGTCTAAATAAAATCAGTGGATCGCTTGATTACTCAAATGAATCAAAAAGTGGGTAGAAGCAATATTAATCCAATGTGGCAAAAAATGGGTTAAATATTTACACTGGTGCATGATTCATCATTTTAAAGATGTATAATGTCAAATACCAAAAAAAAAAAAAAAAAAAAAAGATGCAAGATGCATAATATCATTATCAATATAACAACAATGCATGATTTGATGTTAACTAAGTAAGAATCGTCTATACATGGTTAAATATACTATGAACTCAGCAAGATTCATCATGCAAAACTTTACACTCTCAAAACTCCAATTTAAAAGCTCCAAAATTATATGCAGACTTATATGAGAAATGCATCATCATGTCAATCATGTACTCAAATTTCTAATAACATGTTATAAGCTCTAATTATAGTCCTCACATGGATTGAGCTTTTTCTCGATGCATTACTAATTACTAATAAATTCTCATGCTTATTTTTTATTTTTTTTATTTGTCTTATATTTATATTTTTTATTTTCTTTTTGTTTTTTGTCAATGTTTTTTTATGTTCTTTATTTATAAATGATTAGTTTGCTTTTGAGTCATAACGGGAAAACATTACATGTTGTCGACATAGTTTTATTATCTTTGAGTACGTATTAATTTTATAAATGTATTTATTATTTATAAATGATTATTTTGCTTTTAAGTCCTGACAAGAAAACATTATATGTTGTAGGTATAATTTTATGCTCCTTAAGCACATATTAAATTTATAATTATCTTTATTATTTATAAATGATTATTTTGATTTTGAGCCTCGACGGAAAACATTAGATGTTGTCGTATAATTTTATTTTTTTAAGCACATATCAATTTTATAAATATCTTTATTATTTATAAATGATTATTTCGTTTTTAAGTCCCGATCAGAAAATATTACATGTCGGTATAATTTGTTGCCTCTGAGCACGTATCAAATTTATAAATATTTAATTTTTATTATTTACAAATGATTATTTTGCTTTTGAGTCTTGACGAGAAACATTACATAATATTGTTAGTATAATTTCATTGTCTTTGAGCACATATCAATTTTATAAATATTTTTATTATAGACAAATTTATTTGGATGTAACAGAACATAATTTAGTATAGACAAGTTTAGACGTAATTTATAACAGACCGTTTACGAACAAGGTGTTTGCACAGATGCGTAAAAACGAACAAGACCTGTGCAATTTGAACACATCAAATTTATAAATGTCTTTATTATAAGATACACCCAGCAAAATGGTGGGTGCCCTTATCAATTCCCTTTTTTTCCTTTTGGAAAAAAGTTGCACAACCCAATTTTTCAATTGGGCCACTGTATTTTGATTTTTGAACTCGGTTGAGCTCTCAGAGTATTGCATTCAAATAGTCAAAAAGTAGTAAAAAAAAAAACCAGTTATTGCTCACAACCAACAAGTCATTAGTGACACCCCGCATATTTCCAACTTGACAAAAATGCCCTCCCCCATTTTAGTCCCAATAAAATAAATGTGGGGATGTCACTCAAAATTGTAGCGTGAAACTAATGAGTAGTGTATGAAAGATAAATAGTTAAATGATTGTTTGGTCACATATATGAAAAAATATTTTTGATAATATTGACAATTAAAAAATGATACTAACATTTTCAAAATATGAAAATGTGTAAAAGACAATAGTAATTGGTAGAAGCTTATGTATTTGGGTTTTTTTATCAAGAGATTATATATTTTGTAAAAGCTTATACTATTTTTTTTTGCAAACCAGGGGCAAATGTACAGTGATTTGAGAGTTACCTTCGAGTTTTTCCTCCTTATATAGGTTCAAATGTCAGCAGTTTCGTGAATAGGTTCATGGATGGAAATCATGCCCTATGATCACATGATTGAAGGGGGTAGATGCCCATAATATCTTTTGGGGGAAGGCATAGACATCAATGGGAGAATGGGAGATTATGTTCTCTTAAACAGCTAGTAGGAAAAAGTGTTACTCCTTTTATTAGATCGAGGTGGCTGCATGGTCCATGAACAATGGGCTTGGTGGCCTTGAGCCCAAAACTAAAGTTTAGTCCTAAACAATTAGGAAATATGAAGTCATTTAAATTTTTTAAATGAACAATCTGTCACCAAACGACCGTGGTTCAATGCATTTGGTGAGAACCCTAGGAGTATTCATCAAAGTACCCACTGGTTCGGGTGTCATGAACAACGACATTAGAGGCCCTTGTGGTGGTCGGGACCGCTGGCTCGATTCATTGGTGGAAATCCATCCAATGGGGTCTGCAAAGGTGAGGGAAGGTGGATCAATCTATTTGGCAGAGAGGTTAAGCGTGTGCGTTGCTTCCGACAAGTCGGCACCGACTGAATCCGTCATGGTTCGGGAATTCGAGGCTGGATCGGTGATGATCTTTTGTGATTGTTGTGTTTCGTCGTCATTGGTCGTCGTTAGAGCGAAGGACGAATGCGCTAAAGTTGGATTGGCAGTGAAACTGCCTTCAAATTGGACTTTTTTGTGCATTTTTCATTGTTCACTATTGGGTCTACAAACAGTAATGGTGAAACATTGTTGAATGAGGTTTTGACTTAGGTAAGGGTTGGAATAGGAGTTGGCAAAGGCTGAACGGATGGCGGTTGTTGTGCTTTGGTGGCCAAGGAAACTATGTGGGCTAAGATTTTGTCGAGTTTAACAGAGAGGTCATCAAGCCTTTCAGCATTCGTTGGGTTAAGGGATGAATTGGAGCAATGAAAACACCAATTGTTAGGGATAAAGTTGATTCCTTGGTTTAGTAGGTCAAGGATCCTAGAAATTAGAAGAGAGGGAAACTTGGATAATTTTCTGCTAGAGATTTCATTCACTCTACTACTGTTTACATATAAAGGAAATTTAGCTATCCTATTTCTATGCATCACCCGCCAGGTGTTATTGCATCTTAATTACTAACTCATGCTAACTGTGAGGGAATCTAAGCAACAAAAGGAATATTACACCTATGGAAATTGCAACTAAATGGATAGCTTTTGAATTCGTAACAAAAACCAATTCCACTTCAAACTAAAAAAAAAGTACTCCATCCGGTATAAAATATATATAAGAAAAAAAATTTATATATTTGGTCCAAATTTGGACTACATACATAGACTTTTTTTGCTTATATTTCAGACGAGAGTATCCTTTATCAGCATAAAAACTTAATTTGTCAACTAATTAATCAAGTCTCACCTAATAAATAATTATAACTACTACCTCATTTTCTTTTTAATTACTTGTCTATTTTTTAGAGAAATTTTGCTACTATTTATCTGTTGTTTTCAAAGTTGAAGGTTACATTAATTATTTTTTTGTTAATTATATCCTTAACTATTTATTGTGGAGAGAGAAATAAGTGTAATCGAGTAATAAACAGTCAAGAGTATCACAGGAAAAAGACAATAATTTCATCAAGAACAACAAAATTTATTGGTTTTATTAGTTTGTTACGCATGCAGCGTTATAGCAATTCATTAATTATTTAATGAATCAATAATTCATTAATGTAAATCAAATTCTAATTAAAAATCAAAGCTCGAATGCTTTTCTATTCGTTGCTTTTTATCGGACATATCATACGAGCTCCTATGATTGTACAAGAAAACTGTAGTTAATTCTCAACTATAGCTCGTATGATTTTTTATGACTGAAAAAAAAAATCATACGAGCTATAGTTGAGAATTAACTACAGTTTTCTTGTACAAGCACAATATATCTTGGATCAAGCTTCAATATTAATACCATATAATATATAAAGAACAATCTCGTCAAAATATATACACCCATAAAAGAACAAAAAGAAAAGCAAAGGAAAGGGCCGGGGAAATTCAGCCGGCTGGGATATATTAAGTACTAGTAAGCCATCAAAAAAAGTATAATAGTCATAAATCAATAAAACATTATCACTGAATATTCCAATTAATTTCTTGACTATTTTCTTCGTCACCTATATATTTTGTAAAGTCAGGGTATTAGTTACTTGCGTAGCTGAAGATGTGGTTGCAATCTTCACGTTAATGATTATTTGTTTTTTCTGTTGGCAACACTTGGAAAAGGTTAACTTATTTCTAGATTAGACCTGATTTATCTCTGTTATAATTATTATTAAGCATATTAAAATTTAAATGATTTATTAAAATATTAATTTATTCAATAATAATTATTATTATTACTTTCTCTGTCTCATTTTAGTTGTCATATTTGTAATATTTTATTATCTCAAATTAGTTGTTCTTTTAAAAAATTAAGAAGTATTAATTATTTTTTCCCAAAAATACTCTTTATATCTCAACCAACTATAGAGTAATTGACATTTCTACTTAACTATTTCACTACTCTAATCAATAAGAAATATTTCTGTCAATCAGTGTCATTTTATTATAGAAATTTGTAAACATGATTATTTTTTAAAAATATATGTATAACCTAAAAGAACAAGTAAAATTAAACGAAAGGATTATTATTATTAATCAATTGGTGAGTCGCCTTCCCCAACACATGCATGATCACCGTATAGGTATAGTTTATGGGACAATCGTGAACAACATTTCTGGTATGTTTGGTATGTAAGAAAGTGGGAGGAAAGAAAGTAAGAGGAAAGAAAATTTATTAGTTAAAGTGTAAAATTGATGATGTGTTATATTATTATTGGTATGTCACATTTATCAATGCATTTTTTTCACACTTTACTAAAAACTTTTCTTTCCCTCTATTTTCTCTCCTCTCTGCCAAACAAACCATTCATTATCACGGACTCATTTATCTATAACATGGTTGATATGGCGGAATGCTTTTACCCATGTCTTTTTATATAAAAAAAGTAATATTTGAATTATTACCAAAAAAAGTAATGTTTGAATTACGTATATTTTTTTTTTTTGGATAGGCATAACTTAGTGGTTAGAATGTTAGGTGTCAGTAGTTAGAGGGGTGGGGGGAAGGGGGATCGAACCCCTTGGCTCCTGGGACTTGAATTTCCTATATTAATTAATTCGAACTGACGTTATTATCTATACTAATTGCAATCGTGTCGATTATATATTCTCCCCCCTTTAATTAATAAAAGTTTAAATAAAATTTAATTACATTGCATGTTTGATTACCAAGTGTCATATCACATCCAATAAATGTCGAATGCATGCGTAAAAGCACATATTAAATTGACGTATGACAGTAGTCAGTCTGTAGACTCTGTACTAATACTACTATGCAATTAGGTAGCCATACTAAATTAATTTCTTGTACTTATTTTATTTAATTACTTTTTTTAATAGCGAAGAATATATTTTATTTAATTACCTATTACTATATATTATTATCTCCGGTCTCATATGTAAAAGACAAATATATTTTTTAAGTTTATTAAATAACTGATGTATTTGGTCTATATAGACCGGAGGTAGTATTTATGTAGCCATTTAGGCCATTGTTGTTTTGTAACAATGTTACAAATACTCATATACAATATAATTTTCAATTCTCCTTCCGAGAGCTAAGAGTGAATACATCTTCAGCAGAATTTATCAATGTTATTAGCCATGTTTGGTCTCGCGTCAATTTTTACATGTTGGGTAAAAATCGTGTCAATTTTTCCACATTCAAGTGAAAGCTACAGTATGTAGCTTATGTTTTTCCGAATTCGTTTTTCCTTCGCAACACACGTTTGTTGTTTCAAACGCATAACCAAACATATGCTCACAGTCAATGACTTTGACGTCCAAGTATAACTTTCTAATTTTCCTTCCATTATTAATTGTCTATGGTGCTGGGATCACATCTGTGACTATAACTTGGCATTATTTCCTAACTTTTTAGAAATGGTGTTCAATTTATATTTTCTCTTTTTATCACAGTATTTTTTCAACCATTGAACTTATTTTTCCTTGTCGATTATATGTTAATTATCCCTGCATCACTCTGGACTATAGCTTCAGCATGTACCATATTGATTTATGATATGCATGATTTGATCACCATATTCAAGTAAATTAAAGGAATCAATTTTTTATCATATAGCTGATCCATATTATTGAGAATACATTTTCACAAAACAATTACAGAATAATGCAATATGATCTTAAATTATACGTTGGCGCATACTATTGTTTAATTAATGATCATACTTGTCGTCTCTTATATCGGCTTCCAAATCCATGGGTGCAGCCGTGCAGGAACACCACATAAATACATAAGTAGATCCATTACCTTATGTCAGCACAAATGGTAGCTAGGCACATATTTCTCCGTTGGTCACTTGTACAAGCCACTTTCTTGCTTAAGAACAAAGATTAGGCAATAATGTATTTGAATCACTGGCTTGTGGGGCTCGAGTCTAATTGTTTTAGTGATTTAGTCAGACCAATTAATGAAATAGTCCTTAAATTAAATAAGACCTTTGCAATAATACTTCTATCCACAAAAGTCGACCAAATATTCTAGAAAATAAAACTGACAAAGTACTTAATTAGTAGTTAATACCAACTAGCAGCTGTGTATGATGTTACAGATAATTTGTTTGAAAACGCAACCACTTGAATTAAGCATCCGATACATTATATAGATATTTGTAAGTAAAAGTGAAATCCTAAAGATCTAAATTTAAACAATTTTTTAAGATGGTTATAATTGATAAAGGATTAATTTACTAATAATAAAAAAATTAATTTTAAATATAAAATTACATATTTTAAAGCTCTCAGTTTCTAAAAGAAATATAATGAATTAGTTTCATTGAGAATTTATCGATAATTTACATATAAAAATTCCATTGTATTTATTATAGAAGAAATGTGAACATTAGAATAAATAAATTAAAAAATATTTTTTGCATAAATAAATAATTAAAAATATTAATTTAATTTGATGCGAAAACACAAAAACATGTTGGGAAATAAAAAAATGTGATTACATGAAAATGATAGTACACATAAATATATTATCATATTCTTAAAAATATGAACTCCAGTTTGCTAAATTAATATGGGTATGTAGATTTGAATTCAAATCAACCCTAAATGTTTCTTTCAACATTATTAAAAAAAAATTCATGTTTAGCTTTTTTTTTAATAGAAAACTTGTGTTTAGCTTTCAATATTTAGTGTTTCTTTTATGTATATGTTTCTTATGCACATGTATATTAAGGCAAGTGAATTTGGAAAAAAATGTTAATTTACACCATTCAAGAAGGAAATTAGCCTTGATGCTAGTAACTTTTTAAATCCAGGTGGTTGAAGGGGGGATGCTAACTTGAGGTATTTCCACGCATGTGTCAAAGTTAGGAGAAGGGTGAATATGATCTATACTCTTATGCTTTGATTGTTATCGGTAACTTTGACGAGAGAGAAAAAGAGACGAGAGAGTCTCTGAAGAGTCTGATGTTTTTTTTTTATTGGAGGCAAGAAAAAAAGCAACGAAAGAGTTTTAAAAGGTGAACAGTGTGCACTTTATTTTTCTTCGCTGAACTGTGAAGAAATCGTAAAAGTTGCCTAATATTTTCACATTTTTATTTCTGTCCTTATTTGCACACTCAAATAAAAAATAAATTAATTATTAGTATAAGGATATTTTTGTCCTTTCAAAAATTACATACACTTCTTTCTCTTCTATTTCTCTCTTTTTTCTCTTATTTCAATCAATACCCCAAATCTACTCTATCTTTTTATACTCTCTATTCACAATTTCTTTTCGGAATCAATCAAAGTCTTAAGGTTAGTGGATATCTTGGGTAAAGGATGTAGCTAGTATTCGCAGGGAGGTTACAAGATACTTTGCTGAGCACTTTTCTTCAGTTGACTGGGAGTGTCCTAAACTCAATGGAGTGTCTTTTCCTCAGGTTTACCATGTTGATAATGGATATCTTGGGTAAAGGATGTAGCTAGTATTCGCAGGGAGGTTACAAGATACTTTGCTGAGTACTTTTCTTCAGTTGACTGGGAGTGTCCTAAACTCAATGGAGTGTATTTTCCTCAGGTTTACCATGTTGATAATGTGCTCTTGTCGGCCCCCTTTTCCATGGCTGAAATTGAAGAGGTGGTGTCTACTAGTGATGGTAATAAAAGTCTCGGGCCAGATGGTTTTACTTTTACCTTCTTGATGTCCTTTTGGTCCTTATCGAAAAGGAAGTTGGGGTTTTGTTGCAAGAGTTCCACGGTAATGCGAAGCTCCCTAGAAGCTTTTCCCCTACATTCTTACACTGGTGCTGAAAGTGGATAGTCCGCTCTCTTTGGGGGACTTTAAGCTGATTTC
The DNA here is from genome assembly GCA_037113605.1 of Calophaca sinica. NCBI lineage: Eukaryota > Viridiplantae > Streptophyta > Magnoliopsida > Fabales > Fabaceae > Calophaca > Calophaca sinica. The sequence goes on from CM073735.1 coordinate 49,137,163, forward strand.
TCTTCTTGGTTGCTTGTACAAGGTGGTGGAAAAAATTTTAACGGCTAGACTGGCTATGGTAATGGACCCAATATTATAGCTAGTGATTAGTTTAATTTTATTTGGGAGAGACAAATGGTAGATGGTGTGGTGGTGGATGAAGTGGTTGACTTTGCTAAATATTATAGCTAGTGATTAGTCTAATTTTATTCGGGGGAGACAAATGGTAGATGGTGTGGTGGTGGATGAAGTGGTTGACTTTGCTAAGAAGATAGACAAGGAGTGATTGATCTTCAAGGTAGACTTTGAAAAGGAACACGACTCGGTGGACCATAAGTTCCTGAATTATATGCTGAGGAGATTTGAATTTAATGATATGTGGAGGGCCCAGATGTGTGTCTGTGTATTCTCTGGTAACCTCTTAGTCTTAGTTAATGATAGTCCTACTTAAGAGGTGAACATTAATAGAGGCCTTAAGCAAGGGGATTAACTTGCCTCTTTCCTATTCTTATTGGTGGCTGAGGGGTTGGGTGGTCTCATGCGCTAAGCGGGCCTTCAAGGTAAGTTTAGAGGATTCAGGGTAGGAAGCTCGGAGGGGGTGGTCTTTCATCTTCAGTATGCAAATGATACCCTGTTGATAGGGGAGGCGAGTGTTCAGAATTCGTGAATTATGAAGGCTATCATACGTTGCTTTGAGTTGGTTTCAGACCTAAAGGTTAATTTTCATAAAAGTAGCCTTCTGGGGGGTAAATGTGTCAGACTTTTTCCTTGATATGACATCAAATTTTTTGGACTGTAAGCTAGGAGCAGTGCCACCCAAGTATCTTGGACTTCCTATTGGTGCTAGTCCTTGGAGTTTTGCTACTTGGTAGCTGGTCGTGCTAGATGTGCTGCGGAGTAGATTTCGCTCATGGAGGAACATGTATGTCAGCCTTGGGGGAAGGTAGTCCTTTATAATTTAGTCTTGAGTAGTATCTTCATTTTTTTATCTTTCTTACCTTAGGATACCAGTTACGGTGTGGAAGGGGTGGTTAAAATCCAGAGGGAGTTCCTTTGGGGGAGTCAAGGAGTGGGAATGCAGTTTCTTAGGTCAAGTGGTCTGTTGTGCGTAAATCTAAAAGTGGGGGATCATGGGGTAAAGGGTCTTAGACTAATGAACCAAAGTCTATTAGGCAAGTGGAGGCGGCGTCTATTACTTGGGGATTCAATGGTATAGAAGGATGTTTTGGTGGCAAAGTATAGCGAGGGGGTGGTGTATAATCCAAATTTAGGGAGTTTGAGGATTCCTCGTTGCATTGGTCCTCCACCTAGTGGAGGTATATCTTCTAGGTAGGTGTTTGTATGGGTTTTGAGGGATACTGTTCTCAGAGTCAGTGGTTAAAAAGGTGGGGGATGGGGATTCTAATTCATTTTGGTTTGATGTATTGTTGGGTCCAGCTCCATTGAGGCGGGTGTTCTTGAGATTAGTTCATTACAAAAGGAGGCTCGAGTGGTGGACTTCTCTTGGGTGCACAAAATTTGGGTGTGGGAGTTTGGTTGTAGGAGAAGTTTGTTTGCTTGGGAAGAGGAGTTGCTTAAGGACCTGATTCAGGTGCTTGCTTCAGCTTCCCTGACATATTCGCAGGATTGGTGGTCTTAGGTGGCTAATAATGGAAGAATCTTCGCAGTTAAATCAGCTTACTCCTGCCATATGTCTTGCGCAGGTTGGTGCATCAGACTTGGGGATCTCAGTTATGGATAGGCGATAGAGAAGCTATGAACCTTCAAAGTTAATTGTTCTTGGAAACTCTTTTGGGATAGGATCTCGACTAGGAAGTATCTATTCCGAAGGGGTGTGGTAGTAGATTCTGATGATATTCCCTGTGTGTTTTGTGGGGCTCCTTGGGAGTCAATATTTTATTTGTTTGTGCATTGTGAGCTCTATCTGTGTATGGTATGTCGTGTATAGGTGAACTAGGATAGATTCTGGTTATGCCACCTGATTTATTCCATTTATTCTCTGTTTTTTGCTCTGTTAGTACTTCGGGTGGTGAGAGAAGAATGGGTTGACTTTGGTCTAACGTTCTATTTTACAGGGGCTTTGGCAGATTTGAAATGGGTGCATCCTTTTAGGGAAGGTGCAAAATTTGTTAAAAGTAGCGAATCATATTAAATTGTTGCCTTGCAAATGGTTTCTGTCTAGGGCGGGCAAGGGTCACTGTCTTTCCTATGAATGGAATGTTTGGCTTGTATTGGTAAACAATAGCCCTTCCAGTATGGTAGTGGTGATTGTAAATATACAGCTTGAGGGAGGGAAATCCCTTTCTCTTCTTGATAAACTGGCTTGGAGTGCCCTTCTAATTAATATATTCTTCATTTTACGGTTAAAAAAGTTGTGTATGTGTGTGAGTGGGTGAGAGACATATACAAAAATTAAATCCGTTAACTTTGATTAATTCAGTGCTATCAAGTTTACCTCTATATTTCTTCTCCTTTTACAAAGTGCCAAAGAAAGTCATTAAAGTTCTAGTAGCACTACAAAGGAACTTCCTATGGGGCGGTAGCGAAGACAGCAAAAAGATTAGTTGGGTGAGCTGGGAGAAAATGTGTCTTCCAAAACATCAGGGAGGATTGGGGATCAAAAACTTGGAGCTATTCAACAGAAGCTTGCTTGCCAAGTGGAAATGGAGGTTCTTAACTGATAAAGAGGCATTGTGGTATGAGCTTTTGTCACATAGGTATGGTAATATCGCTATTACGGGTTTCGAAAATACAGTTGTCAGGCCGAAAACATTAATATGGTGGCGGGATATAGTGCAGTTAGATGCCGTTTGGTTTCATGATTCGGACGACTGGTCAAACAACGAAAAGTTGATGGAGTTGTTTCCTAGACTATTTTCGGCTGCTGCAAATAAGGAGGCAAAGGTAATTAATTTGGGTAGCTGGTTGGGTGAGAGATGGCTGTGGCATGTTGCTTGGAGAAGGAGGATTTTCAGCTGGGAAGAAACCCAAGTCCAAGAGTTAAATGACATCCTGAGTAGTGTATCCCCAAAGAAAGATATAGTGGATGAGTGGGCTTGGAAATTAGAAGATGGAGGTCTATTTACAGTTAGTTCAACTTATCAACATCTGCTACAAGCATCCCTCAACAGTGAACAGAACGCCGTATTGGATTGTCTCCTACGTAAGGTATGGAAAACTTCGGTACCCTCTAAAATACTGTTGTGTGTGTGGACATTGTTCCTTGATAGACTACCCACCTGTGATCAACTTCAAAGAAGAGGCATTAACGTTGGCATTCAAGGTGGAATTTGTGTCTTCTGTTCTAGACAAAATGAGGACAGAGAACACCTGTTCTTCTCTTGCAAATTTTCCCGAGATATTTGGCGTGAAGTTCTGAATTGGATGGGAGTTGATGGTGAATTGTCGGGGAACTGTCTGGAGCACTTTTCTAAGTTTGGTAATTATGTCAAGGGTAGGAAAACCGGAAAAGTGAGATATCTGATTTGGATGGCTGTTGTTTGGAATATTTGGAACCTACGAAACGCTATTATTTTCAGAGAGGAGGTCCCAGCCTTTAGTAATCTGTTAGCTCAAATTAAACAGAGTTCATGGGGGTGGTTTATTTACAGAGAAGGTCGTGGTAGGGTCGTTAATTTCTCCGATTGGTGTATGAATCCGGTACAATGCATTAGACCTCTTTGATTTCTAGGATTAGGAGTGTCCCAATTTTTAATTTTTATTACTGCATATTATTATACTGCTACTGCTGCACTTGGTTACGTGTGTGTCATTTGCTCTGATGTTATTGGCTCGAGTCAACATTATGGAATTGTCGGTGGTGGGATGGTCGAGTGATTTGCACCGTGAATCGATGGTATGTCTTTGGTGTTGTTACTCCATAGGCTGCTGATATGAGGGGTGGTGGAAATAGGCGCTAGAAAATCTATATGTTGCACTACATGAGGAAGACATGTAGGTGCTGGTTTCTGGAATGTGTGGGAGTGAATTGGTGGTTTGATTTGTTGTGCAGGTGGTGGCAATTGGTGCTGGAAAATCATTGGGTGGAGTTGGACTAGTCGCTGGAAGTTATGGCTTTGCAGGATTACTTGTGTTACATATTTCACAAAAAATATTTGCATTCTGTTTCTTGGGGTGGTTGGGTGACCATAGGACTGATGCTATGTGAGGATAAATAGTGAATGTTGTAAAACACAGCTGTGTGCTTTTGAATATCTGGTGGTTGTCATAGTTTCTTGGTAGGGCTGGTGGGTGTACTCTTTCTCCTCTCTTGGTCTTTTTTCCACTGGGTTTTGGCCTTGAGAGATTTTAATGAGGCACCTCCTTCCTAGAACTCTTGTAAATATGGGTTCGGAATACCCCTTGTACTCCAGTTTTTTTAATAGATTTGTTTGCTTATCAAAAAAAAATCCGTTATCCATCGTTCATTTGACTTATAAATTTGGCTTGTTAGCTTAATATGATATGGGGAAAAAAAGGCCTAATTAACGAAAGATTCTGTGGGTGTTTCTGAGCAATACATGCTAAAGGAAAAAGATGCTTAGATCGATAATTCATTAAAGTAACCTTTAGCCACGTCATAGATTGAATATATATATTTCATGCATGGATGATAGAAATGAATGAGTTCAACAATTTCAATTGCAGTTATATTATCACTGTATTTTTTTATTTTTTTTTTGAAATTGGGCTTAATTACCAACAACTGAAAGTAACTTGATACTTTTTTTTTTCTTTTTCTTTGACAATCAGTTTGTTGAGTCCCCCGTGACGTGTATGTTGTTGTTGGTGGGAGAAGTTGATTTGAAAATGCATGTTTGTTAATTAGCAGGATATATGGTTCTTCTCCTTTTCTATTTTACTTCAGCATAGACTATTCAATTTTTACCAATCTATATTCCTTTTCTTTAAATTTTGTATTGTTTATTTATTAACTTAATTTAAAATGCATGCCAGGCTCTGTGAAAGAAGAGTAAGCACGTCTGTAACGTACTATAATATAATAATAATAATAACAATAATAATAAAATAGTTACTGTGAGGGTACAGAAATGATAGACGCGAGTTTTTGGTACAATAATAGACACGCGTTTAATGGCATGCCATATATATACTTTATGTGCATACTAAATAGTAGTAGTACTAAAGGTTACACCAGACAGTGTAACAGTATTATACCATATGGGATTGGTGGAAGCTTCAGATAAACAGTTTACTAAAATTTTCTCCCTCTCATAACCGTTATCTTATCTCCCGGGTGAATCAAATGATCTTATGCAAAGTACAGTACAGTTGCATAAATGGGACCCCCACAAGCAAGCAAAACAACAACAGAAAAGCTTCAGTACTAACACAGGAAGACCTTTCCAGCTAACCTTTTTCTCTTCCCTCATAGATTCTTTAAGTTGCTTTCAAATATAATTACAAGGACATATATATGCAACCCTAGCTTTAGCAGACCACTATATTCAATTCCCTTGCTATAGCTTTTGTCATTATATAAAGCTTCTTCCAGCCAAAACCTGTTTAATTAATTTCCTAGCTAGCTACTCTCATTCTCAGCTTCTGCACTCTATACAGTTTTAATTTTCTTTGCTATTGATAATATTCAACATGGAGGAATCTCAGAACTTGATGTGGATGAAGAGGAAACAAATGTTGAAGTCACATATTCAAGCACCATTTGGAGCCTGCGACAACAACAACAACAACAACTCTTGGGAGGAAAGGGCTTTTGCAGAAGATGCAGCTAGGATACTTGGTGGTTGCATATGGCCTCCAAGATCTTACTCATGTAACTTCTGTAAAAGAGAGTTCAGGTCTGCTCAAGCTCTAGGTGGTCACATGAATGTTCACAGAAGGGACAGAGCTAGGCTCAAACAAAGCCTTAGCCACCATAGTGAAGCTCTTCATTGTCCTCACAAAAATGATTGTAAGTCATCATTTGGTGTTCAATTTCACTACTAGCTAGCAAAAGTTGAAATACCAATAGAAATTAAAGACCGAAAAAAATGAAATTTGTCTCCAATTTTGTCCCTCAGCTGAGACACCAAAATTAGAGACTAGTATTTCTGTCCGTAATTCAACTTTTTCTAGTAGTGTTTTCTGCTTAGAACTCTCTATGCTAAATTATTGTCTTAATCCTTATTTTAACCTTGTTGGGACAGTTACAACAAGAAGACTCTCCTCTTCTTGGCCCTCAGCTCCATCCACACAAGAAAATTGTTTTCAGCCAACCATGTCTCCTTATTCTTCATCAATTAGCTGGGGGAACCACATGGAGTTTTCTGATTCAGTGCCAAAAGTCAATGCAAGGGAACAATTTTTCAAAGGTTTGGGTTGCAATGATAATTATGTGGAAACAAGTTTGTCTGTGGGACAGAATTCCTTGTTTGGCCAAAAATTGCCAACTGGTAATTCGTGTGGGGATGAAGCCATCACTTATAAAAGAACAAAGACTTCTTCTATTTCTTCACTGCCTCCTGTCTTCCTCAAGCCATGTTCAAATGATAGACTTGTAACTTTCCAGTCTGCAGAATTCGTACTTGGACTTAAGCCTGGAATAGAAGACTTAGATCTTGAACTCAGGCTGGGGAAAACACAGAAAGTTTAGTATATAAGAAAGACACAAGTTTTAATATTGGAATGTCAGTTTTTTGTCCTTTTTTTTCTATTAGGGGTTGATAGAAAATAGGCAAGAACCTTTTTTTTCCCCTAATTAAAACCTTGAATAGAATGATAAGGTTTATTTTCATGAAATGTTAACTTGAATACTAATTCTATGATATCTCTAGTTGCATGTTACAGTCTTATTTTATTTCTTGGATATGTAGATGTATGTTTCACTTTTCCTTTTTTTTTTTTTTTTTTAGCATAGAGTTATAATCGGTATATAGTAACTGCATGCAGTTCATTGATGGGTAAACGACAGATGAAAATACAACACTATTGTACTTTTATTATGTGATTAAAATACCACCTTCTCATTATGATCTAGTTGTACAAACTCTAACATGTTCATGGGAATATGGATTCTTTAAGCAAGGGTTTCACACTGAAGGTGGATGCAAAGAAACACATGCATAAACAAATGGATTCATCTTTCATATAAACCAAGTTTAATAACTATGTCTTACTGCCAAATTTGATGCCTCCAGTAAACTGCAAGTTTAGACAAGAATCAAAGGGGAGGAAAATTCAACTTTAAGGTATTAATTAAAAATTACTATTAACTTTGTCACACTCTTTTCTGTTATATATCTGTCTTTTTTTTTTTTTTTTTTACATCCTACTATCTATCACATCTCTTATTTTTTTACTCATTTTTGTTTATTTTTGTTTATCTCTTTCTTTTTTATATCTCTCACATCCGTGAAACAATCAATACCATGCGAGAAACACTTTTTCTTTAATCAAAATAGAAGAAGAACTGACAGTTATAAGTCACTTCAGCTACGTATATTCCAGGGAACTAACAGTAGTCACATGCATATATAAAATAAGCGTGCACAAAATTATGAATAACCCTTTTACCTGGATTTATTTATTTATTTATTTTACCTGGATTTATTGATCTCTTCTCACCCACTTACTAGTTGCTACTACTTCACCTCATCGTCATTCCCATAAATTCCAATCTGTTCAGTTGTTTTCCACATGTTCCTTCCTAACACTTCCAAAAAACCAACCAACCACACGGAAATTGAATATTATTATTATTATTATTATTATTATTATTATACAGTACAGCTAAATATTAATTAATTAATTTAGTTTGGTAAATAAAGATAGAAAGAAAAGACATCACATCATTGGCCTTAGCATGCCATTGTTTTTACTCTTGGTGCGATATATCCACGTTAGCTATTGTCCCTAAAAATGTTCATTTCTTTATCGTCTTCCAAATGTTTAGAAGCCCGAGGCTCTTCTGCTTGCAGTAGTAGTAGTAACTAGTAGTAACATAAAAACAGTTGTGACACAGACCGTTGCTCCAGATTAAACGGGGACGTCACAAGTCACTTCTTTTCAACCTTTCTTTGTAAGGAAATTTGATGAAATATCGCTGTTGACTTCATGTTCTTTACAGTCTGCGGAGAGAAACAAATTAAGTTGTTCTGATCATATATATAACTCAAAAGAATGGTTGTTCAATTTGGGCTAGCTGCTTCTAAATAAATCAGTGATGGTCCAATTGAAGAAGAGGTTCACACGAACACGCCTCACGTTATTTTAGAATATACTCTCTTAAAAGTACATGCCACTAACTTCTAGAACCACTTGGGACAAATCACAAATGTCACCCCCTTCTTGCTTAAAGTTCATCACATTTTAAGTTTGAAAATATTCCTAGCAAGCAAGCCATCTAATTAACACTCCACTGCATTCCGTGAAGGAGCTAAGTCTAGAGTGACTCATTTACTCATCCACATCTTGTATCCATATAAAAAGAAGTAATAAACTCGTCCTCCAAATATACACATTGTTCTTTACTATTATTTTGCTTGAGCTAGCAAACACTCACTTGGTCAGGTTCGGGTTATTCCCCTTGATTTGCTCTATTCACTACAACAGTTTTGACAATAAACAACGCTTATTTTTTGTCTTAAACAGCGCTTAAAGGCGTTGTATATTCGGGTTATTCCCCTTGATTTGCTCTATTCACTACAACAGTTTTAACAATAAACAACGCTTATTTTTTGCCTTAAACAGCGCTTAAAGGCGTTGTATATTCTGTCCCTGCTGAATGTATTTCAAAAACATAACGTTTATGAAGCGCAGCTGAAAAGTGACATTAAACAGCGATTCATTAAGGAAGCACTGCTTATTGCATTTGAATAAGGGCAATCAACAGCGCTTCTTTATAGAAGCGCTGCTTATTCATATAGAATAAACAGTGCTTCATTAAGGAAGTGCTGCTTATTGATATACAATAAACAACACTTCCTTATTGAAGCGCTGTTTATTCTCCTTATTCATATGCAATAAGCAGCGCTTCCTTAATAAAGCGCTGTTTATTCTCCTATTTTTTATTTTTATTTTTTGTTTCTCATATTCATATGATATCCGGTGCATAATATTGTGATAACACAAAATGCACACCAAAATTGTCATCAACACCTAATTGTATCAACATCAAACTTCACTAAAACCAAATTTAACATTACAATATAATTTTTTTCATAGAAACAGTATAGATCCATTGCATTAACATGAATAAATTACAATATAATTCTCAGTCAAATTCACAATTAACAAAATTATCATTGCTAAAACATTAAAATGCATTAACTAAACATTACACTAATATCTTCTTCTTCTTCTTCTTCTTCTACGTTCTTCTGTATTCCTATTAAATGCCTTTCTCCACGACCAATAATGATGATTTGAATGCAAAAATCTACGATGCCCAAAGAAGACATTCTTCTTACCATGTTCCAACCGAATCCAATCTGTACTATATCTTCACATAGAGGGCATGCACACTGACCTTTGGTACTATATCCCGACAGATTACAATATGCTGAAAAATCATTAATTGTGCCGAAAATCATAGCCCTCAAGATGAAACTTTCTTCTCTATACCTGTCATACACCACTACATCTGTCTCCCACATTTGCTTCAAGTCTTCAATTAAAGGAGCCAAGTATACATTGATATCATTTCCTGGTTGTTTTGGCCCAGAAATTAACAAAGACAACATCATATATTTGCGCTTCATGCATAGCCATGGAGGTAGGTTATAAATCACCAAAATCACAGGCCATGTACTGTGAGAGCTACTCTGAACACCATGCGAGTTAAATCCATCAGTAGACAATGCAAGTCGTAAGTTTCTTGGTTCATTCCCAAAATCAGGATAATCAATATCAATTTTTTCCATTGAGGAGAATCTGCCGAGTGCCGTAACTTGCCATCTTGAATCCTTTCATCCTCATGCCATGTCAGGTTTTTTGCATCTTCTGAACTACGGTACATATGCCTGAATCTTGGAATTATGGGAAAATACCACAAAACCTTCTCTGGAGCCGAATCTTCCTTCTTATACCATGAGGCTTCACATTTAAGACACGACTTTAACGATGCATATTCATTACGAAATAAAATGCAATCGTTACGATAAGTGTGTATCTTCTCATAGCTCATGCCAATAGAGCGTAACATTTGTTTAGCCTTATATGTCCTAGTAGGAAGCACATTATCATTTGGCCACATATCTTTCAATAGTGTGAGTAAGTCCGTAAAGCTCTTATCAGTCCATTCATTGCCCGACTTCAAGTTAAACAACTTTAACATTGCCGATAATCTTGTGAATTTAGTACAACCCTCATATAATGACTTCTCCGCATCACTTATCAACTTCTCAAACATTTGAGGACAATCACGAAGATCTTCTTCAACCGCATTTGCCATCTCTTCAAAACAGTCGCCATCATATGTATTTGTATCGATGTCCTCTGACGCATATCTCTCACTATTCCCCATATTAGAAGATTCACATATTGTCTCACTGTGCTTTGTCCAACAGGTTTAAGTTTGATCAATCACATTGCTCACTAAATGCCATTTCAATTCCTTAACACTAACTTTGTTTGTATAACAACAACTTAAACAAGGACATATGATTCTACTATGGTCTGTTGTATGCCCAACTACAAACCCAATAAAATCTTTCACTCCATCCTTATATTCCTTCGACAAACGATTGACAAACATTCACTTTCGATCCATATTTACCTATGGATTGAGAGCTAAAACAACATAAAAAGCCTAATCAGATAAAGCAAGACTAAAACTACCACTGCCCTTAAAATCAACACACAGACTAAATCAAATTTCTAACAAAATTTTGGCAGTGTCTCCCCTAAAATATGCACATTTCAAAATATATACAATTCCTGTAACATTCCAAAATTCATTGTTCAAATCAATAAGAGCATACTGTCACTAATAATTCAAGGGCATTCACAGGTATAGTGTGGCCAACCATTTTGTAGCAAAGCATTAGTGCATCTATTACAAAGGATGAAAGAAGAAGGAAAAACTACTAACATTCATAAATTCAAAATGCAGAGTTCAATTCCATTTCTGTTGATTCCATTTCCTCAATCCCCAAAATCCCAACTTCAAAATACACTTTGGTTCCACAACTGCTAACCACGACAAAGTTGGATAGAAGAACTTACAGAAATATTAATTTCTAAATCCAAAATTAAAGGCATTCAAATATCTATGAAATCTGGAAATATTTTGAAAGGTATGCACTCCATATTCCTTAGATTTTGCATTCATAATCTTGAATATAGGTTTCATTGATATCAGGTAAAGCCATTATTGTGGCTATTTCAATGTATTCAATGACTCCATAATACAACAAAATTAACCCATCAATGAGTAATGCACTCTCTCCAGCAAAATCAAACTATCAATCAAAAAAACACACTGAAGAAACCAGCAGCATATCATCATATTAGAGATATGTTCTCATCAATTGTTTCCTATGTTTTTTGTACTTTCTCTAATTTAAAAAGAAACCAACAACAATTAATCATATCAGAGATATGTTCTCATCAATTGTTTCCTATGCTTTTTTTCCCTTTCACTACTTTATAATTATATTGGTCTTTGTTCTAAGAATGGACCTGGTAGGGAAGATCTAGAACAAGCAATATAAGTCTCCTACTATAGTTAGATCCAAAACTCGTTGACCTCATCACCTTCGCTCTTTCATTCCATGCTTATAGTAGCCATTACCAATCTATTATCTTCTTTTCAGTTACTGTTTTAAGCAACCTTCTTCCTGTTAATATTAAAAGCCTTATACTTTTCCTATTTCAGACATCACTATTAAGTTTATGTACTAAACATGGTGTTACAACACCAATAACAACTAAAATCAGAAATTCCATCAACAAGTTTCTTCGGCTTAACCAGGATCTAGCCCTTCAACTTTGGACTTCACATTTCTAAATCAATGATAAACATCAAATTCTGAAGGTCATTCACATTAATTAGTATTATTGAACTGCATGTTTTATAAAATCTCTTAGAGGTTATATTTCATCGATACCAAAACAATCTGGTAAATAAAGTGTAATTTTGTCATTGACATAAGACCACAGTGGGACAAACAAACAGCAAGTAAAACCTAAAAAAGCGAGTTGCATACTGGGAGAAGAAGAATTTCACAAAGCTTTTCTGAAGAAGAAGAAAAGGAAGGAGTAATGACCTGAGAGCGGATGTAGTTAATAAGTTCGAAGGAGGAATAGAAATCCAAGTGAAGAGCAACACAGAACAGACACGAACCAGCAACACTTCAAGTGAAGAGAATCACAGAACAAACGATTTTGAATAGCAAAATCGAACCACGAACAAACCCAATGTTTTTCGAACCAGAATCGAACCACAACCGCAGCAAAATGGAACCAAAAACGAGACACGAACTAGCCTTGAATAGAGAAGAGAGTTGCGAGACTGAAAACCCTATATAATGTGGCTATTTCCGTTGAAAATGTGGTTGTTTTTCGACGTGAGGAACGGCGGCGTGAGCGAGAGAGAGTGGCGGAGGGGGTGGCGGAGTGAGTGGCGAAGAAAGAGAGTTGCGAGAGAGAGAGAGAGAGAGGTTGTGTGGGCGAGCGAAGAGAAGAGAGTTGCAAGACAGAGTTGTGAAAGAGAGAGGCTGTGTGCGCGAGCGTGACTATTCTGTGGGAGGAAATGCTTTCATTTAATAAATGGACAATAAACAGCGCTTAGTATATAAAACGCTACTTATTGTCATCACAAAAAGCAGCGCTTTATATACTAAGCGTTGATTATTGTCAACACAAAATGCAGCACTTCAAATACTAAGCGATGTTTATTCATCAGGTACAACTTTAAACAGCGCTTCCCATACTAAGCGTTGTTTATTTATTTATTTATCACATAAACCAGCATCTTTCTTATTGAAGCGTTGTGTATCACCTAAAGTAGCGTTTTTTTTTCTAAGTGCTGTTTTTTCCTTTATCCTTTAGCTTGTAAAAGTTTCAACTTAATTTTAAGCAGCACTTCAATACTAAAGCACCGTTTAAAGCAGCGCCATCTTTTGAAGAATTTGTTGTAGTGATCTATTTTCTATTTTCTATTCTGTTAGGGCTTTTGGTAGAGCTTAGAGGGGACTAACCTTAATTTGGCATGTTGTGATGTGGAGATTTTGGAACTTAAAAATGAGTGTATCTTTTAAGGTAGGGAGCGTAATCTTGCCGACATGGTGAAACATATTAAAATTTTGTTATGGTAATGGTTTTTGGCTAGAATGAGTAAAGGATGTCCTTCTACGATTGGTGTGTGGATTTGTTGGATTGTATTTCTAGGAGGTTGCACATTTGTTGCCTGGAGATGGATTTAGTATTGGTTTAGTGTTGGAGTTGGTTTTTTTCTTCGTTTCCTTTTCTCTCTTTGTTGTATTGGAGTACTCCTTGTACTCCATATGGTAAAAATGCATAACAATCACACATGCCACATTAATTCGGTAAAAAAACGCATAACAATCATGTGTCACGTGCTTTGTTTTATAGTTTGATATTTTGTACTGTATTGTATTGTCTAACTGGTATTTGTATATGGGGAAATAAGAAAAGCAAAAAAATTATTTAAAAAACGTTCATTTGGTTGACGATTCTTTGAGCAAGCATTATTTGAAAGATCTTCAAATAATGCTTGATATTGAGATAACGCTTGCTTATGCATGCATTATTCGAAGGTCAACGCGTGCACAACACTAGTCTCTAAATACTGGATATTGCTTGCTCAAGCAAAGATTTTCTGGATGACACATCCAGATAACATTTTCTCAAGCAAACATTATTTGGATGTGTCATTTAGAGAACATACACATGTTTTTGGTGTGACTCTTATAACACCTTGGAAGCGTTATTTGGAGTTACGAAGACATCTGATGATGTGTAAGTCCATAACGCTTTTACGCATCATGGGAATCAAAATTAAATGCTATTGGCTTACTTTTTTAGCGTAATGGGACTTCCCCCCTAAAATGCAATCCTTTGGTGGCTTTAGTCTCTTCTTTCCAACTCGATCGAAAGTTAGGATGATCTAGCTACCCAATCATACACTTCTTTATCACTAGTAATGAGTTGTCAAAGACATATCTCACACTCTCTACTAGAAAAAATTGAAATAGCGACGAAAATTAAAGATAAAAAAATGAAACCGGTCTCTAAATTTGGCGTCGTTAACACTTAGCGACCAAATTAGAGACAGATTTTGTCTTTTCCGTCTCTAAATTTGCGTCTCTATTTGAACTTTTTCTAGTAGTGACCTTGTGCCATATTAATCAGTGTAAAAATGAATCATTAAGAGATTTTCTGACACGCTTCTATATAGAGTCCATCTTGGTGCCCGACTTGGACCCCCAATTACCCTATCTGTTGATCGAACTCTAAAGTTTGAACCCTTGCACTACTCGTTAGCCAAAACTGCTTCATTCATGGGGATCGAGTTCTGCTTTAGGATGTTAAAGTGTGCGCACCCTGAAATAGAATTTGAAGACGGTTGAGTGGTCCTTTCTTGAATTCCCCTGACATAAGAAACAATATCCAAGTGCAAGAGCCACACGTCTATGATAAATGTAAAAATGATGATTGATTCCCATAAATCAATTTCATAAAGGTATAAAGTTATAGAATTACCAAACTATTGCAACTCAGGTATCCTAATATATCATAGGATTAAAAGTGAAAACTTTCTCGTTCTCCATTGATGCCTTTTTTCCCTTTTTACTTATAGATTCATCACAAGATAAATCTCTCCTCTTTGTCTAGTAGATGTAAGAGCCTCTCTTAACCTCTTTCATCATCTTATTTTCACTTATCAGAGCGAATTGGTAGTGGCATGCATGAAGTCTTTTTACCCTATAGAAGCTAGGCATTTTTTACTATAGGTGCCTTGTTTGCATGGTCTCTTAACCAATGTCAAGGAGTTCACGAATGGATGATGGTAGCAGTGTATTCTTGATGTTTTTGAACATGGATTACATGTGATGTCTGATGTAGAGCCATAGTAGACCAATAAGGGATGAGATGTGGGTTGAATAGGTTTGTGAGGACATGGAATACGAGACATGTCCAGACAATAAAGGTAAGTAAAGGGGGCAAATCAGACAGACACTTAGACGCACAAACACCCAAATGCATAGATAGACATCATTCTAGGACTCAAATTATTAGGCACATAAACACTCCTTAATCTGGAAGTCAGGCAATCAGACATTTAGACACACCTTAGTCTAGGGCCAAACACACATCTGCGTGGAATTAAGATGAAGAAACACACATATGCACCTCAATTTTGGGCCAGGCATACATCAATACGGGGCTCAAATGATTAAACAGATATATGCATCTCAATCTAGGGCTCAAATGATCAAACACACGAACATACCTCAATATTAGGTCCAAAAACACATTTGTCAGAGGCTCAAACGATGAGATTCACAAATGCATCGTGTTCTAGGGCCTAGACACATTAGTTTGGGGCTCAAATGATCTTAGTTTAGGGGTCCAGACATAACATAGTCTAAGGGGTCGAGATGCAATTCATTTGGTGGGTCAGGCTCAACTCAATTTAGGCCTAAATGCAGCTCAATCTCTTATTATCATTATTGTTGCTGTTTATTTTTTAATTTTACTTTTATTTTTCATTTCTTTTATTTTTTATTTTATTGTTCTTTATTATTTAATTTTTAACACCTGGACTAAGTTTGGTGTCTACGATCAATTTTTGCTATCATCCAATATTGAGGGAATTCAAGAGAGGAGAGATTAAAATACACTGATTAAAATGTTGTTACTTATTGTAAATATTTGCGATTATATGGGTATAATATTACATTAACATTAATTTCCATCCTATTTTCTTGTAAACCAAATAAGAAGAGAGATATTTTTACTTCTCTCCCTTTTAACAAAATAGAACGTCTAGAATTTTTTCTCTTCTCCCTATCCCTCTTTGAACCAAACGCTAATTAAGGCCCTAAAATTGTTCATGGGATGGTTCGATTAATCAATTGCAACATTTTAATTTTGGCATTGCCTGATTTCTGGCACTATATGATGTTGGAATTGAAGATATACATGTGCAGCATAGACAAGCCACATGGGGTGATGTCTGTGCTTTTAATTTTCTTTCAGGTATTTATTGGGGATTTCAGATAGATATGTGTTCCCAGCTTTAGCTACTCTTTTTGCTTCATGGGTTTTTATAACGAGTGCAACTTTGCACTCGATAAAAATCATTAATTACCCATTTTATTTTTTTATTAATTACTTAGTTTTTTATTTTATGGGTAGAGATATTACATAAATACGAATCTATAAAATAAATAGAAAAGTAAAAGTAAGTAATTAATAAGGAAATAAATTGGACAATTAATGATTTTTATCGTATGCAAAGTTAAACACGTTAAAAAAAACTGTTCCTTTATTTAGGGTGCTAACAGTTCATGTATGCAGAATGGAGACAGTGTTTCCATAGCGATTGCCATATACTATTGTCGAAGCCAAGAGTGTAGAGATTAAAATTGTAGCTGCCTAGCACAAGTGTCTAATAGGAAATTTTCTAGCTTTTGGCAGTGAAAACAACTACACAGACATTTTGTCCTATAAATCATAATTAATCTATTCATTTTCTGTGAATGACGCTTTGACAAATGACACTTCATAAGCTTATTCTCTTCCTATAATGTCTCTTTGCTTTTCCTAGAAACCTAGCTAACTCGAGTTGTTATATCATACTCGAAATAGAGAAATTGAGACTTTTCTGAAATGATAATTAAAAAAGGGAGTAGTTCTTTTGACAGCAGGAAAATAAGAACGGGGGCTCTCTACATGCACGTGATGGCAGTTGTAGAATTTAGACTAAATTATAAAATTGGTTCTCTGTGTTTATTTTAGGTTTCAATTTGGTCCTCTATGTTTTATTTGTTTCGTTTTGGTCCCTTACGTTTTAAAAGTTACAACAGGTTGGTCATTTCCATCACTAAAAGCCAATTGTCCGTAGCTAAAAGCCAAATAATATTTTGGAAAATGGACTTCTAGCTACGGACAATTGACTTTTAGTGACGGAAATGACCAAATTAAAAACTAAAATAAAACGTAGAGGACCAAAACAAAACAAATAAAACGTATAGGACCAAATTGAAACCAAAAATAAATTTAGAGGACTAATTTTATAATTTAGCCTAAAATTTAATGAATCTTCTCCGTGGCGTGATTATAATAGGTTTTGTTATTTTGTAGGTACCTAATTACCTACACATGTGAACGTGCCACATGATTAAAATTCCTACATGAACGAATATGTCAATTCAATTCCACGATTAAAATTACTACTACTACTAGTATTACTACCTCAGGTCCTGTGTATAATAAATATAAGACAAAATTATAAGGACCAATGAGGTGTATTAAAATGGGTAAATCTCAGTCAATGATATCATATTTTTAAATTTTTCTAAAATTATCCCCTGTAATAAATGAAAGAGAAAGAGTGAGAGATAATTAATAGTAAGTTGACAAACATTGTAAATTGGTCTTATAGTAAATAAGGGTAAATATGAAAAAGTGCAATTAATGTGGTTGAAAATAATGTGGTTGTAAATATAAGTAATATGTATTTATGGATGACTATCCATCATATCTTAGAATATTATGTAATTGTTCCTCATTTATAATTCCCTGATTTGGCTCATAAATTGATAGTCAAATACATCTATAAATAGGAGCATTAGGTTTTGTCATTTGGTACACTTTTGGAGAAATCACTAATACAAATATCAGAGCTTGTTCCTGAAGAACGAGCCAACGAATCCTAGTTCCTGAAGAACTAGTCTTTGACTTCATATCTCTATCGTCTTCTTCTTCGTCTTTTCTGATTCTTTTATAACACGTTATCAGCACGATTAAGTCTCTACCGGTGCAGCAAAGTATTTTTGTGTGTTTCTTTTCAAGGTGAGAATTTATTTATTATCACAACTATATGATTTTTTAAACAAAAGAAAAGTTTTTTTTTTGTTATTCTTCGACTCCATATTATAATTTTATCAAAATCGATTTGTTTTCTTTTGATCTTTATATTTTTTTTTTGAGATCATTAATCTCTTTGTCTGGATGTTGCAGTTTCGTATCAATGAGTTAGTTTTTTTTATTTTTATTTTCCCCAATCTTTCATTTCATTCACAACGTGATTAGTTTTTTTTTTCATGTGTACTATTTTCCTTCCATATAGCAATATATTGTTAGCAATTGTTTTATTTGTGTTATTGATATTTTATTTTATATTTCCATTGTTTGGTCTTGAAGTACCAATGCTAATATTGTTTCACGAATATTGTTTGTTATTGGTCCTGAAGTACCATTACTATCTATTATTGGTCCTGAAGTACCAACACTAATTTTGCCTATTATTGGTCCTGAAGTACCAATACTAACATTTTATCTATGATTGGTCTTGAAGTACCACATTAAATGAATAACCAAAATCATTGCCTTTTATTGGTCCTGAAGTACCAATTTACAATTGTTTCTAGTAATCGGTCCAGAAGCACCAGATTACAATCGTAAAAACAATTAAAACTTAATTCTGATTTTTTTTTACATCGATTGATTTTTTTTAGTACAGTACTAATTTAAAAAGGAAATTTGATAGTAAAATACTTTTTACTTTATTTCTTTAACTATTTCCTAGATATATGATATAATATTGTTCATTTTTTTTTCTAGTGTGTTACAATGTCGAATCTCACAAAGCTTGAATTCATCGCTCTTGATATTTCTGGAAGAAATTATCTGTCATGGGTACTTGATGCTGAGATTCATCTTAATGCTATGAATCTTGGAAATACCATTAAAGAAGGAAACCAGACATCCTTGCAGGATCGCGCAAAAGCAATGATTTTTCTTCGACATCATTTACATGAAGAATTGAAAACGGAGTACCTTACTATTAAGGACCCATTAGCCCTTTGGAATAATTTAAAGGAGAGATTTGAGCACCAAAGAACGGTGATACTTCCAAAAGCTCGATAGATTGGATACACTTGCGGTTACAAGATTTTAAAACCGTAAGTGAATATAATTCAGCATTGTTTAAAATTAGTTCTCAAATGAAATTATGTGGTGAAAAAATTACTGATGAAGATATGTTAGAAAAAACATATTCAACTTTTCATGCCTCGAATGTGCTCCTGCAGCAGCAGTATCGAGAACGTAGGTTCACCAAATACTCTGAGCTAATTTCTTGTTTACTTGTGGCTGAACAAAATAATGAGCTATTGATGAAAAACCATCAGTCTCGGCCCAACAAAGCTCAACACCATTCCCTGAAGTGAATGTGGCATTTTCTCAAGGACCTGACGAGGTCGTGGGGAAAAAGGGGTCGTGGAAGAAAAAATTCTTGGACTCGTACTATTCCTCCTGCAAATTTTGAAAGAAATGGTGCTGAAAGAAACCAAAAGAAATGGGCCAGAAATGGGGAAAACTCCGGACACAACCAGAAAGTGCAAAACAATGACCACGTTTGCTATAGATGTGGGGCAAAAGGCCATTGGTCTCGACTATGTCGCACCCCAAAACATCTGGTTGATCTTTATAAGGCAGCTCAAAAGGCAAAAGGAAAAAATGTTGAAACAAACCTCTCTGAATCTATTGACAAAGAGATTTCAACAGATGTGGATTTTGATGTCGCTGATTTTTTCGAAGACCCCAACGGCAAAATTGATCACTTAATTGGGGATGGAAATGTTTACTATTGAGATGTTATTTAGTCTAGAAACTATCATATGCTTAAGTTTTATTTATTTTTGCTATTTGGATATTTTCATATGTTAAAGCTTATTTATGTTATTTGAATTTCGTCATATTTTATGATTAATATTAAGTTTCACGTCATGTTATAATTTTCTTTCCTTATCCCTAAAATATATTTTTTTATGTTATTAGATATTGCAAAATACTCTCGATAATATGGAGGAAGACATATGTTTAGTAGACAGTGGTACAACTCATACAATTCTTCGTGATAAGAAGTATTTTGCGCAATTAACATTAGCTGAAATTAATGTTAATACAATATCTGGTACTGCAAATATGATTGAAGGCTCCGGAAGAGCATGTATTATATTCCCAAAAGGGACAAAATTATGCATTGATGATGCGCTGTATTCTAGTAGATCCCGAAGAAATCTACTAAGTTTTAAAGATATACGTCGCAATGGATATCATATTGAAACAAAAAATGAGGGAGATTTGGAATATCTCTATATTACCTCTGGAACTTCAAATGAAAAGTTTATCTTAGAGAAATTTCAAAGTTTCTCATCGGGGTTATATTTTACAAAAATAAGGATGACCGAGTCAAATTATATGCACCGGAAGTGCCCAGATCTTAAGACTTTTATGCTTTGGCATGATCGTCTTGGTCATCCTGGTTCAACTATGATGCGACGTATCATTGAAAATGCACATGGTCACTTACTAAAAGATCATAGACTTCCTTTACCCAATGATTATTTTTGTACTTCTTGTGCTCAAGGTAAATTAATTGTTAGACCTTCTCCATCTAAACTACCTTTGAGTCCCCTTCTTTTTACAAAGAATACAAGGTGATATATGTGGCCCAATTCACCCACCTTGTGGGCCTTTCTGTATTTTATGGTTTTGATTGATGCTTCTACTCGACGGTCACATGTTTGTTTGCTTTCAACTAGAAATGTTGCTTTTGCTAAATTTCGCTCAAATAATAAAATTAAGATCAAGTTTTCCGACCATCCTATCAAAACTATTCGCCTAGATAATGCAGTGAATTTACTTCAAAAGCATTTTATGACTATTGCTTATCAATAGGAATTAGTGTTGAACACCCAATTGCACATGTTCATACTCAAAATGGTTTAGCTGAATCTTTCATTAAACGTTTACAACTTATTGCTAGACTCATGCTTATGAAATCAAAACTTCCTCAGATCTGCTTGGGACATGCTATTGTGCATCTTTGCATCTTTGATTCGCATCCGACCATCCGCATATCACAAGTTTTCACCTTTACAACTTGTTTTTGGCCAACAACCTGATATATCTCATCTTAAAATTTTTGGTTGTCTTTGTATATGTACCTATTGCACCCACTCAACAGACTAAAATGGGTCCACAAAGACGCCTTGGAATCTATGTTGGTTTTGATTCTCCATCTATCATTAGATATCTAGAACCTTTAACAGGGGATCTTTTTAGAGCAAGATTCTTAGATTGTCAATTTGATGAATCAGTATTCCCCCCATTAGGGGAAGAAAAGGGTAAAGGAATACAAGTGCAAGAAGTTTGTTGGAACGCACCAACGTTATCCATGTTGGATACACGCACAAATCAATGTGAACTTGAAGTTCAAAGAATAGTTCATTTGCAAAATGTTGCAAACCAGTTGCCAGATACTTTTACAAACACCCAAAAGGTCACTAAATCACATGTGTCAGCTGCAAATGCTCTTGCACGGTTGGTTGTCCCTGAAGGACAACCTGCAAGTATGGCAGCCAATGAATGCAAAGCACGCCAGAAGCGTGGTAGACCTATTGGGGCTAAGGATATTGTTCCCCGCAAGAAAAAGGGAGTAAAAGAATTGCAAAGGGACACTCCAGAAGAGGTCAACACAAACATAGATCAACAAACCCATATTTTCAAAGAGGTAACCCCAGAAGTGGTCCCGGTACCGGCAAATCATGAGATCTCATTAACATCCGGAAATATGAAAGACAGGAATAAAGTTGTTGTTGATAATGTGTTCTCATATGCACTTGCTTCTGATATAATAAATGATAATGAGTCTGAGCCTCAAACTGTAGAAGAATGTCGATATCGAAATGATTGGCCAAAATGGAAAGAGGCAATACAAGCTGAGTTAGACTCATTAGCCAAACATAAAGTATTTGGACCAGTAGTCTAGACACCCGAAGATGTCAAACCCGTTGGATATAAGTGGGTTTTAAATGCGTAAAGAAACGAATTGAATGAAATTGTGAGATACAAGGCACGACTTGTAGCGCAAGGTTTCTCACAAAGGCCGGGTATAGATTATGAAGAGACATATTCCCCGGTTATGGATGCAGTCACTTTTAGATTTTTGATTAGCTTGGCAGTCTCTGAAGGACTGGACATACGCCTAATGGACGTAGTGACAGCTTACTTATATGGGTCACTGAGTAGAGACATTTATATGAAAATCCTGAAGGATTTAAGATCTGAAGCATGCAATTCAATACCTCGACAGAAGTACTCTGTTAAATTACAAAGATCCTTATATGGACTAAAGCAATCAGGACGTATGTGGTACACTCGTTTGAGTGAATATCTATTGAAAAACAATTATGAGAATAATCCTGTTTGCCCCTGTGTTTTCATCAAGAAAACGAATTCTGGACTTGCCATACTAGCAGGATATGTTGGGGGTTTAAATATAATAGGGACTTCAGAAGAGATCTCTAAGACTGTAGAATACTTAAAAGGTGAATTTCAAATTAAGGATCTTGGAAAGACAAAATTTTGTCTTGGTCTTCAAGTTGAACATTCCACAAGTGGAATATTTGTTCATCAATCTTCTTACATTGAAAAGGTTCTGAAACAATTCTATATGGACAAAGCTTATCCATTAAGCACTCCAATGGTCGTTCGTTCACTTGATGTGAAAAAAGATCCTTTTCGTCCACGAGAAGATGATGAAGGAATTCTTGGCCCCGAAGTACCATATCTTAGTGCCATTGGAGCACTTTTGTACCTTGCAAATAGCACTAGACCTGACATAGCATTTACAGTAAACTTGTTAGCAAGGTTTAGTTCGGCACCAACCCGAAGACATTGGAATGGAGTCAAACAAGTCCTTCGTTACCTCCGTGGTACATCTGACATGGGTTTATTTTACGCAAGTGGAGTAAAGTCAGAGTTGGTAGGATATGCTGATGCTGGATACCTTTCTGATCCTCATAAAGCCCGATCACAAACAGGTTATGTCTTCACGTATGGAGAAACTGCTATATCTTGGAGATCTGTGAAGCAAACAATCACTGCCACCTCATCAAATCATTCAGAAATACTAGCTATTCATGAAGCAAGTCGAGAATGCATATGGCTAAGAACCATGACCCAGTATGTTAGAGGAGCATGCGGATTGGTGAAAGAAGATAACAAGCCAACAACATTGTACGAAGATAATGCAAATGCATTGCACAAATTAAAGGTGGCTACATAAAGGGTGATAGAACAAAACACATTTCACCAAAATTCTTCTATACTCATGAACTCCAAAAGAAAGGGGATGTTGATGTTTGCAAAATTCGTTCAAGTGATAACCCAGCAGATCTATTCACAAAAGCCCTTCCAACTTCAACTTTCAAGAAGCACGTGCACAACATTGGAATGCGCCAACTAAAGGACTTTATTTCTTGAGGGGAAGTGTATCACTATTACTATGTACTCTTTTTCCTTCGCTAAGTTTTTATCCCACTGGGTTTTTCTTAGCAAGGTTTTAATGAGGCATATTCATAGCGTATAGTCATCCAAGGGGAAGTGTTGTAAATATATGTATTTATGGATGACTATCCATCATATCTTAGAATATTATGTAATTGCTCCTCATTTATAATTCCCTGATTTGGCTCATAAATTGATAGTCAAATACATCTATAAATAGGAGCATTAGGTTTTATCATTCGGTACACTTTTGGAGAAATCACTAATACAAATATCAGAGCTTGTTCCTGAAGAACGAGCCGACGAATCCTAGTTCCTGAAGAACTAGTCTTTGACTTCATATCTCTATCGTCGTCTTCTTCTTCTTCTTCTTATTTTCTGATTCTTTTATAACATGTTTCTTATATTTAGCACTAAGAAAAGACATCATTTGTTTCTTATAAATAGGACTAGAGGTATTATTATTATTACAATTTCTCTTATATACACACACACATATTATGCATTGAGTTCCTTTCCAGAATAATGGACTCATGTGGAGACCTTTAAAATAGCTATTGGGCCGAAAGCTTGCTTTTAAAATGGGGCTTGGGCCAAGGATTAAGGAGCACAGTGGCACACTTCACAGTGCACATATTTCAATCATAATACGACGTCGTTTTGAAATATGCTAACGAACACGTTCTCCGTGTTCACGAGAAGATAGGAACGAAAGCAAAAACACGGTCGCGAGAAGATGGCGAACCCAGAGAGCAGCAGTAGTAGAGGCTCAAGATGGTCCCTCAAGGGAACCACTGCTTTAGTTACTGGCGGAACGCGTGGAATCGGGTTCGCTTTTTCCTTTATCGCACTCAACACTGTTGAATCTGTTTTTGTCTTCTCATTTCTTCTTTTTGGTGGATTCTCTTTGTCGCTTGAATTAAATTGGGTTTCTTGATCCTGGGGTTTCTTTAAACGACTTAAAGTTACATTTTTTGGGTGTTGAGTTTTCCGGGTGTGGTTGTTCACTGTTCAGGCACGCTGTGGTAGAGGAACTGGCCGAGTTTGGTGCCACCGTGTACACTTGTTCTAGAAATGAAGCAGAGCTGAACAGTTGCTTAAAGGAGTGGCAAGAGAAGGGTTTTTCAGTTCATGGATCGGTTTGTGATGCGTCTTCTCCACCCCAAAGAGAGGAGCTTATTCAACAAGTGGCTTCTGCCTTCAACGGCAAGCTCAACATACTTGTGGGTCCTTTTTATCTTAATTGCGCTTTTTTTTTATCACTGTTTCATTTTTAACTTATGTGATAATATAGAAAAGAAATCTTATCAGGCGGTCATAAATAATAGTGGTTTTTAGTAATGTTGCTGACAAGGTGGGCATGTGAAAAAAGCTGGAGATTTCTTCTGTGTTAAGTGCCGGTACAAAACAAAATTCATATACTACCTCTTAAAGTGTATAATAATGATATGATATAACACATCTCAGTATAAAAAATAAATAAATAAATTGAAATCTAGGAACATTTGCTAATTTGTATATTACGTTGAATTTCGAAAGGTTTTGGAGCTGTATCTTACCCCATCTGCCTTGATGCAGCTCAGGGGCTCTGCCTGTGATTAATCATTAAAAGGTTTTTATTTTCTATAAGAATTTGTCAAAAACTTTATCCAAACTGACTCTCATTGTTTTATATTGGGATATCAGTTCCTCAGTTCACTTTCTGAATGTATTGGAGATCGATCTCATGTATTATAATTCAAACGGTGTTTAATTGTGCTTTGTATTGCTATAACATATTTTATGATTTACTTCCTGGTAAAACACTAAAAGTTATAGAAGAAATTTGAGATGCCAGTGCACATAATTTTTCTTCATGTTTTCCATCTTACTGCGTACACAATTTGCAAGTGGTTGCAGGCTTAAAAATAATTAATTAATTGCAATCATTTGATGCATTTTGGCCAATTAAGACTGCTTTATTGGTGCTTCAACTACACTCAGAAGGGCAGCATCAATATCTGCAAAAGTACTTAACAACTGATAACAGGATATATACAACTTAGCTATTCGTGATTATTTAACGATTCAAATAGCTAGACTTGTTTCTCTTATGCATGACTTAGCTCATAATAAATTGTGTTCATATCATAATCTTGTGATATTAGATAAACAATGTTGGAACAAATGTGAGGAAGCCAACAATTGAGTATACTGCAGAAGAATATTCAAAAGTGATGACTACTAACTTAGATTCTGCATACCATCTATGCCAACTTGCATATTCTCTTCTTAAAGCATCTGGAAATGGAAGCATTGTGTTCATTTCCTCTGTTGCAGCTCTGACAAGCGTAGGTTCCGGAACCATTTATGCAGCGAGTAAAGGTGAGTTGATGTATATAATTACGACAGTTTTTGCTCAAACATGACAGATACAAAGTATTTTGAAAGCCGTTGGCTAAAGAGATTCTTCGTGCTGTTTTCTTCAGCTGCAATCAATCAGCTGACCAAGAGTCTTGCTTGTGAATGGGCAAAAGACAATATACGGAGCAACTGTGTTGCACCCTGGTATACAAAAACACCACTTGTGGAACATGTAATGCTCTTTCACCCTTTTAATTATTCATTCTGAGGCCATATCATTTTTTCCTTTATGAAAGATCGGATAAGTACACTAACCAATTGAAAATTTGAGTTGGATGAACAGTGAACTGATCGATCATTATTTAATCATGTGCAGATAGTATTCTTCTATTTTGTTGTTGCTGTCTTCATGACCGTAATCACTCCATGCTATATTTTAAAATATTAGCAAATAATCTGTGCATTGATGTTGTTACATTCATACTCCTTTTTAAGGATCATTAGTAGTGTAGTAGGAGTATAAAGATAGAAGTATATGTCTGTTAGTCTTTACGTCTCTATAATCCTTTAGATTATTGAATAGGAAAATCTAAATTCCTTGCGTGTTAGGATGACTCATAGGGCCTTATACATTATGCTGCATTGTGATTACATTGATGAAAAAATGTATGTAGTGCTTTTTTTTCCAGGAGCATAATTACTACCATTAAGGTCATATTGACAATCAGAAATGTAAAGTATCAACAAGCAAATTAACAATATTTGCACCTAGGGAGGTACTAGGGTATAAATTGGTTGTTGCACCTTGTATGATAAATTCATTTATTATTGCTTATAGGGTAACTTACATGACAAAACCCTCTGCCTTCTGACAGCTTGTCTTCTTCATTTTTATATATATTTACCTGCTGCCTTCTGTTTGATTCACGTGTGATATGAGACACAAAATGTTGACTCATCTAATGTTACTCGGGTTTCCATGTGAAGAAGGTACCAAAATTATGTGTTTTGGTACTACTGGACTTTTCTAGTTAAGGACATTGTATCTGGACCATAAACTGTGTGTGTCTTATTGTTGTACAGTAGTAGCAAGTAATTCTTGTTGGTCGTTTAGAAAAATATTTCTTAAATCAACATAAAAATTTACCTGAAAAAGAAATTTAACTGGCTTTGAGGGCAGCAACATGCCAAATATGACTTCTTTTTGAGTCACATGGGGTTGGGGCTGTAGCTTCTCTGGTGGATCTGCATATGTCCATGTGTAGTATGTCTGGTTTGTGTTTTTGTGTGTGGGTTGGTGTATCCGTTATGGAGGGTTTTCTGATAACACAGCCTTGCTCTTTAAGAGCTAATGAATTATATATATATATATATATATATATATATATATCTGTAACTGTAATGCCAGCGCGATCGTCTGTATCATCAATCTTCAAATAACAATGATATATTCATAACTTGGGTTGCTAACTGTTTACTTTTCTTACAGTTACTTGATAACAAAGAGTTTGTGGATGAGATAATATCTCGAACACCGATAAAGCGGATAGCAGAAACACATGAAGTGTCATCCTTGGTGACTTTCCTTTGCCTGCCAGCTGCTTCCTATATTACTGGACAGATTGTTTCTGTTGATGGAGGATTTACTGTGAATGGATTTCAACCCAGCATGAGAATTAACTAAAGTAACATTGTCATTTTTGTTTTTTGGATTGTGTACAACACAAAGGTATTCATCAAGCTGTGGTTACAGGGTCTGGCTTTCTGTTTTTCATAATGACAAATTCTAAAAATATTTCATTCTCATTGGATAAAGCCCAAATTTTTATTTGAATTCTTGGCATGGAATAAAAGAATTCAATTGGTTGGAATTATCATCCCGTGTGATGACCCTTTATGTATCTTCTGAAATTGATAGGTCCATTCTTGCTTCGTTTTAATTCTATTTCCACTACAAGAATTAAGCGTATTACCTACAAATTTTCTAGGGCCACTGACGCTAGCAAATTACCCAGGGTCAAATAGTAGGAAAAAAATCATACCATAATTTTCTTGGGCTTTTAAAAAAACCCTCTCAGTTTTGTTCATGCTAAAAAGACGGTGGGCTAGTTTTTTTTTATTTTTAAATTGGGTTGTTCCTAGGGCCAGACCCCTTGGAAACAGCCCGCCCAAAAAAATTTGCAAAAAATCGAGGGGCTGAGCCCTCAAATCTGTCAACGGGGCGCTACTTTTTGCACCCCCTTTTATCTAGGCGCCACCCACTGAAACACCTAAATCCCACGCGGCCCATGTACCCAGTCCAGCAAACCTTAATCCCTAATGAAATAAAAACTCTATTATTCCCTCTTCCCCTCTATCCAGGTGCCGATCGTCACCTCTCTCTGCCCCTCTCTCTTCTTTCTCTCTCCTTCTCTATGATAGCATAAACACATGAAGTGTCATCCTTGGTGACTTTCCCTTGCCTGCCAGCTGCTTCCTATATTACTGGACAGATTGTTTCTGTTGATGGAGGATTTCCTGTGAATGGATTTCATTCCAGCATGAGAATTAACTAAAGTAACAATGTCATTTTTGTTTTCTGGATTGTGTACAACACAAAGGTATTCATCAAGCTGTGGTTACAGGGTCTGGCTTTCTGTTTTTCATAATGGCAAATTCTACAAATACTTCATTCTCATTGGATAAAGCCCAAATTTTTATTTGAATTCTTGGCACGTAACAAAAGAATTCAATTGGTTGGAATTATCATGTCGTGTGATGACCCTTTATGTATCTTCTGAAATTGATAGGTCCATTCTTGCTTCGTTTTAATTCTTTTTGCTACAAGAATTAAGCGTATTACCTACAAATTTTTTCTAGGGCCACTTACCCTAGCAAATTACCTAGGGTCAAAGTAGTAGGAAAAAACTCATACCATAATTTCCTAGGGCTTTTAAAAAAAACCCCTCGGTTTTGTTCTTGCTAAAAAGACGATGGGCTTCTTTCTTTTTTTTTAATTGGGCTGTTCCTAGGGCCAGACTCCTTGGAAACAGCCCGCCCAAAAAAATTTGCAAAAAATCGAGGGGCTGAGCCCTCGGATCTGTCAACGAGGCGCTACTTTTTGCACCCCCTTTTATCTAGGCGCCACCCACTGAAACACCTAAATCCCATGCGGCCCATGTACCCAGTCCAGCAAACCTTAATCCCTAATGAAATAAAAACCCTTATTCCCTCTTCCCCTCTATCCAGGCACCGATCCTCACCTCTCTCTCCTCTCTCTTCTTTCTCCCTCCTTCTCTACGGATTCCCCTCCATGCTCCCCTCTCTTCTAATTTTTTTCTTTCTTCTTCGTCCATTCTTTCAACATCCATGAAGATGACCCTAAGGTCCAAACAAACCCTAATCACCACGGCCACAACCTAGTGCTTTCTTCTTCCTTCAAGGATCCGCTCCCATTTTTTCAATGAAGATCAAATCATAATGAAAAGGTTAGTTTTTTCTGCTGTACCCACTTGTTTTTCTTCGTTTCTTTGATTTTTGATTGTTTTATTTTTTTTTTCTGTATTAGAAATCCAAGCAGCCTTCTTTGTTCTTTCTCCTTCTTCTTCTCGGTTTTCTACTGCATGCCTTCTTCATTTTTTTTTGTTTATTTTGTTTCTGTTTTGGTATTTTTTGCATTTCTATTTATATATTTTTTTTATTTTCTTCTTCTGATTCTGTATCTTGTATTTTTTGTAGGTATAGAGATATCAAGAACCAAATTTTTGTAATTTTTGTTGTATTTTTTGCTGTTTGTAATTCTTTGTAATTTGTAATTTTTTTGGTATTCCGTTTCTGTTGTAATTTTGTAATTTTTGTTTTCTGATTCTGTTTTCTGTATTCTGTAATTTGTAATTTTTTGGGTAAATTTTGATTATGTAATTATTAAAAACCTTGATAAATTTTGGTAAATTCTGATTTGTAATTGCTGAGAGAGAAAATAATTTGCAATTTTTGATTCTGTTATATAATTATTAAAAACCTTGTTTCTGTATTAATTTTTTTTATTAACTTGCTGCAATTTTCGAGTGCTCTATGCCCTGAGCCCTAGGAAATTACCTGGGGCACAGAGCCTTTAGAAATTTCTTAGGATTTTTCAAATTTAGCCTTCGGAAACTGTTTTCTACCGGTGAATATCCTACAGCTATGTCGTTCTCGGTGGGCCCTCAGAAATTTTGGCATTTCCTAGGTCCTTGGCACTAGGAAATGACAAACATTCTTGTAGTGTTCCACGTTGTCTGTGGATTCTTATATCATCATCCTAAGTACCATTATCAAGCATCTGAAGCTTATTCTATGGATCATTTGGGGTATCTCGCGTGCGTTTAATAATCTCAATTACAACTTTTTTTTTGGGTATCCTAGCATCTAATACTAGGTTAATTTTTAGATAATAATCTGATGAAACCCTTGATTTCAAGTAGCAAACTTGGAAGCTTAAGATAAATTTATTATATATTATCAATGATTTTATAATATTTTAAAGTTTTAATTTTTATGTGAAAGCAAAGTAAAATAATACTTCAATAATTAAAAAAGGATATTTTATTAGATAAATTTATTAATTGTCTGTTTTTGAAATAACTATATAATTTTGATAATGATATTCGAGCTATAATTGCATGTAAATTATTTAAATCCCTCACTACTACTTTAATCACAATTTTAGTTTAATACCACTCAAGATAATTATATACCATTATAATTTATTTGAAGCTTTTGTAAAATATTTATAATAAGCATACTTTTTAGTTTTACAATTAAAGTATAACTAAATATTATTTGATTTGTATGATTGGGATTCTTTTTCTTATGGTGATGATTTTGCATACCCTTTTTTAAAAAAATATTATTTGATTTAAAAAACATAATTGAGTTGTGTTTTTTCGAATAGCAAGTCGCTAAGTTAGATAGGACAAAAATAACCTCAAGGTTGAGTGCGAGTAGTTAACAAACTCCATCTAAAGAAACAGATTTGACTTGTACCCGAGTTCAACCCTAGCAATGAAACAACTTGGAGTCAGGCTTTACATACCTCCTGATTAAACTTTGGATTTGTCAGAGTCATTTTCTTAGACACCAGAGCGGGGTCAAAGACCTCCAGACCAAAAAAGATATGATACAAATAAAAATTAAATGAAAAAGCTGGGGATAAGAAAATTATGCACGTAAATTATTCTGTCGAGATTCTTCGGCCGGTTGAAAGTTGATTTGAGCCTTCCTTGTATGGTCCAATAAGTAGCTTCTCAGTTTTGGTCTTGATGAATTTCTCAGGGTGGATACTCGCAAAGGTATTTTGACGCTCAAGTTAGCAAGTGTTTAGCCTTGACTAAAAGAATGGACAAAAACATATATTTGCATGGTGTTGTGATCACCTATTATAGAGACCGACCTGAGTGTGATTTGATGTTTGTCTTTATGTGCTGAGGTACCTTAAGTCCTCACATAATTCTGGGGTAGGCATCCTGTGTTTGTTGGTGTTAGATGGGTCACTCCCCAAGTGGGCCCACGCCAACTTATTAAAAAGAAAAAAAAGGAGAAATAAAAGTTACTGGGCTAACGCCCATGTTTTGTGAAAAAAGGGATTTTAATCCTTGAGACAAGAGAGCAGCGGGTCTGTTAGGGTTTTGTTGCGAAAGCGTTGCCTTGTCGCCGTTGGTACCTAGGTTTACTAGGCTGGTGGTCGACAGTCTACTGTCACGGTCTCTCTTTCCTGTTTTCGCACACGTCTCGACCTCCACCCTGTTTCGGGGTTGTTGCTGCAAAATCCTTTTCCTCCTCCTTGTTTCTTCTTTTCTCACACGGCGGGGGTGAACCACCACCTTCATCTCTTCCGGAGGGCCCCTGACCCCCTCCTGAACCTCCACCCCTTGATTAACCCTAAACCATCACCCCCACCAGAGCCCCCAATCGAACCCATTCACCCCTACCTCCATCCCTCTCCCATGCTAGCCACTTAACTCGACCTCCTTACGGCTTTCTACCCAATGATTCCTCTTCCACTGTCCGGCACAAACGCTTTCCCAAAACCCTCTGTCATCCTCTCCCCTGATTGCTACCGCTGGAACCCCAGTCCCTCTGTAATTGTCCCTATTATCCCTTTGTTGCAGCATTGGTTCAAGGAAAGGGGAACCCATGGCCAATTGGCCATCAAATACGGGGAAAGCTCTGGACTTTCCGTCTTTCCCCCTACGGATCACATGTGGTTCTTCCGCCTCTTTCCTTTGGTGCCTCTTCTCTTGGTCAAGCGTGGAGGTCGGTGTTCTACATTTCTTAATGTCATTCCGGTACCATGCTCAGTAAAGCCGGCCTTGGAGGGACTTTTGGACTTTTGCTTGAGGTTACTGGATCTTGTTAGGGCTAGGCCCAATCGGGTTTTTGGTGGCTCTTTGTTTTTGTGCCTTTTAGGAATTGTTGGTGTGACTTTAAGTTGTTTGGGCTTTAGTTTTATTGTTCTTGTTTAGACTTGTTTAGACTTGTTGTTTGTTTGTTTGTTTGTAGCCAAAGAACCTCTGAGCTTATTCGGTCTGATCTCATGTAAATTGTGCCCTTCTCAGCCTTCAATGGTAGCAAAGATCCCAGACAGGGTAACTCCATGACCGATTAGTCATCAAATACGGGGAATTTCTGGATTTTCTGCCTTTCCTCCTATGGATTTCAAGTGGGTTGTCTCTGTTCTCTTCTTTTGTACCCCTTCTTCTGCCAAGATATGGAGGCCGACTTAGTATTCATCGGCATAGGCTCGAATGGCAATCTGGAACCAAACTGGGTGGAGAAGACTTTAGAAGGACAAATTGGTCTATCTACAAGAGGGTGATTGGTGCTAGTTCTTTGGTTTTAGGGCCTAGATTTAAGTTTGCTTGGGCTTTAGGTTTCTATTTTGCTTGATTAGTTGACCGATGTCTATTGGATCAGGAGCGGCTCTGGTGCTTATTTGTTGATTTTAGGAGCTTGCATTAATCCTGTGTTGTACCTTTTAGTGGGTTGTGTTGTGCCCCAGTAGTGGGCTGTGCTAGTATGCACTTGGTGGCCGCTGCCCAGTTTCAATAAAATGTTGCACTTTGACCAAAAAAAAAAAGAGCAGTGCAGCTGCTATACGAATAAGAGAAAAAAGGAAGCATAGCGACGCTGTGGCGGAAGAAAAGAGAAGAAGAAAGTGGGTTTAAGTGGTTCAGCAAACTTGCTCCGTTTTTACTGAAATTTTAGTATGTTGTTCCTGCCATTGAGCTTGTCACTTTGATATATCTTATTTATGGTTTTACCTTCTCTATTGTCTGGGTTGTATGCCCTCTGTTGGGTCTTATTGTGCTTGTTTCCACCATTGTTGGTGATAATATTGATGTCATGTTGATCCCTAGATCCCTGGCTTGGTCCCGTGGTTTTTATTCTTTCATATTGAGGGGAGTTTTCCACGTTAAAAATTGATGTGTCTCTGATATTTATTTTCTGCATTATTATTGTCCTAGGAGTATATTTTGGTTGTGCCTATTTATTTGCACAGGTGGGGAAAAACATTCATTTCATTATCTCTGGTTTTTTCCAACAAAGTGATATCAAAGCCGATGGTTTGATTAAAGGTGACCGGCTCCTTGTATCGAAAGTCTACCTAGCAATGTGGAGGCTAGGTGGCGTGTCCCATTGATGTGTGTGAGCCAACGGCAGTGCAAGTACACAAGTATGTGGATGAAAAAGCTTCCGCTCGAGGGGGTCCGAGAATGGGTCGATGGACGAGTATCTCTCGAAGAGACCGATGTGAAGGAGACTCCCACTTGAGGGGGAGATGTTGGATATCCAAGTGTGTGGGGTAAAATAAAGAAGTCTCACATCGCCTAGTAATGAACAAAACAAAGAGTATATAAGAGGCTAGACTTATTAACTTAACACCTTAAGGTTTTGGGAACACATGTGGTAAAGTCTCTTAGTGCTCCCCTCAAAAATTTCTTACAAGTGGTATCAAAGCTAAGGTTGTTTTGACTTATGCATTTAAATGGAGGAAAATCAAGGACCAAATATGCTTAAGCTGAATTTTACAAATTATGCTCTTTGGAAAACTCTCATGGAAGACATGTTATACAGCAAAGACTTGTATGAACCTATTGAGGGGGACACTTCTCGACCCGCTGAAAAATCTGACAGTGATTGGAAGAAGATGAATAGAAAGGCAGTTGCTCTGATTAGATAGTGGTTGGGTCTAAGTGTATATCCTCATGTAGACACAGAAACAAATGCCCAGAAAATGTGGAAGAAATTAGCTGATCTCTATGAGCGGAAGAATGTGCAAAGTAAAGCATGTTTGATCCGGAAGCTGGTAAATATGAAATACAAAGAAGGGGATTCAATGGCAGAACATATGAGTATTTTTCAGAATATTGTGAATCAATGACAGCCACAGAAATTAAATTAGATGATGAGTTGCAAGCTTTGTTGTTGCTCATTTCCTTGCCTGACATTTGGGAAGTTCTTGTTGTGACACTGACTAATTCAGCTCCAAATGGAAAGTTGACAATGTCAATGGTAAAAGAGAGCATGTTAAATGAAGAAGCCAGAGGAAAGGAGCGTGGTTTGATTGGTACTTTCACTCAGTCAGAAGCACTAGTTACAGAGTCACGGGGGAAAAGCCATACCAGAAATTTTCATAATTAAGCATGAAAGATTTGATAGTCGTAGCAAGTCAAGAAGCAAGTCGAGGACTAGAAAAGAAGTGATATGCTATAATTGTGGTAAGGTAGGACACATCAAAAAAAATTGTAGGTTTCTCAAGAAAGAGAAGTCAAGAGAAAGAGACGAAGACAAAGAGAAGAAAAATGATAGAGCCACAACCGCAGTTGCATCTGATGGTGATATTTATATTCTTTGTGATGACAATTCCATAAATCTTGCATGCCATGATTCTAGTTGGGTTATTGATTCTGGAGCCTCATCCCATGTCACTCCTAGGCGTGATTTCTTTTCATCTTACTTTGTTGGCGATTCTGGCACTGTAAAGATGGGAAATAAAGGGGTATATAAAATTGTTGGTATGGAAGATGTTTAGGTTGAAACTAGCATTGGGTGCAAGCTACAATTGAAGGATGTTAGACATGTTCCTGATATCCGTCTCAACCTGATTTCGGTCAAAGCCTTGGATAATGAGGGCTATAGCACTTACTTTGGTGGTGGCAAATGCAAGCTCACCAAAGGGTCTCTAGTGGTTGCAAAGGAAGAAAACTCCACTACTCTCTACAGGATGTCTATAAAGTTATGCAAGGAGGAGGTGAATCCAGTTGAAGATGCATCTATGATTTATGGCACATGCACCTTGGTCACTTGAGTGAGAAAGGACTCAGTATCCTTGGCAAGCGAAATTCTCTCCCAATGAAAGGTATGCCTTTAAATACTTGCACTCATTGTTTTGTTGGAAAACAACATAGAGTTTCATTTCATAGTTTTGGCCCTCATAGGAGGCCAAATATTCTAGATTTAGTTCACACTAATGTTTGCTCTATGGATTGTAAATCTTTTAGTAATGCTTCGTATTTTGTTACTTTTATTGATGACCACTCTAGAAAAATGTGGGTTTTTGCTTTGAAATCTAAAGACCGGATACTCCGTGTTTTCAAGCACTTTCATGCAAGTGTTGAAAGAGAAAAAGGAAGGAAGTTGAAGTGTATCCGAGCAGATAATGGTGGTGAATACAGAGGTCTGTTTGAAGATTATTGCAAAGAATATAGAATCAAGCTTGAGAAGACAGTTCCAAAGACTCCTCAGCATAATGGAGTTGCAGAGAGAATGAACCGTACAATTAATGACAGAATCAAGTGTATGCTCTCTCATGCAAAGTTACCCAAAGCTTTTTGGGGTGAAACAATGAGAATTGCAGTGGATTTGATCAACCTTTCTCCTTTTGTGCCACTACATGGTGATGCTCCAGACAGAGTATGGACAGGGAAAGACGTCTCTTATATTCATTTGAGAGTGTTTGGTTGAAGGTCTTTTGTTCACATTCCAAGAGATGAGAGGTCCAAGCTTGATGGGAAATCCAAACAGTGTGTCTTCTTGGGTTATGGTCATGAAGAGTTTGGTTATAGACTATGGGATCCAGTTACCAAGAAAATTATCAGAAGCCGAGATGTGATATTTCTTGAAGACTAAACCATTGAAGACTTTGAAAAAGTTGAGAAACAGAAACCAGTTGCTAGAAGTTACACAGATGTTACACCTGAACCTCCTGCTAGAACTTATGTTGATGGGGGAGATATACATGATAGACATGAAACTGAGGATCCTGAACCTCATAATGATGAGCCAGCTGAACAGGCTCCACTTGAGCCACCGGTTGAATCTCAGTTGAGAAGATCTACTAGAGAGCGTCATGCTACCCAAAAATATCCTCCACATGAGTATGTGATGATCACTTATGCTGGAGAGCCAGAGAGCTACCAAGAGGCCATTATGAATGTTAACAAGGAAAAGTGGTTGAAGGCCATGCAAGAAAAAAATGAATTCCTTGCATGAGAATCACACATTTGAGTTGGTGAAGTTACCAAAGGGCAAGAAAGCACTGAAGAACAAATGGGTATTCAAGTTGAAAGCAGAAGAGAATAGCTCTCAGCCAAGATACAAAGCACGATTGGTTGTGAAAAGCTTTAATCAACGGAAGGGTATTGACTTTGAAGAAACTTTCTCACCTGTGGTGAAGATGTCCTCTATTCGAGTTGTACTTGGATTAGCAGCTAGCTTGAACCTAAAGGTTGAACAACTTGATGTGAAGACGGCATTCCTTCGTGGTGATTTGGAGGAGGAAATTTATATGGAGCAGCCTGAGGGTTTCAAAGTCAAAGGAAAAGAACAGTTTGTCTGCAAATTGAAGAAGAGTTTGTATGGACTCAAGTAGGCACCAAGGCAATGGTACAAGAAATTTGATTCTTCCATGGACAAACATTGCTACAGTAAAACTACCTCTGATCATTGTGTGTTTGTCAAGATATTCTCTGATGGTGATTTTCTTATCCTATTGCTATATGTGGATGACATGTTGATTGTAGGTCATGACACAAAAAAGATTGAATGTCTAAAGAAGGATTTAAACAAGTCCTTTGCCATGAAGGACTTGGGCCCTACGAAGCAAATCCTTGGCATGAGAATTACTCGTGACAGGAAGAATGGTAAATTGTGGTTGTCTCAACACAAGTACATTGAGAAGGTATTAGAGAGGTTTAACATGAGCAATTCCAAACCTGGTAGTACTCCACTTGCAGGTCATATCAAGTTGGGTTCTCAACAATGCCCTACAAGTGAGAAAGACAAAGAAGAGATGAAGACGGTTCCTTATGCATCCGCATTTGGTAGTTTGATGTATGCTATGGTATGCACAAGGCCAGATATTGCTCATGCTATTGGAGTTGTTAGTCGTTTTCTCTCTAATCCCGGTAGAGACCACTGGCAAGCAGTGAAGTGGATCTTTAGGTATCTTAGAGGCACTTCTAAAGTATGTTTATGCTTTGGGGATGGTCAACCTGTGTTAGATGGCTACACAGATGCAGATATGGCTGGTGATCTCGATTCTAGAAAATCTACTTCTGGATACTTGATGACCTTTGCAGGGGGAGCAGTGTCTTGGCAATCAAAATTGTAAAAATGTGTTGCCATATCTACCACAGAGGCTGAATATATTGCCATTACTGAAGCTTCTAAAGAACTTTTGTGGATGAAGAAATTCCTACAAGAGTTAGGCCTGAAGCAAGAGAAGTATGTGTTATTTTGTGATAGTCAGAGTGCAATCAATCTCAGTAAGAACCGGACTTTTCATTCCAGGTCAAAGCACATTGAGGTGCAGTATCGTTGGATACGGGAAGCGCTAGAGATGAAGACATTTTCACTTGAAAAGATCCATACTAATGAGAATGGTTCAGATATGATGACAAATACCTTGTCTATGACAAAGTTGATCTGTTGCATAGAGAAAATAGGTATGGTTGAGCAGTACCTTCCCACTTGAGTCGTGAGAGGGAGATTTATTGGGTGGGTCACTCCCCAAGTGGACCCACGTCAACTTGTTAAAAAGAAAAAAAAAGAGAAATAAAAGTTAATGGGCTAAGGCCCATGTTTTGTGAAAAAATGGATTTTAATCCTTGAGACAAAGAGCAGCGCAGCTGCTGTACGAATAAGAGAAAAAAAGAAGCACAGCGACGCCGTGGCGGAAGAAAAGAGAAGAAGAAAGTGGGTTCAAGTGGTTCACCAAACTTGCTCTATTTTTGCTGAAATTTTAATATGTTGTTCCTGTCATTAAGCTTGTCACTTTGATATATTTTATTTGTGGTTTTACCTT
The DNA here is from genome assembly GCA_037113605.1 of Calophaca sinica. Taxonomy (NCBI): domain Eukaryota; kingdom Viridiplantae; phylum Streptophyta; class Magnoliopsida; order Fabales; family Fabaceae; genus Calophaca; species Calophaca sinica. The sequence goes on from CM073735.1 coordinate 49,175,318, forward strand.
CTCTATTGTCTGAGCTGTATACTCTCTGTTGGGTCTTATTGTGCTTGTTTCCACCATTGTTGGTAATAATATTGATGTCATGTTGATCTCTAGAGCTGTTAAGAAAACTTTATTGGTGTACCCATTATTTTACATAGGGAAAGGTTTTACTGGCTAGGTCCCGTGGTTTTTATTCTCTCACATTGAGGGGAGTTTTTCACGTTAAAAATTGATGTTTCTGATATTTATTTTCTGTATTATTATTGTCTTTAGAGTATATTTTGGTTATGCCTATTTATTTACATAGGTGGGAAAAACATTTGTTTCATTGGCTTTTCCCAACAGTTGGGATGTACCATCACTTGGTAACGATTGAGAGATGAATATTATCTACCGTTAGATCAGTCCAATAACTGAGTCCTAGCTCGAGAGGCGGGAGAGAATCCAAGCCCGTTTCTAACTTGGAGTACCTGCAAGTTTATCCACACGTTGTGTTATGCAGCACAAGCTAAAGTTGTTTGACAAAGTTATTGTTCTAATTTCAAAGTTCAAGCTCTCCAACCAATAAGTCATTCCTACCACATCTACCGCGTTTTCATAGAAAACCTAAACCGGTGAATCTTTTCGTCAACTAACAGCTATTGTCGTTCGTGCCATCATCGTATTTTCTCATTTTGTCATCTTTCTTCGCATTTCATATTGTGAATACGGATAACGATGATGGTGTTACTTTCAAAGGTACTAATCAATCTTGGGAGCAGTTATTCATCCCTTTGCTATCTAGCTTTTGAGAATTTGATCATATTTAAATTTTAGCCACGAGATTGAGTAAGGAAGACTTGTTTTATTTTGGTGACTAATAATTAATAAGTGGTTAAATTACAAAATTGGTCCTTTATATTTATTTTAGGTTTCAATTTGGTCCTCTATGTTTTATTTGTTTCGTTTTGGTCCCTTACGTTTTAAAAGTTATAACAGGTTGGTCATTTCCGTCACTAAAAGCCAATTGTCCGTAGCTAAAAGTCAAATAACATTTTGAAAAATGGACTTCTAACTACGGACAATTGACTTTTAGTGACGGAAATGACCAAATTGAAAACTAAAATAAAACGTAGAGGACCAAAATGAAACAAATAAAACGTAGAGGACCAAATTGAAACCTAAAATAAACTTAGAGGACTAATTTTATAATTTAGCCTTAATAAGTTTACCTCATAATACTGCTCCAGGCTCCAGCTGTTCATTTGATATTAATCACATTTGTAATGTCCATTTAAATTGTTCATGTTAACTCTGCTTGCACTACTATACTTCCTCCTCCGTCACATAAGAATTAAGAAAGTTTGTTGATTTAGTTAACGACATTAAATTTATTAAAATTTATATTTTTTATTATAAAATTATCCTTAAAATTAGTGGGACTTATGATCTCATTCTTTTCACTAATTAATTGACTCATCACCTCATCTCTTTTCACAACCCTCACAGAGAGAGATGACGAAGTAATTAATTAACGCAACGGAGATTTCGAAGGGGTCTTATGAAAATGACAAACAAATTTCTGAAAGAGATTCCTATATAATGAGACGAGTACGATGATATATACTTGTATCTTTTTTTGTTAATACTTGTATCCTTATTTTTCGTATAAGTTAATATTTGTATTCTATTTCTTTAAACAGCGGTGCTATTTCTTACGAACGCTACACCGACGAAAACACACGAACGCTTGGTTGAACCCCAACTCTCTGAAACAGAAACGAAGAGCCAAAAAAAAAATTGAACAGTAGAACCCCAACTCTCATAACAGACTGAAATTTTAGTCAAATGGAATAGACACGTCATTCGTTCAATATTCCCTTTTTAAGATTCAGCATTTTCCTTCTTTAAATATTAGCAAGTGCTTTGATATTCATCACTTAGTTGTTCAGTAAATGAATATTTACGATTACGGTATAATTGAAGTTATAATAAAAATTCAGTCAAAAAAGTTATAATAATAAAAAAACTAAATAAAGATTTGTAGAAAAATTATAGACCCATGGCAAAGTTGGGACCGCCTAAAAACAAACAAAATAACAAATATGAAAAGTTTATGATACATTAAAAAATGAGTTCATCCAGCAAAAAATAACAAAATGATAGAGCTTCGACTTATGTAAATTTTTATTCTTTTTTTTGAATGACAAACATATGATACTTATATTAATAAAGATAGTATAAGGGGTACTCTAACCTGTAATACACCAACAAAACACGACCCTAAAGGCCTACAGAAAATCCAGAGACAATACATGGACAAATCCCGGCCTACGGTCTAGGCCCTCGCGATACAAACTAGAGGATCTACAAACCATTTATAATACAAACACAGAGGGGGCTTCCTGCGTGACAAAAATCACCTCAAAAAAAGGAAATAATGCGATCAATCACATGTCCCAGATGGGGTTCCCGAGCAGAAAAAATATACTCGTTCCGGGTATCCTAGATGACCCAAATCGTCGTGTGCCAAATGAGAGTCAAACCATGCCTACACAATTGCCTACCTCAAAGTGATCAAAACTAGGAAAAGGAGGATGAGAGATCCGCGGGGAGCACAAAGTCCATCCCTAACCAATTCGCCACCGCATACCACATTGTGAAGGAAAAGTGACATCTGCTAAATAAATGTAGAGATGACTCCCGACCCGATCCACACAAGGCACATGAAGTGGTTGTCGTGTCAGTGATAACACCTCTCCTGAACAAGTTTGTCCGAGTCAGAATCCTATCCAAAAGTAACTGCTAAGAGAAGGCAAATACCTTGGAAGGAGCCAAATTCTTTCAAATCTTGCCAAGGAATGCCACCTCCTGTTTTGAAAGGCGGGCCACTGCAAATTTTTATTCTTGTTTTTCATTTTTACGTTATTCCATATTTATGCCCTCACTGCTCACTATTCATTCAAATTAAACCCTACAGTTAGATATGGACCTCTTACTGTTGTTTTTCTTTCTTTTTAAATGCAGAAGTAAGAGGTCCCATAATCATTATTCCATACTTATGCCCTCACTAGTGCATGAGCACACCATTCACTTTATTAATTAAACCGTGTTTTTCCCAAAATAATATCTTTATAATAAAACACTAATAGAAAAAGTTGAAATAGAAAAATTAAATACGGAAAAAATATAATTGATCTATAAGTTTGACGTCTTTAACACGTAGTAATAGAATTAGAGACAGATTTTACATTTTTTTCGTCTCTAAATTTCTGTCGCTATTTCAACTTTTTCTAGTGGTGAAATTAATTCTTTATACAATTTAAATATGTTTTAATAAAAAAACATCAAATATGACTAATTATCATTTTTCAAACAACTAAAAAGAAAAATCAAACATATATAGAGGTTGACATCAATTGGGATAAGATATATAGGACTAGTAGAACAAAAGTTACATGTCTTGAATATGAAATGAGATTCAAATTATCTTCAATGAACTTTTTCACCTGAGATTCTCTAGTTTTTTAACTCCAGTGAACATTGTTTTTATCTCACGCAAAATTAGTAAGTCATTAAAAAATACAAGTATTCCTATACTCACATAGCTAAAGATGGTTAAAACAAAGTATTAAGTGTGTATTTTGATTAATTTATTTTGCATTTTAGATAATTTATAATTAATTTTGTATACGAGAATTTAAATGGGGCATTACTGTAAAAAAATGAATTTAAACATGGTTTAAACAAAAAATAATTTCTTTGGTTACTGAATATATTACTTATTTTACTTTTATTTAATAAATAAATTTTAATTTTTAAAATACTCATACTCATCACATAATTTTTAAGAAATATACCAATTAAAAAACAGATGTACGTTACTTTTTTCTGCCTAGCACCTTCTTCATTTCTTGGAATGCTATTTAATATTCCAACTCCCGGGAAATTCTTGATTCCCTTTTCTTTTCTTTCAAGTCGGTCACAGCCACGGCAAAAGTAGCATCACTAACACAGATCACGATCCTCTGCACCAAAATTTTCTGAACATTGAATAAAAGAAGCATCTACACCACTGCACCTGATCTGTTTTTCCCTACTTGCATATTATTGGTAATCTTATGCTCGGGGGAAATAAAAAGGTCTTACGATTGGGAGTGCACAGAAAATTGGATTGAAAGTTGGAAGAAAAAAAAAAAAAAGCAAGACAGGGTTCCAGTCTTCCACATCACAAATTAAGGATGTATCACGCAACAGAGAAAGACACGCATATTTTTACGGACACAGATTTTTTTAAGTGGTTAACAGAAGTTATGTAAGTGGTTAACACGAGTTGTGTAAGTGGTTAACACTGCATCTCACTTCAAAGTAGTGTTAACCACTTACACGACGCGTATTAACCACTTACATAACTTGTGTTAACCACTTACAAAAAGCCTGTTAACCACTTCAAAATATACTGTATCTCACTTCAAACTTGTGTTAACCACTTACACAACTCGTATTAACCACTTGCATAACTTGTGTTAACCACTTACAGAAAGTCTGTTAACCACTTCAAAATATACTGTATCTCACTTCAAACTCGTGTTAACCACTTACACAACTCGTATTAACCACTTGCATAACTTCTATTAACCACTTAAAAAATCTGTGTATTAATATTAGTGGACTGCGTTAACCACTTACACAACTCGTGTTAACCACTTAAATAACTTCTGTTAACCACTTAAAAAAATATGCTCATGTATAAAAATAAAAATAAAAGGTACGGATTCCGTACGGATCCGTACAAATCCGTACAATACGAACCGTATGGAAAATACGGTGTTGTATACGGTGTAGGATAAAAGTGATGTTTGAATAACATTACTCATATTATTTTTACACTGACCCCTCAATGTTTTCTGGTAAACACAGAATAGATAATTTAACCGCTATTTATAAATTTAGAGAAATGCTCTTTTTTACGAAATGTAACCTTACGAGAACATACGAGGAGTTGTGATTATTATTTTTACACTGACCCCTCCACGTTTTTCGGCAAACACAAAATAGATGGTTTGACCGCTATTTATAAATTTAACACGTTCGTATGTTTCGTTCAAAAATTCCTTCGTAATAAATAGCACTTTTCTTTATAGGAAAATGCTCTTCTTTACGAAATGTAACCGTACGAGAACATACGAGGAGTTGTGATTATTATTTTTACACTGACGCCTCCATGTTTTCTAGCAAACACAGAATAGATGATTTGACCGCTATTTATAAATTTAACACGTTCGGATGTTTCGTTCAAAAATTCCTTCGTAATAAATAGCACTTCTCCGTGTTAAATTTTATAAGAAGTGCTATTTATTACGAAGGAATTTTTGAACGAAACATACGAACGTGTTAAATTTATAAATAGCGGTCAAATCATCTATTTTTTTTCTTTTTTAAGGCAAATCATCTATTCTGTGTTTGCCGGAAAACATAGAGGGGTCAGTGTAAAAATAATAAGGGAAATGCTCTTTTTTACGAAATGTAACCGTACGAGAACATACGAGGAGTGTGATTATTATTTTTACACTAACCCCTCCACGTTTTCCGACAAATACAAAATAGATAATTTGACCGCTATTTATAAATTGGGAAATGCTTTTTTTTACAAAATGTAACCGTACTAGAACATACGAGGAGTTGTGATTATTATTTTTACACTGACCCCTCCATGTTTTCTGGCAAACACAGAATAGAAGATTTGACCGCTGTTTATAAATTTAACACGTTCATATGTTTCGTTCAAAAACTCCTTCGTAATAAATAGCACTTCTCTTATAAATTTAACACATTCGTATGTTTCGTTCAAAAATTCTTTCGTAATAAATACAACTTCTCTATTTTATAACTATTTAATTTTCATTATATGATTGTAATAAGCTCTACTCTATTTCTTTATCAAAAATGATAAATGAACACTCAAATTGGGACACCCCTTTGGGACAACGTATGTCCGTACGGTACGAACTATGTACGGATTTTTTTTTCCAATTTTTTAATCACTTTTTACAAAATTATTACCAAAGTGGTTAATGCAGTTCATATAAGTGGTTAATGCAGTTCACTAACTGGTTAATGTACTACTCTAATACTAATAAACTTAACACATTCATATGTTTCTTTCAAAAATTCCTTTGTAATAAATACCAGTTCTCTATTTTATAACTATTTAATTTTCATTATATGATTGTAATAAGCTCCACTCTATTTTTTTTAATCAAAAATGATAAATGAATACCCAAATTGGGACACCTCTTTGGGACACCGTATGTCCGTACGGTACGAACTACGTACTTTTTTTTGCAATTTTTTTAATCACTTTTTACAAAATTATTAACAAAGTAGTTAATGCAGTTCATGTAAGTGGTTACTGCAGTTTACTAACTGGTTAATGTACTACTCTGATGTTAATTTGTCAAACTACACTCATTAACCACTTTTAATATTGTATTAACCACTAATATCAATTATGTTAACTACTTATATCAACGAGCGCACTTGCACTCATTAACCACTTCCAATATTGTATTAACTATTTTCAATACTATATTAACTACTAATATCAACATTGTTAACCAATTGCGAAAGTGGTTAATGCTATGCAAATAAGTGGTTAATGCAGTTCACTAATTGGTTAACAACTACTCTGCGTCTGTATTAACCACAAGTGGTTAAGGGTGCAAGTGCAACTTGTGGCATTAGATTAATCATTAATCAGTTAGTGAACTGTACTAACCACTTATTTGCACAACATTAACCACTTTTAGTTAATGGATACAAGTGAAATTTAACATCAGACTAGCCCATTAACCAGTTAGTGAACTGTATTAACCACTTATTTGTACCGTATTAATCGCTTTTATAATAATTATTTTTTGAAAAAATATGTTTTTCAAAAAAAAAAAATCTTATCCATACATATACAGACATACGATCCGTATAGTTTGTACACGTATGAATGTGCGGTATCACATACGGTGTCTACAAAAGTAATATGTGATGTTTATTGATCACTACTCATTTTTTTTATCACATACATCTATATTTTTTATTTTATTTCCTGTTTAATATGATAGATGAAGTACGAAACTGTGAAATTAGAATCTTCTGCCATAGCAAGGGATGAACCATGTGAAGAGGCAGGAAAATGACAGTATGCGTTTTTTCGATGAGCGATCGGAAATGTAATTTTAAATAATTTTGATTCTGTAAAATCAATATTATTGGAGTACTGAGAGATCTTACATGTCTTCATATTGATATAATATTGTCTATTTTGAGCTTTGAGTTCTCATAGGTTTGCTTTTGGACATTCTACAAAAGGGCTCGTATCAATGGAGACATTTCATTGCTTATAAACTCATATTTTTCCTCTAGTTTAGTCTATGTTTGACTTTATTCAAAATGAATTTAAAATGAAATCATTCATGTGTAAATATTTTATTAAAAATTAAGTTATTGATAAAATTTACATTAAAGTTTTTGTTTTAATACAAAACTTATATTTATTTACTCTTAGTCAAACATTTTAAAAAATAATTTTAATTTTTTACAATAAAAATAAAAATTCGTATTTAAATCAAGTTTACTTTTTTAAAGGTCAATTTGAAGGTTCTACTAAATTCTCAAAAATGTTGTAGCCGCCGGTTATTCTGGTTTATATCTCTTTGTAGATTTCAAATTTCATTAATCGAACCGTTAAATATCGCCATATTATGTTAATAATCATGTATACTAAATTTTAGATAAATTGGACATCTGTAGGTATGCAATTATATGGTCAACATTTTATTTATAAACTAAAATGTATATTATATATTGAATTGAAGTGATCTGATGAAATATCAAATATTTTAAAAAATTTATGAAGCTTTATAGAGTTAATCTACTCAATAAAAACTTTTAATTTGACGGTTTAATCGATGAAATTTGATATTTACATATAGATATCATGTTATTTTTTCATCGTGTTTTGTGATATGTATTTTTTTTATTAACTCAGTTTTGTAATATATTTATTATTAAATATAAATAATATTATATTATTTATTAATTAATTCGTGTACTCCATTTATATGCTCAAAAAAATTTAAAAGAATTATTGGAAAAAATTACTTTAGTTTTGGCGGTGATGTTCCACTATCCAGACATCGGCACTCGTTACTTTGTCGGGGTCTGCAAACAGTGATGTGTCCCGCTGCCGCAACAGCGATCACGTTACCCCACTCCTGCCTCATGCACCCCAGCCAAACTATTTTAGGATTTTATCCATATATATATATATGTATGTATATGTATATTTCTATTCCATGTATTTCTATTCCATAATTATAATTTTCAGAATTAATTTTAATAAAATGTACAAAAAAGTATTATTTAATAAATGTAACATCTTTTATAATTAATCATATTATTTATTAAATAATTAAATAAATATAATATAAAGTTTGGTAATAATATACAAATGGTTAACTATCGAGCGGAGCACACACAGTATATAAAAACTATGAAAAAAAATATCACACAAAGATGAATGTCTTGCATAAATACATATTAATATCTAAATAAACTATTAATATTTAAATTATAGTCAAAATATATCATAACGAGACTAGTGACCATTTTAATTAAAAGAAAATTAATATGTAAATTACTACCTAAATGATCATTTTAATGGAAAGTACATATTAATATAAATTTTTTATATAAAAAAATATTGTTAATATAAACCATCGTAGCATGATACGTTGTAACTGATATTCAACATAATATAAGAAATTTCAATATAAAATATGATGTACTGAGTATAAAAATATATCACACACGACGAATGTTTTACACAAAGCACGTCAATTTCTAAATTACAATTTTAAAGTTATTGTTGGATATGTTGTGACATTTTTAATTCTAATGCAATTTCATACATCCTAAATTACTATGAAATATATTTTGATTAATTTAACCTCTATATTTATCTCTATATTAAAAGAGTTTAATAACTATGTATTGATTGTGTAATTTTTTTTTACGCTCGTCCAATTATATTTTACTACAATGACATAGTGACATAATATAATATTTCTTCCAAAAACACTATCATAAATATCTATATTGTTAGATATGATTGGATGTCATGTAAAACATTTTTACACTGTCAATGTATTCACGTTAAAATTTCATAGATTTCAAAAACAACTTTATTTATTTTATAAGAGATTTTATCAATAGCCTATAAAATTCATTAGAACCTCGACCCCAATCATATAACTTGTACATTGTATGGGTCATACAGGCTAGTTTTAATAAACCATATAAAACAACTGTATTATTTAATAAATTTAACATATTTTATAATTATTGATATTATTTATTAAATAAATATAATATAAAATTTTGTAATAATATACCAATGATTAACTATCGAAGCAATAAATTTACGTTTCTATATATTTATCACTTATTTTAGTAAATATAAAATTTTACATAATTATTTGATTAAATATAAGTATAGAGTTTTAAATATTTGATATATCAAAACTAAGCTAAAACAATTATATGATAAAACTTCTACAGTGTGTATATATTTAAATTAAAACCGTATAATATCTACCGTATATTATATAAAATAGAGTTTTGACACATGGGCCCATGCCACGTGTCAAAACTTCATCATTCCAATTCTCGCCAAAATGCAGCTTTTATTTTATTTTAATTTAATTAATATTTTTTGATTGATTTATTAATTACTAATTAGAATGCACCAATAAATCAAATTTGTGATCCTATTTTAATTTGATCCATAAATTGATTTCATGCAATGATTGAATCCTTAAATCAACTATTTCAAAATAGAAGACGGCTCTGGATAAGTTAATAAAACGTTGCAAGACCCTATTAATGCATTACAAATCATGACACAATCACGTTGATTGATTTTAAATTTATCCATCAATTGATCACATATTATATAATCGGAAATGATCAATCTCGCGAGGAAATCATCGCGAATAGATCACAAAAGTTTTATAAGCGTGATATTTTTTTTTTAAAAATACGTAAATTGGTTTAAAAAAATTATGGAGGCTAATTTAATCTTTTAAAAATAAAAAGTAAAAATTTGGTTATTAAAAATCTTAAATATGAGTTAAATTAGTCTTTTTTAGGATAACTTTTAGAGATATTTTAATCCTAATCAATGACTAATTTGACTCATATTTGAGATTCTTAATGGCTAAATTAATATTTATTATTTTTTAGTGACTAAATTTGTCTCCGTAATTTTTGTTAGAGAGCAATATGAGTATTTACTCACAGAACCGCTATACTTCCGTGTTGATGGAATGTCTGAATAACCAATAAAAAAACTTTCGTGATCTATTCGTTGGGGAAAAAATTTCAAATATAGGTCAAGTTAGTCCTTAATAAGACTAAAATATCTCTACAAATTATCATAAAAAATTAATTTAATCCATATTTGCGATTTTAAAAAACCAAATTAATATTTTTTATTTCTTAGAGATTAAATTGGTCTCCCTAATTTTTTTTTGACCAATTTGAGTATTTTCTGTTTTTAAAAAAAGACACACTAGGATCATGAAATTTTCACGAGTACAGTCCCGCGATGTATAGCATCGCCCTTATATAATTTCATCAATGGAATTCTTAAATATCCTATTACAAACTATTTTATTATATAAAATAAAGTTTTGTCACGTAAACGCATGCCACATAGTAGCTCCACATTCATTATTCTTTCGCCAAAATACAAAATTTATTTTTTTATTTTTTTAATTCATGATATTTCATTAATTAAAGTATATCAATTAATCAATATTCATATATATCTAGACTTTTACCTTTCAATCAAATTTGAATTAAATCAAATTTAAATCTAAAATATAATAAATTAAAGCACATCGATCAATTAACTCTCATACCAAGATCCTTTCCATTCAATCAAAATATTATCTAAGTCATTTGACAACATAAGAACCATTAATTTTTTTTTGCCCAAATCAATTTTAGTTTCAATTTTTTATTTCTTAGCAATTGTTTTAACTATAACAACCATTATTATCTCATGTCAAATTAAACAAGAATTTCGTAGTGTAAATTATTAATATATTCCCTTAAATAACTTATCTATTTTTATTTATTATTTATATCAATTATTAGTATTATTCATCAATATTTTTTTGACAAACACTATTTATCATTATTTTAGCATACAAATTTGGTTACTTTAAATTTTATAACTTTTCATGAATGATTAATTTTACTATTCACACATAAAATTTAATTTAAAAATCATAACTATATAATGTTAAATTTAATATTTATTTTTTCATAATTTGCATATTTTATATTCATTATTATTTTAACATACAAATTTGGTTACTTTAAATTTTATAACTTTTAATGAATGATTAATTTTACTATTCACATCATAAAATTTAATGTAAAAATCATAACTATATAATGTTAAATTTAATATTTTTTTTCATAATTTGCATATTTTATATCTTACATATTATTAAAATTTAAAAATTTTCAGTATTCCATTGGAATATAAATATTTACAGCATTCAATCATTCACGTGATTGTTTATGTTTAATTATAATAAATGTTAAATCAATATGTATCTCTATTTTTTCCTTCTTAAAGCTTCGATATTATATGTAAGAAAAACCTGAATTTATTCTTGGATAGATAATTGATTCTCTTTTCATGCTACTTATTTTGAATTTATCTTACTATAATTTAGATAAATCATTCAGTTGTGTGTTTTATATTTTTTTTGTTGAAACAGATAGTTTTTTTTTACTGGAGAAATTTATAAGGGTGAGGGGATTGCGCCTCAGTCCAAGATAGGGAATACATTCGGGATCTTTGAACACTTACGAAGGTAATTACATTTACCTCACCCCAAGGGGACTAGAGGGAACTCGAACCCGCGACATGTCGGATACAAGTCCTGTCATGCTCCACTAAGAAACCATATCTAAATATAAAGAAAATAGAACCAATATTGTTTGATTTATTTGTTATATTTTAAAATTTGAGTATATGTGTGTGTGTATATATATATATATATATATATTCTCTACTTCATAATGAATTATCTATTATATTTTTTTAAAAATTTAAATCTACTAATAAACTTTTTTTTAAAAAACTTCAAACTTATTATTATACGTTGAATACTATTACAACCCATATAAATAACCTGTGCGAGTACAAGTAAATACACTAGCATTTCATATTTCTGACATGTAATCTTTTAGAGCCTATTTGTTTAGATTGTTGCCCTTCTAGAATCGATTTGAAAAACCCGTTGGATTTAAGTTGCAAAGAAGAAGCTTCTAAAAAATTGGAAAACTTGCCTTAAGCCTTGTTATTTCCAATTATGCGGCAAGAACAATATTAAACAAATAGGCTGTTAATAACTTCCTAAATATTAGTACGTAAAATTATCTATCTATCTACCTATTTATACTATATAGAAATGAAAATAACTTCTAATTAAAATTTTACAAGTGGCAAGCTCTCCTTAAAATATTTTCTCATGTGTCAATTTATAGAGTATTCCCTTCAAAAAAGTCCTACGTGTTGTCGCAACCTCGTGAATTTGATATCCACCATTTAATGTTTGTATTTATCTCAATTGTTTAATTGCAAATTAAATTTTTAAATTTAAAAATGTAACAACAGTTTTGTAAGGTTATTATAACCGCATTTAAATAATTTCCTTTTTTAATTGTATTTAATTAATGTAAAAGGAATCTAGTTTAATCTGTTATAAGCACATACATGGAAATTTTAAAAGGAATATGATTTAATTGCTTTTTATTATTGATTTCCATATTATCATAAAAAGCATTGATTAATTTTAAAAATAATAGCAATATACACCTGTCAAGAAAGTTTCCATAGAAATTTTAATTACTGCACCAATTACAATAAATTTGTTTCCAAATTTGTTTTTCATCTCTACAATAATCACAACATCCATATTGATTTCCATATCAATTCCCGAATTAATCAAATTCAAAAATATATACATCAATGAAATTAAAAAATGTAGCAAAAATTCCAAATGCACCAAAATTCAAATGTTTAGACATGTTACACCCTAATACAATATGCTCACAAGCTACTGAATATTCTGTGCAGTTATAGAAAACATTTTGGTATTATTGTTTTCGCTAAAATGAGCCCAACCACACCAATTTTTCTCATGGTAATGATTTTGCTATTAATTGCAATTAATATTTAGTATTCAAGTCTTTATTTAAATTTGAATTTGCATTCAAATCATTTTCAAAATAACTCTTTTTTTGCAATTTTTTCGTCAAAATAATTATATTTCAGAACAATTCGGGTTAGCATTATTCCTCAAAAAGGAATCATATTAGTGTGTTTTTCACATAAAGACACACTAATGTTTAAGTCATAAAAATAATTATATATAAAAATGTGTTAAATTGAGAGTAAAAATATATTGAAAGAGATAACTATTTTACATGAAAACACATTAATATATAAATAAAATATATTAATATATCAACTACAAAGTAAAAATATATTATAAGGAGATTGAACATTTTACATGAGAATATCATTAGGAGATTGAACATTTTACATGAAAAATTATTGATAAAAATTATATTTTTTAATAAATACTATGCACGGCTCGAGTCATATGTCATATATATGCTGAAATATATACATGATAATTTGTTTTTTTTACTAAGACTCACTGTAATGTATAAATCTTAAAAGTAATTTATACATTAAAAAAATCTTAAAAGCAAATATAAATAAATGTATGACAAACTAAAGTGAAAATATATCTTACAAATATGAATACTTTCTATGTGTGCATATTATTATCTCAATGAAAATATATTAATATTTAAATTTATAGTAAAAATATATTATACAGAGATTGAACAATTTACAAGGAAAAAACATTGAAAAAATTTATAGTTTTCTCCAAAAATTTTAAACCAAAAACATGAAATCAACAATTACATATTTTTTTAATGAAATCCTAAAATGGCCATATTCCTTATGAAAATTCTAATTTTTTTGACAAAAACTAGAAATTAATATAAATTTTATGAGATAAAGTTTATATTTTTTAACTATATATTGTGCAGAGCACGTGCCATCACACTACAGATGTAAATTTTTCTATAACGAATATTCCAATTATTTACTATTTATATCTCATTGAGTATTGAATATTTTGCATGAAATAACATGATTATTTTATTTACCATGAATGAACAATTTAGTACAAATAATACATTAATATATTTTTTTGTATAAAATTTATAAGATTTTGAGTATATATCATGCGTTGCACATGAATCGTAATATAGATTTATTGTAAAAAATGGGAATAAAAATTTTACGAGAAAACATAATTTTTTATTTATATTTTACCACAAAAATATTTAAACAAAATATATAAAATCAAAAATTACATATTTTTTAATATGGAATCCTAAAAAAACATATTCTTTATGAACATTTTAATAGAAAATATAAATTCTATAACTTTATAAGATAATTTTTTATTTTTTTAACTATATACTGTGCGAATATCATACCATCATATTATAGATATAAGTTTTGCTATTAGAGAATATTACTATTGGTTATTATATATATTTAACAGAGAATGATGAATATTTTACATTACAAAACATTAATATTTACATGAAAACCTATTAATATTTAAATTATATGATAAAAGTATATCATAAGAAGCTAGGTTGAACATTTCACATGGGAAAAAAAAATCAATATCCAAATTACAATGGATGAATATTTTAATATAAATCACACAACAATATAATTTTTAATGTTAATTTTTAACATTTTTACTATATGTGACATCCTGATTTTAAAATAAGTCTTAGAATAATAATTTAGTAATAATCAGGTTAGGGATGGCAACGGGGCGGGGCGGTACCGGGGAGTGCTCCCCCGCTCCCCCCCCCCAGATTTTCCCCTGTCCCCGTCCCCGATCCCCGCCATGGGGAGTTTTTCTCCCCCATCCCCGTCCCCACGGATCCCCGCAGGTCCCCACGGGGACCCCGAAAATTTAAAAAAATAAAAAAAAAACACTGAAATTCAATAAAATTGAAGAAAAATAAATAAAAGTATGAAAAAGTTTCAAAATTACAATATCAAAATCAATTTTCCATGTCTAGTCCAACATGTGAAGTCATTATGATCATGATTTGTGAATCTGATGAGTGATGACCTTTCTTTTGTTTTATTTTACTAAAACTATTATAGTTTTTAAAAATTAAGAAAAGGCATAAAAAGACCAAAAAACCAATCATTATAATACATATATATGTATTTTTTAGGGATAATTATGTAATATGTTCGGGGCGGGGACCCCACGGGACGGGGGGTGTGATCCCCGTCCCCATCCCCGAATCGGCTGCGGGGGGATTTTCTCCCCCGTCCCCGTCCCCACGGGGAAAAATTCCCCGCCCGCGGGGCCCCGAATGGGGTAGTCCCCGCGGGGATCCCCACACAGGTAAAAATTGCCATCCCTAAATCAGGTAATAAGAACCTTAGTTAAAGTTAAATTAGGCTTAAGTATGACTCATTAAGACATAGAATGCCCTAGAAAGGCTTAGAACACCTAGTATCTCATAGAGGGACGAAAATGAAACCTTTCTCTTTATGACCCGTCACGATGCAACGGAGAAAGTAAAGGATGCCATCGTGACGTGATGGACGAAGGACAGATAAGGTGGTGGAAGAGAGAAAAGGTAGGTTCAAGAGGGTGCTCATCGCGACGCGACGGCCTTGCCATCGCGACGCGACGGCCTTGCCATCGCGACGCGATGCATGGCAGTGGTGAGAGAGGGAGACCTTCATCTCGCCTATAAATAGGCCTAAACCCCCTCCATTCTCCTCACTTCTTCCAAAGGATCCTTTGGGAGGGTGTGGAGGAGCTCTGGAGGCACGACAGGGACACGGGGACGGGACTTAGGCAGCAGCAGTCTTCTAAGCCAGGTAAGGGGGAATATACCATAATCACTAGGGAAAATAGGTAGTAGAATAGCTAGCATGTGTATGGGACCTTAACCCTACTAGGGGGTTGGTAGTAGCAACACCTCAGGAGAGGGGTTGTGGTATGTAGTGGCTAAGGATAGTCGCCATAGACCTATCAACCAACATAGGTTACGTTTATTTGGATAAATTATGAGATTAATAGACAGCCGCTTATGCGACGCTAGGAGTAATTTATATGTTGTTAAATTATGATAAATGATGGTTAATGATATTCTGTTTTATGTCTGATGTTTATGTGCTAGTTGTATATGATACATGTGAATCTAATGCATGGTCTTAGAGTCAAGGGTGATGCCCTCTAGTTAGAAGGTTTGCAAATCCCTAGACAGTAATGGAAAATATTATTGTCGATACTCTGTCTATTAATGGTGATGGCCGGGTCAGTGTACCCGAGATTGGTGTACCTGAGGACTGGTGATCGGACCGAAGGTACGGAGTAATTTGGAGATAGTCGGTGGTGATAGAGGCAGACCTTCATCTCGCCTATAAATAGGCCTAAACCCCCTCCATTCTCATCACTTCTTCCAAAGGATCCTTTGGGAGGGTGTGGAGGAGCTTTGGAGGCACGACAGGGACACGGGGACGGGACGCAGGCAGTAGCAGTCTTCTAAGCCAGGTAAAGGGGAATATAACATAATCACTAGGAAAAATAGGTAGTAGAATAGCTAGCATGTGTATGGGACCTTAACCCTACTAGGGGTTAGTAGTAGCAGCACTTCAGGAGAGGGGTTATGGTATGCGGTAGCTAAGGATAGTCGCCGTAGACCTATCAACCAACATAGGTTACGTTTATTTGGATAAATTATGAGATTAATAGACAGTCGCTTATGCGACGCTAGGAGTAATTTATATGTTGTTAAATTATGATAAATGATGGTTAATGATATTCTGTTTTATGTCTGATGTTTATGTGCTAGTTGTATATGATACATGTGAATCTGATGCATGGTCTTAGAGTCAAGGGTGACGCCCTCTAGTTAGAAGGTTTGCAAATCCCTAGACGGTAATGGAAAATATTACTGTCGATACTCTGTCTATTAATGGTAATGGCCGGGTCGGTGTACCCGAGGTTGGTGTACTTTAGGACCGGTGATCGGACCGAAGATACAGAGTAGTTTGGAGATAGTCGGTGATCTTGGGGGGACCTGAGGACCGGTGATTAGTCCGAAGGTGTAGACTCGGTCATTCGGCGAGACTCCATAACTCCACGTCTGCCGGGGGACAATCTTGGCCATTCATAGTATAAGGAATGTCGTCCACTGTGCACGTGGACGGTACCTCACTCTGGTGATCAGAGGTAGTAGCGTATCAGGATGTGTCCCCGGGACAACCAACTCATCTTATCCTTCTGTGCCCTGAGACTGGTGATCGGTCTAGGAAGTAGGGCGTTAATGGCCCACAATACTCAGCGATCCATGGTTTGGGTCTGTAGGACCGGTGATCAGCCAAAAGACTAGTGACGCGTGTCAGTGTGTAGTATCAGAATATGATGTGATTGTGTGCTCAGGAGTTTGTGTATGGTATTAATTGTAAGGATGATGTTATGCGTGCTATGCATGTAAACAGTTATTCTGCTATGCTATTTTCCTGACTAATGGTGGTTGATGAATATCTTACCCTTTTGTTTTTATGGTGTATATCTATTTTATGATATTAAAAGCAGATGGACAGGAACAACCTGTAGGTTGGGGAGTCTATAGGAAGACTGTCTAAAGGCAGAGGAAGGATACTCGTGTCACGGCCAGTGTGTGTTGTCACCCTCATTGGTGTAGAGTTATACTTATACTTGTATGTGTAATAAACTTTGTACACTTTAATAATAAATAAAATGTGTACTTGTCTCAGATATGGATCACTATTGTTTAAATAAATAAAGTTAACGCTTTGTCGGAGCAGGTGTTACATTATACACCTGCGTAGCATGGGTCATTGTCGTGTCATACTAATTACATTTTTAAATAAGTTATAGTTTAACTTTATTTCTTATTTTAAATTCCTTCAAAAGTTTGACATTTCTAATTAATGAGGTAAATTTCAACTATTAGTTAATAGTTATATTGGTAAACGTTTATATCACATGAAGATAGGAGTTATATAAATAATGTTATTATTCATCTTCATTAGTTATAATAAAGTACCTTTCTGTCAGCTTATTTTCGGTTCAATCTATAATATTTAGAATGTGATTCTTATTAAAATTTTCTCTTATTATATTGTTTGAATATTTTTCTAGAAATTTAATGAATTCGTATTTAAATTCATTATATTTATCTTCATAAAATTACAATATTTTTTATAATTTTCAGAAACAAATTCCTTTTGAACTTTTTATATGCATTTTAGATACATTTCTTATGAAATTTCTCATAGTCTTTCTTTACGCATATTTTTATTTATTGATATTTAATAACATATAATATATTGAATGAGTAGTATCTGCGTTTGTGTGTTTTAATTCTAATTTTTATTTCCTAATTTTTAAAACACATTCATGACCATAACACCAAATAAAAACACATCACACATAAATAAATATTTTGCATGAAATCATATTAATATCTAAGTTAAAATCTATTAATTACTATTTAAATTTCAGAATAAAATTATATTATAAGCAGATTGGATATTACTCAAAAAATAACACTAATTCATAAATTACTGTAAATAAATATTTTAATAAAAAATATATTAACATAATTTTTTAACATAAAATATATTTTTAAACACACATTGTGCGTTGATTGGGCTAGATACGTAACATGTGTATGGCATGACTCGATTTGTTGCGTATGCTCATTAGTGTCACCGTCGCTCAGCGACGGAGTATGCGATGGAGAACCCTAACTACGAAAGGATGGTGTGATTTATGCAGAAAGATAAAAAATTAGTTTAAAGTTTCAATAGTTTAAATTTTATTATTCAAATTGTATAATATGTTACCCATTATTTACTAATTATTTAATTTAATAAAAAACTACATTACATTATTCTATAATCATTTACAATAGCATATATATACCAATGCATGACACCGATCAAATATACCAGTTAATTATATTACGTTTTCAAATTACTAGGTACATCAATTGAATACTAAATTAATCATTAAATTACCAATAACCCTTACAGTATCATATTTTACTATTTTATCACACTTGCAGAAACACTTACTATGGCGAAACATCACATATATTTGCACAATAAGCACATAGTAAGTAAATTCTAATAAATTTATCTCGAGTAATTACATACATAGTTATTACAATATTTTCAATTCATAAAATTAAAATAAAGTGTAATTTTTAGAATAGTTTAATAAGAAAATATAATTGACGTATGTGTGACTGGGTCGTGTCACTATTAGTATATAATTATTAATATATGAAAAAAAAATTAGTATAGTAAATTTAAAACATGCTAATTTTAATATGCTGACGCAATGTAGGCACTACTTTTTACTTCTTTTTTACTAGCTAGTAATTTTTAATTCTGATTCATATTAGTTTATTCGTAAGAGTAAGTTATATTTTCTAATGAAAATATTTGAATAGTTTTGTATATTATTCAAGTTGCTGCTCAATACTGTAAATAGTATATATGTACAACCTTGGGTTAATCCTAGTATCTTAACAAATCTGTAACAAATCAGATTTAAATCTCACAATTATTATCTAATCTTATCCTATCGATTGGCTAACAAATCAAATAATAATCAGATCAAGATATGATACAAAAATAATGTTTCCAGATTTCCTTCACTCCCCCTCAAGTTGGCGCATGGAGATCTACAATACACAACTTGCTCAGTAAAAATCTGAATCTCTCCTTCCCTAAAGGCTTTGTGAATATGTCTGCTGCTTGCTCTTTGGTCCAAATCTTCATTGGCTGAATTTCTCCCGATTGAACTCTTTCTCTAACAAAATAACAGTCCATTTCAACATGTTTCGTTCTCTCATGGAAAACTGGATTCATGGATATGTGTATGGCAGTTTGGTTATCACAGAACATTGTTGTAGCCTCTCCTTGTTCAGCTCCCAACTCCTCCAGTAGCCATCTCAACCATATTACCTCACTAACGGTGGCTGTCATGGCTCTGTACTCGGCTTCTGCTGATGACCTTGCTACCACTGTTTGTCTTTTCATCCTCTATGATATCAGCAAACCTCCCAAAGTCATTAAATACCCGGTACACGATCTTCTTGTAAGAGGACATCCTCCCCAATCCGCATCACAATATGCATTTAGCTTCAATTCTCCATGACTCGGAAGAAGTATTCCTTGTCCAGGAGTTGTCTTTAAGTACCTCACTATTCTTTCTACAGCATCCATGTGTATGCGTTTAGGTGCATTCATATACTGGCACAAGGTGTTCACTGCATAAGTGATGTCTGGCCTGGTTATTGTTAGATACAGAAGCCTTCCTAGCAGTCTTTTATATCTTGTTGCATCCGCATCTGGTTCTCCATCATTCACACACAAGTTACAGTTCTGCTCTATGGGGAATGGACTTGGGCGACAATTTTCCATCCCTGTCTCTTTGAGAATATCCAGCACATATTTTCTTTGATTCAGAACAAAACCTTGCGCTAACCTTGCTACTTCAATCCCAAGAAAGTACTTTAATGGCCCTAAGTCTTTGATACTGAACTCTGCATCCAAGTATCTCTTCACATTTTGCATTGCTTCCTTGTTGTTGCCGGCTAGGATCACGTCATCCACATAGATCAAAGCTGCCAAGAACGTGCTCTTCGTCCTATAGATGAACAAAGAATGGTCTGCAACTGACTGCTTGAAGCCTATCTTATTCAATGCACCTATGAACTTTTGATACCAATTTCTTGAAGCCTGACGCAAGCCATAAAGGGACTTCCTCAATTTGTAAACTCTCGTTTCTCCCCTCTTTGCAAAGCCTTGCGGTATCTTCATATAGATTTCTTCATCTAAATCCCCATGTAAGAAGGCATTATTCACGTCAAGTTGGTGAACAATCCATTCTTTCTTCGCAGCTATGGCCAACAAGCATCTTATCGTGACTAGCTTGGCTACCGGAGCAAATGTCTCGTGGTAATCCTCCCCCTCAACTTGCGTGAATCCCCTTGCCACTAGTCTCGCCTTGTAGTGTTTGATCTCTCCATTTGGTCTATACTTCACCTTGTACACCCACTTGGAGTCTATAATATTCTTCCCTGTGGTAGAGATTCTAATGTCCATGTTCCATTGCTCTCCAGTGCCTCAATTTCTTTCTTCATGGCTTCTTTTCAATGCTCATGCTTTGCTGGCTGGTAAAAACTCTTTGGCTTATCTTGGGAGGAGATGGCTGCTAAGTAAGCAGAATGTGAATGCGAAAACTTATTGTAACTGATATGATTAGATAAAGGATGTATTACCGAATTACCTTTGGGTGGGTTGGATGTAGGATGGGCAATGGAAGGTGGCAAGCTCACTTCATAATCATTTAGGTGACTGGAGAGCTATCGGTTTCTTTCACTACGCCTCTCCCCTTCAAGCCTTGAATTCCTTGTATCACTTTCCTCACCACTTTCTCCTTGAACCTCTATTGTTTCATCACTTACCCATTCTTCATTTGTTTTGCATTGTTGTTCACGCTGCACAACACTCACTGACTCCTCTTCCCAACTCACATCCTGCGGCTTTCCCTTATTGATCCCTACGACCTCTTCCCTTTTGAATGGGAACTCATGTTCCACGAAGACAACATCTCTAGAAACAAGCATTTTCCCACTAGTTGTATCATATACTTTGTAACCCTTTTGTCCAGCTAGGTACCCAATGAACACACAAGCTCTCTCCCTTTCATCAAACTTCCCTTCTCTCTTGTTTTTCAACACATATACTAAACAACCAAACACCCTTAAATGATCATATTCTGGTTTCTTTCCAAATAAAATCTCATACGGTGTCTTATTGTTTATTACCTTTGATGGCAACCTGTTGATGATGTGAACTGCTGCAAGCACGCATTCTCCCCAGAACCGAATTGACAATCCAGAATGAAATCTTAGTGCCTTTGCCGTCTCTAGGATATGTCTATGTTTTCGTTCCACCACTCCATTTTTTTGTGGTGTATATGGACAACTCAGCTCCATCATCACTCCCCTTTCTTCATAGAATTTCCTTATAGGTCCAGAGGTGAATTCCATCCCGTTATCTGATCTCACTCGCTTCACTTTTGTTCCAAATTGGATTTCGACCATGCATACAAACATTTGCAAGTAACGCTCAACCTCTGACTTGTGCTTTATGAGATACACCCACACACCTCTACTAAAATCATCTACTATAAACAAAAAATAATGTGCTTCACATGTTGATTTATTTGAATATGGACCCCATATATCGCAGTGTATTAACTCAAAACAAGAATTTGTCTTTATTGAACTAGAAGGAAAGGGAAGCCTTGTTTGCTTGGCTCGCATACAAGAATTACAAGGCGTTTTACTTTGTTCTCTATCTAAACTAAAAGAAAGCTTCAAATTCACTAACTTTGACTCTGAGGCGTGACCCAAGCGTGCATGCCATATGCCTTGATCCACCACCTTGCTCACCTTCATTGCCCGTCTCTCATCCTGCATCGGCTCAAGAAGGTATAACCCTCCTTGTTGCCTACCCACTCCAATCAGGGTCTTCGAATACAAGTCCTGTATCACACACATATCAGGAACAAAAAGTTAGTGAGCAATTATAATCTCTTGTTAACCTGCTAACAGATAGGAGATTGCATTCAAATTTTGGAATATGTAACACATCATTCAACTCTATTCCATTAAGGAGTTCGGCCTTCCCACAGCTTTTCACCGGCACATTTGTTTCATCAGGTATTCTCACGGATTGTTGATTGCAAGCACGTCTTTATTTTAAGGAAGTCTCATCCATCGTGATGTGTTCCGTTGCTTCTGAATCAATCACCCAATTTTTATTGATTACAAGATTACCTGCCATATTTGCACTCGGACTAGCTTGGTTGGCTCCTATCGATGATTCTGCATCTTGTTTCAATTGATGCAGGATCTGCTCATATTGCTGCTTTGACACCCCTGGGATTGGGCTATCTTCAATGCTCACTTGAGCCGCTTTGGGTCCTCCTCTCTTTTCATTCCACGGTCCCCCTCTCTTGTCGCGTCCATACTTCTTTCATTCTGGTGGATAGCCAATGATCTCATAACAATCATCCTTTGTATGCCTATTCTTGTTGCAATGCTCACATCTAGGCTTCTCTCTTCTTGTGCCTCTGTGCTTTGCCTCCCAAGGTCGTGTACCCCGAGCTTGGAAGGTTATTGTCTCAGCCATGGGCTTATTCATCGCAGAGATCATTCTTTGTTGCTCATCTTCTGCCACAAGATGATAAGCATGACCGAGATTGAGTTTTGGCACCATACTGAGAATCTGTGTCTTCACTGTCCCAAAAGCATCGTCCAATCCCATAAGAAAGTCATACAATTGTTCTCTTTCCCGTGTTTTCGCAAGCCGTTTCTGCACATCACAAGTGCATCCTCCACAACTACACTTTGGCCATGGTGCTATGGATTGTATCTTATCCCATAGTCCTTTTAGCTTGGTGTAATATGAAGATACTGAGAGTTTCTCCTATCTCAGCAATGTTATGGCCCGTCGCAGCTCATACACCCTTGGTGCACTTTCTTTGGCAAAACGTTCTTCAAGCTCCACCCATATCTCACGGGCTGTGCTTGCATACCTCACGCTGCTCCTTATTTCTTTGTCCATGCCACTCTTCAGCCAGCCTTTCACCATGGCATTGCATCGCATCGAATGAGCCAGATTAGGAGAATCCACTCCCGACATGGGGATTGTTCCATCAACAAACCCTATTTTGTTCTTGGCATACAACGCATTGCTCATGTCTGCCACCCACTCTCCATAATTCCCATCGTGAAGTGGCTCACTAATGAAGACTTGTCCTGGATGATCTGCGGCATGAACGTAGTGGGGGGACATGATGTCAACACGATCTTCATCTCGTGCGGATTTGCCTTTGTCGGCGTTCGCTTTCTGCTTTTCCTTTTCATCCTCAACTGAGCTATCTGACTTATTGTCTTCATTTGGTCCAACCATGATGAGTTCAGTAAGGAATTTCGATTACTTAACCTGAGCTCTTGATACCATGAAAATATTTGAATAGTTTTGTATATTATTCAAGTTACTGCTCAATACTGCAAAGAGTACATATAAAACTACAACCTTGGGCTAACCCTAGTATCTTAACAAATCTGTAACAAATCAGATTCAAATCTCACATTTATTATCTAATCTTATCCTATCGATTGACTAACAAATCAAATAATAATCAGATCAAGATATGATACAAAAATAATGTTTACAGATTTCATTCACTCCCCCTCAAGTTAGCGCATGGATATAATGTCCAACTTACTCAGTAAAAATCTGAATCTCTTCCAATCCCCGAATGTTATAATGAGTCTCGGTTAATTTAAATTGAGTTGGGTGAATCTATAACAAAAAAACAAAATCAAACTCTGTCAAAAAAAAAACTCTTTTAATACCAAATTTTATATTTACAAGATTATAATTTTTGAGATGTTGCTTAAGAAAATCAAGTTTTTTATCAATTAGGTCAATAGCCGTTGATAAATTATATTCTTTGTTGATAAAAATGGTTAAATTTTTTAATTTAATTTTAAGAATTAGATTTCATTTTTCTGAAATAAATATGTAATATATTTTAATTTATGTTGACGTAACCAGGTTTCTTAAAAACAAAGTCTCAATATTGATATTGTGAATGTTTGTAGCTTCATTTCTTTTTTTAAAATTTAATAAATTAATATAGTAATTATAATGCGATAAGTGAATTAAAAATTATTTTTATCAATATAAATACATATAATATGTAAAATTGACTTAGTTTTTTTATTTTATTTTTCTGCGTCCAAAATAAATGAGGAAAGTTGTGTGGGGGGGGGGCGGGGGATAATGTTGTATTTCTAACTTTTAGTTTTTTTTTTTGCTACAATAACTATTTGTAATTTTGTCAAAAGAAATTATTTTTTTGGTCGAAAAAGTATTTTAATTATCTTTTTTTTTTCGTACATGTATTTTAATTATCTTTAATCAGTAGGGACTAGGGAGAAGTCTCCAGAAAGTCCTGCCCTCGAGGAGCTCGAGCTTTGTCTGTATCGTATCATCTCCACGAGTACAACCTCACGCACATTAACACCTGTCGAATGAATCTATTAAGAAAAATTCAAGTCCCACATAGACTAGAGATAAAGTCTCAAAAGAGTTTATAAATTCTAGGAGATCCTCACTTTACAAGCCGATTTTGTAAGAATGAGTTAGACCCAAAATCTTAATATGGTATCAGAGTCTATCCTAGATCCATGGGCCACCCACCGCATTATATACACGTACCAAGCCCAATAGTGTTGGGCGTGAGGAGTGTATTGAGAAAAACTCAAGTCCCACATAGACTAGAGATAAGATCTCAAAAGAGCTTATAAACTCTAGACGATACTCACCTTACAAGCCGGTTTTGTAAGGATGAGTTAGACAAAAATCCTAATTGAATCTCTCTTTATTAGTAATTATTAGTAGTAAAATAAAATCTTATGAGATTGTTTTGTAAGAATTTCAAATTTAAATTTCCTAAAAAATTAACATCTTAATTTAACTAATAAATATTCGTGAAATTTTGTACTCAAAAAAAAAATATTCATGAAATTTAACGTACTTACGCAATAATATACAAGAAAACATGCACTTTTAGTGTAAACTAGGTTTACACTAATATCCGAAATGAAAACTTATTATTGTACAATTATTTTTAAAATATAGTTATAAAATAAGGTGGTGTAGCAATATGGTCAACGGCAGATTTAGGACTTGGATCGACGGGTGCATAAAATTTTAAAATCACCAAAATTATAACAAGAATATCAACACATGTTTTTTAACAAAAAAATAACAAAAGCAAATGTTTACTCTTCTTGAAAAATAACTAGAGCATGATTTATGATAACACAAAACAAGTTTTCAGACTAAAAAAATGGTTTTGGAATAAAAAAAATTACAAGAGAAAATAACCAAACAACATTGACCAAATTAACAGAGAACCAATTACAATAGAAAAATTACACGAGAAAATTACTAGAGGGATTAGATTAGGGTTTTAGTCTAAACTGGTGGAGGAAATCTGGACCTAGTAAAAAGGTGGAAATAGAGACAGAAAATGACACCCACCAACAGGAGGGAGAGTGGGTCGAGATGTGAGACAATGAGAGGGGTTGTGTTTTGAGTTTTATGAGACAGATGACTCAGTTTGACTGAATGAGATGAAAGAGCTGACTAGGTGAGGGCCCTGGTGCAAATTATTATACTAAAGATGATCAAAATATAAATTTTATAGAGAATAAGTAGTATTTTTAATTTTTCAGAGGATGCAGGTGCACACTCTGAACAATAAGTAAATCTAGGGTGTGGGTGTAAGTGTACCCAGACCCATATCAACTCTGGTTGAAATGAAAGAGGTACGAGTTTCGGTACAAAATTTTAAATTGAGAGGGGCTCAAAATAAAAATTATATAAGGGATAAGTGACAATTTGGGGAAATCGGATCCCCTCTAGTCAGTAGAACCACGCATTCACACATTCTCGTTGAAATCGGATGGTCCAGAAAAATACGTTTATTTTTATTTTCTTAAAATTTTAAAATACCGAGTTTAATTCTGAGCTATCCAATCGCAATCCGACGTCTGAAATTGCATTAAATACGTGCTTATAGTGACGGTAGCAGGATTCCAATTTGGGGTAAGTGACAATTTTTAAATTTACACACGCTAATAGATAGGTCTGCCTATGAATATGGTGAATTCTCTTCTCGTAAACGGTCAATAAACTAAATATAAAAAAATTAACATAAAAATGTATTTCATACACAGAACAAAATCCCAAAGGTGCTAACCAAGTGCTCTTGGCCTATTGGTAGAACACTAAGGTGCTTGGGGAGTCGACCTGTTGGTAGCAGAATCGATTCCATCCTGGTACAAAACCAAGCCTTGGCCAATTCAAGCCTCTACGGACGAGTGTAGATTAATCTTTCGTTAAAAGCGTTGAAATACTGTGTGAGTAGCTAGCAATGGTCCTAAACAAAACAAAAAATCCCAAAGGTGCAGCTAGCTATTGGGAAGTACACATGGGGGAATCCACGAATGGGCAGTGCAATTTTCCCAAGGGAGTCACCACGCGGCGCTCGAGCCACGATGGTACAGAGTACAAAGTGACCTATCAAGCCATCGGGATACGAGGGCAAAAAGGAAAATTCAAATTCGTAACTCTTACTAACTCATTGTTTTCTTGCATAGTAGTAATGGGTCTCTTTGTCTTGCGCAAGTTGCTCTCTGTCTTTTTTTCTCTCTCTTTCTAATCTTGTTTTGAACAAAGGAAGGAGAGTGTGAGAGTAGGTGACACAACAACAACAAGTGGATGGGGCTGTGCTTACTTAGGAAGTTGAAAACTTTGAACACAACACGAGAACCGCTTACCGGGGAGACAAGCAAAACCACGCAACCCCCCATCCTTCACTGCCCAAAACCGCTAAATTAAAACTGCTCACTGGATCATGATGCATAAGAGAGAGAGATAACACACCACCAAGTTCAAGTTCATCCTGAAGCTCAAAGGGCGGTGTTGTGAAACGGAAACACATACCCCAGATACAGATAGAGAGATAGAAAGTACAAAAAAATAAAGAGAGAATTGGGGGTCCCTCCCTCTCCTCTCCTCTCACTGAAGGTATAGTACTATTGTAACCGTACGTACAAATCTGACCCCCTTTAGTGGCATAGATTGAGGTACAAAAACAAAAGCATATTACCGTATCCTTTCCCGTGGAAAGATAGCGTTTTTTGTAAATGGCACAGAAGCAGAGGCTGTTCTAGTTCTCTAGCAGCTGGGGAGTTACTCTTCTCTTGTACTTGAGCGGCTGCAACACGGTTTCTTACTTTCTTCACACTTCAGTGTTGGTTCTTGAGCTTCTTTTTTGTTCTCTCCTTTTCCCCCCCTTTCTCTGTTGATTGTGGAATCAAGTTTTTTCCTTCTTTTTTTGATGTCAAAGTAATCTCAATTAGTTGGATGTGACTTCTCCGATTTGGAAGGATTTTTATATCTGTGGTTAGGGTTTACATGCAAAAGTAAAGCACTTCACATGTGTTTGATGTCCGATTTCATGCAGTAAGTAAGAATAAGATTAGATATATAGCTGGGGAAAGTCGGTTTTGATTTGTATCTGTTAGATTTCAGGGTTCACCTGTAGAGATCTGAATGTGTAGCTAGATTTCTCTTTCTCTTTCTTCTTTCTATATATCTGAAGGTTTTGAATATTCAATCAAAGATGGCTTGGTGGGCTGGGAATGCAGCTATGAGTCACAGAGAGTCGATGCCATCATCTCCATCACTTCAACTGAAACGAGAGCAAGAATTCATGGAAAACAACAACAACACAAACTCAACCCCAACTAATAGCAGCAACAGCAACACTAACGCCAACACAACCGAGGACGGGGAGAGCCGAGACAACAACAACAACAACAACGGTGACGACCACAACCCATCGGAACCCGGAAGCAGCGGACGGAGGCCACGTGGAAGGCCACCGGGGTCCAAGAACAAACCCAAACCACCCATCGTGATAACCAAAGAATCCCCCAACGCGCTCCGAAGCCACGTCTTGGAAATCACCAGCGGAAGTGACGTGGCAGAGAGCATCGCCAACTTCGCCAACCGCCGCCACCGTGGGGTGTCGGTGCTGAGTGGGAGCGGCATTGTCACCAACGTCACCCTTCGCCAACCGGCTGCTCCTGGTGGGGTTATCTCTCTTAACGGAAGGTTCGAGATACTGTCTCTTTCTGGTGCCTTTCTGCCTTCTCCTTCGCCGCCTGGGGCCACCGGACTCACCGTGTACTTGGCTGGTGGTCAGGGGCAGGTTGTTGGCGGTGCGGTGGCGGGTTCTTTGGTGGCTTCTGGTCCTGTGATGGTGATTGCAGCTACTTTTGCCAATGCTACTTATGAGAGGTTGCCGCTGGAGGATGATCAGCAAGGTGAGGAGGAAATGCAAGTGCAGCAACAACAACAACAATCAGGTGTGAATTCAGGAACTGTTGTTGCAGCTCCTTCTTCTCAAGGTTTGGGTGAACATCAACAGGTTCCAATGCCTGTGTATAATTTGCCTCCGAATTTGATACACAATGGTCAGATGCCTCATGATGTGTTCTGGGGTCCTCCACCTCCTCGTCCTCCTCCTCCTTTCTGAGGGAGGGAAGCTTGTCAATGATGTTTAGTTTAATCTTACTGACTTGTACTTGTGCAGTTATGTTCTGACGGTTTTTCTGTTGTAAGCATAGCAAGGTTAGGATGCTTTTGTTCATTTGTTTGTTTTTGCTTGTAAGAAACCCAGCGGATGTTATATTATCTTTAGATAATTTTGTACTTGTTTGTTTCTCTCCCGTCTCTAATCGATCTGCTTCTTTTTGTAGAAAATTTCAGTTATATATGATTTGTGTAGGTAAGGATGAAATTTGAAATGGTCCAGAGAGAATAATATTCGCAGCCATCTATATATATGCAGAAATTTATGGTAAGTAGTATATATTTTTGTTTGACTCTTTGCCTAGTTGTCTATTTGGTACTTTGATTGAGTAAATGGTGTACTATTGGACAGTAGCGCATTGAATGGTTTTGCAATTAATAGTGTAGTCTTTCTTGAGGGGAAGGTGGTGGGGTTGGTTCAGTGGTTCATCCCCCCTTCCTTTGAATCAATCACGTCGTTTAGACTTTAGAGGAGACCATGCTGGTTAAGCTCAGTTAACTTAATTTTGCTTTATTTGGATGGTGCAATAAAAGGTTGTCTGGGCTGGTTGCAAGTCTTTCCTGATTTAGACTTCCAAGTCTTACGTGTCAGCTTTTCAGTATTGTTAAATTTGGACCTGATAGTAAACATTGTTGATTTGTGGTTTTGGCCTTCTGCTGGTATCACTCGGACTTAATTAGGAACTCATCTAGCCAACATCTTTTGATCATCAATGTTTAATCTAGATTATAATTAGGAATCAATAGACATGATGGATGGGAGGGGTACGTAGCAGTATCGTGCCTAGCTACTGTATTTGTTTGTTTGGTATTGGATCAAGGTTGGTCAAACATTA
This sequence comes from Calophaca sinica, assembly GCA_037113605.1. Taxonomy (NCBI): domain Eukaryota; kingdom Viridiplantae; phylum Streptophyta; class Magnoliopsida; order Fabales; family Fabaceae; genus Calophaca; species Calophaca sinica. The sequence continues at coordinate 49,205,621 of CM073735.1, forward strand.
TGGGCTTCTAGTAAAATCCTTTTGATACCTTTGTTGACTTCCTTTCTTATTCAATCCGGTCATCAATTTAGCACAGTTAATTCTCATTTTCATTTGTTTTTTATGATGTTGAATCTGGGAAATCTTAATGTTAATTCTATGGTCATCTTTATATGATGTTATTGGAGTAGGTTTAGTTATGACTGTCGTTGGATGAGCATAGGATATTAATAGTACTTGACCAAAGTTAAATTTGTATCCGGGTAACATGTCCTAGTCTCCTACATGTTTGTTGCTGCATTGTTGGTTATATCAAAGTGGAAGAGGGAAATAGAAGGAAACCTGAAATTTTTGAAATTGAGAATTCAAGAATGTAAAATAGCAATTTCAGTCGGGTTGGTTTGTCTAAGGTGATCAGATAGTTTAAAACCCTAGGCCACTTGAGCAATAGTTTAGGAAATGCCTCCTCTCTTGGCTAGTAAATGCTGGCTTCTTAAAGATAGTACCCCAAAAAAACCTAAAAATATATACACAGAGAAATTACAACTTGATAAATAAAGCTCAAGAATAATAAGGGCCTGTTTACTTTGTTTTCAAATTTTCATTTTCTGTTTTAATAAGATACACATACTATGTCATGAAGATGACATCCAAAGTGGGATGATATACATAGGCAAGGAGTAGCATATTTAGAAATGGTGAAAATGCTACAAAGTTGTTTTCACCATTTCCAAATATGTTATTGTTTCTTATACCACAAATCTCCATTTTGTGTATCATCTCCTTGACAATGTGTGTTATAGTATGTGTAGAAAATAAAAATTTGAAAACAAAGTAAACAGACCCTAAGTTTTTGGTAAGAGCTATTTTTGATGTCATTTCTCTGAGACGAATGATTGCATAAATTGTTCATTAGAGAATGCATATCTATGGTTCAAGTTAAATTTGTTATGGTGGTTAATTGTACTGCATACAGTTATACTTTGTTGCACTGTGTTAACACCAATATCATTAGGAAATCAACACAGGAGGGTTATTATTTGATAAGAAATTAGATGAAGATTTGTTGTTCAGAAAGTAGATGAAGATAAACCATTTTAGCATAGTATGTATTATACTGGAGATGAACATCTTAGCTTAAGGGAAACTCTCATGAAAATGCTCTTCTGATGGGCAGAAGTATATTTTTGTTCAGCAAATATTTTATCTAGCTTTTGTTTGTAGGATTTTCAGATGCAATTATACTATTTCATAGTAGATAATCTGAATTACATTTGTAGAGTGCAATAATGCCTCGGTGAGGAAGTTATCACAATGAAGAAGAAATGTTTAATTGCTAACGAGTAGTAGTTTAGTTGCATATTTGACTTGCGTGTCTCTGTAATCTGGTCGAATGTGAGCAACGGATCAGCACTCCCGGTTCTCGATTCTCCTATGGTTGGATGTGCGGTTATATTGATTAGTACTAGTTTTTTTTTTTTTTTTTTGAATGGCATATTGATTAGTAGTTGTGGTTCAATTAACTACTCTTCATTCTCGTCTCTGTCACGAGTCTCAATACTAACTGCTTGTGATGTGAATTGTCTTCGGGTAATGGTGCCTGATTCACTCAAGTTTTAGTTGTAATGTTACTTGTCAAATACTTGTTCATTGTTTCTGTTAACGCCAAAAAATAAATTTAAGTGTTAGCCAAAAACGGCAAACATTCAGTTGATAATACTCCTCGAATTGAGGATAACAAAATGACAAGTGGTATCAGTTGATTAGTCAAGGCTTCATCTATAAATAGTTAAATATCAATTATACAAACTAGACACACTCAATCAATGAAATATAAATCTTTACATTTATTTTTCTTGTATCGCTTTTCTTTATCATTTTTTATTATTTATTTTCATACATCTTTTATTTTCATGCATCCTTTGTTACTTATCGTTTTGTTCTATTAAGGTTATATTTTGTCAATTATACTCCTTGTTCCTATTACTTATCTTACTTATTTTCCATAAAATTGACTAGTTGACTAATAAATACATTGAGAGGTTCCAGAGTGAATTAATGATGAAACATCTACTCCAAAAAAAAAAAAATCTTCTCAAAGACGTAAATTTATTATTATATGTGCTGAATCTAAATTAAAAGGATCGAAAAGTGCTTAGATGAAACAAAAAAATACTACTAATGGAAAAAGGTAAAGGACCCATGAATGTTCAAGTACAGGATGGTGATACTTGCTTTGTAGAACAAGTTGAAGACTCCTATGACAGCATTCAATATGAAAGAGTTGAAGACTCTTTTGATGGCATACTAGGAAGACACCCACACATGCTTGCAAGAGGGAGAAGAATGCTCAAAAGCAGCAAAGGATTTTGACTTAAATATAAAGACAAATTGTGGATTTGATTATAATGAATTTCCAAAAGAAGATGGAGAAGAAGGAGAAGGAGAAGAAGGAGCAGGAGTGATTAGCAAGATGTTAAATAATTATCTTCCCAAATTTTATTGAGAGTTTTGTGATAATCATTCTGAAGCTTGATGCTGTGTTTTTTAAGCTTTGTAATTTTTCCTATGTGATTGATGCACGCTGTCGTGATGTGTAACAATAACTGCACCAATAAAAAAGTTGTGAAAGCTACTATGAGAGACACATTAGATTATTTTTTATGTTATAGAATGATATAAAGATATAAGCAGACCTTCCTTTTCGATCAACCGGTATGATAAAATAACAATAGTTGAACGTTTTAGTTGCTGATGTCTCCAATTGTTTACGTAGAGTGTGTTCCGAGCAAGGAACGTAGAGCTGGCAGGAGTTGCTAAGGTTGCCGTGTGCGGTGGTGGTGATGACGGAGAATGGTGGTGGGGTACCTGTAAAAGGCACTCGACGCTCAAGTCAGTATGGTTTTGATAAGGTCAGTATGATGTAATGAAAACGTACCTTGTTTCTTCGTGGGCCCTCCTTATATACGACCCTATTTAGGGTTTTGAGTGAATGGACGGTGATAGGGCGACTAAGTCCTTAGAGATGTGCTTCAGACCGTTGATCAGATCGACGGTCCTAGTTCGATGGCATAGAACCAACGCGAATCAGGGGACCGTTGATGTAATGGACGCACCAAATCGGTGATCGTTGATCGATCACTATCTATTGATGGTGTTGGGCCACAGAAGTGGTTCTGGGAGGAGTGGGCCTTGGCCTAGTCCGGAATAGTTGCCCCCCCAAGTCGTTGTCTGAATGTTTGAGGACTTCGACTTAAGTAGAAATGTGTTCGGACTATGACTTTGACATCGAGAGATGGTTTAGTTCGTAGTGTTATTGAAGAGTGACTTCGGATTGTCGACGAACGCAATTTCGAAGTATGGCTTCGGATATAACGTGAAGCGTGACCTCGAGGGACTATCGAAGCATTCCCTTAGATAGGCTTTGAAGTGTTACTTCGGTTATGATTTTGAAGTTCGACTTTGGAAAGAACGTTGCCGTACGTGACACGCGTCATTACTTGATGACGGTTTCTAGGGTGTTCTATGTCAGAAACCCTAGTCGACGCGTCACTTCAATCGTTTCAAACCTGAGAAGGTGGCCTCGTTTCGCGCGTGGGCGGCATGCCAGTCCTTCAAACGAGGTGACGCTTAGATTTTCTCACCAATTAATGTGCAGGTAATCATTACCCTGGTGCTATAAATTGGAGGAGGGGGTTTCATTTGACACTTTTGCAATTCCTCTCCTCTTCTCAGAGCTTTAATTTCTTGGAGAGCCTTCGATTTCTTCTTCTCCCTACTTCTTTGCGTTCATGGTTCTTCTTCTTCTTCAATACTCAAGATATGTTCTTCCCCTTCGCTAGTTTATTATTTGCCACTACTTCTGGGTATGGCCGCCGCGGTGGCTAGCCGGATTCCCTCTTCCCTGCGGGGTGTGACATCCTGATTTTTCAGATAACGTTAAATAATAATTGAAGTATAATTATATTGATAATTAGGTGCTAAACAAGCATTAAAAATCTTAATTTGGATAAAATGGGCTTAGATGAGTTATAGAAACATTCAAAAGGACGAAAATACCCATAGGGAGTGTAACACCCGATTTCCGGAGCGCTACAGTATAATAATAATTAAATAATTAGACAATATAGATATATTAAAAATAATATTTTATTAAAATTGAATAATTAAACAAGTACATATTTTATGGAACCCGTGTCCTGGGCCCATAAGTCACATATATATACAAACTTTGACTCATTGACCCACTGGCTGTGACACATAACTCAAGAGAGTTACTCATACTAAGTACCCTCCGTACGCTCTAAGCTGCGAGCGCTCTCTTTATCAAGTCCGTGCATATCTGTTTTATATGAAAAGAAAATACAAAACAAGAAAACAGAAGAAAGGAGCTAAGAAACACAATACACACTATAAAATTAGGAAAGTAGGAATAGAATGCATATATAAATGGCACCCACACACACAAACACAACAAATATCAGTGTTTACCTGGAATCGCGTTTATTATCTTTTGGTTACATGATCTCTTGGTTCTATACTACTATTCCTAAGTCTAGCTCCATTGACTTTCCTTTCATACTCTATCATCCTATTCTTCTTCAAGCTATTCTACACCTAACTATCAGCCTACCAGTGTTACTGTCTTTTCGTCACTCTAACTTAGTTTCCTCTATAGTTTATCAAGTCTATCCTACCAACCAAGGTCTAATCTTTCAATACTCCTATTATAATAATTTACCTCAATCACAGGCAGAGTCAATAGTCAAAGACAAAATGTATATCAAGCATCAGACAACACAGGAAGCACATATTATTCAGCAGCATAATCACACATATACCAATAATTATCAGCAACATGACTCGTCAACCGTCACTAGTCACCACTTCCTTAATCAGCATCAATTACCATTAACCATATTAACATCACGTCAACCAACCAACATCGATTACCAACTTATGGATTAACCCTAGCGTCGCTTAGGCGACCAACTACTGACATGTTATCGAACAGTATACACAACAATCATAAGTTGTCTATTCTAGGGTTTTTCATACACATCAACAATTATTCTTTTGGTTGACAAACCTCTGACAACTGTCCTTAGCTATCACAGGTCACAGCCCCTCTCCTGAGGTACTGCTGTTATCAACCACTAGTAGGTCTTGGGTCACCCTACACACATTTATATATACTACTCCATTCTACAATCCATAGGGTGTAAAGTTTCTTGCTCCCACCTGGATAGAAGATTATTGCAGATGATGTTATTCTTCACGTCCTTACCGCTTCCGCTACTCGTACTCCTACCTCTGGATACTCCTACTTAGTATACTAAGCCATTCTCATTCTCTCTTCTTAGAGGATTGTCTACTAAGGGCCTTCTAATGCACAAGATCATCACTTGAGGCAAGTACAGAGCATATTTGTTCCCTAGTGACCCTCTAAGTCTCACTCCTATTCTCAATCTCTAGGACTACTTACTAAGGATTTTCTGATGTGCCAGATCCTTACTAAAGGCAGGCACAGATCATACTTATCATTAGAAGCTCCTAAAGAGAGAACACTAGAGAGATAAGAGATTGAGACATACCTAGCTTAGAAGACCACCGATGCTCGCGTCCCACGTCCCACTCATTCTCCTCCTCCAAGCTCCCTATTTAGCTCTCCAAATGCACAATTGAAGGGCTTGGCGGAATGGAGGGATCGAGCTCTATTTATAGGCTAAAAATGGTCCATCGCGTCGCGATGGATACCGGTGTAATTTCCATCGGGTCGCGAGCTATGCCACTTGCCAGCGATCTGACGGCTGCGATCACCGCCATTCCGCAGACTTGCGTCGCATCGCTATGCGCATAGGCTAAACCTCCTCGCGTCGCGATCAACAGAACTGTCCAGACCCTTCTTCCACCACCTCAGATCGCGTAGCGATGGATTCCTTTGAGATCTCCGTCGCGTCGCGACGGTTCCTAAGGACTGAAATTCTGTTTCTGCCCTTCTAGTCATTTCTAGAGTATTCCACACCTTTCTAGGTCATTCTTAAGCCCATTTTCTTTCTAATTAAGGTTTTTAATCTGTATTTACTACTTAATCACCAATCTAATTTATATTTAAAATATTAAAAAATTATCTAAAAGTCAGGATGTTACAGGGAGGACCTAGAAACCCCTAGAAACATCTAGATGGGAAGAAACAAGATATTTCCGATTTGGGTTGGTCGCAACGCGATCATATTAGGCCTTTGCTCATCGCGACGCGATGGCTGGCAAGTCCAGAAGGGCCCAGAAGCTTCTAACCGGCGCGACGCGATGGGATTTGTACTAAGACCATCGCGACGCGATTTAAGTCGGTGGAAAGTCAGTGACTCCAGCCGTTAGATGCCTGACACATGGCATGCCTCGCAACGCGACGAAAATTATGCTCGTGTCCATCGCAACGCGATGAAACTTTTCTAGCCTATAAATAGGCGTTCACCCTTTCATTCCACTTCGCCCCTCACCCTCTTCTCTCCCTAGCTTCCCTCTAGGTATTCTTCTAAGAAGCAAATATGCTCTGCACTTGCCTCGAGTGAGGATCTTGTGCATCAGAAAGCTCTTAGTAGGCAATCCTAGGAGGAAGGGGAAAGAGTGAAGGATGGCCTAAGAGGCCAGGTGGGAATGTGAGTGTGGCAAGATAGGAGCGTGGATAACAGGCTCAGGGATAGGAGTACGAGTAGCGAGTGCGGGAGGTGTGCAGATAGCGACAATGATCTTCTAACTGGGTGGGAGCAAGAAACCTTACACTCTAGGGATAGTAGGATAGAGTAGTGTATATAAATTTGATTCAACCAAATTGTTTTTTAATTTAAAATATAAGCCAGTAACAACAATCTAAAATGCCTAAAGTCTCAATCTTCATCGACTTTGCCAACTTCTATATGGATGCATTTTTCAGCATCACTTGGCCTTTGTCAGTTAAGACAACCTTAGTTGTTTCTTTTGAGAGAGACCCTTACCAGTTTCATCCTTAGTTTTCTTTATTTACCATTATCTTTTGGGGTATTTGCCAAATTAGCACTATTTTATTTTTCTCATGCTTCACCATTTATTTTCTTGCACACCTTATGAAATAATCTTATTAAATATTATTTCCTCCTTTGACAGTTGTAAACTGGTTTAATCTGATCTAATTGTGCAAAAAAGAATACAAATGCTAAATGTTTGAGCAAGTCGTTAGACTGCTCAAGTTTTAACGCCTTAAGTTTGAAGACAAGATTTGAATATTTTCATAATGCGCTCCTCATATTCCCTTTGCTTTCATACTTAATGAAAATTAAGCTCTCCAACGAGTGCTCATTTTTGCCTTATTGCCTTTTGCAAGCACTTTTAATTTCAGCAATGAAATTTACGACATAAATTATGTCATCGAAAATAACACCCATAAATGTCTCTGAAATATTATACTTTATGATCATCAGACTTATGCGGCTGGAGCAGTCTTACTTCTCATACTTGATTCTCATTTCATAGATATCGAA